>JAWNKY010000376.1:0-1435917 GCA_035041765.1 Drosophila algonquin | reverse complement strand
TGGTGCGACCAAATTCAATGTATGGAGTGTCGTGTCTATAGTTTACGGCAGTGCTGCCATTTTAGCATATTTGAGGCTATATCTAGCGATTTTAAAAGTGGTAAGCAATCAGAGATCTAAAATGTCAATGTAACATAAAATAAATGATTAAAATATTCATACCTTTAAAATTCCTTAAAAATATAAATGATAAGTAGTTTATTTTTCTGGGAATTATTACTTCCAAATAACTGAAGTCACAAAAAATTTTAAAGTTGATGAAACATTAAAAATGGTTAAAAATTCGATATACATATGTACATATCTTCAGGTACAGCCATTTTTTTTCTGCACCAATAAAAAATCCTTATGAATGGTTATAAATTTCTCTTTTTAAACAACCATCAATTGTTTTGGAAACCGGTGCTGCGAATGCAGAGGGAAAATTATGAAAAATTATTTCAAAAGCAAAATATAATTTTGTATATTATGAATGGGAGGAAAGGATGTTAGATTCGATAGTTGAAAACTAAAACTATTCAATTTGTTAATTTTGGGGTATTTGGTCTTACCTAATTTTTAGCTAATTTGTATTCGGTCTTAGCAATTTTGAGGTATACATATATCTAGCCTTTTATGAGTTTGAAATTCTGGCAGCACTGGTTTGTGGCTCAGCTGTTTGTGTCGTGTTGCTTGTTGCAAGTACCAAACCAAAGCTTCGTTCACCCCCAAATCGCTACCTCAGCTTGCAGTTTTCGTGGAAGTTTTTATCCACTTCCGACATTCGTGCAATATACACGTAGCACCGCTGTCCAGCGAACATTGAGTATACATACACAAGAAACAGAGTTTTAAGGCAAACAGTAGCCAACGAATTTGTTGTTAAATCGAACGAAATACGTATACGTATACGGTATACGTACATACATAAAATTATAAAAATACCTTTCGCACTACTTTGGCCCGAAAGTACAATTTTTGTTGTTGTTTGAATCAATAAAAGTGTGTGTGTGCATGTACGCCCGCATCTAACGCGCAGCCTCCGTCCACCAGCCCTAAAATCTGCAGCAGACGCCGCATTGCACTTGGAACCCATCTGGAACGTTCTCATCCGGATTGTTGCATATTATTACGGTAAGTTTTGTTTCTTGGGACGTTACTATGTATGAGTCTTTGCTTTCGGCCATTCTTTGCTCACCGTCTTCGCGCTTTCGTGCGGCGGCCGTGTGGCTCAGTGAACAGTGAACACATAGTAAAGGCATTAATTTAATGTCATGCACGCTGCAATCATTACCGCTACATTGATGGCCCCAGAGCTGGTGCGTTGGTCATTTGCATGAAGAAGATACATACATACAGACATACATATGTATGTATCTTTCGGACTCGATGCGTCATTAGTGCCACAAGGCGGCCCCCGTTTAAGCCGTGCTTGCGTGCACCTCTCTATCTCTCTCTCTCTCTCGTTATGGCTGGTGATCTCATCTGTTATTGCTTCCGCTTGGCGGCTGGCACTCTTCCAGCTGCCTCTGAGGCTGGGTCTGTCTCTGTTCTGGCCAACAACTGCATGGATGGCCTTAATTCACGCCTCTGTGTGTGCGTTTCAGCCAAACGGCAGCCGCGTCGCACCTAATATGGTCTACGGTCCAGCTTAAAGCGTTTCCTTTATCAATTAAACACGATGACGTTGACCCTCAAACTACTGACGACGGGTCTGCTACGGCTCCATTCACAGCATACAAGCCGCTTGGCGTTTAGGGCACCCACGCCTCTGCCTTGTTGTTGTTGTTGTTGCTCGCCAAGTGTCGATTACAACTTTGTTTAATTGCCTTAGGAAAGGCCTACAGTGGGCAAACAATTTCTGTTTTAATTGGTTTTTTGCTCGAACCTTCGGAAAGACGTTAAGAATCGAAAGCAAAATAGACTGTTAGTTACATGGATGGTGTAATTGTTCATAGCTAACTAAAAGTCGGCTAAAAAAAAGTAGTTAAATGTAAACTTTCGCTTTAAACGCACTAATAAACGCAGAGCCACAGTGAAATCTTCCGTGTTTCTTTTGCATGGCACACCCTGTAGTTTTACAAAATCGACAACGCTGAGTCGTGCTGGTTGTAACCGTGACTCATTCTCCTCGTTTCCCTATACAGTCCAACTTCTCTATGACGAACCTGAGGGGATAACAACAATTCGTTATAGGGAGATTGAAAGCGTATAAGCATTCGTAATGGAGAAAAATTCGCTATAAAGAAAACACAAATTAGTTTAAAGGAGATCAAAACGTACTGAAAATTCAATAGAAATGGAACGTTCTGGAAGTAAATTCGTTATAGTGAAGTTAGACTGTATTTCATTTATGATTTTATGCTGCGTCATGAATGGTTGTAACCATTAGATTTAATTGTTTCTTTGCCTATTTTGCATATTCCTTCGATGCAAAGTCACTGTAAAAAGTCATTGCATTCACCCTGTATATGTTAACATCTTATGTTAACTCTGTTTACTCTGTTAACCGTGCCGCCCATAACAGAATTGATTCGTGCCGGTTTTCATTTTCCATAATTTTAATATCGCTTTTATTGGTTTAGCAATTGACTAAAAACTAGTAGATGTATCGTATTTAACATTACACAGACCTGGACAACAACATTCACTATGAACTATAACACGTTGATTTCTTTAAATACTTAATTCGCCACTAGGAGGGGGCGTCAACCCGTGCAAGATGTGAGGGCCAAATGATTCTTTCAACTATATGAACACGATTGAAAGTAGTAACTTAAAAACAAAAATAAATTCGCCACCCCACTTCCCGCCCGCTCTGTTACGCCATTGTTCTATCACTGGCCGCCCATCAGCTGTTCAAAATCGGTTACGTAATACTGGGCCCGTCTGTAGACCTCGGGCCGCACCACGTTGCCGCCAAAGCCGATAAAGTAGTTGGCTGGGGGCACTGCCTCCAGATCGGTGGCCCCATCGCCGAGCATCGTGATGAGGGCGTCCGCGGCATGCTGCTGCTTGATCATGGCGACGGCCTCCGCCTTACCGCCGGAACGGGAGGTGGGCTGTGTGATGTCGAAGCTGTCGTAGGCGCCCTGGTAGTCAAACAGCATCTTGTTGGCATACACGTGTGCGAGGGGAATTCCCAGCTCGGTGGCCACCGGGGCAATCAGGCAGTCGAAACCTCCGGATATGAGATACACCTGCTTGCCGTCCGCCTTCAACTGTGCCACAAAGCGCTTGACGTTCTTGCTCAGGGTGCTGGGACGCTCGCGGATAAAGTCCACCACCTGCTGCTGGCTGGGTCGGATGATGTTGAGCCGTATCTTGAGGGCATCCTGAAAGGTCATGGCACCGCCCATGGCCTCCTTGGTGACGCGTGCCACCTCGGTGCCCTTGCCGCAGTATTCGGCCAGCTCGTCGATGCCCTCCTCGCAGATGACGGTGGAGTCGACATCGAAGCAGACGATCTGTGACTGCTGGATGACCTTGGCGGCCAGCTGGGGCTGCTTGGGCGGCACTATGGAAGGTGTGACCGTGGTCTTGGCCCCGCCATTGCTGGTGATGCTCAGCTGCTTGGCCAGAAGAGCTGCATTGCCGCCGCATCCGTTGGTGGTGGCAGCTGGACGTGCCATGCTCAACACTGAACCGCTCATCTTGAGGAATGCGTATGAATTGGACACAATTTTGTTGTTGCTGGGCAAAGTTTGGCGTTAAAGCTTTCGTTATACGCTTTGTTTGGTCTCCAAAATTTTCCGCTGCTTCTTTTTGTGTATCTCTTGTGCTTTTCTGTTGCTTTTTTTGCACACGCGCTTTACACTCTTCTTCTACGACTACGAATGCCTTGCTCAGCTGTTTTTTGTTTTTGTTTGATAAGGTTTGTTCACAGACAGACAAACAGACCAGAGTAATTTAGTAGTTCAATAGTTTCTGAGGCTCTCGAACTGCTCACTTTGACTGGATTTTTACAAGTGACTACTGCTGGCGATCGCCCTTTTAAGAAAACTCGCTTGATACCAACACAGGCACAACATGCATATACAGCTGTACAGCTACACAGCTGCCTCTCCGCTCTGGGTCTCTCACTAATTTTCAGGCGCTGACCAGCGCGATCGTAGATAACAGCCAATTACAAGTGCCTCTCCTCTCTCTGTCTCGTTCACTGTGTCTGGTCTCTGTCCGTGTATGTGTCTGTTAGTGTGTCTGTTAGTGAGAGACAGACGATCGTCTGCACCGTTACATTCACAATTGTTTTTCCTTGCACTCTTATCCGATGGCAATGCCACACCGACTGGGCAGTCACCTGCAATTGAGTTTTCACTGGAAAGTGTGTTAGAGCAGCAACGTTTCCTGAAACGAGTGACACCGAATACTGAGTGAACCTTTGCTCCCATCACGTTATGGCTCCATGCGAGTGGAAGCGAGATGGCCATGTCTGGTTATCAGCAAACATAAACAAAAGAAATACATACATATATAGTAATTATGTATTCGAACTGTCATTAAACCCTCGGCGACACTCGATTGCTTAGGAGAACCGCCTGGAACTGGTTTCTTAGAGCACGCTTATCACTTAACACCATTTACCACCATTAGCACTGGTCTGATTATGGGCGGGCGGTGGATAGAGTGGTGGATGGGTCGGGCGACCGACTGGTCAGGCATCGGAAGAGCACCTTAATCATTTGTTTTTCCCCGCCATTCTGCTTATCAGGGTGCAGGACATTCGCGTGTCTGCTCGATCTGATCAGATTTCCATACTTTCTTTTTTGATTAATCATTGATGTGGAAAATAACCGAAATCCATACGGACTATCACTTACGTAAGCTTCGGGTATTTTTAAATCCGAAGGGGACTTATATTTAAACTAGAGCTTATAGTTCGATCCGATTCTGATGAAATTCTGGGCTGGCGTTGCATCGGCTTACGTTACAATAAAACGTAAGCCGAGCTCCCTCTCTTCTGGATCTCTCTCTCTCTCTCTCTATCTCTCTTGTTCTGTCGCTCCTCTGCCTGTGCCTTCCTCTCCAGCAATTAGATAAAAGGCGCGTGCAAGCAACAACAACAACAAAAACAGCAACAGCATTGCCAGCTAGAAATGCAATTGCCGTGCCTGCTGCGGTTTCAGCTTTTTTTGTTGCTGTGTGTCGCTGTTGTAGAATAACAAGTTGTTTTGACTGTTGGGCGGCTCGGCTCGATCGTGTGGTAAACAACACAACAACAAAACAACAGGCTGCCGGACCGCAAAAGTATTTCATTGCCAAACGCTTTATGGAGGCATGGCCAATCGCCAATCGCCTACCCGATAAACTATTCATTGCGTGTGCTGCGTGCTTCTGCAGCTGCAGCTGCAGGTCTCATGCATTTTGCAAGCGCGCCCCGGCCAGCGGCTTCCATTGAACCGAGCCATAAACACATGATGATTATATGTACATATGTATGTATGTATGTATACCCTAGCAGAAGACATTTTGAATTTGGCCAGATGTTTGCCAGCAACGTCCTAACAGATGTAGCAATGCCATGGCCATAGGTTTGTCTGTTTTTAGGAAAAATAGTCCCCTAAATAGAAACGCCATGATCGTCGGATCTATCGGAGACGATTGGTCGAAATAAGAATAAGACTTTGTTGGGAAAACTTCTTTGTTCGGGAGGATAGGCAAATTCAACCTAAGAAGAGCTCAACCAATCAAGATAGAAATCGGATGACTATGTCTATATCTCTCTTTAGCCTTCGTTTCCTGGCTTATAATTGCCGTTGCCTTGAGCAACAGAGAACGAGGAAAACCTTAGCCTAGGCAGCACCTGTACCTGGTACACCTGTGTGTTTGGGAACGGCACCTGACATTTTTGTTGTTGGGCGTTTTCGAGTTTTCCCTTGCCTTGGCAACTTTGTTTGATGGTTTTTCTTTTCGGCTCTGTGCTGCCTTTGGTTTACAATTATCGATCGACCTTGCTGCTGCATACATTTCGAGCAATTTCAAGAAATTTCTATTTTATTATTTGCCTCCCCGGGTACTTTGAGGACATACGACTGTGTACATAAAGGTAGGCTCGACAGGCCTGGGACAGGCTAATTTATTATGCCCATTGACCAATGGCCGACACTCACGGAGGAGAGGAGCGTTTGACGTGATAATGGGCGCCAATTTACCGAAATTTCTATTTCCATTTCCATTTTGAGGCAGGACTGGTTTCAGTGAGACAGTTGACAGCTGCTTGTAAGAGAGCCCCCCACCCCTTTTCACACACACACATACACACGGTGCAGTGCCCCTGCCATGGCCTTGCATAATGACAGCTTGTGGGACTATTTTTTCGCAAACAGCTGATGGGCAGGCGAATCTATACCCCCAGACTGAAGGCCGGACTGAGCCGAGCCGAGCCGGGAATGTGCTCGTAATTGAAGTATTAGTTTTCATCACCAACTGAACTAATCGGAAATGTGTTTATAGTATTAATTAGCGTGGAAATGTGATCGTCTGGCCCTTTCTTGATTGATTTGTTTTGTTATTGTGCAGTTGGCAACGGTTTTGTTTCCAACGGCAGTTTTTGTTGCTTTTGCTTTTGCTGTTTGTGTTCCTCCTGTCGTCGTCTGCTGATTAACTGTTAAATTGAATGAACACTCCTCCCCATGCGCTTGCTGTCTCTCCCCCGCTCTCTCGCTCCTCCCGCCTGGATGCGCTCTACTCTGCTCTCCTAACTAGCATGTTGTTTACAGCTGCACGCGATTTTAATTCTTTTGATTGGTCTCTCACGCTCACTTACACACACGCATACACGCATGCATGAAGTCGTCGTATGTGTGAGAGAGACAAGCTCACTTGACACATTTACAAGTGGAAGTGGAGCAAAAGGGGGAACGTAACAAGAACTGCAGTTTCGCTCCTTTTGTGGTGCGTGGTTTTCTTTCTTTGTTGTTTTGGCTGCTTCTTATTTTGTTGTTGTTTTGTTTTGCATCGTTTGGCGTATAAACAGTTACAAAGCAAGCTTTCTGTATGGCAACGTCAACGGTTCTGTTGTGCACTGGGCAAATAAACAACAATTACAACAGAAGAGATATACACACATGCATACATTGGCAGCGTCAAAAGTCGAACAGTTTGATACCCGTGCAAAATGCATCTCATTTTTCAACTGCAGCTCTCTGATATAATATATACATATACGAAATCGGACATAGTCGTGCGATTTTAATCAAATAAATTGCAGAAACACAAGCAACTTTTACCGATATAAAACATTGAGATTGATATTGATTATGAAACATACCTACAAATATTTATTTGGTCGACGATGTGCTGTGCAAAATAACTGTTCAAAATAGCATACCCTCTGCAAGGGTATAGCAAGTAGTCCCCTTTGCTGGGGGCCAGGCACATGTGCATACAGCCTTACATTTGAATTAATGTGGTGGCATGCCTGTGTGTGTGTGTGTGTGTGCGAAGAGGAAAACACGTCATTTGCTGCTATCGCACTTTGTAATTCGAGCAGCACTGCCATAAAGTTGGCATCGACGTCAGCGGCAACTGCGACAGCGGCAGCGACAGAACGACTCTCAGAGCTCACTCCTTTCCGCCCCGACTATCCCCCCTACAAATACTAACCATCAACAATGGGAAAAGTTTTGGGCCCCGCCCCCATCAAATGTAATTACAAAAGCTCCGTTATTTTTGTTGCTCTGCTCTCTGCCAGAGTCGACGGCAACAGTTCGTTGCACCCTCAAATTAACAATGACAATTGCATGTAAAAGGGTAACGTAACCTAACGTAACGTAACGCTTTGTCCTGTCTGTGTTTATCCTAACGCAACAGTTCCGATTGTAATCGCAGTCGAAGGCCTTGATTTGGGTCAGCCGCCACTTGGCAACGCAACAAAATGCAAAACGTAAATAAACGGAAGGGATTGGGAGGGGAGGTTATAGGAAAAATTAAGGTTATAGGAAACCCATTAGACTTTGCCCAACCTGCAAAACTGCACCCCACACGTGTCGGGTGCTGCTCTCGCATCTGCTGAATCATTCTAGAAACAACAACAACAGCACTGATTGGATGAATCGCATGTCCAACGATTGATTCCCACACCCAGCTTTAGTAATAGGCAATCCCGAACCGAAACGAACCCAACCCAACCTGATAATCAAATTGTTTGCGAATTGCTCTTGCAACGCTCCATTAAATCCAAATTTCTCGACTGCCATTGCAGGAGAAGACACTCCGACGGACGCACCGCACCAAAAACAGAACAGCCCGAGGCCACATTTTGTAGGCCAGAGTAATCAGGAGAAGCAACAGCTACAGCTACAGAATGGTGGACTTCCGTTTCGATATTAAGCCATTGTTTCCAGAGCCGATTGTTAGGATCACTTCGAACCTCCTGCCGCACACTTTTCGCGGCGATCGGCGCCAGTGCCTGTAAGTATTGAAGCTGAACGCGGAATGGATAGGATATTGGTTCGCATCTCACCCAGAAAGTGTCCACTAACCTTTATATTTCCCAGAGATGCCACCTCCAAGGTGTCGGAGATAATCGACCGTCTGGGCGAACTGTCGGCCACGTCCCAGGGCCTGTCTAAGCCTGTGACCACAGCCCAGCGTCTGCGTATGTCCGAGAACCAGACCATCTATCTGCTGGCTGATATCGAGGCAGGACACAAGTAAGACACCAGCAGCTTGTGCGCAGAGTACGATCCTAAATAAATGTGCCTTTTTAGTGGATCTGTGACTGGGCTGCTCAAGGTGGGCAACAAGGATCTGTATCTGTTCGACGAGTCCGGTCAGACGCGCAAGGTGGAGCGGGCACCATCCGTCCTGGACTTCTATGTGCACGAGTCCCGCCAGCGCACTGGCCTGGGCAAGCGTCTGTTCGAGACAATGCTGCGGGAGGAGAACTGGACCCCATTGAAGTGCTCGGTGGACAGACCGTCTGAGAAGCTATTGGCCTTCTTCGGCAAGCACTACGGCCTGGTGCGCACCATTCCGCAGTCCAATAATTTTGTGCTGTATGAGGGATATTTTAATGAAGCCAACTCCTCGAGTGACCATGCCAACGCCCAGGCTGCGCAGGAGGCCAAAATGGGGCTGCACATTACAAACAGGTGAGTGCCTGGGGGCGTGACCGGGACCGCGACCGGTACTAGTGCCGGAGACGGTGTCGGGTCTGGGCCTGGGCCTGGCTTGGCTTTTGGCGCTGTTTGTGGCAATTAAGGCGTTGCTTTCGCTGCAGGAAACATTTCACTTTCAGTTGGCCATTTCTTTGGCCCCATTTGCATATCGTATGCAAATCGGACCGCTGTCGCGGCCAACATTGTTTCTTTCTTTGATTGTTTGTTTGGCCGCCCCGCCCCGTATCGCCCCGCCCGGATCTGATCGATATCCGAACAAAATTCAACATAATTAATCCTTAAGATAAGAACTCGCGGTGGCCTGTTGCTATATGCTTTTGCTCTTGCTTTCTGTGCTTTAAATTAACTAACTAATTGATCTTTCTCTCTCTCGCCATCCACATGTTGCGCTAACTAATGATAACCAACCATGATCATCATCATCAACCAACCAACAAACCAAACAAACAGTCCTAACACACAACTCTTTGGTGCTACTTACTTGGGCGAGGAAGTAAACCACAGGCGACATGGCTCCCAGCAGCAGAAGGTGACCCCGAATGTGCAAGTGACACAGATCTCACCAAACGGACGGTATGGGGCCAGGCACCCCACCTGCACCATGGCAGAGGTACTAACAGACAAGTGGATAAGAGGAGAAGATGTTTCACCCCGAGACCACAAACGGGGTGGCCGAAAGGGAATCTAAAAAATTATTATCGTTTATTGTTTTTGTTTTTGGTTGAATGATGAAAATTATTAGTTAACAGTAGGCCACGGACCCCAAAATATTTTCAAATTCTAAGTAGGCCATGTTTTAGGTTTAAAATTTAAAATTTGATATTTTCCTGTGTGTCATTTGGAGAGCTCTCGATACAGTTCAGTTCAAATTCATACTCGAAACCAAGCGGATCTCTTCCAATTCCTAGTGTAGAAAATAGTTTTTACTAGCAATATTATTTTATTTTATTTGATTTTTTTTTGCGTTTAAAATACTTACATCGAAATCCAAAGCCGAGTCTCGTCGCGTCCTGAATTGTGTCAAGTGTTGTTTCGTGCGGGGTAGTCGTTTCTAGTGGTGAAAATTATGGAATCCAAACGCGGTAATAATGCCCCGGCCTCACGCCATGCCATTCACGCATCTCGGACTAGTGTTGCCGTAAGTTGAACGTGTGGTTCCTCAACCTCAACCATCTTCCACTGATGGGGGTTCCCTGGCTTTTGCAGTCACGACATGGCCAGCAGACCCCAGCTGCAGGACAGGCAGTGCATGCAGCCAACATTGCACGCAAGCATGCCAGCGAGGCCAGCCTGACGCCCAGCCAGTACAAACGGGATAACGATAATGTGAGCCTACCACTCGTGTCTTCGACCCCACCGCGTGCTGACTCCTCCTCTTGCAGCCTCGAAAGAGTCCATTGGATGCTCTCAGCCGTGCCGGCACGATCCGCCAGCAGGACCCCTTCCAACGTCGCTCGGGTCTGCAGGATGTGGATGATGCCTTCCTGGCCACGAACGCCTTTGCCCGACCATCGCGAGTGCGTCACTCTGGACTAGACGGTTGGACTGATGGCGGCGCTGCCGTTCCACAAGCTGGAACTGCTTCCGTGACCCCCATTCGCGTGGCTGGCGGACAGGATCAGCCCCAGGGGGTGTACCAACAGCAGACGCAGGCCCAGCCGCAACAGGGCATGCCTTCGCAGGCAGCCGCTCCTACACAGGATCAGCAGCAGATGCAGTCGCCCCTGCAACAATCCCCGCCTGTGGCTGCTGTGCCCTCTCTGCAGCAGTTCGTCCAGCAGCCGGCCGCTGGCCAGCCCACTCGCCACGATCCGCATCCAACTGGACGGGCCCATGTTCACCATAATCAGCAACAGCAGCAGCAGCAGGTTGCTTACGATCAGCAGCAGCAGCAGCAGCAAGTTGCGCAACAGGAGATCCAATCCCAGCCGCAGGGACAACTATCACCACGCAAATACCAACAACAGCCGCAGACGCAGGCGCAGGGCTTCGTAAATATCACAAAGTTCCTCGAATGCTTGCGCACAGATTAAAGAGCCGTTCCTGTGCCTTCTCCACAGCCTAACCAGCCCAACGTCGGAGGAGAACGCGCTCCAGCCGGCGGATCTGGCAGCGGAGGTCAGCAGCAACAACAGCAGCAGCAGCATGTTGGCGGGGGAGCCGCTCCGCCTCCCGAAGCCGAGATGTGCACCACGTGCCCCAACTGCCAGACCACCATCTACTTGGTTCGCTCCCCCGAAATGGGACATGGCGACAATTCCGCACCCGCATAATAGATGCAAAGCAGCACAAGACTAAATTTCCAGTGGAACCAAAATCCTCCATATAATCATCAATTTCGAAAGAAAATGTATTTCAGTGAGCCTCCCGAAGGAGTGAGCCAGTGTCCGGACCGTGTCCTCTGGGTCAAATTCTCTGTAATCCCAAAATTTTGTTTGTCTTACTTCTTTTTGGCTCCTTAGAACGTCCTGAGAATGTTGATATATATATTAATGTTAAATAAAAACCAACCCTGCCATGTGTCGCGACTTTCGCTGCCCCCCAGAGTGGGTCAAATCCACCCTTAAGAAGAAAGTGGTGGTTGGATGACATGGAAGTTTGGGAGGGTGAAAGGATGGGTGTTGGCTGCGTGCCAAGGCGCTGTTTTGGGGGCGACATTTGCCCCACTAAAGCACCAAATTTACGTTTTGTAGCCCCGGATTTATATGAAGTTGTATACTAAGCAATTAATAAAGCATTCCCGCTGACTCGTACTACCACTGAAATGGGTCCTAATTAAGACAAATAGTTAGATCATATCTCTGGAAAATACTTGTAATATTTTCCCATGAGATTTTAACTAATTTTGTCATTTTCTCTAACCCGTAGATAATTTCTGGAATCTCAAAGGTCAGCACCAAAGGCGCAGGTGGCGCAGGCAATGGAGAGTCGAGCAGGTAAGCAGTACAACATTTCATCCATCCATCCATTCACAGATCATCCAGAGCACTATCTCCATTATCCAATCCAATCCAGTCCATTATCATTTCCGTGTACTGTCTACATTTGGGTTTGATTTCTTTGTTTTCGTTTTTGTTTTTCAGAATCAAATAGATAAAGTCAATCCACATAAATTGCACACACGGCTACAATAGAAATACTTAATAGATAATTCGAAAGAGAACAAAAACATTTATAAACTAAAACAGGAATTGTACAAAGCTTTGATTTTAGCCAATTATTTATACTTTCGCCTAGTTAATTTATATACGTAAAGAGTAAAGAATTTACTTAAAGTACAATATTAGCAGAAGACACTGCTGCCTGCACTTGCCGCACCACCCCAGGGCCACAGACACAGCCACAGCCACACAGCCACAACCACGACCACGAACATACAAAAGATAATCCCACACTATCGGAACCGTCCCGTCACACAGACAAACAAATACCTGAAAATTGTGATCACAGCATACATACTCTGTTTTTTTTAACATTTAACGACATTTACATTTATTTGTGGTAATTTATTCGTCCTTGTTTTTTTATACTTGTCGAGAAATAAAACCAAGAATATTCTCGAGCATGCTTCGAGTAACGAACCCAATGTCCATCCATGAATCTTGAAGAGAACCTTAGGAGTGCAAATCAGTTTCTTTAAATCCCTTGTAACCCTCTCTCGACAGCGGCGGCCATGCCGATGGCAACAACATCGCAGAGGAGATGACCGCCCAAATGGATTTGCATCACATGGAGGACGAGCAGCAGGCACACGGGCACATGAACACCAAACGTATGGACCTGCAGGAGGTGGCCGATCAGGAGGAAGCACACTTCCTTCGGTACGGGCTGCCACCACAGATGGATTCACAGCCCGAGTTCGAACCAGAGCCGGAGCCCATTACACCACCATCACCGCCGCAGGTGGCCGAAGTGGAGAACCGTAGAGCAGCGGGATTCTCTCTCAGCAAGCAGCACACTGGAATGAAGAATCGCTCCTCTGGCGTGGGCATGGCTGTAATGCCCAGCAGCAAGATGGAATTCAACCAGGAGGAGCGCGAGGACTTCGGCGTGGTGAAGATAAATCGTCCGCCGGGACACAATGACAACCACGACAACACAGATGCCGTGTCCACGGTGTCGTCCGCCAACGGCGGTCACCTCACCAACGAGGGCTACAACGATCTCAAGTTCTATCACAACAGGCTGTGGTAAGAGAAGGAACACAGCCCCCCAAACGTATGGATCTTTTGTATGTGGCATATTAAGCATAATCAAGCAGATTTAACCAACAACTTAGAGAGTTAGCATGTACTACTTAACCAGGCTTAGGCAGAACACAAACCTACTACACAAACCACAACCAGACGGTTCCTGTACTTCAGTTCGATCATATTTTGCTGTGAGCTTCTTCAGATGTTTTTTTTTGTTTGTTGATTCGTTCATTTGTTACAAGCCTCGCACCCGGAACAGCAACGTATCCGTAACTTATAGCCTCACAATACCAATGTTAACAATAGCGAAATGAATGTAGCATTAATTTAGAAAATAATTCTTTTGTTGTTTATTTTTGTTGTAAACTCTTGGTTCGGAGCAGCAGTTAGTCAAATATTGAACCAACCATATTTTACGGCCTAACTCTCAATTGGGGTCCATTAACATAATCCAACCCAATATGTGTGTATCTTCCAATTGCAGCAAACGCGAATATTACGAGCAACTATATGGCGACTATATGCTATAACCAATCCCCTCAAAATATATAAACTCTAATCAACATTCCTGAATGAAAAATTTGTCTTAAATTTTAGTTAATAGCGCCCAAATAAAGCACAACTTTTTCGATACTATTTTCCAAGTAGAGGGCCACAAGGCTATCTCAATCCATTTTATCTGCAATACAATTATGTACGATTACACACACGCATGAAATGGAAATCTACGATCTACGGGCAGATCTGAGGTGCTGAGAGAAATCTTTAAAGTAGAGCTATCGTTGGTGTTTCCGGTGCTGCTGATCTAATCTACTATTGGACATAGAATCCATCCGCCTTTCCTTCGCTTGTCCTTACATGTAGATGAAGTTGAACCTGGAAATGAAGAGTGTGTGTGTGAGTGATTAATGGAATCATATCATTATTGAAGGATTATTCTTACCGACAGAGAGCCTGCGGCAGCGAAGAGATGATCGGTCCGTAGCCCTGCGAGTTGTCGTATAGCTCGAAGAGGGGCGCCGCAACAAGCTTATAATTTTTGGGCACAGCAAATAGTGCTAGATTACAGAAAACGATAGAGACAGAATTCATGTATGTAGAGATATCATGGAGCATTGTAAATCACACGGTGTATACGTATTAGCTAGATCGATTACAATCGGTTACAAAATTTACATAATATAAAGAATCTTTTGCGCTGTACGAGTATGTATTATGTTTTACAATCATGATTGGATTCGTTATACTCTAATTACTAGGATCGGATCCATCCGTTGGTCGGTCAGTGCTCTTGCCTTGGGCTCGCCCAACGATGATATGATCTACTAAAAATGATCGACTACTCTGATATGAACATAATTTCCATTGAGAGCAACATTATACAATGGTCTGGTCTTAGCGAATTCGTGGTGTCTTGTGCGCTGACACCAGCGGCAGCCCGTTGTTCAGCGCACAAGCACAAACAATGAGCCGAAAGAAGTATAACAGAGTAATTCATTCATTTGGTTATGGTTACATATAAACGAGTGCTTATATTAAGGAGCGACTGGCCTGGCCTGGTCCTGGCTGCGCAGCGTTGCGCTGCATGCACGCAAATCCGCACAACATGCCGGATTTGTGCGCACGTTACAATGCTCTGGTGCTGCTGCTGCTGCCGCTGCCCTGCCTGCCCGTGACTCCCAACTATATTCGTACACAACCTTAAGACAAGAAGAACACATGACAATGACAGTGACAGTAGTTGACAATAGTAAGAGTACTCGTAGAAGTAAAGCAAATAATATCATATGTATCGTAAGTATTGTGGGGAGGGGAAATATACAGCTTGCGCTCATACAGTCTCACATTGGATGTGTCGACATATTTACAAAATTAAGAATACAAGAACAATCATTGAATTTCGGATTTTGAGTGAGGGAACCAACAAAATATGCCAACACGCTGTTCTGAGCAACAAATACAAAATTTGAGATAGAGATACTCTATGTTGTACAATGGAATCTACAATCAAAACTAAGCCCGGAGCAGGAGCAATTCTGTGTTTCTTTTATTTGCATTTTTCTGATCTGTTTTTCTGTTTGTTCGTTTCTCTTGATAGTAGAGGTGGGTGGCACGACACACCAGCACGGCGCTAATGGAACGGCTCAGGGTACATCGTAACTGGCGTTCCTGTCCGTATCTAAACAGCATTGAAAAGATATGACATGAGGTTTGTTAGCGTATTCGGTTTTGGCAAACAGAAATTAAAAAAAAACTATACTAGGAGTATATAGTACAAATAGAAATGGTTATTTCCAATGCATTTGTGCTTCTTTGTGCAGTTTTCACGCCACTCAATATACCTACGCCGTGGGGCTAGTCAGAGCCAGCCAATTGGACATTTACCCTTTTCGTGGAGCTGAACGAGGAACAGCCGCTTGTGTTCCTTGGGCTTGGTGATGTGTGGCGGAATGTATGGATACTGTGGTGGCTCGAAATTGGGACGCCACCAATTGCCAATGGTGTCCTCGACAATCCACTCTTGTTTGACGCCATCCTGACGACCCAGCGTCTACAAACACATACAAAAAACCACCATAAGTAATCCTTAGTCTGCGATATATTGTCCGATGTTATTCGTACCTCAGAAAGTAGTCGCTTCAGCCCATCGACCTCGTCCTCGCCAGCATTGAGCTCCCCGCCAGGCAGTTTGAAAAATGTCGTGCCCAACTGCAGCAGCAGCACATGCGGCAGTCCATGCTCGTGGACAAGGAGCACTCCCTCCACAGAGCGGCGCATGCCAATGCGATCGAATTCCTCGCGCATTCGCTGAAACCTTGATGGCACCGATGGATCCTTCTCAAAGAGCGGCTCCTTGGTGCCGAATGTGTAGTTTGTCAGGGGATATCTGTGCAGGGGAGACGTTAATATGAGTATATTACGCCACAGCCAAATCCTCTCTCCATCTGCATCCAATGGCCTACTTACAGGTTGACGGTGCGGTTTATGGTCAGTGCCTGATTGGCAGCAAATTTTTGCGTGCCATTATTATTATTGCTGGTGCTTCCGCGGAGCGGCCAGCCGGAGCCCGATTTGTTTGAGACTTGCGAGGACGCCATTTTGTTATACACACAACAGCCCGCCAAGGAATTGTGAAAAATACGATGCTAGCACCGAAAATAAGGGTTTTATGTTTGGAAAATAGTTTCCCAAGAATTGCACAATACTTTATTAGGTGCGTTATGCTTTTATTGTTCACTTTGACGCGGTTTTGAATGATTTAAGAACTTTTTATCTCCAGCGTTTTGCAAAAAAAAATTCACGCCGGTAGTGTGACCGCGGAGCTATCGATAATTCATCCGACCTTCAGATATATACCGAAAATTACGGTATCATTTTAAAAATATACCGTAAAAAACCGGCGAAAATCATATTCCTCGGTTTTGATATTCTGTTTAATAGTACTAGCTGAATAAGATACTGAGCCCTGAACAAATAGTTTTAACTAATAGATGAAACAAATTGCCACGAGATTGGCAAGTTTTCTTTCTTGGCAAAGGTCTAAAAATATCGAAAACATCACAGTGCCAATAATACCGTCTGGCACAAATCAAAATTCACGCCGGCCGCGATTAGGGCTGCAACACTAACCATACAATATATATGTAGATACGACACTTCATACATTGAAAATGGCCGCACCAACAGGGCAGGCATCAGCTACCTGGCGAGTCGTGAGAGTGTATGTGTTCTCATGCATTCTCACGTACTTTGCGTGTTTGCAAGTGTGTATGAGCGCACAACTGATATTCGCGCTCAACAACTGTATGTCTGCTTTGCCTACTGCCTTGCCATTGGTCAGAATAATGACACATTTTTTTAAAATGGTGAACCGGTATGCTTGAGCCAATGGGCTATGCAGCAGGCCACAGGGATAAGAATCGCATCGTTTTCGCTATTCTCCAGTGTGCCCTTGCTGTCTTCTTGTACGTGAAGCTGATTGGGATTATAGTTTATTATATTATTTATTTATTTATTTATTCGCGGTGTGCCCCGAGCTCGCTGGAGCAGCCTTCTGGCGCGGATGCACATTCGGCGGATCTCAGCTATCTCCTCGTTGGCTCCAACTGCCTCGCTTGAGTTAGAGCCCCGCAGTGATCTAGCGAAAGACAGGAGCCTTAGAGTGTCCTGGCGCTACGGCTTCCTCTGTCGGGGTCGGGGTCGGGGTCGGGGTGGGACTCCTCTCCCTCGGGTAGACCTCCCCAAAGAGCACTGGATGGCCTCGTGGTCGCTGGCGGTGAATATCTCGCAGATCCTCCATCGGGCGTGGCGAGCCAGCGCGCTGCTAGCGTATGTTAGGTCAATTACCGACCCTGCTCCTGCCCTGTTGAAGGTCTCCTGGGATCCGTCGTTCAGTAGGACGAGGTTCAGCGTCGCAAAAGCCTCCAGCACTATGCGTCCTCTGGCGTTTGTGCGAGTGGATTTCCACTCCATGGCCCAGGCGCTGAAGTCGCCCCCGACTACCACGTTGTTCCGTCCGCGTAGGTCGCAGCTCGTCCATGGTGCGGCTGAAGGCCTCCAGGGAGAGACTAGGCGCCAGGTAGCAGCTGTAGATCCAGGTGCCACCTACGATCCCTCGGGAACGTGTATATGTAAATTATGTTCATATGTACATACATATGTACATATATTAAGATGAACACACAGATACAGATAGACTGATACCAGTCCAAACCCTGCGGACACCTACATGTATGAACTGGCCCATCTATATACTATATCTATATCTATCTATCTATCTACATATGTACAAAGACAGAACCGGCAAGAACGTGTGTGTATGCAAGTATGTGTGTGTTCTTGTGCAGAGCATGTCATTATTGTGACCAATGGCAAGGCAGTTGACTTGTGGAAAGAAAATTTGTTCTGTCCCTTAGAAATATACGTAAATATTTGGTCTTATATTTAAAATATACCGTGTTGAATATACCAATTAATTAAATTGTCAGAGTTTCAATATCCTTAGAAATAACATATGTACATATATTTAATAAATAATAATAGAAACAATAAATAAATAATATAATAAACTATAATCCCAATCAGCTTCACGTAGAAGAAGACAGCGAGGGCACACTGGAGAATAGCGAAAACGATGCGATTCTTACCCCTGTGGCCTGCTGCATAGCCCATTGGCTCAAGCATACCGGTCCACCATTTTAAAAAAGGTGTCATTATTCTGACCAATGGCAAGGCAGTAGGCGATCAAACAGACGGCTAGAGGTGGAAAAACATCGATGTTTCGCCGTAAACAATCGATGTTTAAAAAATTGAAAAATTTCGATTATATCGATGTTAACAAAGTTGAGAAAGCGCGAATATCAGGTGTTGCGCTCATACACACATGCAAAACACGCAAAGTACGTGAGAATGCATGTTCACAGATGCACTCTCAAGACTCGCCGGGTAGCTGATGCCTGCCCTGTTGGTGCGGTCAAATTCAATGTATGAAATGTCGCATCTATATATTGTATGGTTAGTGGCTGCAACCAGTGTGCGGTATATTTAAGAAATTAGAAGGTATATTTCGGTATATTTCTGAAGGTTCAGACGGTATATTTGTTCGATAAATCGGATAAACTGTTTACACTAGGCTGCGTCAGGTGTCTTCACGGAGACGCCGGTTTTTTTTCAAAGATAATAGAGTATAGGCGCAGAGCTGTTGCAAACGGGTGGGGTGCTTTACGAACGCAGGTGCATCTATTTAATATTATTCCACATTTCTTGGGAGAAATGGGTTTTTTCGTATATTTGGAATAAACCGCCCAATGTGTGGACACGAATTTTATTCTTTATTACATTTTTCTTAGCGGTTGTTATTATTATCCAATAACTTTTTTGATTTCCAAAATTGGGGTTCTTTCCCCACATCAAGCACACGAATCAGCTATACCCGCAAGACGCAAAAACTTGCGTCTGCCCATGTAAACGGCTATGCTGCGTCGTTGCGTCCATTCCGATATCGATAGGAAACGCGAGGTAGTGTACAAAGACCATCAACAAATCCTAGTTTTTTGTTTATGTTGGGACGTTGTCGGAAAAATCGGCTGGCTGTTTTCCCGTCTCCCTCTGCCATGAAAAGCTGCTAAAAAGGCTAAATATAAAATCAGGCAGCGCGGCCAGAACCACAGTCCGCTCTTTGCTCGGTGCATTGTTTTTCTAGTCGATGGAAAATATGTGAATCGAGACAGGAACGCAGCAGAAACGCATCTTGTGTGTGTGTATATATGTATATGTACAACGGTGCGCCTGTGTTTGGATTTGTGTGTTAGTGCCTGATGCAAGGGAAAATCATTATTATAAATGAAAACTGGTGAAATGTGTAAGTGCAGCATTGAAAATGCAACAGCAAGTTGCCGTCGCTTTGAACTTTTCCATTTTCATGTTCTCCTTTCATCTTCTTTTCTTCCCCGACCGCGCTGGCCAGACGACAACCAACTCCCACTTGTACGTGTGCGGGGTGCGCAGTGAAGAAGGGTGTTTACCTCTTGTCCGATTTCCTGTGTGTATGAGTGCATGTGTGTGTGTGTGCGTGCCAGATAAAGACTTGAATTTCTGTTGGTTTTTTCCGTCCGTCGGAGGATATTAGTGTCGGACGGGAGGAGCGGCGAAAGCGTAATATGCTTGCATATCCATTAATTGCGCAAAAGGTCAAAAGTTAGGCAGTACGCAATGTGGTAGGGACAATTTGGTCGGTGGGACGGACGGGAGCAGAGACAAAGAGGACGAAAAATACTGCTGGGCGAATTCGCCGCACGGCGAATCCGGGTGAAACGACCCCACACCACACACAAGCAGAAAAGAGCAAAGGACATCGCCGAACTGAACCTGAATAAACTGAAGACTGTCGACGGCCCACAAATTGATAATTATGTCAGCGGCGGAACTTGAGGCGGAAGCTGCCGCCCAGGAACAGCAGCCAGAGCAGCAGCAGCAAACCCACAGCGAACAAAACAAACACTGCCATCGAGGAGACGTTTAGCACAACCACAAACAACTACAACAACAATGTGGATATTGACCAGCAGCTGCAGCAACACGCCCAGATGCAACAGCAGCAACAGCAACAGGAGGGGGACAACGGCCTGGCCGGCCTGGGCCTAAGCCTGATGCAGAACTCGCCACCGCCACATAGCTATCGCCACTCACGAGCCTATCGCCACTTCAAGAACCCGCCGCAGCCTCACATGTGCATCCGCACCACCACAGAGACGGGCGAGGAGCTGTTCATTAACGTCCTTAGCTGGACGCGCATTGTGATACCGCAGGAGCCCAGTGATCCCATACCCCTCTATGGAGGCATGCGCGTGAGTTAACATTTCAGCTCCCAACTCCATGTGCCTTTTTGTAGACCAACTATTCTTTCAATTTAAGGTGCCGCCTGGCAGCCCGCGTAGTCCACCCATTGTCTTTGCTGTGATGGCCAATCCAGAGGTCCTCAAGGACTCTGGACGCCACAGCAAAGATCCAGAGGAGCGACGCGCAATGGTTGAGCTAATGTGCGACTTTGTGGAGGCTATGAATCCCGGCGTGAAACTAGTCAGGTGCTGTCTAAGGACATTCGTTCGTATACAAAGTGTAAACTAATTCTTAACCTTCTCCCTAACCCATTAGAAACGCCGTCATACTCAAAGATCGGGACATTTCCGGCGAGCTGAAAGATGTCTGGAATGCCGTACAGGCCCAGCGGGACCGCGAGCGTGAGGAACAAATGTTGCAGCAGCGACAGCAGCAGCACTACCAGAACATCACCACACAGCAAATGTTTCCCAAATCGCCGGATGCGGCTCGAGCTGCCAGTGCCGGCGCCGGGTTGAACGAGGCCAGCTCTCCACCGGCTCACATTGGGGAGCCGCTGATGGCAGAGAATGGAAATGCCAATGGCATCACATTGGCAGTGTTTGCCCAGCAGCTGGACAACAAGGTGGCCAGCGAGCAGACGGAACAGCAGCAACAGCAGCAGCAGCACGTGGAGCCTCTGGCAACCATTGAGGATGCCTGTGTGGATCAGACGGATGCTGGAGGCAGTGGCTCAGTGGCTAATACGAATGGCTCAACGACTGCCATTGAGAGTCAGCAAGCGGCGGAAGCCGAGCCAGAGGCTAAAATGGCAGCACCCGTGGCCACCAATGGAGCCGGCACTCCCACAACAAGCGCTTCCACGCTCACGCCAGCTGCCACGCCACCAGTTACAGCCGCAGCTGCACCAACACCCACACCCACACCCGTAGCAGCTGCTCCAGCCAAGAAGGAGAAACTTGGAGGCTTCCTGCCCAACGGCTGTATCTTCCCGCGCTTCAAGAACAACAAGCACAAGGACAAGGACAGCAGTCACAAGGAGGGCAAGAGCAAAGAGAAGACCCTTCTGAATGCCCTCAAGAAAAGTAAGGAGAAGAAGGTCGCCCCCAGCGAGCAGGCGGCTGGCGAAAAGGCGGCCGCCTCATCGGACAATGGCACCACGCAGTACGAGAAGAACTGCATCAACAATCTGGAGTGCGAGGTGCAGAAGCTAGATCTGAACGGCAGCAACAACGACACCAATATGTTCATTAAGCTGAAAGTGTCCTCGGCCAGTGCCACAGCAGCTGCTGCGGCCAAGTAGGCCAAGAGGAGAAGAAGGAGGGTAAAGATGATTTATACTCAACATTTTGTAGGTAAGTTGGCGTGTGGAAAAGGAGGGACACCCAAGCTTAGGCACTCACAAGCATAGTGGATAGTGTGGTGGCTCCGCAGCGTAGAGATGGATCACCCTCTGGAAGGGAGAGACAGAGAGATATCGAGATTCAGGGCCTGTAGGAGTCACTGTTGTAGCACGTAGGGTTAGAGTCAGTCGTGTAGCATATACAAGATTTATATATATACAGAATACGTTTATATATATACAAACACACATATACACAAGTTGAATCGGTCAATTTTTGGATACCAAATCCAGTCGCAGACTCGAGAAAGAACCAGAACTACTCGTAGAACAGTTGTGCCATGCTCCCAATGCTCCCCATGCTCATAGACATACAGATATATAGACGATGACATTCACTCGCAGAATCTTCCCAGAATCGGCATTTAACTGAGAAATGATAAACGTATTTATATAGTTCAATATACAGATGTTTGCCTTATATACAAGATGTCCCCAAAAAAGAGAGAGATAGAGAGAGAAAGAGAGAGAGAGAGAGCTAGAGCTAGACCTAGAACTAGAGAGCGACAAGAACCTAAAACCATACAAACAAAAATACAACATCAAGAAGAAAGAGTCGAATGTATTTAAAACACATTTAGGGATTGCTGCCATGGCAATGCAATCATCGAATGTAACTCATGCGCCAAATGAATATCAATCGCACTCACTCCACCACCACCACCACCACCACCTCCACCACCAACCCAAAACACATCTTAGACTAAAAGGTATATGTATCTATGCTAAACCCATTCCCCATTTGTCAAATCAAATCCAATCTGGAATTCCCATCATGCGAAAGTATTACGAATCTTCTTTGATCTCCGCGCTTTGAAGTTGAGGGGGGCGAAAGTACGACCTACGACCAACGACCTGTGGAGGCTTAACCGCTGCTGCTGCTGCTGGCTCTATGAGAAACAACTAACTTATGTACCTTAATTGTATACCCGAACACAGAAGAAGTATAGTATATACATACATATATATACCATACCAATCCGCAGAGTCGCTAATATGTTTTACATAACTTTTGTTAAAGTTTAACTTTTAATTTTTTCGGTACTACTTTTATGATCCTCCTTTTTTTATATTCTGTTTAAGTTTTGTGCATGCCGATGCTGTCCTTTAACTCTTTAGCTGTATTTTAATTGTTTTTAATGGTTTTTTCTAACCCTTCAAAAAAAAAAAACAAAAAGCAAAAAAAAATATAACCCAATCCCTCAACTTCAAAGGAAGCCATTCATTCAACCCATCACATCATCACATCTGAAATATGATACAACACATACAACAAAAAAAAAAGAGAAAAAACAAAAACAAATATTCGAATAAATATTCGGTAAACTCAACTGAAAAACTGAAAGGAAAAAGTAAATGTTTCAACTGCAATATCGGACTGAACAATGCTGCCATATAAAAATATATACACACACATATTTATATGCAAAATGCAAATGCGAAAACAAACTCTTTTTGTATATTTCCCCCCCATAAATGAACGAAATTTCAATTGTGATCCAATCGAAAATCAAATTTTGTTTCCACATCGAACATTTTTGTATTGAAAGAAAAATACACCATGTATACCGAATAAAATATAATTTTGTTTGCTAGGAAAACAAATCGAAAAAAACATGAAACATGAAACTGAAACGAATCGAATCGAAGAATCTGCAGGAAACCAACCGATTTTCTCTTTCTGGGTTTTTGTTTAAAACTTGTCTTGTATGTGGATCGTGTTCGTTTTTGTTCGTTTTCGTTCGTTTTGTTCGTTAAGGTGCCATACAGTAAAAGTGTATGAGAACTAATCAAAATCGATTGCTTTCAATTGGTATTATAATTAGAAACTAGACCTAGACCTAGAGTTTCCTGACTTCCGGCGGTAATGGGTCTTCTGAAGATGGAGGATGGGAGATGATGGAGAACGAACCCTAAAGTATATGCTAGTTTTTAAACTGGTTGTAAATGAGAAATGCTCGTGTAAAATTAGTATTAAATCATGGCATGACCATTACAGCAACAGAACACCACAACATCACACTATAATTACAAATTAAAACTTAGTCTAAGTCCAAACAAAAAAGCAATAATTTTACTTGAAAAGCGGTCAAGAAACGAAACGAAATGAAATGGCGAGAAAATTATAGGGGGCGGGGCGCAAAAAGTGCGTGTAAAATGTTGAATAACAATTCTACAACAAAAACACACAAAAGTAACACACACACAACCACACACACACACACAAACAGCAAGGAAAACACCCACACACACATTTTTATATGTATATGTATGTAATAATAAAAGATCGTATTTGACAAAAGTGTAGTTGAATCTGCGATTTATTTCAAAGAAGGTAATAAATATTTGATATCTGAGATATACATATGCTTAATTGATGAATGCTGAATGCCTACTTCCTACAGAACTTCCTATACAAGGCGACCTTTGGTCAAAGGCGACCATGGTCCGTCCTACTCATCCTTGTTGTTGACAGCCCTCAGGCGCTCCAGCTCGGCGCGCTCCTCCTTGTTACGCAGCAGCGGCACATTGTAGTCGAAGGCATAGAAGAAGCCCTTGGGCTCGCCGGTCTCCTCGGGTCCGGGCACATAGGCGGGCTCCTCGTGCACGTATTCGCGTGTCTCGGCCTCGGTGGGCTGATAGCGACCCTCCTGCTGGTACTCGGCGGCATAAGGATCGGGATTGTGACCAGCGGCGGCGGCCAGCTCTCCCCAGAGCCTGAAATGTTCCTCTTCGGCCTTGAGGACGGCCGGGGTCTTGGTGGCCGGCAGTTTCAGGTGAGCAGGGCGATTGTCCTCGACATGGAAGCCAGTCTTGTCCGCATAGTAGTTGGCAATGAAGTCACGGCCATGGGGCTGAACGTACTTGTACGATCCGGTGACCTTGCCGGTCTCGTCGCGCTTCTCGTTCTTTCCCTGGTTCCAGTCCCTGTAGCCGTACGCAAACTGTCCCAGACCATCCTGTCCATGGTACTGATGGGCATCGTAATGCTCCTCCACATACTCCTCGGGATGCTCGATCACACGACCCATGTACACGAACTGTCCCTGCTCATTCCTGGCCTCCGGCAGGGGATTCTCCCCCGTCTTTGGGGCATACTCGATGTCCCCGATGCCACGCAGCTGGGCGCTGTTCAAAAACTGTTGCGCCTCCTCGGGCGTGATGTTGATCTTGAAGATGTTCTCGCCACTGGCGGCTGATGCCTGAAAGAATAGAAGATGTCAATTGGATTAACTGTGAAACCAATTTGCCAGAATCAGAATCTATTATGACCAAATATGATAGATGGCCTATGGTGCCATAGTGCGATATTATGCAAGTCCAAGCGCTACAATACACGATGAACATACGCGTCTAGACTCTAGAGTCATCTCCGTCGATGATGTCATTTCTTGGCTTTAACTTTAGTAACTCATACGAAAAAAAAAGATTTAAAGATTGAAAAAAATACTTGTCTGTGTAACTTTTAAGTTCATTTTATGTTTGCACATTGTACAACTTATATTTGCACTGGCATTCGCGGCGACCAGACAAGACGACACACACGCGGTTGACATTTATGGAGTCACAACCCGGATTTTAATTGAATAGATCTGAATAGAGCCCCCATTCAGCGGAGATCATCTAATCGCGTGTCGTAAATTTTATCTTAATTATGCAAATTCTTTTCTTTGGGTGGCTACTAACCAGCAACAGGGCAGCAAAAATGAAGCACTTCATTGTGTTGTGTTGTGTTGTGTTGTGTGTTGTGATCGAAATATATATCCAGGTGGGGGTTACGTCGTTACGTTTTCGCTGTTCTGCAGTTGGCGGTCTACTAATATCCGAGTTACCCAAGGCGCTGCTTATATACTAACTTTCAACTCGGATTTGCTGTTGTTGCGCTTTGCATAAAACCCAACGTTCCCAACGTTCCGATATTTGAATGAAGATGTGCCTGAGTGTGTGCGGAATTGTCCGACCGGCCAAGCCGACCAGCATCACCTGTCCGGTTTCTTACTCAGCGACAGAAGCGGTCGTCGTCGTGTCGTCGTCGTCGTCGTCGTCGGATATAGCCAGTAACAACAATTTGAAGTTCATTATCAACGTCGCTCAAATTCGCACTTCTCACACTCACACACCACACACGGATAGTCGTAACGAAAACATCATTAATTGTACAATACAATAATAATATGTATGCGATGCGGCATGCGGTATGCAGTATGGTATGCTCAATTAGTTATCTAATATTTGTAGTTCTATTGGACTACCCATCTTTTGTTTCTATTGCCCATCTATTGTTTCTGCTGAAGCCCTTTCAGAGAGGCCGCCATCGCCGCCGTACGCTTGTTGTCCGTCTGTCAGTTTCGAGTATCTCAAAGATGGTTTTTTTGTGGGAACACTTAAGATCCCCATCCTCAGGCATGAGTGTTTCAGGTGTATCAGACAACGAGAGCTAGAGGTTTAAGCAAATATTTGTACAATGATGAGGCTGAAAAAAGATGGTTCTTTGAATCGATTTACATATGTTTAAACAAATTTCGACCTGATCCATCAATCGAAACACTTACCTATAGGTAGTAAATGTATATTTTTGTACCTGAATGCATTCCACATCTGTAGCGCATTTTATGGTTAATATATGTATTTGCTCTGAAGGTCTCTGTCTATTTTACTAATACTTGGAATTTCTGAAAATATATTTCCATAACAGGATACTACAGCGTCGACCCTTGGAATCGTTTCTGCCTTTATTTCTGTTACCGGGGGGCTATGATTTATTTACAATTAAGCATCTTTGAGCGCTTCAATCACTTTTTACTTTTAATTAATGCAAAATTTACAGCTTTGACTGAACTCTGGCTTTGGCTTTGGTTTGGGTTTCCTGTAGATCGGCGGAAGTTTTCTGTTTAGACATGAGCCAACACTCTTGATGTTCCGCCTCACTTGTGCATAATTAGATGTACAGAACAGTACAGTACAGTACGTACATATATTATATGCATGATGGTAATCACATCACTCAGAGTGCTATCAAATGTCAGTTCAATAAGCTCGGCTAAAGTGTAATTAGAGCCTCTCAACCTCTTTGTTTGCGAAGATTTTTCGGATCGTTTCGCTTCGCTTTGGAATCGGATCGTGATGTGATGGATGCCGGGATGTTGGTATGGGAGAACGATTGAAAGGCGCTTATTAGGGGGCTTACAAGGGCCGTGGCCGTGGCATTCAAGGGAGCAGCGAAAACTGCGCAGTTGCTCGCAGTTACAAAATGATTTAACTATTTAAATAATAAATACACTTCACGTTCCAGGCTGGGCCCGTACAAATTGACCATCTTTCAACTGCGACTAATGCAACAGGCTATTTTGAATGTCAAGCAATTGCCACATCACCTATCACCTTCCGTAGTAGCATCATTCTCATCTCATCGGTAGTATTATCATCATCATCAATTTCTCAATGATTTGGGTCTTTTGGCTATTTTTATCATAGTCTTTTTGATTTTTTTTTTGTGTGTTTCTGCCAGACAAAGGCGAGCCGAACCAGAGACTTTTGGGGTTCTATCTATCCATCGACTTAAGCTGGTTTCTCTAACTAAAAAACTTGGGAAGCAACAAAGGTTCTGGGTTATTCATGATTCACCAACAGGTTAACCAAATATCCCAATATGAGTGGCCACAACATAACCCACTGGCGTCCAAAATCTTAAGACATTAATTTTGCTATTTTGTTATTCCAGCAATTTCGGGAATCGAATGGAATCAGCTTTACAAACAAGTAAACAAATTAAAGTAGCATCTTGTTCAATGGAAAATTCATTGATTCACTTTTCGATTTGTTATTTTGTTCTTAGTCTTTGATTTCACTGAGAATTCCGATTCAGACTCGATTGATGATGCAAAAGTCTAAATAAAAACGAAGACCTAATTTCCAACAAAAAAAATCAGGTTTTTTGGGCCCCTCCATCTTACACGTTTTTTTTTTGTTTATTTGATAATTATAATATATATTTATTCTTTTCACTGACTTTATTAAGTATACAAAGTATAATAATTGCGTATGATAAATGATGGTGTGCTGTGCTGTGGGAAATATATAAGATGCTTATTAAATTGTTCTTATTTCCATTGAAGCTGCGTGGTTTAATTAAACTGGAGACTGTCCATTCCTTATCTAGTTAATGTATTGTTGCATCTATGAATGTTCTCGAAATGAATAACTATAGATAGATGTATAACCACATGCCTTTAGGTGTCATTGAATTACTAATTTTAAAAGAAGCTACAGCGTCATTGCTAAAGTTGTTTTGTTTGTTGTCGTTACGCGGTAAAATTTGAATTAAACGCACTAGCGCGTTTAATAGCAGGCAAAAAGTTGTCAACTCTGTGTTGTCGCAGTGCCGTATCAACAATTTTCATGTTGCTTAAGGGTTTTTTTTTTAATTTATATAAAGGTATATTTTATTACATTTTCGGTATATCACGGAATTTTTCAGGGCTGAACAGAACTAGCCAATCCTGTCAGCTTTCAAGGGAAAGTTATCGGAGCTGTATTAAATCAAATATTTCAAATCTATTTGTTATGCTACATATGTATGTACGAAAAAGTTTGAGTTATATTTTCAAAATAGACAGTATATTTATGAGTTCTACCTATCGAACACCTATCTACCTAACAGTGGGACTTGTTTGAATGAAATTAAATAAATATTGTTCTCAATTAAACATTTATTCATAATCCTCCTTTTTAATCATTAAAAACAACAAATGTTTCTTACCAAGCTAAAAATGCAAATAATCTTATATGAAACCATTCATTTTGCAAAAACATCGCTAAATTGTGCAAAATGTTTGTCATATTTTTGTATGGGCCAGCAACATGTGCTGCGAAATGAGCGACATTGTCCCACAACATAGGTCACTTATAGAAACATTTCTTGGAATTGGAATTGTCCCACGACATTTGCATTTGAATATGATTTTGGTTGGTTTTTTTGCGGTTTATTTTTAAAATGAGACCGTTCTTTTCGGATATATTTCCGATGGTCGGACGGTATATCTTAATTCCGCGGTCACACTGTCCAGTCGTCGGTCTAAATAAAAATAAAAATTTAACTCAAGAATTAAGCAAAACTACATAAACCTCTATTTTTTTACGCAAATCAAGTGCGTATTTAAGTTTCTGTTAACCACGCGCTAAGAGCGACAACCATGGTAGTGTCGGAGACCGAGAAGGTAAGGGCCAATAGGAAAAATTGCCGCATGGTCTTAGAGTCAGCCGTGGCACACACGGTCTGCTAAACAGGGTTGTTGCACAAGAGGGGGACGGAAAAAACAGTCGAGCAAAAGCGTGCAGCTGGCGTTGGCGTGGCATCATCGCAGAGGACGACTCTTCTCATTCACCAAATCCACAAATCCAATCAGTAAAGCACCCACAATTTTGCAGGCAATTAGCAAAATTGTAAATTGTTTTTTGCACGTTTGCTGTTGTCAACGTCATTACTCTCCCGCTCTCTCTCCTCGCGTTTACGCTCACCATTTGCATACCACACTTTTTTTTGCTGCTCCCTGGAATTCGTCAAGACAATCGCACTCACATCGCTATCGGTTGCTCGTGTATGTGTTGTGTGTGTGTTTGTTAGTATGCGTGTATATACAGCATAAATAGGTAAAGCAGAGAAACAAAAAAAAGTAAATTACTGCAATAAGCAACAGAGAAGCCGCGGCAGCGAACAACAGTTAAATAATTTCTGGCATGGCGACGGCGACGACCGCCGACCACGACTTTCATTGCAGTCGTCCGAGCATCGCTTGAACTGAACCGTTGGTTTTCTTTTCTCTCGTCTTCTCTTCAACTTTTTTGGTAATCCGCGTTGACGCCTCGCGACCAGTCAAAACTTTGCTAGAAACTCTTTGTTCTGCTCGAATCTGACAGAATTTTCAGTGAAAACACTTTAACTCAAAAATACCTAAAAATTTTTCCAACAGGCAATCTGTGTTTTTGTGTCAAATACGTGCGTGCGTGTGAGTGTAGTGTTGTAGAGCAACTCCTCACTTTCGTATATTTTTCTCAGGGATAACATCGAATCAAACAAAGAAAATCGGAGTTCATAGGAAATCGGGTCACCGTACACGCGAAAGCCAACACATACAACTAGTTTAACAAGTTTTTTTTCCCAATTATAATTTTTTGGTGTTATATACTTTTATTTATTTATTTTTTTTTGCAAAATTGAAAGAAGTGAAAAGCGAGCACTCAATCTCCAGGCCGTTTAAAACCTGTGCAGTGCAGTCAGATATAAAAAAAATTCAGCAAGTAATTCCACCCGGCCGTCGCCATATACACATAAGAGAAACGAGAAACACGAAAGAAACAGAAACAGAAAAAGCTTCGCGCTCGCAGCACAGCACAGCACTGCACACACTCGCAGAGAAACGGACACAGACACAGACGAACGATAGCGACAAGTGAATCAGCGACTGATCGTCTCTCCTCCGGGCAGAAGCAGCGTGAAGAATCAAGAATCAAGAATCTAATCGAAATCAAATCAAATCGCCACAGAATCATCCACACACGGCCACCAACATGCAGAGCGACTTTCACAGAATGAAGAACTTTGCCAATCCCAAGTCTATGTTCAAAGTAAACATCCAACCCGAACTCGGTTCCGCTGAGCGTTTGCCCACAGCAGTTTGCTAATCTCTTTTCCACTCTCTTTGTGTCTTTTTCTCTCTTCCCCACAGACCAGTGCTCCCACCACCGAGCAGGGTGGCAACCCGGCTGCCAACACAGTTGCCCCTGGACGCCCCGATCCGACTCCAGCTGTCGCTGTTGCTGCCCCTTCCGCTGCTTCGGTCCCTGCTGCTGCTCCACCTCAGGCTAAGGATGAGGCCAAGCCTACCGATGCCGGTGAAGATGTTCGAACAGAGCATCTGTTCAAGCACCCTCTTCACAACACATGGACCCTCTGGTACTTGGAGAACGATCGTACAAAGTCCTGGGAGGACATGCAGAATGAGATCACAAGCTTTGATGCCGTCGAGGACTTCTGGAGCCTATACAACCATATCAAGCCTCCATCTGAGATCAAACTGGGCAGTGATTACTCGCTCTTCAAGAAGGGAATACGGTATGTGGCAAAAGGGTGTGGCTGGAATCCGTATAACTATTGATAGCTTTATATTCCAGCCCCATGTGGGAAGATGCTGCCAACAAGCAGGGCGGTCGCTGGGTGATCACCCTCAACAAGAGCTCAAAGACGGATTTGGATAACTTGTGGCTCGATGTGGTAAGTGCGGCAGCTATCGTATATCACTTGACAACTATTAATTCCTATATTTACTTGTCATCCATCAGTTGCTGTGCCTGATTGGCGAGGCCTTTGATCATTCCGATCAGATTTGCGGTGCTGTCGTTAATATTCGTGCCAAGAGCAACAAAATCTGTAAGTGAATCATTGTCCATTCTATGAAACCCTTTGCTAACCGTGTGCCTCGCTCGTTCTTTAGCCATTTGGACAGCCGATGGAAACAATGAGGAAGCTGCTCTGGAGATTGGCCACAAGCTGCGCGATGCCTTGCGTCTGGGACGCCAGAATTCGCTGCAATATCAACTTCACAAGGATACCATGGTCAAGCAGGGATCCAACGTGAAATCGATATACACATTGTAAGTGGCTAGCCATGCTAGTCAGTCGTTACACAAGAAGTTAATTTATTTTCGTTTCCTCTTATTATTAATGGTGAAAACCAACAGAAATTAATCGTAGCATATGTCCAAGAACCCCGAAATGAAACCGAAACACTACTACTACCACTCTTCAACATCGTTGCTAGAATCGGCCAACACTAAGTCAACCCGTTGTCCGTAGAAATCATTATTGGAATATACGAAAAATAAACACACGTACACTACAGAAGGAACTTATAGGTTGTTTTGATTGCATTCTATTGGGTTTATGGTCTGTATTTGGAATGAATCCTAATATGGATTTGTCCTTATTTGGAAATGGGCTAGTACAAAAGCGGAAATTTGGCCATTTTGTACTACAGGGCTGCAATTCGTAAACGGTCACCTTGCAGCCACAGCAGTCAGCTTTTGTTTGGATGGAACTACAGCGCTGCATGTTGTCAGTGTTAGCTTTGTGCTGTTGAGCGCAGTAGCTGCTGTTACATTTTACAATTCCCACTCGACCATTTTTAATCTGAGAATTTCTTCGTTTTTCGCATTTTTGTAGCAAAATGTCGCTATAAGAGAAAATGGATCCAATATTCAAGACATATGACTAAAATTCTTAGAAGAAAAATGCCTTAAAATTATAAGAAAACCGCATAACAGTGTACGCATACTTGGCTGCCCTTATTAACTGTTAAGGTGGGCGCCAGTTTAAAAACGGCTGAATGGCCGGCCGTGTGTGTTGTTGAGTGCTGGAAAACATAATTTTATAACAAAAAGTGCCTCAGCTCTTCGACTGAGACGTGACTGCAGTCGGTTACCAACATTAAGTTTCCGATTTGGCTCGCTTTCATGCTGTCTCTTTCTCTGCAGCACCATAACACCTAGCAACCGGAAAATCAATCAATATGCACAATGCAAATCGATTTGTGCATCTGCAAGGATGCAAAAAGGAAGCTCCGACGAGGCAGCTGCTGGAGTGGCTTCCGCCCAGCCAGAGGAGCCGCCGTCACAGCAGGCACAAAAAACGGTCGATGCCGGCGCCGAGTTTCAAATCAGTTTAAACGAATTTCTGGAGTTTTTGAAGCTTTCCTGTCATGTAAACGATATGATAGCGAAAGCAGATATGGTAAAACCACATACTAGGGAGCCAGTGCCGCCCACGGAGGGGGCCTCGGGACATCCAAACGAAATTCCAAAAATTACGAGATGGATTTGAATCATTTGGCTGACAATCATCTGGTAAACGAACTCCTGGGGCTGAAGCGTTTCCATCGCCCCTCAAACCCTCGGGATGAGACTAGTCGTAGCAGTGTGCTGAACGAGTCAAAATCCAGTCTACGTTCTGGCCATGTCCACAAGAGAACTGACGCCACCTACCACGGCCTCCACCCAAAGCTGTCCGAGCAATTGGATTCCGTCATCAATGAGGGTATTCTGGACTCGGTGCTGTCCTTTGTCTGTCCAGTTCCAGTGCCCACTCCGCTCACAACCAACGGACGGGCGAAGAACAAACAGCAGCTGTTTCCGAAGGATGTTCTTACACTGCCCACACCGACGCCCACCCACACTTCCACACTGCCGATGGGGGCAACCAAGTCCATGACGGAGATCGCCCATGTCCACTCATCCGTACCGACGACTGCTTCGGCACCGTGCCTGCAGCAGACGGCCAACGATGGAGCCGTCTCCCTGCATCCGGAGCCACCATCCTCCAACAGCATGGTGCGTGCTCTGGTCAAGGAGCCGATTGGCAAGGCCACTGTGAATCCCACTGTCAGGCGCAAGTCTGTGATGCTGCTTAAGGACAGCAAGCATCCGAGACAGGAGAAAAAGGAGTCGGTAGTGCTGAAGTTATCTAGGAATTATCTCTAATCATTTTCTTTACATTTCTTCAGGCCCGAGGTCGTGATTCATGTTTGCGACGAGGTGAAGAACACATCCCGGGATTTCACCTGTCCCCAGAATCTGTTGGTCAGCAAAATGGGGTACTTTGCCGATGTGACTGCCGGTCAACGCCTGGAGGAGATGGACATATCCGTTCACTGCGACATTTTAATATTTGACTGGCTGATGAAGTGGATCAAGCATAGTGCCCAGAGCCAGGACATGCCCGGCCCGGGGCAGAGCAGCGCCGCCGCTTCTGGCCCCCAACTGGATGGAAACAATGTGGTGCCCATTCTGGTCTCTGCCAGCTTTCTGCAAATGGAGCCACTGCTCCTCGAGTGCCTGGCCTTCTGTCATGCCCATCTCAGCGAGGTGGTGCGCACGTCCACCAATCTGTCGTGCCTCAACGATGCCCTGGTCACCCGTCTGGCCGCCATGTTTACGAACGTGGAGCTGGAGATGGTGCGGGACAAGAAGGAGCGCGTAACACCTCGGCTCTGGACAAAACTGATCCAGTCGCTGTGTGAGCCGGATCCGGAGGCCCTGCGCGGCCACTTCTACAGCATGTCGGGCCTCTTCCGCTGCGCTCGCTGTTTCAGTTGTGTGACCAACACCATGAAGTCCTATGTCAGCTGTGTGCCCAACAACATCCGGCTAAACCGCTGGGGTCAACTGATGAGCCACCATGTGCGGGATCCCAACTGGGACCTCAACGTCTACATCATGCAGCTCTTCAAGGAGCTCAAGTCCTGGCGCAAGGTCTACTGGAAGCTTTGGGGCAGCTGTCACTATCTGTACTGCTGCACATGTGAGGCGCACTTTCCCGTCTACCAGATGAACTGGTGCCGCTTCCATCCGGGGGCACCCCAGTTTCTAGGACCGGTGGACGTTGCCGCACCATCTGGACGCTTCGCCTGCTGTGGCCAGCAGGCCTTTCGCTATGAGACCCTGCCAGGACCCAATGTATGTGGCAGGCAGACAGCTGGATTTCGCTCTAATCTGCTTGTCTGTCCCTCCTTCTTCTTAGGGCTGCCAGTTCCGGGAGCACAGTGTCCTGGTGGAGACCGATCGTGAGCGTGCCATACTGGCCATTGCCCAGCTGGTGGGCGAGAACTACGCCCTGTGTGAGATGCCACCGTTGAGGATTCAGGAGATGGCCGCCGCCGGCGAAATCAGCCCCAGCTGGCAGGGCATCTCGCTGACGCCACAGCGCTGCCGCCAGGGTCTGCTGCCGCAACTCTGCATGGACAGTGTGTTGAAGAAGGGTGGGTGTGGTCCGGCAGCCCCCTGATAACCGCTCTCTCAATCTGTGCTCCACAGTGACCAATCATCGTGTGAGCCGACGGATGCGTGCCTCGCGCTACCAAATGGACACCAGCACCGACTCTGAGACGACATCCACCAGCGAGGAGGACGCTCGCTGCCTGCGTCCCAAGATGCGCAATTTACATGACGACGAGGACTACAGCTCCAGCAGCGATGGCTGCGAGTCGGAGCATCGTCCGCCGCCCAGAAAGGCACGCGGAAAGAAGAAACGCAAGCGGTATATCCAGTATTTCTTATTCAGGATAAACCTAACATATGTTTAAACCTCTTCCCAGTCCCACCGAGGTGTCGGGTCGCTTCTGGTCCGGCGAGCTGTCGGCTCGCAGCAACCAGGATCATCAGCGCGACTTTGAGGAGAAGATCATGAAGCAGGTGGCCACATATGTGACCAAGAAAACCGGCAACGATCCGAGTCTGGTGCAAAATGCCCAGCCCCTGGGTGGCACCTATGTCCGCCTAGAGTGCGAATGGAAGGAGATGATCAAGCAGCGTCACAACAACCACAATCTCCAGGGCACCAATGCGACTGGCCTGGCCCAGAACAGCGGCAGTAACCTTTGCCTCGGCTCGGCCGTAACTGGCGGTGGGTCCATCGGTTTGGTTATGTCCAAGCAGAAGCACAAGTAGGAATCCGATTGAGAACAATCCGGTCCTATATAGTAGAAATTCGAGTGCACACATAGACATTTGCAAATTTCTTAGCAAAGTTCGTAGTCAAAATATTTAGTCACCAATGTTTTAGTCAAATGTTTAGCGCAAATTACAAATGGCATTAATAAATGTTCAAATTGGAAAAGTGAAGATCATAAGAGGTGTGGGTAGTATGGGTTTTCTTCTTGTATGGAATTGTGGATAAGGCAAAGAAATCAACATTATTATGCACTTCTTAATTTCATTTTTTTTTTATTTATTTATTTATTTAACTTAACGCAATTTACAAAGACTTCGATTTGTTATACATTTCTAAATTTGTTTTTTAAATTTTTAAAATCATTTTTTTTAGGGTCGAAGGAAAAGAGTTGGAGAACAGGCTATTACAATAAATGCGACGGCACGTAGACAAAAAAAAAAAAAAAAAGACACCAAACGGAGGCCCCTCGTTTTAATGGACATCATAGAGGATCGCGGGCAGTGCCTAAGGCTCAACCTGTAGCAGGAGACCCAGCGACCAGCGAAATGTACAATATAAACATGCAAAACAATACACAAACGGTTAAATAATGCATATTTCAAAGTTTATGCTTAGAATATTGTGTGTGTATTACGGAACGAATTTCAAACTAAATATCCACTTACAGCTAGCTCTATATAGATGCTGTGTGCGAGTGGTGTTGAATTTTGGTGTTGTAAAGCAATTAGAAAATTGGACCGCATGTGTCCTTCATGCTGGTTTTACATCTGATCGATAATCTAAAATTTTGCGTAAAAAATGGTAATCAAATCGGTAGTGAACGGCTGCGGCTTGAAATTAGTGGTATTTTCGAAAGGAGTGGCGACTATTGTTGATGGGTTACTACTTTGCTCTTAGCAAGCTAACTGAACAGGCACTCGGTGGCCTTTTCCAAGTTCCAGTTCTCTTTAGAGAGGACGCCGCGCGCATCGTGCTCGTCGACGCCCATGTCCCTGAGACGTTGGATTTTTGAATCACAATCGGGAAAGGTGTGGGGACCGCCTGCGTATGCATTGGTCCAGTGCTTGGCAGTAAGCAGAAACAGATCGTATTTGTCCTTAAATTGGTATGCCACCACGGCGTCCTGTGGATCGTCCGGTTCAGCAGCGGCCAGCAAGGCCTGCAGGGACAGCAACACCGTGCGCAGCGTCATCGCCGCTGCCCAGTTGTCCTTTAGTATGTCAAGGCAAATGGCTCCAGTCACAGATGAAATGTTTGGGTGCCAAATGCGTGTGATAAAACGAACCTGCGACAAGATGCAGTTTGTTTTAGCCATCTTACTACCTGTGGTTTAGTGCTGCATTAGCTATACCCACCTTAGGCGGATTAAAGGGATATGTCTCGGGCACTTTAATTTCCAGTATAAACTTCCCCCCTCGTAGGGTGTGTCGGGGGGGCCGGCTATTTCGCCCCGTAGCTCTGTCCAACTGTCATTGACAAGTTCGATTTTGATAGAACACTGCACTATCTGTCAGAGAGAGAATAACACGAAATTAGTAGGAAAGTAATCAGTATTAGTATTGCTTCTCCACAGTCGTCTCACGCTCTCAAGTACTCTCAAAAAGCAGAAGCCCCAAGGACCCAAAACACTGTCGCGCGCCAAAAATGGAACTAAAGTCCGCAGCTGCCGTTTCCGACACCACTGCCGCTGGCAGTGGTGACGCTGGCCATACAGGTAAGCCTCGAGCCATCGCCATCGCATGGCATGGACTCCACATTCTGATCGCCTCCACTTACCTCCTCGCTGCGCATAACTTCCTTGAATTCACGCTTAATGCGTGATACAGCCATATTCGCCATGATGGTTGTGTGTTCTGTAGTTCTTGTTGTTGCTGCAATACCTGCATAGCTCCTACGTTAAGTTGCGTAAAATACGCCTGGCTCCGCTTGCCGAGGTGATAGTCTTTTAGTAGGTAATTTTAATAATATATTACGTACTAGCAACACACACTACACAGAAAAATGTGTGAATTACTGTAATGTTTTTCAACTGATTTTGACTCTATTATTCTGCCTTTCTGATGTTAAAATAAAATAAATATATCGATATAAAAATGTATCGATATATGTTTCTCAATACGATTGTTGGATTACAGAAAAACTATTTCTCTGTAGTTGCACGTCATTGCGTTAGATCAGGAATGCCTCGCGACTTTTGATATTATACTTATCGATGGACAGGGATAGCTGCAAAAATATATCGGTATTTTGTGCGATGAGCGGAACTTATCGGCGTTTTATTTTTAAAATAAAAGCCGCAACTATGGTTCATAATACAATTTTTTGGACAATGTTGAAAATCCAATATATTTCGGAAAAGCATACAGTTTTAATTTTCTCATCCAGCCCACGATTCATACAATCTTTAAGTAAAAATTCTGTATCATTTGTTTTTCTTTCTGCCCAGTTCTGGTCTCATTGCTTCTATGATAGGTATTGTTGGTATGTTTATGTATCTTATCTACCATAAATTACTTCTAAAGAGTTCTGTATATATTTAAACTTATGACCTATCTATTCTAAAGTAATTCTAAGCTTCTCAGAAATGGCTTTGAAACAAAACAAAGACTTTTTCTCCTTTGTTTTACTAATTTGAAATACAAGAAAATCGAATATACACATACAATTTAATCTATGGATAACCATATCTGGATAAATTGTTCATTTTTGTATATGGAATATAGTATATGGAGCCCAAATCATAAGAATTACAAAGTGCATCAAAAAAACTCCATGAACGAATAATAGTTGATTGATTGGGGAACATTAAAGTTGTTCAACTTTAACTCAAGTAAAGTAGCTTCGTATTTTGTAACCCACTCAAAAATTGTTTTCTTATCGAACGTGTTTTGTATTCGGGGCAAAAAGCCTCCACTCCAATCCAATCCACAGAAATACCTTCGATTCGATCAGCCGCAGCCTTTCATTGGTACAGAGCTAAGGTTATTTTCCATGGCGTCTCTGATCTTGAGCACAGAACAGAACTTATTCTTATAACCTTAACAAGATGGTTCCATTACGTAGCTGCCTACCTACCTTGTATGCGGTCGGTCTGAAATACGAAACGAAACCAAACCCCAAACCCGTTTTGCCTCCTATAAACAAATCTAAGTTTTGTACTTCTCAGCCGTGGCCTCTCTTGGCAACAGTCTGAAAAAATAGAAATATAATCACTAATTATGCTACACGAGCTCATGTTTATGCTAGATATTTTGGGTATATAAGGCTCAAAGGTCGTTTAGTTCCTATCTTCCGTTTGTCTGATATTTGGGGTCAGCAATCAATGTTGATCAGTGACAATTCAGTGGGATTATAAAAACGTAGTCGACCTACATATAGGGTATAGTGTATCCAGTACGAGTAGCCTTCAAGATTATTAATTCTTTTTTGGGCCCCTATCACGTTTTGCCCGGACACAAACAAAGCTCCCAAAACGTGTCCAAAAAAAAAAACAAAATACAAAAGCTTGTGTATGGAAGTTTTAGATCCAGCGTACGAAAGCAACAACTCGGATCGAGAATAACCCAGCAGCCACTCAACGCATCAGGAGGAGCAGCCGATGGGCGCTCTCTTCGACAGAAATGCTTTGTTGAGAGCACACGTGTTGGAATGACCGATACAAACAACAAAAGCTAGCATATGTACATATGCCGGCGGCTCTCTTTCCTGCGGTTTCTCACTCTCTCTCTCTCCCCTCATCAGCGTTATCTGGTTCTGTGTTTGGTCTCTCTCTATTTCTCTCTCTCTCTCTCTCTCTCTCTGTATCTATGTCCACACCGCAACTTCAAAACTTCATTCGCTCGCGCTGGCTTGGCTGACTCTTTCTGCTGACATCGTCATCTCTGATTCATTCAGCTTTTGCATTTTCGGAGAATCGGCTGCAATTTGTGGGACCAGAGAACGAACCTCCCCAGTGACCATCTCAATAGTGTGTTTATCATAAAACAATAAATATTTAATTTTTTGTGAACCAGTAATTGCGACCCTTTTGCCTCTGCACATGTTTCAAGTAAGTCATATTTCAATATCTTTACTATCTGTGCGTTTTGTGAGTGTTGAGTTTTGTTTGTCGTCGTGGAAAAACGTGCGTCTCAAAATGCGGCACGTGGTTTTGGACGCATCCACATCGACTATTTGCGGCGCCTCGCTTTGTTTAGCATTTGGAATGGCCATTTGCGTCAGCCTCAGGGATAATACCGTGGAGAGTGCGTCAGCATTTAGCTTTAGTTCATTTATATTTAGACACGCAAAGCATTTGACAAATCGCAAATCTGGCATTCTTCTGTTAATGTGCAGCATTCTAGTACAGTTGTACAACAACAGCAAGACGAGCCCCATTGACGGATAGACTGTACACGGCCAAAGCGAGACAGTGTCAGGTAGAGGAGATGGGGTGGGTCGTATGATTGATTGCAAAAACAAGATTAACCCATGTAGCATTAGTGGATTGTATTGTGCCCAGTATATGATGATTTTCGCTAGAATTTTATTTTCAATTTCAAATTTCTTTCAACCTTAAGTGCAACATGAGGTGTACATATATCTATGTACACAGTACACAAAACAAAAGATTCCCCCACCCCTTCCTCCATTTAGTATAAAACAGCTGAGCGCGAGCAAGAGAAAGAGAGTGAAAGCACACATAAGTTGTGTGTTGTGGCACATTGTAAGCTTTTCCCTTCTGCATCATTCAACTGCGCATCATCCTTTGTCACTGACTCTCTTCAGACTCACTCTCTTCATCCCCGTGCTTTCCTCTGTGTATGTGGGTGCGTGGCTGGCATTGTGTATGTGTGGTGGACGCATACGCCATGTTGTACATAGCTCAGTTCCATTTGCTCGCTCGCTGCCGCTGCTGCGCTCAGGTGCTGCTTCTGCTGCTGCTGCTGCCCTAATCTCCAACTGTCTTAGCAATATTGCATCAACTAGACAAACAGCTGTCTATCCGGCAGAGAGATAGAGAGAGACCGACCTGCGTACGACTTGTTGTGGGACTGGCACAACAAATCGCTGTTTCAGTCGCTGCTTACCTGACAAACGAGACACGAGCAGAATTTCGATTCCTGGGTACAGTATGTCAGATAAGAAATGCTCCGAACCCCAGCAAAATGGTGCGTAAATATACATATCTATCCAATATCCTTTAAAAAACACCGTTTTTGTTTGAGTGTGTGTGTGTAAAATGCATGGCCACTTCGGGGACATTCCACGAACAGCTGTTCGTTGGTCGTCGTGTGGAGAGCTTTTGGCGCGCGCCTGTTGGCATGCCAGCATATTTTTTATGCTCATGCAGTGAGAAAGAGAGAATTTGAAAGTCCTCTCTGCAGTGCCAGAATTTTGTTTTGTTTGAGAGGATACAGTGTTATAAGCCGTAGAAATATTTCTAACAGATCAGCGAAAAAAAACGGATTGAGGATCAATTCTGGGTGTTAAGGAGCTACTAAAATTGATTCAACATTTTTTTAGGCTCAAATAAATTTATTTAAAAAAAAAACGTAGGAAAAAGCTTATAAGCTTATTATCGACTGCGACTCAATCGATTAGATCCATGCAAACATCGATTCTTTTCCAGCTCTAACGCGGGAAGAGCACACGTCAAAAAATCACATGGCCGCTTGGGGTGGCTTTCGAGTCTTTCTCTCACACACACGCATACACACACGCCGTAAGCTTTCACGCTGCTGCTTCCGACGCTGGCGTTGCAATATATGAATGAAAAACTGTCGTAAGTGTGAGAGAGCGCATTTTAGGTTCTGATGCTTACATGCGCCGCTGTTCTCTTACAAACGCTTCTGGCGCTCTTTCTCACTCTCTGCTCCACACAAACAGAAGCATACACCTTCACAGATGGGGCGGCGACGTCGCTGCCCGATGGCGCTCTGCTTTTGCAAAAAAAATTTATAATAAAAACTTCACTCAGAGTTGTGTGATGCCAGTACGTTCTGCTAATCCGATACGCGCTAGAAGTTTGATCCGAGACAATTTGGAGAAACAGGCTGGTTGTCTAAATTTAATCCACTCCAGAATGCCGAACATTAAAGTGTTTTCGGGCACCTCGCATCCGGACCTGGCCCAGCGCATCGTCGATCGCCTGGGCATCGATCTCGGCAAGGTGGTCACCAAGAAGTTCAGCAATTTGGAAACCTGGTAAGATTTTGAATATTTTCTTTTTTCGTTGCAAAAAAATGATTAAATCCCAAAAAAGTGAAAACTATAAAAAAAAGTGTGAACTGATCCCTGGTGAAAAAGTCCTTCGGACGTATGTATACCAAGTGCTAATTGAATGCTACGAAAAATGATGTCTCGTGAGAGACATGTGCTAGAGGCTATCCAGCGCGCCCAGTGGTCCTTGACATTCGCTGAAGGTTGCCCGCCTCGAAAGCGGGGCCCTTCACCGGGGGCCATAAATGTGCTTCAGTTTCGATCCCGACTTAAGTGCAAAGCCTTGATGGTTTTCTTAAAGTTTGTGGTAGTTTTTTTTTTGGTTGATTTCGTTTTATTTTTATTGATTTAACAAGTGGACTGTACACCGTCTTTGTCGTTGTCGCTGCCTGGCTGGCCCTGCTGCGTGTGTGTGAGCGTGAGTGTGCCTTTCCGAGTGTGTGTGAGAAGCTCTCTCTCCTTCTTTTGCGCTGGCACGGCAACATTTGCCAATGTCGCGTGCAATTTTCGCCAAAAATTAAATAAAAAAGTGCAAAGTGTAGCCCAACCACAAAAGATCTAAAGAAGAAATTGTATTTATTTTATATTTTTAATTAAATTAGCAGCTGTGTATGTGTTGCTGTCAGTGAGCGAGTGTCTGTCTGTGTTGTGTGTGTGTGTGTCTAGACTTGCGGCTTGCACGCTTTCGGTTTCTTCCCTCTCTGCTTTTTGCTCTCTCTATCTCGTACACACACACCAACGTACGGCCCGTCAGCTGTGCAACAAACAATAAATAAAATCCAGAGAGTTTTTCCAACGTTTCCTTATCAACACGAGCCGTAGAAAAAGATTTTATGAAAATGACAAAATGGAAACATTAGCAAACAATTAGTGGCGAGCGGCAGAAGAAGAACGAGAAAAAAATGAAAATAGAGGTTATAATACGCGCTAAGCTTTTTGACATGATACGGGCTTGACAGTGTGCGTGTTTTTGTTATGCTCGCACTCGCACACACACTCACGCATGCAAAGGTGGGCCACAAAGGAAAGAGCAAGAAAGGGCAACGCTCCTAGCGGGGGTCGACCCATAGCATACCCTTCCGTCTTCAAGAATGATCTCTCCATATACGGCATACTCGTTGAGTATAAAATTACTCGCATAAATTTCAAGCATAGATATAAATTCCGAATAGAGACAGAAACCATGTTTACCTACATATGTATGTATAGCATAGGACCTGCGGAGTAGCGGAGTAGCAAACTGTGGGGTAAACACAAATACCTTACCGAGGGTATTAAAAGCCTACCAGCAAAAAACCACAACACCACGTCTCTGTCACGTTTTTCGTTTGCTGACTGACTGAGAGTGGGAGAATGAGAGAGAGGCAAAGAGAGGCGACAGAAGAGCGCCACTGACAGCAGTCAGCAGACGTCGCGACGTCGACATCGACATCGACAGCGCCGCCCCCGCATGTTTCATATTGGTGTCGCTGCTGCTACCGATACTGCTGCTGTTCTCTTTGGCTCTCTGCTCTTGGTTCGTGGGGCTCGCTCTCGCCAAACGTCAGACCCCCACGTGTGTGCACAGTGATTGTTGCTGCTTTTGTTTTGCACTTGTCGGCTTTGTTTTCGTGGTCTCTCTACCCGTCCATGTTCTGGCGCGTTCTCCTCTCATCAGGAGACAGTTATGAGTGCTCTTCTTGCTCCACTTCTAGCTACAACAAATGTAACGGGTCAACCTTTGCATTTGTCTTGATTACGATTCCTGATAGCAAAAGATGATGATGCTTATGATGATGCTGACGATGTTGTTTCGTCTGGGATCTAGAGAGATCAAGCTATAGTCCAGATTATAGTCAATTGAAGGGCGCTCAGATGACATCACTATATATTACGATTATTATATTATGACTGACACAAATTGGCTTTTTTTTGGTCAGGCCATTATAATGGAGGATAACAACCTAGAAAAACGGAACACCGCTTAAACTATTATTCAAATTGAAAAGAGCGGAAAGAAATTATCGTTAAGGTTCATTTCACCATTTTGTATTCCGTATTCTATGTGTCTGTGTTTGTGATGAAGGAAATCCAAAAACACGTGTCTGAAGCTATGCTTATAAAGCCATTATCTACCAAAGAAAAAATAATTCTAATACAAAAAGTATTCTACTTGTAATAAGTAATCACTTGGTTCTGTTTTTTATTCATTTTTTGTTTGTTTTTTGGGTCACACGTGATCCAATAAAGTGATTAATATTTAAGGCCATTAAAAGTTTATCGGTCGATTAATGGCACCACAGCCCCTACTTCTCAATACCCTACCCACTGAAAAAAAGAGCACCCCACAAATGACCTTTGGTACTTTGGTAAAGGCAAAGCCAATCGAATATTACCAATTTCCATAGTGGTCACAAAGTGGTTCGTCGTTAATTCGAAGGTTCCAGAGGTTCACGCAATCCAACAACTTTTCCAAGCCTCTTTCGTAAACGCCCCCTCCCTGGCAATTTGTAGTTTTGACTCCGTTTTCGACTGTAAAGTTTGATCGATAAGAAATTTGCGTGTTTGTCTCAAGGAGGTCGTGGAGTATCCTCAGTATCAGGGAGAGGGGGAGGGGCTGGTGGTTATTTGAGAGCCAGCTGATAACACAAACTAAGCGAAAGCGATTTAGATTCTGTTAGACGGAGATAAGCTTAGTGGGTTATAGACAGAGATAGAGAGAGGGAGAGGGAGAGCGAAGAGTGAGAGGCGTTTCGTGTGGCAACCAGTTTTTGGTTTCTATTCTTTTGGTTTCGTTTTGCGTGTTCCCTTCCCTACATTTCAAAGAGCATTCTAATTTTGATCAGCTGTTTGCAATGCCAAACAAATGATTCTATATATTTCATTCTATATATTCCGCTGATCATTCACCACATTATTTCAACTATAAATATTTTAGGTAAACATTCAAAGGGTATATGATATTCGGCGCTGATAAAATCGCTTGGCTTAGCTTTTTTTGAGCGGGACAGGGCAGGCAGACAGACCTGAGACGTCCGTCCGTCCGTCCGTCCGGCAAAAAGAAACAGATAAAAATACATAGATAAAAAACAAAAGAAAACGAAATGAATTATAGCAGATTCTATTTGACGGTCGGCCAAAAAGTACAACAAAAAAAACCAGCTGCTGCGGATGGATGGATGGATGGGGATTGGTGATTCTTCTGCTTCTGTTACGCGGACAATGCGACACTTTTTGGCCTGCTGCCAATTGCTGCCTCCCCCCGCCCGTGTCGCATCGTATCGTATCCGTGTATCCCAGCGTTTGCCTGCCTCCCCAGTGCCATGTTGCCGGCATGCCAGCAATGTCATGGCGGTGAAAGTGTTTGCCTCTGTCTCTGGCAGACGGAGACACACGGCCACCGAGACCTAGGACAGTCCGAGTCCGAGTCACGTCCGAGCAATCTCTTCAAAAATGCATTAATTTTACGCCGAATTGCATCCGGACAGGGGGTGATGAAATCGCTGCATTTAGCAGCCAGAAAAATATCTGCTGACCGAGGCTCAGAGTCTCCCCTGCCCAGCCGGTTGATAACAAAAAAAAAGCCGGTCAATAGAATTTTCTGTGTGTTTGATAAGCTTCAACCGAAATACATTTGTCCATAGGTTGTACTACGAGGGAGTGCGAGGTGCACGATTAGCCGCACGATTGGCGTCTAGAATTTGGAGCACCACAGTGAGATATTCACTTAATCAAACAGCTGATTTCCAGTGTTTTTCTTTTCTATTACTTTTTTTTTTGGCTGAAAACTTGCTGCCTTGTTTGGTTTCCATATACCAGAATTGAAGCTGAATATTTTCGTGTAATTAATATTGCTTCCCGCTCTTATTGCTACCCTCTACAGAAGAGGTATATTCGAATGAGGCACAGACTATGTGCAACTTCGATAAAAAGGCGTTTACCCCTCGTCTTCCTCCCTCACACTGTTTATCTCACAGTCTCTCTTATGTGTACTCTCTCTCTGCTTTTCCTTTTGTATGGGTATAAAAACATCGACTAGCATCTAAAGTTTCATTGAGATCCGTTCCAAAGAGCTTTCATATAGGGTTTATAGAGGGTAACGGTAATGATAGACTCTCGAACGTTGACACTGAATGATTTATTTCGCAGGTCGTTCAATCGATAGTTGGGGAGTGGTCGTGAGAGTGGGTTTAGGATGACGATGGGTGGGGGTAAATGGGGTGGGGGTTCCCGTCATGTAATTCAATTAACCTTGGAATGGTTTACAAAAGACAAAAAAAAAAAAACTATAGGCAAGAAGAAGATAAACTATGAAAGAGAAAGAGAGGGAGAATGTGTCGAAAATTGTTTTATTGAAAGCAAATTGTATTCTTGATTGGCGAGAATATACTGAAATGAAACAATAATATTTCACATTCTTTTTGTGTTTCTTAAAGGAAATATTTCATAGAATACCAAAGCTTGCAATCTTGTAGAATACTAGAATATAAACTCTTAATTTATGTTTGTTTGTTACAGCTGTCATAATTTGTTTAATTAGTGAACAGATGCTACTATATGTTCTATATATGTATGTATATAGGATTTTGCTCCCCACAAACCCTAGAAGAAAATGTTTAGCAATTTGACACATTAGATCTGATAATTGCATTAACATTTATTAAACCTATAGACTTCCAAGGAAGTATAGACCTAAAAGCAAATGTATATACAACTAATAAAAATAATAATCGAATCAGAATTTGCAACGTAGCGTCCGGCAAGGAAATTATTCATACGCCCCGTGTGCTGTATCTTGAAATTGGGTTTCACAGGGTATTGGGTTTCCATTGAGAGTGCCGTGCCCCTTGTTTATATTCTCCATAAATCTGGGTTTATTGGGAAGAGAAATGATTATTAGACGCCACGCCAGGCACTTATAATTGGATATTAGCATAAACAAACCCTAAAAATAATGGACAAATTATGAGAATCTGTTGTTTATGTCTAAATCTGGAATCTGGAATTGGAATCGGAAAGTGTAATTCAATCTCTTGTTTTTTCTTGTTGTTTTGCAGTGTGGAAATCGGAGAATCGGTGCGCGGCGAAGATGTATACATCGTGCAGTCCGGCTCGGGGAGATCAACGACAATTTGATGGAGCTGCTGATCATGATCAATGCGTGCAAGATCGCCTCAGCCTCTCGTGTTACAGCTGTGATTCCTTGCTTTCCATATGCCCGCCAAGACAAAAAAGATAAGGTAGGTCTGCCTCAACATGATCCATGTATGTGCTTTTCCCCCTTTACCCCCCAAGATGAACCAACTTACTATCTACATAGTTCTATCTAGTACGTGCAATATGCAAATTATATGTATAGATCTTCTAAAATCAAAGCACACACAAAAACAGATTTTCTTGCAAGGGAAAAGCCAAGAAAAGAAAGCGAATGCTTTTCCCTTTAAATGTTTTCCAGTGTTTAGCTCGATTGTTTATATCCGTATACTAGTATATGGATACTATATATTTCTCTCTCTCTCTCTCTCTCTATATATACTATATCTGTGTGTGTGTATGTTGCTAATGCATTTTGTTAAACAATTTGAATTATATTTGCAAGAAAGCTAAGCTGGATATACAAAAAGCAAAAACAAAAAACCAGAAACCAAAAACAAAACAAAAACCCAAAATGCACGTAATTGGAAAATGTGGAAAATTTGTTGACATTAATTTTATGTGAATTTTTGATGAATAATTTATATACATATATAATTTTCTCCTCCATTTAGTATTTAATATTTAATTTATATATTTTTTATATATTTCCGTGCCACGCTCTCTCGCTCGCTCGCTCGCTCGCTGTCTCTCTCTGCCTATTGCTCTCCCGCTACACCTCAACCTCAACCCCCCTCCACCCGCTCTGACTCTGCCCACCCCGCGTGTGCGTGCGTGTGTGTGTGTGTGTGCCTCTCTCTCTCTCTCTCTCTCTCTCTCTCTCTGTTCTCTCTCTCTCTCTCTATCTATTTGTTTACCCGCTTCTCTCCTGATGTACTATCCTTGTGATTCTTGGCGAAGTTGGCTGGCGGTGAGGATAAAGAGGAGAACAAACTAGCCAAGAAAAACTACGATTGGAAATTTAGGGTATTTACCTTTCCTACTTTTATCTAGCAAAAAACAAAAAAACAACAAACAAAAAAACCAGCTCTCACCTACTTATATCTCACATTTTTATGTTCTATATACAAAATACTAAAATAATGGGAATTGAAAATTGAGTTTTCTAATTAAAAACAAAATAAAAAAAGGCTCAACTCTAAAAGGAATATCCATGGCAATAACTCTCTCATTCTCTCAGATATCTCTCATTTCTCTCACAACCCCCCCGAAACAAAAAACAAAAACAAAAAGGAATCGTCGCCGTCTTTGGGTTAAAAACAACAACAAAAACAACAAAAAGTTTCTCTAGAATAAAATCGCTTTTTGTCTGCCGCCTGCATGTAATATACCCCAAACCCAACCCCACCCCACCCCAACCCCCGTTAAGACCTATCGCTAACTAATATTTTCAATTGGCTAGAAAAATAACCAACAAATTTTCCACATTTTACCCCCACCACCCCCCTTTGGGTCCCCTCAAAAATGTTTCGTTTGTTTGATTTTGGCTTTTGTCTCTCGTTTTCTGGCAAACGCTGTGCATTGCAACAAAGAAAAACTAATTAAAATATAATAAAATTAAATTGAAACAAATATGAAAATGTACACATGTACATACATGCATACAAAAACAAAAACATAATTAATCTTCACATAAATACATGTTTTGTAGTCAATAAAAATATGTAGATTTTGGTGTTGTGCTGTGTACTGTGGACTGTGTGGATTGTGTGGATTGTGTGGATTGTGTGGATTGTGTGGATCGTGTTGATTTGCTGTGGTGTGGTGATTGTTGTGTGTGATCTTGCACTTTTGGGATCCGATCTGATCCCCTCCTATCGGTGACTGGCAACAGGCTTGTTTTCCATTTAATCTATTGAGTTTTTCCTTTCCCATTCGGTACAGATAATCGATGCATTTTTGACGTCAATGAATGCCGGGGGCTTGGGTGGGGGGCGGGGCTGTGAACCCGAGGGGTTACATCCACGAATTGCACAAATATTTTTCCATTTGCTGTAACTGATAGCAACAATCTATGGCTATAAACAACACAACCGATTTCATTGAACTGAAAATGAGTTTCTTGACATTCAGCTGGAATATATGTATACATATAGTACTTCGATCGCAGAATGGAACACTGAGATGAATCGATGTTTGTTTTAACTAATCCCAAGCCTAAGAGCAGGAGAAGACTCTCACTCCTTCAGCCTCGAAGCCACGACACAACCTGTCCCTGTCCCTATCTCTGACCGTGTACCTGTTCGACCCACCCCCAGCCCCACCCCCAACCAACCGTTTTCCAAAAGCTAATTTTAATTTTACAATTCTTCAATTCTTTAATTATTCTGACATTTTTATGTTCTCTTCTTTTTTCTTTTTCTTTTTATAATCTCCGTCTCTCCGTCTCTCTCTCTGTATCTCTGTCTCTCATCAAACAAAAAAAATACCCAAAAAAATTACCAAAAATATACAAAATTTTCGATCAAAATTTCGACTCGTAAACTTAGGAGTTTTCAGCCAAACAATATACTGTGAGTAGTCGTGAGTGGTGGCGCCCGCCCAGTGGCCCACCATGGGCTTTTGGGCTCTTTATCCTTTATCTGGTTCCGATCCTGGCATTATTTTGTAGTGTTGCGGCAGTGCAAACAAAAATAAAATTGCTTTAGACTTTTGCTTTGTTGCGTTCGTTTTATGTTTTGATTACTTTGAGTTGGTTTTCCCCCTCCCCTCCCCCAAGATGATGAAGCATATCCTGCCTCACCCCCACCGAAACCCCAGCAAAACCCCACTGAAACCCCAGCAAACCCCGATTCCTATACCAATCACAAATAGTTATCGTATTTTTGCATGCCAAACAACAACAAAAACAAATTCAAATTGGGATAAACAGATATAGCACTTGCGTTTCCGTTTCCGTCTAATTAACCGATCAATAAATGTATCTCTAACTGAAGTTGCACTCTCATCATACAGATACAGATACATGATGTATCTGTGTTTGTATATGGGCGGGGGTTTGTTCTCATTCAAGGATCTTCGCTCTCAGCTCATCTTTTTTTTTGTTGGGGGTGCACCACCGCACACACATCAATATTTGTGTCCTTTGTGTTGTCGCAAGCGAAAGACTCTTTTTTTGTCTATGAATTATACTATATATATCATAACTATTGGAACGTTCCGCCTCTTTGTTGGTTTATATGTATGTGTACTATATCCTATATACCATGTATGTGTATATGTATGTCCATGTCCATGTCCATGTGTGTCCATGTTCGATTTTGAGTTTCATTGGTTTACAAACCTCATAATGCCTTTAGCCCTAAGCCCCACACCACAACCACAACCACAACCACCTCCCACCCACCATGGGAGGGGCAGCCCCACCTTACTAGCTGCGCTAATGTTAACTTTACCATTGCCTCTCTTTCTCCTACGCTGGTCAATGCACAGAGTCGTGCGCCCATCTCGGCCAAATTGGTGGCCAACATGCTGTCCGTTGCCGGTGCCGATCATATCATAACCATGGATCTACACGCCTCACAGATTCAGGTAAGTCGAATCTCCAGATGGACTGTTAATAGATCTGCTATCCACCATAAAATCTATCTATCAGCTATAAAACATTAGAGAACGCACAGTATTTTGGCTGCTAATTGTTAGTTAATTTAATAATAAACACAAGAAAACTATGAAGGTCAGGTATGGAAGGTTCAGGTATGGAGCTTCCTGTTATCGTAGAATTTATCCGAGGTCTTTTCCCTATCGATATTTGATTTGATTTGTCAGCCAGCCATTTGCCATTTGCCAGTGCGATAAGGTAATTTGCTTCGCCTCCAATTTCTTGCAAAAACCAACCAACCAACAAAAATGTTTTGAGAACTCTGAGAAGTGAATGCGTGTCTATAGGAATGTTGCCAGGAACTGTGGAAATACCTGAAGGAAAAGAGTAGAAAATAATGAAAAATCACAAATGGTTTTGAGGAAACACAGCTTACTCATTAATGGGTCATTCTGGATCCCAGTCCAGATTGCTGATTGTTGTTTTGACCCTCGTGCTCTGGACGGACGAACAGTTCGTGGAAGAGCAACTCGATGGCTCCCACCTTGCCTTCAGCGAGCTCCGTCATGTATATTTCGGTCAGATTCATGTTCAGTTTCTTGAGAACCGTAAAATTGAAAACCTCCCAGTTCTTCAACTTGTTGGCCACACTGTGGCGTGGGGGAGTGAATAGAATCAGGTCCACCAGATGTGGGTAGGACCGGTGGACAATTTTGGCCACCGGCAGCACATCGGAGAACGTGCGTCTCTTCTTGGGATTTAGATCGATACGCTGCCTATCGAGCCACTTCTGCAGCTCTGTGGTTTCATAGGAATTAAGTTGACGAATATGTGACATTGTTGTTGGAATTTCGATTCAACACTGATTTGATGTATTGACTTGAATATATTGAATATTTGCTATACTGAGCACCGACCACTTTGTTTTGAATGACTCCACCAGGGTTTCTTCGATATACCAGTTGATAATCTCTATGCCGAGCCAGCGGTACTCAAGTGGATCAAAGAGAACATTCCCGAATGGAAGAACTCGATCATTGTCTCGCCCGATGCTGGCGGTGCCAAGCGGTAAGTGGTTCACCCACCACTATGTATGTATATGGTTTATTGGTATAACACTTCCCACATTCACCCCGTAGTGTCACATCGATTGCCGATCGCTTGAACGTGGAGTTCGCTCTGATACACAAGGAGCGCAAGAAGGCCAATGAGGTGGCCTCGATGGTGCTGGTGGGCGATGTGAAGGACAAGATTGCCATTCTGGTCGACGATATGGCCGATACATGCGGCACCATTGTCCATGCCGCCGATCGTCTGGTCGAGGCTGGAGCCACCAAGGTATGGACTTCTTGGTCTCCTCTCAGGCTCCTCCTCTATTTCTGTGTTCCCGTATTCCCGCATTTCAGGTGTATGCCATACTGACGCATGGCATTTTCTCTGGTCCGGCGATCTCGCGGATCAATAATGCCTGTTTCGAGGCTGTCGTTGTGACCAATACCATACCACAGGATGGACATATGCGCGATTGTCCCAAGATCCAGGTGAGTTCATCCATCTAAGGCCGTCTATTGTTGCCTTCGCTAATCCACCTCCATCCTTCTCCATCCCATTGCAGTGCATTGATGTATCGATGATGTTCGCCGAGGCCGTCAGACGGACACACAATGGCGAGAGTGTGTCGTATCTCTTCTCAAATGTTCCATACTAAACCCACGACTAGAGCACCAACCTAGAGGAGCAGCAGCACCCAGATAATCCACAACAACCACAACAACCAACACCCATAGTAACTTTAATAACAATTTAAAATGCAGAAAATGCAAATGCAAAGCCACCAACAACAACAACACAACAGTAAAAGAAACAGAAACAACAACAACTTGAAACATACATATTTTGCCATCATCATCGTTATATATTTTTTATGGATTAACTAATGTAATTGAAAGCAAAAGCAAAAGCAAAAGCAAAAGCAAAAGCAAATTGCCACTCAAAGTAGATCAAGGGGAGGGGAATGAAAAATGTCATTATGTAATTATATACTGAATAGAGCATAAATATAACACACACACATATATACCCCACACACACACAAAGCACTCTATTTCCATGGCTTTCCTTTTGTATATTAAGAGTTTTTGTTCAAACCCCTTTTTCCCCGATTCTCAAGAGAATATCCCCCTATTTTTTGAACCCCCACATTGGCCTGCTCTTAGAGAGAAATTTAGATATATAAACAAAACAAAAAAACACTGTAGAAGATACATACATATATAGATATATAAACACACACCTCTACAAACACACACACCTCTCTACACACACACACACACACACACACCAACAACAAGAAGAATATTGTAATTTTACACTTTGCAACAAATTTTTGATGATTCTTTAATCTATGTAAGTTCTTGAGCAGAGAAGCAACAAACTCAAAAAAAAAAAAAGAAAACGCAAATAAACTTGCAAGTTCAAAGTAAAAAACAACAAAATAAATTCTAGTAAAATTAAGTAAAACAAAAGATAAGAGAAAACAAAATACAATTGAAAACAAGAAAAATAGCAAATAGGCGTTAAACAAATAATTAACAACAAAACAAAAACCCAATCAACAACAAAAAAACTAAAGAAAAATATACAAAAAAAAAATATTACAGAAAACTAATCAAAAATAGTTTTACTCGAAGTTGATCCTAGAATAGATGGGTTTATGCCATCGTACTGGACATATGCATATAGGATAGGTTAGGTTAGGTTACAGCGGCTGCCCGACTCACTGGGAGCCCAGCACACTTAGGCCCGTTGTGAAATTGTGAAGATGTTTAGGGCCCCTTTTGGGCCTGGGGGTCCCTCACTCTACTCGTCTCTGTGGCGGATAATTGCATCGAAGGGGGTATCTGTGTATTCCCTTGGAACACAGTAGTCCGTTTTAGTAGAGACGGAACTGCCGTTTAGTATTGAGGAGTGACTGGTGTGCTGTGGTGCCCATTGGTCGGAGTCTCTCAGTCGTATTGCTGCCATGCCAGGTTCCAGTTTAGCTTTTTGTCGATTACTAACCCTAAGTAACTGGCACTGCCGCTAAAGGAGAGCCTGCATCCGTTTAATACCACCTTGCGGTGTGCCTCTACTGACATACCTTGTCTGAGTGGACGATCCCATCAATGATGTCACCGTCCTGCATGTGAGCAATTGATCAATGAGCATCACCAAGTGACGATCCACCCCAAGGTCAGTCAGCGCTTCCGTAATGGCACCCGGTATGAGGTTGTTGAAAGCTCCCTCGATATCTAGAAAAGCGATTAGAGAGTATTCTTTGAGGTATAGTGATTTCTTCATCCCTGAAATTACTTCGTGAAGTGCCGTTTCCGTGGATTTTCCTTTCCGGTAGGCATGATGTGCTCCTGACAACAATTGAGAATTTATCATATCCTATATATGAACACACTGAACACACATTTGATCGGCACTAGCGACCATTAGCCATTTGCAACGAGCGAGTTTTTAGCCTGAACAGATCTATTAACAAAGATACCATAATTATTCATATAGAATTTTATTTCATTCAAAAGCAAAAACAAACAATTAACATTAAAAAATATGTATTGGCGCTTTTAGGATTTCGTAATATCTAAAAGAAAAAAGAAGAGAAAAAAGGAACAATTTACAACACCATTTGAGAAATGTCAAAGCGTATGTCCATGCGTACCTCGCGCCTTCTTGGGCATATCAACATACTTAGAATTGCTACTCATGGATAACAATATCACCGATAGTTTACACATTTGGGTCATCAGTTCGTTGATGCGGTCCTCCTTTGAATCGACAATGCCTTCCAGATGTTTTGCTTTCCTCTCTAGTTTGGTAATACAGTCGTCTTTTGCAACGCTCACACGCATTTCCTTCGCGTAAATATCGTAAGGTACAACGTGGAACGGCAACTCTAGCTCCTTCCCGTTGATCGTTTGTCCCGCATCGACGATTAACATCTCCGACAAAGCCAGCACTGGGGCAGGCCTTGAGATGTTGGTGAAGGTCAGTGACCTAGTCTTCAACGACATTGGCGCAACTGGAACAGGCCTGTCGTTGACTGTCTTCGACTTGCTGGTGCTCACAGGCGGCTCGCTCGGTGTCTTCGACAACTCGCTGGGTGTCTTCGAGTCTCCGGCTGCCTGGAAAATTTCGTAGAACAGCGACTCTATCATACCCTTGCTGCCTTTGACAAGCTCCTTAATGTCTGCATTGGACAGCTTTATGTTCAGTTTCTTTAGAACTCGCACATTGAAAATCTCCCAATTCTTTAGCTTGAGATTCGTATTGTGCCGCAAGGGAGTGTAGGGATTCAGATCCACAAGACGGTTGTGGAACTTCTTGACAAGCGTTGCCACCGGCAGGACATCGGAGAATTCGCGTCTTTTCCTAGCATTCAGTTGGATGTCCTGCTGCGCAAGCCACCGATTCACTTTTTCGCATTCCTCGGCGTCAAGTGTACGCATGTGTGACATTTTATGAGAATTTCGATATTTTTAAAAGAAAGAAAAATTGAGAAAAATTTTTTCTGTAAGGATCTAAGACGTTTCGTCTACCGAAATGATTTGAAATGACTATAGTAAGAGCTTGTATGCTCAAATGAATATACCAATGAACACTAGATGATTTTGTTTTATCATTGTGATCTTTCCATTTGTATGGTTTCTACAACAGATGGTATTCTTATGCATTATAGAGGTCCATTAATTCTTAAACCATTTCAATTGGGATCTATTCTTTAATCTCTTTCTTTTCAATATAAATTTGTACCCTAGCATTTAGTTATTAATGGATCTCAATGGTACTATGGATAGCCCTAATCTTAAGCCCTTGAAAAATCCATTTCTGAATACATTTCATTCGTTTCCAGACGACATTTATTTATTTACATAAATCAGAGGAAATATTTAGTGTTTTCGATCTGGTCTCAGTAATCATCTAAATCATCGTCATCGCCTCCGGCTTCGTCCACATTGTCCATGCCGACCTCCTCGAAGTCGCGCTCCAGCACGGCAATGTTCTCGCGCGCCTCGGTGAACTCTCCCTCCTCCATGCCCTCGCCGACGTACCAGTGGACGAAGGCCCGCTTCCTGAACATCAGATCGAACTTGCCCGACAGATTGGCGAAGGCCACCGAGATGGCCGTGGTGTTGGAGAGCATGCAGCAGGCACGGGACGTGGGGGCTAGATCTCCGTCGGGTACGAACGCTGGCTTCTCGTAGTTGATGCCGATCTTGAAGCCGGTGGGACACCAGTCGACGAACTGAATGTGCCGCTTCGATTTGATGGCCGAGACGGCGGCATTGACATCCTTGGGCACGACATCGCCACGGTAGAGCATGCAGCAGGCCATGAATTTGCCGGCCCTCGGATCGCACTTGACCATCATGTTGGAGGACTCGAAGCAGGCGTTGGTCAGCGTCGTGATGGCGTGCTGCTCGTGGGCAGCCCGTGCGGCGGACATCAGAGGTGCGTAGGCCACCAGGGGGAAGTGGATGCGCGGAAAGGGTACCAGATTCGTTTGGAACTCATTGAGATCCACATTCATGGAGCCATTAAATCGCAGGGAGGCCGTCGTGGAGCTGACAATCTGGGCGATCAGCCGATTTAGATTGAGATAGGCCGGTCGGTCCACACCCAGGCTGTTGTTGCAGATATCGTAGATGGCCTCGTTGTCCACCATGAAGACGCAGTCCGAGTGGTCGATGGTCGAGTGGGTGGTCAGCATGGCGTTGTAGGGCTCCACCACGGCCGTGGAGACCTTCGGCGAGGGGTAGACGGCAAAGTCCAGCTTACACTTCTTGCTGTAGTCGGTCGAGAGGCGCTCCACCAGCAGCGAGGTGAACCCGGAGCCAGTGCCTCCGCCCAGCGAGTGAAAGATGAGGAAGCCCTGCAGGCTGTCGCACTGCTCGGCGATCTTCTGCAGCCTCGACGTCACCTTGTCGATCACCTCCTTGCCAATGGAGTAACGGCCGCGGGCATAGTTGTTGGCCGCATCCTCCTTTCCCGAGATCAGCTGTTCCGGATGGTATAGATTTCGCATGGGTCCGTTCCGCACATCATCGATGACCGTCGGCTCCAGGTCGACGAATATGGAGCGTGGAACTTGCTTTCCGTTGCCCGTCTCCGTGAAGAAGGTCCGTGCATCGTTGGCCGTGGTGTCGTGCCCCACGCTGGCGCTGCTGCCGCTGGCCGTCAGCTCCTCCTTGGTCTTGGGACTGCCATCCAAATTGATGCCGTGCTCGAGGAGATACAGCTCCCAGCAGGAATTGCCTATCTGGATGCCGCACTGGCCGATCTGGATGGAGATGACTTCGCGCTAAAAAGAGGGAGAGCGAAACGAATGATAGAGAAGGAGGAGCAGAGAAGACGCCGCCATTGTTGGAGGTTAGAAAAATTACAACAATTTCGGAGCAGGAAAACTCTTTGGATGATCATCTGGATCCCGATATGCCCAACTTTAGACTCCCATCAATATTCAATTAGGAATATCCCTGGTCTGCTAGAAAAATCACATAGAAGCGACTTTCCAGCATATTTTTATCCTGGATTTAGGCTTTTTTTTAAACCATTATGTTGTTTTGTGCGCTTTATTCGACAGATCTATATATAAATCTCACCATTTTATATGTTATAAACTTTTTTCACAGATAAAATATGGAAATACAATTTAAAATAATTTTTCAAGGGGCCACGGGACACGGATGGATGAGTTCCAAGCCTATTGGATATCTTCTTGTTCTCCTTTTGGCTAATCCGTCCACGCCGCTCGAAAAGTACTTGGAAGAGCACCGTTACGGATTGCGCGCAAGGAGGAATGTCAAACTGCAGCAGCGTTGCCATCCATAAAAACTGCAGTCAGGGGGAGGGGTTGCCATCCATGTGCGATCGGTACAATCGGTTTGAAACTCGGATTTTAATGAGCATTTATCGGTTTCGAAATCAAATTTAAACTTTAAAACTTAAAAATATATGTAAATAATATCATGACTGGTACTAGGACTCGGACTAATCCTTGCTGATGCCAGGTGGGAGCGTTACATCGAACACAATGGGGGGATTGTTGGGTAAATAATTGATGTCGCATGTAGAGGCATTCACATATATGATCCGGCCGTCGCTGGTGATGCCATAGCCCTCGTGGACATGGCCGAACACATGGTACTTGGGCCTCACCCGCTGCTGAACCGTGGAGAGCAGCTCCACGCAGCCGGCCCTTACGCCGGAGCAGCAGAGATCACCATGACCCACAGGCGGCGTATGGGTGACGAGTATATCGACGCCCGCAGGCACTTGGTTCCACTTCTCCAAACAGGCGGCGCCGCGCGGCACATTGAAGGCCCAGCGACAGAACTCCGGCTGCCAGGGCGAGCCGTATATGCGGACGCCCCACAACTCCAGTAGTTCGTCCTCTAAGTACGTGCAATTGGTGAGCACATCGCGGATATTCTGCGTCTGCACAGCACTCTCCATGCTCTCCTTGGCATTGCCCAGGGTCGGCAGGTCATCCAGGATGGACATGCCCGTGTGCTTGGTGCTCGAGTGTCCCTTGGCCTTGTTCTGAAACGGATGCGTGAACGTTCGGTCGAAGCTGAGCTCGTGATTGCCGGCAATCACGATCTTGTGCCGATGGGGCAGAGCTCCGATCCACGTGTTGAACTCCTCCACCTCCTCCAGCTGGCCGCACTTGGTGAAGTCCCCCGCGTGGATGAAGATGTCACCATCGGGCACATCGAATTTGATGTACGGCGTCAGGGAGTGCGTGTCGGACATGCAGACCACGCGCGCCTTGTTGGCCGCCACCGCGTTCGTCGGGGGCTTCATGGTCACCTTAATGACTCGCTGCGTCTTGCTGATGTCCTTCCACGCGGCAGTTGGATCGCTGCTTAGCGGATGAACGGGCACTGTCGGCATTTCCATTGTTTTTCTGCAAAAGTCCACGGAATTAGGACCGGACCGGTAAGCGGTGGAGGGACAGGGACTACAGGGAGAACTCACTATTTCTTTGTGGCGCACTGTTCTGGCAATGTCTGTCAGTGCAATCGCCAGCGCATCGCTGAACGCTGATTAGAAGACATTTATTTATGTTTAGTCAAGTATTTGGTGTATTTGGTGTATTTGGTGTATTTAGTCCATGGTATTAGTAAAAATTTGTGTCGTGACGTCATACCAGCTGGCCGCCGATAATCATTACGATATTCGTCGAGAGCGGGGTGTTTTGAATTACCTGAAATGACGGACTTGAAATTTCACCTGAACTGCGTCAAAAATTATTAACTTTTCATCATTTTCGTGGATATATTTGGAATATTTTGTTATTTTTTGTTCGCGAAATTTAGAAATAACATGGAAACATATATTACCAGGTAAGTACACATTTGCTACACGCCGACTACATATTTATGTAAAATCAATCGCTTTCTACATGATTCCTACATGTGTGACGACATACCAGCTGACCGCCGATATCCTAATCGACATTATGTTCTTCAGCTGATGTCCGACCAGGTGGCAACGCCGCATAAACAAAAAACAGCTGGTCGGTTCTTCTTCTACTACTATTTGTACAATTTTCATTTAAAATTAAACAAAAAGTGACCCAAATAGACTAAAAGAAAAGCATAGAAAAATAGTTATAACGCCGTGCAAAAGTGTTCCCAACCGCAAGTGAGTGCAGCTGGAGTGCACAACATTAGGGAAAACAATCCGCATGGCTCGACGTTGTTAGGCAAAAAAAATGGCCGCAACTTTCCCAGACTCATGTTTTTTGCAAAAAACCTAATTGTAACACCAATTGATTGTCCGAGGAGGTGTGTTCGTATCCCAGGCGCCCCCGAAATTACAGCAAATGGAGGAGCAGCTGGAGCTGCAGGAGGATTTACTTCCCTGGACGGTGGTAATGGTGGAGTAGGAGGCGGCGTTGCAGGTGAGTGTCGGTCGGGTTGTAAATGTTCTATTTCTGGCCAAAAGCACTTAAGTGTGTGTGTGTTTTATTTTTTCTGGTCTGCCGCCTGGGTCTGCAGCTTTTTTGTAATTAGCTGCGTTTCTTTTTTGCTGCAGTCGCTGCTAATTGTTTACGCCCACCTACCAGGCCAGACCACAATCGTTCTGCCCCTGCCACTGCTGTGCAGTGCTGTGCTGTGTGCAAGTGTGTGTGTGTGATATCGCATTTACAGTTAACAGTGCACAGCTTTCGGTCGTCTCACTCCCCTCCTTTTTCCACATTTAGCTGTCTGCGTCGGCGCTTTTGCATCTGTTTATCCGTTTGTTTGTTTGCTCTGTCTTCCTCATTGCTTAAGTGATGATTCACTTTGATTGCACACGCACACACGCAGTCGTACGACACTCGACTCGCAGCACACATACAGACATGTGAGCACATAATCAAATACAACAATTTATGGTTTTTTATTTACTGTTGAACAGTGGGGCAAAAGTTCATTGAAAAGTGCATTTATTGGAAGGGACATGGGAGGGAGCCATCTCACTAGGCTTCACCACATCTAACCAACTACTAGAATGGCTCAAACAGAAAAACAATCAAAAATCCCAAGGACCAGATGGCACTAGCAATTGCTTGCTAAAAAAATGTAACCTAATCATTCTAAACCACCTGACAAAGATATTTATTAACTGCTTCAACATTGGCTACTTCCCAGCAGCTTGGAAGCAAAGCAAAATCATTGCAATCCCAAAACCAAACGCCAATCACAAAAGCCTTAAAGGCTACAGACCCATCTCGATCCTATCAGCTATAAGCAACCTCTTCGAAAAGATGCTACTAGAAAACATAAAAACCCAACTGACCATATCCCAAACACTGCAAGACTTCCAGTTCGGATTTAGAGAAGAAAGTTCAACAAACCACTCCTTAGCAGTAGACACTCACTTCAACCTCAGCAATTTAGAACGTAGAAAACCCACCATAGCTGTAGCGCTAGATTTTGAAAAGCATTCGACACAGTATGGACAAATGGGCTAGTATACAAAATGCACATATTCCACAAATTTCACATAAGTATGACCAAGATAATCCACAGCTACCTCACAAATAGGACCTTCCAAGCACACAGCCAAGACGGCAAAATCAAGTCGAGCAATAGAAGCACACACACAACCAGAATAATACAAAAATTCTTGGATTAAAATAAAAACAACATAAACCCCTTGATCTCCAAAGCTGTAAGACAAATAAAATACCAATAGATCTAAAAAACGATTTATTAGCAATTAAACACATGGAACACCTAATAGAATTAGGTATCATGTACAACGCCAATGATGACCTTATATTCTATCACCAAAAAGATAGAAACAGAAACCCAAATGACTTGGTATATAACATAAGGCAATAAAGAATAAAGCATCATCACCCCCATCTCCCACCCTATGTACATAGCCCACTACCTCATCAACATCACACTAGTTAAGACAGTAGTTAAGTAGCTAATAAGCAAACCAAACCAAACAAAAATCAATGTAAAATAGGTTTTTTCTCAAAAGAATTTTTCCTATATAATGAACACCCTTAAAACTCAAATACTGAAAAAGAAACCACAAAACAAACTAAATAAAAATGTATATGAAAATAAAACTCAATGAAAAAAAGAAGTCTGGAAAAGCGAAAAGCACAACACAATATACACCCCCTAATCCTAATGTCTCTGGAATTTGTCAACCATTGTACCATAATATAAGGTATTAAACTGTAAGCTACCTCAACAATGACGAATAAAAATTATCGGAAAATTATCGGAGAGATACATACATAGATAGATTTCCAGGACGAACTTCAACGCTTTGCAGATATACTTATGTATTTACTTTCTCAACTCTTTCTCTGATGGATTTAAAATCCTTTTCCTCTTTCACAATAAAAGAAATTACTGTCGTACCACTGCACAGTGGTTGCGCCCATAGGCCAAAAATCGAAAAGTCCATCTCTAACTATTTTGACAAAATGCACACATATTGTCTCGTAAATGTACATACTTCTTGATGGCAAACTGGGTTTTTCTGGATTTGCAACGGTACTTTCTAAAAATAGCATTGAAATCACGAACACGTGTTCATTTTCGCATAGCTGCAGCGTTTAGTAAGCTTTTTACACATCAAATTCCCGATTCAAAGTGGTCAGACGTCAGCTTAAGCGTTCCAAATTAAATTCTTTAGCATGCATTTTGAAGTTGAAGGTATTAACTTTTAATTCTAATATAAATAATTACCCAACTAATCAAATTGTTCTTGTGAAATTAATTTATTCGATTTAATCTTTTTTATGTGTTTTGTGAACGTATTTTTTATGTTTAGGTGGAGTTTTAGTTGTGATCCCACAAAATTCCACAATTGAATGAAAATGAACGGATTTCATTGCGCTGTGCCCACAAGATATCTCCTTCTATACAAAGTGCAGCTGATCGCGGAAGGCCGAACAAAAATTGAAATATACTCATGGTACTACATGCCACCATCTGTCTACAAAGTTTTGGTACATGGTCCTGAAATAATAGGTTATGCACTTGTTTCCATAGGAGAATTATCTGAAGAAGCCGCAGAAGCAAAAAATAAAGACATTAAAAAATGTAGAAAACAACACACAAGAAAAAATTCACGTGTTACAACAAATACTGATTTGTTGAATAGATTACTTTTAAGCTCCAGACCCTTTCATCACTGGTCAAAGAAAGTTACCTTGCACAAAAAAGACAAACTTATGAAATAGTACATTCCAATTGTTATTAGATGAGTAAATATAATCTTTGATTTGTTTTATTGTTTTTTAATAAATCTTCTATTTTATTTATGTATTTTATTTTTTAGAGCTAATTCACATGATCGGTTATATGGCGACTGTATGATATAGTTGTCTGATTACAATGAAATTCGGTAGGGCTATATATATTCATACCATACACATACTATATAAGTTTGGTTGAGATACCTCAAGGTGTTCTCGAGCTATGGAGTTTTATAAACTTTGTTATCAATTTACGAGGGCGGTAGGGGCGTGGCAAAAATTTGAAACAAACCTCATTCGCGTGGACCATATACGGACTTTCATTCCAAATTTCACAATGATATCTCCACTAGAAGTATTTTTTGCCGCTTGCTCTATACAAGGCCAACCACTGTGCACTGTGCACACGTCTGGAGTGTTCTTGGTGTGAGAGTCTCCAGAGGCCTTTCGGTTTCTCTCCAATTTATTGACTCAACATTTTGTGCGCCAGGCAATTTTTCATTATCCCGTTCAAGATTGATTTACCGTTAAGTTAAGCCCAGACACGAACCATTTGGCGCGTGCCTCACTCACGCTCTGACTCTCTCTCTCTCCCTCTCTCTTTGTACTTCTATCTCTGTTGCACATTTCATTCACACGCAAAAACAAGAAGACAAAACAAAAAGGCGGGAAAATATATCAAATAAACCTTGATAATGACATTCAGCAGAAACAAAAAAAAAACCAAAGGAAAGAGCAGCAGCGGCAGCAGCAGCAGCAGCAGCAGCAAACGTCTGGCGTCAATGGGTTGTGTGTGTGTTTTGTTGTGCTCGGGGTTCGGGTCTGGGTCTGGGACTGCGACTGCGACTGGGGCCACAACCTGGCAGTTATCCAACGGACTTTGTAGCGCACTGTGGCAAAATTAGAAAACATTCCGCCTGCCTATCCCATCCTATCCTATACTATCCGTCCGGTCCGACTGGCACAGTCAAATGTCGAGGCGTCGTTACCATCACCTGTGCAAAATTGCATAAGTTTGAGAGCTCCAAAAGCTGTGCCGCGCCGGGGTCGGGCCCTCAGCTCATTTGTTTGCCCGTCGTCGAGCTGCCAAGTACAACCAGCCAATACCTCGCATTGAACTACCCCCCCATCCAACCCCCCAAAAATCCCAACCAAAACCAAAACCAAACCAAAACCATCATCAAGTGCGTTCTCAAGTGCTTATATAGCGGGTGTAAAGTGCGTTCCGGTCGCGTGTTGTTTGCCTTCTCGAATCGCGTGTTTGACGTTAGTTCTTCGGCCTTCTGCCGCACCGCACCGCATCGCCACTGCCTGCTCTCCATTGCTTAGTCGGCGGCGTTGGGCGTGATGTAATTTGCAATAAAAGCAGTTAACTAATTTCACAAACCAATATTGTTCAAACGGCAAAGGCTGGAAAGTGCCAGTGGCCGGCCAAGTGCTAATTTCCCGCACAAGCATCTGTATTTAGACCCGACCCCCAATCTGAACCCACCCCACACACCCCAATATATGTGTGTACATATGTACATTGTACATAATCAATTTAGTTGTTGTTTGTTGCTACCAAAATGCACAGGGTATTGTTTGTTTGTTGGTTGGTGATTTCTCTGTTTGTGAAATAAATTTCTTGCTTAGAAATTTGCATCTGTATAAAAAGGAAACTCCACAGGAGGCAGTGTCAATATAACCTGAAAAATGGCCAAAGTTCGATAGATTTAAGATGGAAAAAGTAAACAACAGATTACATTAAGCAAAGCACAGGTTCTTGAAGATCTGTGCATAGAGACTTAAAGATAGGATAGCCGAAAGATAGAACGAAGAAACTCGTGGCATTTGAATATCCAATCTCTCCTTGGGACTGTGCGTTGCACCCTTACTCTGTCGGATACGTAATCTCCCCTTTAAAGGGTTTTCACACATCCATCAAAGTGCATGCATACATGTGCAGATCCCTAATCTCTCCTTGAAATTGCTTTGCACACTTTTTGGGTTAAGGACGCTGGCTCGCCCCGGCTTCCGCTCTGCGGGACAGGACAGAAAAAAGGGCGGAAAGTTTTCCATTTAGCACATGCTGTGCCTGCCAGCCTGCGTTCTGTATCTCTCCCTCCCCCTAATTGAAGCTAATGCGAATGCCATAAGCACTAACAATGCTAATCAGTTAGAATTAGAATTCGTAAGCAACAAACAAATAAACAAACAAATGAGCAGCATTTAGCTTAATCATCTCTCGTTTCGTACAACGCGTCGTATGAGCAGTTTTTGGCTCGCCGCAAAAACAACAGCTGTTCCGGCATGGCACGGGCACCGCTACTTAATCACGCTCACTCTCTCACTCTCTCTCTCTCTCTCGCTCTCTCTCGCTGGCAAGCTCTCTTACTCTCTCTAGCTCTGTCTTTCTTTGCTAGCTTACGAGTGCGTTCTTCTGCTGCTCTCCTGGCCACTGGGCCACTGTCTCACTGTCTCTGTCTCTGTCGCCGTCTCTCTCGCAATTGTTAATCATAATTTTAAATAGACAAAATAATCGTTTGTTTTGATTTCGAGCTTGCGCGAGTCGCTCACTTTTTCGCCGTCATCGCCGCATCGAACGTTCGTTCGCCCGCCAGTCGCCCGCCGTTTGCCGTTTTTCGGTTCGTTTTCGTTTTCGCCGCAGTCGAAATTCGTCGTCGTCGTCGCCGTAGCGTAGCCGTTCGTTCTGTCCGCATTTTTGCATTCTACGGTTTCATTTTCGTTTTCGGTATTGAAGAACTTTTTATTTTGGATTTAACGTGCCACCCCAACGCCAGCCCCAACCCCAACCCGTCGTCTCCCGCCCCCCAAATATACTCTATACATATAGACAAACTATATATAATATCTATCTATCTATCTATTGGATAGATTTGTTTGTTTGCGTGTGTGTGTGTGTGTGTGTGTGCGTGTCGTCTATACAAAAATCGGTCTTAAAGGCAAATAATTAAATTCAAATTGCCTCATTCCGTAATTTGACATCACAGCCAGAGCCCCACAGACACATACAAAAAAACGATTCGTTTTAGATTTTTCGAAAACGCTGAGCTCATTACTTCTCTGTCTCCGATTAGCATAAAAACTATTAGCAAGCAGCAAAATATTACAAACATAATCGTCATCATCATCATCATCATAAAAAGTAAACAAATTTCGGACTATCACTAATTAAATAACCAAAGTAAACTCGAAAGAGTGCCGAGTGCTGACCCAGTGACACAATTGAATGCGGCGCGGCGGTCCTTATCAGCAGGAGCAGTGGCAGTGCCAGTTGCAGTGGCAGTGGCAGTACGATTAACCCCACAGACCCCCAAATCATCTAATCCCCCAATCCAGAGGATTAATAAATGCAATAACAAGTCACGTGCCTCTAATTGCAAGCAAAGCAAAAGCAAAAGCAAAGCAAAACTATTCTGTGTTAATTAGTGCCCTGGCACTACTCTACTCTCATCTCGTTGCCGATCGTTGCCGATTTTTGTTGTAAATCTGCCCGAATATCATTTTCCCAGCTGTGATTCCCTCACAAATTTATGCTCCACTTTCATGTTATGGAATTTTCAATGGACACCAAAAAAACTAAAAGGTTTGTGGTCTCTACTGCTATCAGCTATATACATATACTATACTATATATCTCTGGGGCCATATGTATGACGTATTCTCACGAAATGTGATAAATACAAAAATGTAAGAAAAAATATAAGTAAATATTAAGGAAGTGTTGGCTGTGGCTGCGGCTAAAAAATGATAAAGAAAACAAAAAAGTGATAAACAATTCGAAGGTTTTACATCGACTCTCTGCTGAAGTTCAAGTTAATGAAGATATATGTTTGTACATAGTATATTTTTGTAGATATTTCCACAGTACTCGTACAGAGGGGTACTGTATGAAGTTCAAGTTGAACAGAGAGAGAGAGAGAATATTACTCTTTACATGGTATTTCGCCATCGAATGTTGAATGTTGATATCTTATCGGAATGATTTCAAAATACCATATAAATTAAATTGATTTTGCTGTCACCATATAGCGCAGATAATCGATTTCCCCGAAAAGGTGTTCCAAAAGGGGTAAGGGATGGTTGTTTGATGGATTAATGGTTTGCTCGATTAGATAACGATTATAAGTATAGTATATAGTGATTTGATTTATAATTTTCAATTCGTCAGTTTCCTATTTATCTATAAATCGTTTTTCCCCATAAATATTGCACTGATCTTATAAAATCCCATGGAACTGCACTCGATAAATCTTTTATTGTTCAGCGATCTCTCGAATCATTAAATCATTTGCGATGATTAGCACATAGTTTGGTTTATTTATTTTTCCATCCGCCATAATCGTTTGGCAAGGTAATAGAATAGAAATTTGTGTGTGTGTATTTCGCTCCAAGTATCGTCGAATAAATAACACTTGAACCCTTGAACTTTTCATGATTTTCTCATAAATAACGACTGAAAGATCAGATCTCTCGGAAAAACAAAGCGAAAATCTATGGCATACTTGAGATTTTCAACAACGACATTAAAATAACAACAGCTACAAATATTTTCCAATGAATTTTCGAACAAGAAAAATAAAAACTTAAGATATTCCTCCTTTGTAGGTGTCTTTGATACCTAACCGTATGGAGTGTGGAAGGGAGTATATGGGGGGGTGGGCATGGGCCAAAAGATTGCTCAGACCTCGAAGATTTCTAGAGTGTAATGGGTATATTTTCTTCGAGATATTTGAATGGTTTTCCCATGCTGTTGCAGTTTTTGCTTTCTTCTGTTTCGTTTCTGTTATTTTGTTCCGCTTTATTTCGGTTTTAACTTGGCCCAGTGCGATGTATCTGATGAATCGGTTAGCGAGAGCCACAGCGAGAGAATACATTCATTCATACATACATACATATATGTTTTCGGGTTCGTCGCACGCCCCTCTTGGAAGTGGGTGTGCTGTTCGCTGTTCGCTGTGTCGTTGTTGTTATATGACACATCGAAGAGCTTTTATAAGAACGATTCCGAACATTTGGAAAGAGGGAAGATTTGGGAGCGAGCGTGCTAATACGTTATTAATAATACGAATGGGAATATACTTCTATATACATATATGTATATACGATGTGCATATCGGTTTGTACATATGTTTTTAGCATGTGTGGGGCCGTCAGAAATTTCCCATTTTCTCTTCCACATGTCAAACATTTTTCAGTTGCCGCACAGATTGTTGTCTTGTCTCTAAACTGCCATTGATTGCACACAACGAGAATTCATGTCATTTGCGTTTTTAGTCTTTCGTTTTTTGGCTATTTTCAATGTTTATTCTTGCTGACAATTGAGGATAGACCCCCCAAACTGCCTAAACCTTTATGTCCCTCGTCCCTCGTCTCGGCAATTGCCCTTGTCCTGCCCAACTTTATCAATTATTCACCGAAGGCAGCGACAACCTTTACCCTGAACTTTAACAGACCTTCGTTTTTGGGCCCCGAACTTCTAAACAGCTGAAACTACGTCACGGCCACAGATCCGACTCTTACATGCCGCATGTCGCAGGCCGGATGACACATGGCACATCGTTTGGGCATCCATTATTTATCCGCCGTGTGGCACCGACGACAATTGTACTTGACTCTGAGCCGCTGTGCCGCTGTGACTTCGATTTTAAAAGGGAATAAGCCAGAAGAAGGGAATTTGAATGTTATCCAAGAATAGGATATGCCTGAGCACACCACAAATAATTGATAGATGATTTTTTGGGGGTTTAATTGTTGACTTTTAGGTGTGGTAAATGCTTGGCTATTATTGATTCAATGGAAGCCATCGGATGTTCCAAAGAGTGAAGGTAGTAAAGGGTACATCCTATATATTCCTTGAACAAATTGTAGGTAGTATTTATCAGCGTGTCTATTAATTTTATGGGTGGGAAAGTCGTTAATTATTTCATTGCGTTGCCAATTTGTGTTTGCCTTATCTTTAACTGCAAGAAAATTGGTGACACGAAGGCCAATGATTGATAAGAAAATGCGATTAAAACTATCAATGAAATGTACACATTTCAAAATAAAATGAAACAATATTATTTACGCATAAAGCGAAATAGATCAGCAATAGTAGTGGTTCCCAGATGTTATCAATGCAGGGATCTCTGTTCGAAAATTCGCTTATGGGAAACTTTTGAATACAAACTAACGTCATTCGCCGCATTATACGAGGGACTGTGGAGGAAATATGTGTTCCTAAGAATCGAGTCGTCATCGGGGAACAACAATGTCTTGTCATGATCAAAATTTCTACGAAATTCCTGGCCCTTGTTATTGGTTTTTCTTTTGAAAACACACACAACCCTCCTTCACACTTCTTTCCCGATTTTGTTTTGAGACCTTATCGGCACCACCAAAATAGCGATCACCGATAAGGCGGGGGGGTGGGGAAATCATGAATTGCAATTATTATTTTGCATATTTCGATTTTGAAGAGTGATTTCTTGCGGTTGGTCTGGAGGAGAGTCCGGGGGGGTGCCATCAATCAATCAGGCCATATGGAAGGCGCTATCAAGCCAAAAACAGTTATAGTCTTGCCAATTAAGATATAAGAACTCCCATCGGATGATAACCAAAGCAACGGAACTCAATTTAGAGGCAAAGTCCAGAATCGGACGCGTAAAAAGGGAGTGTTATTCCATCATTTTATTCTTTTTTCTTTGTTTTGGGGCGTGTGGCAGACACTCCCCCACACCCACACCCACACTCTCGTGATAATGTTGTTTGATGATGTTTATGATGATGATAATTTCTATTTACAGATTACATTTTATAGGCGTGTCCTAGAACCAGAGTTTTTGTTTTGGGTAAAAGAAAAGCCACAAATCAACCAAAAATTCATGATTTCTTTTACACATGAGCGCTAGGCGTAATTTATTGTATGATTTGTGCGTAGTGTGAATCATTTTTAGCAAATCCACATTGAACCACATTGATAAGGAGAACCGAATCGAAGTTAAAACAAACTTTTCCCCCCTTTCTTTCCCCCTTTTTTTATTAGGCACAAATCAAAACCCAAATGAGCAACATCTAAATGACTCTGCAGCTGGCGGCGGTTCGCCCTCCACTAGTGCCAGTCCCAATACAACAGGAGGAGGAGGGGGAGGAGTAGGAGGTGCGACACCCACAAAAAGCCCACAGAGTAATGCTGTTTTCCAGGAAGATGCTTATCAGACGGCCCTGGCTGTCGGCAGCGTCGGCGGTGGCGATACCGTCGATAACAGCGAAACAACGCAGCAGCAACAGCAGCAGCAGCAGTTGGTGGACAACATCAGCAGTAGCGCAAACGCGGGATCACCGGGCGGCTGCGGCGGTGGACAGCAGCAGCGTCATTCCATAAACTCAGCCGAGTATACCTCAACGCCAAAGACCAGTCGGAATGGTCCGAGCAGCACTGGCAGCGGCGGCACCACATCGCCCATTAATTACCAACTGCCTGGCGATGAGTATCCCTATGGGATCGAATATGAATCACAACTGGAGTACCAGCAGTTGCAGCAGCAACAGCAACAGCAGCATCTGCCAGTGAGCAGTCTAGAGCTAATCTCATCGTCATCCGCATCCGCATCTGTATCGGCCTCGGCATCGGCTTCAGCATCGGCTTCGGCTTCGGCATCGCCATCGCCGGCCATTGCTTACCAGAGTGTGCCGACCAATCGCCAGAGTTACGCCTCACCACCGGCTTTGGTCATACCACAGCGGCAGTCGCTGTTGCCGTGGGGCGCCCACTCGAGGAGTTCCATCATCAACGTCCTGCCCAGCTACACGCAGGCAGAGATGCACGCTCTGGCGGCGAGTGTGGCCGGCGTGGAGCTCGCCGGAGCTCCGCGTCCTGGCGAAATTGTGATGAGGAATCTCTTCAGCGATTTCACGGCCCAAGCGGAGAAGAAGATCGAGCTGGTGATGCTGGAGAGTGCGGACAAGAACCTCTCGAAGCTGCTGCAGCGCGGCGAGGATCAACAGTTTGATCAGTTGCTCTCGGCCCTGGGATCGGTGGCCGAGCACTGTCTGCCCTCGCTGCTGCACACGCTGCTCGCGTGGCATCGCCGCCAGCTATCCGACATGGAGATTAAGAATGATCTCAAGAAACCGCCGCCCACCAGCAGCGCGCAGGCGTCTGCCAACAGCAACAACAACAAGCCCGCGGATCTCGACTTTCAGCTGCAGCGTCGCGAGGCGGCAGTGGAGTTTATATTCTGTTTGGCCCTGATTGAGATACTCAAGCAGCTGCCGTTCCATCCGGGGCACGAGGATCTGGTGCGCAGCATCGAGAACCTTGCCTTCAAGCACTTCAAGTACAAGGATGGCCTACAGAACAATCCGAATGCCCACAACATACACATGATCGCCGATCTCTATGCGGAGGTGATTGGCGTCCTTGCCCAAAGTCGCTTTGCCTCGGTGCGCAAGCGTTTCATGAGCGAACTGAAGGAGCTGCGCGCCAAGGAGGCCTCGCCGACGACCACCCAGAGCATCATCAGCCTGCTGATGGGCATGAAGTTCTTTCGCGTCAAGATGGTGCCCATCGAGGAGTTTGAGGCCTCGTTTCAGTTCATGCACGAGTGCGGACAGTACTTCCAGGAGGTGAAGGACAAGGATATCAAGCATGCCTTGGCCGGACTCTTCGTGGAGATCTTGGTGCCCGTGGCGGCGGTAAGTAAAAACCAGTGGGAATGCAGTGAGCCGCGGCCCTTGCCGCTACTTTTATACCCGGTACTCATAGAAATAGAGAAACCTCGGAAGCTTTTTTCCGTGTGTTATTCATTGAATGACCATTTTTTGGCTAATATTTTGTATTCAGCTACATCTGTCTCTTTCTGTCTCACGATTAAGAGCAAGAAAGAGGGAGAGAGATAGAAAGAGCAAGTGTGTAAAAGGGGGATCACTGAAGTCTTCGAGTACCGGCTGTAATGATTGATGCCTCCAGCATTTTATTTATCCTTTCTCTGTCCTTTTGCAGGCCGTCAAAAACGAGGTGAATGTCCCTTGTGTGAAGAACTTTGTAGAGCTGTTGTATGTCCAGACGTTGGATGCCTCCACAAAGTCCAAGCATCGACTGGCACTCTTTCCGCTGGTCACCTGCCTGCTCTGCGTCTCGCAGAAGACCTTCTTCCTGACGAATTGGCACTACTTCCTGGCCATGTGCCTGAGCAATCTGAAGAATCGCGATGCCAAAATGAGTCGCGTGGCCCTGGAGTCGCTCTACCGCCTGCTGTGGGTCTACATGATACGCATCAAGTGCGAATCAAACTCGGCCACGCATTCCCGCCTCCAGAGCATTGTTAATTCGCTCTTTCCCAAGTGAGTTTATCGCCGCCCAAAAGTCATTTCCTTTCTAACTGCATTTTCTTTAAAAAACCAAAAAAACAGGGGCTCCAAGGGCGTTGTGCCACGCGACACGCCGCTGAATATCTTCGTGAAGATCATTCAATTCATCGCCCAGGAGCGTCTGGACTTTGCCATGCGTGAGATTGTCTACGATCTGCTGTGTGTGGGGCGATCCATCAAGCTGATACTCAATCCAGAGCGCATGAGCATCGGTCTGCGGGCCTTCTTGGTCGTTGCCGATTCGCTGCAGCAGAAGGACGGCGAACCGCCGATGCCGCGGACTGTGCCGGTGCTGCCATCGGGCAACACGTTGCGGGTGAAGCGGACCTACATCAACAAGATGCTGACCGATGACACGGCACGCAGCATTGGCATGTCCACGTACTTTCCGCACGTGCGAAGGGTGTTCGTGGACATACTGCGGGCCCTGGACGTGCATTACGGGCGACCGCTGATGATGACCAACACGCAGAACCAGAACAAGGAGCCGGACGAGATGTTATCGGGGGAGCGGAAGCCGCGCATCGATCTCTTTAGAACGTGTGTGGCCGCTGTTCCGCGCCTGATACCCGACACGATGACCGCCCACGAGCTGGTCGATCTGCTGTCCCGCCTGACCGTCCACATGGACGAGGAGCTGCGCATACTGACGCACCAGTCGCTGCAGACGCTGGTCATTGACTTCCCGGATTGGCGTCAGGATGTCGTGCACGGTTACACCCAGTTTCTGGTGCGCGACGTCACCGACACCTATCCGCAGCTGTTGGAGATCTGCACGCGCATCTTGTTCGTTTTCCTCAACATTTGGCGCTGTGCGATCAATGTGAATGGCAACAATACGACCAGTGCCCAGGGCAGCGGTGCTCCCGGCGGTGGCGCAGCCAATGCGGCCAACGCAGCCCAGCCAAAGGCAGCGCCAGTGGCGACCACTCCGGCTGTGGCAGCAGCAACTGCTACCGTGGCCAGCAAGGATACCACCAGCAGTCAGCTGTCAAAGCAGCAGCATCTTAATACCGCCAGTAGTGCTGCCAGCAGCATCACCACATCCAGCGGCATGTCCAGCATCACTCAGCACACGGTGCTGAACATGGCCAGCGATGCGAACAAGAAGAACGAGATACCCTTGGCCACCACGCTCCATTTTGTCGAGGGCTTTGCCCTGGTGCTGCTCTGTAACTATCGTCCGTATTTGCGGAAGCTGGCCGCCATGATTCTCAAGGAGGTTAAGAACCTGATGCGTGCCCTGGGCATACCCGAAACTGAGCCGCCACTCATCGATGTCATGGACCGGTGTGTGCCATCGATTGTGGAGAAGTGTCTGCCACTGCTGCCGCAAACGGAAAAGACGGCCATACTCAATGCCAACTGCATTGACCTGCAGTGGATAGCCGAGCGCTCGAGTGGCGTCTGGCTGGCAGGACTGACAGATGGTAAGTGCATGGCAGCGGTAACACCCGACTCAACTCCATTGAGTCCTTTGTAATCCACTCTTAACATTTCTCCAACATTTCATCTATACAGACAACTCAAAGTCTTCCACATCGACGCTCAACTTGTCTCAGGCCAGCAGCTCAGCGGCAGCTGCTGCCGCTGCTGCCAATGCTTCCACCCCACAGCCGCCATTCGATCCCTGGGCCACCTGTCTGTTTGGCCTGTTGGAACGTCAGCGCATCCTGCAGCAGTGCCCATCAGCTGTGGCCCAGGCCTGGCCCATTTGCTTTACCCGACTCAATGCCCTCTACAGTGTCATAGATCCCACGTGAGTCTCAGCATGACTTTGGACTCTGGAAAAACCTTTAATGCTGGCCTTCTTTGCCTTCTTTGCAGCCCTGTTAGCGATAATCGTGCCTCATTGCTGCGCAGCTCAGCGCCCACCAAGAAAGTGCCCACCGAGAGCCAAAGGATTCCTATTTACGCTTGTGGCGCAATCAGGTGGCCTGTGCCATGCGCCTGGTCCCGCAAATTCCCAGCGTAGCGGTGCGCTGTGCCTCTCCCGATCTGAGTTTGAGGTATGTGTGTGACCCCCCAAGCATCCCCCATCCCCACCCCCACAAAAGCATTCAACCTACTCACCTGAAATTCAACCCCAGCAACAGATCCACAAAGCAAACACACCACATTTTTTCTGTTTTATATTTGTTTGATTAACATTAATTAATGTTGTGCATTTAATTGCTTGTACTCGAACATTCGGCACGAAAGCATCTCGGATTGCATCTGATATTTTGCATTTAATTGCTATTTTTATCTGTGTCCTGTGTCGTCCCCTGGATTATTTGTCTTTGTATCTCGCTAGCTGTGCTCCTGCATTCACTGCGGTTCTGTGTCGAGTGTGGAGTGTGGAGTGCGGTGGTGGTGGTGGTGGTGGTCTCTCTGTGCATTTATCATGGATTTTTATAGTAATTCCCACACCCACTCACACTTCCACTATCCCAAAACACACACTAATTAATTTTTTAGTTTATTTTGTTTTATTTTGGGATATATGAGAGTTGCCATTAATTAAACTGTTTCAACACTCTCCATTTGCATAATTACTCGTACGTTAATTGGATATATTTCATGTAATTTCTCATTTTCGCCCTTGAATGTTACCCATACGCAGCGTTGTGTAGATTTAGTTGATTTAGTTGATTTAGTTGTTATGTTTTACATGCATGCTTCATAAAATTATCATGTTTCAAATGTTGTTAATGGCATTCAGTGTCGTGTATCGGCGGATAAGCAAGCAGAGCAAACAGAGTAACGGCCCATTGTCAATATTTGTTTATTCGCTTTGATTCTCTTGAATATTATTTAAGCACACGCTCGGCAAGGATTGAAGCGGGCGAAATATGACTAATAGATAGATGATGGCGTGGCAAAAGGTTCAACTATAAACAGAGCAGTGAAAGTTTAAAGGGCAACACAGGGGAGAGCCTAGGGGGCCAAAAATACAAATGGAAAATTGTAAGCTACTTGTTTGCCCTGCAGAATGCACTTGCATAATAATAAGTAGATATCGGGAAAGGATTCAACATCTCTCTCTCTCTGGCAAAGGCTAAGGCCGAAGGCTGTATCAGTTACTTGTTATTCATGAGTAAATTGAACTAATTAAGTCAAACTAAAGCCGTTTCGTGTAGGCATAAAAAGGTACATGCATACATATGTGCAATCAGAAAAATATAAGAAGTAAGAAATGTATCATATTTCGTTTGTTCAAATGGCAACCATTGAGACTGACAGCAGTTACAGATACACACATATGTACATCCATGATGGATTCGTTTTCATACGGGATTCACCTTTGGCATTTATTCTCTTTAAACAGCGATAGAATGTGGGCAGATTTATGGTTAGTTTTTCAAAGATTGATAAGTTTCCAGTCACGTTTAACCCAGGAACCCAGGACAAAGTATCGTATTGTAGCATATTTGTTTAAGTTTGTATGTATTCAATTTAGGCTGTGGCTTAGGGCTATAAATGACACTGGTTTTTCTGCTTAATTTCAAGGATTAAAAAGCCACCAGTCACGTGTAAAGTAAACGTTGAATGATGAATCGCATTCGATGCGCTTCCATAGTACGAGAAAGGGGTTTAATTCGAATCAAGTGCAGCTTCTCATTTAATTAAGTCACTTATGAGAATGAAACCTCTATTCTATGGTTATATAAATAGTCAGCTATAAGATTGAACTAATTTGGTTATCGGTTATTGCATTTAAAATGTACAATGTAATAAATACATGTACATACATATATGTATATTTATCGTATTTTAGTCTAGTTTTTCACGTCTTAGCGTGCGTTTGTGCGATTCAATTTGAATGTAACTTAATTATAATCCGTATAAAATTCACTCATGAAAACCATTTTCCATTCGCATCCGTTTACAAATGTTGACCCAAAGGGAAAATGTCAATAAAATATATGGGATTTCACAAAAACCAACACACACACGCACACAGAAAAAGAGCCGGAAAAAGCCACTCTCAGAGAAAAGCACACACACATGCACAAACATTCATGTGTACTCGAACTGTATGCCAATGCCCATGACCCACCCATGACCATGTCAACACACCCACACACACACATTCACACGTTCAGAGCAGCACCCTATCCAGCAGCCAGCCATTCCCTTTCCCATTCCCATTCCCATTGCAGAGAAGGGCAAATAGATTTACGAAAACTATATAATATTTGCCAAAAAAAAAGAGATGCGTTAGTAAAATGTCGATCATGCAAAACCAAGAAACCATGAAACCAACCAACATCCATGACCATGTCCATGTCCACTGTCCATGTCCATGAAACACTGTCCGCATTCACCGTACTTTGATGTTTGTTTCAATATCTATATGGAATATTGTAATTTATAGTTTGCAAGATCAGTCGGACTCGCGTTCGCTGTCCGATTCCCTGGACAATATACCATCCAATGTCTTTGGGCCCGAGGGAATTGTCACGCGTTTCACGCTGCCGCTCTCCTACGGACGCAAAGAGGCGCGCCAGAAGCGACTTGGGTAAAGCAAAAATAAAAACTAAAAACCTTAAAAACCTAAAAACCAAAATACCAAAATACCAAAATACCAATTTCCATGTCTTGTATAAACAGCACAACTTTAATATACCAACATATATTATATATTTATATTCAATTATCTAGATAGTTTTGTGTATCTCTGTGCACATGTACGTGTGTGTGTGTGTAAAGTAAAGTCTGTCTGTGTGTAGCTTTTGGCATGTAATTGAATTTTTGAATTGTCATTTGAAATTCATATTTGCTCTAATGCTCTCGAGCCAGTAATTTGCATTCTTGATTTCCTTCCTCTTTCGAAATGTAATTTTTTAATTTAACACAAATTCATAGTTGCAAAAACTTAAAGTTATGTTCTTGTTTTGTTCTGAAAGTTTTTCTTATTATATTCTTATATGTACGTGGCGTGGCTCCTCCTCCCTCCTCCCTCCAGAGGGAATTGTGAGCCTGTCTATTTTTGTGTACGCTTTGACTCGTTAATTTTTGCTTGTTTTCGCATATACATGTGTATAAATTTATGTATTTTTGTTTGGCCAAGAAGGAGAGTGTTCTCACGTTTCTATTGGCCTGATTTTGTGTCGAGTTGTTGCCATATAATTTGCCAAACAATTTGCTCGTTTCTTTGCCGCTTTGGCCCCCACAAGCACCCAAACCGGTCACGCCCCCTTGTTTGCTGTGTGCTGAAAAATAATTTTAAGACAAGTTTATTTATTTTTCAAATAGCGCCAGGCCTCTACCAAGCCCCCAACAACCCCCCAATCCCCCAAACCTCACACCCACACAAAAAAAAGAAAACATCCTCCGCAAGAGCTTTCCTTGGCTTTGGCTTCGTTTTCCTCTCGTTTCGTGCAGCAGTGGAAAAACAAGAAGAGAAAAATTAAAGAGAAAATGAACAAAAACAAAAAAAAGATTGTTATTTGCTTGCTGTCATTTATTATTATTATTCGTAGCCGCTCTGCTGTTGCTGTTGCTTCTGCTGTTGTTGCTTCTATTGCTGCCGCCTGCCCCTCTGCCCACTGCCCCGTCCGTCTGTTTCTGTGTAAATTTTCAAATGTTCACCGAAGCAAAGAAAGTGAAAGAAAAAGAACGGGATGAAAAACCCTATGTAACCCTCAAGGGGGACTCTTTCTTTTTTTTGTGCATTGCTTTTTAATTGAAAAACAGATTTCGAATTTAATATTCATAATGTTTATCGTTGGAATGCAGGAGCAAAAGGATTGTATTTGCCCCTCTATACGAGTTGTATATGTGTATGTGTATCTGTATTGAACGTCCGTCTGTGGCAAAAACCAAAAAATTCTGTCGAGAGTCTGTCAGCAAATGAATTTAAGAGCCAGGCAGGCAATGCCCGTGTGCATCATTTTAAGCCTAAATAAACTTTATGGACCTCTGGTTAATGATGGATGGCGCTACCACGACCACGACCACGACCCTGCGCCATGGCGACACGACCAAGACGAACAAGAACCACATTAACAGAGATTACGAGTGCCGGCATGGCCCGACCCTCAGGGGAGAGCTCTTCTTGGCGCCCCGTCATCACTGTTTGACACTAAAAATCCCTGGCTATAAATTTATTTTACAGCTCATCGCCGGACTCCCTGAACGCCGATCGGAGTGACAAGTCTGCCATGGGCAGCGCCTCGCCCCATGCCCTCTACAAGCTGGTGGTGCCCCTCCTGCGCTGCGAGGTGGTCGATGTGCGGGATGCCGCCGTCAATGCACTGGGCCTGATAAACCACGACGCGCTCAAGTAAGCACCAAATCGTTTTCACCTAAATTTGTGGCATTTATTCAACACTTTGGCTCTGGTGGTGGTGGGCTCTGACAGGGATCTGATGGAGGAGCTGGTGCTGTACATACGTGAGGCAGTCGATCGCAAGCAGGAGAACATGAGAAGGAGACGTCGTCGCGACGCCCTGCGCCTGCAGGTGGTAAGGGTTCTGGAGAAGATTGCCGAGAACGGAACCTTTGGAGTGAGGTGCGTATCCCCAGCCCATTGAAGTGTGTGGCACTCATTAGAGAGTTTTCGTCAACCGTCTACTTTTCATCTATTTTGCAGCACCTGTGTGCTGGAACGTGACACGATGTCGCTGCATCCGACCTTTGTCGAGTACATCGAGGGAGCCATGGCCTATTTAATGGCCGAAACAGACAAGGACAATCTCAGTATACGCGAGGTGAAGGCGCACTTTTGCAATTTCATACGCAAAATGATTAAGAACTTCTCATGTAAGCCCTCAAAGGAATACATATGTACATATGTATATCCATCCCATCTGTTCCAAGTTCCCATCTGATTGCCGCCTTTTCTTTTCTTCGCCTTGTGCTAGTGGAGTCCTGTGCCACGCTGCTGTCGCGCGACCTGAAGCGTAATCTATTCAATTTGTTTGCCACGTGGTGTGGCAGCTTCTCCAAGCCGCTGAGCATTACCTCGCAGATTGGCCAGACCCTCGAGGAGGAGAAGTTGCAGTTCAGCGCCTTGCAGGCAAGTATAATCCACAGCCAGCACGATTCCCAAAAGTCTTAACCAAGTTTTCGCGCAACAGGCCATGTCCGCTCTGCTCTGCTGCGGCCATATCTTCTATGCGCCGCACCTGCAGGACGATGGCATCATATACAAGTGGCTGGATCTGCTGCTAACCTCCAAGGATGAAAAGGTAACACCAACCGCCAACCACACACACACACACACGCACCGACACACATTCCATTCTTATTCCCCACAGATCTACCAATTGGCTCGGGATACGGTGGTGCTGCTGCTGGAGTCCAATCCGGACATGGGCCAACTCCTTGAGTGGGTCATCGATCGTTGCTACACATCGACACCACGCGAAGCGGATGCCTGCTTCCTGGCCCTTGCCTCGATCTTCAGCGCCAAGTAAGTGAAAGAAGGAGAAAAAGGCGACGTACAGGGGGAGATTGGAGGATGGACGGGACGGAGGTAGCAGCGCTTAATGTTTAAGCGCCTTACGTGCCCCTGTGCCCTTGTACCCCTGTACCCCTGTGCCCGTGTGTTCCCGTTTTAATTTGTTCCAGCCTGTTAGCCTCCACTGCCCCCCATGCCCCCCACATCGTTCGTAAGCTCATTTGCCACATATCCAGCTCAGCCTCCTCTCCCATGGCCGCTCTTTGGGGGGCACTTAAGTATCGTTTCACGTGTCTGTCGACAATGGAATCGCTTTAAATTTATACATACACCATACCACACGACACGACACGACACCACACCACACAATGCGGGGGCACGAGTGTCTGACAGCCTATTTGTTCAGGCCATGCACGATTTTTATTTCCGCTTCTTATTTTTCACTTTCCCCTCATAATGTCGAGTGGCAGTGGGCAAGGAGCAGGAGGAGAACATTCAGGAGGAGCATTTCGTAGATAAACATTAATATGACAGCCGCATGCATGGCTGATTGCATTTAATGCATGCTAGGGCACAGGCGGCAAATGTTTCAATTACGATTGCAATTTCGTTTGCCAAGATTGCCTTGAACTTTGCCAAGTCCAGGATATAAGGATGCTATCAACAATTATGGAAGCACAGATTGCGCACACATTGAAATTTCAAGATTGACTCGACATTACGGTAAAGTTTAGGCGAAATATGTAATTAACTGCTTGCTAAAAACTAGACCCGAGTCGAGTCTCGTGTAGTTGCGAAAGTTGCGCCAAAGAAGATGCCATTTTGCGTTTGATGTTTGCTAAATTTGCATGATGTCACCACAGCACACCGCAGCAGACCGCAGCACACGAGTTTCAGTTTCAGTCAGAAGCAACATGTTGCCGAACACAATTTGATAATTGGTTTGATTGTAGTTTCAATGACAAACTAATTTGCACGTCTGCCACATTAATCTCAGCCTCAGACATTGCCGCAGTCTCACCGCAATTTAAAGTTTCCGCCGTTTGCATGTGTTGGCGTTTGTTGAGGATGCTTGGTCCTTGGTTCATGGAATTCCTTTCCTTTCCTCTTATCGTTACCAAGGCAAACACACACAGTTCTGTGGTTTCCCCAAATTGAGGATGTGATTAAATAGATTTCCCAAAATCAAGCCTCAATCAAGGAAAATTGCGCCATCACACACACACACACACACAATGTCGTGTGTCGGCTGGACCTCGTGTCAGCAGAGATTTAACGTGAGAGCAGAGCGAGTGCGAATGCAGCATCCATGGAATCCATTCTTTTGTTGCTTTTTCTGCGAGGCATATGATTGGGGCATGAATCGCAAGCTGCAACAGAGTGCATGTGGCTGCCACATAAAAAAGGAAATATTTCACATTTTATTGGACAGGGGTGAAGCGGAAATGGAAATGGCAATGGAAGCGTCCTGCCTGGACTGGCCGTATAAATTTAAATTGTTGAACAAGTCTTGAGGAATCCTTGACACGAGCAAAAAGGAAACGGCAAGGAAATTCCAGGGAACTTCAGTACAAATTGATTGATTATATCGGAATATGTATTGTGTCTTGCTGATGGCTTTTGCGGGTCTGCTGGTGGTGGCTCTTTTTGTGTCCCGGCTTATCGAAGGGCAATTTGCGTCTGACAATTCGCTTTATTTAAATGGCCGGCAATTTGGCCATGAACTTTGATCTTAATGCCCATCGGAAGTGCCCGGAAATATTGTACACATGCGCTGAAAAGGCCAATAGGTTTTGTGAACTTAAAGTTTGCGCTTTTTACCCGCCTTACCCCCACTCCACTCCAGTCCACTCCATTTATCTTCTCTTGTGTGCCAGATTTGGCGAGAGGAACATGTGGTAAGTGTGTGGTTCGACGGGGGTATGGTGGAATCTACCCGTTTGGATGATCAGCACACCACTTTGATGACGCTATCCTTCATAGTCTCTCAGATTCTGTTTGCGTAAACGGCATGTGTCCTGGGGGACCTGCCAGAACAAATAAATACAATGCACGCCCGTAAATGCCACGGATAATACCAGGTATTAAAACTTGGTACTTTGTTGCCTGCCCGCCTCCACGTGTGCCTCGTATGCGAGAGCAAAGCGAAAATCGATTTGCTTAAAATATTCAGTTGCATGTGCGGCGTCAAATGTGTTGGCCTGGACTTGGGGTTAGCCGTGTTGAGTGTCCTCCAGAGCACCAGCTGCGGGAAGCCAGACGGGGGGCGGTGCAATGTGCATAGATGCAGACTCGTATGCAAACCATAAGTAGGAAGTTAGCTTCGAAATTTTAATGGGTTTTTATTGCGTTTACCGGGAAACTGTTGACTGAACAGTCTGAATGTTCTCTGAAATTGTGTGCTCTTAGCTCAAGACGCAATGCAAAACCACAGGTCAACAAGTCATTAAAATGATCTGGGAACCAGCTCACCGCCCACAGTCTACCGCCCACAGTCCACCGCCCACCGCCCCCCGCCCACTTGTACGTTTAATGAGGCTATTATATTATTTAACTTGAATTTTGTATATTTGGCATTTCAGGGAGTATCCATGCGACCATTACACATCGGTCATAACCGTAACGCTCCTGATGACTGGTTGTCCGCGCGTGGAGGTGCATGCCACCGCCCTGCAGCTGCTGCAGATCCTGGACAAGCGTTTCTTTGGCAGTGTCGTCGGGACCCTGCACAGCGACAACGAGAAAGGTATGAGCTCTTCCTATTGACATGGCAACAAACTACAAAACGACAAAACTACTACTACTCTACTGTTGATGGATGGTATAGTGCGCGAAATAAAATGAAAATGCTGGCTAATACTTGGCGGAAAAGTTTCGTACCGGTGGGATTTAGTCTTGTAGGAGACTGGCTGGTGGTACCTGCAACCTGCCTGCAACAATGATAAGTAAATCGCAGTTGTCTGGCTTTCGGGTTCGTTTTTCGGGTCTGCAACGAGAGGAAAAGCTGTGTAAAGCTGGGAAAAGCTGTAATTGAAAGAAACTCGAGTCAACGCTAAAGGTTGACCAGAAACGGAAGCAGCAACAGAGTAACTGAGAAGGAAAAACAGAAACGTTAACAAGTAATTAAAGGTAACCCTTCAGGTTTAAAGATTGTTTCGGTTTCGGTTTCTGTTTCTGCCTTTGGAAGTACATTTTGTACTAAAACAAATTGGAATCAACTTGAAACTACTTTCGTTTATGTCTCAATCAAGTTGGGAAGTCAAAGGAGCAGCAGCATCCGAGCAGCTGTAACTAAAGTGAATTCAAAGTAGTTTGGAGTCAAGTTTACTTGGTTTTTCATGGGTTCATGGGGAAGCAGAATATATTATCAGGTAACCGACCGCATCGACCAGCATCCGCTGGAATTATTTCCCCTGAAATTAGGTATCTTCCACAGCCACAGCCACTGCCCCTGACACTGCCACTGCTCTCTCCGTAATCCTTAATGTGTTCAGGATGTGTTTCTGTTTGTGTTTCTGTTTCTGTTTGAGTCTCAGTTGGAGTTGGTGGCGGCCCTTCAGTCCCATCTCAGGGCTCAAATCTGAGTTTGTGATGGGCTTAAGACACTGTCTCCCGCAGTCTGCCTTCTGCCCCCTGCCACCTGCCTCCATGCTGCCCCTCATTGCTGCCACCATTTTCCCCGCAACATTTCCCAGTGCGTCAAGCGTCAAGTGTTGTTTATTTTTCTTGTTGCTGTTTGTATTTTGCATTTTAATTTCATACACCTTATTGATGCTGTTTCCTCTGGATCTCTCTGCTGCTCTCTCTGTGGGTTTGTAGGTGTGGGGATTGCGTGTGGGTGGTTGTGGGTGTGTGTTTATTGCATTACATAAGAAGCTTTAGGATCAAATACGTTGGATGCTACTGCTGCTCCAACGGATGCGTAAATTGTAGCCATCGTTCGGTTTTTCTTTCTCTTTGATTGGATTGAAGCTTGTTTACATTTCGTTTTTACTTTCGATTTTCGATTTCTGTGGGCGTTGTGCACGCACTCGTTTATTTTAATCCACATCTTTGAGAGCCTTTGTCTTCAGAAATTGAAACTTCCGAGAAGGCATAAGGCACAAGGGACCCTTTGTCCCCCCACAGATGAGGCCAGAATCCACGGGGGCGACTCTATAATTAGACAGATTACCCCGCACTGCTGCCTGGCTTGCACTCGAGTATTACTTGTGTTATTTGTGGAAAAACACAAAACTTGGCAAGTTGTCTTGTTTTGTCTTGTCTTGTCTTGGGATTTTAAGCTGTTTACCCAAAAAACATTACAACATTACCCAGGCACACACCCATCCGCACCCACACCCACACCCACACACACATTTATAACTGTCCGAAAAATGTAAGCCTCTTTTGACCTTTTTGCTGTATTTGCACTAAGCTGATGAAGTTTCCTGCTCCTGCTCCTCTTGTTGCATCCTTCATGCTGCTGCTCCTAGTATGAGTATCTCCACCTCAAAAAGGTAAAATGTTAATAATAAGCCCCCTCCTCCGCCTCCTCCTCCTGTGTGTGTGTGGAGGGGGGATAAGCTCGAGCTTCGAGGGATAAGTATCAGCGGATAGAGGATGGGATCTCATTTCGCAGATTCAATTGTCCGTAAGTTGCTGAATTACCAAATGAAAAGCCCCATTGAGCCCCCCGCCAACCATTCAAAATGGTGGGATAATGCGGCGGCGGCGGCGGCGGCGGTGGGTGGATAATCAAGTTAAATCAATTGGAAAATGAAAATGATTTAAATAGCAGTTATGGTATGGCCATTGGGAAATCCAATTAAAACACTCTTCTCGGCTTCCAATTTAACGTAATTAACATTTATTACATTTATACATCGCTCGATTAAACTGCCATACATTGATATCGCTTTTGTGTATTAATTTATCTTTGGTTTTGGTTTTGATATTGACATTTTCAATTAGATTCCAATTTCCAGGGTTTTTCGATTGGAGTTAGGCTAAAATTGGGATTTAATTAAGCGACAAAAAAAAAGAGTTGAAATTGATTTCGTTTCAGAAATTCTCTACGCGGTTATTTAAACACTTATAAATGGAGATTTTTGTCTACTTTTTTTTGTTTTTGTTTTTTGGTTTGTTTGTTTTCTTTTTTTTGCTTGCTTTTTGCTTTATTTTTTGTGCAATTTCCTTTTACTTGGCCTTGGCAAACATCACGACGAAAAAAAAATTCCCCCTGCACCTTTTCTTTTCTTTTCGTGTTTTTTTTTGTTTTGTATTTCTTTGAATACTAATTTTTGTTCTCGGACTTTTCCGTTTTTTGTGTGCTTTATCTTTGCTTTTTTTGTGTTTTTTGTGTTTTTTGTGTTTTTGTTTTCTTGTATTTTTTGTGTGTTTTGTTTGCTGCAATCTAATTAAAATCGAAATTCCTGCTTATCCCCGGGCGCTGTTTCTCCTCCATTTGCCATTCGCCATTCGCCTCTTGCCACTTGCCTCTTGCCTCTCTCGACTCTCACAAGTGGTAGGAGCTCACTCCTTGCCCCACTACTTGCCTCACTTGAGTGGATGCAACTCGTGCATTTCGTTCCAGCAATGCTGCGTCATCATCCGCCGACGGGTAGAGGTGCCTGTATTACGGCAGTACTCCGACACTGTCGAAGAGAACAGAAAAGAAAAAATGTGACTGAATGTAATGTAAAATCAGGCAGGAATATAGTGAAAGACAGAGACAGAGGGAGACTGAGAGGGAGAGAGAGAGTGCCCTCTTGCACTTATATTAATTTCTTTTGTATCCCATTCCCTAGAATTGAAATTGCCATAGGGAGGAGATGAAAAGGGAGGGGAGGGGAGGAGAGGGGAGAGGAGAGGAGAATTCATTAAATGGCAGTCAAATGAGTTTTTCATTGGGTTTGGCATTTTCTCAATGGATGCACGTGACGTGTGATGGAGGAAGATGAAGAAAGATGGAGGAGGATGGAGGCTTGACTGGGTTAATGGTTAATAACATCACACATGCAGTGATTGATTCGTGCCAGCTTGTGCCGCCAGCTCCATTGATATGGCAACTATGGCAACTACCATCCAGTTGTGGCACAGTTTGGTGTTAATTAATTTGATGAGCCAACTATTTATAGAACAAGACTTGCTTTGCTTTTGTTGTCGTTTTAAAGTGATTGTGGGCGTCAGACTAGATGCTACGCAGATGCCGCTTTTCTTAGGAAGTACTTATTTATTCATTCCCTCTTCCGCACAGAGAAGTACTCTCAAGTACGGCCTTAGCGAGAGAGAGAGTGTGGTTTTAGCGGGGAGCGAGAGAGAGGCAGAGACACACATTCGTTTGTGGCAAAAGCAATCCATAATTGATAGATTTGTGTCCATTTGCCATGCAGGGGCCATGCACAATAGGCTTACCCTGCTCTTTGACCTCTGACCCAATCAAACCTCGTTAGTCAAAAGGATTATGGTGTGGGCGGGATTTTGAACTTTTTGGCAATCATTTACACATTTAATTGAAATTCCTTTCAAGTTCAGAGCTTAAAGAGCCTCGTTGCCACCGCTGATATTGCTGCACCACTCAACACGCATTTTATGAAGCGTTTGGCATTGAAATGGTCCATCAACCAGGACACAGGATGCAGGATGCAGGATGCAGGATATTAATCGCTTGGACAAAATCCTATTTGGCCTCTTTCATATTTAGGAATCGGTTTATTTTGTTGGCTGTTGGACACTCACAAAGCAGCGATTTATGGGCATATTTCCGGAGTTCTGTAATGGCTGAAAAGCAGACTATAAATTCGGCATTTTTGGGCTTTTGGGGCTCTGCCGATACCCGATATTGGATTTCAATGAGGAGGGCTTACTGTCACTCCAAAAAGCTTATTTGTGGGCGATTTCACCTTTCACCTTTCAGCCTCTGACTGCTGATGGGTACGAGACAGGTTTTTCTGTGTTCTTTTTTTCCCTTCGTTTTCCCAATTGAAAGCTAAATATGGCAATCGGCAATCATTCTACATGGAATATTCCAAATGGGGCTAATTTAAAATAATATCTCAGTGCCTCAGTGTCGCAGTGCCCCTCATTGTGTCTTGCCTTTTCCTTTCTGTATTTTTTTTTTCACTGGAATATTGTATTGTATTTCACGGCAATCTGAGCTAATCAATCATCCGCATATCGTATAGAACGCATCCCATAAAATACTCGCATAAAAGTGCCAATATATTTCAGCCAGCGGCAAAATTTCCATCGAATGCTCCATTGAATGCCTCACTCCAGCACCCAAAATGTTTGTTTTTTTTTCTGTTTTTGGAGTGTGTTTGTTTGTTCATTCATGATCTGTGCCGCGGGGCAATGATGATTATCCTTGGCAGCAGCTATTTTCAGCCAATCCAATTGCACAGACAGACAGTCAGACAGACAGTCCTCACCCCCTGAAACACTCATAAATATCCTAAATTAAAACCCAAAATTATATGCTCGACACTGTGCAAACATTTTCCAGGCGGCTTCTAACTTTCAATCTCGTTCTTTTCTTTTTTGGTTTTTAATTATTTTAAATGTATCTTACGCAACCGTGGAATATAAATAGTCCCCTCGAGGAGCATCTCCTCTGCCATCGAATTTCAAGCTCTTGTGACGTTTTCTTCAACATTTTTTGTGTTGTGTTAAGATGATTGCCATGTGTGTGTGTGTGTGTGTGGTGTGTGTGTGTGTGTGTGTGTGTGTGTGTGTGTGGGTGGGCTGGCAAGATTAATGATGACGTTCCTGGGGCTGTCCTTGACGTATCTCCTTTTGTGTGTCAGCTTTTTATTCACTGAGTTATTATATAAATTATACAGTCAGCCACACACAAAAGGCAGCGACTTCTCACGTCATCACAAGTTCAGCTTCTAGTGTGAAGAGCTGGCACAACATCATCGAAAACTTAAGTGAAATGCTGCTGTGTTTCATCCATTCCGTTCGCTTGAATAGCCGCCTCTCCCCAGGACTATCTGGGAGGTGAACTTTGCCGAATTTTCACAGTTCACAGTTCGAGGACATTTTAGTGTCCCTCTAGGCTTGGATATCACTAGGGTATCCCAGGGTATGTTCAACAATGAAGATGGAGGATTAGAGGTGCCATAAATTGTATCTCCAATCCAACCTTATTGGGCAATCCACTTAATAAATGGCCAGAAATTAGCCACGTACCCTGTAGAAAAGTGTTTCTCGGCCATGATACGGGGGATAAGTACAGCTAATGGACTTATGGCTTATCTCCTTAGCAGTTATTGGGTAGAGTTCGAGGAGGAGGAGATCCACCTCACATCTGACATCCGACGAGGTATCAGCATCGTCTAGCACTCCCAATTGCATCATGTTGACTCGTATCTGCTGGGGCATGCTTGAATGGAGGCATTGGAGGCACATTGAGCAGATGGCGCGACGGTAGACGGAAGTGTGTGGCACTCGCACCGCTTCTCCAGAGACGTGCACTGATTGACTTGGGGGCTGGGGGCAGACACACACACACACACAGACAAAGAGAGATGTTCCGATGAAGAACGTGACAGGAGGCTTCGGTAATTTATGGCCAATAAGCAACACCGTAATGAGAGCGAAAGAGCGGACAGAAGAACGGACGGATGAGGGCGACCCGCGAGAGTCCTCCCATTGTGGCAATTGCATTCAGCGCACGTAGCACGTGGCGTATGAGTAATGCCTGGTGGCGAAAAATGCCAAGAAGAAAATGTATCTGCAAGAACTGAGGACACGACGAGCCCCGCCTCAGGCCGTGATTAGGTGCGGATTGGCCATGAATAGGTAGCCAGCCATCCCGCCCATCCCGCACTTTCAGCGCATTTGAACGATTTGCTCATTAAAAGCGGCAGTTGACGGCGGGCCCATTGTTTGATTTTTGGCTTTTGCGCAGACGGGAATCCAATTCAGTTTTCCCATTAACCTAGAGTGTACGAGGCATGCATCCATGTGGCAACATTTCACTGAATTTTCACCACGGAAAACCCATGTACCTTAAAGCACTCGCAAAGTGTGGATCCGCCTCTGGTTCCTCACTTGGAGCTCGGGAAACAAAAGAGCAAACAGAATGGCAGGGGAAGCAGTTTGGCAAACAGCAAATAGTCATAATTTTAATAAATCTCCAGCCGTGTGTCAATTCCGGAATGTAATTTCATTTGCTGCGCTGCAACACACTCCCACTCCCCGCCCCCTTCACACACCAAACATGCAAACAAACACTGACACCTTGGGTATTTGAATGCTGTAAATATTTGCACGGAGCACACGGCGAACGAGGAACGAGGAACTCCGTCCCGTTTGATCCTTTTTGGAGGCGAAAACCGTGAAGGAAGCAGCAGCAGCAGCAGCAGCAAAGAAACGAAAAGATTGTGGTGCATGTGAAGCCGGTTCATGCTTCATGCCGCTTGACGCTTGCTGCTTGCCGCTGGTTGTAAATTTCGTTTAATTTTATTTGCTTTTCCCGGGACGTCGTTCTCTTTTGCCACATTTGTCAACAGCTCCTTGCAACCGTGTTGCTTCAAGGAGCCGCCAGCCCACGCTGCAATTCGTTAGAGCTACTTCTCTCTCTCTCTCGCCTTCTGGCTGCAGAACCTCTCTCTCTCTCTCTCTCGCCTTCTGGCTGCAGAACCTCTCTCTTGTGTGGCCTTTGTGCGCCTTTAATGAATCGGCAAACACTTTTAATTAACAGCCAACGAAAAACCATATTTTAGAATAAATACAAAGAACATTTTGATGGCTTCCAATATATTCCGGCCCAGGGGGGACTGGGGCACGGGAATGGGGACGGAAGAGAGCCTAAGAGATTGCCACTGCCTGCCTTTAGTAAGAAATTAAAAATTGATGCCTCTCCCGAAGGTTCTGCCCGGGAATCGTAAAGCTAAATTTAACGACTACACAGAGAGGAGACTTCAAGTGGGAGCGAGAGAGAGTGTTAGAGAGAGAGAGAGTGAACTGGAACCACTGTCTGCTCGGGGATCAAGTGCCTCAAGTGCCTCTCGACCTCACTCAAAGCTATAAAAGAATAAATTTGAATTTGAATTAATATTGAATCCATATCGGTGGGGCACACACCAAACTATGAGGCAGCATTTGATGTGGGACGGGGGAGGCGGCAGACTTGAGTCCATTAAAAATTGATACCCATTGAGTAATAATATATATCCTAATAGTGCTTTTCCTTTCTGCCCAAGACAAAGTTGGGTTGGATTAAATGGTCTTTTGGCGAGGACTAGTGCGTATCCATCAAAGCAAATACTTTTTAAGCTGCTCTTTGTGCTGCTCCTTTATGAGCTTAAACGAAGCTGAAATTCTGCCGGCAACAGGAGACAGACTTTCACTGGTTTTTTGTGGGCAGCAACTGCTGGTGTTCAATAAACTGACAACTCGTCAACCAACGTTTTCTTGAGCGGGGGTGGCTACATTTCCCTTTAGTTTTCCGTGTCATTTCCCGAGCACATTTCATTAACAGAACTGTGGAAAAGTGGTGGCCGGATGCTGATTTGTTTGCCTTCATGAGGGGGAGGGGCTGGGGCTGGGGCTGGGGCTAAGGCTGGGGCGACCCATTAAGCCGAATCCCCCGAAAGCACTGGCAGAGGCGGGCGTTTATTGCGAAAGTTTTTGCCGTTGGCCAACAGAAAAAAGCGCAACAACATGGCAGCAATTAGTGACCCTGCAACAGGGTCTCCAGACCAGACCAGCTTCTGATTCTGCTTCTGGCTCCTGCCTCTGCCTCTGCTACTGTCACTCCTGCTTGGACCCCTGCTTGGACCGACTTTGAGCCCAACCCGATGGCAAATTGCATTGCTGGATTTAATTTTCCAGCTGCTGACACTGAAAATGATGCGTAGAGTGGTCTCTCTGTTTAATCCCTTGCCCCATATTGCTGCTGCCGCTGCTGCTGCTGCTGCTGCTGGTGACATCTGTTTCTGTTTATTTTGCTCTCATTTGAACTTTGTTTGGTTTTTGTTGAGTTTATCTCGAATTTTGTTGGACTAGCAGTCGCTGCTGCTGCTGCTCCTGCTCCAATGATATATATTCAAATGTATTTCCCATAGTTCCCATGGCTCTTTGTCCCATGGGTCGCTGCTGGTGCATAGTTTGTGTGGCATGTCAAAGTGGATCTATAAATTAATTGGTGTCATCATCCCGCATCCCACCAGCCCACCAGTGCCAGTCAGTGCCTCTCATCCTCCTCCTCCCTGGGACAGCCTTTTGTTGCTGTTTTTTTTTCGCGGTTTTTGCGGTTCAACTGCAGCTGTCGGCCGCAGTCCTGTTGGCGATTTCTGTTGGACTTTGTCAGCTTTAAGGAGGGCTTAAAAGTAAATTGTGGAAAGTTTTCTTTTCCGCTAAGTCGTTTGACTCAAGGGCTTTTCCTTGCGGAAATTTATGCGCAAAGTAAAGAAGAGAAGCAATTTGCAGGCACTCTCTGAGGCAGAACTTGAATTGTGGTCTATTTTAGCATTGAAATTCGATTGGCAGATTCATAGGTCTATGGTCTATCCTCTTCTGTTTCGCTGGATTTGTATTCTAATTGAAGTTTGACCTCAAGGGTTATCATATTTCGTCAACCAATTATGTTAGAGATTGGATGGGCCAAGGGCTCTCCGAAATGCATGAAAGAGAGTTCCCTGAAAAGCCTTTGAATATCTCGCCCAACCCATTGTCAGGCTTGACAATTGAGTTTACCTTTCTTTTAATCAATTGGATGCCAAAAAGATACCCGAAATCATCCACTTAATTGAATTCACTCGACTGTAATTACTCCTCGTATTTGAGGACGAGCTGAGACAATGAACTGTGACATCCGTTCGCCATTCATTCGCTTAAATTCAAACCAATTAAATTCCAAGGCCCAGCCTGCCCAGCCCAAAATCGTATTTGCTGAATGTTGAATTTGCACTTCATTGCCGTATGCCAACTGCCGTATACCAACTGCCGTATACCAACTGCCGTATGCCAACTGCCGTATAGCAACTGCCGTATGCCGTATGCCATTTGCCGTGTGTCTGCACTGTGGTATCCTTTGATTAGATTCTGTCTGAAATTCCTGACTCACCTGTCACCTGAGTGTTGCCCGCCTCCCGCTGGGCGGCGGAGACTCGCCGGAAAATGCTCAGCACTGCTTTGCTGTAGGGAGAGAGGGGTTGGGGGGGTTGGGGGGATGCGGAATTGGTAAAATATTTATTTGCGATAATTTGCGGCGGATTTACTTACCGAAAATTCTGTCCGCTGACGCAGTAGAGCACAAAATTGATGCCGAAATTTGTGATAAAGAAAGCGTGAAATATATATTGCAAAGCAATTGTTGAGTTCTGATTCCTGGCCGATTCGGTCTGCAAAGCGGGACGGGCGAGAGAGAGAGGGGGATTGGGTTGGTTGGATCGGGAGATATTACAAAGGAAATCGCATTAGAATGAAGTTCGTGCGCCAATTAGAGCCTACTGGCTGTTCTGTCGTGGCTGTCCTGGCTGTCCTGTCAGTCCTGTCAGTCCTCGCTGTCCTGCCTGCTTCCTGGCTGCCATTGGATACCATTCTATTTATGAACCGGATCCGGAGTGCGGAGTCCGCAACCCACCTGACAACGGACAACGGAGTGTGCACCGCTTTGGGCTCTGAGCGGATTTCGGAAACGAATTGCTGGTGGAATGGGGTACATAATTCACTAATTGCCAATGGCTATGAGAATGCGTACTTTGTGTCATTAGTTACAGGTAGAGAGAGAGAGAGAGAGAGAGGGCTTTGGCAACTATGCCGCTACTTCCTTTCAACCATCCATCCATCCGTCCGCCCATCCATCAATCATACATATGTATGCACGGACACGTGCCACATCCCCCACATGCCAGGCCCCCCCCTTTTCCACTAGTGGACCTGTTGAACCACAAATGGGGAACACAGCGACACGACACGACACACAGTGTGCGCGTGTGTGTGTGCGCGTGTGTGTGTGTGTGTGTGTCTCTTTGGCTGTCGAAGAGCCTCTTTTCTTCCACTCAATTAACTTTGTGTCGCAATCAATGTCCGAGTTCTGGCCCATTTTTAAGTTGGCATGTGAAAGCAAGCGTGAAAAGCAATTTGAACGCATACTCGTACACTGCCGGAAAAGCATATTTGTTTGCCATGCCCCTAAGTTGCCCTTTCTTCGATTTGGCATTAAGGATATGCATATGTGCAAAGAAGGATAAAGGATATTGGATAAACATTAAGCAACCATGGGGGGGGCCCACTGTAGTAGACTGATTCATTTGTAATCCGAAACACAAACAGTCCTGGAAATTTGCAGCTGCATATTCAACGATTCAGTCACATAAAGTTTCTTTTTTTTGGTGATTGAAACTTCGGTGTGGATTGTTTTCCTTCCTGAACCAAAATTTATTCATTTAACCTAACCGACTGTCCGAAGTGAAAGTGAAAGTGGAAGTGGACGGAGTAGCGTGTGTTTTGCATACGAAAAATCTGTCTCTGTCGCTGTCGCTGTCAGAGGCTGTGCTCTGACAACTTGAGGCATGTTCGGTATTTGAGAAGTTCTGGGAAATGGCCGAATGGCCCATCAGCACGGCTCAGCTTTTATGGATTGAGAGATAGAGATTGAGTGCCAGTGAATTGATGAATTTCCCTCCTGGTCAAGCAGATGGAGCAGATCTGCCTCGCCTTCAACCCGAACCGAGTTGAGTGCAAAAGTGGCAAAAGGGCAAATGGCGAATAAATAAACTGCAAATCAGCTGGCAGTCTCTGCTGGGAATAGCAATATAGAAACAATATTTCTCTAATGAATTTTTGCTAATTGCTTGTGAAATTTTGAGGTCATTGAGGCTAATATTAGGTTAAATCCAATTAGTTTCAATTTGGATTGCTGTCAGCGCTCAAGGATAAGGATAAAGATAGTGCCAATCGATTTCCGTGGGATTTTCATGCATAAATTCAGGCATTCATACGCTCCAAATGCGGTGGCATTGCCTTTGGCGTTTATAGATAAGAGGGCTTAATGGCCTCATGACATTATGGCACAATAATCCCATCCCTTGTATTTGTTGCTAATAATTATCAACATTTATCACTCGTTGAGAGGAGGGCATAAATCTCCCAGCCCCAGCCCCAGCCGCAGCCCTCTGTTTTGGCTTTATTTATACATGAAACTGATTTTATTTTTACGGTTTGCGAGTGCCTCCGAAGTGCACAAACTAATTAAAGGCTAATTAGCACCTATGAGGAGTGGAGAGGAGAGCGGGGAGGAGCGGGGAGTCAGCCCTTTGCCATGCCAGCAGCAGTCAGGCATTCAGGCAGTCACTCAGTCTCTCTGTCTCTCTGGTGAAGGCATTAAGACGAGTGTATGTTTTGCCTTTTGATGTAATTCATGCATTAAACAAGGCATTTGAGGGCCACAGCCGAAGCAGGCAAGGAGCTGTAACAGGATCATGCGAGTAAAGGAAGAAGAGCATTACACAGCCATTGGCTGCTCTAGTTCGGAGACCCTCAGAATAGTTTGTCGTTGCCATAAGCACGTTACGACTGTTTTTTTCTGTCCGTCCAACAGATTGGATCTGGGCCTGGACCTGGGCATTTGGGGCATTTGTTTTGGCAGATAATTAACAAACGACAGCTGCCGATGCGTATAACCAGCAGCAGCACAACACAACTTTGTATCTCGTCGGGCAGCCCCGAACGGCTGCTCCTTTTCATGTTGATCTAATTATTTGGGTCAAGCAGAGCAGGCATTCCCCAGAGGCAGTTCCATTGTCCTGGCCCCCCACACAATTGGTAAAGCTTAAGAATGGATTGTTTTTCACAAAACAGAAGACCTCTGCTGCAGACCTCAACTGCAGTGACAGTGCATCTGGTGAGTCAGTCAGTCAGTCAGTCAGTCTGTCATTCTCTGCTGCATTCAGTGAAATCAGATTTCAGCAGTTGAGCAGTTGAGCATTTCCATGGATCACTTACCTCCCAGTAGGCCTCGATGCGCAGCAGGCAGCTTGGCAAATTCAGGCAAACGAAAACCGTCGAGACAATGAGCAGCATTTTGGTTACCTTCAGCTGCGACGAGTTCTGCACCTTATGACGGCGATCTTTGAAAAGGAGACAAAGGCAAGAGGCAATAACTTGAGTGAGTTAAGGAGTTTACAGTGTAGGTGGGTGGGGGGCGAAAGCACTTGTAATTGGTTGCAAATTGTATGATAGTTGCTAAATTGTTAGACAGTTTTGTGTCAGTGTCAGGAAAAGTTGGCAAGGCAAGGCAGGGCACAGCATGGCATGGCAGGGCACAGAATGATGGCATGTCTCTTGGATGATGGTTTTTCATCTTTTGTTTTGTGTGAGAGATACTTAAATGTCACTGTGCCACTCTCTCTCTTTCTGCTCCGTTAATTGGCTCAAAACAAATTCCGAGTTAAACTTAAATGGCTTAGAGAAACTTTGGCCGTGCCATGGTATGCCTTTGGCAACTTTCCCCCTCCTCTGTGTGCTTTTTCCTGAGAAGAAAATCTCGTTCCAAAGCGCTGCGTGGCGCGTGAGTGTCATAAAATGTTGTTTTCCGAATGAGAAGTCATCGCCGTGCTCGCTCGCTGGCACTCACCTGATTTCTTTGTAATCTCGCAATGGTGCTGACAACTGTTTATATGATGCTGCTGCTGGTGCTGCTGCTGGTGCTCCTGCTGGTGCTCCTCCTGCCTGGACACACTGTGCTGTCCACTCGGATGTGTGCCAGTGGACTTCTGGCGTTTCAATGATGCCGAAATACGATACGAGGCGACCGCCGAGGGGCTCGTTGAACTCGATGGCATGCTGGTTGTCTGTGGCTTCCTGAAGGATACAACAAAATGTATATATATACAATAGGTATAGCTGAGATACATATATGTTATGTTATGTTATGTTATGTTATGAATAATTTAAAGTGTCCATTTGCCCAGGGCCATATGCAAATGCAAATGCCAATGAGACTTAGGCCAAACAAACAGACAGACAGAGAAACAATCGAGAAGCAAACTCACATCTTGTGCATGGTGAGGGTCCGTCGGACGGTGGCAAACTTCCACACTGTGCAGCCCGTGCAGGTGTTCAGCATGGCGATGGAGGTGAAGGGCACCGCATAGACGATAATCGTGTCCCAGTAGTTGAAGAGGGCCAGTTGCTCTGCAGATGCGAAATACGAAATGAAGAGTTGTTATTCAGGGTGATAATTCGATTTGTTTTGTGGTCTAATCAACATGGCAGCAAGGCAACATGGCGTATATGTAATTTAGTCCTGTACACAATCCATAGACATAGAGGACAGTGTGGTGGACAGTGTGAGGTGGGTCTAATGACTCTAATCTAGTTTGCTGTGCATTGCCCACGCTAAAAGCTGCAAATAATTCAATTGCAAAAACAGAACACACACACACACATACAAACATACATTTTCAATTTAAATTTGTAGAAACTTTCGCCTTTCGCTTTAAACGCCGCCCTCTCTGTAATTCTGTTATACGAAACCTCTCTCTGTAATAGTTTTTCTTTTGACTTTCCCTTCGAAAGGAAACCCTTTATTAATTTGCATACTTTGCATGGTGGGATATTTAATGGAATTATTTTTAGGTTAAAAACTGATAAGTTCTTAGCCGTTCACGTCAGAGCATGCAAAATAAACTCAACCTCTCTCTCTCTCTCTCTCTCTTTCTCTCTCTCTATCTTTCTCTTTCTGTTCGTTTTTGCTTTCTCAATCTTGACATACTTTTCCGCATTTCCATCTTTAAGAAGCGGTTGTTAGGGGGTTGGGGGGTGCAGGAAAGTCAAGCCTTTGGCTTGAATGCTTTGTTGGAAAACTATTTGGCCCGCGTTCTGCGCATTTATTATATACCCGGCAATCGAAGAGATCAAGAAGAGAGGGTATATTGTATATTCTATATTCTATATTGTATATTGTGAATCGCATGCGTGTGGAAGGTAGTTAATGGCCAAACGAATGGTGGAATCAATCTAATTGAAGTCTTTATCAGTGCTTCCATTGTGTATGGAATCTATTAGCCAATACACTCGTATATTATTAATCATATTGATTATATTCCATTAATGAGTAGCCAATAGTCGGTTACCCTCCCACATTCCACACTCTCCATTTTTCCAGTTCCAGTCCCAGGCGAGACCCGACTTGCCTTTGGTTCAGTTCAGTACAGTTCAGGGTTTTAGCCTGATAAATTCCTGGTTGCCTGCATATTTTCATGTCTGAAATGTTCAATCTGTAATGTTCCAGGACATTGGGATTTAACCATCGGACAGATGTGGGCGTCTCCCGAGTGACCTTCGAGTGCTGCCATTTCTGTGCTGCTCTTTTCTGTTCCATTGTGCTTCTGGCTAATGTCCGAGCAAACAATGCCATTTTTTTCAATCACAATTAACCAAAAATGGATAAGAGCGTAAGCATAAGCGCATTATCATTCCCTAGGAAGGAGCCGCCTGCCCCATTAGTCTAATTAAACATGCTGGTCGCTCGGTCGCTCGGTCTCTCGGTCTGGTCTCTGGTGGAAATTTAAGGCAAAGCCAGCCAGTCAGCCACTTTAAAGAACGAGTTCAATCCCCACTCCACCACCACACGATTGTCTGCTGTCTGCTGTCTGTTGTCTGCACTCGCAATCATCGTAATCATCATCCTCATCAGATGGGGCTTGTTGTAATTCCATTTACATAATTTCAAGTGTTGGCAAGCATGTTTCATAACCATTCAGAATATGTTAATCACCAGCAGAGGAATGAAATCAAAATTGTTTAACAAGTAACCATCCATCCATCCATCCATCCATCCATCCTAGAGCTGCCGCTCCTAAATATATTTTATATATATTTATTGGGCATAAATTTCAAGAGCTTGGCCTCTAGCGAATTTTTTTGTTAGCTTTTTTAAATCATTTTTAAATAATGTTTCTCATCAAAATTTCCTTTGTCCTTTTTGGGCCGGCCAAAAGGCCAAAAAGCGAGGCCCTAAAAAGGTGTAGGATTTTTCAAATGTAATTATTACATGAATTATATATTGTATATTGCGTATACGAGTGGAGGGGTGGGCCGGGCAAGACCGTAGGATGAATGATCTATTGATTGGACATTTCATTTGGTTTTGACCATTTCCCAATGAGGAGGCGGATGGGCGGGCGGGCGGGGCTGTCCTCTGGGTTGGTAAACACCTCGGAAGGGCCTGGTCTGTCGTCGCAACAGGCAAAAGCCGGGCGACATGACCAAAAGCATTAAATTTATTTACTTCTCCCATTTATTGTTGGCTATTGTTGGTTTTCCTCCTCCTGCTCCTCCTGCTCCTCCTGCTCCTGGTCATGGTCATGGTTTTCGTCTTCTCCCGTCAATATTTTACGGCTCGTGTGTTTGGTGGTATTGTGTGTGTGTGTGTGTGTGTGTGTGTGTGTGTGTGTCGAATGGATCAAAGTGTAATAGCTCGTAAATTTTCAATCAGCAGACGACGTTCATGTTGCTGCTGCTGCTTCTGCCACATCTATTGCTATTGCTATTGCTATTGCTATTTGATGCTCATGATACCCGTACACGGAATTGTTATGGCCGTATAGCTAATTCCAATTGAAACTTAATTCTTATTGGCTCCTGCTTTTGACCGACAACGATGGCCAATGGCCAGCCTTCTGGCCGACTGTCCGACTGCCCGCCCTTCTGCCTTCTTCATATGGAAAAGGATTTTGATTTTGATGATGATGTTGATGTTGAGTCCCTCCCTCCCTCCCTTCCTTCCTTCCCTCCCTCTCTTTCTTGCCTTCCATTATCAAATTGTAGTATGCATTGAGCCATTAAAAATCTGCACAAAATTGCAAAAATGTTTAATGGGTAGCCAGAGTCAGAGCTTGAGCTGTACAAACACATATGTGCGTTGCCCTGGGGGCGGGGGCGGGGCGGGGCGGAGCTGGACATTAGCCCATAAGACTTCTTAGACACTTCCTGTGACCTTTTAGCCTTCTGGTTCCTCTGTTCTTGGGCCAGTCAATTTCAATTTGGCTTTGCATCTGCTCCCAGTTACACATCAAAGGGATAAACTTGCTGCTCCTGCTGCTGCTCCTTTTGCTGACCCCCATCAGAGATGGCCAGAGATTGCCAGAGGCCAAAAGTGTGGCTGCTGCTGCTGCTTTTAAATGATATTTAATTTGAGGCAATTTTCTTAAATTTCTGCAGCTGGCAGGCTTTTTTTTCTCTTTATGGGGTTTCAATTCCCATGAATCGCAAAATTATCTTTCGTCAACTTAAACAATGATTCCGATTCCCGAGCACCGGCAGAGTGCCATAATATCTCTGTCTGTCCATTCATTAGAATGCCATTCAGAGACCGAGACAGAGAGCGGTATCCGCGTGAGTGGTGTCTACTTGGAGTGCTTCTTGCCCCAAACGCGGGGGGGGAGGGAGCCTCATCTGTTTGCCAAAGGGAGAGTAGGAGGAGGTAGAGGGGAGGGAGAGGAGCACCCTCCAACCTCCTCTGCTGATGCTATTACCCAATGATTTGTTTCTTTCAATATGCCAACCGCCAAGTGCAGAACATCTATTTGCAGCTTAGAACCGATGTCTGTTTCAAAAATTTATGGTCTCCCTGGGACACGGCAACTGTGTGTGGATGGGTGGGTGTGGAGTGGTTGGGTGGGTTCCCCATTTTGCAATATTCCAAAACCGCAAAATGCGGGTGGAGGCTACTCTAGGCATTCTTCTCTCGCCACTCGATAGCTGCCATCCATCCTGTCATCCTGGCATCCTGCCAGTAGTGAGAGGACCCTCTGAAAGGAGGAACCGCGCATAATTTCGAGGTCTGCAGACAAGGGAAGCGCCATCTGTTGGCAGGAGACTTGTCGTCTCTATATGCGCGGCTGATTGAATTTGAATATTCCTATATCCCAATATCCCTATGTCCTGTATCTGTATCTGTATGTGTGTGTCTATCATCCATCATCCATGGGCTGTCTGTTGGCGGTTGTCTGCTGTCTGTTGTCTTCGCTAAGTCGTAAGTAGGCGCGACTCTTTACGCTTCATTGTGTGGCCAATTTGGCTAATAGGCCCCGCTAGGCTCCGTCTTGTGTTTCCTTCGCATTTGCTGTGTGCGTAATACCCGCTTGTCCCAGTCCTTGTCCTATGCTATGTGTTTGACTTACAGTGTGTCTGGGTACACAGCGAAATTAGCATTGAATTTCATTGGGCCGTCGCCCAAAAAGCGTGACTTGAACCGTGCAGGAAACGAACCGAAAGAACGAACTGCAAACAGCTGAGAAATGGAATGAAATTTGAGATTTATCGGGGCAAGAGAATTGAAATTGTCACTGAACTGAACCTATTGCCAACCAAGGATGTGCCTGGAAAAGGACAGGAATGGAGACGGGGACAGGGACTGGGACTGGGACTGGGACACACCCAGGCCGAGAACACGCGCTGCGGCTTTGGGTTTTCCTGTCATTCCCAGTTCCACTCCCACTCTCACTCCCACTCCCACTCGTCGCTTCCCCGTGTCTTGTGTCCATGAAATATATTTGCCTTGCTTTACGAATTACAAGCGTTCCTTTGTTTTTTCTTATTCTGCCCAAAACCACAAGGAACTAAAAGGGTATATTGGATTCGTTAAGTATATTGGGTAGTTCAGTTTATTTTCAATATTCTCTCTTTCCCCATTCGAAATCGAAAGCATTTTGTGGCGCCCCACATCTGTATTATAGACATTATTTAGAGCGAACTACAGAACTACAAACAACTCATAAATATAACTTAGCGGATCGGAATTACACTCAAAATAAACAAAAATAGCTGCTCCGCCGATATATAAAGATAATGATTTTCCTTTTGTTGTTGCTAGAGCAGAGAAAATGAAATTATTTTTCTAACTTGGAGAAGAGAGGGTACTTTACAGTCGCCATTCTCTTTATTGTGTTGGCCTTTTGCCATTTTTGACTTGCTGCCGCTGACGCTGCCACTGCCACTGCCACAACCGCTGTCTGACACATATTCGGGGGGATAATTTGTGGCGGCCTTTTCTTCCGCTAATAAATGGTTAATTTGTTCGCACAACCCACGCAGCGGTATATGTATTCGACCAACTAATTGACTAATTGCTCTAGTTCGCTCCAAATTATCGTCTCCCTGCCGATGGGAGGAATCGTGAGCCGCATATCTTAACGACATTTATTGGGATTGGGCCCCTGGGTTAATTGAGGAGAGTGTCGCTGCCATGTGAAGCAGAAGTAACGAAGGATATAAGCGGCTGGTTCGTGGCGATGACAGAAGGGTTCTGGGTTTCAGTCTTTAACCATTTGCCATTTCCCACTCCCAATCCCCGAGGCCCAATTCCAACCACTCAATGGTTATGCTTTGATTGTAATTTTGGGATATTTTACAAAAAATTTGGTTGGCGATTTATTTGTGCACAAACGAAAACGCAGACATACTTTGTACCACATACGTGTCTGTGTGTCGTGCTCAAAGCCAAAGCCAAAGCCAAAGCATTGCAAATTCCAATAACAATACTAATGGTAGAGCAAAAATTCACGAATACCAAGAATCCATCCAGCCATTTATACATATGTATGTATGTGTGGGTGGCCCGCATCCGCTCTCTCCCTCTCTCTATCACACATATTCATTTTCTCGCTCAAAGAGTGGGGTTCCAATGGCAGCCCAAATGAAAAATTCTAGGCACCGGAAGAATGCGTTTGATGAAGTTGGATTTTGATGTGTGACAGGGAGATGTCTGCATCAACCAGCAAAAAATTCTATACATATTGTAGATATATACTACATCAAACACAAAAAGTGTTTCCTCCATGCCCATACACACACCGGTGCGTATGCGTATTCGTATTCGTATGCGTATGCGTATAAGTGTGTCAGTGTCAGTGTGGGTGTGCGGATATTGAAGATACTTACTTTATATTCCGAGTTGAGATCACAAATGGTGGCATTTAACTTGGGTATAAAGACGGGCTTGGCAATCAGGATGTAGGGCAGACAGTGCAGACATCCGGCTAGGGTCAGGCACGCGAGCACTATCTTCGCCCGCCGCACAGTGCACATGGTCTGGCGCTTCAGCGGATAGATGACCGCTATGAAGCGCTCCACGGTGAAGGCCACCACAAACCACACGGAACAGAAGCTGGCCAGGTAGCTGAAGAATGTGAAGAACTGGCAGAAGTAGTTCCTGTTGTAGATGTCCACGTTGAGAAAGTTCAGCCACTGGGCAAAGAGACCGCCCAGGAAGCAGGTGTCGCTGACGGCCAGTGCCGCCAAGTAGAAGCTCGACGATAGCTTCCGTAGCTTCGTCTTGAAGAAGACGAACACGGAGAGAATGTTGCCGATGCTGCCCGTGCAGCAGAGTATCGGAATGTAGTACTGATGGACAAAGTCCCCAATGAAGAAGGCGATGCGCAGCATCTCCTCATCGTCGCCGGACATGTAATCCGCGGAGTCCGGAGTTGTGCTTGAGTTTCCGCCGTTGCCCGCCGCCGTTGTGTTGCCGCCATCGCTACCGGTTGTTGCGGCTTCTGTGGTTGATATGTTGCTGCCGCCGCTGATGCCGCCGCTGCCGCTGCTGCTGCTGCCGGCTATGGCCTCCATATAATCCATATCCATGGTGCCAGATAATGCTGTTATTGTTTTTCTGTGTCTTTAAACCATTTCGCACACTGTTTTCGTTCTTTGAGAGCGAGAGAGAGATTCTGTTCTCTTGTTCTCTTCTGTTGTCTAATCACTTTTCAATTGCGGGCCATGCAACAAATTAATTGCATTTCTCACTTACACTTTTCCCTCAAACTTAAACAAAAACATTTGTCTCTCAATCTCTACCTCAATCTCTATCTCTATCTCTGGTATTCAGAGGCATTCAGTTTGTGGTATTTCTATTCCACTTTTCCACCTTGCCACCTTCCTTTTCTTGAGGCGAGCACCTGTCAAGTCAAACAATTAAGAGTTCCGACTGCACACACCAGCAAGTGCTTTATTTGAGTGTTCCCTGCACTTACGATTCCGTATTCTATTCGATTCTACGAGTACGAGTTCGTGCACACTATTATATTATGCGTACACTCCAAAAAATAAAAATAAAGAGAAAATGTTATTGGATCTTTCGATGGCCGTTGGTTCGTTCACTTAGTTTTGCCCTCCCAAGTTCATTATCAGCGGGAAATCTTTCGCGCGAGTTCCGTAATGAAGTAAACAAAAGCACAACAAAGTATATTTTCAGGTGGACTTAAAAACTTTTGCCACACATTCAAAGTTTTTCCCGGAAAACTTCTTACGCTGCTCTGCCCGTCTGCTCGTCTGCTGATCTGCTGGCCTGCCTGCCGCTGGCTTTTTGGCGGTCTAGTTTTATTTTTAATTTGAATTTTTTCGAATGCCAAAACTTTTTGATTGAGGTCTTTGCTTGTGGCCAAATATTATCTTTGATAAAGTAGGAATTCGCGGAATTGAATGTTGGGGCGGGGATATTTTACAGGGCGTTAATCCATTTGAATAGAGTTCTCAATGGACCCGCTTCGTCTGGAGTTTTGAGCTCTGGTTCTGGCTCTGGCTGTGGCTCTGTGTCTGGTTTCTGGTTTCCTTTCTGGCCAATTCGACCAGCCAACAGGACAATGAGTGCGCAACTAAGCCGAGACAATGGCCGCGGCGGCCTTATAAACGACTCCTGACGTACGGGCGAGCCGCTCCGCTGGAAGGCGCCAAACGAAAGCTCTTTTCCTCGTGCTGCTTCTGTTGCTGCGGCTGCTGCTGGTGCTTCTGTTGCTGCGGCTGCTGCTGTCGGCGCCGACGCAGTGGCTGGCTTTCATTCATAAGTTCCAACAGGTTACAAGGTCAGGGCTGTCAGGAATGCCAACAAGTGTCCGTGCAGCACGCTCGAGATTAGCCCATCAGCATTGTAGCAGGCGCAACGCCATTCTGGTTCTGGCGGCAAGACAAGGAGCCCAGCAATGAGCTTCTTGTGGGGGCTCTTAGCCGGGTGGGAAACAAACAATAACAAGCCGAGCCGCGCCGCCATTCATGCCGCCGGCTTTGGTAACTGGGGGAAAGGAAAGCTTTTGCGGCAGCGCTGGAATGCGGCCAAGACCATGTGCTGCCAAGGGGGCGGAAAAAGCTGGCAGCTGGCCACAGTCGCCTGTGAACGTTGGTCGTGTCCGGAGCTTCGCAATGGGCTTGGGTTGGGCTTTTCCTAACGTTCTTTCTGATTTTTTTTGTTTAAATATTTAGTCGCACTTCTAACTTTTCTCGTCTCCTGTTCGATTGCAGAGGACGACAAGGTAGGAACTCTGGATGTGCTGCTGAGCAGCGCCTACTGCCGGTCGCAGCGATTCCTCTCCAAGCAGCTGGCCCAGCTCCGGCCAGAGCTCACCATGTCGATCTTGTCGGGTGAGTGCCATGTCAAGCCATCCCATGCCCGCCCCTGTTCCAGCAGGGACTTGAATCATTATAGCTTTTGATTTGTTTTTGGGTTTGTGCTTGCAGAAATTACTCATCGCTTTCAGAGTGCCCGCGAGGATGTGCGCGCCCTGCTGCTGCAGTGCCTGCTGCCCTGGCTGCAGAACATGGAGCTGGTGGCCACGAGTGTGCCGCCAGCCACTCCCCTCTCCTATATTATGGTAAGCGAATGGAAGCACGAAATCGCTTCCTTCCGTCATGCCCTCTGACTCGATTCTAACACTCGTTTCCTGCTCTCTTCCGGCAGTACTTTCCGGATTCGGGGACACGAGGCCGCCGCGAGGGCACCGGCTCCACAGAGGCAACGGAAATGATTCTGAATAATCTCTTTTACATCACCTCCAAGGTAGGAAGGACTCTTCTCGTTGTCGTTGTCACTTTCAATCTTTAATCGTTTTTAATCTTTGGCTGCGGCGGCATTGCAGTTCTCCGACGCCCATCCGCGCGACATCGAGGAGCTGTGGGGCACCTTGTGTCAGTTCTGGCCCAACAATCTCAAGGTCATACTGCGCTATCTGGTCATCATGAGCGGCATGGCCCCCACCGAACTGCTTCCCTATGTAAGATATCCTGTACGATTCGCTCTGGAAAAGAGAAGACGCTAATCTTCTATTACTGTCTTCTATTACCAGGCCAAGCGAGTGGCTCTCTATCTCGCTAGGAGTTGTCCAGACCGACTGCTGGATGAGCTCATGGCCGAGCTGCAGACTGTGGAGACTCTGAACTGTCTGATTGAGCGCACGGAGACGCCTCCCTTCTATCGGCTGACCAGCATGCGGAAGGCCTCCAGTCACAGTGCTGATGGTAGCTCCCTCCCTCTCTCTCTGTTTACATATAAACTTAATTCCATTCCCGTTTGGCAGGCCAAGCTGTGGGCGGAATCAATGACTCCCGGATTCAAGATTTGGCCGTCGAAAAGGGCACCATACACACCAAACGCCACAGCGGCGAGGATCCAATTAAAATTGGGCAAGTCTCTCAGAAATGTTTTGTCCCTTAAAGCTCTCCAGCTAATGTTGATCCCATCCGCAGAACCTGCAAGTCGGACAGCGGCATTCGAGCCTATACCCAAGCGGCAGCTGCCGCAGCCGCCGCTGCAGTCACACCCGGCTCTGGTGGAAGTCGCCCGCCGCGCGGTGCAGACAAGATACGGGCCGCCTCTGGTCCGTCTATACTGCCCCGACCGGAGGACATACTGATCAACGACCCGGAGCTGCGACAGGAGGAGAACGTGGAGCTGCGCGGTACCTCGGATGCGCCAACAAATGCCCATCCACATCCGCTGCCTATGCCCGAATATGGGGGATACTTTGCCCCACTCACTGAATTCCTGCCGGATGTCAGTTTGCCCATCAGCGGATTCCACCGGTGAGTTTCTTGTCACAGTAGCGGCAGCGCACAAGCAAACAGGTCTTCTGCTTTCCTCTTTTTTAAGTAGAACGATTAGGGAAATTGTTTTCCAGCCCCGTGCCATCTCCAAGGGGGGCTCTTCGATAAGCCTATAATTAAAATATGCAGTATAGTCTGCCCCATCCATTCCGGCGGCTAAGAACTGGTTATTGCTCACATACGCCCTAAGTAAAAAGTCTGTACAAATTGCTACAGAAGTTATCGTTTGATGCGTGCGTCCATCAATCAATCAATCATTCAGTCAGTCAATCAGTAAAAAAAACAATCGAATTTTGCAGTAATCATTCTTTTAGTATACTATTACATGAATAGATGCTCTTGTTAGTAATAGGCCACTCCTGAGTTATCGCGAATCCATTCCAAGTGATCGGTGACACGGGTGTAGCCTGAGGGTCCACTCTTGCAGGAGGTGGAGGCAAAGGTAATCACGCCCACCAGCATTGGGTCGTCCTGTGTGACCAGAGGGCCACCGGAGTCGCCACCGCAGACAGAGTGTCCGTCCGACAGCCTGGTACACATATCGGTGCTGGCCACAGAGCCATAGGATTGGGAGCACTCACTGTTGCTGATGATCTGCACGTCGATGCACTGGAGCCAGTCCGCTAGATTGCCATTGTCCATGCCTCCCCAGCCGCAGGCAACACACCACCAGCCCTCGAAGCGATCGCCCTGTTGGTCGAACCTCGGAAGGGGGACCTTGTTGACAACGTTGGTGAACTCCACATAGGGAGTGCGGATGAGGCCGATGTCGTGGCCATCCGAGTTGCCGAATCCTGGATGAAGGATAAAGTTGTCCCTCCTGACGTTGTGCTTGTACTGACCCTGCCAGCCCCAGTTTGAACCGTAGTTGATGTCCACGGAGTCCGTGGTGAGGCAGTGAGCTGCTGTCAGAATCCAAGTGTTGGATATTATGCTGCCAGCCCCGACGGCTCCGCTGTTGCTGCCGTCCGTGAGCAGGAACAGGCCGACAATGTACGGAGCCTTGCCTTCGTAGGCTGGGTAGCCATTGACGATCCGATCCGAGCGTTCAGTACGGTTGAAAGTGGGACTTGCACTGGCCAATGCCAAGGCAGAAGCCAACAATAGAGTTGCACACGATAGCTTCATGGTTATGCTGAAACTTAGATCTCCATGGGGTCGGCCACGAGCTTATATACCATTTGGCTATAAGTATTTTGCATCTTATCTATGCAGATAACGTTGTTTTGTGTTTTATTTTACTTAATAATTTGGTTTTTACCCGGGTAGAGTGGCCTCTTGTGAAGTACGAGTACAGGAAGGAAAGCTTAATAAGTTAGGTACTTAGCATTTGCTGATCGGCCATAGATATACCGATAAGTATTGAAGATACTCTGCATTATGAGTATCAATGCCTAAGAATTGATTTACTTTGGTTTACTTCGGTTTACGTTATCACCATGAAAATCCATGAAAAGATTGTGGGCTATCGGTAAAGGAAATTAAAGTTCATGAATGAAACGTTGCTGTGGCTGTACGCGTTTCAGCTGTGAGCTCCGAACGAGTTTTTGTGCCATAATATATGCCTGATGTATCTCTGATGTATTCCTGGACGAATCATGGATCCATCATAATGCACCAGAGACCAATGAACCATCCAAGCGATGTACTATTTTTTTGGATGCACGCGGTGTCTGTTACACCGAAAAAATATTTATTTGTAAAGAGAAAAAAATAACGAAAGCACGTTCCGTTGAGCCAGCATCAAAGTTAGTAGTAGGCCACTCCGGATTTTTCGCGTATCCAGTCCAAGTGATCGGTGACACGGGTGTAGCCGGAAGGTCCACTCTTGCAGTTGCCGGAGGCAAAGGTTATCACGCCTATCTGCATAGGATTGTCGTGTGTGACCAGAGGGCCACCTGAATCACCGCCGCAGGCACTCTGGCCGTCCGTCATCCTGGTGCACATATCGGTGCTGGCCACAGTTCCGTAGGACCTGGCGCACTCGTTGTTGCTGATCACCTGCACGTCCATGCACTGGAGCCAGTCAGCGAGATTGCCATTGGCCATGCCACCCCAGCCGCAAAGGACGGTCCACCAGTTCTCGAAGCGTTGTGGCTTTTGGCCAAACTTCGGGAGGGGGATCCTGTTGACAACGTTGGTGTACTCCACATACGGAGTACGGATGAGGCCGATGTCGTGGCCAGCCGAGTTGCCGAAGCCTGGATGACGGATGAAGTTCTCCTTCCTGACGTGGTGCTTGTACAGGCCGTTCCAGCCCCGATTCGATCCGTAGTGGATGTCCACAGAGTCCGTGGTGAGACAGTGGGCCGCGGTCAGGACCCAATTATGGGATATTACGCTGCCTGCCCCGACGGCACCGCTGTTGCTGCCGTCCGTGAACAGGAACAGGCCGACAATGTAGGGAGCTTTGCCTTCGTAGGCTGGATAGCCATTGACGATCACATTATCCGGACTCCCATCCTCAGTACGATTGCCTTTGGCGAGTGCCAAGGCAGAGGCTAAAAACAGAATTGGCAACGATAGTTTCATGGTTACACAGGAACTTGGTTCTCCACTGGGCTGGCTCCCAACTTATATACGATTTGTGAGGGCTCTCCTAACATGGTTTATTCTATCTGGGAAGTACTTCGGCTGGGGGGTAATTAGCGATAGAACCTGACACCGGAAGATATTAGTATCACTGACCCCTAATGGCTCCTAATGGATATTAGTTTTGATGTTCTGTAAACGCAATTTATGCAAGAAACTCTTGACAAACTTTGAGTTTAAAATCGCATCCAATCCGCATATTCCTATCGTTTACAGATGCAATGTGGCCGTGATGCTGCTCACAGACATTGTGGTAGATGGAATTCCGGGCATCGATTGGACGCTGCACCTGCCACTGATGCTGCACATTCTGTTCCTGGGCCTGGACCACACGCGCATCATAGTGCGGGAGCACTGCAAGCAGCTGTGCGTTAACCTGCTGATCGTGCTGGCCGAGCACAATGATCACCTGACTGTGGCCCGCATCCTGCTGAACAGCGAGACGAGCAAACTGGACCTGGGCCTGACCGTGCCCGCCCTGCCCGTGATCGACAACAATTTCACGGAGCTGCACCAGCAGTTCGACAGCTATCTGCTGCATGTGAGCCCCCAAGCAGCGGCCTACGCCCTGCAGCACAATCTTTCGAGCTCCACGATCATTGCGGCGCACTCCAGCTCCAATCAGCAGACTCTGCCGCAAACGCAGCATAACCTGCAGCAGGCATCTGGCTGCCAGACAAGCGCCAATGCCACGCCCTCGGGTCTGGCAGCCACGCCCGCCGCCCTGCAAATCAATCCAAACAATTCGGAGAACTCGGAGGTGCCGCTCATCCACGCCGATGAGCATGCACCGCCCCAGCCGGGGCCCAGCATGCCCATAGCCCACGTCATCAAGAGCCTACTGAAGTTCCTCGCGCAGGACACGTGCCAGCCGCTATGGAACTACGAGGACATCACCGCCAAGGTGTGGGCCGTCAAGTCAGCGGAGCAGCTGAGCTGCTTCCTCAAGCACATGGTGAAGGTGTTCGCGGACAGCTATCCACAGGCGCGCATTCCCGAGCGCTGGGCACAGACCGCCCTGCAGCTAGGACTCTCGTGCTCCTCGCGCCACTATGCCGGTCGTTGCCTGCAGATATTCCGGGCTCTGAATGTCCCGATTAACTCCCGCATGCTGTCGGAAATACTGTCCAGGCTGGTGGAGACGGTGGCCGAGCAGGGCGAGGACATGCAAGGCTATGTGACGGAGCTTTTGCTCACTCTGGAAGCGGCCGTGGACAGCCTGGACTCAGACTTCCGGCCGCTGGATGTGATGAAGGACATCTTCAAGAGCACACCCAATCTGAACAACAAGGACGGCGGCCCCAATTCCATTCTGCCCGGCAAGAAGTCGCCCTCGGGCATGACGCCTCAGTCGTCCAACTACTCGATCCCCAGCCATGGACGCAGCACCAGCTACTCGGTCTCCTACTGCGGCCGCAAGGCCAACAACTCGCCCTGCGACAAGCAGGTGGAGCTCAGGAATCGCGCCTCCGGCATCGACCTCGAGCGCAGTGTTGTCTGCAAGTTCGGTGTCGGTGGAGTGGGAATGGGAATGGGCGCTGGCTCGGCGCTGTCGCGATCCCGTAGCGCCCAGAGCCTGAAGATGCTGGGCGACACGGCCACGCAGGATGACAAGATGACGATATTGGCGCAGCTCTTCTGGCTATCGGTGTCGTTACTGGAGTCGGACTACGAGCACGAGTTCATGCTGGCTCTGCGCCTGCTGACCAGAGTGCTCCACCGCCTGCCGCTCGACCGTCCGGATGCGAGGGACAAGGTGGAGAAGCTGCAGCAGCAGCTCAAGTGGACGGCCTATCCGGGGGTGCATGCGCTGCTCCTGAAGGTGCGTGTTCTCGAACGGTCAAAGGTGTAACCAGAAAAGTACTAATCGAATATTTGTATTTTAGGGATGCACCCACAGTGCCACCTACGAGCCGACGATCACGCTGCTGTCTCAGTTTGCACCCCTGCTTACCCTGCCCGTGTGCGATCCGACCCAGAGTTGCGCCTTCCCCATGAACGTCATTGCGTTGCTGCCGTACATGCTGTTGCACTACGAGGACGCCAATGAGATCTGCATACGCAGTGCCGAGAACATTGCCCAGGTGTCGACGGAGTTGGGGGCCAAGCTCGAGAACCTGGGCACCGTGATGTTGCTGTACAGCCGCAAGACCTTCTGCAAGGAGTCCTTCCAGTGGACAAAGTGCGTGGTGAAGTATCTGCATGACACATACGCCCATATGGGCCTCCACATGGTGGCCTTCCTCATCGAGGTGCTGGAAAAGGGTCCGCAGCAGGTGCAGGTGCCCGTTTTGAATGTCATCCATTGCATGCTGCACTACGTCGACCTGTCGGCCCCACAGGCCCAGACCATCAATGCGGATCTGTTGCGAGCCATTGGAAAATACTTGGATGTAAGTCGGCTATGGAAGAAGGGTTCTGCCAAGAGGTAAATATTAATTTTATTGTTGTGTGTTTCTGCCCAGACGGTCAACTGGAAGGACTCGCTGAAGATCCTCAAGCTGATTGTGACACGCAGCTCCTCGCTGCAAGTGGTGCCGCCCAGTGACGGCAGCAGCGCCGGCTTATCGTTCTCCTTCTATGGCGCATATCCGGACTCGGATATGTTCTGTAAAAAGGAACTGGCCGGTCGCACCATGGAGTTCACCTTCGACGTCTCGCAAACGCCGCTCATCGGCCGCCGCATCCTGCTCAAGAACGATGAGTCCGTCCCGGTCGGGGCTGCCTCCACCACGGGCAGCTCTTCTCTGAATTCCACCCTGACCAATGCCACAACGGTGACAGTGGCGCCCAATGCCCAGCAGCAGGCCAATGCACAGCTGCAGCAACAACGCGCCCAATCGAATGTGGCGGCCATTGCCGCGGCGGCTTCTGCACAGCATCAGCAGCAGCATGCAATCGGAGCCGGGAGCAGCCTGGTGGGCACCCCGAACTCCCCCCGGCGCAGTGCAAGCCTGTCGCCGGCGGACACCGTGCCCCTGAGTGGATGGAAGCGGCCCTGGATGTCGCAGTGTCGCGTGCGTGAGTGTCTGGTCAACCTGCTGACCACCTGTGGCCAGCGTGTCGGCCTGCCCAAGTCGCCATCGGTAAGTGTCTGCTTTGACGGGAGCTGGAGCTGCTTCAGCATTCGGCTGCTGCTTGTACATAGCCAGGTGCATGCCTTAGGCTCCCCTAGAGCTATCCTAATCCCTCTCTACTGTACTCTACTCTCTGATGTGGCCTTCATGCATATGCGATTATTTATTTCTAACTCTTTTTCTTTCATGTAAAACAAAACAAAAATCAAAATCCAAACCAAACCAAACCAAAAACCAAAACCAATTAACACGCCATTATCATCATTAACCAATCAAACCAAATCGATACCAAATCGAAACATACTCGTACTCAATCCTAGGACGATTTCATAAACTCAATTTGCTCAAAGGTAAAGGACACGTTTCTCTGTGCCGCGACTTGTTTTTCTGCTTTTCTGTATACGATATCTGTACAATAAGATCGCATGTAGTAGCTTTGTCCCAAACAATTATTCGTTTCTTTCGTACTGCCTGTGTTTCGTTTCATTCCATACAATACATAAACATTCCAACACAAACCGAACCGCCATTCGCTTGACCGTTACTGTTATTCCATTACCATTTTCATTTTCATGTTGTGCATGTGTTTCTTTTCAAACTGTACCTTTCGTTTACTCTGTTCGTTTATCTGTTCGTTTATCTGGGAACACATTTAGTCGTTAAGCACGTCACTACTAACCGGATCGATTGCCACCAGACAAAGCGTAAGCTTTATCTCTATATCTATATAATATTTCTACTACTCTACTATAATCCCTAAATGTTTAACAAAACCGTACTGCTCAGAGTCGTACTAATCTCTGCCACTCTAACCACTGTACCTCAGGTCATCTTCAGCCAGTCATCAGATCTGATGGAACGGCAGTCGTCGGCCGCCTCTTCCACCGAGGAGACCTCGGGTCCCCAGGGCGATCTGAGCAGCGGCTCGCGTCGCGACGACGGCCAGCCCGACTTTACCGTCTTCAAGGACTTTGACTTCCTCGAGTACGAGGACAGCATTGCTGGCGAGTCCACGGACAACTTCAACTGGGGCGTGCGTCGTCATCAGTTGTTCGAGGGCGATGAGGACCGTCTTAATTGCGGCAGCGGCATCGGCGGCTCCATCAAGGGAGGCCATTCCTCCGCCCTGGAAGACAGCTTCAGTGACAAGACACCGATACTGAGCAAGCGAAAACGACAGACTGCGGACGATTCCTCCGATGAAGAAGCCGAATCCGAATCCCCCCTAGATGAGGATCATCGCCAGTCGTTCCTAAAGTCAGGCTACAGTGCTGTGCCGCCCACATCCCTCAGCCTGCGGGAGAGGAGGCGTCGCAACTCGGTCTCGCGGAGTGACACCAGCGGTTCCAGTGCCGGGGATCTGGGCGATATTACGCCATGCAACGCCTCTCCGCATTTGCCGGGGATCATAAGATTCGGTGCCGCCATTCGGGATGAGGCGGAGGAAAACTGGCGGCGTCAGTTGCAGGCTATGCTAGTGAACCAGCCCTCGGCTCATACGTCGGAGCTGCTGCAGCAGCTCTACAGGCTGGTCAAGGAGATAACCTTCAAGACGATTAGCATATCGAAGGAGGCAAAGAAGTTCTTCACTGGCATCGGCTCCCAGCTGGGCAATCGCATCTCTCTATTTACCGACCTGCTGAGCTCTCGGGCTGATCCTCCCCAGGTGTGGTGCAGCGAGCTGCAAGCGACAACTCCAAAGCTGTTCGAGACGCTCCGCTTCAATGTGCTGGAAGTGCAAGAGCATTTGGAGACATTCTTCGACCGCAAGGACCAGGTCTTGGAGGTAAAGTAATCGGATTTTTGCCAATAGAGACATTATCATAAGCAATTTTATATTCCAGTGCCTGGACGCGGTGAAGACCAGTTGTAAGCTGTCGCTGTTCAATGAATCCGATGTGGCTGCTTCCGGCTTGGAGCTACCCAGCTGCTCCAGCATAGCGTACATGCCATTTGATCCAGCCTCCACCGAGGTTGTCTTGGACCTGGGACGGTCTTTGTACAAGCTGATGTTCCAGCTGCTTTTGCTCATTGAGTCGAATCACAAGATATCCTCGAATGTGGTTAACCATTTCCGCATCAACGAAGACGTAAGTGAACGTGGCGTCCAAATGAAGCACAGTCTAATATAATCACCAATCATTCCCTTACATGGCAGATGCATGACATATCCGATCTCTATGCTCTGGTTCGCGATGCTCTGGTGCGTTACACCAGCGAAGCCGAACTGGATTGCCTGGAATCATCAACATCCACGGAGGGCGAGCACACACCAACTCCCTCGCCCGGCTTGCCCATGACACAGGAAGAATTCGAGTCGGGTCTGCACGAGCACATCGATCTGCAGCGCTGGCCCAGCGCCTTTGCCCATGTGCGACAGTATCGACGGGTGTCGACGCTGGTCGCTGCCGGTGATCAGAACCTGACTCTGTTCAGCTATAGTAACCTGGACAGTCGAATGAAATGCGATGAGATGTCGGTTATATTGAATGCATATGCGCACGGCATCATGAAGGACCGCACGGGTATGCTCAGAAATAAAGAACCTACTCCATGAACCCCAGTAACATGCTTTCTCTCCTTCAGCAGAAGCCTTTATCGTGTCCAAATCGGATTCGGAACTGTTCGAGGTATATGCTATTCTCTCGGAGAACTTGTATCACGTATCTAGCGCCCTGACCAACATGGAGATAAGCATGAAGAGCTACTCGGCAAGCAGCGCCTCCGGCAATCTGCATCGCAGCGAACAGGACATTGTGACAAATCTTTAAATATGACTATACGTAGACTAAATTAAAGCATATCTAAGCTACTTACTTACTTTTTTTTGTTAGCCCGTAAGCAGCATTGTAGACACTACAATGTACGTAAGCGATCATTATTACTGTGTGCGATCAAATGTGTTTTAGGTACGATCTAATTATGCATATATATTTATCAATTAAAGAGCGCAATCCATCATTTACTCTCCCTAAAGAAGAACACCAGATTTAATCTTAGTTGGTGGCAATCCACTGACTGTTGTTACTCGTAACTCAAAAACATTCATTAATTAAGTATTTACACCCAAGAGCGCCGTGCGCGCCATCACCTAAAACATACATTCCCGAAACTATGCAAATAGATTTTTGAGCGCATTTCGCTGCTGCCGGTTGTACTCGGCCAGGAGCTGCTTGGTGGCATTTAGTTCATTTAGGATCTGCTTGTTGTCCGGCAGGAGAGCGTGGGCACTCTTCAGATCGTTGATGGCCTCCTCGTAGTTGCGCAAGGCGCGATTTGCCTGGCCCCGTCTGTAGAAGGCTTTGCTGCATCTGGGATCCAGTCGAATGGCCTCGGAGCAATCGTATTTGGCACTCGCATAGTTTCCCAACTTGAGATCGACAGCGGCCGCGTTTATGCTGTTGACGGTGAAGAAGGCTTCAAGTTTCTTCATATTCGCATCGTCGGAGGAGGTCTTCTTAGAGTTTCTCAGTGGCTGCCAGCCGAACTGGTTGCTCAAGTAGTGATAGTAACGATTGGCCTTGCGGTATTTGGCACGAGCTTCGTGATAACGGCCCAGCTGATAGAAGTGATTGCCCGATTGGCGAACGCCAGTGAGCAGATCCACCGCTTCATCCGACTGCAAGGGGAGGGAGTGAGTGACGAATCCAATGAGCATTGCAATTTTTGTAACATACTGTGAACTTATCAAACTTGCCCGTCCAGTCCATTGGGTAGAGCGGGAGCTTGTCTGGGGTCTCGTCGCTGCACTCGATGCCCCAGTCCTCACCCGGATCCAGCTCACCGCAGTTTCTTATTACAATCTCCGCCGTGGGGTCTCCCTCATCGTTGCAGTTCAGTTCCATTTCAGCTATGATGCCCAGACCGCGCAGAACGCGACCCACAACCACATTGATGCCGTTGAGATTCTCGCATCCCACGGCCGTCACGAAGAACTGTGAGTTGTTGGTGTTTGGGGAGCCATAGTTGGCCATGCTCACCACACCTTCCTCGTTGTGCTGCGGCGGGAGATTAGGAGATTGCCTTAGTGTGCCTAAGATTCTCTTCAAATTCACTGTTCACTTACCGTCAGCTGAAAGTTTTCGTCCTCAAATACGGGCCCATAGATGCTCTCGCCACTGGTGCCATCATTCTTCACCACATCCCCGCTTTGCACGGCGAACACCCGCTTGATTCTGTGAAAGCGATTCCCCTTGTAGTGCAGAGGCTGTCCCAGCTGTCCAATGCCGCACTCGCCCGTACACAGAGCCCGGAAATTTTCAGCTGTCTTTGGCACAACATCCTTGCGCAGCTCAATTACCATGCGTCCCGCTGTGACATATGGAAAAATGGCGTTGGCATGGACTGAATCTGTGGCCCAATATCCAATATCCACTCACCATCCTCCAGTCCGATGTCAATGTCCAAGAAGACAATCGGATTTGTTGCCTTGACAGGTTGCAGCAGTTTTCGTCCATCCATGTTTGTGCTCCCCGGCAGGCAATCCAACTTTAGGAATCGTTGTTACTGTTCAATTCTTCTTTAAAAAACTCCGTTTATTGGATTCGGTCTAAAATAAGGTTTAAACAAGGAAGGTCAGAAAATAGGTCCCTTTTCTTACATGACAACTACACTCTAACTACACATTTGCTACACTTCAAAAACATTTTAACGGAGTGTGGACATTTGTATACCCTTCTACTTCTGAATTAATGTTAAAATACTGTTTTTCTAGCTAAGTAGCAATGCATTTTTCTCGTATTGAAATGTTTTTGACCTATTCATGCATTTAATTTGATTCCCGTATATATATTCCCGTAGGTCTGGATCCCGATACAAATATTTGGTATCAGTAGGAAGACTATGAACTACAAGATTTCATAGATATAGCTAAAAATGTGGAGAGTATACAAAATAGGTTTATAAAATCAGGTTCTTGCGTTCGTTAGACAAACATTTAATGAATTCCCATGCCCTTCCGTAAAATGCTACCTTAAGGAAAAACAGGGTATGGACAACAGGCAAAACGGCACAGAAAATTCAACGCATGCAAGGTAAAATCCACCCAATTGCTTAGCATACCATGGACGCTTACTTATTACACGATAACCACACTGATTGATTGGAGGAGCCTAATTTTAGTATTTTAGTACCAAAAATGTGAAATGTAAAATACTCAAATGTTGCAAGGAATACAGTTAACTCAATAACTCAGAATTAGCGTTTGACTGCGAGTGTTTGACCGAATTTTGAAATCAACCACATTGTTAATATGGTTGATTTAATGATAAAATTAATTTAAAGTATTGGTTTTAAGGATTATATGTATATTTGCACCCGTTTCCTCAGCCATAATTTTTAAGCGCCAAAATTTATATTTTACGCTGCTAATTTTTGTTTTAATTAGTGGTGATAGTTTCACGATAGACAGATCAGGGTTGAAATATTCGTAAAATTTGACAAACTCAACTGAACGCAACCAAAAACTCAACTTTTTGCCTATTGTCTATTGTTTACATGGTAGCCGGTAACTAAAAATTTGCAACATATCAACTAAATAGTACTGTAAAAAATAGTTATCCTCTCCAGTATCGATATATTCATCGATGGGACATATGTTGCCATTTGTAAAGGGACTGCCACCTAATGGCGGGTTAAGGTTTGAATTTAAAAAAGGCCGTTCCGTGGAACTCATAGAAAAACTGTGTGTAAAACCCATGGATTATATGACAAATCAAACAGAAAGGGCAACTATTTTGCAGAGAGTATGGCGAGAGGGAGAAAACGAGAGGCATCTCTCTGGCAACCAAGAGCAGGAAGAGGAAGAGTAAACGAGAAAGAAGATAAAAGGAAGAGGCAAAGGCTGAGAAGTGTGACGGGTGAAGAGGGTGAAGTGGAATACAAAATAAACCTTGTTGCATGCAAATGAAAACCGTTTCAGATTGGCTTCCAATGGAAATTTCGTTTGCTTTTGGCCACGAAAATCGCTCTACAATTACTTAAGCTGTCAGAAAAAAGAAAGGGAGAAGGGACAGAGACCGAGAGCCGCTGCAGTAAAAATGAGAACTTAAAATAAAGCAAAAAGGGAATAGAACAGAAGAAGAGCCTCAAGAATAGTTTTCTCTTTTGGGATCCGCCTCTTATATTTTCCAAACAATTCAATACATGCAAGAAAGGCCTCTGAATATTCTGATAGGTGGCCAGTATTAAGGCCATGTATTCAAAGGGGTTCCTGTATGGCGATGCTGCATTCCGAAAAACACATTCTTAGCGATAAAAAAACAATAACTGCACTTGCTGCATTGGGGGAGGCCAGTGAAGAAAAAAGGAATCCAGTAATCGAGTTACCTTCCACCTTCAAAACTTAATTTTAGATTAATTTAGATAAAGCTGGATTTTGACCCCAACTTCTCCAACCCTTTGTCAGCAGAAAAGCCTATGGAGCTCCAACCCACCCCACTCCTAATCGTAAATGCCAATGCCAACCCGTCAAATCCGCAAGATATAGATGATGAAGAATGCATCTTCATTAACCTCATTAACATCGTAACCATTCAATCAATCTAATAAGTCGATAAATTAAGTGGTAATTTTGTGTGTTTCGGAACTGCTGAAATATTTAGCACAATATTATCAATCATGGGGTTGGTAATGTTGGTAATGGTACCGTCTAGCAAAATTAGAATTACATATCAATTAAACAAGCATTTCTTAAAATATAAATATAAATGTGTAATTGTTACCTTTGACATGTAGGCTAATACAAGACATTTAGCCTTGGAATCTCAGGTGCTTTGTTAGAATGATCGTCAGGCGTAAAACAATATTGTTTTTTACGTAAATCATGGCGAAAGACAAGGACAAGAAAAAACCGAAGAAACCCAAGAAAAAGGAGACAAAGAAACCAGATAGCAGCCGTAAAAGCAAAAAGAAACTGCCCAGAAACCCACTCATAGCGGCCATTGAAAAGAATCTGCTGAAAATATGCTACTGCATAGCCATAAGCGATCTGATTCATGCCCTGTATTTTGCAGTGCAGGCCACAATTCTGCTGATTGTGCGCGTGAGTATTTGGCAACAGTATCTGTGTATCTGTATCCTAAAGATACATTCGTAATACTCGCAGTTTCACATCGTTTCAAGCCTCGCCCTGGCTGGCACAATATTCTGGGTTTTGGTGGTCATTGTTCTGCTGGTGGGCCTGTGGAAGGTTCGTACAATTCTTTGAGCTCATACACCATATCATATCATATCATACCATACCATACCATATAATACCATACCTTGGAATTGAATGATTTCGATTTATACGTTCTACAGCGTCGGCCACCCTTTGTCCGGGCGTGGATACTATTTTCTGGCGTGGGTTTCATCATGGACATATTATTCCTGCTGTGGGGCATTACAAGTTCCATAACTGTGGACTGGGATCACCTTGCGGAGTTCACGATCATATTTATTGGCATACGTGAGTTGATATTCGAGCACTTTTGATTACCCCTTAATTTTTGCTCCATTTTCAGTTGTGGAATTTACATGCATATATTTTATATATCGATATTATTTGCTAATGGATGGTGGCGCGAGGTCCAAGGGAGCTGAAACGGGATGTAAGGATGTAGATTAGGAACCCTTCCGGTATTTTTTGTAACATTTCGATCACTCTTTGGAATAGGTTGTAAGTCCGGGGGCAGTAGAAAGAGCAGCGACAGGAAGAAGAGTGGAAGTGAAAGGAAGAAATCGGCTGACAAAAAGAAGGCACAGGAGAAGAAAGCCAAGGAGAAGAAGAAGAAAGCGGATGCCAAGAAGAAAGCGGACGCCAAGAAGAAAGGGAGGAAATGATTCGTGGTTGCTCTCTTCGTTTTGTTTGTCATTCTTACCCTATTTACTCTATTTCCTTATTGCTTGGTTGGCCTTGTGTTCCGATTCCAATTCGAATTCCAAATAAAATATTTCTATTTTCCATACATTCCGAACATTCCAAACATTTCGAACTAAAAGATAAGACATGAAAGATCAGCCCAAAGAGATGCAAGGCCAGAGCGATTATCTGAAAATAGTTTGTATCGCGGTTGCCGCATTCGAATTGCTTCACTCGCTGTACTTCCTGGTGGACACCGCTTATCTATTGATAACGTATGTAAGTGTCATATAGTCAATCTTTATTGGCAATGCTAATGCCTAAAGCTCCTTCTCCCTGGGTTTTCCTATGCAGACCAATCTATATACCACAATGGCTTTCCTGGGAACAATCGTTTGGCTACTGACTGTTGTCGCCCTCTGTGTGGGTCTATGGAAGGTACATTTTACAGAATGTTACATCCAATTTGATCTCTCTCTCTCTCTCCCTCTACAACCCACTCAAGGGACGACCAATACTTTTTATATTTTGGCTTTTCTTCTCGGGAATCGGTGCTGTCACGGATATTGTGTATATGGTTTGGAGTGTGACATCGTCCCTTACTCTGGACTGGGTCCACTTCCTCCGGTGGACCATTCTCTACTGTGGAATAGGTATACAAAGCCTACAACCCATCAACAGAATCGTGACTATCTATCCGCATTAATTGCAGTTCTCGAGTGCACTGCTCTTTATTTGGTCTACAGTTACTATCGAAGATTGAAGTACCTCCAGATGGACCCCATATCAATACACAAACGTTACAGACTTGTCCCCAATCCTCTGGATCTCTCGCGAAGCGATCATACGAGCGAAACGACATCGTATCCAGCTACAGATACGAAGCACTAAAGTAGCACTAGGGACCGATAAATATATCTTACTATATATGCAACAGCAGACATCCCTGCTTAAAAATCTATTCCCAAAACGAATTCCAATGCAATTGGGGTTGGGCTCCATTTTGGTCAAGTCACGGGGGGAGGGGGTGTGGAAATCAATTCTCTTCTTCGTCTTCGAGCCGATGAGCCGATGAGCCACAAACAATAATAATAATTGACTTACGTAGTTTTCTATACATATAATATTTTTTTGTGGCCTGTTCGGCCGCTGTCTTCGACCTGCTAGTCACGTTGCTCCCTCACTCCCTCACTCCCACCCCCACACTCCCCACTCCCCAATGGGGACAAGAATCCAATCTCCAAGGCTTGCTGACAAAACAAATGCCATAAATGAAGGACGGACAGATGTTCACACAAACTTGTCACATAGTCATTGGTGGGTGGTGGATGGTGGACTGGAGGGCTGAAGGGCTGGGGGTGGAGTCAAATCACATTGGTATTGATTGTTTTGGGATTCCAGAATGCATTACTTTTTACAGCTGTGTAACCATACGGGTAGCAAGATTATTCTTTATGGAAGGGAGAACCATAAAGATAATTACACGAATGAAAATTGGTTCACATGGCTAGCAACAGTCCAACGGTGTGGAGCCCACTGTGCCACAGGCCAAGGACTTTTGGCAATCAAACGGCATTGATTAACAGCCAGGGCTCTTGTTGTTGTTCTGGTTCTGCTTCTGCTTCTGGTTCTGGTTTTAGTTCTGTTTGCCTGACTCACTGTGAGCTCTGTGTGCTCCGTGTGTACACCCCATCCGACCCAGCCCGACACGACCCTTGCAAAGTACGTGCTTATCATCATTATAGCTTTGATTTAGTAGACAACAACGTTCAACATTGCCGGCCAGTGCCCTGATGAACTTTTGGCTAGGCCGATGCGATGAAGTCGTCGAATTCGGATGGATATTTAGTGCTGTGCGCCTATGCCATTGCACTGCTCGATTTGGTCTCCGCAGTGCTCTTTGCCGTTGTCTCCGGAATGCTCTATGCGAAGAATGTAAGGGCATGTCATCATGTTTCATCATCCGATCTGTGATGATGGTTTACCATTCACTATTTCTAGAACCATTGACCTCTCTGGTGGCATTGATCTTTACTATCGTTTGGATAATCATAATTATCGTGCTGGCAGTGGGGATCTACAAGCGCCACTTGATCTTGATTCGTTGCTGGCTGGTGTTCACCTGCCTTGGAATATTTCTGGATGGGATTATTCTGATTTACGGCCTGAGCCTGGCCGTTTCCGTGAATTGGGAGGGTGTCAAAATCACAGTCATTCCTTTTGTGGGCTTGGGTGAGTTGGCCAAAGCAGTTGCAGTTCCTCCATCTTACGATAAATCATCATGTTTCCTTCCAGCTGTGGAAATGACCTTTGTCTACATCGTGCATCTCTTGTATCTGGAAATGACTGGATTTCCCGATACGCAGCACCTACATAAGAACCCAAGGACCCCAGCCGGATCTGAAAAGAAGATCTCAGAGATGAAATTCTCGGAGGCTAATGAGAAGCCGGCTAAGAGAAACGTAAAACCGCCAAGAGCTTCCTCCAAGGAGGAGGAGTACGAGTACAAGCGTCAGAAAAGGCTAGCCAAAGAGCAAAAGCAATGGGACAAAGCTATCTCCAACAATCAGGAAAAGAGGATGCGCCATGGTTAGGCCTGAGGTCATCTTCTTAACGATCCATTCTGTCTGATAAAGATGACACCCACACACATACACCCACACACTTATATGTATATTTTAAATAAACCTCACAGCAGAACAGAACAGCAGAACATCCTTCCAGCACTGCATCTCTGTGTCTAGATCAAAGCTCTTTAAGTTTATATAACATTAAGGATGCGGACCACTCACTCACACTGGGATGCAGATGTGTACGTACACGTGCGTGTGTGTGCGTGTGTGCGTGTGCGTGTGCCAATGTTAAACACAAAATCCTTTTAAAATAATTTGCGTAGCAGCCAAGAAGGAAAAATCAAGAAAAAGGCATTCAGATGCAGAGAATCGAAGCTTTAAACACCCTAAGAAAGTGTATCCTTATATAAAATATACAACCATGTGACCATTTATAGCTGAATTCTAATTGAAACAAACAAAGAGCACGGATCACGGTTACTCTCATTTTAACCCATTGGATTGCGGCGGTGGATCAGGTCTTTTGCAACGAGCCAGAGCCTTGTAGAACTGACAGACGGTGTACAGGAAAATGAGTTCCACAACTGAAAGGACGACGACGAGGACGTGCAGAGGTGATTGGAAGTACAGATAGATAAGGCGACAAGGCCATTGGCGATACTCACTCAATCCCGCCACGAGAAACAGGCTATTCCTGACTAGGCCCGCTTGGAATGTGCTCTGGCTGAAAAAGGCGTACACAAGCAGAACCATCTCCACCAGGACGCCGCCCACGGAGAAGAGGATCCAGGCACGTATGCATCTGGGATTGCGCTGTAGTTAAACGACCTTGCGATTATTATTACTCGGATCCCACTCGGGTGTGGCGTACGTACCGCATAGATGCCAATTAGGAGCACAAAAATCATTGAGACCCAGAAGATGCCAAACACCACTGCGAATATGGTAAGCCAACTCACCTGCGAATGGGGTTTAGGCTTAGAATATGTATATTTGGTAGGTGGGGGGACACAGGCTTACATGCTCAAAGATCGTGTCGAAACAGAGCCCGGCAAATAGCGAAGCGCAGATCAGATCGAACATGGCAATGATATAGGCCCAAAGCAATAGGGAATTACTTGGATTGAGCATGATTGGAGAAATTAGCAACAGAGACAGATAGATAGATAGATAGATAGACAAGACTTTGACAACTCGTGGAAAGCAGGTTTGATTGCTCTAGTCGAGCATACTCTTACCCTCTGCTAGGGTATTAAAACGGAAACGGAAACAGTAGCCGAGTCTCGGTCTTGCTCGGGGGCTGGGCTGACTTGGCTGCCGAGGTTGTCGCATCTATTTATGCAAGGAAAAAATGAGACATACTCCTCCTATACATATACATTATATACATACATACATATATATGTATATATATGTATATACATAATGCCATGCTGATGAAATACGTGCGGCGGCTACACACACGCACACACAGCCATTACTCTTCCTGAGTGTGAGAGAATCCCCGTTGACAAATATAATTTACTTTTTTCGCGCTCATTTGCAACTCGGTTTAAGGAAGTGGAGGCCACACGCTGCTCTACTTCCCCAACGCCCCCCACCCCTCCCCAGTGCCCCCAGGGTGCTACAAAAACCTTTTTAAACATTTCACTTCCAGTTTCAGTTTTTTGTCAACAGGCAGGCAGACAGGCAGGCAGGCAGTCGGAAAACAGTCAGAGTGTGAGTAGAGAGTAGAGAGTAGAGATAGATAGAGAAACGGAGACGAAAAAAGAGAGATATACTGGCATTATGGTGAATACCTTGCATGCCTTTGGGCTGGCCATTGGCTGGATGGACATTCTGGGAGTCCTGGCCTTCGAGCTGTTGATCTTCTACTTGCTGCGTAATCGCCCGGCCCAAGAGGCCCTGAACGATGCCGAGCAGCCACCAGATGAAGACGTTGTTATGCGACACAGGAACCTGACACGTAAGTAAATGGTAACCAAGTCTGTAAGCTATGTGTCTTCTCTTCTTTCTGCACATCCTGCATCCCTGCTCCCCCTCCCCTCCCCTATTAGGATTATTGGGCCACAACTACCTGAAGGAGCCAACAAAGACTTGGATATTCTGGGCTTATTTGTTTCTATTGAATGTCTGGATTGTGGTAACGTTCCTCATGATAGCAGGCATCTCATGGGTGGGTAGTGCTAGTAACACATGCAACTCTCCCTGTACCTCCCTCCATTCATAGCAAAAGCCAGAGCTGATGATATGCTGGCTGATTTGGTGCGTTTGTGGCCTATTCCTGGATATTTTCTTTGTGCTTTGGTGGTGCTTCGAGCTGTGTGGTGGCGACGCCATTGAGGCCCTGACCAACATTATTATCTCCTTGCTGACCACGAGTAATTTGTGCGGATATTGAAGATTATAGCCATTATCTAATTGGATTCTCCCCCTTCCAGTTATTGAGTTTGGATTCATGTTTGTGATTTATACCATCTATACGAACTTGTCGAACGCACCCAATGAGCATCTACCCGATGAGAACGACACGGATTCTGGTTTATTTTTTTTCTTGAAAAATGCCATGGACCCGAGGCAGTGGATGCGTATATTCTCGGCTTAAAGCAATCACAAAATACCATTTCCATTATAGCACAAGGTTACCTTTCAAAGACATCTCCTGTACATACTTTTTTATACAGAAGTCAGCTATAGCCTTGCGACTATATGCGAAACCTTTAACCTTTGCTATCTTTTCCCCAAATAAAAATGCATTCAATTCAAGAAACACTTCTTTCCATAAGTCAGACGACATGAAAAACAAGCACAAAGGACATTTTGTACAGTCACCACCAAATCCACTTCCACTTGCAGTTCCAGCTCCAGCTCCAGCTCCAGCCCCAGCTCCAGTTTCGTCTTCGTTTGTTGTGTTACTTTATTTCATCTTGCTCTTTCGACTGCTTTGTAGTTTTTAATGGCTTGCAACACGGAAATTGATTCATTTCCGCTTTTGTTTTGCGTTTCCGTTTGCGTTTGCGTCGGCGTTTGTGTCTGCGTCTGCCTGGACCAAAAGGCCGATGGCCGCTTAAAGCTGGGGCACGTAGGCTGCCTGCCTGCCTGTCTGCCTGCCACATTTGAAATCAAATTGAAAATGTTTAGTCCTAATTCGGCATCTAATTCTATTTGTCAAGCTTGGAACAGACTGCGGACGGCGGACTGGGACTGCGGATTGTCAACAGCGTCAACGTCAGCATCAGCATCAGCGGGAGGGGGCTGTCACTTGCAACACGAAGCCAAAGTGAAAAGCAAAATATTTCTTCTTTATTAAACATAGCTTGGAGTCGCTTTTTCCTTCATTTTCTTGTTTTTTTGTTCGCCGCTCTCCTCCAAGGAGCGACTGGCTGCTCAAATTTATTGTTTGCAAATTGAAATTCTTGTCGACACGCACGAGCAAATCCATTGGGAATGCACGGCACAGCAGCTCGTCAGCGTCAGCCTCAGAGCCAGCTTCGGCTCCAGCTCCAGCTCCAGCTTCAGCTTCGGAGTCCGCCCCAGCGTCAGCTTCAGAATGCTAGGAGGAGTGAGCCTTGGCTTTGGGGACGGGACGTCGGCTTTGGGATGTGCTTGGGCAGCTCATCATGGCTTGCTTTTTAGTATTTATTAAAACTGTGCCATGTGCCATGAAATTTATTTCAAGAAAATAAGCAAATATTTTATAGCTGCAGCGCTGTCAATACGTCAACTGGGTAAACTCGAATATTGGGGATGCCTCGTACAAGTTTCCATAGAAATCACAAATGCCCGGATGGACCCCTCACAGTGAAGCATCCTCGAAGAAGTGCCTCCCCCCAAGGATAAATCCAGTTGATACTCTGCCTGGGACACTCGAACAGTCGTCGTTGTCGTCGTCGTCGGTGAAAGGTTACGGTTACCAAGAGTCAAAAGAGTCAAAGGGAGACAGGTAAGTGAAGGCAAGGTAAGTTAAGACAAGGTGAGATCTCTTCTCAGTCCACACACCCTACACATAATACACATCGACGACAACATATTCTCACGACTGTCGGCGGAAGGTTTCTGGTCATCTGGTAATCTGGTCATCTGGTCATCTGGTCATCTGTCTGCGTCTTGGCTGGCGTGGATACCTCAAACCCTAACCGACCTAGACCCGTCCTGAACCCACAGCACTGCAGGCGCCCGAGGAGGAAATAGATAACAGCACTGATTACACCTTCTGCGGGCACAATTACTGCAGCCATTATGCCAAGGACATTCCACAGCCGTTGCAGAAGGACGTCTTCGTGCTGATCATGATCTATGTGCCGTGTCTTCTGATCGCAATCGTGCTGATAGTTTTCTTTTTGGACCCGCTCACACGCTACGGCGAGGGTCGCAAGGGCTCCCATGCCAAGGAGAGCACCGTCATGAGGAACATGTTGGCCACATTTCGCCAGATGAAGCGGAGCAATCAGCAGTTGCTCATCCCCCTGACCATTTTCATCGGACTGGAGCAGGCCTGGATAGCGGCGGAGTACACGCAGGCGTTTGTGGCCTGCGCCCTCGGCGTCAACATGATTGGCTATGTGATGATCACTTGGGGTGTTGGGGACTCCTTGGCATGCGCCTTATTTGGCGTAATTATGAAGTACATCGGCCGTTCAATGATTATATTTATCGGTGCATCCTTGAACGTCTGCGTAATGGGATTCAAGCTGCACTATCGCCCAAGTCCGGATAATCCGGTGGTCTTCTATCTTCTGGCCGGGCTCTGGGGCATCAGTGACGCTGCTTGGGTTACCCAGATTCAGGCCTTCTACGGCCTCCTCTTTCGACGCCACAAAGAGGCCGCCTTCTCCAACTACCGCCTGTTCGAGTCGATCGGATTTGTGCTCGGCTTCATCTACTCCAGCCTTCTGTGCATCCAGTTCAAACTCTACATCATGCTGCTCATTCTCACAGTGGGCCTGATCGGATTTCTGGCCGTGGAGGTGCTCTATCAGAACAAGGTGAGTGTTTTCCCAGGTGTGGTGGGTTTCGGCTGGGGGGGCCGCTTAATTGTGACAAGAGAGACTCCAAGCGCAGCGCAGCAGAGCACATAGCAGCGAAGTTCATTCTCCACGATATAGTCGGACTGCAACGCCGCTGAACGGACTAGTGTGCTCCCAAGATGCGGACTCTGTACGTCTTTGCTTTAGTTTTCGTTCTGGTCTGGCTGGATCTGGATGGAGGTAAAGTAGGAGACCCCGTCGATCTTCAACTTCAACTTCAAGCTCAAGCCAAGTTCTGTGTTCTTTAGGCCAAGCGGAACGACCTGATGTTGAAGGCGCTCACCTAAGCGTTTTTAGTGGACCAAAACGATCGGACAAGAAATCGGAACTTGGATCTGTATCTGGATCTACAGCTGTATCTGTAGCTGGCAGAAATGGAAGGCCAGGTGCATCTGTTCAATCCCGTTGTCCTTGCTGTGGTGGCTCTCGAGGGGGTGGACGAGGAGGTCATGGTGGCGGCAACGGAAGCCCAGGACTACCCAGAAATCCAGGGGCCAGTCGAGGCGATAATCAACAATAAAGTTACGGCGATCCCAGCGAATCGTTCATAAATATGTATGTGTATTTTCAGCTGTTTTTAATAGTTATGACTAAGAACCAGCACCTGCCGGTTCCTAATTATTTTTTCACTTGACCATTCCCGTGTTTTACGAAACTAATTGGGCCAGAAAATAAATCATATTGCAGCTCGGACGTGTGTAAAAACTGTCTGGCTTCTGTGCCATAAATATATATCCATATATATGTAAGCTAAGCAATATCCATTTCATGTTTAATGAATATTTGAAAATACCGAATGCCTCTAAGCAACGCTGCCGCATTCCACATTCCTGGCAATGCGCTCAACAATTTTAATTAAATTATGTAACAATGCAACAGACCACACCCACCTCTTCACAGCATAATCAATGGCCGCATTCACCTGCCCAACTATTCAATACAATTTTTTTTCCAGTTGCGGACAAAAGGTGTTCGTTGAGAGCAGAAAAATCCAACCAAAAGGCAGAGTCTACGCAGGAAATTGATTGATTTCCGCTTTGCGGAGGTGGAAAAGAAACGGAGAACGCGGTTGCCATTTCTAAACAAACTCCGCTCCGCTCTGCTCTTTTTTTTGTTCCTTTTTCGGTTTTGTGGGATTAGACTTTGTGGGTGGTTGTGAGGGGTGGTCATACTCCCAATGTGGTATGGCAATTAGCTGACTGTGCTCGGGGGCAGGGGTGCATCAGCAGCATCTCCCGCAGCCACCGAATGTTGGTCCTGGCCAAACACAAATTGCGTGCGTGTCCTGGCCTGCAGGGGCATCCACATACATACTTGTGGCAGCAAACATAAACATAGACAAAACATATACTATAACTCTCACACCCACGACCTACACACACACACACATACTCGTACACCCTTATACACACCCACAGACGCGCAGAGAGATATGTTTTCGGGAAATGGAGATTATGGCGGGGATGCCACCTTGCCACAGCTTCGGTGTCCCGTTATGTGTGTGTGTGTGCATATCTTTGGCACTGCCAATGCAAGTCTGTCCCAGTCTGTCTGTCCGTGTGCGTGTGTGTGTGTGTGTGCAGGTTTAGGGTAAAAGCTCTGCTCAGCTCGTTACATGCTCAATTAAACCGGAAGCGACGCCACAGGAAGCTCAAGTCACGCTTTGTATAGTTTTGCATTGCCAGTCGCACCGAAATCTGGATCTGAGCCAGGCGACAGCAAAAATCTGAAATCTTAACGAGAGTAAGTGCACAAAAAATCGCCAATTTCAATCTCTCTTACGAGTATGTTAGTTTTTTCCTCAAATACTTTGTTACTATGCAAAACGGATATACTCGTAGTCGTAGATAGTTTCAGATATGCACATATGCTTTTATTTCACAGTAGAATGCATGTATTGGGACAGGGATTCGAGTGGATACGATTACTTTGGGGAGAAAGGGTTGGGGTTTAACCTATTGCGCCTGAAAGGTCCACAGAGCCAATACTTTAAGCCTTTCCGTTTTGAATCGTGGGAATCGTGTGCAGAGACCCGCGATTTCAGGGATCTGCCCCTTTTGAGATGGGCAAACAGGCTGGACCTCAGCGTGGAGGTTGTGCGTCGGTTCAGCGTCTCCGCTATGCCTCGCCGATTGCAGTATTCGAAAATGAGATCGCACTTGCAGCGTGGTGGCAGCAGCGACAGCTCATAGATCAGACTCGAGCAGAGTTTGATGTTGCGAAGGAAGCAATATTGCGGGATGGACTCGTTGACCACGTGAGTGTAGTCCATGCGCAGGGCATAGGGTATCAGGATGATGGGCTTGCCGGTAATCTTCCGGAAAGTGCTGGCGATTGGCAGACAAGTCGCAATGTTGAACGATAGAAATGGCTCCCGGTGGTAGACACGGCTGATGGATCGAATGAGGGCCTTGCTGTATTTGGCATCGAGGTTCCACGAGAAAGGGTCACACGCATCCAACAGATGAATCTTAAGGGCGGTCCGAATCTTCAGCTCCTCGCACTTCGAATGCAGATACTCTTCGATGTGGGTCTGGACAAGGTGTACCATTTGATCGGGCAGAAGCTTAATGGAAAACTTGCCCATCACAGACATTGGTATCGCCGTAGATGTACCCTTCCGGCTGTAACAGCCTTCGATTCCGTGAATACTCATGGTGCCCTGGCACCAACGACTGTGCAGCAGCTCGGCCTTCGTCAGCTCATATCTGAGGCGCCTGATGCCCAACTGCTCCTTGTAGGCATAGTCACTGAATATCGCCGACTCGATCATGGCCCACTCCGTTGTCCCAGTGGGTCTGACCAGGTGGAGGATAGCGGGTATCTGAAGAACTTGCAGATTGTCGAGAAGGCTGTTCATCAGAATGCACACATCCGTCATTGGCTCGAATACGAGGCCCCCCGCTGCCCCCTCAATGGCCTTTGCTCCGCCTCGCAGCTCCACGCCAAAGTGCGCCCAGCCGGTCAGGCTGCAGCTCATTATCGGCTTGTCTTCGTTTAGCCAGGAGTTGTTGCCGAACGCAATGCAGTCGACGTCCAGAAAGAACTCTTTCTTTACCTCTATGTAGTGCTGGAGCCCGACACTGCCCACCGAGTGCATGATCTCCACAATGAATTTGATATTTATCGGAAGATCGTCGTCCTGCTCCAGCCAGGACTCGACGGCTTGTAGCCAGCAGACTGCCATGCCCTTTCCGGTGGAGACGCCGCGCCCGTACAGCATTTCGTCGTTAATGTACAACTCAAAGGGGTCCGACAGCCAGCCTTCTTCCATCTTCGCCGGAGAAACGTCGAGATACGCGTAGACCAGAACCGTGTTCTTCGTGGGCGAAGAAAAGTAGTGGGCGAAAAGGACTTTTGGATGAGGTGAGGTGTCACAGACAGAAACGGGACCGTTGATATTGTACTCAAAGACATTGAACCTCAGCCTCTCCAGACGGTCCCGAAACAGGCACAAGGCTTTCAGACTCTCGGCAATGCATGCCGTATCCGCCGAGACTGTTTTCAGACGTACAAAATCCTCCAGGTCTGACATGGCGTATTCGAAATTGCTCTCGATGGAAGCCTCCACCCGTCGATGCAGTGCCCCGGCTCGGTAATTGTCTTCCTCGGTCCGTCTGGAACGATTCTTGATCTGACAGTGGACGCAGTGACATGTCTCTGGGGGGTCCACCGGCAGCTCCTCATCCGAGCCATACGTGCGAGCCGATGACCGTCTCGATCTGCGTGGCAGGCGGACATGAGTCTTGTAATCTAACATGCTGCTGAAATTAACTTAAAATTTGGGTAACTGCAAAATTTTGAAGACTGCCTGACAGTCAGACGTCAGTCAATGAACAAGACAAGGCAAGGCGACTATATTTGTACGATCCGATAGATACTACTTTCCAGTTATACGGTACAGCAGATCTTTGGCAGACCATATACACATATGTATGTATGTATATAGTATGAAGGGGTGAGTTGTTCTATCAAAATTTAAAGTGGTTTTGAATATTTTGCAATTCTGGCTATTGGCTGGCATTTTTCGCCTGCGCCGAGCGACTCTCACTGCTTTGTGCGCACGGAAGTGGCGAGAGGAGAGCTCCTTCAGGCAGGCAGGCAGGCAGTCAATTTGCTAAACAAACCCCGCAGTTAGTGCATTTTCCTATTGTGAATGTTTATTAAGCAATTTAAAAAGGAGCTGCTGCACTTACCACGAGGACTCTTCGAGCCCCACGGTCGTGCCGCAAGCACAAACATGCACAAGTCCTGTGCGTCAGCCGACTGCCGCCTGCCACCTGCCACCGGCCACCTGCTTTGGTGCGAGTATCTGTATCTGTATCGCCTTAAGCAAATTATCGAGCACGCAAAATTGCTTTAGCAGAGCGGCAGGCCGCTGCAGCACAGAAGCGGCTGCCAATTAGCGCAACGCGACGCGACTCGGTGGTAACAGCCTCTATAATGTGCTTAGTCATGGCAGGACCTTTTACATCAGTACAGTGGCGACAGGACACGTGCCAAATACACACACACACCATACACAGAGAGAGAGAGAGAGAGGGACCATCTGACATTTGCCAATGGCCAAAGGCCCGCAACTATAGTACATAATACGACTTGCAACATTGTTTTCTAGGCCATGGTGGAAAAGTTGTCCCCTGGCAGGACATCATGACTGACACACACTGGCACATTCATTCATAGACGGACATGGGATACGGGATATGGGAGACGGGATACGGGCACACTTGGAATTGCAAATCAGTCGACTAATGTGTACATAATCAGTCATGTCCCAACATGTGAATTCCATTAGTGATACACGGCCATGCAAACAAACAAGCATTAATCAGCAGGGGCCGAGGGTGAGGATAAGGAGGAGGAACTGCGAGGAGCCGCGGAGAGGAAGAGCAGAGGAACAGCGAGATTGGCAGCGAAAGAGAGGGACAGTGAGAGCCCAGGGAGACAGAAGTACTCCTGTCATACAGTCCACTCACTGTCTATTACATCTGGCAGTCCACATTCCACATTCCATATTCCGTCTTTCATATAGTATTCCATGTTTATGTTATTTATGTTTATTGTATGGGGTCCACACGGATCGCCAGTAGCGTGAATGGAGAATGGAGAAATATTGCCTCCTACTTATCGTGGTGGTCCCCACGCGACTTACAAATTACCGCAGCAGCAGCCTCACCTTGATTTATCCCCACATTTCAATCCCCTGCCAAGGCAAGGCGACGTTCTCTTAATACGCCATTCATTTGGTCGCGTTATACTTCATTAAAGCAAGAGCACCAGCGACAGCAGCAGCAGCAGCGCCAGAACCAGCTCCAGAGCACCGTCAGTCGGGGAGAAGGGCAAGGACCCTGGCCCAGGCCCAGGCCCAGGCCCGGACCATATCCGGCGCCTAGGCCGCAAAGTGCAGTCGGCAAAAATTATGCGGCTCGTTTGCCATTCCATGCCATGAAATGCGACGGACGATGGCGATGGCGATGGCAAATGCAATGCCAACTTCGACTGGCCCAGCCATTCGTTTATCCCTTTGTTCTCATTTATTTGCATGTCATTTGCTTCGCCGGCATCTGTGTTGCTGTCTCCCTCGCTGCGTTCGTCCGTTCGTCCGTCCGTACAGCGGTCTCTTTCCCACTCTCATGTGTTGTTCGGCTGCTTCATTTTCTTGTGCTTCTGCTGCTGTGGCTGTTGCTTGGGTCACGTTTGTCTGCCAGGATGCCAGTTACTTATGGCTGTTATGTGCATTATCAATATGCATTGTACAGCTCCGCTCCGCTTCTCTTGCCGCTTTATATTTTCCTAGCGTTTTCCTTATTCTCCGCAGTGGGTAGCGTAGCACAAATTGGTTGTGATGTGGGCTATAGCAGAATATAAAAACCCCTGCAACTGCAAGTGCCGCCTCGCATGTGAATTCCAAGTACGTAGTTTTCTTTTTACGATTCCTTCAAATCAAAACATCCAGTCACCCGATTGGGTTGACTTGGCAAACACTTTGACCAGATCATGCTTTTCCACAGAATAGAACTGGGATGTCGGTAATGCAGTCCACTATCGGATTGGAGAGCGAATTAAGCAGTACAGAAAGAAAATAACAGAAAAGAGAGCACAGCTTTGGGCTTGGCTCTCTCTTAAACGGTCGCGATCGTGAGAGATCTAAGAAGGCAGCAAAAGCCCAGGGAGAGGCTGAGTTCAGAGAGAGGCTAAGAGAGAGAGAGAGGGGGTAAGCTCATGCAATTTTAATTGGAGAGCGGATCAAGCAAGAGAAATATACATAAATATATACATATATGTACGTAAGTAAAGTAAATGGCAGGGCAGCTGGACAAGTGCATTCCCGATTCGTGTTGGGCCTGGACTATCGTTGCTTTTTGCTCGCATTGGATATTTCGCCTCTCCGCTATACAGTTTTAATAACGAATTGCTTTTTTATGGTTTCCGGCTTATGGAGCAGCACAGAAATTGGCAAAGAACGTCGGCAGCAGCAGCAGCGGCAGCGGCAGCAGCAGCCACCGAGGTATGGTAAATTCTTAAATCATGTTTTGTATATATGAATGTATTTTGTATTATTATTTTTAAAGCCCGATTCGAGATCTTTTTTCCTGGTTGCTGGAGTCGGAGCTGTTGCCGTGGTTATGGGCTGTAGCTAAAGCTGTAGCTGTTGCTCTGGCAGCTCCTGCCATTTCTTTGCTATTATTGTTGCGTGCGCTTTGTTAACCAAGTCAAGACTGCGCCAGAGCCATAGCCAGAGCCAGAGCCAGAGCCATCTCCAGCTTCCGTTGTCGCCACAGTTGCCATTCCCATTCCCATTCGCATTCCCGCTGCCATTTGTTCGCCGGGCGTAATTAGTGCCCATGGCATAGGGCGCACTTCCTTTTACGCGCTGCTCCTGTCCTGTCCTGTCCTGCTCCGTCCTGCTCCGTCCTGCCGCAGCTCCTGTTGTTGTTCTCCTGCTGTTGCATTCCATCCACCAATACCATTCCCCGGCACCATTCCACGCCGCTCCTCATTTGTAATCACTTTCTGTGCAAATGTATGTGTATGTACTACCACTATACGAGTGTGTATGTGTGTTTGTGTACTGGCAACTGGCAATGTTTTGTTCTAAGGATTTAGCCTGGTCTTGGTCTTGGTCTTGGTCCTGGTCCTCGCGCTGGGTCCTGCGACACAGAAGCACTCACAATTACTTTGACTTGGACTGGAGCTGGAGCAGGAGCGGGAGCTGGAGGTGGGACTTGGCCTTTCTTGGCTCTGACATCTGGCCATTGTTGTAATTTTAATGTTAACAAATTTCTTATTTGCCAGCCATTGAATTTCCGTTAATTAAGGCCAGGCTAGAGCAGGCAGGCAGGCAGGCAGGCCTTGGCGGAGATTAGCGAGGAAGTGGACCCCCAAGTCCCGCAGTGCTACCTCCCCCTCTACCACTCGCTCGCTCACTTTCCATAAATATTAAAGAGCAGTTCCCCACTCGGCCTGGCCAGTACGTGTGCCCGTGGCCGAGTATTTCAAGACATATCAACTTTCTCGCCGGCTAATTGCCATTTACAACTTTTCCGGTCTCAACTAAAACTAAAACTTTTCAACTGTTCAACGTTCCCGTCCCGTCGCGTCCGGCCATTCCCATTGTTGCGTTGCTGCCAATTCTGGCTGGTCCCTGGCTGATTCAGCGAACCGATTGCTGCTGCTGCCGCTGCTACTGCTGCTGCTTCTGGCTTGGCCCTGTAGCTATTGCCATTGTTTGAGTTCACGCAGTCTGATCATTAATTTCGCAATTAGCGGCCCAACCACCTGCTCCAGCAGCTGGCCAGAAGTCGTGGGGCAGCAGCTCTAATTAATTTTCCACAGCCCACACCCACACCCCACCCGTCTCCCCCTCCCCCTCCTCCTCCCATGCTAGTGTGCGTGTGAGCGCTTCTCTCAATTGTCCGATCACTTTTCCGCAACTATTTGTCGGAAAACTTTCGAGCTGGAAATTGTCTAAGGAAACATGTCAGAGCTGCCAAAGTGACCAGCTGTTGCCCGACCAGCTGCATGTCCACGGTACGCCCAATCCGCAGGCGTGGCCAGGCCCTGCCGTGCTCTCTACTTTGCGCCTGGTCATGATTTCTGCTGACTAACTTTTCCCTGGGGATAGGAGGAAAATCTAGGAGAGCGCAGCGCGAAAAATTTAAATTTATGTAGCTCAATATTTTATTTATTATGCTGGTGTGTCTGTGCCTGTGTCTGTGTCTGTGTATGTGCCTGTGTGGTGGTGTGTCTGCCTCACTGCGTTGATGTGCTTTGCCTGGCATTTGCTTTTAGTGGCAACAACAGCAGCAGCAGCAGCAGCAGCACTAACACCAAAGGGGCTTGCGTCGCGTGTTGGTTACGTGAGGCCAAAAAATTTTCTGCTGACGCCGCGTTGTCAACTTTCACTTCACCTGCAGCTGCGGCAACATATCCTTTTCCATATCCTCTATCCTCTATCCACAGGCACCAGGCTCCAGGCTCCAGGCCCAGCCTAGCCCCAGTCCTTGTCCTTGTCAGTCCTTCTCCTCTGACATGCATTAGCAGCAAATAGTCAAATAACGTGGATGGCACTCATTCGCCATGTGGTCCCTCGTTTTCAACTTTAACTTGAATTATGTGCGTTGCTGGAAAGTTTGCTGTTTTTCTTTTACTTTTTCTGTGGAGAGTACTACTCGCATATGAATGTATGTATGTATGTTTGTATGTGTGTGCGTATATTTGTGGAAAAGTTTTTCCTTTTCGTTTTTGTTGCTGTTGTTGCTGTTGTTGCTGTTGCTGCTTCCTGCCGTTGATGTAATGAAATTTGCTGAATTGTAAGGACCAAATAAGAAGCGGGGATTCCATTAAAGCGTATTCTGTGCCTCGCTCAACTTTTGGCTGAAAGCATTTCACAGATTGATTGGCATCAGGAGTGGCTTCAGCTCTGCAGCTCTCCAGCTACAGTTACAGTATCCCCCTCCACCCTCATCCCTGGCTAATGTTGCCCAAAATTCGGCGAGACCGTGTGTAAGACAATAAAAGTAATTGAGTGCGTTACATTTCCCCCCACCCCACCCCATCTCACCGAGTTTTTTCTCCATCTTGTTTGCTCCTGTCAATGTAGTGTAAATTGTGTCACCAAAGTGTGCTATGTGTCTGTGTGTGTGTGCTGGACGACACTCCACTGGGGGGGCGGGAAAGGTTGAGTGCGATGGGGCGTTTGCAGATTGGCCCGCAGATAGGCCCAAGCCATTACCGTGTGCCCTCATTGGTATTGTTGCTGGCTCTGGAGCTCTGGAGCTCTGGAGCTCCGTGTATCTGGATATGTGCGACTTGTCAAATTGCCGACTGGACAATGGAGATTGCGATTACACTGGCTATTTGTTTGAACAGAAAGTAAGGCAATAAACTTCTCATTATCTTTAGGGACTCGAGTGCGAAACGGAATGAATGCTTTTGCAGGTAAACTAAAATATATGTGTGTACATATGTAAGTACATATGTGCGAGTGTTTTTGGGTATCTCAAAACTAATTCAAACAATTTATAGATAGCATTTCATGGTCTATGTTTTTCATTTAATTTCCCAAATTTTGGGGTTACGCTAGCTCTCAAGAAGAGCTTTCTTCCTTCTTCCCTTTGCCTTGCCCCTTCCCCTTCGCCTTCCCCTTCCCGTCTTCAACTTCCTCTGTAGCCATTTTCAGTTGTCATTTCCTTTCCTTTTGCGCTATTTATTTTTGCCGCTTCAACAAACAAACGAAAACCCACTTTGCCACCAGCTCCAGCAGCTCCAGAAGCTCCACCGACTCCACGTCCCACACAATTCATTCATTCATAATTTGCATAACTAAGCAGAGTCCAAGTCCGGAGACGTCAAAGCGGATTGCCGCACTCCCAGAGCCAGTTCCCCGGGGATCCACCCACACCCTTCGGGGTCTCTGCCAACAATTTGGGCGAAATGTGCGTCCGTTTCATAACTTAATTTTAATTGAATTATGTAAATCACATGCTAAAAATTAGCAGGCGCAAACTATTTTTTAATGATGCTTTGTTCGCTTTTAATTAAAAAGCGACTACAAATTAAATTTAATGAGCGAGCGCCAGGCCCAGGCCCAGGACAGCAGAGGACAGTGGAGGACAGTCGAGGTCCAGGCCATGTCCAGGCCATGCCAGGTCCAGGTCACCTCTCTCTGCGGGGCGGTGCAGGGTATTTACTGGCTGGCTATGGGCGGCTGTCGCACTGGCACAACGATTTATCATCGTTGTTTGGCAAAGATTAGCTGCCAGCCCAGTGGAGCTCAAGCTGCCTGCCGGCCAACCCGCTAACCAACCAGCCTCCGGTCCAATCCGCACTTGCAAATGATGTTCAGTTTGTGTGCCCGTGTCCATGTCGGGGACAGTATTCCGTACTCCGTCTCCTGTCCCCTATCTTGTGTCTCTTCCCGCACCTCCTCTGTGTGGAAATTATGCAATAATCTTTGGCAATGCATTGGAACTGTTGCCAATGGCAGCTTTGCCGTAGGAAGTTAGTCAAAAGGAGCAACAACAACAGCAACAATAACGGGAACAAGGAGAGTATTATCCGCAACAACTGCTGCGACATCCTGCTAAAATCTGCTGCATACGGCGTTACGGGGTCGGGGTCGGTGTCGGTGCCGGTGCCGGGGTCCCTCCTCGAGCTTCTCCATATGTGCGGAGGGCGGAGTGCGCCGGAGCTATCCGAGTGTGTGCTGCTTGGGTTTAGGTTTGGGTTTGGGTGTCCTGACCTGTCCTGTCCTGTCTCTCTTGCCGTGGAAATCGGTTTAAGCGCTCGACCGTAAAGCGCTGGTCATTAGCCCCGGGTCGCTCTTATTCCATAATGTGTCTGGACTCCTAATTATGTCCCCCAATGCCTGGCACACACTAATACCTGTACGCATGCAGAATGCACACTTCTGTGTTGCTATTAATGCCTTTTTACAAGATTTTAATACATTTTTTTCGGCGTTAATTGAATAAAAAAATATGTATTTTAATTTGCATGCGTCCCGCCGACCCGCCGTCCCGTAAAGTGGTTGACAAATGGTTGTTATACAAAAGTATCATAAAGAAACCACAAAGATACACACACACACACACACGAGTACAAATGTTAAAAAATCATCGCAAAATAAACAGACAGAGAAAGAGATAAATACGTACAGTGTCCGCCATGTGTGTGTGTGTGTGTGTGTAAAAAGGTTACAACTTGAATAAACGCCATATAAACGGATGCAATTAAAACCGACCAGCCTTTAACCATAACTCAATTGTTAAACATTTAAACATTTCGAACAAAGAAATGTAATTAATATATTTTGTTTGATTATTTTCATTCGGTAAAGGTTTAGCAGCAGAACAAATAATTTCGCGAGTATAATATTTAAACCAATTGCATTTTAACCACAAAACCAACAAAAAGTTGGGCACGAATTCACGTGTTAATCGCCTAAAAATATCCGCATAATAAAAAAGGTTATGGTATAAATATGGGATGTCAAAAAAAATACCTCTAGACGACCTGTTAATAGCATTCCATTTGCATATCATATGCGTATTTATTTCTCCGATATATGCATGTCAATGTGTGTGTGTGTGTGTGTGTGTGTGTGTGTCTATGTGGTTGTGTGGTTTATCGTTTAATCATTGCGATGCAGCAATTACAATTTAGGCCTTAAATTATCCCAGCTAAACTTGGAGCTGCTCTCGACTGTTCTTTTTATGCAAATTCCAACATCATTTGCATACAGAGACTCCCACTCAAGTGGAACATAAATACAAGTACATATGTACATATGTATACTATACCTACATATACATATGTACAATATATAGAACATGTGTATATTTCAGTCGATTGCAGCCATAATTTAAATTGGGTATTGTCTCTGACTGCATGTGGCTGTGTGTGTTCCAGAAATCCATTTCTCAGCTAAAGCCATGCATGAAATGTGCAATTTCCCTCCCGGTTTTCTCTGATAAGAATGAAACAGCAACAACAGTTCTAGGCAATGCTATCAGTTTGTTGTGGCATATGGAAAGTGGCTTAAGAAACGCTTTTCAGAACACTTTTGTGTGTGTGTGTGTGTGTGTGTATATCTATGGCCGGATAAATTGTAAAACGGCTTTGATTAGGCCGCACGTTAAATATGACTAATTACGTATACGCCATGTGGTTTGTGGCCCCCTTTTTTGCGTGCACCGCACGCAGAAATCCAATAAACTGCAGAGCAGCCTTTAATAGCATATATAAAAAATACATACAATGTACATCTACACTACATACATCCACATCCATATACTCGTATAAATTTTTCACATTTCTGTCGTGGCCAAAAGGGCATGGAGCATGGGGCATGGGGCAGGGGGCAGGGGGCATGGGGTGGTGGCTGTTCGGGTTTGATGGATTTAAGTGAACCACAGACGGTTTGATGCTGATGCTGATGCGGCTGCTCCTGCTCCTGCTCCTGCTGCTTCTGTTGCGCATATGGATTTGCCAATAAAAAAAAGAGCTACAACAATGCACATACATAGGACCATATAAAATAGCCCTCCGACCCACCCCCCTCGCTCCGTGCAAGTTCACGGGGGGGTCACATGGAAATCATGCTTTATTTATGATGCCCGACGCGTCGCTCGGAGAGCCTGGAGGAGGACTGGCGGAAAGATTGACATAACATGACATGCCAATCGTGCGGCGAAATGTATTTTTTCTCATATTTATTGGCCCCGAACGAACGACCCTAACCATTTTTAATTTACTTTTCTTTTTGTATCCAGCCAGCCAGCCAGCCAGCCAGCCAGCACTCTCGCACTTTGCCGAAAAGTAATTTCCATTGCATTGTTAACTTTTAGCTGCACTCTCAAATAATTGCAGACACTCAAGTAGTGCCTATTGTGATGGTGTAATGGTGTCCTGGTCTACTGGTGTCCTGGTCTACGGGTCTACTGGTCTACTGGTGTGGGAGGACATTTTAAAATAATTTAACAGCATTTTGAAGCGCATTCAAGTCGACTTCCGCTGCTGACTTGGCTTGGCTTTGCTTGGTTGCCGGAATGGAATGGAAGGAAAGGGCAGGGCAGGGAATGGCTTTTGGCTTCCTTCTCAGTCAGACTGAGACGACAACGACAACGACGACTGCGACAACGTTTGTGCAATTTGTCATTTGGGAAAATACACATGGAGACGAATGGCATGTCCTTTTGCTGTTGCTGTTGCTTCTGCGGATGGCTGCTGCAAGCTGAGGAGCTGCTGCTGCTGCGGCTGCAGATGAGAGTGTGAAAACTGCACATGTGGGTGCGGACCACGAGGACGGGGGGCCACGAGGACAAGTAGCAAACAGATGATGCACTTCAGCAGCTTTTCACGAGGCTTAACCCCGACAAGCCCAGAGCCAGGCTAATTTTTCAATCCATTCCATTCCAGTCCTCAGTCTTGTCATCGTTTTCAATAATCAATTGATTCACACAACACAAAATGCTTCAAATGTTTTACCTGACATACATAAATGGAAGATGAAGGATGGAGGATTGAAGATGGAAGATGGATCCCCCGCTGATTGTCCTGGCCAAGAAGTTGTTCCATTAGCACTATGATTCTGTGGAAATGTTGCGAAAACTCTTGCACTTAATCTTCCTCATTCCACATTCTTCGGGACCAACTTTGGCCCTAAAACAATCAACATTGTCTGGCTGCGCCACAGGCATCTACAGGAGCTGCCTGGCAGGCAGCTACTGGCAGCAGGCAGCAGGCAGCTGGAAGCCTGGGACGCCTGCGAAGAGGAAGGTAATTAAGCACTGAAATTTCTCATCTACTCGCAGATGATTCGCTTCTCTTCTCTTCTGCGAGTTCTGCGCAATTTGGCGTTCAATTAAAAGTCACTTCCGCCCAAGATATTCCAGAGCCAATGCCGCTTCAAGTGGTCGATGGCAGATTGCACTTGGGGGACATTTTTTTGAAAAAATAATTGCTTTCATTATCATTGCAGGGCAGCATCATCCAGCCAGCCACCCAGCCAGGCAGCCAGCATCCCATCCCATCCTATGACTGGTACTTCTCCTGTTTAAATATTCATCGAGTGGGGCCCGGGCCGGTGCCGCCTTTTCGTTCCACTTGCCGGCAATGGCAATGCAAACAAGTTTGGGGCGAACAAATTGGCCATGGCCAGAATGGGCGGGCACTTCTGCCTTGTCTACGTGACCTTGCCAATTGAACGGGTTTAAGTTCTCCCATTGATTTTCGTTTGCTTTGTTTTCCATTGTACTTTGTGCTGTGTTCTGTGTGCTGTGTGCTCTGTGTGCTCTGTGTTCCCTGGCCAAACAGCTCAATTTCATTTGCACTGGTCCTGGTTCGGGCCCTGGCCCTACCTACACCCACACACCCACACCCACACCCATACTCACACCCATACCCACGCCCTGGCTCTCGCTTAGTCCTGCCATGAATAAACTAAAGTTACAATCCTGTCTGCAACTGCGAGGCTGATAGAGAAAGAGTCTAGGATATGCGGCCCTGTTCCCGTAATCGCTTTCACTGTGAAAGCACCCCGTGGAAGCGTGCATTTCATTTAGCAGAATTTCTAAAGGTGCTCAAAGGTGCTTCAAAAATACGAGAGTTTGTATAAACCGGAACAGGGCCAATAGCCTGAGTCGGAGGCGGCACAACTGTACCGTTTTGTAGCTCACCTAAGTGCTTCATAATATTTTAACACGCTTGTCTCCGACGCTGTCCGGCCCTTTCCCTTTCCCTTTTTCCGACTCCCCCGACACCATCTCTCCTCATCCTCATCCTCCAGCTTGCAGCTTCCTGCCCATACCTTTCAGGTGCTTAAGTTTTGTGAAACTTCTTGCCAACTTTTTCGCTGTCTCACAGCCAGCTCCAGTCCCGGGCCCGGGCCCAGCCCCTGCCCCAGCCACAGCTCCAGTCGCAGCTTCAGAGCCAACTCCATTGTTTCCATTTTTGTGTTTTACGCTTTGTCTTTGGTATTTTAATTAAAAAACTGTCGTTAGTTGCGTTGCAAGTTTAAATTAAACAGGCGAACAACCAACTCGCCAACTCTCCAACTCTCCGCGGAGCTGCCAATGGTCTCGGTCTTGGTCTTGGTCTTGGTCTTGGTCTACGGTCTATCGTCTTCTCCCCTAAGCTGCGGTTACTCCAGAGCAGCCGTGGAAACCGACACAACTTTGAATATGTCTTGGCCCGCTCTAAGAAAGGTATTTCGGCTCATACTTTTTGGATGGATGGCCAAGCGAAAGCGAGTATTTCCCCCGCAAAGAGATATGTATCCTGCGATACAGATAGCAGATAGTTAGTGAGAGAATCCGGGCAGGATATCTCTTTGGCAAAGTTTAATCAAAACTTTATCGAACTGCCCGGAGCATTCAGTCGGGGAGGGTAGGGGAGGGTCGGGGAGGGGATCCTAGTGGACTGCTTCTAGTGTACTCTCTGGCTGCTGATTTCTTTTTTGATTAACTTTCCGGCTTCGACGTGGCTCGATGTCCGACTTAATGGCTTCTAATTATGGAAAATATTGCTAATCACTACTGAGCACAAATCGCTTTATTAATCAGATTATGTGCAGCACACACACACACACACATGAGCACAGCTTAAAGGAAGCCCAACAAGCAGGCACTGGCTGTGGCACGGGCTGCGGCACTTGCTATGGTTAGAGCTGGAAGTGGAACTAGAGATGGAGGTGGAGTTGAGGGCCTGGTCAAATCCCTCCGTGCTTGATTAGCCATCATACGACTAATTTGCACATTGATGGCGTCTTTTATTGAGGCATTGAGCCGAGGCGGGGTTGGGCATTGGTGATTGGCATAATTAGAGCCAAGTTAGTTGGGTTCGTGTGGGCTCGGTCCTGTGTGTGTGTGTGTGCGCTATAACTCTATTTCATTAGTGGTGCAGCCGGTTCGGGTCTGTTCTGCATTATTTTAGTGGATGTCGCTTTCTACGCTCCGAAACACAAGCAAAAGCACACAAAAACACACACACACACACACAGACAGAGAGAGAGAGAGAGAGACAGCCTGCGGAGCTTAACTCAAGACAAGAAGAGCGAATAGCAAGAAGGAGCGAAGGAGAGAGGAGCAAAGAGAAGCCTAATGAAAACATGGTAATAAAAGATAAGCCCCTCATGTGTGCCTGCTTGCTGCGACAGAGATATGTATGTGTATGTGTATGTGTATATGTATGTGTATATGTATGTGTATGTGGCGAGATAATGGAGAGGAGCAAGAGATGAGTCCATTGTCGTTCGGTAGATAAGAAACGAAACGGAACGCAACTCAACTCATTTGGGTAAAGTGGCAAGTACTATTTGTATCGAGATCTAGCTACCTCTACCCGCTCTATACGTACGCATATGCATACATATGTACATATATCTCGGTCTCCCTCTCGCTTGTTGGGGTTGCTCCTCAAGAGCATGCATAAATGAGACGCATATTAACTGAATTTCAGTTCGAAACTAAACTCATTAAATGATGCTGCTTGCCAGCTTAAGGCTAGAGGCGGACTCGTAGTCGGAGTCGCATCCTCTGGGGGGTGGCTGGGGGATGCGAGTAGTCAGTGTGCGAGTGCGAGTGGGTGTGCGAGTGGCAGGTGGAATGGGCAGGGGGGTGGGGGTGGCTGTTCAAAAGCTCGTTGTACACGATTGTAATCACACCTGCCGCTATAAATTTGCTGGCGGGGATTTACATGGCCAACAATTAAATGAATGCAAAACTTCGCTTCAGCTGAAACTCGACTCGACTCGAGCGATGCTTTTGTTTCTATGTATTTTCTGTTTCTGTTTCAGCATCGAGTGAGAGAGAGAGATGGAACAGGAGGGGAACAACCGCCGAAATGGAGAGCAGAGCAGAGCTGGAGCTGGAGCTGGAGCTGCCTGGAGGAATTTGACTGATTAGCCGGTTTGAAATGGCGTTGCTCCAAATGGAGCACGTGACTGTCAGAAATAGTGAGAGAGAGCAGCCAGCGACGGATAGCTCTGCACCGAAGCATTCAATACTCTTTCGCTACTAAGTGATCGAAACGATGACCATCTACATATAATAATTGATTGACTGATTTCCTATCTTATCTGCCAAATAGCATTCATACCCCACGAAAGGGTATACAAATAGTGCAGAAGGGAATGCCTGAGGGAATCGTGCTGCTGCTGCTGATGCTGCTTCTGTTGCAGCTGCTGTTGCAGCTCGGTGCTTGGCAAGTGCACGTTTTGTAACGAATTGAAAACATTGTCGTCGCCCAATGCGCAGTGCTTTTGCATTCATTCCCTTGCTCACAGCCCCTGCACCGCACCCCTCTCACTGCTCTCACTCCACTCCACTCCACTCACTCTACTCACTCCTCTCATTCATTCAGTCATTCATTCACTCATTCATTTGCTGCAACATTGTTGTGAGGCAACCAACAATGATGCCGTCTAATGAATGTGGCAGACATTTCGACAGCAAACGAAACTCAAACTGACTTTTTATCGCTTTTAGGGGACTCCGACTCTGAATCGCCCAAAAATAGGGGCAGCACTACCCCCCATCCCCCCCCCCCATCGGACAGAAGGCCATCAAAGCCTTAGACCCAGCATTGACTCCATCAAATGGCATTTGCAATGACAATTTCTTTCAATTAAATTGACATTTGGTCGTCGTTTCCAGCTCAAACAAAGAAGCACTTGGAGGCAATGGAGGAGGCACATCGAGAGACACATCCAGGGACGGGCTCTGGGACTCTTTTGGGAATTAAATACAAAAATGAATATCTAAAATAGAGCCAGCTACCCTTCTATACCATCGCATATCACCCATAGCCATTCCTATTCCATTTCCATTTCCATTCCGTTTTCCATTGCAATCCAATTCAAATTTCAGACATGGCTAAGTAGCGCAGAAAAGAAAGAAGCTGCAAAAAGCAGAGGAAGAGGAGGAGGATAAACTGAAACACTGAAAAGCTGAAGCGGAAAGCTCAAACAAACGTGCAAAGGGAAAACTATCCCTCAAGTTATGTTGGTTTTGGTTGTACGACAGCCATGGAGAGCCAGCAAGCAGCAACCAGGATTCCTCCTGGATTCAGGATTCAGCTTTTGTTAATTTGGCATAAGTGACGAGTGAGTGACTTTTAGCAAATGCTTTTGGGCCACAGCGCGAAGATTGATTAGAGCGTGAAAACTGTTGGCATTGCGCGGAGTTTCCGTTTGTTATGTCACTCTCATTTTCCCATTTCCCCATTTCCCAATTCCCATATCCGTGCTTCCCATTGCCGCTGCAGCCGATCCAACAATTGATGACTGTCAATGGTACATAATTAATTAACATTTAATTCGCAGAGTGCAATGCATAATTGATGGACTCGCTGGCAAATAAGCGAAATAAATAAACTGCATTGGAAAAGAATGAATAAATATTTAACAATTGCGCTTTATGCATGCGACAGTTGTTACGTTGCTCGTTATTTCTTTCACTTCTTTCGCTTTGATTTCGTTTGGCGATTATGTGGAAAAAAGTGTACGCTATGCAGCAATGCAGCGATGCAGCGACACAGCGCAATTCTATGACAGTTCTTCACAGCTCCGACACGGCGTATGCGCAATAAAACTGCATTATTGCTGATATAATTGAAAGCGTGGCACGGAATGGGCTCTGGGGGGAGCTCTGATAATGCTCTGGGGATGGGGCGGGGCGGGTTTCCCCTAAAAAGTCAGCAGGTCATTAAGGAGTCGAGGAGTATGCTTCACTCTAGCATTCTTACTCGCTTTCCACTTAATGCTGCCTAATGGCCCAACAGCCTGACAACCATGAGGACAACTACAGCAATAGCAATAGCAACAGCAGGCAGGCAGGCAGGCAGGCAGACGGGCCAGAACAGCAGCCCGGGCCGCTCGAGCAGCGGGAGAGAATCGCCAAAGAGGCATCAATCATACGCCACGTAAACCGCAAGCCGAAAGCCGCCAGTCGAAAGCCATTTTAAGCTGCATATTTATGGCTAAGCAGGAGCTGGAACTGGAGCTATAGCCAGAGCCGATGCCGATGCCGGAGCCGGAGCCGGAATGAAGCTGTAGTGAGTCCCGGGGGCGGGGGCGGGTGCCGGTACGGGTACGGGTTTGGATGCTGTTGCTGGAGCAAAAAGTCAGAAACATGCAAAAACGTTGCAGCTGCGTGTGCAGCAGCCGATAAGCGAGAAGGAGCCAGAGAGAAGCAGAGAGGCAGCTGCAAATGGATGTGGAAAGTGGAGCTGTTACTGCCGCTGCCGCCGGCCCAACCCCAACCCCAACCCCAGAACCAGCTCCAGCTGTAGCTCCTCTATCCCTGTTCCTGTTTCTGCTTCTGCTGATGCTCCTGTTCGTGCCCCATGGGATCCGCTTCGCAAGCCAACGAGATATGCATGTTAAGTTGCGTGAGGCAAAGTTATGCTCGGTCTGGGGTCTGGCCCGCTCGACTGGGCCGCTGTACTGGGGCCTGTAACTGTAACTGCGGTTAAGTCAACAAATTAAAACTTTTCTACTCCCAACCGAGGAAAATGAGCTGGTGTTGGCCAGGGCATGGGCCTGGGCCTGGGCCTGCGTTGGGTTGTGACGAGGTGGAGGTGGAGTCAAGTGACGGCTAGAACGGGTGCAACTTATGCACGAGTTATGCGCATAAGCGGGAGACACCGAAAGGAATAAAATACTATTTAATTAAACTTTTGCACGTGGCCGTTCGCATGTGCATATCCATATGCATGTGCATGTGCCTGTGCATGTGCCTGGGATGCTGTTACTCTGGCTGCTGCTGCGCTGCTTCTGCTACTCCTGTTTGTGTTTGCCTCGAAATATAATCATTTTAATTCAATTTACACCAAGTTGGTCCACATTAATAGAGGGAGCATGCCATCCCATAGACACCACATCGCGCAGCATAGCATAGCACAGCAGACTGGGGCTCCTCACTGCCCGGGATTTTCCATTCAAAACTAATTTGGACATGGAAGATTTTGGGTTCGGCCACGTGATTTCCAGGGCATAAATAACAGTCTGTGGTCTGAGCATGTTGCTCATTTGTGCAGCCGGACCGGACCGGATCGGACCGGGCCGTGTAGGGTGGGAGATTCGTACGGACGGACACACTCCCTGTAGCTATCCCTAGGATGAAAGAGTGGCTGGGGTGCCCGGTGGCGGGGTGGCGTGGTGGCGGGGTGCTAAGGGGTTTCAGCCATATAAATTGCTTGTGAAATTGAATCTTTATGGTTCAGCTGGAATATTTTGGCAGATAGTCTATAAATTATGGCCACAAAGGGCATACACACACGCAACACAACTTTTTGTTTCGGATTTTTCTCCTTTATTTATTTTTTCTGTGTTCTCTGTGCTTTGTGGCTGTGCTTTGTGTGTACTATGTGTGCTATGTGCTATGTGCTATGTATGTGTGTTGTTCCCTTCTGTCTGTGGCTGTGTCTGTGTTTGTGTCTGTCCCTGTCTCCGTCTCTGTCTCTGCCCTGGGAAATGGCTCACACACACATGTGGTGTAGTGGTGTACTGGTGTAGTGGTGTTGTTGTTGTTGGCCCTGGCTTTGTCTGGTGGCATTGTTGTGATTGCTGTAAATGATTATCCTGGGTCGCCTGCCGACTCATTGCGTTGAAGTGGCACATTTTGTGGCTTGGCAATGGAGAAGGAACGTTTCCAAATAGTTTCTAAATTAGTTTGCAAATGTTTTTGACGTTCGTTTTGGTGTGTGTTGGCTGTTGGGATTGTTGGAATTCTGGCGAGTAACATGTGGCGTGGCGTGGCTTGTCGTATGCGTAATGTCTTTTCCCTTTTCTTCTTGTGTCTGTGTGTGTGCGTTGAAAAATGAGAGGTTGAAGTGTGGGCAAATGGGATCTATCTTGTTCTCCTATCGTAATATTCCAGTTCCAGTTCCAGCTCTATCTGGCTCGTATAAGTGTTTATCAGCGGCTGTGCCTCACCGCTTGGCTTTACCCTTTAAGCATTTACAATTTGCACATTTTTCACGCTACACCACATGACGTATACGCAATATGCTAATCAGGCTTTCATTGCATACTTTGCAGCTCATTTGCATAGATACTCCGCCACACGCGCACACACGCACACACACACACCCACATATTGTATGTAGCTTCGCTCCTTCGCTGTCAGTTTACACATTTTAAAAACATACATTTTTTATGCGGATATGCAAAGAGTATCTATACATAAGTACGTACATATGTGTGTGTGCATGTATACCTACAAGTATGTACTCCTATGAGTTATTTCAGCTCTGATGTCGTAGCGGCAGGGCACCGCCTGCCGACTGAAATGTATATGCACTATAAAGTATCTATGATTGATCAGACCTGCACCTCCACATCCGTCTCCAGCTCCAGCTCACCTCCACCTCCAATCCTTCCTCAAGCCCTCCTCAGGTGAAGTGGAGCAGAGTCTTGTCATTTCCTAGCTGCTTTGGGTTAATTCCCTTCGAGGGCGCCTCCTTCTCTTCTCTCTCCTCTCTCCTCTCACCTTAGGTTCAGCCTTTGAATTTCCATTAAGTTACTCGCCTTTTTACAATATTCATGCTCCAGCTCTGTGGCCAGGGCCTGGGCCTGGGCCTGGGGCTCGAGGCTGGGGCTGGGGTCCTGGGCTAAAAGAACCATCCCAGAGTCGGCCCAAAGTCAAATCGAGCCTTGGGCCATTCGCTCGTTTACAGTTGTAAGTGTTGTAATAAGTGGAGTGTATTTACCCAGCAACAAACCAGTCAGCCAGCCAGCCATCGTCCAGCCATCGAGCCATCCAGTGGCCAGCCGGCCAACCGACATCCTTAAAAGCTTCTGCTGCCGTTCGTTATTCTCCTGCAAAGGTTCCTGCTTCGACCTGCCCGGCTCTTGCATTGAAAGTTTACGAAATGTTGGCAAATTGTTTGCGGCCATAAAATTGTGTGCAACCGAAGGTCCGAAAGGGGCCCCCAGGCTGAAATTGTAATTGGGAATGAGCCCAAACAGACACGGGCATCGCCCCCCTCCATCAGCCAGGGGGCATTTTGTTGGCTCTTTTTGCCCTTACTCTGGCCCAGGCTCTGGCCCAGGCTTTGGCTTTGGCCCAGTTCCGGCTCCGGCTACGACTCGTGCAGCTCCTTTAGCTCCGTCTCGGTTTATCTCTTTGGCTATCAAGTTATTAAGTTTATGTAATTGTTGCTGCATTCAGGGCGTTTGATTCGAAATGGCTTGTGGCAGCTTACGGAGGCGTTATCGTTAGATAACTTGTCCCCAGGCTGTCATCTGTCTGTCTGCTGTCTGTCTGTCCGTTTCAAGTTCAGAGCTGTGAGGCGAGTGAAGCGAGTGTGGACTCTAATCAGACTCAGCTGTGCAGTGCAGTGCAAAATCAAGTGTCAATGTGTTGACTCTTTGTTATTTGTAATTCAGGAGACAGGCCCGAGTATCCTCTGTATGTATCCTCCTCTGTATGGAGACACATTCAGAATGACAGAAAGAGAGAATGATAAACAGCGCTCATTCCCATTTCCATTTCCATTCCCATTCTCCAGTCTCCATTCAGCATTCCCAATCCCCATTCCCATTCCCCTTGGCATTGCTCAACAATTTGCTCACATTCCTTTGGCTTTGTCAATTCGCCTTGTCGGCAGTTGATTAATGATGACAAAAGTGGGACCCGTGCAGGACTCCAGGTCGTGCTCGGCCTAGGCAAAAGCTTAATCAACAGATGCGACAGAACAGCGTCGGGCAGCGTCCCATGTCAACCCCAATTCTCAGCCATTATCCAGCTCCAGCTTCAGCTCCATTTCCAGCATCTCACTCACACCCACACCCACACCTACACCCACACCGACGCCCACACCTCACCTCACCTCATCAACGTTTGACGTTGTTTCGAGCATAAAAAGTGGGCGGTCCGCCCGGTTACTTTGATGTGCCTCACGTAGCAGACTCCAGTCCCAGTCCCAGTCCAGCCCCAGCTTCAGCTTCAGCTCGGCAACCCATAAACATAAAAATTCCCCTGAAAGAGGCTTTAAATTCGCGGAGATGCGGGGAAACCGAATGAAAATGTCTCCGTCGGCAGGCATCAAATGCCTTGCTAATAAAAATTGTACCAGCTAACAGAAGGGGAAATGGTCATTGTTTCTGAATCGATTATCCAAAAAGGGTAGGCCATAAATCCTGGGACCAGCGAATGAATCATTTGCCGATCGGTTCGGATTGGATTGGATACGTTTGGATTGGTTTGGAGTAGAGTCCGGCTGTCAATCGACTGGCTGGCTGGCTGGATGGCTATGCGGATGCGGGTTCGGGTTCGGTTATAGGCCTAACAAGAGGCGCACTCGGCATAAATGTCGAAAAATTTGATAGAAATGCCAATCAATGTGGAAGCAGAGCGGAATTTGTGTCTGTGTGTGTATCAAAAATATCTCTTGCATTTCATTTCGCGTATTTAATTTCATTTTATGACATTTTATGGGGGCATAAGTCAAAAGAGCTATGAAAGGCTGGGCCGGAGCTGGGAGCAACCAAGCCAGGCATTCGCGTATACTACGCATACGCCGTGTTGAACACGCAATAAAAATACCAATTGCAGTACCCACCCCACGCCCAGGCGCACGCCCACACCCACACCCACTCGCACTCCCACTCGCACTCCCACGCTTACGTGGACGCCAGCAGAAAAGGGGGATTCCTGTTGGCCATTGTTTCGTAATGTGGCTGCATGCAAAATTTATTGTTGATTTTATTTCCAGCGTCGTCCTTTTTACACAACACATTTTCCGCTTCCTTTTTGTGCATTTTTATGGGCATAAATTTACAAGCAGCTACCGGAGCCGTAGCCGTAGCCGGAGCCGGAGCCGGAGGACCCTGGAAACAGTAGCCAGAACTGCCGGCCCCCAGGTGCGTTATTGTGGCAGCCTTGACCGACAGCCAAGAAATCTGTAACAAGCATAAATTCAGCTACAAAGTCGGCAGCTGGCCCCGGTCCCGGCACAGGCGCAGGCACGGAGGCACAGAGGCAGAGGCACGGGCCCATGCCCATGCCCACTCCCAGGACAATTCAAAGTTGAAAAGTTAAATATACACAAGGTGTATATATCCTTGTTTGTGTGTACACTTGTGTTTGGCTAATCCGACGAGTAAGGACCTCAAGATGCTTGTCTTTTGGCAGCAACTCAGACCCCGACTGCACCTCCACCTCCGATACCGATTCCGACTCCGACTCCACCTCCGACTCCGGGTCGAACTTCTGGGGGCTTGCGTGCACGGCACCCATTAGACGAGGACAACGTGAAAGGGAACCACGAAACCCGGGCACGTGGCATCGAATATACTCACATATCCTCCCTGCCCTGCCTTGCCTTACCTTGCCCTGCGCTTACCTACCTGGTCTTCCTGGCCATCCTTGCCATCCTTGCCATCCTTGCCTTGAAACGAGCGTGAAAGTATTTTCAGCATTTTTGGCGTAACGCTGAAACGGCCAATTAATATGGTGTGCCCTCCTTCCATTCCACTTTTGCTTTCTTCTCCTCTCCTCTCCTTCTTTTTTGTTGAGGCCTATTGATTTTTTGTTACCTCTGCAAACTTGTTGAGGCGTACATTTGCTGTATTTGCTCTGAGGGGCGGTGCACGAGGAAGGCGTGTGCCCAACAATTAAGCCATTTTGTTTGGGCCTGGTTCTTTGAGCACGGCCTCTACGTGTGCTTAGTGGGGCCAAAAGGATTTCTCTCTGTGTCGTGTGTGTGTGTGTGTGTGTGTGTGTGTGTGTGTGTGTGTGTAAGATGTCTGACTCGAATTGATATCGCCTCATTGCATTCGCTTTCGTGTAATTGCAATGCATAATTTGCGGTTGACGGGTTATATTATGGCGTTATGTGAAGCGTTATAATGCGCTTAATTCGTGTTCGAGCGTCGGGGGTATTAGTAGTAGTAGTAGTAGTGGGGTGGGGGTGGGGGCAATCGGCATAATCGGAGGCAGCCAACTAATACAATTAGGCAGATAACGCGTCCATGCATATCAAAGGCAGCAAGTCAGTCACCAGACAAATGGGTTCTGTCAATTCATTAATCCGAAAGGCAAATGGGTTGTTGGAGTTGGAGTTGGAGTTGGAGACTGTCTCACCTGCCATTGTGAAGCTTAAACTTTATATGTGTGTCCCACCACCTGCCAATTGCATAATCCAGGGCACTTTTACGATGTTTTAATTGTCCTTAAATGGCTATATTTATGCATAATTCTGGTAAATGAATGGCTCGCTTATGTTTTCCTCTAAATTAATAGCATAAATTACTAAGTTCCCCCTTTCCAAAAACACATACAGACGCCAAGCAGGAAAAGCCACTTGTTGACTCGCACTGTTCCATGCCAAAGGTTGTGTAAGCCAAAAAGGAGTCCCTCTCGCCCAGTCCCTGCCCAGTCCCCGCCCAGCCCCTGCCCAGCCCCTGCCCAGTCCCTGCCCTGTCGCATTGTTGTCACAAAGTGTTCGCACAATTATTTTAAATGACTCGACACAAAAATTAAAAATGCAATAATTGCATAATGAAAGTGTGTGCCAACACTAGACAGAGAGAGAGAGAGAGAGAGAGAGAGCAAGAGAGAGAGGGCCTCCAGTCGAGCAGTCGAGCAGACGCCCGGAATTGGAACTGAAACTAGAGCTGAAGCTGGAACTGGGCAAAAGGCCAAAACGGATGAGGCATGCCCCCGAAACTTGTGTGCATAATTCAGTTAAGGGGCGACGGTGATGGCGACACCAAACGCATGTGTGGTGTGGTGTGGGTTGCGGTGGGGTGAGGTGGGGGCGCAACAACAGAAAAAGGTCTCGGCAAAAAGGTCGGAAGAAGATGAAGAAGAAGAGTTGGAGAAGGCGTGAACAAGGGGGGAAAATCCAAAGCGGCTTAAATGTGTGTGCTAAGTGCCGTTGAGCTTATAATGAAACACCACTACAACTACACAGAACCACTTACACCTGCGCACACACACACACAGAGAGAGAGAGCCATGGACCAAGCAGTGAAGCACACTTCCCGCACAAATGCCACACCCACTTCCGGTGTTATGTGTGTGGGTCTGTTTTTGTACAGGTAAGGCTCACGGGGGCCAGCAGAAAACCACAAAAACCACCAACACATAGTCGCACACCACATCCCGGGGCCCACACAGACCCGACACAAAACTAGGCGCAGCCTCTGCCGCAGCCAGGACAATGGCAGGACGATGCCAGGATGAGGGGTGGAGACGAGGACGGGGCTGGCGCTTGCCTCGTTTGTTATCATATTTTTTTATGATTTATTTGCCAAACAAAATTTCCGTTGTCATCTCTTTGATTGATGGCCCCGAGGCCCCCGTCCAAGCCATCCAAGGGGATGTTCTGTTCTGCTGTCAGTCTTTCTATTCTATTCATTTGAGTGTGTTATTAAACTCATGCTTAATTAACGCGATTATTGCTGCCATTTGTTGGGTAAGCTACAGCCACACAGCCACAATGCCTGTGGTTTCAGCCGAAACTTGGATACAGCTGGCCTGGCCGTGCCTGCCTGCCTGGCTGGACTTCATTTGTTCTCGTCCATGCCATGGCTGTGACGCACATCCCTCAATTTCGTGTCACATCAAAGTGCTTTGCGACGCCCCCCGCCCCCGCCCTTGTCCCTGCCCGCCACTCACTCCATTTCCCCGCGGGCTGTCAATGTCGGGCGTTGTTGATCGCAAAAATTGAATTGTATATACAATTGAATTTTTTTGTTGAAAAATGGTTGCACAGGCATCCATCCATTGCATAATGCCGAAACCAGACAGGACCCACAGACCGAAGCATTTTGAGTTATGACACTCGTCTAAGGTCACAGCCAACAGAAGCAGAAGCAGCAGCAGCAGCAGCAGCAAAATCGGCAGCAGATGTGCATGATATGATGGCTGGCACCGTGAGGTTGGACATTTCCCATGCATGGCAAATGACAGTCAAGGTGCTTGAGGATTTTCCTGGGCCATGCCATCGAGTGCACTGGGACGGCAATAAGGACGAGAGTACTCGTAGTTGGCCAAGAAAGTGTGTGAGCAGTGAGAAGGTTTGAGCGAGTGAGTGCCGAGTGCTGGGTGCTGAGTGCCGAGTGGGGAAAAGGTTGCTGCTGCTGGAATTGATTGTAAATAAGAAAATGATTGCATATCGTATTGGATTGTGAGCAATCTGACTTGGGAGAGGGGAAACCCGACCATTTGGGTCGACCGTTGCTAGCGATATGTTCACGTTTGTTCAAAATTGATCAAGACGGGTCTTTTTCTTATATGTATTGTACATGCAGTTCTCTCTTATCTCTCAGAGATATAGCACCTCAAACTGGATCAAGTCATTGACCCGCAGTGCAGAACCTCTTTAAAATATTTACTGATTATTTTACTTTAACGAAAACACTTTCTGACCAGCCCAATCAATGGAAATTCCTTGGCGATGCTATTCGAAACTGAACTGTAAACACTTTTGTGGTCTGGCTGCCATTTGAGAGGAATTTTGAGTGTGCCACGGGAGGACAATTGAAAATCTGCTGTGTCCTCAGAAAGCAAAGCACCTTCTCCGTCTAAATATTTAGACAATCAAACAAGATTTGCGGCCAGTCAAGCTATTTAATTTGTGGTGAAGGTGCTTGCCTGTCAATCGATTCGGATGGAACAACATGTCATTCCATGGACAAGACAAACGCATACCCCCCATCCCCTCCCCTCCCCGCCCCCCACATACATATGGTCGTAGCCAGGACGTACATACATAGCTGCTGCTTCCTTTGCGGTGCCGGATGGAAAATGTAGCTTTGATTGGAATCAAGTCTGCCCCTCCCAGATCCCAGATTTTGTGTGCTGCTGTTTGAGGCAAAGCGGGGAGGAGGTACGAGTGCCGAATCAAAGGCCAAAGCCGAATGCCAAAAGCCAGTGGATTTTTAATTAAACGCGCCAATGAGGTCAAAGGGTTAAAGGTTCCCCCAAATGATCCTTGAGTGTTCGATTCGATTCGATTAATTAGACTTTTGGCTGCTCTTTGTCTACCCGAAATGAGCAGAGGAGAGGAGAACAGAGCAGAGAGCTAAAGCCGAAACCCATTGTGCATAATCAGAGATGCCATCGGGGCGGGGCGGTGCCACGGGGCCTTTAAAAACTTTTAATTGAAACCGCTCTCGAGTCACGTACTTAAGCGAGTGCTCGTACGAGGCGACAACGACACTGTTAATTATAAATCTCCGGCCGTGTCTGTCCGTCTGTCCGTGTGTGTCTGTGTGTGTGTAGTGATGTGTGCGAGTGTGCATTTTTATTGCGATGCATCGGCAATTAACAGACAAATATAACAACAAATAACAGGCGGCAGGCAGCAGGCAGCAGGCGGCAGGGTTTGCAGATGTTGCGATTTTTTATGCCCCAACTCTTGCCCCTGAATTATTGGCGGTTGTGCTGCACGGTTTTTGCGTAAGCGCAGCTGCCGGGGCATTAATCCAACACGGTCACTACCGGGACACGGACACGGATACCCATACTCCAGCGCCTAACCGACCGATGCGCCTCGTAAAGCACTCCGGCAATACCGCGATCCGGAAGCTCCATTCCAGCTTCAGCCCAGTCCAGGCCAGTCCAGCCCAGGCCAGGCCAACGTGAATTTCTGCAGTGATTTGCGTGCATCGGCATGTCCTGCGAGGATTTCGACCATTTTGGCTGCTGTAGGGCTTTTTCGTTGTTTCGCTGTCATTCCGGGGGCGATGGTACAGTTCCAGCTCCAGGGTTATCCTGTATTCGAGTGGATACATTTCAGAGTCAGACGAGTATTAACGGGTATCTCGTAGCCTGGAGCCTCCTTCCCATCATTCACTTTTGCAAGTAGTTTTTCTGTTCTTTTTCGACACAGCATGGCATTCAATTGAACCGAAACGTGTATGGTCACTGGGGTAAACCATTCTGGGTTGTCTACCCCACCCCGTCCCGCCCCGTCCAGCACCCACACGCATTCGCAAACGCACTCTCTGATTGCATCAAGTTGAAATAATGTAATTAGTTTTTGCGCCGCGGTCGAGTGTCGAGGGCAGGATGCAATTTGGTGGAGTGGGGATTGCGATGGCCGAGGTGGCCGATGTGGTCGATGCGGGGATCGTGCGGGGACCAGGCCATGGCGAGGCACAGATAAGTTTGCCTGTTTGATGTTTTGGGGGCATCGTTAACAGTTTGTTTTGTGAACTAAAGAGGGAGACCTCTGGGAATCTGGGCACGATAAGAGATCCATTAAATGTAAATGGCACGAGCAAGTTTGTCAGAAGGCACTATAGACAATCATCAGATATGTACGATATGCAAGAGGTTGGTTTTATTTGGGGGATTGTTTTGCAAACAGTATCTCACATTCCAAATCAAACAAACCGAACTAATTAAAGCTGTATCCGCACCATAACTCATAATCCAGCCAAACATCTGCTCCAGCCTCCAGGATGGTCCTGGTCCTGGTCTTGGTTAATTCTCTTTGCCATCATTTACGTCGTGGAGGACCACAGTGGGACCCACTCCAGTTGTGGCCTACATAGTTAAGTATCTGCTATATCAAGTTCCCGGCACGAGAAATACTTTTTGGCCGCATTCCACTGCGAGAATCAGAGAGCAGTCCAGTCCGAGCGCCGGCCAATTTAATGGCGCCCATTATGCGCCCATATCCAATGGCCGCCCAATTGTGCCCGAAAAATTATCGCACCCCGGCATGCCATCCGCTATTCGCTGTCCTGTCAAATAATTAATTAGAAAATAATTGCACGTAATAATTCATTGGGCCCAGTGGGCCATTCAAATGGAGATAGATGGAGAGAAGAAAGCAAATAGCCCATGGGCAGCCTGCCACACAGATTTCATTTCTCTCTCTCTCTCTCTCTCTCTTTGCCTGCCAGAGGATGAACTGGCACTGGCACTGGTTCTGGGTTCTGGGCTCTGGGAGGAGGATGGTGCATAGCCAATGGCTAATTCCGACTGTTAATTTTGTATGCATTCGATTGGGTGCGTTGGGGGTCCCTGCCCCCTGTCCCCTGGTGCCCCTATCTATTCTGGGCTGTCATGTCGCATACATCTAAAATTAATCATTGGAATGCAGCATAATTTATTATGTCACACAGCAGCCGCACTGGCCACAAGCCCAAAACTGCCAGACGAAACCACACCAGAGAGGGAGATAGAGAATGAGAGAGCGAACGAGAGGGAGAGAGAGTGAGAACTGCCTTTCCGCATAGGCGTTCACTTCCTGCGGTTGACGGTTTGTCAGGGCGCCATTTAAAAACGGTCAGGACCCCAAAGCCCCTGCCGGCCGCGTGCTACCTCAGAAATGTCATGTCGAGTGTCGGGTCTCTTCAATCAAATGTGAAAATTTGTATAATTACAGGCTGGACGACGGCAGGCTTCCAGCGGTGGAGCCATTTGATTTAATCAGGTTAATAGCGTTTGCATGTCGCGAGGGACACACACACACACACACTCAATACTTACTGGCCTGGTGTGAGGGTGAGTGTGTGCGTGAATGCGTGTGTGTGGGGGGACTTAGAGGTGTTAAATGTTTGCGGTTGCATTGTAATAAACTTGCATGCAAATTGCCGCCCATCAGGTTTAATTACAAGGCCTCCCAGGGCTGCCTGCGAGTAATGAAGAAAAACTGCCAACCTCCGCCGGAAGGTAAATTGATGATTGATGAAATTTTTGTATGCTTGAGTGCTGGCGGGGCTGGCGGTGCTGGCGGAGGTGTGAGCCATCAAAGGGTTTCCTGCTGATGTATGTTGGATAAAGCGCCCCATGATTGATTGCCAGTTGTTAAACCTTCCATTAGTGCCACTCAAAAGGAATCTGTAAAAAAGAATCCTTTGGCTTTGGCTTTGCCTTTACCTTGGCTTTGGCCTTGGCCCCCTCAAAGAAAACAAACACAAACATTTTTGTTTTTTAATTTGCATTTTTTTAAAGTTATTTTTATTGCATTTCTCGCCTTCTCTTCTCGTCTTTTCCTCGCTTTTCCAAATGTGTTTGGTATGAGAATCTCAAATGATTTCATTTCATTTGTTTTGTTTTGTTTGCTATTTTATATGCCATTACCATTACCATACAATATTACATTTTTCTGCTTGTTTGTCAAGTGATTTGCCATGGTTTCTCTTGTTTTGTTTCTCGTTTTCTTGTTTTCTTTTTTCTATGTTTGTTTACAATTTGTCACAACCTTACAAATTGAAAATTGATTAAACCAATAAAGTTTTGTGTGTGTTTGTGTGAGAGAGTGCTATTGGAATTGCCCTTCAATACTACTCGTACTCGTCTCGTACTCGTACTATCCGGAATAGAAGAAGTTTTGAGCTGGATTTACCATTTTTGACCATTACCATTAGCTTTAGCTTTAGCTTTCTTTTAATTTTGGTTGGGCTCAGATCTGCGATTGTTTTTTAATATAATACTTTCTCCTCGTTACATCTCTTTCCTCAATCTATTATCAATTTGGTTTCGGTTTCGGTTTTGGTTTTGGTTTCGGTCTTGTAAGGTGGCGCCTGGGAAAGGGCCTGGAATGGGGGACTGGGGGCTGGGGGATGGGGGCGCAGGCTTACCGTTCCCCGACGCCTCTCGTTTCCTATACACGATGCTAAATTTAAAAAAAAAATTCTTTACCTTTACCATCTAAATGTTTACAGATCAAATGTGGGGGGCTTGCTCTCCTTCTCATTTTCGTTCGGAAGGGTGTTTGTTGTTGGAAAGTGTAATGCTATTTTCAATGTCAATGTTTTTTATGTTTTAATTCATATTTTTATTTCAATTTGTGTTTTTTGCATTTGCTCATAAAAAACAAATGGTACAACTTACAATTTGGCACATCATTAAAGATTAGAGTTCTCATATAATATATATATATATATATTCATATACTTTATATTTATACCATATATGACGCCTACGCGTCTGATCTATGTCAAATTAAACAAAAAAAAGTGGCGCTGGCCTATGGTTAGACTACACACAGATTCGTCTCTGGGACAGTGTGGGTGGGGGGTGGTAGGGTTCTAGGGTTAGGGGGGTCACAAAATAATGAGTCGGGTCTAAATGAGAACTTTATCATATACATAATATATAATATATATCGTAGGCTACTACCATATAGCTGCAGTGTTTGATTGAGTTTGCGTTTGCACTTATTGCATAATTTATCCGAGGTCTGACTTTGCCCTCAACGCTTCAATTGCTTAAGACAAAAATTGTGTTTTCCCTTAGTTTTGTTTTGTTTTGTTTTGTTTTTAAAAATTGCGGTGGAAGTTGAGTTTATAATTTAAATGTATATATCGTACCGTATTATGTTTAAGTTTTTGCTTTATAACTAGATGGTTGTGTTTTTTCTTTTGTTTTTTTGTTTTGTTTTTTTGTTTTATTTTCTGTCTGCTCATAAAACCCAAATCTATGTCTGTGTTTGCATCTGCGTCTGTGTGTGTGTGTGTTTTAAGGGTGATTCTTGGGGTGGACCCAAACTATTTGTTGCGCTATTTGAAAAATGTATTATTTAATTACGTCTTTATTATAGATAATTCACTTGAAAGCTACATTTAATTTGGCAATTGTTGGGTTCGATTTGTTCTTATCATTTTACAATTTTCATCTCTTTTTTCATCTTGTTTCTCCTTCTGTCCCCTTTCTCTGTCTCTCTGTCTCTGTCATCGGCGTACTAACTAATATCTAACTAAAAATCGTTTTAAAATATAAACTTTGGCTTTAAAAATGTCAACGTAATGTATATAGTATATGTATCAATATAATAATTATGAGAGAGAATCGAGAATCGAAAAAAAAAGTGGTAACACATTTATGTGCGTATAATTCTGAGTATGACATAATTGCTTCGAGTTTTTTTGTGGGCAACCCTGGCAACCCTGTTTCTACGCTCTCTTTCTATTTCCCTTACTCTTTGTGTGCGTGTATCTCTGTGTGTGTGCGTGTGTGTGTGTTTTTTTGGGAGAGGAATAATGTCAAATATTATATATCTTCATAAATATGTACATTCTAAGACAGTTTCCAAGTGATTAGATTGGATTGAAAATGAAAAAAAAAGCACACGAAAAACTCATCATAGTTGAAGCTCTTTGGAGTTGATGAAATCTTCCTGACTGTCCCTGTTCTTCCTCCTATAATTTCGCATAGTTTTTGCTTTAGTTTTGTTTTGTTTTTTGAAAGAACACTTAAGAATTGCACGATTACACACACACTTACACACCTACACACGCACACACACACACATGTAATATTTAGTAGCTTTGTTTCCTTTAGCATAGTATGGTTCATAAACAACTAGTATAAACTTGACGACAGTAGCTGCCTAAGAATCAAAATCGAGAACGTGAACGTGAACGTCGTTTTGGTTGTTGTTTCCGTTTTGAGCATTTGATCGTTTGATTTGATAACATTTTGAAAAATACACAACGTTAAAAGTTTTCCATTTGGTATTTTTGCTTTGCGCATTTGCATTTGCATTTAGCATTTGTTTTGTTTTGTTTTGTTTTGTTTTGTGTGTGCATTAGATTCGAGTGTGTGTTAGAAAATAAATTCTTAGTTTTCTTAGGGAAGGGTGTCTGTTTCTTCGGTCTAGTCCGAAAGTGAACAACGATTCAACAAAGATTCAGATTCAGTTTGGATCTTATTTGGATCTTTGTTCTTTGCTGTTTTTAGTTTTTTGTTTTGGTTTTCTGTCTTTACACACAACACACAAGGAAAGTGCTACGGAGTAGGAGCTAAAAGTTGTTTAATTTTTAATGCTTATTATTCGATTTCCACATCATTTTCATCAATGGCTTTTTTGTGTCACTGGAAGCTTGACTTTTTAAAAACTAATTTCTTTTTCTTTTCTTGTATTTTTTTTTTTTTGATTTTTTTTCTTTTTTTCATTTCTTTTTTGTTTGCTTTGCTGCTATGGCGGCATTTAAAGTAAATATTATTGTATATTCCAAGGATATGTCTACGTGTTGATCTTTTGCATTTATGTACGTACCTATGCACTACGATTTTTGTTTTTTGTTTTCTTTCTGTTTTTTGTTCTTGAGCAATTCGAATTGAGTCGATTTCGAGTTCTGTTTTGGGGGGTTAGCTGCCAAAAAATATATATGTATGTATGTATAAATACTAGGAACAACCAAAGCAATGCGCATTAAAAATAAATTCGTCGACAATACAATACAGTACAAATACAAGTACAAGTACAGTACAGAAATGAGTATTCTTTGGGTATTTTCAAATTAGAAATTATATATGTCTAAAATATATGCAAATAAACATACTCTATAATGGTATTTATGCTTTGTGCTTTATGCTTACTGCTTTTTGCATTGTGCATTGTCCCGCTCTCGCTCTCAAATAATATACAATTCGATTGGTTGATGCCTTGATTCCTTAGAGGGAGGGAGCGGGGGTGCGTGGGAGCGGGGGAGCGTGGGGAGGCCTCTCTCTAAACTTAGTTCAAAAATGTTCTAACAATCAACAACCAAAAGGTATGCTCGCTCGTATCTAGTATTATTATCTGATGGATGATCTGATTCCGCTTGAAAAGTATCTAAAAAAAACATTGCTCTTTTTGTCTGGTTGGTTTCTGATATACAAATACAATGCCTTTATCATAACTATATATCTTGTTGCTATATATATATATCTGTATATATATATATATATATAATGTATGTGTATGTATATATATAAATTCTGCTTTGCCGCACAAAGTTTCAGCTTTTGTTCTGGTAAAAATCTACGCATGAAGCACATGTTTTTTGTTTTCTTTCTTTCCTTCTTTCACTTTTTGCAAAACTATTTTGCAATATGAGTTTTTCTTTGCTTTACTTTTCTTTTAATTTTATGTAACTTTCCCTTTCTGTTGCTTTTCTTTTTTTTGTTTTTTTGTTTACTTATACAAACTCCGTAGAACTGTGTTTAGCGCTTTTTTGTTTTGTTTTTGTTTTTGTTTTGTGGCTTTTACTGGACGACATTGATTTGTTTATGTTCTTTTCTTGTTTTTTTTGTTTGTTTTTGTTTTTGTTTTTTGTTTTGTTGCATTTAGCTTTGATTTTCAACTCTCCAAGATCTTTTTGAGCGGCGGCTGTTGTGTGTTGAGTATCTTGTAGCTTGTATCTATCGGTTTGGTTTTTGGTTGTAACTTCTACTTACTGCACGGAGTAAAGGAGGAAGGAGTATTTACTTCTAAGTTACTTGCTTATTTGCATTCCTGCTTATTCGCATTCTTGCATCTTTGTTCATATATTGAGCATTTTCATCGAGAGTAGTTCAAGTGCATTATTTGGCTGACTGGCGTTCTTAATGGTTCCTAATATGGCGTGAATCGATTGAAGCCGCCGCGGTACATGGTTGCCTATAAGAAGGGGGAGAGGATAAGAGAAGAAAACAAAGGATTTCGGATTAGTATATCATAATAACAGATCTCTTTTGTATTGCAGAGGCCGGCAGCGTCCTATGCACTGTGCATAGGAAAAGGCCACAGAGCAGCGCAGTCGCCACACACATAGTGTAAAAACTTCGTGTAGCGTCGGCTCTAAGCACACGCGGCTTCGTTTTTCTTATCTGCTGTCTCATGTGAGTATCTGCGTGCCGACCTGCGCCCTGGTGTAAAGTGCAAGTGGAAGTGTAGTCGAAGGAGTCGTGTTCTGCTTACCCCATAGCCGGGCACGGGTCCAATGCCATGTCCTAGATAAGGATCTGCATACTCGCGCGCATATCTAGAAATATGTTTTGGTTGTGGATGTTTCATCTTATTAGTAAATTCAAATGGGGTTCTGTTAATTTTGTTTGTGATGGTTTCTCGATGAAGTGACGGTTAATTTTAATCTTTTTGTTCCTCTTAAATTGGATGTTCTTTAGTGGTTTGGTTTATTGAAAGTTGTTTAGTTCGGAAATGGTTGTGCAAAAGAGCTCAAAGGTTAGTCTTAGGGCTTCCTTGTTGGGCTTTAGACTGCTGCTACACTTTAAGCAATTACAAACACGGTTGTTAGAGAAGGCAGAAAACAAAACGGTTAAATGATTATTAAAATTTTAAATGGCAGATGAACGAAATCAAATTCAAATAAATTGATGGAATAAACTTAAAAAGTGAATAACTAAATAAAACATAATACAAATGCATGTTGATGAATGTGAAATAATAAAATAATACAAATAAATATATTAAATAATAATGATACATGAAAACATACACAATACTTATTTATATATAAGTGCTTTCAGATGATCAGCAGTCTATGTAGTACCAACAAATACCTCCCAAGTTTATTGATTAGTTGTGTGTTTGTCTTGGGTTGGAGGGAGAAATAGAAGGGAATGGAAGGGAGAACTTACCCCGCTACGGTGGCATATCCGGCTAGAGCCGGCTGGGCGGCTGCTGCGGCAGCGGCCCCGTAGGCCGCTCGGGCAGCAACCGCCGTGTAGGTGGTGGCCGCAGTGGCGTACGCCTGCTGCTGGGCCTGAGACAGGGTGTCTTTAACAGCGGAGCAGCGGCCTGGAATAATGTCAAGCAGATCGGGCGTTAGACAACCAACGGTAAAATGGCGCGGGGGGCGAAAGGAACAGAGACGCAGTTACAAATTTTTGGGTTGGGGGGACGACAACGGCAAACGGCAAGACTAGCGGAGGAGAGAGACAGTGAGCAAATATTGTGGATAAATTAGGAGCCTAAACCGGAAAGGAAAATGCCAAAAAAAAAGAGGTAGTACGAGTATATTGTTTGTACGAGTATATAGATTGTAATATTAACCAAAACCAAAACGAGTGCAAGCAAAATGGAGTCGGTGTGGCGGTGTGGCAGTGTGATGTGGTTGGTGGGTGGGTGGGTGGTTGGTGTGGTGTGATGTGGGTGTATGGTTTTTGTGCTTGCCAAAGGATATACAACATATTGAAGTAATATCTATGTACACATTGATATAGCGGTAGCACAGAGTACATAGTGTGTGGTGGGGTAGAACCATTGAAAGATCCGAGAACTACCGAGAGAACCCAAGATGCCAGACTACGAAAACCCAAAAAACGGGACACGAACCAGTAAAGAACTTAGCATACATAAGATTATACAACTAGGGTTAACTTAAGACTTATATAATATATAATATATATATATATATTGATATATACAAATACGAATACAAATACGGATACAGATACATATGTACGCACTACTGCAGACGTATGCAGGTACATATGTATGCAGTATGGTGCAGCATGGGGGCATAGAACATACACAGAAAAAGAGGCGCATTAACCAAAACGGGAGCAACAAACAAACAAAACACAAAATTCGGGCTGGGGTGGGGTGGGGTGGGATTGTAGGGTTGTAGGGGGTAGGGGGTAGGGGGGATAGATGTTTTAAAGATGTGCAATTATCTAAAACTAGATATGATTATTTTTACCAAAACATTCTGTGGTACCGGAATGCGGTTGATCGTATGTGGGTTACTGTTTAGCGTAGTCACAGTGCGGCGCTGTAATTTATGGGTATTTCGGTTTCAATAATTGATTTGTTTTCGATTTGTGTGTGTGTTGTTGGGTATTCGATACATTTTGGTTTAACGGTCGTGAAAGAATAACCAAACAAAACCAAATTCGTAGTAGTTACAAAAATGTAGTTACAGCATTGAAGACAAGAATAGAATTAATAGAAATAAGTTTATGTATTATTCGTATGTATACGTATGTATATTTTGGCAAAAGCAAACAAAATCTCAAGAAAAATAGCACATAATCGAGAATCGAAAAGAGAGATAAAGAGAGAGCGGCGTAGAGCATAGAACGTATAACGTATAGAGCGTATAGAGCGTAAATGCTTGTAAAAGCGATCTTGTGTTCAGGTCAGTCACTACGACAAACGACGCCTGCGGAAATGCGAAAATGTACGAAAAGGAAAAAGTTGGCAATGGAAATGGAAATGGAAAACCAAAAACAAAAGGATGCAATTATACGAGTACGAGTACGAGTATTTAGTAGATCTTATACACAAGTGTTTCAATGTTCAAGTTCAATCGATTCAAGGATTATTGCTAGGTAAGCCAGCGGTAAGCCTCCTCGCTGTCGCTGGGGAGGCTCAAAATCAGTAAAGTGAGTAAAGTAGTTTACGACCAGTTCTCAACGAAAACATACGAATACGAATACGAATACGAGTACGAGTATAACACAGCCAGAAATCAAATCAAAATCAAAATCCAAATCAAAATCAAGCCGCGTCACACGTTTCGGAAATGGAAAATCGGAAAATGCAAAGGAAACATATAAAGGTTGTAAGTAAAAGCGCAGTAAAAACAATACGATACAATAGTTTGTATAAATGTATAAACTTTTGTTCCAAAAACCAAGTCAAATGTTTCAAAACTCAATCGGTGTTTGTTTTTTTTTTGTTTTTTCACAAGCTAAGTACCATCAAAAATATTAAAAATAATACAGATTGTTCTTTCATTTTTTTGTTGTTTTTTTTTCTCTTTTTTTTTTTGTTTTGTTTTCTTTGATTGTGGTTAGCATATTAGTTTGAAAAAGTTTTATTACATTTAATATGGCGGCTGGCTGAGCGGCTGGAACTTCAGTGACCGGTTTGGCTGCCTGGAAAATTTATATATAGATATTTGTTTTGGTTCATATTTCGTATGTATGGGGTATAGTATATTCAGTATTCAGTATATTCAGTATATTCAGTATATTCAGAACAAGTTAGCGGTATTTAGTTCTCGCCTAGACTAGAGACTAGAATCATAGCTTAAGACATATCCTAAGGTGGCTATTGTTTGGCTTTTGCTTATCAGCTATCTATCATTTATCAGTTATCTGTTATCTGTTATCAGTGGATTTGAGACTCACCTGGAAGCGTAGATTCTGATCAGCGGATGCAGCGGCTGCTAGGAAGGGATCATAGTATACACTGCGATTCGGGGGGATAAGAGAAGTGGAGAAAAGTGATAGATTAATACACAAGTTTATGCAGCGACTAGACTAGAAGTTGATTGGGTCGGTGGGTGGGTGGTTGGGTGGAGAGAGAGAGAGGGCTCGTTCGTGTCTCTCGTTTGTTCTTTTTTTCTTTTTTTGGAGGCACTTGAAGCAAAATTCAAAAATTTTCTTTATTCAACATTTTTGGTTTTTTTTTGGGTTTCAATTGTTTGTTTTCATGTATTTTTTTTAACGCACTTGTGTGGTTTGGGATCAAGTTTTCAAATTTTCAAATTCAATGAAAACTTTATCCGCATTCTGTTTGGCTTTTGTTTTGATTAATTGTTGTTTTTGTTCTTTGTTTGATGGTTTTGTTGTTGTTGTTTTTTGGTACCGGATGCTGTGGGTAAATGGCTGAAACTTAAGGCGTAACTCAACAGAAACTCAAAACAAAAGAAGTAAGTCAATCCCCCCTAAAGCCTAACTGCCTGACTAACCTAACACCTAAACCTGATCCGATCTGATCTGATCTAATATCTGTCTAATGCGGGGTCTGCCCCGCGCTTGATGGCACTTGGAACTGATTGGAGGAAATGTATTTGCATTTTGATAGATTCAAGAGAACGAAAGGAAAATCATAAGGTACATAGTATGTATGGTATGTATAGAGTGGTTTATATATATATAGAAGAGAGAGAGAGATAGATAGAGAGAGAGAGAGAGAGAGAGTACTAGCAAAAGATAACCAACCAACCAACCACATACATAGGTCATTCCATTCCCCAAAAACTACATACTTAAAATGTTCTTGCTTGCTTTTTGCTTGCTTTTAATGCTTGCTTTTTGCTTTTTTAAGACACGTCATGCATGCACCTATTATGTATCTAATTAGTTTTGCTAGATCGCATATGTTTTAGATACGATAGATCTCTCTGTATATGTGTGTGTGTGTTGTGTGGGCATTCATTCATACGCTATCGTGTGTGGGTGTGTGGTCTATGTGTGTCTGTGTCTGTGTGAGGTGTATAAGCGCAGCCACAAAAGAATAGGTAAATGGTCTAGGTATAGGTATAGGTACATGGTTATATGTATGTGTGTTTGTGTGTGTGTATGAGGTGGGGGCACATGCACGCAAGGCTCTGGCAGAGCGCCACACTTTCAAGTCAAATTCAAATTCAAATGGAAATTCATCATACGCCTAGTGGTACGGTACACAATATACACAATCAAGTAGGTCCCTTAACCATTAATTAATTAATTCAATAATTCAAATCAAAAGAGTAAAGTTAAACAAAAACGATGCCAAAAACACACTGCCGTCAGTCAAAATATATATGTATGAGCATATACGAGTAGTATGTGGATATATAGAGGTATTATTATTATATATAGTACGAGTACGAGTACGAGTATAGATTTGCTTTTTATATGTAGGACTATTATGTAAATGCTTTTTTGTGTTGATGTTTTATTCTTCTTTTTCTTTTGTTTTTGTTTTTGGGTTGCGTGCGTTAATTGGATTGGATTTTGGTTTTGCTGCTTTTGCAATTTCTTTTGTATTCTGTTTGGGTTTTCGATAGTAAGTTCTAGTAAGTTTTTATGCTGAGAATTGTAATCAAACTTCTAGATGTAGTAGATTTCGTTATACTTTTATGCGAGCTTAAAACTTTACACACACACAAGATAGCTAAAAAAAGAAACATTTCAACATAAATTAAAACACTTCTCACCAAACAAGATAGATTATTAACATTAGAGAGAGAGAGAGCAAGAGAGAGAGACAGAGAGCGAGAGAGAGTGTAACAATCTCTTTAAGCTATAAACAATTCGAAGCTCGAGTGTGAGTTATAACAACAAATGGATGGATGGTACTTCCAGAGGGTTAAACGGAAATCAAAACGTAAAGGACAAACCATAACATTATTATTTATTATTTAGGTATATTTTGTATAAAGTTAGAGATCGATCGATCCAGTGCGCTAAGGACTACATTCAAAGATCCAAAGAAGTTTAGAAAAAAGATTTGGTATCCAAATAAAACCAAAGAAAATCAAAGAAAATACAAAAAAATGTACAGCTACAGCACAAAAGTTACAGCTACTTTTTGGTCGGGTGGCGGGTGGCGGGTGGGTGTGTGCACCGTGTGTGCCCCGTGCCACACCACGGAGGACTCGACTGGACTCTACTTACGGCGCAAATCCATGCAAAGCGGCAGCATTGTTGGCCGCATTGGCCGACGCTGCCATGGAAGCAGCAGCCGCAGCAGCAGCGGCCGGCGTCTGTTGAGCAGTGGCCGCCGATAGGCGGGCGGCGTAGGCGGCCGCGGCGGCAGCGCTCGCATTGGTGGCGACTCCTCCCTGGTTCTGGGCAGCCGCAGCAGCGGCCAGCGACTGTTGCAGGGCCGAGTGCTGCTGGGCGACGGCGGCGGCATTGGCCCCGGCGGCCGTCGGCACGGCCACCGCCTGGAGTGTCGGCTGGAGTCCGGCGAGCGCGTGGGCGTGGGCATGGGCATGGGCATGCGGATGCGAGGCGGCTACGGCGGCGGCGTGCTGTTGCTGCTGCTGTTGTTGCTGCTGCTGCTGCTGTTGCTGCTGGTGCTGGTGCGCTGCCGCCTGCTGCTGCTGCTGGTGGTGGGCCTGCTGCTGTTGCTGCTGCTGCTGTTGCTGGTGCTGGTGGACCTGCTGCTGCTGTTGGGCGGCTGCTGCGGCCACGGCGGCGGCGGCCACCTGGCGCTGCTGCTGGTGCTGTTGGGCGGCGGCGGCGGAGGCCGCCAGCAGCGCTTGGTGGTGGTGCGGATGATGGGGATGATGGTAGGGTGTGGCACCGACCACGCCCACATGTCCACGCTGAATGGCCACTCCACGCATGGCAGCTGCTACGGCGGCTGTGAGGCGTAACGGGGATTGGGGGGGTTGGGTTTTTCGTTCGTTTTTGTTTTTTTTGCGATAGTTTTTTTTTGCAACGATTTCACACAACATTTTTGACCAGTGTAGACGTGTTTAAGTGTGTGTTTGTGTGTGTGTGTGTGTGTGTATGTGTTGGGTGTATTCGTGTGTTCGTGTGCAAAAAGTAGAAAAAAGGAAAAGAAAAGAACATAAAACTCATGCGGTTAGTTTTCTCTTATTTTGTTTTTCTTTATATATAAGTAAATATGTATATATATATATAGGTATGTATATAAGTAGAATGTATATATGTAGTATATATTTTGCAAGTTCTAGGCATTATGTAGTAACGGTTTTATTTATAAATAGTATGTATATATATATTTATAGCGCTGAGATGATGATATGTTGGTATATACATAGAACAATACATAAGACGAATACATACGTGTGTGTGTGTGTGTGTGTGTGTGTGTGTGTGTGTGTGTGTGGGTAGTTCTCATACATACATATGTAAATATGTAAATGGGTTTTATTCGAAAAAGTACTTAAGATTAGAACACACTCAATTACCAAGAAATAATGCTACGCAGGTTGCATCTTCAGATTTAATCATAATATATAATTAATATATATATATATATATACATGTATGTATATATGTATATTGTCTATGCATATGTAGTATATATGTAAATGTGTATATGGAGAGAGATCAACAGAGTAACAGTAACAGTGGCAGTACAGTACGAAAAAACATTGGACCGATCTTTAGTACATACAGCAGTAGTAGTAGTAGTAGTAGTGGCATGCCACGTATACATACACATGTGGCAGCAAGACCTTCTTTTTGTTATGTGGCAACAACTGATTGCAGTGTGGTGGGGCGGGGACGGGGGCGGGGACGGTGGTACAAAGCATATCGAAAATTTACAATTTTTAAGTTTAACCCTTGCACCTTTCAAATTTCAAATGTGTTTAAAACTAGCAAAAAAAAACATTTACTAAATACTAGAACAAATGATGTAGATATAGATGTAGATGTACATGTAGATATGTAGATATATGACATGTAGATATATGATACGATTTTTAGCAGTTTACAGCACAGAAAGGAAGAGAGCGAAAGAGAGAGAGGAAAAGATAAGGAAAAATCAAAAGACTAAGAGAATGGCTTTCGTTGCAGGGAAAACTCTGTGTGGCACGTTCAAATGGGAAAACTCATTCGATTTGAGGTCTGGCCGCAACAGCCACATTTTTTAATATTATATACATTAAATAATTCCACGCGGTTTTCTCACTCAATTTGTAATAATTGCATCTATGCATCCGATAATTAACAATTTCCCCAGCGACAGCCACACCCCCTGCCCCCACAACAACTGACCGCTAAACGGGGCAGAAACGCTGGGGGGGCGGCCCAAATCATAATTGAGATTTTTAGGAAATGCTGAATTATATTTTATTTTTTTTTTTTGCTGTTGTGGCATGAGGATGAGTAGTGCAACATTTTGCCGCAAATTGAAAACCTGTTTGGACAGGGCGCAATTAAAAATTCGATTTGCCATATTTGTATGGAATTTATTGGCCAAAACTAGCGAAAATGTTTCCAAAAATATTGCCCAGCCAACATTCATTCTCTCTAATTTTCTGTGGGCGAAACGAAATAATTAAAGATATATAAAGTGTTGTGGGGGGAGGTAAGGGATGGGGGGATGGGGGTGGGTGTAGGTGTTTTAGTAACATGCAGAGAAATTTGAAATTTCATTCGATTTTCCTTTTTAAAAGGGGGATTTCAATTGGCAAATTGATTCAAATCCAAATTCAAATCCAAATTCGTTTTTCTTTGCATTTGTTCGGCTAAAGCGAAGATTAAACACACAAAAACAAATCGAAAATGCCAAATGCCAAATGGAAAATCGTGCAAACTGCAATCGGCAAAAAAAAAAAAAGTAGTTAAAAGATAGAAAGAGAGTACAAAGAGAGTACAAAGAGAGTACAAAGAGAGAGAGAGAGAGAGTAGAAAGAGAGAGTAGTTTGTATGGGATGCTCTAAGAGAAAAAGGCCTTACGGAAAATGCTTGCTGCGTCAAAATATATCGATTTACGATATGCGATTTACGGAGGATATATGGTACATTATAGTAGATATATATATAGTAGGTAGACTATGGTTAAAGCTAAAACCTTTTCCACATACTTAACGGCTAAGAGTTACGTTTACGCATACGAATACAGCAGTGGTAGTGGTAGTTTTCGGGGGTTGCCACTAGTTGGGGGTGGGTGGGGTTTATCGATGACACACGCCTGGTTATCGATTACTCGATGTATCTGCGAGCTAGTGTGTGTGTGTGTGTGAGTGTTTACTAAGTGGTGTTTGTGTGTGTGTGTGTGTGCCTAGACGTTCTGGAACAATGCAATCTCAAGGGCGCCAAAAAGGTATGCAAATATTTATATATTTTAGATATATGTATGTATGTGTATGTACTAGTTTCAGATAGTTCAAGTTCAAACCCAAATGCGTAAACCAAATTAACAAGACAACAAACATTTATATTTATATGCGGGTACATAGCATCGTATCGTATTACCATACAGAGAGTGAGAGAGAGATTCTCATAGCTAAAGAGTTTTTTTTGTGGTTTTTTCGGAGATCGGTTACGGTTACAGTTTCTGATTCAATCATTCAATCACGGCTTATGTTTTTGAATTCTGCTTTTAGAGGCCTCCTCCTCCTCCTGCTCCTCCTCCTCCTCCTCTTCACGCTTCACACGCCTCCACCAAAGACCCATAACTTTTGTCAGATTCAGATTGAGATTCAGTTTCAGTTTCAGATTCGATCATATACTTGTGCTCGTAGTACCTCCGCCGAGGTGCTGTCGCTGCTGTCGCCGCTGCGCTGGAGATGGCGCTGTGCGCGTGTGGGCGTGTCGTCAGCATAATGGGCGTGCCACCAGCAGCGGCAGCTGCAGCAGCCGCCGCAGCAGCAGCCGCAGCGGCCGCTGCCGAGGCCTGGGTGGCCGCAGGACCGGTACCCTGGGTCGGTGTCGCTTGGGCCACGGGCATCGGCATCGGCATCGAGACGGGCATGGCCATGGGCTGCAACGTGGGCGCTCCGGCGCCGACGGGTGGACCCAGGAAGGGCCAGGCGGCGGCCACCGGCAGACGGTATCCTGGTTTTGTCATATGTACATATATTTATTTTTGGATCAATTTCAAACGTCATTTCACCATTGCAAATATGTAGGTGGGTATTCAATGGTGTGGCATGAATGTTTATGTGTGTGTGTGTGTGTGTGTGTGTGTGTGTGTGTTTATACATAGTCAAGTTGTGGATGCAGTGGGTGGCGAGGCGAGGCGGTTCTGCAGATGATTTCGCTTAGTTCTCTAGTGCTCTGGTTTGGTTTGGATTGGATCTTTGGCTCGCGACGAGGACGACAGTCACCAGAGGTAACCAGAGGCAACCAGAGGCAACCAGAGGCAACCAGAGGTGGTGGGTGCAACCATATCATCATGATCATCGTTTACAGTTACGAGTTATACGAGTTACGATTATAAATACGAGTAGTTACGTGGCTAAGGAGCATTTTGCAGACATATTCAGACCAAAAGTAATACCAATAACGAACTCAGGACAACAATAAGGGATACTGAATAAAGAATACCGAATAAAGATGAACATACAACAGAACTGATTAGAGAGAGAGAGAGAGAGAGAGAGAGAGTGTGTGTGTATGTGTATGTGTGTGTGTGTGTATCAGAAACCAACAAAATATGTCATAATATTTGTATAGGCAAAAATAGTTGGTAGCTTTCGGTAGATATACATAAAACGTAAGATAAGATAAGATAAGATAAGGTATATAAGGTAGCAGTAGTAGTAGTAGTAGGTGGTAGGTGGTAGGTAGTATGCATAAGACAACACAGCCGCAAATACATCATTGGAATGATCGCAAGATCGCATCAATCAGTCATCAATCAGTTATCAATTATCATTATCATTATTATCAAGACTAGAAAAAGAAAATGGCCGACTGGCGACTGATTTTCATTGTCGAGCGGGTTGGTTCGAGGCGTGGCTGGCATGGGGGGCGGTGGGTGTGGTTAATGTGTCACACATTGTGTTTTCAAATGCAGACGAAAAACCATAATCAAATCAACGCATAAGGAAGGGAAATCAAAGTAAATATATTACCAAAAAAAAAAAAAAGAATTAATTCACTTATGTACGTTGCAGCATTATATATTTAGTTGGGGTATATATAGGGTGTATTGTATTGGTTTGTTGTATGCATTCGTTTAAGGTTTATAGTTTATAGAATTAACGCAATTTGTCATTTCCGTCGGGACCTACCGCAGAGCAAACGAAAAACTGATTGTACATATATTGTACTCTATATATAGGATATCAAATATGAAAATCGAACAGAAACATAAACATAAACAGAATGCTCTCAAATGCCGCTCAAATGGAACATACATACATAAGAGTATATACGTGGTACATACTGTGGTACAGTTATATGTAGGTACAGTTACAGTTACAGTTACAGTTACAGGTTATATATGCAAATCAGACTCATACGCATGTGTTGGTAAAAACGTAAAACGAATGTCATTTCTGGGGGGTGGGGGGTGAACCTCGATCCTCCTCCTCCTCCTCCTCCTGTTCCTACCCTGTATATGTATGTACATATGTACTTGCCACGCGTACATATGTATTAGTCATTATTATCATTATTTGTCCTGCCTAAAAACATTTCGTGTTCTTCTTCTTTTTCGGGGGGGTGGTGGTGTGGGGTGGGGGACTTGGCTTACAGACTAGAAAATGTCTCGGTAAATTCTCTTAAATATAGTATATGCATATTGTTTGTATATTGTAAAAAACTGATGAATTATTATGGTACATAATAGTAGTAGAATCTCGTATGGATAACTTATTGTTCTCAGTGTGTGTGTGTTTAGCTGTGTGTGTGTGTGAGTGTGTGTGTGAATGTACAACAAAACGTACAGTAGGCAGGCAGGCAATAAATACGTATACGTAATAGTAGTAGAAGTAGTAGTAGTAATAGTAGTAATTGTAATCGTAATAGTAGTAGTAGTAAAACATCGAGTGTACGGCTTGGAAATACGTTGACAAATCTCTTACCTTCTGGCCATTGGACGCAGACTGCAGAGAATCCAGCAAATGTTTTTATTCATTTATTTATTTGATTGGTTGGCATGGAAAAGAGAAAATAATTTCATTAGTTTTTCCCACATTTAAATGGAGATTTTATTGCATTCGTTGGATGTTTCTTTTGTTTCTGTTTCAAATATTATTTAATATACAATATACATAGAGATATACATATATGTAGGTGTAGGTACAGGTATATGGATACATTTTCTTATGGCACACACAAAATACAAAGCAGGCAGCTTCTAGTTTTGATTAGACGACATACACAATGCTCAATACTCAATAGTCAATACTTTTATGGTTATATATAGACGGTAGACGGAAGACGGTAGACAGTTACTTGCACATTTTTGTAGTTCTAATTGATTTCGCATGGGGGGGGGGGGGGGGGCGGGGGCGGGGGCATGCAGCATCTCTCAGAAAGGGGCTTAGGGCATTCAAACATTCAACAAAATAGTAAATCAGCAAACGTGGAGCAAATGTGGCAAACGTGGCAGAGACGTGGCAAACGGGCGGTGCTTTTCCTTCTTGTGGCAATCGAATGCCTCGCTGGGCACACAATGAGCTCCTGTCTCGGGGCTCAGGGCTATGCAAACTCACACAGGACTCACAGGAGTCTCTCTGTGTGTGTCTGTGTCTGGGTGCTGTGAAAATGGCAAAATAAATACCCAAAATGCAGCAAAAGCACAAGCAAAAGACATGTCAGACAGTGTCAGACAGGGGGGATGCAGAGAGTGCGGGGAGGGGCGACATAAAGGCGCATTAAGTTGAACATGTCAAAGGATCAACGTAAAAAATAACACATACACATACACACCCAGAAAGTTACAAAGACAAGAAATAGTCAGCAGTGCGGGGTGGAGTAGGGTGGGGGTGGGGCAAAAGTTTCTTGCGAAGGGCGCAGCGCAGCGCAGCTCACATTTGCATAAGACATAACACATAACATCGAGCAAAATAAAACGATTCTGCGGCATGCCCCCAGGGGTGCTCCTGATTCAGCTTCTGCTTCAGCTTCTGCCTCTGGCAACTTCCAGCAAAACATTTCGCTTTTTATTTTGCAGTAAATGTGGTGAGTGTGTGTGTGTGTGAGTGTGCAACATGTTTTGCAACTTTGTGGTTTATTTGTAATTATCCCCGACTACCGCTTGACTGACTGACTGACTGAGTGTCAGATGGATCCTGGCTGCTCCTGCTCCTGCTGCAGCCCGACTGCCAGTTTGATCCCCTGACTGACTGCCACCTAACGAGCAGGACAACGACGTGAGTCCTTCCCCGCCTCCAGCTCCAGCTCCTTCCTCCTGCTCTGGGTCTCTGCTTCTCTGCTTCTGGGTAATAATGTTGCAAGCGATTTGCCATGCAAAAGAAGCCGAAAGAAGTTCGAAACGTGATAAAGTGACTGCCAGAGGCGAGGCGAGGCCAGGCCAGGCTCCGTTTCTCTCTAATATCCTGCCAGGTCAGGGCCTTTGCCGAGCTTTCCTCTAAATAGAATACTTCACCCCCTCCCCACTCCCTAACTCCTGCGAGACCTCCAGCATTTAGTGCAACGCAAATGAAGCGCATTAGGTGCACGTGCACGAGTAGAGGACGTGGACGTGGACGAGGACGAAAGAAGCTCTTGTCGGGAGGGGAGGGGATGAGGGGATGGCATTGAAAAGGGCAACAGCCAGTCAGTGGATGTGGCTGTGGCTGTGGCTATTGCTGCCTCTGTCTCCGAACCTCAATCATATTGGCTTTTTTGCGTCCAAGTCAAAGTTTTGTTGGCAATACAAAAGCATTTTGCATCAGCAGAAGGATAACCGACCCGACCAGACCAGACCACTGGGGAGTCCCATCTGCCGCTGCTCCTGGCAACGCTTTGAGCCGCTTTACCAGAAGGGAGATCCATCCGACATCCATTCCTTTCCCTTTCCCCGTGCCTGTGACTGTGCCTGTTCCTGGGTTTGGGTTTGGTTCTGGGTTTGTAAGCGGCTTATCGTATTGAGCGAACCCGAACGAACGAAAGTATAGATTGTGCTCTGTGAATACTTTTTAATGGCAAACAGAGGAGACGATTTAATCAGCAGTATTATTTATTATACATTGCATGGAAAAGTTTTCTCGGTTTCATCTACTACTTCCCCTAGCCCTTACCCGCCCCCTACCCCTACCCCTACCCCTCGTGTCTCTTATCTTTGCTCTCTCTCTTTTTATAGTTATTTGTAAAGAAATGCGAGACGAGGCAGCCACAAGTTGCACAGAAATTCAATGCTAAACTGCAAAATGGTGCATGCTACATGGTACATGGAAATATCCCTAAGAACTTCTAGCTGAATTAACTTTAAGGAGGAAATTGGTAGTACATTCTGTAAAAGGACAACAAACAGCTAAGCGAAATAGCCAAACAATCAAAGGGATTTACTCAAGTGGAAGGGAGATGCAATGAAAAGAGATTATTTTGTACATAATTTTAAGAAATATTCTACGAATTTGTTGCATATTAAATCTAGCAGCAGGAGAGAGTGGAAAGAGGAGAGTGGCGAGTGTAGGATGGAGTACATAGAAGAATCAAACGGAAGAGTAACGGAACTAGAGTTTAAACATTTCATTTGAATGGCAATTTGCCAGTCACTTGTAAACGTTGAACCCCACAGAGCATCAGCATCTGTTTTCCAACCCATTTTCTGCACTTCATTTGCAAAGGACACAGTGGAAGATGGTAGACAGGACACAGAGTACGGCGTACGGTTTACGGTTTACGGTTTACGGATATGTTTTGAACATGCTGGGGGGAGACTGTACATGTACATACTTGGGGGGATGTTTCTGTTTAAAGCTTAAGCATCATTTATGTTTATTGTGGGGATTATATATCATTTTTTGTGGTGGAGACAGGGAATAGAATTTAAATTTTGATTTCATTCAGCCAATCGATTGGGGGGGGGGGGGGGGGGCCACAGTTAACGTGCAACATGCCATAGTTCTCGAGTGTCTTTTGAAATGGATGTGGTGGCAGGGGACTGGCATATACATACACATACATTTGTAGATATATTTGGTTTTGGGGGCAGGCAACGGTACAGGCAAACAACAACAAAAAACAAAAGATATCGAAGATATTTCTTCATTTTGGTTTTTGTTTATTTCTTTTTTTGGGGGGTTGAGGTGGGGGTGGTGGTGGGGGTGGGGATTTGGCTCACCTAGAGCTGGGGCCGGTATGGCACCATCTTTGGTCAGTACAACTGTGTGGGGTGTTTTATCAGAGCGAGAGCGAGAGAGAGAGAGAGAGAGAAAGAACGAAAATTATAAAATATAAGTAATTCGCGTCAATCGTCAATTATCATCAATCATCAATCATCATTATCATCAATCGTAAATCGTCAATCATCATCATTATCAAAGCAGACGCATTAAACATAACTTAATCGAAACCACAAATTACACATTAAATTAATTAATTGTTGAATTAATATTACAATTATTTCTATTGTGTATATATATGTGTATATGTGTGTGTGTGTGTGTTTGGGTGGTGCCGCAACCCCGCAAGAAAACAAAAAGCAGTCAAAATCTATTAAATCTATTTTCCAACAGGTTTTCCCATGGCTGGGGCCCACACAGGTCATAGGTTAGTGGTTCCAGCTCCGCGTTAACAAGTTTTTTATTGCCATTTTTGTTGTTGTTGGTTTGTTGATTGCCCACCCCCGCCCTGGCATACTCGATTAACAAACAAACAAACCCCAAACACAAAAAAGAAACAGAAAGGTGGGCAGGGGGGCTGGGGGGCAGCGGGGTGGCAACGTAACATTTTCATTAGGAGCACACACACAGGAACATCCTCGCCAAGGCGAGGCAAGGCGAGGCAACTCAATTTCTCGGTTGCAGTTGCAGTTGCAGTTAGTTTTAGTTTCAGTTTTTGGCCACCAAAGAAGTTGATGTGAAAAGTTCCAAGGCAAACAAACAACAACAAAGTATATGAAAAAAAAACAACAGCAAAAACAAAACAAAACACAGAAGAAACAAGAATGTAGAAAAAAAAGAGTGTACAACAAAAACACAACTAAAACTAAAACTAAAACTAAAACTAGGGGAATGTTAAGAAAGCAACAGTACGGAGTACGAAGTGCGAAGTGCGTCTAGTAGGGGCAGCAGCAACAATGGACATTCCAAGTACTGGCTAAACGGGACAGCAGCAGCAACAAAATCTTCATCTGGTTTGTTGTCAAACACTGAGAATGTCCTTGGGAAAGTGGCAATAGTATGACTCCTAGTTGTTGCTCCTTGCCAAGGCCAAAGGAGCTCGACTAAGGGGCACGTTTAGACAGTACTTATAAAATGCTATGGCTATCTGCTGCTGCTGCTCCTGCTGCAGCTCTTGTTTTTGTTCCTGGTTCCTGGTTCCTGTTCTGTGGCTGTTGCATTTCCTCGTAATTGCATTTCTTTGCTGAACATTTTAACTTGTTTCGTTACGTGGCTTAAACCTAGCTTCCATGTTTCTAACTATCTACGAGTATGTATGTGTGTATGTGTGTATGAGTGTGTGTATGAGTGTGTGTGTGAGTGTGTGTGTAAGTGTAAGTGTGTGTGTGTGTGTGCATGTGTTAGGATCACTTACCGTTGGGTACTGCTGTCACTTTTTTGGTTTGTACACGTGCAGTGGCGTTATTCACCTTCACAATTGGTTATTATTTTTGGTATTTTTTTTGGTATTTTTTTGGTTTTTGGTTTTAACGAGCGATCAGCGAGCGGTGGCGGTGGTGGTTGTTGGTTGTTGTTGTAGTTGTTGGTTTGGTGATGAGTTTTATATATTTTTTAATTTCATATATCATATACACACACAAATAGGTAGAGTATATATATGTATATATATATATATAGAGAGAGAGAGAGATAGATCGCATGTATATAGAGAATGTAGAAATAAATTATGTGTTAGTTAACAATTACAACAAAATCTTTGCAATTTTTGTGTGTGTGTTTCAAGTGTTGGTGTTGGTGTTGTTGTTGGGTGTTGGGGAATGTGTGTGGGTGTAGGTGTGGGGGTGTGGGTGTATGGGTGGTTCTAGGGTTTATTTGGTTTGCATCTTAATTTGCCTTCCATTACAACTTTGCAGATACAGATACAGATACTTTTGTTCCTGTATCCTTCCCTTTTCCTGTTGTTCCTTCTTCTTTTCGTTTCAGAGATCATCCATAAGGATAAACTGGTGGGAGGTCCGACCACGTTTCCATTTTTATTATTATTTTGATTTCATTGATGCTCGATTAATATATACTTTTCGAAATTAATTTTTTGTGGGCTTTTAGCGAACGGACGGACATGCGACATCCGTTTCCGGCTGGACATTGTGCGTGTGTGTGGTGGTGTGTGGCATGTGGCAGACCTTTTGTGGACGCCGAGACTTAATTAGACTCGTGCCACACCCGGAGGCATTTGGCGAGCGGAAAATAACATAGCACAGCCTTTTGTGCGGCTCAGTTAATTTTTGTTTAACCAACCATCGGCCCACGGACGGACAGCCGGACAGCCGGCCGGACGGACAGTCCGCTGCACTTTGTGCATTTTCAGCATATTTTAAATGCCAATTATTTGCGGCTCTCCATTTAACATTTAACATTAATCAGAATAAAGAGTGAGAGAGAGAGAGAGCGAAAAAGCTGGCGAAAATTGTAATTAATTTTTAATGAAAGGCAAATAAGAATCCCCAATCCTGAACACAATTTAAAAATCAATCACGGACGGGCTAAGAGGGGGGGTCCCGACCCCCTCTGACCTCTGAAAATCGTGCTGACAATGCGTGAGGCGATGCCCAGCGATTAAATGAACAACAATTATGGAAGTGGAAGATAACAGCAGAGCAGAGCACATATACATATACATCTACATATACATGTACATCTACATCTACATATACATGTACATATGTATATATATTTACTTTAAAGCCGCATCTCTTCTTCCACACGCAAGACATTACGTTACGTTACGTTAGATCCGTTTCAGCTGTGAAATTAGTGTTGTTTTGCTGTTCTTCTAGGAGGATGTGGATATGTAGTGGTGGGGGAGGGATGTGTTTAGGGGTGTGTTTGTGTGTGGTTATGGTATATGGTATATGGCATGCACCCACCTCGATTTTGCGTCCCTCAACCACGGTGCCGTGTAGACGTTCGCGTGCTCGTTCTGCCTCGTTGCTGTTAGCGAATGTTACAAAACCGAATCCCTGCCATTCGCAATCAAACATGCAATTAAAGAAACATATAGAGTATATAGATTACGATTTCCAAAAACTAAAAAACTATACAAAAAAAAAATGAAGTCAAATAGTAACATTTTCTTATAAATAATCCAAACAACAAGGTTATCTGGGGGGGGTTGAGGGGGGGTTGGTCAAAAAGCTATTGCTACAAAAAATACATCAACAAGGCAGGGCAGGGCTGGGCAGGGCTGGGCGGGGCGAGGCATTGGGGCGGGGCATTGGGCGGAGCGGCCAAGGACATGCTTCGGACATTGGCACATTTCTCGCTTATAAATTCTGAAGGATGGATGGATGGAGGGTCTGGTCTGGTCTGGTCTCTCTAGGGGGGTGGCGACTGCGACATGCACGTGCCCTACGCCTTGCAGGCGGCTTGGCTCTGTCTTCGCTCTGCGCCATGGCTCTTGGCTCATCCCTCAGCCTCCTTGGCTCTCCTCTCTGCTCTTCGCTCTGCGCTCTGCGCTCTTCAAGGGAATATTTCTCAAGGTGTTGGGAGGCCTTAAATTATGCACCATTCCCGGTGCCATGGTAACTGTGCAATTATTTTTGCCTGGCACCAGGATAATGTTCAAACGAAGAAGGACAGGCAGGACACAGAGAGCCAGGACACGGAGAGCTCTGGTGCTGGTGGTGTGGGTGTTGGTGTTGCCAAGGCAACGACAGACAAAAAGCATCTCCTGGGAATATCTGGAGTGCATAATTTAAATGAATTGTGCGACAATTAGATGCAAAATGTCCCACACAATTGCCGCCAGGCAGGCAGAGAGAGACAGAGAGCTGCACAGCAACAAAGGAAGACAGAGAGAGAGAGAAAGAGAGAGAGGGGGAGGGAGAGTTGAACGTGCCACAGGACTTACCTTGCTGCCGCGCTCATTGAATATGATTTCCACATCCAGAATGGTTCCAAATTGCTGTGTGAAAGAGAATAAAAATTAATTCCATGTCATCCCCAAGGAGTGTGGCACTCACCCCAAACATGGCACGCAGATCGGGATCCCGGAAGCGGAACGGTATGTTGGAGACATGCAGCCGCTTGGGCTGGCTTTTGGCATCCATGGAGGCGGCCACGGCCTGGGCCACCGTCGGCAGGGCCTGTGCGGGGACTAGAGCGCTGGTCAGGCTGGTGACCACGTTCGGCGACTGCACGGAGGCGGTCATGATGCCGCTGGCCGCTGCCGCCGCCGCATTCAGATGGGCAATCACCTGCGAGGTACTCGCCGGCACCACCAGCGCCCCGCCGTTGGCCATGCTGGCCATGCTGTCCAGCCCGGCGGTGGGCAGGAGACCCACGCCCACGCCACTGCTGCTGGTGGCGGCCAGGGCGCCGGCGGCTATCGAGCTGGCCGTCACGGAGGTGGCCGCTGCCATCGATGTGGGACTGCTGCACAGGAGCGGCATTTGCTGCTGTTGCTGTTGCATGGCGGGCGGCGTCTGGAGCAGCGGCTCGCCGCTGGCTATCGGTGAGGTGTTGCCCGACATGCTGCTATCTGTGGCACTGCCATTGAATGTGACGGCTGCTACTGCGGCGACTGGGGCCTGCTGCTGCTGCTGCTGCTGCTGCGATGCTGTGACGCTGGACGGGGAGCTGCAGAGCGGGGAGCCAGGCGGTCCACCGCCACCGCCACCACCGCCGCCGCCGCCGCCTGTGCCACCGCCTCCTCCTGTGCCGCCGGCATTCGAGAGGGCTGAGGAGCTCTGTTGCGAATCTGCAGCCTCATTGGCAATCAATACTGTGGACTGTGGAGGAGGAGAAGAAGAAAACAAGCAATTTAATTAAAGGATTTCATCACTTGAAGGCTCTCACTTAAATCTAGAATATTCGAGTTTTGTTTAATTTAAAGTTTGCTCTTCAAGAGTTGGCGAATATTATTGAAAGCGATTTGGGGAGGGGGGTAAAACTTCTGCTGCACCATTTTTGGTGGCTAGTGGCTGGTGGGTGGCTGGTGGCTGGCTGGGGGGTGGCTGGTGGGTGGCTGGTGGGTGGCTGGTGGGTGGCTGGGGGTGGCTGGGGGTGGCTGGTGGTTGAGCGTTTTCAGCACTTGCCTCGCAAATCGAATGCGAACGAACACAAGTGCCGTGCCGCCAATAAATAAACAATTGAAATGAAAATACAATTTTCAAGTGGTTTACATCCGAGCGCAAAAGGGATGCAACACACACACACACACACATCTCTCCCTCTCTGTGTGTGTGTGACCCAATAAAAAGTTACTGCTGGGGAAAAGCCGGGGGGAAAACGGAGAGGGGGGTACCCAGATAGGAATACACGACTACAGGAGTGCAGGAAAACACACACACAAACACACACACGCAGAGAGAGACACACACACACACACACACGGGGGGGGCGAGTACATATTTTGTGGCACAAACTCGTGTTGACTTATGCAATAAAACTGTCGCGCAAACTGTTGCAATATACCCCCAATCCACCGCACAGTGGCAGCAGTTTCGTCTCGCCTCATGCCGCATGCCCCACACAGCCCCCGGAGAAATGGCAATCCCAATCGACCCTGCGGAAATGTTTGCATTTTGTATTTTTGCATTATTAAAACTGAAAATGCACTGCCATGGCTCTGGCTATTGTTGTTATTCCTCTCCTCCACACACACGACACACACACACACACTCACACATGCAAGACACACACACACACACACAGAACAATGCCATACCATTTTCCCCCATCGAAGCTTTGAATAATATGAAAAATTCCCTATTTACGCAGGAATATAAAAACAGAACAGAAGGCTGCCAGACGTACAGATACCCTGGAAGATCCAATGATGATGCCAATGGCAGAGGGAAGCTCCTCTCAGAGAGGTTAAAGACAATCCTTCAGCCAGGATAACCACATCCCCCCCCTCTTCTTCCCTTGTGGCATGGCCAGCCTGGACTGCCAATCATCATTCAGAGGGTAGCAAAAGGAAAATAAGCCCCCAGGCAAAGCCCCAAACAAATTCGATGACAATGCAATAAAAATGAAAGCAGAATGAACAGCAGCAGCAATGGCACCAGCCTGAATGCCACAACGGGGCATGCCCCATAATGTAGGCAATAGAAATAACGCTTAACTTAATTTGCTGCGCATTGTTGACACATAAATCTAAACAGAAATTCCCGCATACATCTACACACACATCTACATCTACACACACATCTACATCTACATCTACATACACTCTGCATTTTTTGGGGTTTCGGGTTTGTTTTTTCTCTGTCGGTTTGCATGTTTACCGAACATTTCGGCCCCAAAGTGAAATGGCGTGAAAAACTTTGGCCATATAAATGGCTAACGGCTGAGAGGGGCGGGAGGGGGACTGTTATTGTTTCGGGTATCGGGTTACACGTAAATGACATTTAACGCTTTTTAGTTTATCGAAATGCTTTTGTGCGGCACGCGACAAATGCCTGAATGCCTCTGAATGCCTCATGCCTCATGCCCCGCTGCCCCACTGGCGAAAAGGTCGCCTGCCGCCTTTTGATTTGGTTTCTGCATTTCTGCATATATTTTGGGGGCAGGGCTCCAACTTTCTCAAAGAAATTTGCTCTAAATTGTTTCCTATTTGATATTTACTGCAGGGGGGCGGGGGCGGGGGCGGGGAGGGGCCAGCGCTGGGGCATGTTAGAACTTTGAGTTCTTTCGTTTGGTTTTATGGGTAAACTTTTCGCTATTGTTATACCCGGTACTCGAAGAGTAAAAGGGTATATTAGATTTGTGGGGATAACGGTTGTGTGTAACGCCCAGAAGGAGGCGTTTCCGACCCCATAAAGTATATATATTCTTGATCAGCATCAATAGCCGAGTCGATATAGCTATGTCTGTCTGTCCGTCCGTCTGTCCGTCCGTCCGTCTGTCCGTCTGTCCGTCTGTCCGTCTTCATTTGCGCCTATATCTCAGAAACTATTAAAGCTAGAGCAACCAAGTTTTGAATCCAGTCTCCTGTGTGATCACACTACTCCAAATGTGTTGCAAAATTTCGCCCCGCCCCTTTCCGCCCGCACAAAGGACGAAGGTCTGTGGCATGCACAATTTTGAAGATACGAGAAAACTAAAAACGCAGAATCATAGAGAAAGACCATTTCTATCAGAGTATTGAATCTGGATCAGATCGGATCATTATTATAGCTACAATGAAGAAAACCATTTCGAAAGTCATCGTTCCCTCTCGCTCTCTCTCACACGCGGCCCTGTCTGCTTTGCTTATTCGTATAAATGAGCGCCTAGATCTCAGAGACTATAAGAGCTAGAACAACCAAACTTTCTATCCAATCTCCTGTGATATCGAACCAGCACAAGTGTATTTCAAAATTTTGCCACGCCCCTTTCCGCCCCCACAAAGGACGAAAATCTGTGGAATCCACAATTTTTAAAATACAAGAAAACCAAAAACGCAGAATCATGGAAAATTACAATATCTACCAGATTGCCGAATCTGGATCAGATCGGATCAATATTATGGCCAGAAGAAACAAATTAAATTTCAGTGGCTACGCAATGCCTGCCAAGCGCTGACTCATGCCCCTCCCTCTCTCTCCTAAACACTTGTACGTCTCAAATATGTAGTTATACATGTCATGTAGAAATGTAGGCGCAGATATACAAAGCATATGTACAAAAAAATGAAAACATGTATAAAAATTCAAAAAAATTAATTTTTTTAATTTAAATATTGTTTTTGTCCCTTTTGAGAACATATAATAAATTTCATAAATCTTAGGCTCATATATGTATGTATATATATACTGACTGAGTACCGGGTATAAGGTAGAGCCGCGGCCTTTGCCGCGGCTCACAACGTTCCCTCTCGTTTTTGGTTTACTTTTAAATGATTTAATTTTTTTGGTTTACTTTTAAATGATTTAATTGGTGGAAAATTTATGGTTATTAATCTTAAAATTGTATGGAGGATTTTTGGTTTTTAATAATTCATAATTTTAACAATTTTTGTAGAACAAAAGGGGAAATATTTCATAATAGGAAAAGCACAAAGAATGTAGAGCCCTTTTTGGGAAATATTCTTAATTTAAATATACCATAAAAGTACCTATAAAAATACCTATAAAAATACCAATAAAAATACCTATAAAAATACCTATAAAAATACCTATAAAAATACCTATAAAATAACTATAAAAATACCTATAAAAATACCTATAAAAATACCTATAAAATACCTATAAAAATATCTAAAAAAAATACCTATAAAAATATTTATAAAAATAAGTATTTTATATACGAAATACCTATATTTAGTTCAAATATTTTCATATTAATGGTAAGATATAAGAGACAGCAATTTCTGTTTACAATTTCCACTCTCTGGGTCAAAATATATATTCTCTGGGTATATACTCTCTGGTATATACTCTCTGGTATATACTCTCTGGGTATATACTCTCTGGTTATATATTCGTATAATAGTTAATATTTCTAAATCTAATTGGTTACACTTATTCGGCTTTTACTTCTGGCTGTAACCATCTCCTTCCCTGATACCTGGGCTTCGAAGGAAGAGGCTACAACACAATGGAAGAAGCCATCAATATTTTCTCTTTCTCTTTCAAGGCCTCTCAGCTCTCCTCACTGCACTCTCATCATTTACTGGAAATTATACAACAAATAATTATATATTTATCCCAATCTTAAACCCAATCTTAAACTTATAAGCCAAGCTTTGAGAACTGTAATTCCATTCGCTCCACTCACAATTAATTATAACAAAACAAAAAACCCAACAAGCAAAAAAAAACCGCAATGAAATGCATCAAAAAAATACAAAAAAGAAGAATCGCTGGAAACATCTGCTGCCTCTCCTTCCCCCTCCCCTCTCTCTCCTGCTGTCTCTGTCTATCCGCAGATGATGAAAATGCATACAAAATGCTTTTACAAAAGAGTTCAAGTTGAGGCGGAAAAGAAGAAAAAGATTTTCCCCCGGCCAGTCTGTTGGTCGCCTAATGAAGATGAGCACAATAAACAAAAAACACAAAAAACAGCAGTAAAAAACCAGCAGAAAAAACGAGCAAAAGAAAATATGGCAAAAAAAGAAGAAAAAACCCCCAAGAAACTGGCACGTAAATTTCAATTGTGGGCTCTTCTCTTCTCTCCTCGTTTCGTCTCTCTCTCAATTTTTTTGTATTTTTTTTTGTTTATTTTTTTGTATTTTTTTTGTTCTCTTGTTTATTTTATTATAATTCTTTTTTTGTTGGTGGCCGAAAAAAAGAACTCACTATGCTGAGCACATTTTGTGGGGGCTGCGATGATTGCTGCTGGTGGAGATGGTGGTGGTGGTGTAGCTGCTGCTGCTGCAGTTGTAGCTGGTGGTGATGCTGCTGCTGCTGCTGCTGGAGTTGCTCCATGGCATGTCCATTTGTCAGGGATGGCTGCGTGACCACTGAAACTGGGATTTGGCCAGGACCCGCACCAGCACCCTGTCCTGCTGAGGAGGCGACACTGCCACTGCTGCTGCTGCCACTGCCACTGCCACTGCTGCTGCTGCTGCTGGCTGTTCCATTGTACAGTGTCTGTGTTTGTGTTGACAGATTTGTCTGTGATAAATTTTCAGATAACAACAAGGATTTGCGTTTTAGTTGCGGCCTTCTTCACCCACTACCACTACCACTCTGTACGCTGTATGTGTGTGTGTGTGTGTGTGTGGATTAAGATAGATGCTATAAAAAAGGAGGAGACTAAAAAATACACCCACAAAAAGGCAGACAGGCAGGACAGGCGGGGCGACCAACACCAACAATTTGCTTAAATGTCTAGCTTAATTTTTGTCTACATTCCCCGACAAAACTGCATTTACAAGTTGCTTAATTGCTTGGAACATGCCTAGAACATACGTTTACAGTTTACAGTTTACAGTTACATTTAGCATTTGGCATATTACATATTACATAATACATATCGTATGTACTAAAGTATATATAGAGATTATATATCAATGGAAAAGTATAATGGAATTACAAAATGCAAAATGAATATACAACCAAGTTGGTACCCAAACAGAGGGCAGAGGGGGCGGGGGCGGTGGGTGTGTCTTATACTAATTTTTCAACAATTTATTGTAAACTATTTATAAATGGTTTTTCCAGTGGGGCATATGGGGCGTATGAGTAATATTTATAAAAATACAAAAAAAATACATTCAAAAAGACATTCCTGGAGCAACCCCCTCCCCCTTCCCTCGTTTTGCCAGGGTATCAAAAGTTTACCCACTGTAGTTTTCCTTTTGTTTAACCATTTTCCAGCCGCCTTTTATGCAAATTGCTATTGTTTTGGTTATTATTGTTTAATTGAATCAAAGTTGAAATCCCATTTCATATTCAAGAATACTTAAACGCATATTAAGGCCTCGATAAATAAATAAATAAAAACACACAGCCTTTGGCTTTTATTTCTTTTCTTTTTATTTTCCCCCCACCAAAACAATATCAGAATATCGGATTAATTGGAGTGTTCGATAGGTGGATAAGTGGGCGATAGGTGACTGCCCTTTGGGGAGGGGCAGGCATACAGAAACAATGAAAACCATTCATCGTTCAGGTATAGAAATACTAAATATATATAAGTCTATATATAATATTATATATTTAATTAAATGCACACTATATTGTGCCTATCGAAAACAGCAACAACAAACAAGTGTGGCAAACATGAATGGGTATTTATTGCAATTAGTTAAATATTTGCTTAATTTATTACACCTGCAGCCAGGCCAAGCCGCAGCCACATCCAAGGCGGAGGCAAAAACCAGGCAAATTTACTGAAAACTAAAATGCAAACAGACGCCTCAGCGATACAACAATATCTATGTGTGTATCTGTGTGTGTGTTTGTGTGTGCGTGCGTGTGTATGCATTGTTAAAAAATGAAAGCAAACCTAATGCTTGCTCGCTCTCTCTCTCTCTTGCTCTCTCTTTTGCTCTCATCTGTTAAATTATTCAAATGCACGAATCAATTTCCATAAACAAATATCCCTCGGGGGATCAACAAAATCAAACAAGCATTTTGCACGAGTATTTATTGTACGGTTTAGACCGGAAAAAAACGTTACCCCTCCCCCCCCAACCCCAACCCCTGCAAACAAATGTTTGCCCCACACAAATATATTTTCATTTGTGATACATAGATACATATTTGAGTTGCAAAAATTCGGATATTCTAGAGTATGCAACTGATTTTGGTGGTGTATGTTGCATGTGTTGCATGTGTCTGTGATGGTCAATTTTTAATTAGAAAATAACGAAACAATAAACTACAAAGCAGTGTGTCAGTGTGTGTGTCAGTGTGTGTGTGTGCCTCGGGGCGGCCAAATGAGAAATGAGAGCAATCGCAGTGGCATCTAAAAGTATGCTACAAAAAAATAGTCAAGAAAACAAACAAACGACAGTGCGGGCACGAATATTATGGCAACCTGCTGCTGCTGCTGCCTTGAGTATTTTTTTTGTTTATATCTTTCTTTGCATTTGTAGTACTAAGTACCTACTAAAATCTACTAGTATCGCTACTAAAAACAGGCTTTCGACTACTAAAATCATGATATTGCTTCTAGGTTCAGGCCTCTACTTTTCTGGCTCCATCTCACTATGGGGAATTTGACCACTTTTTCTGGCCAAAACCCGTTGTCCAAAAGTCGTTAAAATTAAAAATTTTTAGCGGATATATATTGGAATAACATTAGTCTTCAATGTTACGTAACCGAAATTTTAACAGAGCGAACCACTGTTAAGTTAACAGCTTTCAAAATCAGCTGTTTTCTGTCAAGCAACATTTTTTTTTGCACAGAGTAATTTTTCTCAAAGTTTGAAGTTAAAAAAAGTGATTAATTGACCGATTTCAGTGCGGTTTTTACATAGAATACAAATCTAAGAGGCTTTTAATATATTATTTTGTTTTTGAACTGTACAAATTCTCCTTATATTTCGTGTAATTTTGAATAGTTTGACTGGTATTATTTTGTGACAAAATTTTGTCTTTAAAGAGGCCTACAAAAAGAGTGACAACTTTTGCACCCTTAAGAGTTAATACATATTGAAGAAAATTTAATTTTCTTTCAAATGCATATAATATTAATGTGCACTTTTTTGCACTTTCTTTGAAATTTGATTTTTTAGGACTTAACCTAAAAATCCAAAATTAGAGATTCTTGCTTTGTGGCTATGATAATGATAAGATCTGATCCAGATTCAAAGCTCTGATATAAATAATGTCTTTTTATGATTCTACGTTTCTAATTTTCTCGTATCCTTAAAATTGGACATGCCACAGATTTTCCTTCTTTATGTGGGCGGAGGGGGGCGTGGCAAAATTTTGAAACACAATTCTATTGAAGTGATATCACAGAAGCTTGAATAGAAACTTTGGTTGCTCTAGCTTTTATAGTCTCAGAGATCAAGGCGTTCATTTGGATGAATAGGCAAAACAGACAGGGTCGCGAAATGGTTCTCTGCATTGTGGCTATATTATTGATCCGATCTGATCCAGAGTCAACATCCTGATAGAAATAGTCATCCTCTATGATTCTGCGTTTTTGGTTTTCTCGTATCTTCAAAATTGTGCACGGCACAGATTTTCGTCTTTTGCGTAGGCGGAAAAGGGCGGAGCGAAATTTTGAGCTACACTTGTTAAAATGTGATATAACAGGAGCTTGAATACAAAATTTGGTTCATCTAGCTTTTATGGTCTCTGAGATCTAGGCGCTCATAAAGACGGTACTCTCAATTAGCGGGTATAGAAAGGAGCTACCACGCCCATTTTTTCAAAATATCTTCCTCTTACTATTATTAACTCATATCAAAAAACCGAACTTAAAAATATTGCTTCGTTCGGAAGTTATTAATTTAGGCCAGAAAAAGTGGTCAAATTCCCCATAGTGCATCTAGTGCTAGTTTCTATAATTTCCTGATGGGACTTTTCCAATGGGCGAGCCGTCACTGTTATCTATATGGCAGGAAGGTGTTACTCCAGTTCTCTCTGTGTGTGTGTGTGTGTGTGCCTTTGGCGCTTTACTCTCTCGGACACGCATGCAATTAAAAATGTAAAAGGCAGCAGAGCGGCCGCAATATCAGTGGCAGCAACAACAACAACAACAAAAAAAGAGGGTAAACAACAAAGAACTGAAACTGTTGTGGCAATAGGAACAAGCACGGCCTACTGGTCAATGTACATACATATGCATATGTATGTATGTGTGCATCTCAGTGTGTGTCTGTGTGTGTGTGTGTGACCAAATCAAAGCATCAGCACAAACCAAAGAGAACCAAAACCAAACTAAAGGTGAAACCAGAAAACCAAAAGCACACACACACACACACACACATACACACATACAAATGCATACCAAAAGCACACACACACACATAGTTAGAGAGACAGAGAGAGAGATAGAGCGAGAAAGAGATGTGGAGGGGGAGGGAGGCAGGGAGGAAGGTTGAGGTTGGAGGTTGGAGGTCGGAGGTTGGTTGCACTCACCTTTGTCTGTTGCATATACAACGGTGCGCATTCGGACACACTGGTGGCCACCACTGAAGCCGTTGCCCCACCATTGGCCGTGGCATATTCTGTTGAAACTCCTCCGACAGCTCCTGGCGTTGCCGCTGCTGCTGCTGCTGCGGCGGCTGCTGCTGCTGCTGCTGCTACTGTGTTCCCGGCGGCAGCTCCTGGTCCGCCTGCCTCGCCGGCCGCCTTCAACTGGGTCACTGGCTCGGGCTGCTGTTTGGCTGCCGCAGCTGCCACGGCGAGGGACAGACTATCGGCGGCTGTGGCAGCAGCGCCGGCCTGCTGGGCCGCCTGTTGGGCCGCAGCAGCGCCGGCTTGCTGGGCAGCGGCTGCTGCGGCTGCGGCCGCTGCTGCTGGCCCTGGAGCGGCGGCATAGCCGGCCGGAGCGCCCGGAAAAGGCGCCACGCCAGCCTGCACCATGTGCTGCATAGAAAAAAGAGAGAGAAAGAGAAAGAAAGAGAAAGAAAGAGAGAGAACGAGTTGGGGGAGAGGAAGAGGGAAGAGAGAGAAGAAGGGTTTATGGATTAGTATTGGTGGCATCAAAATCGCAAGTCCCACCCACACAAAAAACAACTGAAAAACATTATGGGTATTAGTGTTTAAGGATACCCTTCATGACTCTGCAAAGCAGAAGATTCCAAAGAGTTTATTACTATTATTACTCTTATTATTGTGAGAGTATAAAAACTGTCCTCCTGTTCACGTCTTTTTATTTCTCCTGTGCCGCTCACTTCCCGAGCCACGCCTTTATAATGTGCCCGTACTTACATCTAGTATTCCTATGGTATATATTATTATAGTATAGTATATTATGGTATCTCATGTACAAGTGTTATCCTACCACATTATTATTATTATCTCACAAGCGTAGAGCCCAATGGATGGCTGGAAATCCCTCCAGAGATCCTTCTCTATTCCGCCCAAGATCGGATCATCCCTAACCTTTTTTTTGCTTTACTGTTCCTTTGCACCTGGTGACACATTTCATGCATCCGACGGCACCCCCCGCGCCCCATAAAAGTGCAAAATGAAATCCTGGTAGTTTATTTAGCAGGTGGTAGCCCCCCACACATTTGGGTGCCCAGAGCTTTGGGGTTATAAGCTCTGGTTTAAACAAAGGACCCACAGAGGGGAGGCAGGGGGGGAGGCTAAGGATATCCAGTGGTGTAGGAGTGGGAGTGGGAGTGGCAGTGGCGTATGGGAGTGGCGTATGCGTACAAAATGCGCTTTAAATTGTCAGTTTTATTTGTATAAAATGTGGCCCTTATTTGGCTTGTCTCGCCATGGGTTTACCACCCCACCACGCCCCTCACCGCCCACCGCCCACTGCTGCCACAGCCACTGTCAGCATCTATGAAATATGCAAAATTTGCAGCTTATTGTTGGCTAAATACATACATACATACATATATATGTAGGTATACATAGAGTTTTATATATAAAAGTAGAAGCAGAAGCGCAACTTTTTCTGTTGGATTTTTGTGGTTCAGGGTGGCATGGGGTGGCATGGGGTGGCATGGTGGGGTGGCAAGAACGGGATTAACATGTGAGTGGCATTTTAATATGGTTTTTAGCCATAGAAAATTGTTACCTTGCAGCAAGCACTGGAGTTGAGCAGCAGCAGCAGCATGCCACGCGAAACGAGTGGCAGGAGCAGCGTTTATTTCGCAACAAAATTGGCAACAAATGTCCTTAGATTCCCAAGATTTGTGGCACTTTCTGCTCCAGCCCTGCTGCTCTTTGGGGCCAACATCTTTCTGGCTTGCCACACACGGAAAGGTTATTAATTTGATGGTAAGTGAAGGTCTTGAGTGGCACGTGTAAGGCCCGAAGAACCATTTCAGCCAATCATTTCGTTTAAATGTGAAATATATTCTATAAAAATAACCAAAAAGCGATTATAAATACCAAGACGAGAGAGCCGTTGGTGGATGCAGTTCATCTGTCTTGGCAGGCGGGGCATAAACCAGAAACAGAAACAGAGCCACCAGCATTTCAACAGTGCCACAAATAGTATGCTCCCCTCGTACTCCCCCCGCACACTCGAGTGTGCAAACGTGTCGCAGATTTTCTGTTTATTTTGGCATCAGCCCATCAGCCCGAAATTGCAGTCGTCATGGCCTCCGCTGCCTCCTGCCTCCTACCCCTACCTACCTCCTACTTACCTACCTTCTCCCCCTCTTCCTCTCCCTCTCTCTCCCTCTCTCTAGAAGATTCCTCTTCTATTTCTTCGCAACGATTTGTGCTTTGAAAAATTAGCTTGTTAATTAAATTCAAGCTGCATATGACATGTCGCGGGCTGCTTTCGCCTCCACTGCGTTCGTTGAGATGCACAAAGTATCTATGTATCTATGTATCTATATGTAGACGTAGACGAGGTTCGTCCCTCCCCTTTCTCCCCCTTTTCCCCCCTTTATGGTGACATAATCCACTGTGCAAATTGGCGCTCATGTTGCTCATACGCCGCGTTAGCCAGGCTGATGTATGTGTCTTCTCATTTGCGAGGGTACGTACCTATATATTACAGGGTATATACGTACTGATATATGTATGTGTATATTCTCACATTAAATTTACATAAATTCTATGCGTCTCTGCGATGGCTGCATGCAACGTTTTTATGATGTGCCAATGAAAATGATTTTGCCGCGCACTTGATTACTCTCGCCTGGCGACTCCTTTGAGAGTCAGTCTCTCTCTCTCTCTCGCTCACTCTCTCACTCATTCTGTCTCTCTTAATGAGGAGTCGTATGTGTCCTGTGTCTGGTGCATTTTTACCCTTTCATTTCGTGCAACTCTTTCATAATTTTTTCAACTGTCAACCAGGGAAGCGGAGGGGTCGTCCCTGTTGCAGTTGCAGTCTTTGGCACTTCAGAAAATATCGTGCTTTTGCTGCATTCACAAATATTTTTCATTTAATTGCACTTGAACGCAGAGGGGTCAGAGGGCACAGGAGCAGGACAGCAGGGCACAGGCCAACCAAAACTCTGCGCACAGTTCAAATATCCACCCTTTTTCTGTTTCTGTTTCTTTTTTTTGCTCTTGTTTTTTGGTTTTTTTCGGGCCATATTTACATGGCAAATATTTCGTTGGGCATTGCAGTAGCGGCGGCAGCGGCAGAAATGGAGCTTCCCGGCAGTCCTGGCAATTTGCATTTGCCGTTACTCTTCAAAAAACGAACCAAGTATCGGCTGTAACGACTATGAGATACCCCCTACCATACACCATGAAATTAATTCAAATTTAAAGTGGAATATATTTGATATATTTATTTATTTTGGAGTCTACAAAAAAGAAAAAACTGTAGCACTTTCTCCTGCCTGTCGACTCTTCTGCTGAGTGCAACATTACAGGGTACTCGCCGGAGAAACAACAACAGCAAATTGTTCGGCAACTGGCGTTGTTTTATTGACTGCGGACGGGGCAGGCGTGGTGGGGCACCAACGATAACGTTGACGCTGACGATGTCCTTGCTGTTGCTTTTGCTTTTTGTTTACATTTTGCTGCTGCTGCTGCTGGGTAGCATCCCGCCCCGCCCACTCCCCCGCCCACTTCGCTCGCTTCGTTTTCGGTGTTGTTTTTGGAACATTTTCAACAAAACACTTTTCCGTTTTCATTTTGCAGTTGCAACAATTTCTGGCTGCTGGCTGCTGCGCTTTCAAGTGGCATTTTCAAGCCTTTTTGTCTTCTCCAAAGTGTCTTTTGACGCTCAGCAAATATTTCGGCACGCGGAATGGAATCATTCAGAAATTAAATGAGAGAGAGCAGGAGAGAGGGGGAGAGGGGTGAGGGAGACAAGTGCCATAGAGAGGATTTTCCATTTTCCATTTAGCATTTAGCATTTTCCATGTTCATTAAATCTATTACGTTTTTGGGCAATGCCGTCACACGCTGCGATGCGCCATAAGTTATTGTGTATCGGGTATATCGTAGTATATCGTAGTATATACTATACAATATATGTACATATGCCAGTATGTATTTAGTATATTTTTAAGTGTGTCACACGGCAGGCAGGCTGGCAGGCTGGCAGGCAGGCAGCATTCCACCTCTGTTGCTGTCTCTCTCTGGTGATTGATGGCGGGGCCGACGAAAAATGTCGGGAAAGTCGAAACAATTTACTTTTTCAAAAATGCAACTGGAAAAATGTGCGAGAAATACATATATGTACAGTACAGTACATCGTGCATGCATATGCATGAAATATTTTAGAAATTTTTCGACCATTTATTTAGACAAGAAAACGCCCGACAAAAAAGCTGTCAAAAGTCAAACTGAATTATAACATAAACAAAGTCCATATACTAGGCATATAGAGGGGTCTATATACAGGGGTGTATAGATGGTATATAGGTGGTATATACAGGGGTATATAGGTGATATATAGCTGGCACATAGTGTTATGGTTTTGGTCTCAAAGACATTACATCAACAGAATATTAATAAACAATGACATGAGCAATGGGTGAAATTTTTGTTGTTTTTTGTTGTGTTTTTTTCTTGTGTTTTTTGGGTACTTTCGAACCAAAGACCGCTCGAAGACCGCTCGAAGACCGCTGTGCGTCAGTCAGTCACTCAGCTGCTGGCTGCTGCCTGCGTTTGTTGTCCGTTTCGATTACCAATTCCTAAAGTTTTGAACCTGACACAGTCCAAAGGCATTTTGGCCAATTGCTCAATAGCTGCCGCTGCCGCTGCCGCTGCCGCTGCCGCCGCCGCTGACGCAATCCAAACGCCGCCACGAAGCGCCCAATTTTGGTCAATGCAATGGCAAAATGTGGGGCGATGCCGACGATGCTCGTTAAAAGCCAGGCCAAGTCGGTCGCTGGTCGCTGGTCGAATGCCAATTGAAAACTGAATTGGAAAATTTGCTTAACACGAGTACACACAACGCACAGCGCCACCCTCGCTCTGGCTTTGAATTGTTTGATTTAAAGTATCTGTGCGATTGCTCAATGGGTGGGACAGGTTGTCCGATGTCCGATGTCCGATGGTTGGTTGTAGGCAAATGTAGGTCGATGCAGGTCACGTCTGGCATACACCGACACTATTCCGGGAAAGTATTATATCAATACCGATGCCGATTCCGGATTCCGATTCCGATTACGAATCCAATATGCCAATGCCTATTTGGTTGTTGGTTCAAGGAAGGTCAGGAGCAGCAGCAGGAGCAGGAGGAGGAGCAGGGGCAGGTCCAGTCCCAGTTACATCTCTGGGATGCCATAATTGTCACAAAAAAACACAGCACACGGGAGGAGGGGGAAAATGCAGAACGTGTCAAATCAATTTACATGGCAATTGAATGCGAGACTGAAAGCCCAGTCGAGGATATCAAACATATGGCACACACACATGCACATACACACACACACATACACATACAGGTACACATACAGGTACAGGTAAGAGGTAGTTCGGTGAGTTCGTTTGGGGTCGTAGGTCGGTGTTCAGGTCAGTCCTTGGGCAAATTAGGACCAAAAGAGAGTGTTTCAGTGTGTGTGTGTGTCTCTGTGTGTGTGTTACTGTGTGTGTCTCTGTGTGTGTGTCTCTGTGTGTGTGTTTCTGTGTGTTTGTGTGTGTGTGCTGCCGCCTGTCAGCTTTCTGTTTTTGCCAACAGGAAATTATAGCGAAAGCGTGTTGAAGTGTAAAAGGATGTTCCCCCAAATAGAAATGCAGGTGTGTGGCACACACAAGGAGGAGGAGGCAGGAGGAGGAGGGGCAACAGCAGACGAAACTGACATGTAATATGACTACAGAAAATTGCTATGGCTCTGTCTCTGTCTCTCTCTCTCGCTCTCTCTCTCGCTCTCTCTCTCCTGCTCTCTCTGGTGATGCCGATGCGGATGTTGGATGCTGAAATTGCAGCATGCGGGTGTCAGATACAAGCTACAAGATACAAATACCTGTGTGTGCACACTTCCATCTATTTCTACTTTCATCTGTGTATCCTGTATAGCTGTATGGGTGTATAGGTGTGTGTGCTTCTGTGTCTCTGTCTGTGTGTGTTCGTTTTTGCAAATCAACAGAACGGAAATTTATTTCAAAATACACACCAAAATGCAATGTTTGCTCTTCTAACGCTTCCCTGCACATCAGCACACCAGCACACCTGCTTCTGCCCCTGCCCCTGCTGCACATCCTTCTAATAAGACAAATACCAAATACGCAATTTGATGTACGGAAGGGGGTGTGTACGAAGTGTGGCAAAAGAGTTAATGAATGGCGCGCAGCGTACACGTAATAAGTCCCTGTAATGCCATAAGCCCAAGCCCTCTGCTCAGACAATAATTGGAAATTACTGCCACTTCCCGCAACAAGCAAAAGGCCAAACATTTTCACTTGAGTAGTAATTAAGTCGTCTCAGATTTCCATTTTGGCTGAGGGGTGGGGGAGGAAACAGTTAGTGCTTTCAGGGCTAATCAATGATCGCAGTTTGAGGCCAGAACAAAAGCAAGAAGCAGGAACATGGTGGTTGCCCCTGGAAGTGGAAACAGTTCCTGCAGCTGTAGCTTGAGCTTCTTCCTTTCGGCTGAAGTCATCGTACTTGGTCTTCCATGGAGAGGCCTCTTCCTTCACCTTTCCTTTAGCTCTCCAAACTGCACTGATTGCTACTCCCTGCATAAAAAAAGGTCACACGTTTCAGGATTATCTCCAGGAGAAAAGTTCAACCAATTTTGCGGCACCTTTAAAGGTTATTCAACGCTTTTTCGCCGGTAAAACTATTCCACCGCTTTATGAATGAAATTATAGCAGCAGAGGTCGGCAGAGGGCGGCAGGGGGCAGCAGGGGGCGGCAGGGGGCAGCAGGGGGCAGCTACGGGCAGCAGGGGGCGGCAGGGGGCAGCAGGGGGCGGCAGAGGGCAGCAGAGTGCAGCAGGAGCAGCAGAGGGCGGCAGGGGGCAGCAGAGGGCAGCAGAGGGCAGCAGGGGACAGCAGAGGGCACCAAGGGGCAGCAGGGGGCGGCAGCTGGCAATAACTGCGAGAAGTACTGACCAGGCCAACAACAACAGCAACAAAAAACAGTGGAAAAGCAGTGGCAACAGTGGAAAACTGCCACTGCAAAACGGTAAACCCGAAAAACGTCAAATGCAGGTGCCTACAGCAGCAGCAGCAGCAGCAGCAGCAAAACGTTTTACAACGAGAAATGGCTAAAAAGAGGGAGATACACATAGAGAGAGAGAGCGAGAAAGGGAGATACACATAGAGAGCGAGAGAGAGAGAGGGAGAGTGAGAGAAGAATAGTTGGCCCTAGGCTCTGGAGCTTCAGCAAGCCATAAACTGGTTGTTGGGTTGGCAAAAGGACAGGAAACGCTTCTCTTCGCTTCGGTTTGGTTCAGTTTTGGTTGGGTTTTGGGTTCAGTTTTGGTTGGGTTCGGTTTGGTTTGGGCCTGGGTTTACAGGCTGCTCATCTGCAACAACAACAACAGTAAACCGAAAGCGAAACTTCGACGGAGAAGGCCCCAACACCAGCAGCAGCTCCAGCCCCAGTCCCGGCATTTAAATGCGGTTTCCGTTACTCTTTGTTTTTGCTTGTTATATGAGAAAAAGAAACAGTAAACAGTAAAGCGGAAGGTCGAAACTTTAGGTAACTGAAACTGCAGATACTCTGAGAAGACTTCTCCGTACTTCGAGCCAATCTTTCATGCAAAGATCCTGTTGGAATCTCTTCTAAGCAAACAACCAGGATAATCCTATAATCATCTGCCTGAGAGCCCTGCAATCACTTCCTGGTAAACCCCTTGACCAGGCGATAATACCCCTTGGCGAGGGTATTTAAATGATTTCCAGCACTTTTGTGTGTCACTGGGTCTGGTTTGGGTCTGGTGTGAAGCGATGCCCCCACATGGCAGTCTCCATAGTTGTTAATGGCTGGAGCTGGAGCTGCAGCTGCAGCTGAATCTCAAGTCGAACCTTAAGCTGAAGATGCACTTTGATGACGACGATGATACGGAGGAGCAGAAGAGGCGCAGTGGAGCAGCAGTGGAGGAGGAGCAGCAGCAGAGGAGGAGCAGTGGAGGAGCAGCAGTGGAGGAGGAGGACCACTGGAGGAGGACTGTTGCTGGTTGGCGACTGGTTTGCCATTTAAGTGGAATTTATGCTGCTGCCGTACCCACAGAGCTCTTCGCTTGGGTCTTCGCTTGGGTCTTGGGTCTGTCATCAATTGCCTGGCGGCGCTGCCAAATGATGCATGCCCCACAACCGAACAGCCGAACCAAAGGGGCACCTACACATAGTTTCCTCTCCAATTGCCTCTCCCTTTTTATTTTTTTAGTGGCAAAGAGGAGGAGGAGGGGCGATCAGTGGCAACCTTAATGCCAATGGAAACGTGAGAATTTCATCGTCATTGAAGATGCACTTTGGGTTTTCCTTTTCCTTTTTTTTTTCGTTTTTTTTTTGCCGATTTTTATCGCACACCATTTCGTTTTTCCCACTGGCCTTTTTGCCTTTTTGCCTTTTTTTGTGCTTTTTCTTTTTCTTTTTTTGGGGTTTTGTTACTTTTTGTCGCATTTAGCTGGAGAGCCAATGAAAAACTACGTGAAAAACTAACAAAACGTGAGCGGAAAATTAAATAATTGAAAATCCACTGCGGCGGAGGCTACTGATGCTGCTTCTGCTGCTGCTTCTGCTGCTGCCTCTGCCGCCACGGGAAAGGTCGTTCTGGGTGAGGCGGCGATAGATAAATGCATTGTGATTACTCACTGGCTTAGCAAATGAAACCGAAATTGGCCATTGACCACCACCAGACCAGCAGCAGTAGCAGCAGTGGCAGCTCTCCAGCTCCCCCATGGAGAGAGCGAGAGGGCGCTATGGCGGAGCCACTAAATCACCAACGACAGTCGAAGCGCAGAAACAGCACAAAAATCAATATAAATAAATGAAGACAAATATCCAAAAGCACACACAAATGTTGAAACAACAAAAGCAAAACAAAAGCAAAACAAAAAATTATCTACAGAGAAAAAGTCCAACTTCGAGGGTCTACAGATTTGGGATGCCCTTGCAGACAGACTCTATGTACATATGTATGTACATATTTCTTAGCAAATAGCATGAAGGGTATCTGCGGATGTCTGGCAGTAAAAAGCAAAGACCAAATAAAATACAACAAATACAAGTAGCTACGCAGCAAAGTCGAGAGAGAGTACCGTTTCCCTTTCAAAGAGCGCAAGGAGCGACGCAGTTTTGGCTCTGCTTAAAGGAAACGAACACGATCGAACATGATCGAACAGGGAGATAGCGAACATGCGACTCGCTGAAAACAGAGCAGCGTACGAGTATGCATGCATGTATGCATGTACACATTTGCATATGTAAGTGTGTAAATGCAAGAACCACAGCAGCTGGGAATTGAAAGCTGAGTGCAGTAACTGTTGTTGTTGTTGTTTCTGAGAGAGAGTAAGCAACTGCGAGCGCAGTTATTGTGCGTGAGAGAGCAAAGCTCCCTCTCACGGATGAAATGAAGATCAGACAGAGAAAAGACAATTGCGCACAGGGAATAAGCAGAGGAGCATTCATCTGCACACATGTGTAGATAAATATGTAAATATGTAAAGTAAAGTATGTAAATACATACATACATATGTAGAACCAGCTAGAACCTGCTAGAACCTGCATGTAGAACTTGCTATGCAGGTGACAAACAGCAGTAGCAACAGTGGGGACAGTTCATAGCGGACAGGGGACAGTGGGAACAGTAGGGACAGTAGGAACAGTAGCAACAGTGGACACAGTTCACTGCGGGCACAGGGGACAGTGGGAACAGTAGGAACAGTGCGGACAGTGGGAACAGTAGGAAGAGTGGCGACAGGGGACAGTGGCTACAGGGAACAGTGATCCCCCCTCAGAACCACTGACTGAAGAGGCCTTTGACTTCCGAGGGATATAATCCCCTATATAAAGCAAACTTCTGCCCAAAATCATAATACCCCAACTTCTGCAAGGTGTATTACGTATACCCTGCACTCTGTTCGGTTGCTTCTTCAACTTGTCAATAAAACAAGGCAGCAGCAGCAGCGGCGGCAGCAACAACAAGAAAACAAACAAATAAAAAACTCGTGCAAATACGAAATAAATTTGTATTTAAGAGCAAATGTTTGGCTATGCAAACGGCGTGCCACCCGAGCGGCAGAGCGGCAGACAGTCGGACAGGCGGGCGGCGGGCGGGCAGGCGGAGGAAGACTTGAATTATGGCAGCAGCCAAAAGATGCGTTGACAAGACCAAAGAAAACACAAAGAAAACAAAATGCCAGAAATAAAATGAAATCAAAAGAGTGGGAGTGGGAGGGGGAGGGGAAGGGGCAGGGGGAGGCGCTGTGGGGTGTGTAAAAACCAAAGAAATTAAAGGCCCTGTCAATTGGCGCAACATCAAAAAAAAAACCCCCCACAGACGGACACAGTCGGGGGGTGGGGGGGACAAACTTTACTTTTATTTCTATTTTTTTTTCTATTTTTTATTTCTATATTTTTTTTTTGGTATTTGTTTTAATGTGGCTTCTTTTCATGGGCTAACAAGCAGCACGAAAGCGTGTCCAAGAGATACGATGGATGGCCAAAGATGATGATGATGACGATGGACGAAGAAGATGATGATGAAGGGCTGACGAAAGTGAATCTCATCTGAAATGATGCGAAGCAGAGAAAGGGGCGAGCCGGGGGGAGGGGAACGGAATCCACCTTCACCTCCACCTCCATCTCCACCTCTCCCCTCCAGTCTAAAAATAATCATCATGTTCCTTGTTTGATGTACGGAATGTACGGGGGGATGGGGGGATGGGGCGTTGGGGGTGTAGGGGGATGGGGGGCTGGGGGATGTTGTACAAGAGAGTCAGCATACGTTTTTCCTAGTTTTCCAAAGTTTTTCCTTTTAATTGGACAGGAGATTATCGAGCAGCGAGCAGCTGCAGTTCCATTTGTGCTGCAAGGAGGGGAGGGGGATGTGGATGGGGATGTGGATGGGGATGTGGATGGGGAGGGGATGGGGGAGGGTATGGGGAACACCCCGTTGCAATCAAAGACATCGATTACCGAATGATGAAGTACAAAAACCTTAAATCACCAAATTGCCCCAAACGATTTTGGCACAACACACACACAAACACACACACACACACACTCGCACACACACATAGACGAAGTGCAGTGCACAGAACGCAATCAAGCCAAAAATATCACATTACAGACACAGAGAGAGAGAGAGGGAGGGAGAGGAACAGAGAGAGAGAGAACAAGAAGTAATCGTTCCTGGAGAAGAAGTACACTTTTCTTTCTCTTTCTTTCCTCCCCAGCATCCCAAAAGGGGGCGAGAGCGAGAGGGAGACATCAATTGTGCAGCAACAAACAAACGTTAAGCGGTGGCACAGGGAGAGGGAGGGTTGGGGTTGATTGCAGCAGCGAAATGGAGACTCCTGCTGGCTGTTGCCTGCCGACTGCCCTTTTGATTGATTTGTGTTGCCCCGGACATTAAATGCAATCAAAGTAACAATATTTGTCCTGTCCTGGCCACGCCCACCCAGCCCAGTCACTCAATAAATCAAGTCAGTCAGTGGACGCCCCCACCCACCCCTCGCCTGGTGTTCGTTTCGGTTATGTCGTGGCCCTAAACACGCAAAGGCGCCCCCCACCCCCAGGACGGGTTATTAAATTGCCTCCTCACAAGTCCTAAACAAAGCAAACAAAGAAAATCCTAACGGAACAAATAAACACAAAGGCGGGCAGGGCAGGGGGGAACGGAAGGAACTAACGGCTGAAAAACAAAAGCTCACTTCCTGCCAGCAGCTCGGAGTTTATGAAACATAAATGAGCTTTATGAACAATTTCAAAAACGAATTCCAAAAATTACACGCAATTTATGGATGCCAGCCAGCAGGTGTGGCTGGTGGCAAGTGGGCGTGGCAATTGGCCCATTAATGCCCATTCGGCTTTAAAGAGCACGCGACAAAAGCGAAAGACGTCTACCTGCCCCCCCGTAGGGGTGTCGCTGCGGGGGGTGGTGGAACTGGCAGCAATTACCGTTAAGCGGATTGTAGTTTACACTCTCCAGTGGGGGGCACATGCCACACATACCTACCTAGCAATGCACTTACACTACTCGTAATCTGGAACTAAATGCGCGCATTCCTATGTTACAACCCACCCCCACCCCCACCCCCTGCTGTACTTTGCTCGAAGATTGCCATCGGGGTATACTGGTCTCGTGGAGCACTCTTTGTATCCCGAAGAGAGAGTACCAGGAGTGCGCCTTCAAGGCTCTCTTAGATGTAACTTCACTTGTCCTTGTTCCTGGTCTTTAAGGTATGTGAAGAATTCCTACTAATCGTAGATGGATATGTAGATAGATAGATAGATAGATAGATCTACCATCTGCACATCTACATCTACATCTAACATTCTCCCTTGTTCCCAGTACATATATAAGGCTCTAGTCAGGTGCAATTTACACAAATGTAGATGTAGATGTAGATAAATGTGCATCTAAGAAAAGATTCATTCATGTTCATGTTCATTCCATCTACTCGTAGATAGATCTACCATCTGCACATCTACATCTAACTTTCTGACTTGTTCCAAGTATTTAAGACTCTAGTCAGGTGAAATTTACACAAATGTAGATGTAGATGTAGATAAATGAGCATCTAAGAAAAGATTCATGTCCTTGGGGAGAGGGGGCTGCTTTTCTATTCCTAATATAGCGTATATCCGGAACAGTCGCACATTTTCACACTCTTTTTCTTTGTTTCTAATTCTCATTCCGTGCAACGGTTATTGTTATGGCTCTCCCCCTTCCCCCTGCCTCTTTCGGAGCATTTTCACACTTGTAAATCAATTAATTTTACAGCTCTACCCACTGCTACCCACTCAAAGCCCTAACCCCCACCCCACCCCCCTCAGACACCCCACACGCCCGCCCGCCCATCAACCGCCGCCTGCTGGGCTGGTCATTTAGCCTAAGCGCCAGCTAAGCTCCAAATGCTCGACTGCCTCACTGCTCGACAGCTCGACTGCCCCAAGGACTGTGTTGTGGTCCTGGGAAGCCACTGCAATGTGAGCGACTCCATGTGTGTGTGTGTGCTGTTCCCCTGTCTGTGTGTGTGTGTGTGTGTGGGAACTTTTGTTGTTTCGAAAGCAAATTGTTGGCTATAAATGTTGGCCGTTTGGGCCAACCGGCTTTTGCGATTTGCTTGAGCGGCTGTCCGGACGGACGGACTGTGCCTGGTGAATGTAATTAATACTCGTAGTACCGTCGGTTGTACCTTTGGCCACCGCTTGACCCCCTGCCTTACCTGCAGAGAGAGAGAGAGAGAGCTTTGGGGTCAATTGCTGGCACAGAAGCGTCCGCAATGCGGTGACCAAAGTGTAATTCGACTTAATAGAGCTCAACGTATACCCGTATACCCCTAACCCCTACCTACTCGTAGTGTGTTGTCTCTTGATGTCTGATGTCAAATGGCTATCAAGGAATCAGCCAGGATTCCTGCTACCCTGCTACCCTTCTGCCCTCCTTAGTACAACAAGCATGCCGAGGAATCAGCCAAGATTCCTGCTACCCTGCCACCCTGCTACCCTCTCTAGTACAAAAAGCATGCCGAGGAATCAGCCAAGATTCCTACTACCCTCTTTAGTACAACAAGCATGCCGAGGAATCAGCCAAGATTCCTGCTACCCTTCTACCCTCTTTAGTACAACAAGCATGCTGTTTCCCCTTGAAATGTCTCAAATGTAAACCCAAAAACACCAAAAAATAAATCTATATGTATATATCTCACAGTTTTATTTCAAAATTGAAAGTATGAGCATTCTATTCCCAGAAAAAAAAATCTTTTAAAAAAATTCTTTTAAATATTTTACTGTAATCAGAATCCATGGCATCGAAACTACTGGAAGTCACACCTGTGGGACCCATGACCTTCTTCAGGGAGTACAACAATGCGATCGAGATATCCGTGAAAAACATTGCCAAAGATCCAGTCTTGTTTAGGGTAAAATTGAATCGAATACATCTTACAGCGTCTCCATCTTCATCTCCATCTGATTTGCAGCTGCAAAGCACCGTCTGGGGCAAGTTCAAGCTGCATCCCCGCTGGGCCGTGCTGTCGCCGCAGCAGGAGCGACAGTGCAGCATCCGGCTGGTCAAGGGGGCGGAGCTCTCGAAGCACGACCGCGATCGCGTCATACTGGTCTGCATGACGGCCCCCATAAACTCGGTGGACATGGACTTCACGGCGGCCTTCTGGCGGCGCAACATCTGCTACGATCCGATGGTGGAGAAGCACTCGCTGAGCTTCAAGCAGTCGCCCGATGCCGATCAGGAGTCGGTCGTCTCCTATCGCACGGCCCCCATTCACTGGCGGTAGACCCCAAACCAATTCCAGTCACCACCCTGTCATGTCCCAGACTCCTGACAAAGTAATTGGTGGAGAGTGGAGAGTGGAGAGTGGAGACTGGAGTCTATGGGTCAACATTGTTGATGGGCCTTCATTAAGAACTAAGAGCATGTCTTCTGTCTCTGTCTGTCTAATTGCCTGCCCTGCCATGCCATTCCTGCCACCAAGAGAGTGCCACCTGCAGCTGTGCCGTGCCGCCGCCCCCAGTGTGTGTGTGTGTCTGTTACACAACAGCCTATCCTCAAGTGGTGGCTCGTACAATTCTCAAGTATCCTTTCCTGGTTGCATCAAGTGGCAACTGCAGTGGCAAATGGCAACAGATAAAATGGGCACCACCCAACCACCCATCCACCACCACCGCCCCCAATCATTGATTAACTGAAAGCAATTAATGAAGGAAGGATGGAAGGACGAAAGGACACTGATGATGAACGTGTCTGAAAATGCCTGAAAAACTAAATAAAGACATTTGGAAATTTTTACTATGAAAGCCCTGAAAAGTCACTCGGCCAAGAAATTAGGTTCATGGGGGGTGGGGGGGCTTGGGGTGGGTTTGCTTGACCCAAAACAAACATTCCAAAGATGATCATTTCGATGATGATGATGAGGAGGTGGGGGAGGAGGCGTTGCCAAAAACTGGGCACTTGTTCTGCCTCAGTTGCGGCTGTTGTTGACCAACAGCCCTGAACAATGAAGTAAATCATAGACCCATGGAGCTAGAGATGGGCCAAAGCCAGAGCCAACCCCCTCCCCACTCCTCCCCACCCTCTCCCCCTTCCCCCTCTCTTTCTCCCTCTCTCTCTTGTAATAATAATGAAAAGCAACACAAAATGTGGATGGCCATTCAGAAATTGTATGCTGGAACGAAATGTATCTTTGTATCTTTGTATCTGTATCTATCGTTCGTTCGTTGTGGCTCTTGGTTGCTTGTGCAACCTGCAGTTTGTTTGCCCCTGAATTTACGACACACACACACACACAAAGGCCTTAGGGGTAACGGGGGATGGGGGGGTGGAGGATGGGGGCAGACGTGACCAACAAAAAAAAATATATATATATTATGCTTTTCCGAAATAAAAGCAAGAAAAATCCGGGGAAAAATTGTAATAAAAATTGCAGCTCCTGCGAAGCGATAAAACCTCCACCCCCTGCACCCCCTCCCCTTTGGGGTGAAATCTCAGTCATAAACTATACAATGACTTTGCATTTTGCTTAACCCATTGGTGACCCCCCACCCCTCTTCCTGCGTGGGGGGTTGGGGGGTGGTTTTCTGCATGATTTAATGCGTAATTTTCAGGAGTTTGCAAAAATTTTACGTATAATTTATCATTTTTACACCAGGAAACGAGAATCCGAACTTTTGCAGTGGTTTTGGGTTTCTTTTTGTGTGGGGGGGACGACACCTGCCTCTGGCAGTGGCACAGTGGCAGGTCTGCCCCCTGCCACCACTCGTTGCCATAACAAATGGTTCCCAGCGGCAGCCAAACAGCATTTTGTGACCACAACTCATTGACATTTGAGATTTAGTGGCAAGACGGCACACCCCTCCTCCTGCCTCCCCCACCCCTCGTGCTCGTGCAGCCTTAATTAAAATTGTCACCATCTATGTGGCAATGTGGTCCTGGGAATAATAAGCTACTGCCAGTGGCAGTGGCAGGCAGCAGCACTGCTCTCCCTCTCCCTCTCTCTCCCCCTCTCTCTCTCTCTCACTATTCCATTGTTGATAAATGTCCTCCTGGGCATTCGGGGGGATTTTCGCAGAGATTTTCCCCAACATGCCCACAAATGTTATATGAAAAGTGCTTCCAGCTTTCTAGCTTTTGGCTTTCTAGTTCGGGCCTGGCCTAGGCCGGGGTCAAAAATTGATTTGCTGATGGGCAGGACAGGGCGGCAGCTATGGAAACTGTGGAGAGAGGACACTGGGGAGGGGAGGGAGGAGGGAAATGGAACATTAAAGAGCATTATGGAATGTCCATTCTCCATTTTCCATTTTCCAAACAGGATTCAAGCTGGAGTGGAGTTTGTGGCAGATTCCACCAGTTTTCCATGTTTCCATCTTTCCATTTTCCATCTTACCTTTAAAAAATATCTGTAAAATACTTTTACTTGATTAAAAAATGATTAAACTCGGTTCATGCTTCAGCGGATGATTGGAATGCAGCAATATGTTGCACAGGAATGTGCACATGTGTGTGTCCTTGTGTGTGTGTGTGTGTGTGTGGTGCTCCTCCAGAAGAGCCCAAAGAACAAACCCCCTTGAAAGCAATTAAAAATGTAATGCATAGTCGGGCCTTTGATTTAAGTTTTCCCTCAGACCAGAGAGGGAGAGAGCAGGACAGACACATTCTTGCCACACTGGGCAGGGGCGGGGGTGAGGTATTTTAACTTTTTGTGCCCTTTGCCCTTTGGCCTTTAGCCCTCTCACATAATTTATGCAATGGCAAATATTTTGGCTATTTATGAGTGAATATTTGCATTCCATGAAGCAGGCAGCAGCAGCAGCCTGGCTGCAACCTGGTGGCAGGTGCAATTGCCGGGCTTATCCCACATCCAATCTTCACATTAATTACACACGAGAGAAGTGCTCTCTCCTCTGCTCTCTCCTGCTCTCTGCTCTCTCCTGCTCCAAGTTTGAAAATTATCGATCGGATACGCCGTCATATATAGACTTCAATTAGTGTAAGGATGGAATTTGTGATTGATTTGTGTGGCACAGGTGCTGTTGCAAGTGCAGTACGAGTACAGTTACACATCCAATCCCCCGTTGCAACATCCCCTGCAATTTGTCCTCTCCTCTGGGCGGGCACCTTGTTTTCTTCTCCTCTGGCGGTTTTCCATTGCCAGCCAGCAGCCCAGCAGCCATTCCCCTCCCTTCCCTTCCATCCCTTGGCCTTCCCTTGCATCCCCTTGCCTTCCCTTTGGCTGCCCCCATAACTCACACACTTTGAAATGCAACACATGGCAGGCAGCAGGCAGCAGGCGGCAGGCAGCAGTAGCAACTGTAGTGATTTTTCCTTTGGTTTTGCTACAATATCCTTCTTCTTGTGCTGGCCCTGTCTCTATATTTAGCCCTTCCCTGCTCCCCCCTCCCCTGTGTGTCTCTGGGGTTCGTTCGCATTATCACCCGGACGGAATAGAGGAGCAGCAGCAGTGGCAGCAGCGGTGGCAGCAGCCGTGGCAGTGGCAGTGCCAGTGCCAGTGGATTTGGAGTGTTTCACGTCCATCTTCCATCTTCAGGGCAGACCAGAGCTCCTTTCCGCTCTTTTGCCCCTTCAATAAACTTTTCTTTATCCGTTTCTCTCTCTCTCTCTCTCTCTCTCTCTGTCTCTCTCTCTCTCTCTCCTGTCTTTGTGTGCCTTCTTCTGTTTGTTTTTCCTGCTGCTGCTGCTGCTGAAGTGGCTGGCACCCCATGCTGCGTATTTTCCCTTGAAACGGCTACTGTCCCTCTTTCTCTCTCTCTCTCTCTGTCTGTCTGTCTGTCTTTCTGTCTCTCTGTCTCTCTGTCTCTCTCTCTCTGTCTGTCTGTCGATATGCCTATGGGTCTCATTCCCATTCCCATTCCTGAGGCCAAATGCAGCTAAAATTAGACTCCAGACGCTTTTGTATGAGCTCTCTTTCCGTTCCATTCCATACCATTCCGTTCCGTAAGCGATGGCCATGGCAATGGCATCAAACATCAGAGAGAAAGAGTGGGAGAGAGGGAGAGGGAGACAGAGGGGGGGCACAGCATTTTAATTTGCGGCATTACGGCGTAGTAAATGAATGAGAAGGGCAGGAGGGGGAGGAGGGGGGCGTACATAAGGTATGGAACGGCATTATAAAGCGCTTAAACAACGCAAAAGATTCCCCCCTCCCCCTCCCCCTCCCCACGGCAAGATTCCCCTCCCACTCCCCCTCCCCACGGCAAGATTCCAAGGCATTAAAATGGCATTTGTGAGCCCCACTTAAGTGGCGGCAAGTCGCGGGGGCAAGTCGGTAAGGGGGCGGGGGGCGTGGGGCGTGGGGCAGGGGGTTATTGTGGTTATTAAAGTAAACGAATTGATCTAGATTTTACTTGATATTTCCCAAATAATTGTACTTTGAGTGTGGACGCTTTTTGTGGACATACCTGAAAGAAAAGAGAAGAAAGAAACCAAATTATAGATTAAATGTTGCAGGGAAATTGTATGGAAACTAAAGGGAAACTAAAGGGAAATTTTCTGGGTATTTATGGGAATTTATGGGAATTTAATGGCAATTTATGGACATTTTCTGGGAATTTAGGGAAATTTTCTGGGAATTTATGGAAATTTATGGAAATTTGATGGCAATTTATGGAAACCATAACAAATTCCCTGATATATCTGACAGCGATCGGATGATCTTCAATATTATAGCCAGCAAAAACGAAACCAATTTCTTCGTGGCTCTCTCCTCTCTCCTTCTCTCTCCTGGAGATCCTGGCGGTAATCGCTTCCATGGAGAGCGAGAGAGCAACCTCGAAGAACGTGACCGTCCAGGATTTGGAAACAGATGCGGCTCGCAAGATGACAGTAGTCGCCATTCCATGAGAGTTCTACGGATGAGGGAAGCAGCAAGCCCCTGATGGAACCAGAATCTAGGGTAAACCCCAGCATCATCCCCAGCACCAGCCTCGGCGACTGCTGACAAGGCGGAGGAGGAGGAGGAGGACTGGCACCTGGGACTCAGTTGAAGCGGCAATGGGGGGGCAGCTAAGGCCCAGGCTACCCCAAAGCGGCCTCAGGCCTCTCCGTCTCTCTCCTCTTCTCTCTCTCACAGAGTAGCTTAGCCGTAATGGAAGCTCTATGCTCTATGCTCCAATCTAATGTCTCATTATATCTCGCATTATTTGAATTATTTATTATTATTATTTGTATTATTATTATTATTTGTATTATTTGTCTTTGATTTCCATCCTGCATTTTATTGCTAAATAAATTCCCAAAACTAAAACATATTTCATATTTCAGTCATTTCAGTTTTAGATTAAAATTTATTCGCCCTACGGTCTGCCGACAAAATTGGTTTGTTGTTTCTTTTTTTGTCTTTTTTTCTGTTGTATAATTATCTGAAAAGTCGATTGCCTGATCCGATTTGCTGGCTGGCAAACCAAATAATATTTATTAATATTTAGCTGAACAAATATGCGCATACCGAAGAAGGAATTTCCGCAATTTTCACGAAATTTTCACAAATTTCCACAAATTTTGCACAATTTTTCCACAATTTTTAAGCTTTAAAGTGGAAACGAAATAAAATATTGTCCCCCGCACATAAATCCGCTTATTTTCACATGAATTGAGTTCAAAAAGTCAGCACACACACACAGGCACACACACACACAAATATACCTACAAAAATCATCCGCCCCCCACCCACCCTCTCGCCCCCTCGCCCTGAGCGGCACATCTGCATTTTTGCGCTGATTCGCTGCGTGACAAAAATGCAAAGCATAAAAATGGAATGGAATCGAATGGAATTGGAAGTGGAATTGAGAGTGGAATTGGAATAGAATGAAATGAAATGTTCTGGCGAATTGTACATAAAACCAAATCGAATTAAATACTCCTCCATGTGTGCACTATATCTGTGTCTGTGTGTGTGTGTGTGTAGTGTCTGTGTGTGTGTGTGTGTAGTGTCTGTGTCTTTGTGTTTGTGTATAAATTTCGATTAAAATGTGCGTAAATTGTTTGGAATTTCATAGCCAAAAGCGGATTCCCAGGCTTTGTCTGGGGCGATAGAACGCAAATAAAGAACACAAAAAAATATACACAAATACATACAAATACATGTAGATACATACATACATGTGTATATGTATATGTATATGTATATTGCATATTGTATATTTCTGTTTGAATTTGTAAACAAATTGAGAGACTAAAAGAGGGCGACCAAGTGGCAGGGGCATGGCAGGGTGGGGTGGGGTGGGGTGCGGGGGGGTCTATAGACAATTTACAACACAAATGAAACAAAAACCGCAATAGAGGAAAAACCAGAGGGAGAACGAAGCGTTGATACCCTGCAGCAGTCAAGGAAACACGAGAGAGAAAAAAGGCATGGCAAAAGGGAATTATTGATTATCATTATTTATTATTATTTTTATTATTATTATCATTACTATTATTTTTATTTTTATTATTATTATTGATTATTATTATTATTGATTATTATTATTATTGATTATTATTATTATTGATTATTATTATTATTGATTATTATTATTATTATTGATTATTATTATTATTATTATTATTATTATTATTATTATTATTATTATTATTATTATTGATTATTATTATTATTATTATATATGATTATTATTATTATTAATGTTTAAAGTTTAACCTTTTTTGAGCCAAAAATGGCTTGTTTTTTTTTGTTTCTTTCTGTTTATTTGTGTTGCAAAGTTAGCTATAAAATAGCTATTTTGAAATTAAAGCTATATTTCATTTTTACACATAATAAAATAGCTATAAAGTAGCTGTAAACTAGCTATAAAGTAAGATAACTAGCCATTTTTGGCTCAAAAAGGTTAAACTGTAAACATTTAAAAAAAAACTAGAAGCGACCGCCAGGAAATTTTTTTACCTAAATTCATGATAAATCGGGTTCTATCCAGGAACAAAATTTCGTTAATTTTTGAGAGGTTGTCCTCGTAGTTAACATTTACCTTTATTATTATTATTTATTATTATTATTATTTATTATTATTATTATTTATTATTGATTATTATTATTATTTATTATTATTATGTATTATTATTTATTATTATTTAATGTTATTATTATTATTATTATTATTATTATATATTATTATTATATATTATTATTGATTATTATTATTATTTATTATTATTATTATTATTATTACTGATTATTATTATTATTATTATTTATTATTATTATTTATTATTATATATTATAATTATATATTATTATTGATTATTATTATTACTATTATTATTATTACTATTATTATTATTATTATAATTGATTATTATTCTTATTATTATTATATTTTGATATCCAATCCAAAAAAATAGTCCTAAAATTTCCACTTTCCGCTTTCTAAATTCTGTGTAATCATCATACCCCACCCTCTGCTCTCCTTGCCACAGGGTAGCACTGAAACCGACAAGCAGATGAGTATAACATTTCCGCTCTTGGCAGGGGTACGGGTAGGGGTACGGGGGGTAAGGGGGTACGGTACTCGTACACTATCTCTTTGTCTCCTCTCCCTCCTCCACTCACTGAATATCGCTCTGGTTCCCCTCCCTCGCTCTCTCCCTCGCTCTCCCCCTCTCTCTCTCTTGCGAGCCACCACAAAGAGCAGGGGGAGGAGAGTGGGTGGAGGAGGGGTGGGGAGGGGGAGGGGCTGCTGTCCGTGTCTCTGGGCCCGTTTAATCAGTTTAAATTGACACTGGGGGTCAAATTCATTAAGATAGAAATTCCTTTTTGTTTTTGCTTCGCTGCCGCTGCCTGCCGCTTGGGCGGGGCGCCGCCTCTTCTTAGCAATGACAACAAGAGGCACAAGGCACAAGAGGCGACGATGGAGACGGAGACGCCAACGACGACGACGACGGAATTTCAAAAATCATAAATTTCGAACCAAAAAACAAAAAAACAAAAAAAATACTTAAATGGGCAGCCAACTGCAGGCATTTTCCATTAGCAAACAGCAGGGGACGAGGAGGGGGAAGGGGGAAGGGGAGGGGGAAGGGGCAGGGGAGGGGGCAAGTACTTCCATTCTTGAATTTCCCATCTGCTTGCAACACACTTGTAACCAGGGGGCAAGTGCCACTGATGCCAGTGCCTCTACCTATCCCAAGCAATTATTGCTTTACCCGGAAAACAGGAGGGAAAACAGGAGGGAAAACAGGAGGGAAAACAGGAGGGAGTACGGGAGGGAGTACGGGAGGGAGTACGGGGGGTGTACCAGAATAGATTTTGTATCTTTTAGCAGCAAACACTCAGCCAGTGATGGGTATGTAGAAATGAGATACAAGGCGAAATGTTTATAGATAACCTTAAAAAAAGAAACAATAATGACAGGGCGGTGCCCGCGGCAGAGGCGGAGGCGTAGCAGCTGTGGGAGGAGTGGAAGAAGTGCGAGGAGTGGGAGGAGTGGGTGGAGTGGGCTGTTGCAGGATATGCGTGACTGGCATTGGAATTAAGCAAAAATATTTTAGCGCTCAGTGTCAAACGAGGCGAGAGACAGCCTGACAGGCGGGACAGAAAGAAAGAGAGAGAGAGAGAGAGAGAGAGAGAGAGAGAGAGAGAGAGAGAGGGAGAGAGAGAGAGATAGAGAGTGGGGGGCAGTGGTAGATACATGTATGTATATGTGGGTGAGGGAAGAGAGGAGTCATCCCGCAGCAAAGGCGAAAATGGCGGCGGAAAAAAAATGAAACCTAAATACAAAAACATAAATAAATGTAATGGCTTTTGTTGCAACAATAACAAGCAGCCATTAGAGAGGCACACATATGGCAGAGCTAGACCCGAGGAGTACCCTGTAGGAAGCCATGAGAGAGCTGGCTAGACCCAAGGAATACCCTGTAGGACAAACCAGAGAGAGAAAGTCAGCAACGAATCGGGGAAATATTCCCAGAAAACTCTCAAAGAGGCAAACTTTATTTTTAATTTTTTTTTATTTTCTATTATTATCTTTTAATGACAATTTCCTGGTATTCATTTCCTATGGTTCCCCCCCCCCGATATCCCCCCGCAAGGATGACAGAATTACGCAGGAAAAAGCCACAGCCAAATGTCCCGCAGGGTAGCCAAGGGTAGCTGCTGGTCCATCACCAGGACAGCGCCGCGCCAGCTGCCAATTTATTTTTAGCCTTAGCCTGAAGGGTGGGGAGTGGGGCGTGGGGGTGGGGAGTGGTGCGTGGGGGCGTGGCCGTGGAGCTATGCATTACTTTGATTTCCAGAAAGCGTTAACTTAACAAAGATCTACGACCAGGACGACGACATGGCCACCCCCACACACATATGTTTGGGTGGGTGTCTGCGTGTGTGGGGGAGTGGGCGTTGATTAAGTGCCCATGTGTGCGTAAGTGCGTAAGTACACAAGTGGAGGGGGTAGGAGTGGGGCTGGGGGTGGGACTGGGGGCTGCTCTCAAGAAGCTCCAACCAAACTCTGAAATTATTTCAATAAATTCGTCATAATTGCATTTAAAATTCCATGGGATAGCAGCAACAGCCAAGGCAGTGTCTACCCCCACCCCCACCCCACCCCTATACTCCCCCCCCTATTTCCCCTCTTTATTCTCTTCATACTTTTGTTCGTTGTCCGATCAAATTGTGAATTGCCTAAATTGCCCTTTATTAGTTTTTTCACACACACTAAACAGGGGTTGGAATTACTACCCAAAAAAAACGGCAACAAAAGCGGCAACAAAAACAAGAATTAATGTGCTTCATGGTTGTGGCAAGCAGCAGCAAAAGAAGTAGCGGTGGCAGTGGCAGCAGCAACAACAAATTGGTCTCCGGCCATCGGAATCGGATTCGGAGTCGTCCGGAGGTTTGCGTGTTTTGGCCGCATTAAAGGGGCAGCTCCTTAGCCAGGAGCAAAAGGGACACACACACAGCCATAGACCCCTTCCCCTCCCCCCGCCTTAGGGCACTTTTAGTTTTTATTTAGTGAAACTAAAGCAAAGCACAAACGAGAAACCGACAAAAACGGGGAACCAGCAAGCAAGCCGAAGACTCAAATACTCTTTGCCAAGGCCTTGCTTTTGGCCCAATACTTTAGCTGCTCTATGGCGGGGTTTTTCCGGGTCAAAGCGCCAGGAACAGAGGCTGCACGCCTTCTTCTACACAGGCTTTTGCCTCTAAAGACGGCCTACCAGTTGAGTCGGTCCCCCGAAGCCAACAACAACGTACACAGACGCTCTTTGTGGAGGCGCTGCAAAGGCTTGACCTGAGCGAAAGCTGGCGGCCTACCTGTGTGTCCTTTTGAGTGCCTCTGCCGTATCCTTATATGGACTTGCCATAGACCTTATATCTATAAGTAGATGGGTGTACGAATTATTATGATCAGGTGTGTATATTTTCCACTGAATCGGTATGTTAAACAGATTTTCGCAGGTCTTTCCATGGCAGGGCTTTCCATGGCTTTCCCTCCTTCAAGCTATCTGCTCTCTTGGGTTCATTTGCTGGAGATTCTCTTCCGTTTTCGGACTTCCACCAGTCGGGGTCACCTTCTCCCCTGAAAGGGTAACCCAAAAGCAACAAAGACATACGAAAATCTCTTTCCCATTCCCATTCCCTTTCCCATTCCCCTTTTTGTTTCTTTTTTCTACTTCAATTTCTTATTTTGTTTTTCTCTCTCTCTCTCGCTCTCTCTCTGTCTTACTGCCTTTCTCCATCTCCTTTTCTCTCGCTTAATATTACCCTCATTATTATTTCGCTTTCGTTTCACACACACACACACAGAAGCACACACACACACACACATGCAATTAAGTGGCCCTGGCCTAGGTGGATCGGATACAAGAATCCTGCTGTCCCCCGTACCCTGCTCCTGCCCCTGCTATGCAGGAAAGCCACCTCGTCAAATCGTTATTGATTGTGTAGTGTAGTGTAGTGTAGGGGAGCTTCTGCTTGCCTCTCCTCTACTCTCTCCTCCCCTCTCTCCTCCCCTCTCCTTCTCTCCCCTGTGGAGGGAGACTGGGAATTAAGTGCCCTGTTTTGGGCTATCATTAAAGCCCGTATCCTGCGGGCGCGCCTCATAAATATCGCCAAAGCATATTGATGGTTATCTGGCACGCAACGAGGCTCGACTTGGCTCTCTCTCTCTTCCTGACTCCTCTCTCTCGCTCTCTCTCTCTCTCGGCCGAGACACCACTCGAAGGCAACAAACTCTGCAAATTTTTCGTTTTTATTATCTTTGTTTCTGCTTCATTTTTGTGCCTCGTCTAAAGATAATTTGATAAGTGTTTGGTCTGCCCTTCTAAAGGCGCTACTGTATCGCTCTCTCTGTCTCTCTCTCTCTCTCACACAGTGAAAACTGAGATTGAAATCTGCGCCTGGGAACTGAGGGAAATTTCCCTCATAAATGTGGAAAATCCTTGTGGCTCTGCTGATGACATAACAAGGCAGGAAGGTGTTGGTGCTTCACAACCACCCCCCTGTAGGCCACCCCCCTCCCTCTGCCACACACCACACCATTGACATCGACATCGAAATCGTTTATATAGTGCCAAAAGCTGTCCTGGTTGTCATTTGCATGCAGACGGCAACTTGAAAACAAATGTCAAAATCATAGAATCCATAAAGAGATTGCTAGTGGGGACAACAGGAGGGGACAACAGGAGGGGGAGGAGGGGAGAACATAGAACAGACCATAAAGAGGCAGGGGGGAGGGACACATGTGTGTGTGTGTGTGTCGTTTGCGTTTATTGAATACGCAAAACATGAAACAGAAATGGAAGGAAACACAAGCCCAAAAACAGAAAATCACACAATCGCAGAGAAGCGTAGAATGCGTAGAGAGAGACAGAGAGAGAGAGACAGAGAGAGATAGAGAGAGAGAGAGAGAGAGTGAGTGAGACAATAGGCAAAAGGCATAATTAACATGCAAAACATACAACGATTATTGGAATTTATGTGTAAGCGATAAACAGTGAATGGCCAGAGCTAAAGAGAGAGATAGCCAGAGGCAGGTAGAGGGAGAGAGAGGTAGACACCCAAAGGTAGCCAGAGAGAGAGAGAGAGGGAGAGAGAGAGAGGGAGAGGGAGTACTACCCATAGGCCTTCCATGTGTAATGGGAATGTGCGAGAGAGAGAGAGAGTGGAGACAACGGAATATCAATTCAGAGGCAGAGCCAGAGACAGAGACACGTACGATGATAAAGCACACATTTTGCCATCCTACCCCCCTCCTACACCCCTCCTACACCCCCTCTCTCTCACACTCTGTAACACCCAGGACAACCGATCGACAGCAGCTCTTGAGAGTGTCCTCCTCTCGCGAATGCCTCTCTCAAGAGGACCTTGCGGCTGTGGCAAAGCGAATTGCAAGGCAAAGAGAAAGAATCTTTGTTTCAGGCAGACTGAGAGCCTGCTCCAAAGAGAGAGAGAGAGAGCAGGCTGATCTTCAAGAGGCTTTTGAGCGCTCTCTTCTGGATAGAGAGAGAGAGAGAGAGAGAGAGAGCCTGTAGCATGCAAACTATAGCTTGTGTCCTGCCCTGCCCTGAGATTGAGGCAACAAACGTTTCAGCTAATTGAAAAATAAAGAATGGATTTTTCAGCCTTCAGAATATCCAGGGGGGTATGCCAAGGGGGCATGCCACAAATGATATCACACAAAATCTGCACACACCAGAAAGAGAAAGAGAAAGAGCAACAGAGAGAGAAAGAAAGAAAGGCGAAAGTGCATTGTGCCCGAAAAGAGTGAGAAAAGGAGGAGGAGGATGAAGCTTATGGGTGGAGGGGCAGCAGCAGGTTGTGTGGTTCACCAGGATAGGGGGAGGGGGAGGGCATGGGGGGCCATCGAACAGGAGCGTTTGAGAGTCAGACAAAGCGGTGGGAGGGGAGGAAGGAAAGGTAGGGAGGGGGAGGGGGAGGGGTAGAGGCCAGAGCCAGAAAAAGCCAATTTAACGCTTGAATACAGTTTTCAATTTAAAGTTTTTCGCTCTTTATTTTGCCGTTTACTTTTCCCTTCCGTTCCCGTTACCCGTTACCCATTCCACGTTCCCCTTTCCACGTTCCCCCTTTCCACGTTCCCCTTTCCCCGTTCCCCGTTACTCGTTCCCCGTTTCCACGTTCCCCTTTCCCTTCTTTCTCTTTCTCTCTGTTTATTTTTTTTGGTGCTTCTTTCTTTGCGAGACTTTGGCGGGCGGGGGAGACGGAGGGAGGTCGGGGGCACGCTGCAGCTGTGTTTTGTCCACATTCAATACTCGAAATATACTAGGGATACACTCCTCCTCCCTCCCTCCTCCTCCTCCTTCTTCCTTCCTCCTCCTCATCCCTCCTCCTCCTCTGTCCTCCTCCTTCCTCCTCCCTCTTCCTCCTCCTCTTCCTCCTCCCTCTTCCTCCTCCCTCCTCCTTTGCTCTTTCCATCATCGTCAGGATGCCACGCGTAGGAGTACGCGTATGTGTGTGTGTGTGTGTGTGTGTGCGTGTGTGTGTGTGTGTGGCAACTTGTTACTCTCTCTCATGGAAACGCACAATGTGTGTTGATGGAAGGCGAGCGACGAGAGGCGTGAGGCGGTAGGCGGGAGCTGCCGCTTCTTGTGGTATCAAAATCCATCAAAAAGAAAGAAAAAAGAAAGAGCACGCTGCTTGCCTCTCCTTGCCCCTCCCCTCTTTGCCTTGCCTCTCCTCTCGTTTCTTTGCCTTGAAAATATGTGTATAGCCAAAGCGCATAAAAGTTTACTTTGATTAAAGTTCGATCTAAAGTCACAATGTACAGCCACCCACGCACCCCCTTAGCCACCCACACACCCTCTCACACCCCCTCACCCACCCACACAGCCACCCCTCACCCACCCACCTACCCCCTCACCCCACTTAGAGAGATATAAATACTTTTCTACCAGGAAGCTATCAAGAAAAAAGGAGCCTGCCAGGGGGAGGCAGGGGGAGGCGACTCCTCCTCAAAGCCAAAGGGCAAGTCAATGTAAGTGAAGCTGTAAGTGAGCCCCAAAGCTGATTGAAATGATTGAGGCCAAATGGTGCGATATTGAGTGCGGGGGGAGGGACGGGGGGGCGGCAAGGATACAGGCTAAAGGATGGATTGGCTGGGAAAGCCTTTGGTTTGAGTTAAAGTCCGCTTAGAGCAGGAGGAGCAGGAGGAGCGGGAGGAGGAGCAGGCGAAATCTCACTTAGAGAGTGACGGAAAAGTTCACTTAGCGCCGCGCCACGAAGAAGGTTCTCTGCTCAGGCAGCAGTGGCAGAGGCAGTGGCAGAGGCAGAGGCAGCGGCAGTGGCAGAAGCTGTGGCCGTGGCAGAACCTCTCAAGCTGGTGGCTAAAGTACGCAATGCTGTTATGTGTCAACAAACGCCAAGACAGGACAGGACCAGGACAGGACAGCAGAGGACCAGGCAGGATGCTGTTTGCTGCGCTGTTTATGGCTTGGAAGCAGCAGGAGCCAGAGAACCCAAAGATTACCCCAGGATAAGCAGAAAAAATCAAAAACAAAGAAGAGCAAAACCCAAGGCAAGTTCTCATGTCAATTTTGAGTGTTTTACAGTCATGTTGCATGGTCAGAAACAGCTAACGAGAGGGAGAGAGACAAAGAGGGAAAGAGAGATATAGGAGACACAGAGAGAGAAAGAGACACAGAGAGAGAAAGAGAGAGAGAGAGACCCAGAGAGAGGGAGAGACAGAGAAAGAGAGGGAGAGACACAGAGAGAGGGAGATATGAGTCTCATCTTTGGGCACATTAAATATTAATGGGTATTATCAATCTATACACCAAAAGTCAACACAATCGGCTCATGAATAATGTGGTTACACCTCAGCCTTCCCTTCCCTTACACTCAGAGAAACGTAGGCCTACCCCATACACTCAAAGAAACGCAGGAATACCCCTACTTCCTCCATACTTCCCTTATTTTGAAGTTACAAATACTTGGCCCATAAACAAAGCATAGAAAAACCCAAGGAAACCCATGGAAACCCATGGAAACCCATGGAAACCCATGATGGAACCCATCACAATAATCTTATAAAATATCAATAATAAATATCAATATCATCAATATTAATATCAATATAAAAATATATGTTCTAAATATGAAATAATATGAAATAATTTGTATATTTAATATGAAACATATTTCGATCAAACATTATCATTTTGAGAGGGCAAAATGCCAATGAAAACCATAACCAAAGCTTTCTTTATCGCTGCCCAAAATATGATCTTGAAAGATCTTCCGTCTCCTCCTTGTGTAACCCTAAACCATGGAACCCATGGAAACCCTTTAGCAAATATAAAAATATGTATTCCAAATATGAAATAGTTTGTATATTTAATATATAACATATTTCCATCAAACATTATCACTTTGAAAGGGCAAAATGCCAATGAAAACCAAAGATTTCTTATATGATCTTGAAAGATCTTGAAAGATCTTCTGTCTCCTCCTTGTGTAACCCCATATCATGTTCATGTCTGTCTTTAGCTGATTATAAACAACTTGTACTCATCACTGGAATCAATCATTTTCATATTTCCACTGGGGAATAGCCAGAGACGTAGGCAGAGGGGAGACGTAGCTAGAGGGGGTGGAGGTGGAGACGTAGCTAGAGGGGGTGAGGTAAAGACGTAGCTAGAGGTGGAGGTGGAGGTAAAGACGTACCTGAAACGAGAGAGAAAAAAACGCAGACAAATTATGATAAATGCTTCGATTTAATCATCCATCAAAACATACAACAAGGCAACGAATGGATGTATCTACTCCACTCGCTTGAATGTATCTTTGTATCTCTGCTCGCTTGAATGTATCTATGTATCTCTGCAGATAATGCCTAATCAATTGGTGTTCATAATATTTTGGCATTACCGGGCAGTATTTTGGGTTGCCTCATGTTTTTAGCCCTCACTTTGCCACACAATTGAATCAGTCATTCATTCACTCATTCGTTGATTCGTTGATTCGTGGCTCGGAACTCGTTAGAGGCCTAAAAACAGCCTCTCGAAAGCGCTGTGTCGAAACATACATACAGGCAGTTTTTAATGAGCCATCACCTGGTCCCCCCCGCCCCACCCCGCCCCGCCCCGCAAGGGGCCACATTATGATCTCTTTGGCCACGCACAAAACTTAACTAAAAATCTGAAAAAAAGGCCTCAACCTCAGCCTCAGCTTCAGCCTCAGCTTCGGCCTCAAAGACGGTCATAATTAAACACAACAAAAAACCAACGAAAAAAGATGCTCTTGCCCCTTTTCTTGCCCCTTCTTTTGCCCCTTCTTTTGCCCCTTCTTTTGCCCCTTCTTTTGCCCCTTTTCTTGCCCCTTCTTTTGCCCCTTTTCTTACCCCTTCTGTTGCCCCTTTTCTTGCCCCTTCTGTTGCCCCTTCTCTGAATTTTAGATAATGTTTTTCTTCTCTTGAAAAACAAGTGCGGAAACACACACAAAAAACAACCAGAAATATGTTTTTAAGCCAATGGACTAATGACTGAAAGAGAGCTGAAGAGAGGAGTAGAAGAGGAGTAGAAGAGGAGTAAAAGAGGAGTAGAAGAGGAGTAGAGGAGGAGTAGAAGAGGAGAGGAAAGAGGAGAGGGAAGAGGAAAGAGGAGTAGAAGAGGAGTAGAATAGGAGTAGAAGAGGAGTGGCAGCAGCAACAACAACTGTAGGGGTCACGCCTTCGATTGCCCCAACAGATCCGATCCCCCACAAGGTCCCCAAAAAAGAAAACTCTGCATTTTCCTGTCTGCATTTTCCTGTCTTCATTTTCCTGTCTGCATTTTGTCTTTCAGCTTTTTTCCATCTATCTTTCATTTGTGGCACGCACCAAAGACGAAAACAAACAACACACACACAGAAATCCATTCAATCCATTTCTCAATTCTCGTTTTGGCCACTGAGCCTATGGGGCAGACTTGCAGATGTGTCGTCAGATGTGGCACGAATGCAGTGATACCTGGTAGTAGTCTATTAAGGGAAAGGAATGAAAGGAAGGTCCTCAAATGAGAGTCGGTGGCAGGAAGGAGGAGAGAGCAAAGAGAGTCTACAAAAGAGTTTGAGAGGATCTTCTGGATGTTTTGCGCTGTAATTGTTGCCATTTGAGAGCCTTTTCCCACTTAATGAACCATAAATAAAACTTAACGTTTCCAGGTATCCCGATAGTCGAAAGGAATACCCCAGTCGAACCACCCCCCAACCCCAACCCCAACCCCCTTGGTGCCACCTGCTTTGTTTGTATCGTCATTCCATTCAAATGGCAATCAATACCTAGAGAAAGAGTAAGAGAGAGAGAGGGAGAGAGGGAGAGAGGGAGAGAGATAGACTGAGAGAGAGAGAGAGAGAGAGAGAGGAGGAAGGGTTCAGTTCATCTCGGACAAAGTCGAAGGCTTCTCAAATTGATTTCCCTTTGAAATTCTAGCCAAAATGATGGGCCACCATTTGACTTCATTCCTCCATTCAGTCACTCACTCACTCACTCACTCACTCACTCAATCTCTGTGTATTTCAGAGATACCTTTGCTGTCTCCCTCTCCTCTCTCTCTCTCTGTCTCTGTCTGTTTGCCTTCCTGTGTATCTGTTTCAAATTTTAATTAAAAAATGTGGAAATATTCCAACTCTATTTCTGCTGTTTGTGCCCTTAAAAATCAAATTAAACTTAACTTCAGGTTTAATCCTCGCACACACACACGCACACACACGCATTCTCCCTCTCTCTCTCTCTCTCTTTGGCTCTCTGTCCTTTTGGTTCTCTCTTTCTTTTTCGCGAATTTGTCTTGACTTTTGCCCCCTTTGGCCTTTGGCCTTTTGCATTGTTGCATCCATCTACTGCGTGCAACGTGCAACTTGGAGCAGGGGGAGTGTGGCTGTTCGCGCGACACTTCATTTGAAAATTTTATGCCCCAGAGGAGAGCAAGCGAGAGAGCAACAACACCAAAGCATCCCCCAACAACAGCTCATCTCCATTCGACCTCCCTGCCCTGTCCTACCCCCTCCTGCCCCCTCCTGCCCTCTCCTGCCCTGCCCTGCCCCCTCCTGCCCCCTCCTGCCCTCTCCTGCTGTCTCCTACCCTCTCCTGCCCTCTCCTACCCCCTCCTGCCCCCTCCTGTCACACATCTTGTTTTCATTTCCGTCAGAGCTACAATTGACGCCGCTCAACTTAACCTCATTCGTCCTGCTGCCGCTGCCGCTGTTACATTTGCATATTCCCCCCGGACACCCTTCTCCCTCTCTCTCTCTCTTTCTTTCTCTCTCCCTCTCTCTCTCTCTCTGCAGAGTTCTTCTCTTTTGGGCCCTGACACGACGTTACACCTGACCAAAAAAAAAGTATATACATATATTTAGGGGAGAAGGGCAAAGGGAGGGGAGTAGAGGGGAGGGGAGAGAGTGGAGTGTAGGGGAGAGGAGTGTAGGGGAGTGGAGTACCTGCACACTTTGTGCCTCTGTGGCAGTGACGTTGATTCGCTGCTCTAAATTGCCCATAACCAAACGGACACCTTGGGCATCATTTGCCCTTTTTTCATATTCGAATTTTGCATTCCTTTGGACTCTTCTTCTTCTGGGCTTCTTTGGCCCCAAACTCAAATTGGAATTAAAACAGAATATTCTACTTGCCTTTTTTTGGGGCATGGCAGCATGGACTGGGGGGAGTGGGGGGTGGTTTCACTCGCTGCTAACTGACATGATAAAGTGTTGCCTTGACTGCCTGCCTGCCTGCCCCGAGTGGCAAGTCCTGGCCCCCCCCTAGAGGCTGTCTCCGCATTGTCACGTTTCAGCGCGCCTTCAACCCTGCCACCCAGCCACCCAGCCACCCTGCCACCCTCTCCCCCTCTCTCTCTCTGTGTTGGCTGGTGGGTGGTGCCACGCGGGGGTAATGCACTTATTCAACCAGCCAACCAGTCAACCAGGCCACTTGTTTCCTATCAAATGAATATAAACTTTCGAGAGGCGAAACACTTGCCACCGACTTCTTCTCGCTGCCTGCCACACATCAGTCGATGTGGCTGCCACCTTGCCACCTTGCCACCTCCTTTTTCGCTTTGCAAAATTCACAAACAATTAAGCTTTGCCCTCGGCGTTTGCTAATTGCAAAATGGAAAACAAAAAGAAGGAAAGATAAAGGAAAAACAGGAAAAGAGAGAAAAAGAGAAAATAGAAAAGGGAGAAAAAGAGAGAAAAGAGAGAAAAGAGAGAAAAAAGGAGAGAAAAAGAGAGAAAAAGAGAAAAGCGAGAAAAAGGGAATCTTCTGGCAACTTTTGAAAAGTGCAACAACAAGCATGATGCCACAGCAGCGGTGGCAAGGGCGGTGGCAAGGGCGGTGGCAAGGGCGGTGTGGCATATGTGTTACAAATGCAAACACAACACAAAACAGGAGTCGGAGGGGGTGGGGTGTGCGTAGGGGTGGGGTAAGACACATCATCATCAACATGGCGACAGCGACTCTTCATGCCACACACCATAGACTACATTGTGTTCTTGCCACTCGCTGTTGCTGTCTCTCTCTTATATGGCTTTTCCATTTTCCACGTGGCAGAAATTTGTGTGGAAATTTTCGTGTGCTGTGCGCATAATTACGTGGCAACAAGCAGCGGCGGCAGCAGCGGCAGCGTGGCAGTGGCAGCATCGTCGCTAGACCAAAGTGTGGCGGGGACTGGGGTCTAGGGGGACTGAGGCTGAGGCTTTGTGTCTCCTTGCAAATGACGCATACGTCATGTTGCACGAACGACTCCGCGCAGGAGTCGCTGCTTTGGCTGCTGCATATATTTCTTGTAATTAAAATCGCATTGAAGCATGCAACGCGCGGAGCGCAGAGCCAGAGCCAGAGCCAGACTTTTGCCTTTGAGGCAGCAGCAACAAAAACTTGTTAACGTGTGCCACACCACACCCCACACCCCGCAACACACCCCGCAACACCCCACACTCCACCCCACACCACAGTATGTCCTTGTGTCTGTCGCTGTTGCTGTCTGTCTCCCTGTCTCCCTGTCTCCCTCTCTCTCTCTCTCTCTCTCTCTCTCTCTGTCTCTCTCTGTCTCTCTCTCTCTCTGTGTTTGGTGTAATTAAACTAAATTAAGAACTCTCTTGGCATTAAAATGAGATTTACGCTTCAGCGGCATTGAACGGGGGGCAGAGAGGGGTAGGGGGCAGAGCGGAGTGGCAAGAGCTTAGGGAAATGACATTTTCAAAGCAGATTTAACGCCACACCCCCCTCCGCCCCTCTGCCACACACAGAGGCACGTTCGTCCTGACTTAATTACTGCACAAAAAAGAATGGAAATCAAAATGAATTCAAGGCGAATACAAAATTTCGCTCCTTTCTTTCTGTTGTGGCATTTCCCTTTGATTGTTGCGGCACAAACTTTTCCATCATCGAACATCAGGAGGAGGCCAGGAGGAGGCCAGGAGGAGGCCAGGAGGAGGCCAGGAGGAGGCTAGGAGGAGGCTAGGAGGAGGCTAGGAGGAGGAAGCCAGGAGAAAGCCAGGAGCAGGCGAGGAGGAGGAGGCCAGGAGGAGCCCGGAGGAGCAGCCCAGGAGGTGGACTGTAGAGAATCTTCCAAAATTTCATTCAAATAGACTCCACCTCCACCTCCACGTCGGCTTTTCCCTGTGCAACACACATTTTCCCTGGCCCAGAGAAAAGTTTGCCCCGTATGTGGCATAAGAAAATAATTTCCATGCCATTTGCATATGCATGAGGGGAGGGGAGGGGAGGGGAGGGGAGAATCCCAGTGGCAGACAAAGTTTAAAGATTTACAGAAAGAACCGCAAAAGATGTGGCACGAATGGCAGTGGCAAATGGAAATGTGGCAAGAATCGCAGGGGGGAAATGAATAAGGGAAAGGGAAGGGGAAGGGGAAAAGGGAAATGGCGGGGTGGGGGGTGGGGGAGGAAACCAAATTGAACGAAAGAGATGGACAATTATGCAAACGCGTGTAATTAGTGGGTGGAAGGAGAGAAGAAGAACCACCTACTGCTAGCCCTCTCTCTCTCTCTCTCTCTGTCCCTCCCTGCTCCTTTCTCCTCTCTCCCTCTCTCTCCCTCCCTGCTCCTTTCTCTGTCTTTCTCTGTGTCTTCCCTTTTTATTTGTTTCTTTATTTCTTTCTTTTTATTGCCTCTCTTTGAGGGGGTGGTTGAGGGGGCGGGGGTTGCGGCAAACAATGCCCGAAAGTTGCCGAAAAGCTGCGGCAAGCTGCTGGGGCACAAATGCGTATTTTATGCATGCCGCAAAAGGTGGCAAGCCAAGGCCCGGCCCTCTGCGGCACAACTCTGTTTTTTAGCCAGAATTATAACAAATGATTTCCTTCCCCCACCCCCCATTCCGCCCTACTCCCTCCCCCTTTGGAATTATTATTATAAAATGGAGTAAAAATAATTGTTTAGCTGCAAAATGCGCATTTCATTCGAGGACGCAAATCGAGCAAAAGAAAAATAAAATAAAAATAAAAGAAAAATAAAATAAAACTTTTTCTGAAAAAAGAGGAAAAAAAAGAGGAAACAAAGAGGGAAACAACTGAAATCCGGGAGGGGTGGGGGGTAGAATGCAAATGCGGACACCCAAAAAATAAACCAGAAACAGAGCGAAAGAGAGAGAAAGAGAGAGAAAGAGAGCGAGAGAGAGCGAGAGAGACAGAAAGAGAGCGAGCGAGAGCGAGAGAGAGAATATTATTTTAATATGGTAAATAAAAATGCCATAAAATGCCATAAAAAACCAAAAGCAAAACCAAAACCAAAAGCAAAAGCAAATAAAATTTATGCATTTCAATTATGAAAAATACTTTTCCAAATAAAACGTGGGCGTGGGCGGGGGCGGGTGCTGGGGGCGGGGTATCCAATAAAGGAAGTCAACACTGCAGGAAGAACGAAGAGGAAACGCAGGATGGGAGGGGAGTGGGGGGCAGGGGTTGGCAGGGGGGGGCAGGGGATTCCCGGCGGAGGAGCAACTTTTGCTGGCGCACAGAGAAATAATTTAACAAAAGGCCAAAGCCAAAGCCAAAGCGAAATTAATTAAGAGTGCAGCAGCACAAAATGCTGACTTTGATTGTGGCAACACCCCCCGCACCCGCACACCGCCACGCCCCCATACGCCCCCACCATTATACCAATTCACTCTCTGCACCCTGCACTGTGCTACACCTGCATTCCGCCACTCTACACTCACCTACATGGGGCACAAACAGAAAAACAGAAAAAAAGAAAGGGAGAAATGGGTTAGCAAAGGTAGAGGGGCAGGCAGGGGCAGAGAGGGAGGGAGGGAGGGGCAGGGGCAAGCAGGGAGGGGCAGGGGCAGGAGTGGAGCCCAGCTGCCGCCAGGATATTGCCGATGCCAAAAAAAAGTTTTGACTACGAAAAAAAAGCACACACACAGACACACACACACACACACACTTACAGGCAGAAGGTAGGCAATGTCTGAGGCACTGGGGATACCCTGGAAAAAGAATCATTCAGCCAGAGGATTCCTGCTCAAAGATGGAGAGAGAGAAAGAGAGAGAGAGAGAGATATGTGGTTGCATCTCCCGATTTGCAACCTGCAGTTGCCAGTATGAGGCATCGCCAGGACTCTCAGGAGGCCCATCCCCAAAAAAGGGTATCAGAAAAGGGTATCAGAAAAGGGTATCAGAAAAGGGTATCAGAAAAGGGTATCGATGAGCGTATAGCCTGGAATCCTGGTAGTTTCCATTTCATTTGCGTTGCACTCTGTTGTGGGGCTGCCTCTCTGCCCCCGAAGATTGAAAAGCGGCGGAGTAGAAGCAGAAGCAGCAGCAGAAGCGCCGGAAAAGCGGGTAGATCGGGGGTAGGGGGTAGCGGGGCAGGCAAAAGCGTGGCAGGGAGAAAAACTGATTTTTAAAATCAGTGTGCGGCGTCGTGGCGACACCAAGCCATTACCGCCATATAAACAGCAGCAGCAGCAGTGGCAGCAGTGGCAGCAGGGGAAGCAGTGTCACTGGTGGCACTGGTGGCACTTGCCAGTCCGTTTGGTGCCCCGTCATGTGGCGCCGAAAAATATGCAATAAAATTTATTTGCTGCCGAAAGGATTGCATAGACACCCGACTCCTGCCCCTGCCGCACATATGTTGTGCAACATTTCCGTTTCCGGCGACGATTTTTCATAACCCGCCCCCTGCCCCCGCCCCCCGCCCGCCGCGCATATGCAGCATAAAACTTTTCCCCAAAAAACAAAAGAAAATACGAAGAAGAAGAGAGAGGGAGAGGGGAAGAGGGGAGAGGGGAAGAGGGGAGAGGGAAGAGGGGATAGGGGTTGGGGGTTGGGGGTTGGGGGGGTGGAGAATATGACAAAGTTTGCACTTTAACAAGAAAATAATCAAATAAATTATCATAAAATGTCTGGAAAAACAGAAAACAAAACAAAAAAAAAACAGGAAAAACAAAAAAAACAAAGAAAAAGACAAGAAAAGCAGGCAGAAAAGAACCGTTTTGTTTTGGCCGGAAGTCACGTACTGTCTGCAGAAAGCAGCGGCGGGGGTGGCGGTGGGTGGTCCCCACTTATGCATATGTGCGAATGTGTGTGTGTGTGTGTGTGAGTGTGTGTGTGTGTGTGTATTGGTGGGTGGGTACACACTTTATTAACTTGGTAAAAAGTCGTAAAAACGAAATGTCACATAGCTCTCTCTCTCTCTCTCTCTCTCTCTCTCTGGCCGCCCTTTAAATTATGGCCAAGTGGCTAAATTATGGCAATGTCGCGTAAGGCCTTTCCTCTCCCCCTCCCCCTCTCCCCTCTCCTTCTCTCTCCAGAAACCCAAACCCAAAGGACGAGAAGACAAATGGTCTGAATGTGTAAATTATAATTGGAAATGAGAGAGAGAGCGAGGGCGAAAGAGATAGAGGGCGGGCGAAAGAGAGAGAGAGAGGATGAAGTGGCGAAGGGTTAAGCGGAAATAGGCGAAAGTTTGCCGAAACTCAATGCCATGCGGCGCAAGGGGTGCGAAAAGGCCATTAGGGATGCAAAGTATGCAAAATGCAAGGGAATAAAAACTTTCAAGGAAATGCCATACGGTTGAGCAGCGCTGCTGCTGCTGCATTCAGAGAAGAAGAGAATGATTTTCGCATTCAGATAATCATCTGTTGGGTCCGATCCAAGCCCCAACATCGAGCTCAAACACCCCTCGCAACAAATGCCAAATGCAGTTCCAACTCGCAATCGGCGCTCAAGCAGCGAAAAGGTTCGATCGAGCTTGAGAGCTCCGATCCCAGCCCCAACATCGACCACAAACACAGAGCGCAGCAAATGCCAAATGCAGCGAAAATGTTCGATGCAGCTCGAGAGCTCGCGATCCAAGCCCCAACATCGAGCTCAAACACCGAGCGCAGCAAACGCCAACGCCAAATGCAGTGCCAACTCGAAGTCGCCGCTCAAGCAGCGAAAATGTTCGATCGAGCTCGAGAGCTCGCGAGCGAACATGCTATAAGCGCAGCTAGGACTTTCGGCTACCTTCGGCAGTTTCGTGTTTGATCGATCGTTTCTGTTCGGCAAACTACGCGTTGGCTGCGTGTTTGTGCTTGCTGTTTGCCGTTTTCTGCTTGCCTACCTCGACTTCATTCTCAATGAAAATTCTCATTTCCTTAAAGCACTCTCTCTCTCTGTCTCTGCCTCTCCTCTGCTCTGCTCTCCTCTGCTCTTTAAGAAGCCAGAACGGAATGCCTGCACCCACAGGCAACAACTAACTCTGTCAACTCATTCACATGACAATCATAACAGGCCTCCAGGACACCAGACCAGACCAGAGCCCCCAATCCACCCAACCTGTCCTGTCCTCTACTCTACTGCTGCCAGTGGCAGTCTCTTTTCGCTCCCTCTCTGCTGTCCACTCATCATGGAATCCCACTTCACACTGAGCCCCAAAGTCAGAGACAATGTTATCGGGGCCAGAGATATGAGGGAGGGAGGGGAAGGAAGCATATGACGTCCATGACCAGATAAGGGTGACAAAAATATGTATTAAGTGCATGAAGAGACACACAAGCAAGAGACAGGGCGAGAGACGTGAAGAGACAGCCCAGAGGCAGGCAGAAGGCCAGAAAGAGACAGAGAGAGGCATAAAGGCGAACAAATACGAGAAAGCCCCAACAACAACAACAACAACAACAGGCAGGGCAGGCAGGAGCAAAAAATAATAAAAAAAAAAAGAGAAGAAAAAGAAGAAAAAAACACTCCACACAGGCAATCCTGAAAGAAATGAAATGAAATCCTTTCACACACACTGACCATCAGATGGGAGACACCACATATACATACACACATATATATCGTATGTGTATATGTAGACAAAGGACAACTTGAATGAGGGGGAAAGGTGAGAGATGGTGAGCAGCAGACCAAGGGTGCCGCCGCCTTGTGGCCCCATGTTGCACGGTCTGGTGGTGTCCTGCTACAACAAGTTGACACTTTTATGAGGCACTTAAATGACACAACATACAAGTCCCCCCCCGCACCCCCACCCCCTCTATAAGCATGGGATTGACATGCAAACAATAGACCGAAAACCGAAAAGGATCACAGCGAGCGGATGGGGTCAAAGGGGAAGTCAGCGCAACAATTGCAATTGTCCGGCAGAAAGAAAAATGTTGACTTTAACAAGCGATGGGGCGGAACGGAACGGAACGGAATGGAACGCCACCCCCCAGCAATAGAATAACAATAGAAGAAAGCTGCCCAGCGAAACTAATTTCATGTCCAAAAATAATATCTAGAGAGAGTGAGAGAGAGAGTGAGAGAGAGAGAGAGAGAAATGCTAAATAAATAATTGGAAACTGCCAACTTCCGCTTACGTAGCAGTCGCTGGCGATGGTTCCATCAGCCATCCATCAATTGGAAAGCAGCAGCACCACCAGTGCCCCTCCCCTACCCCTCCATCAGTGCCTCCCTCTCCCCAACCATCAGTGCCTCCCCCTCCCTCCCCGTGCCATTGAGTCATCTCCCATCAGCCATTTCTGCCGTAAATCAGTTGCCTGGCACTTGGCCAAAAGAACACGAAAGAATTTATGAAAATTGAAAAGTGTAAGAAGAGAGAGGGAGAGAGAGAGAGAGAGAGCAAAGACAAGTGCGGTGGAGTGGAGGGGGAAAATTGGAATATTTTCTGACACATTTTTATCGTTGGAATTGTCAAAGAGTTTAAGCAGAGAAGCAGAGAAAAAAAAACCATGGGGCAAAATGGAACTCATCATCCTGACTGCCTCTGCCGGCTGCCTACATCATTGACAGCCTCACATATCGATATACACCATACATATACATATATGTACATATACATATGTATATGTGTATGTGCACCTTTGCCTGTGGCCCAGAAATTGAGAAATTTGAGACGCCCCCGCCGGGGCAACAGGATGTGGAAATTGCTTTGTCAATATATCTTCAAAACATAATTTGTGACTGTCAGCGGGTTAACAGAAGAGAAAAGAAACATATACATACATATATATACATATATATAGGTATAGGTATAATAGAAAAAAAGCATAAGGAAAAACCTATTAAAAATTAAAATAGGCCAGGGAAATTCGAGCTTGAAAGGAAAGTAAATCAATCTTTTGGGCGAAGAATTTCATAGGGGGGCTAAAAGGGCTAAAGCAATAAGAAGCAGAGATCAAAAAAAGGCAGCAGCAAAGAAGAGAAACTTCGGTTGGAGGCGAGAGAGGGAGAGGTCCGCTCGAGAGACGTTTGCTGCTGCTGAGCCTCTCGCTCACAGAAGGCAGAGTGCAGTAAGGTATACATGTACATGTACATGTATGTACATACATATGTATGTTTGTATATTCCACTAATCACAATTATTGCCCTTCGTTTAGTGAGACAAATCCTTCCTCTGCGCTTTTGCGCACCAACGAAAAAGTCAAAGCAAAACAACAAAAAAAACGTCGACGTCGACGTCGCGCCGAACCGGGCCGCGCTTCGACTTGTTCGAACACGTTCGATCATGCTCTGCTACGTGATCCGCTGTTACTCGGACATCGTGTTCGTTTTGAAGTCCGCTTGCGAGAGTCTGGCGAGACTTTGGTCGTCGCTCGCTCTCTTCTGATTACCTCAGCGAACATTTAACGAGACTTCACACATGGCTCCAAATCCATTTACGAACATTTAACGATAGTTGGTCCATTGGGCACACTTATGTGCATATATATGTATTTGTGTGAAACAGCAATTAAAACAATTTATAATTAAATGATGGGCGGGGGTGGAAAATAACTATAATGGACAATAAATTCATGTTAACATCGATTACATCGATTTGACAGCAAATTTAATTTCTGCCTGTTTTTATTCTAATTTTATTATAATTTTTCCTGCGTGCTTTTGATGCTCTATGCAAATTTGCTGGAAAATTTAATGCAAAACTCAATTGCAATTAAGACCAATAATTATATCATAATTTTCGTTGGTTGTTCACTGCCCCAGCCCCAGCCCTTGCCCCTGCCCCTGTGAAAATAAAATATTTAAAAATTGTGAAAATAAATCACAGTTGGATATCCCATACATCCCGTTTGAACCCGAAAACTCCCCGGGGGGGCGGGGGGTGAAAACCTCTGCAGAATGCTTTTTGTTTTCGTGTTTTTTGTTGATGGATTTCATTTCAGTCAAAGGAAATTCGGCTTGCATTTATCTTTTATTTTTGTATTAATAATTTGCTTGGCTGTGCGCAAAAATTAATTAAAATATTCCATATTAAAGCTTTCCATGTGAGGAAGTTTTACATGAATGAACCCAGGGATAAAGAGAGAGAGAGGGAGTCCAGTGCGAGAGAGAGAGAGAGGGAGAGGGAGTCAGGTGCGAGAGAGAGAGGGAGTCCGTTGCATCACCAAGTGGCCCAAGCGTCACCAGCAGAAGGATCCCAGGCAAGAACGCAGCCGACCGAGGGGCGCTGCCGCATAACGCGTGATCGCGGACATGCAGGAAAGATGGACTGGAGTTAGACCAAATTTCCAGGAAAAGTAGAACTAATCTCACTAAAAGAACTAATAAACTTCTAATTACAAGAAAGATATGAGAGTATCACTAATTTAAGACTAGGAAGGAAGTTATTAGTAGCGCATAAGACCCCAAATAGTTCATGCAGGGAATAATTCCATCTACAAAGCGGAAGGAACAACGGTATACACATATGTACATATGTATGTAGTTTCTGCTGTTTCTTTTGGGAATCTTGAAGGATTTTCCTACGTTAAGGAAACCTTGTATAAAGTTGGATGGTTTATTAAGAGCAATCCATTAGGATTCAGACGGCAATCTCACACCTGCATCCCAGTAGAAGTAAAAAGTTTCTCTGAAATGATTCCATACGGTCCTGATGTACGTTGCACTGAAAGCATGTACCTTAAAGGCCTCTCAGATCTATCGTTAAATTGATCAAATTTAATGATCTTACATCTACGTCTACATCTACATAGTATACATAGAAAAGTAGTTTTTCTTTTGCCAAAAGAACAGAAAAAGACATCGATGGATATTAGATTATCTTCAATTCATTCAAGAAATCAAAACTAAATAATAATATAATATAATATAAATATTATATATATATAATATAAATAAAAAATATAAATAAAAAATATAAATACAAAATATAAATACAAAATATAAATACAAAATATAAATAAAAAATATAAATACAAAATATAAATAAAAAATATAAATAAAAAATATAAATAAAAACTATAAATACAAATAAAAAATATATAAATACAAATATAAAAAATAAAATATAAATAAAAAATATAAATACAAAATATAAATAAAAAATATAAATAAAAAATATAAATACAAAATATAAATAAAAAATATAAATAAAAAATATAAATAAAAAATATAAATAAAAAATATAAATAAAAAATATAAATACAAAATATAAATAAAAAATATAAATAAAAAATATAAATAAAAAATATAAATAAAAAATATAAATAAAAAATATAAATACAAAATATAAATACAAAATATAAATAAAAAATATAAATACAAAATATAAATAAAAAATATAAATAAAAAATATAAATAAAAAATATAAATAAAAAATATAAATAAAAAATATAAATAAAAAATATAAATAAAAAATATAAATACAAAATATAAATACAAAATATAAATAAAAAATATAAATACAAAATATAAATAAAAAATATAAATAAAAAATATAAATAAAAAATATAAATATAATACCTATAATAATAATAATTTATTGTGTGTCAATGTCATTTCATTGGCTCAGCAAATTTCGTTTGAATTCAAACAAATTACTTTATTTATCATAAAACATAGATTTGCCCCTGCCCCTGCCCCCACCCCTTACACCCTACACCTGTGCCCTTCCTCTCTCTTCTCTGCTCTCTCCTCTCTGCTCCCTCCCTTCCTTTCCTTTCCCACCATTGTAATAGAGACGTAAACAATACACAAAAAAAAAACAACAAAAATTCAGCGTTAAATTTGTAAATTGTTTGTATTGGGCCATTAGCCAGCACAAAATGTTGTTGTGTAGCAACAACAAAAACAATTGGCTTACTGGCTTATTAGCGTGGCCGGAATATGCCCCCCCCCCCCTCCACCGCCACTCCACCCCTTCACCCTCTACCCTTTCCGCGCGCACCAAGGCAGCAGCTGCCTTGGGCTCTGGCTCTGGCTCTGGTGTTAAAACTAAACTGGAAAATTGCTGGCTCGCGTGTCGCGTTCAGCCCCTCCCCCATCATCAGCCCCCGCCCCCTCCGCCCAACCAACATCTTGGCAGGGTTTCGCGTTTAATCAATAAGTTTTGCAAGGGGTGGGGAGAGTGGCGGGTGGCGGGGGGGAGGAAGGGGAGGTCCTTGCTGCCCTAAGCGAACGATAAGCATTTAATAGAGCCAATTTCTTGTTGTTTTTTTTTTCGTTTTTCTTTGGCTGGCGGGGCCAAAATTATGCTAAAGTGGATTTTGAAGCCAAGGGCTGGGAAATTTCACTTCCGTTTTCAGAAGACAGAAAGCCGGGAAAGAGAGGAAAGCCGGGAAAGCCAGGAAAGAGGGGAAAGCCAGAAGCCAGAAACGAAGTGGAAAAGTTCGGACTTCAATGCTGAAGTGAAAATTTTCAGAGGGAAATCTGTCATTAATTAGGTAGTCCAACTCCCTCTCCCTCTTTCGCTCTCTCTCCCTCTCTCTCCGTCTCTCTCTCCCTCTCTCTCGCTCTTAGATACGTAGATAATACATCTACGTCTACATCTACGTCTACATCTACGTTCGATACAGAGGGAAATCTGTCATTAATTAGGTAGACCACCTCTCTCTCCCTTTCTCTCGCTCTCTCTCCCTCTCGCTCTCTTAGCTACGTCGTTAATACATCTACGTCTACATCTACGTTATGTATGTACATCTGCATAGTATACATACAAAAGTACTTTTTCTTTTGTTCATTAACGAATGGCATTGCCAAAAGAACAGACTTTTCTTCTCTCTTCTTTACTCTTCTTTACTCCATCTACGTCTACATCTACATCTACGTTATATACATGTAGTATATGTAGAAAAGTAGTTTTTCTCTTGCCAAAAGAACAGACAGAGAAAAAGACTTCGATGGATATTCAATGTCGCCTGTCTGGGGGGGGAAGTCTCCCCTTTCTGTGGGTCTGCCAACAAAATATCATCGCCAAGGTCACCGCGGGGGCGGGGGTGGGGGGCGGGCTGCGGGTGGGTGTTTGCCTCGAACCAGCGCCATTTTCACATTGATCGATTGGCAATTTCTCAATCTGAAGGCGCATTTGGTGTATAAATAAATTGCCCACAGATTTATGTACAGGGAAACCCCCAGATGGGAGATTGGAAATTGGAAATTCGAAATTGGAATTTAATTGTGCGCGAAATGAGTTAGAAAGAAACTGGCTTAAAGTGGCTTAAAGTGGCTTAAAGCGGAGTGGCTTACACTCTAAAAGAGAAACAGAATTTCTGGGGTATTCGAATCAAATGTAATTCCATTTCCCATCCACAATTACCTTTCGGTAGCAAAGAGTCAATTCCTTTCGGAAATTAATTGTTCATTGAGCTTCCAATCTCGGTATTCCATTCCACAAATGAAACTCTGCCACAGCCACTGCCGTTGCATGCCCCAACAGCCACCAAATCCTTTGCTCAATGCACAAAACGAAATTTCATCTGCCATAAATGGGAATATGCGATATTTGTTCCCCTCCCCCTACCCCCACCCATCCCCCGTCGTTGCCACAGGAAAACCTCAATAACAACAAAAGTATTTGTGCAATAAACATAAAAAACCATTTAATCTTCAATGTGTGTGTGTGTGTGTGCCACCATGCGGCATGCAGCAAGAACATTAAGGAAGGGGTTTTATGGCCAGTATTACGACTAGGGAATACCCTCGCACCCCCTCTATACCCCCCCAGGGCTCGTTAATGTGGCAAGGTTGAAAAGGTCTCTAAATTCTGAAAAGGAATGAAATTTTCTAGAAATTAAAGGCAAAAGCTGGAGCAAGGAACTTGCACCTGTACGAAGTTCCCCTAAGCGAAAGGCAACCACTCATAGCTATATGCCAAACGGAGGGCTTTTGGGAGGTAATACTCGTAGTATTCGCTTTGGATCGTAGCTGGAAGATCTGCTGGAACTTTTGGTAGAGAAAACTCTCTGGCGTTGCCTCTGCCTCTGCCGCACATACCCCAAACAGGGGTACAGGAGTCCCGTTAGCACTGCGGGGCACACAAACTGCTGCATAACAATACACGTACAACAATTTTTGAACGAGTAAATATTGTGGTTAAGTATACGCCCCGTGTGTCCATGCTGGAATCTTGTTGCTCCCCCTCCACCACCCCACTCTCCCGCACTGTGTCCCTCTCTCTCTCTCTCTTCTCTCTCTCTCTCTCGCTATCTCTGTTTGTATGGCTAGCGATTGCACGTTTTGTTTGACATTCAATAGTTTTCATTTCTGTGGCAAAACCAAACAAAAAGCCAAAACAACAACAAAAATCGGAGCAAAAGCGAACAATTTTCATTTATATTTTCCATCGCTCGCACACACACACACACACACACACACACACATCCTTCCCGTTGCCCCAAATCCTGCCCCCCACTATCTCTGTCTCTGTCTCTCTCTGTCTCTCTGTCTCTGTCTCTCTCTGTCTCTCTGTCTCTGTCTCTCTCTCTCCTCTGGCTGTGCTCATTTGAAATTATTTTTATGTGTTTTGCCGGGTTTTGTTTTTCCAACGTTTTCTGCTCGTATTTTTATTGCATTTTCATTTTTATGCAGTTACAATGACAGTTTTTCCCTCCTCCCCCCGCCTGGGCACACGCTTCGAGGGGTTTCAAAAGAGCCAAAAGATAAACGTTTCGTTTCGTACGGATGGAAGGGTAGTTCCTGCCACAGATAGATAGAAAGGGAGGGGGGGAAGCATACATATAGGATGATGATATCTATGATGATCATCTCATACGTGAAGAGAAGTATCTAACTACATATCTATCTAACTATCTTTCCATCTAACTATCTTTCTATCTTCCCTTCTCTTTCTATCTTCCCTTCTCTTTCCATCTTCCCTTCTCTTTCTGTCATTTGCATTACTTTTATTACATTTCCATCGACTGCGAGTGCACCCCTTGAGGGGGTGGGGGGGGTGGTGATGGCTCGGGGGGTGCCCCTTAAATATTCATTCCTCTTGTGGAAATCGGTGGCAAAAGTGCAAAAGTGGCAAATGGTAAACTTTTCTGTTCTTTGGGGGGTGGGGGGGAGGGCAAATGTTTTTCAGGGGGTGGGAGGGGGGGAGTTTTTGTGCTGCTTAAAAAGTTACAGCATGTCTCGTACATGTCTTCTAATCTCTCTTCCAAAAACAACAACAAAAACGGAGAGTGGAAAAAAGAAGCTGCCAAAACATGTCACATAACAGTTATCCCCCCCTGCACCCCTCCTTCCCTCTTCCCTTTGCACCCCTTTTCCTGCTCCTCCTCTTTGGAGTTGTTTGCTTTGCGAATAATTTACACAGAACAAACTTTTGACTTGAGCGAAAAATGGAGGAGAAAAACAGGGAAAGGAAAAAGGAAAACATGAAAATAAGGAAGGGAAAAAGGAAAACATGAAAATAAGGAAGGGAAAAGAGGAAAACATGAAAATAAGGATAAGGCAAAAGTAAACAAGAAAATATGAAAAAAAAAAGAAAGATAAAACTGTGAAAAAATAAAAAATGTAAAAAGTAAAATTGAAAAAATATAAAAATCGTGCGTTTTGACCAAAAACCACAAAAGGGGACAAGAACGGGGGGAAGGGGAAGAAGAGAAAGCGGACAAGAACAGGGGGAGGGAAGAAGAGAAAACGGGGAAGAAAGCGGGGAAGAAAGCAGTGGGAGAGTCTCCAAGTGATGGGGGAAAACGAAGACCAAGAAGAACAAGAAGAAGCGTTGAAGGAGCTCGGGAAAAAGTTAATTTTTTTCGTTTTTTGGTTTTGTTTGGGTATGAAATAATCCGCAGAGATTTTGATCTTATTAAACATAAAACTGTCCATCCAGCTGTCTGTCTCTGTCCCTCTTCTGCCCTCTCCCTCTGTCTCTGTCTGTCCCTCTTTGCCCGCTGTCTCCGCCTCTGTCTCTGCCTCTGTCTGTCCCTCTTTGCATCGTGCCGTTACTCTCTCGCTCGCTCTTCCTTTTTAGTTGTTTATCTTTTGAGAAAAATCTTCTTCGAGTGGGGAGGGGGAGCGGGGAGGGGGAAGGGGCATCTGTTCCCTGAATCTTGACTTTTGCTGGCCAACTTTTTTGGGCCGGACTCTCAGGTAAATATTAAGCATAAAATTGCAAAAACAGAAACAAGAAAAAAGCATTAAAAAGTTGTCCCTGTCTCGCTCTCGCCCTCGCCCCATCTCTTTCTAGGCCTCAGCTTTCATCTCTGGGCTCTGGACATTAATTCAATTTACTTTTTGGGGGTGGGGAGAGGAGGGCTGTTTGGCCATTGGAGCACCTGTTTTCGGCCAAGATTTATGACCAAATCTCCAGGTTCTGAAGTTTCCTCCAAAGGCGTGAACTCCGCAAGTTATTTTTTATTTTTTGCTCGTTTTTTGGGGCACTAATTAAACTTACGCCATGGATTCGGATTCGTAATCGTGGTTCGTGGGTTTATGAGTTCTTCAACTTCCACTTCAGCTTCAACTTACCTGTAATGAAAAAGTTGCCCAAAAAGCGGGACAGAGAGCAGAGAGAGAGAAAAATAAGTAATTAGCACAAAATTAGATGATAAAATACTTAGAACTAAGAACTGAGAAGAGGAGAACATTACGGCAGGTTATGGGAAGAGATACATTTTGAGAAAATCCAGGGAACACCTTAGGAACCCCCTGGGATTCCAGGGTGAAATATTATTAAAGTGCTCCAACGGGGCATTCCTCTGGTTTCCATTCTTCCCTCCATTCATTTCTTGTACCTGGGGCACCCATCAATATACCCCCCGCACCCGCACCCACAGCCTCCCCCTTAGCAGGCATGCCCCATTTGGGGCATCAATCTCTCGTCGCTTTGTCGCTTTTGTCAGCGCCACACAGCAGTCAAGTTGCCTGCCCCTGCCCCTCAGTGTGGCCACAAAAGGCAGTTGCCTTGACTGAGACTGAGACTGTGCCACAGCCACACCCACAATCCCACTGCCGCACCCGCACCCATCCACGAAACCAGTTCTCCCTCATTCCTTAAGAAACAGGATTTTTGTCAGTGTTTTTTTTTTGTCAGTGTTTTTTGTGCCTCGTTTTGTTGTGCCTTTGCCTTAAGGCCAAATTCATTGTCAAAGTCGCAGCGCAGCGGTGGCAGAGTCTGTGGCAGCAGCAGCAGAGCCTACAACAAACTTTTGTCATCAGGAGACAAAAGAGTTGAAAAGTTTCGGGAGGCAGCGACACGCCCACGAGACACACCAGCAGGAGATTGCATTTGTCTTCGCCTCTGCCTTTGCTGGCTGTTGCATACCCTGTACTTTTTGGGGTATATGCAGCTGCTGTGCACCCAAAAGCAAGAGGAGAAAGAGCACAGACTGATTGCTGGCATCTGGCAGTACCGATGCACCCGTTTTGTGGGTTTAGCCATAACAATAGTAAGCAACTCTGCTCGCAAGTGTCCAGTCTTGCATCTGGCAGTACCGATGCACCCGTTTTGTGGGTTTAGCCAGCAGAATAGTAAGCAACTCTGCTCGCAAGTGTCTAGTCTTGCATCTGGCAGTACCGATGCACCCGTTTTAAGGTTAAGGTCTAAACTAGAGGGTATCTGCTTAGTCTTAAGCCTTCATTATTTTCCCTTTTCGTTGTTTTTGTGGGTGGCATGACAATGAACTCCCTTTTTGGCTGAATGACTGAATGACTCCTCTTCGGCTCCTCCGGCTCTTGGCTCTTGGCTCTCGAGAGACTTGGGGTTTGGCCTTTTTTTGCCGCTGTTGCTCCTCTCTTCTGCCAAGTTGATGGATGACTGCGAATTAGCGCTGCGGCGAGCATAAAAACATTGCAGGAGATTCATCGATTTCGATGCGGTTCTTTTACTCCCCCGCAAGAGACAAGAAAATGCCAGCACATAAGTTCTTTGACAGCAAAGAGGCGACGCTGCGAGACGGGGCGTGGCTCCTGTTTGGGGGTGGGGGGGTCTAATGATGGGAACTTGTCAGTTCATTGAAGCTGGACATAAGTACACACGAAATGGTGTGGATTTCCCAGGGCGTTAGCAGAGCTTTACAGAGAGAAGGGAAAGAGATTTGTCCTACTCCAAAAGGGGATTTGTGTTTGGGATGTTTTATGATCTCTGCCTCAAGCATAAAGAAAGATCTTCTCAAATCTAGTAGATCTTTAAGATCTATTTATAGCCCATACCTTTCGGTGAACAGATTTACGCAAGCAAGCAAGCAAGCCATGCCCCATGCCCATGCCCCATCTGTGCCATGTGCCTTGTGCCTTGTGCTCTTTGTGTCTGTCTATCTGTCATTACAAATTTGTTTCAATTTCAGAGATAGGGGGGATACTATATATAGAGCACTACGTGGGGGAGGGGGGGGACTGTACTGTATGGCTTTCTGTCAGTTTTTCTTTAGCCGGTTTTAATATGGCCCATCAGGTGCCAAAAGCGAGGCGCAACAATTTGCAATTAGCCGTTGAGCGAAAGCAGAAGCAAAAATCGAGAGACAGAGACACACAGAGAGAGAGACAGAGAGAGAGGGAGAGAGAGAGAGAGACAGAGAGAGAGAGAGACAGGGAGAGAGACAGAGAGAGAGGGAGACAGGGAGACACAGAGAGATAGTATCTTTCTCCTCTGAAGAGCCATGTATCTCCATTTTGCAGATACTTCAATGTTTATCTCCCAGCTAAATGCTGCTCAAACACACAAAAGCAAAAAGCAAAAGCAAAAGTGCTTGCCCCCGTGTGTGCCATCAATCCTCCTCAGAGGCCTCGCTTCCCCTCTCCCCCTCCCTCTCTGTATCTCTTTTTTGTTTTGTAGCTTTTTCCATTTCATAACTGCGCATCAAGTGTTGCTTCCTGTGTTTGGCAGCAGCATTTCCTGCCCCCTGCCCCCTGCCCCTCCTGCCCCAGAGACGACTCCCCGCCTGCGTCTTGCCTCATGGCCCAAGCAACAATGCGTAAATTTTTATTAGCCCCAAAGCCCGGGGACCGCCACCAGACGACCATCGTAAACGGTGCCTGCCTGCCTGCCCCGCTGTGTGCCTGCCTCAAATGATGGCATCATTAGACAATTTAGGCGGCTCTTTGGCTACTCTCTCTCTCGCTCACTCTCTCTGTCACCCTCTCTCTCTCTCTCATTCTCTCTCTCTTTCCCTTTGCTTGCCCACATTGTAGCCTAGAGTGTAGCTGGGCATCTGAGTGCCTGAGTGCCCCACAGAATATGTCCGAATGGTGAGTGCGCCTCCCCCCCCTCAGTACCTTCCCTGAGAGTAACTCATTTGCTCAGCATGTATGTGTGTGTGTGTGTGTGTGTGTGTGTGTGCGGGGCGTTGATTGAATAAATTATTGCCACTCGCGCGCGTGCATATTCAAAGACAAATAATAAAAATATACAACAAATATTCATATAAATGAATATATGAAAAATTATTGTCACCTCAACACGTCGCAGTCCCCCCGCCCCACTGCCACCCCCTCTGCTGCCTCTGCTGCCTCTTCTGCCGCTGCCTCTGCCTCTGTCTTTTTTTGGTCACCGGAAATGGCAAATTATGCGCGCATCGTCGCCATATTTGTGCTGCAACAACCATTCAGGTGGTGGCATGCAGCACCACTGGCCGAAGCACCACAGAAATACAGAAATACAAAAATACACAAATTTTTATTCTCATTTAGAGACTAAATTTGAAGAGTTATGGGGGAATTTTTTAGAATTTTAATGAGAGGTTTTCTATTTCTATTTCTAAAGAATTTCCACCCAAAATTTCCCCAGAGAACAAAAGAAAACCTAAGCTACATTATGGGATACGAAATATTCTTCTTCCTTTGTCCGTTACTCTTCTTTGAATTCTTCCTTTAGCCGTTACTCTTCTTGGAATTCTTCCTCTATCCGTTACTCTTCTTTGAATTCTTCCTCTATTCGTTACTCTTCCTTGAATTCTTCCCTTAGCCGTTACTCTTCCTTGAATTCTTCCTTTGTCCGTTACTCTTCTTGGAATTCTTCCTTTGTTTGTCCGTTACTCTTCTTTGAATTCTTCCTCTATCCGTTACTCTTCCTTGAATTCTTCCTTTGTCCGTTACTCTTCTTTGAATTCTTCCTTTGTCCGTTACTCTTCTTTGAATTCTTCCCCTTTCCGTTACTCTTCCTTGAATTCTTCCTTTGTCCGTTACTCTTCTTGGAATTCTTCCTTTGTTTGTCCGTTACTCTTCTTTGAATTCTTCCTCTATCCGTTACTCTTCCTTGAATTCTTCCTTTGTCCGTTACTCTTCTTTGAATTCTGAACCAAAAACTCGCTTCAATTTGTTCACTTATTAAACGCTTCTCTTTCATAATCGTAATACCCTCCAAAACTACTGGAAACTCTGCTTCCAATCACTCATTGGAAAACCCATCTCCCCTTTATTGAAATTGCAACATTTTGGTGCCCCTTTTTTGCGTGTGTGTGTGTGTTGGTTACGCCCTAAAGTAATGTAAGGCAATCCTTTCCATAAAATGAAAATTGGTCATGTAACTGTGCAGGCAGACCCAATCGAGAGAGGGACAGAGAGAGGGAGACACAGAGGCACAGAGAGGGATAGAGAGACACAGAGAGGGAGACAGAGAGGGGGACAGTGGAACAGACACACACAGGCCCAGTTAGCAACTGCGGGCCAACCACTTTCACTGTCACTAACTGGAGTTTAATGCACTCGCAAAATCGCGTTTTCTGCCTGCCCGCCTGCCTGCCCGCCTGCTGGCTGCCTGCTGGCTGCCTGCTGGCTGCTGCTGGCGCAATTTTCCACTGGTTATTCCGGTTCTTCTAATGCGCGACGGTCTGTGACGACTGCCACTGCGATGTGGATAGTGCGGATAGTGCGGATGGTGGTGGGCAAGGCTTCCAAGAGGCAGTGTCATAATCAGACCAGACATTCAGACATTCAACCACCGCCACCGCCAGCAAATGCCAAAAAAGCCCATCCGAGAGACAGGGCTTTGAGCTGGCCGAGTGGATGACTGGACAGCCTCGACTCAAGGACAGCGACGGAGATCGCATTTGAAGCTTGAAGTTGGAAGCGTGCAAAAAACAAAACAGAAAAACAGAAAAGCAGAAAAAACAGCAAAAAAGAGTCTCAGAAAGCCTCAGAAATTGAATAAGTTCTGTGCGTTCTCTGCGTTTCGCGCAGTTCTCTTTTAAATTTGTTTCTTGATTAATTATTCCAATAAAAACGTACACTGGAAGAAATAAAGTAGGCAATTTATGACACGACATCCCATCCCAAAGTCAAGTGCAGTCCAGCAATGCAGTTGGCCCCTCGCAGTACCGATGCACCCGTTCCATGAATACAAATCGTCCCAATCTCCCATCACATTGTAAAATCACATATAAGCCACGACGTTTTTGGCCCCTCGCAGTACCGATGCACCCGCTTCACTTTCCATTCTTAAATATCTATTGCTAATCTTTTGGCATCAATTTATGGACCCTCGCAGTACCGATGCACCCGTTGCGTGAATACAAATCCTGCCCATCCCTCACATTCTGGCCACTAGCAGTACCGATGCACCCGATATCCATTGCCAATCTTTTGGATTCAATTTGCAGACCTTTTTCTCTGCGTGTATCTATATTTTGTTGTACGTTTTCGCTGTTTGTTGATTGAATTGTTCAAAATTGAAAGATTTAACAAACGTTAGCGTTTTTTCTCTCCATAGGCTCTAATTGCTTTTGGCTTTTGGTTTTTGGCCTAATGATGGGCTTCGATGACAGCAGGAAACCCACGAAATGGGATGGAATTTGCTCAGAATGGTTGTACATTTAATTAACCTAATGAACGGGGGGCAGCCATCGGGCAAGGGGTAACCGTGTCTCAAGGGGTAACCATGGGCCAAAGTCTTTGGGAAAATATCTCCATATTATGATGCTAGAATGTTGTGTGTGTGTGTGTATTTTCTTGTTGATTTATTATGATTATGGGAGAACTATAGCCACAGCCACAGCTGTGAAGTTAATTTACTTTCGAGGAAGCAGAGAGAGAGAGAGAAACATATTCTCCCTGTCCTTCTCTCTCTCTTGGAGGGGTTTGGATTTTGGTTTTGGACAGACAATTTCCAGGGTTCCAAAATCTGCACAAACAGCACAAAAGTTTGCTGGGCGGCGCCTCGGAGTGGAGGAGCGCCTCGGGGGGCGAAGGAGACATTTGAAAATTGATTGCGACACAGAAGAGAACTCAACAAACAGTACATCTCCCTCTCTCTTTGTCTCTCTCTCTGTCTGTCTGTCTCTCAAGTGTTTGGTGCTGTTGCAGCTGCAACATCTGCTGCTTCTGCTGGCGGATGAGCCTGCATCTGTATCTCATAGATACAATTAGCTGTCCATCAGAAACAGCTGCTCCCAGGTCCCAATGTGGGTCAGATTTCACTCCAAATGTGGCTCAATCTTACCCTAAACGATAGGCCCTTATCTCGCGCTCATTCAATATATTTTCCAGCTTTCGAAAATAAATCCAAAAAGTGTTTTTTTCATGTGATTTTTTTTTTGTTTTTTCCTGTGAAAATTTAAATTAATTTTCGTCACAAAAACAAACGATTTTTTATCCCTGCACTTTTCATGGGAAAAGTTGTGGCGCCTCCATGCTGCAGCCTGCCTTCTGCATCCTGCTGCATGGCTCATCCTGGCTCTGTCCCGAAATTCGTTGCACGTTTTTGGTGTTTTTTTGCTCGTTTTTCTTTGAACTGTTTGCTGTTTTTTGCGGATGTCCAGGCAAAAGTCTTTAATTAATATTTTATTCATGGTAGGAAAAAGCCGCTGCCCCTGCCTCCGCCCCTGCCCCAGCCCCTGCCCCTCTGTGTGGTTGCCACATTGCAACGATGTAATTAACAGCAATTTTCGGAGAAGAACTCCATACAAAAAGGGGGGCACACACACACATATGAGCCATATGGGGGCGGGGGGCAGGGGGAGGGGGTTGTAACGCCCTAAAGCAATCAACGCATGAAGGGGCAGGCGACGCATGAGGCAGGGCGACGAGGCAGAGGCTGCCTGGCTGATGGGATCTCTGAGCCGACACTCGGGGGATAATGTAAATTTATGTTGAAAATTCTCTGACAAGACTGGAAATTGAAATCATCTTTCGGTGGGGAAGGGAATTAGAGGGGGAGGGGGAGAGTGGAGAGGGGGGAGAGCGGCAGCAGGTATTAGGTGGGGCGGCAGACAATTGCAAAAGCCACACACAAAATTAAGTTGTCAGGCGGCGGCTGCTGCTGCATGTATCCGAAAGATACTTTTTTGTGCCTTGTCATGGGCGCACCTCTCTCTCGCACCTCTCGCACATTCCTTTCACTGTCGAACGCTGATTGGCAGCCCAACTAATAGATACATTTATGTATCTGCAGAATACACACACAAGCCCCGCATGTATCTTTGTATCTTTGTATCTTTTATAGATAGTTAGAAGTGTGCTGCTGCACGACAACAAAAAAAGACTAATTTTGCGTGTGGCAAAAGTTTTGCATCCCCTCTCCCCCCTGCAGCCCCCACGACAACAAAATGGCAAAACGCAAAGTCAAAGTTCGAACTTTTGTGTGTGTGTGTGCGTGTGTGCGTGTGTGACAGCTGCCGCCATTTAATTTTGAGATAAAAAGGGGTTCAACCCCAACCCCTAACAGCAACCATCGAAACAAGCAACCAACGAACCGAAATTGGTTTAGGCAGCAGCCAACAGGCAGGCAGCCAACAGGCAGGCAGGCAGCTTTTCTGCTGGGCTTATCTTATCACCAGCCTAATTGTCATTGGCCCGAAACGGCAACAACGATGTGGCAGCCACAGCAGCAGCAGCAACAACAAACAGAAACCACACAAAAAACAATCTGAGAGTTGACATAAAAGTTATACACTAAGGAAAATGGGAGCCGCCTTCTGTTCTCTGCATTCGCTTCCAAAAATGTCCCCTAATCGAGCGGCCACAAGCCACAAATGATGCGAATTATTCATAAATTATTCCAATTTTATAGGAACATTTTTTGGGGAAATTTTGGGGATATTTTTGGAATATTTTGGGAGTATTTTGGGAGTATTTTGGGAATACTTTGGGAGTATTTTGGGAATATTTTGGTAATATTTTGGTAATATTTGGGGAATATTTTTGAACATTTGGGAAGGTTTAGACTTGATTTTTCCAAGGTCTTTCTTGATTTGAGAACGTTTTCGGATGGTTTAGATCTTAAAAGAAAAGTCTAGACACCGCGCAACGGGTGCATCGGTACTGCATGCAAGTTGAAGTATTTTTTCAAGGTTTTTCTTGATTTATCATCTTAGATCTTAAAAGAAAAGTCTAGATACTTGTGGGCAGAGTTGTTGGATTCATACTAACCCACGGAACGGGTGCATCGGTACTGCATGCAAGTGTAAGTATCTTTTCCGTGTGTTTTTTCCGCTCAGTGTATAGGCTTATTGGGCACCCACACACATCCACCCACTGGGATGACGAGCATTTAATGAACCTCACTAACTTCCACCTGATGTGGGTGACATTTTTCGGTTATCAGACCAATGACAATGTTAATGCGGGTCTCCTCCTCTCTGGCTCTCCTCTCCTGTCTGGCACTCCTCTCTGGCTCTCCTTACCGGCTCCCCCTCTGGCTCTCCTCTCCCCTCTCGCTCTCCTCTCTGGCTCTCCTCTCTGGCTCTCCTCTCTGGCTCTCCTCTAGGTTCAAGCGAAAAATGGCGTTAATTAATGTGGCCGCCGGGGAAAAAGTTTACCCCATGGATAGGAAAAACCGCTTATGGAAACACTTTAGTGCGTGAAAAAGTGGTTTTTGTTGGTTTTTGTGTTGTTGTTGTTGTGGCATTAACCTTAAACTCTGCCACATTGATTCCTGAGAAGCCGAGAGAGAAATTTCCATAAAATTGCAATTCAATTTAGAATTCAGAATTCGGAATTTTCTCTTTGGTTCATAAATCAATTCAACTTGTCATCAGCTTATTTTTTGGGTCTTTATTCACTTTCTGTGAATTCCGAATTATAAGTATTTAATTTGTGATACATTTCTGTGATTTATTCAATCCAAATCGAGCGAGTGTGTGTGTGTGTGTGTGTGTGTGTGTCTCCAGTTTGATTTTATTAAATATTTCATATCAATTTACGGATTTACGGCCAAGACTTTGACTTTGACTTTGACTTTTGACTGCTTTTGGCTACACAATTTTTGTGGATTTTTTTGCAAATTGGCAAATTGGCAGAAATCATTTTAATTGAAATTGAAATTGAATACTTGAATAATTATTTGTTGGCTTTACAAATCATTGCACAACCAAAGGAATTCTTGGAGTCCTTGAGGGGGGTGGGGGCAATTTATGCAAATTTCCAGAGAAATTTATGTAATGCAAGGAAGGGAAAATATAATTAAATTGTTCTCTTTTTTCTTCTATTTTTTCTTTATTTTTTTCTTCTTTTTTTCTTCTTTTTTTCTCCTTTTTTTCTTCTTTTTTTCTTCTCTTTTTCTTCTCTCTTTTCTTCTTCTCTTTTTCTTATTTTTTTCTTATTTTTTTCTTCTCTTTTTTCTTCTTTTTTCTTCTTTTTTTCTTCTTTTTTATTTTTTTTTCTTTCTTTTTTTTTATTTTTTTCTTCTTTTTTTCTTCTTTTTTTCTTCAATTTTTCTTCTCTTTTTTCTTCTTTTTTTTCTTCTCTTTTTTTATTTTTTCTTATTTTTTTTTCTTTTTTTTCTTATTTTTTTTTCTTTTTTTTCTTATTTTTTTTTCTTTTCTTTTTTTTTCTTCTCTTTTTTTTCTTCTCTTTTTGTTGTGTTTCAAAAATTATGCAAATTGTCCTCAAAAGAGAGAAAATTATAACGATATGCTAGGGGCGAGGGGGGTGGCCTAGCGGTGGGTGGTGGTGGGACTTTTTGAAGTGCGATAAAAGTGCCGAAAAAGTTGGAAATCTTTGCGTTCTTTCGGAGATCTTTGCCATCGAGGAACTCGCCTTAAATGTTCCTTCAATTGAGTGTCCATCTGTCTCCCAACGCCCCCTCCTCCTCTCTCTCTCTCTCTGTCTGTCTCTCTCTCCCAGTGCGGCTTGGCTGCATAGTTTAAATATTGATTTTTAATTATTTTAAGCAGCAACAGCGGAAGCGGAAGAGGAAGCCCCCCGCTCCTGCCACAAAGTATGCAAGACTCCTCCAGATACACACACACACACACACACACACATGGAAACGACAATCACACACACACACACACACAGAGGGAGACCGACTTGGTCCTGAGGGGCCACACACTGAGCAGCAGCAGCGGCGGCAGGACTCCCCCTGGGGGAGACTCTCTGGCACCTCACACCTTTCTGACGGCAGGGGAGGCAGGGGAGGCGGTGGTGGTGGTGGTGCGGCCTGCCCCTGAGGGTTGCTCTGGGAATTGCGAATATGGGTGGCAGGGGAGGGGGGTGCGTGGGTTTTGTTTTTAGCTTCTGCCGAGCGTTTGCTGCTGCTGCTGCTGTTGCCACTCGTGTGAGCCTCTTAAATGTCACAATGGTGAATGCTGCTGGGGTTGGCTTTGCTTGCCACTTGGCAACCACCCCCACCCCCACCCACCACCCCTCACTCCCCAGTCTCTTTTTATACATTTTTTTGCAGAGGTACAACATATAATATGTATGAGTTTTTTCCTCCTTGGCCATTATTTTGCACTTGGTAGAACGACCCTGACCCCCAGTTACGCAGTAGTTAACCCATGACTGCCCCCCACGTCGGTTTCGTTTCGTTTCGTTTCGTTCCCCTTTCAGCATTGTATGACGACTCGCAATTTGATTTGTTTCCTTCTTTCTGCTGAAAGCCCAAGCTACCCTCTGTCCATGCAGGCTGCAGGGTATCCTCCAGCCAGAAGTGAGTTCGTGGCGTGGCGAGGCAACGTTGCCAAACTTCACTGCGTTTCACACGGAACGGGGAACGGGGAACGGGAACGGGGAATGGACCAAACCGATTTAGTGTGCTCTTGTCCGTCCGTCTGTCTGTCCGCTCATCCGTTCTCTGTCCTCCACTTCAGTCGCCGCCATCCATCCGCCGCTGCTCCACGACGACGGACGCCATCAATCGATTCCAAGTGCGGCACGGAACGGCGGCACAGCACAGCACACAACTTGGTAACAGATGCTGCACACGTGTCTCGGGTGCGGTTCACTGTGTAATTGGATGATGTTCAAAGGACAGAAAGACAGAGACAGACAGCAGAGAGAGAGACAGCAGAGAGAGAGAGCAGGAGAAGGGACCAAAAGGGACTACTAGTGGCACTGCCAGGAAGAGGAGCAGGCAGCAGGGAGCAGGGGGAGGGGTAGAGAGGGAGGGGCAGGATAAAAACAAATAAATAGTCAAGCGAGGCAAGCGGCAAGCGGCAGGCATTTTCAACGACGACGACGACGACGCGTCGTTCATTTTGGCCTGTGAGTGAAATACAAATAACATTTAATAAGAAAAGGAAATTGTCTATTTTGGCAGGCAGGCAGCAGGCAGCAGGCACCCCCACCCCCTCCCTACCTACCCCTCTCCCTGCCTCCCACTCAATTCCCAATCAAAGAGAATTAGTTGAGGGCCAGGGATAAAAAAATAACGATATAAACGTTGGCTGGAAAGGATAAAGGAATAGAGAGAGGAATTGGATTTTCCAATTGCAAGTGTTCGAAATGAGTTAATGAACGAGACGAGGAGAGAGGAGAGAGGAGAGGGAGAGAGGAGAGGGAGAGAGGAGAGGGAGAGAGGAGAGGGAGAGAGGAGAGGGAGCGGAGGAGAGAGGAAGGATGGAGAAAACCGTGATAAACGGATCCAATTCTCGCCTCTCGCTCTCAAATGGGAATGGGAATCGAAATGGGAATGTGGAATTGATTGAAATTGAAACAAACCACCGACCGAGAGGCGCTGCCGCATGACGCACGAGGAATATTCTGAGAAATACCAATTATGGAGACAATTTCACATTATTTAGTATATTTATTCTGTATTTCTCTGTACTTTTTCTGTATTTTCTCTGTATTTTTTCTGTATTTTTCCTGTATTTTTTCAGTAATTTCCTGTATTTTTCAGTATTTTTCCTGTATTTTTTCTGTACTTTTTCTGTATTTTTTGTGTATTGTTTTTGTATTTTTCTCTGTATTTTATCTGGATTTTTTCTGTATTTTTTCTGTATATTTTCTGTTATTTTTCTGTAGTTTGTCTGTATTTTGTTCTGTATTTTGTTCTGTATTTATTCTGTATTTATTCTGTATTTTTTCTGTATTTTGTTCTGTATTTTTTCTGTAGTTTTTTCTGTATTTTGTTCAGTATTTTGTCTGTATTTTTTCAGTATATTTTTCTGTATTTTGTTCTCTATTTTGTCTATATTTTTTCAGTATTTTTTCTGTATTTTGTTCTTTATTTTTTCTGTATTTTTTCTGTATTTTTCAGTATTTTTTCTGTATTTTGTTCTGTATTTTTTCAGTATTTTTTCTGTATTTTGTTCTGTATTTTTTCTGTATTTTTTCTGTATTTTGTTCTGTATTTTGTCTGTATTTTTTCAGTATTTTTTCTGTATTTCGTTCTGTATTTTTTCTGTAGTTTGTTCTGTATTTTGTTCTGTATTTTTCCTGTATTTTTCCTGTATTTTTTTCTGTATTTTGTTCTGTATTTTGTCTGTATTTTTTCAGTATTTTTTCTGTATTTTGTTCTGTATTTTGTTCTGTATTTTGTTCTGTATTTGTTCTGTATTTTTTCTGTATTTTGTCTGTATTTTTTCTGTATTTTGTTCTGTATTTTTTCTGTATTTTTTCCCGTATTTTTCCTGTATTTTTTCTGTATTTTTTCTGTATTTTTTCTGTATTTTTCCTGTATTTTCCCTGTATTTTTTCTGTATTTTTCTGTATTTTTCCCGTATTTTTCCTGTATCTTTTCTGTATTTTTTCTGTATTTTTCTGTATTTTTTCTGTATTTTTTCAGTATTTTTTCAGTATTTTTTCTGTATTTCTTTGGATAATATTTCATTATAATCTTTCCACTTTAATCTTTCATTTACATTGTTGAAGGTTCAGTTTTCTTGATGCTTTTAATTGCTGTCATTCGACCCATGGATTTCCATATTTGCATTAAAGTTTTCATAATTTATTTTTGTTTTTTTTTGATGCTTGGTTAATGTTGATTTTTATGGCCATCTGCCTGTTCGTTCACTTTATTTATTTAGTTTTAATTTGTTTGTTTATTTTTTGTTTATTTGCGAGGCCTGCGGCTGGTTGGCCTTCAACTGCAGCACGATTTTGACATCAATTTCAATTGAACAAAAAAAGAGAGACATTCTCACATGTGCATATTAAATTGCAATTAACATTAATATTTTAATGAAAATTAATGAAAATTAAAGGGCGATCGGAGCAGGCAGATGGGTTAAGGGTACACAAGGGGTTAATGCCACGCAGCTGCACTCCAGGAGGTCAGATCGCAAGCCCAGAGAGTAACGGCAGGAGGGAGCACGAACCAGAGCCGAAGTTCAGTTGGAGAGAGTAACGGATCGGGAGAGGGAATATGCTCTAAAGAGAGAGAGTCAGGAGACAATTTCTAGAATATTCCCGGGGATACATAGAGCTTTCAGCTCTTCCTTTGAAATGCTTCCTTTACAGCAACCAAAGGAGGACAAAGATCCTCACCAGAGATGGAAGATTCTTCGGCTTCTTCGGGTAGATTCTTTGAGTTTTCTTTTGGAGAACATTCTCAAGGAAACACCTTGAGGGTCAAGCCACTTCTTAGCCGCAATTCCTCTTCATTTATCATCGCTTAATAAAAACTCTTCCCAAGGCTTCAGGCTTTAGGTGTCTGTTATTGCTGCAACTGCAACTTCGATTTGCCATTGCGAATAATTAAAAGCCCATAAAGGGTGGAGATGGAGATGGCGAAGCATCTGTGTGGCAGCATCAAGGTCGCCGCCTGCAACGCAGAGCTGTAAAGGTCAGAAGTTGGCCAGGTTGCTCCGCTGATGCCGCTGCTGCCGCTGCTGCTGCTGCTGATGATGTCAGAGAGCTGCTCGTTTATGGTCAAGTCAGACTAAGCGAGACAATGGCGCCTGCCTCTGAGAGGGAGGGGGCGCCTCCCCTCCCCCAGCGCATCTTCGAATGCAACCAACCGCCTCACGCCTCACTGGTTCACCTTGTTGCTGGCTGCCCTGGTGGCTGGGTGGCGGGGTGGCTGGGGGTGTCGTTTTATGCTAAAAGACCAATAAATTAAATGCAACCCCGAGGCGCCATTAAGTACAAATAATAACAATAAAAACACCCAAACAAAAAAACAAAATCATATAAAAACAAATAAAAAAAAATAAAAAAATGAAAAAAAAAACACAAATAAAAATAAAGAAAAATGAAAAAAAAAACCAAGAAAAATAAAGAAAAATGCAAAAAAAAACAAAATAAAAATAAATAAATAAAAATGCAAAAAAAAACACAAATAAAAATAAAGAAAAATGAAAAAAAAAAACAAAAATAAATAAGAAAAATGCAAAAAAAAAACAAATAAAAATAAACAAAAAAGCAAAAAATAAATAAATAAATAAATAAAAATAAAAAAAAATGCAAAAAAAAACAAATAAAAATAAAGAAAAATGCAAAAAAAAAAACACAAATAAAAATAAAGAAATATGCAAAAAAAATGCAAAATAAAAATAAAGTTTACAATCGGCAAAAATAACGTCACAAAAGCGTTGAGAATTTATGGCTAAAAATCGTGTAAATATGCATGAGGGACGGACGACATTGTTGCTGGAGGGGTTGGGGGGGACTGTGAGGGGTTGGGGGGCCTGTAAGGGGTTGGGGGGACTGTAAGGGGCTGGGGGCGGTTCGAGTGGCGTCCCATTAATTGTTGATTAATTGGATTTGCATAAATTATGCATAGTTTTCAATTATGAACAGATATTTACAGCGATATTATGCGCCAGCAATCTATAAATAAACAGAGACTGCAGGTCTCTCCCCAGATATTTCCGGTTGTCGGTCGAATGAATCAGATATGGAGATATGGTTATAGGGTAGGGTGTATGGTAGGGGGTAGGGGGTATGGGAGGTATGAGGTAGGGGGTAGGGGGTTGAGTAATTGAACAGATGTTGCAGCGGCTGCAGAAGCTGATGAATCAGTGGATAAAACAATGAAAGGAAAATCTTCTTAAACTAAAATCCAATCAAATAAAATACTTAAATAAATTTGTAATACTGCAATTATTTTGTGGTATTTTTCAGGTATTTTGTTTACCGACCAAAAAGCCAAACAATAGCCTTAAATTTTAAGAATTTTCAAACTAAATTTAACGAAAAATCCCATTGATGTTCAGGGACCAACTCTTGCAGGTTCATGTCCTGGCTTTTCCTCTAGGATTGACGAGAGGATTTCCCCCATCATTTTTCTCATAATTTCCTCAACGAAAGACCTGACGGACGACCTGCCGTGTCTTGTGCCTTATTTTCGATTACTCAACCGCAAAATATTTAGATTTTTAAGAAAAAAAAAAACAAAAAAGAGACAAAAGAACCTAAAAATTTACATATACAACATACAAAGCCCCTCCCAGCCCCTCCCCTCCCCACAGCCCCTCTCCCCAGCGCCCCTACAATAAAATCCCGTTTATGAGGGGCCAAATAAAATGTAAATTTTAGTAGTTGGCAGCAGCGCCACACAATAATCATCCCTGAAGTGGCGGCATATAAAAAAGAAGACACAAAAAACTAGCGTATAAACTAGCGCCGAGGATAAATAAATAAAAATAAAAACAAAAGCCGAAAGCCGAAAGCAAAAGCCGGCGAGCAATAAATAAAAAAAAAGCAAAGCAAAAGCAAAACAAAAGCACAGACAAAAGACATTCGCGTCTCGCGGCCGATCGAGGCGACAATAAAAATTTGTCGAGAGAGCGCACGTGGGGGCGTTGCTGCAAGAGAGAGACAGAGAGGGACAGAGAGGGGGAAACAGAATGGAAGTGGAACTAATTTAGATGCTGCTGCTGCTGGCTGCTGCTTCTGCTGGCTGCTGCTGCTGCTACAGTTACCGTTACTGTGTACGACTGAGCGCTTGAATGAAAACGAAATGGAAGTTGAGTGGAACCAAAGAGAATGAACTGCAACTGTTAATGGAGTAATTACAAGAGAGAGAGGAGAGAGGGGAGGGAGGGGCCGATCGAGTCGTAGATAGCGGCCTGCGCTCTTTGTATTCTGTCTTGCCCTTAACGGTCAATGGAATGGAACGGCCTGAGAATTGAGTTCTCGCGGTTTTGTTGCTGTTTCTGTTTTTGCTTTTGCTTTTTGCAGTGCTGCTGCAGTTACCGTTATGTAGAGCAGAATTCTCGTTGAACTTGAGCAAGACAGAGAGAGAGAGAGAGAGAGAGAGAATGGCCAACTGGCTAGGAGTAGGGTGTATCGAATATGTGGACACCCTTGAAAGCCAATTGAAGCGGTGACTGGCGATCAGTAGTAGCCAACTTGGGGGTGGGGGAGGGTGGCTGCCAGGCTACCCCGTTACTTTCGCACTGCAGCCACACCAAAGACAGAGCGGGAGAGCGAGAGAGAGAGAGACTGAAACCTGTTACAGTTTGTCCAACCTCTGACTGCGGCTGCGGCTGCGGGGGGGCTGCCTGCCGCTGACTCATGGCGCAGGCGTGCGACGCTCCTACTAATTGCCAGCAGCCGTAGCCAAGAGCAAGAGAGAGAGAGACAGAGAGAGAGGGAGAGAGAGAGAGAGAGAGACAGAGAGAGAGAGAGACAGAGAGAGAGAGAGCGAGAGGGCGACAGACTGACTCGTGTGACTGACACCTGCGATTAGCGTCGCGCCGTCGTCGTTGAACCGAATAATTTGCATGAGGAGTTAAGCGAGGGGTGCGGGGGGTGGCAGGGGGAGGGGGAGCGGGGCAAGTGGTGGCTCAATAAAGTTTCGGTCATTCACATCCGACATGACCGGAGGTAGGTGTTTGTTTTGTTTATCTTTTGCTCTCCATCTCTTTATATCTCTTTCTCTCTTCATCTCTCTATATCTATAGCTCTTTCTCTTTCTCTTTCTCTCTCCATCTCTCTCTCTCTCTCTCTCTCTCTCTCCCTCTGGAGCTGTGAACTTGCGACGGTTACAGCAGTTTAGCATCCAATTTACATGCCATGCCATATACCCTGTAAGCCTGGTGAACCAGGGTATATTAGACCACTGAATGGGTGGTTGAAAGGCTAAGACTAAGACTAAGACTAAGGCTGATGTTTCCCTAAGGTTTCCACTTTCCAGGTGGACTTTGGCCTTGGGTTTACAGACACGTTCTTCGGTTCTTCTTCGGTTCTTCTTCGGTTCTTCTTCGGTTCTTCTTCGGTTCTTCGATTACAGGGTATCCTTGAGGTTTCCTACTGCCTTTTGTTTAGCTTTTAGTGCTTTTAAATATACATTAAATTTACTCGTTTGCTAATTTTACTTGAACTGCTTTGCGATCTGAAACTGAAGATCGCCCCAACAATTAACGGCTTTGGGTTAATTGCCTTTCAGCAGCGGCAGCCCAACACCACCCCAACACCACTCCTCTCCACCCCAACACCACCCCTCGCCTCGCCAACCCACCCCAACACCACCCCTCGCCTCGCCAACCCACCCCAACACCACCCCTCATCAATTCCCCCATCAATGGGTTTGCATTTTCTCCTTTTACCCGAGAGTTTACTTGGTTTTCAATCAGTCGATGGAATCTTTAACAGAGAGAAATCCTTATCATTTTACATAACCAAGGAGAAAGAGGGGAAGGGGGATGCAGAGAGAGTGCTAGAGAGAGATAGAGAGTGTGTGTGTGTGTGTGTGCTGCTGCTGTGTGCGTGTGTGTATGGCAGGCAATTTTTTAAATCAACTTTAATTGAAATAAATTGTCATATCATTTGCCCTGGAAAAACGGAGACTTCGGACTCAATTAGATGCGGGCCTCCTCGCAGTGGCACTCTCGAGTGGCTCCGCCATGCTGCTCCTCCTCCTCCTCCTCCTCCTTCTCCTCCTCCTCCTCCTCCTCCTCCTCCTCCTCCACTTTGCATTCCAGCCAGAACTTTCTAGGGCTTCGCGTAAAGCCTCATCAATCAAGACGGAAAAAATTGAAAATTGAAATATGACTTAGAACCTATGTAGTCCCCCCTTTAGGGGCGTTGCGGGGCAGGGGGGATGGGGGGGGGGGGCAGGGGGGATTGATGACCAATTTGTTGGTTAATGGAAAAAATGGAAAATCCAAACCAAAAGTAAAAGTCGGACGGACGGACGGATAATGTAAGCCCATAAACAAGACCTAAGTGAGTGAAAGTAATTTCTGTTCATGGAATCCAAACATTATTTGGGGTTTCTTCAAAATAAACATAATTAATAGAGAGAGAGACAGAGAGACAGAGAGAGAGGTGGAGCTGGGGGGAAGCTTACAAGAATCGATGGATATTCAATATCTCTCTCTCTGTCTCCCTCTCTCTCTCTCTCTTTGTCTCTCTCTCTACCTTCTCTTCTTAACAGACACTTCCTGGCAGGCACAAGTTTTGCTATCATTTATCGCATCGTTTCGCAAATGTCACTCAAATAAATTGCAATTAAAAGTTCCCTGGAATGGGGACTGGAACTGGGGACTGAACTGGGGACTGTCATCGTCATCGTCAAGCAAAACAACTCAATTTTCAAACATTTCACATGAAAACTAAATGAAACGCAACTTGAGGCAACCTGAGGCTGAGGCTGAGGCCGACTCTCCCTGCCTTAAGTGAAACCTTCCTCTGGCCTCTTTGGGGCTCTGGTCGGTGGCTCTGGTCTGCGGCTCAATTGAAAAATTGCACATAAATTGCATAAAACTGTTATACGTCGACATTTGCTGGCATCAATTGCGGCTGGCGGCTGGCTTATTGCTTACAGCTGCCAGTGCTGCCAGAATTTCAAAAGCAAAACCAAGCTAGACAGAAAAAATGGCTAAAAACCAGAAGAAATCAACTCTAAATTTAATTGTGTGGCTTTAGGGTTTCTTTTACGATTAATTAATTAATTAAGGGCTAAAACCCACAAGAAATCAACTACAAATAATTCTTAAACAATTGCGTGGTTTTAGGGTTTCTATTACAATTAATTCAGAGATTTAGTTAGGAAATAAACCCCACACAATTAATGCCACACCTAATTGATATTAGATGTACAATATTACGATGGAACATCATACATAGTAGTTTCAGAATTGTTCCATTTCTGCGTAACCCAAATCAAGGCAATTTCAAAGGGTATTTCAATGTCTTTTTCTTGAAAAGTGTTCCCTAAAATACACAGAATTGAAGTTGTAAGCTTTGGCAGGACTCTTCAGGTTTTGCTCTTCTTACAGAAGAAAGGAAATCCGCGAATGTCCACCAATTTCCAGAGTTTATGATGACAATACCCCATAGCCATAGCTATAGCCATAGCCATTCGTAGCGCTGATTTCTTCAAATGTTACCCCATTTAATCATTGAAAATTCCAAAAATTCTATTTATATTTTGATATCTTAAGCAGGAAGTTTTCTAAAGCCTAAACCATTCCAAGGGGCAACTCTGAACCCCCCTAAGAGACAAAGTAAAATAAAACATTTGCCATAAACATTAAAAGCCAAAACAAGCCAAATATATTTGTGCCTAATATTTATGGCCAGAATGTCAGCTCTGGCATGGGGCACACTTGGCGGAGGAGAGAGATCAGAGGAAGTCCATTGTGCGTGGCCAGTTAACCGCAAAGAAACAGCTTTGGCCATAACATATAGTAAACACAGCAGACAGTAGACAGTGGATAATACAATCCGATGATGATGATGACGATGATGATGATGGAATTGACCGGCCTAAGCCATGGTTAATGGTTTATGGTTTATGCTTGCATTGGCGAACCCTTTGAGACCCAGTTTTGAGAACCTGTTGAGACTTGCGACTTGTTCTTCCAAGTCTTCAGTGTCTTCTCGCTTCGCTTGGCTGCCACCAAGCCCCAGCTGGCCTCTCCATTCATTCATCAAAACCTCCTTATCAATCATGCCACATTTTAGAGCCATTAGTTTTGTTACCCTTGAAATTTGCCTAAAAAACAGACGACGTACCTGCAACGAAAAGAAGAAGGCCATAAATTAATAAAAAAACGAAAACAACGGCTAGATGTGGGAATAAAATTTGAAGAATCAGTGGAATCAGAGCAAAAGAATCTGAGAATCAGTGGAATCAAAGCAGAATCAGAGGAATCAGTGGAAACAGTGGAAGAATCAGGGAATCAGGGAATCAGTGGAATCAGTGGAAACAGTGGAAGAATCAGAGAATCAGTGGAATCAAAGCAGAATCAGAGGAATCAGTGGAAACAGTGGAAGAATCAGAGAATCAGTGAAATCCGTGGAATCACTGGAATCAGTGGAAACAGTGGAAGAATCAGAGAATCAGTGGAATCAAAGCAGAATCAGAGGAATCAGTGGAAACAGTGGAAGAATCAGGGAATCAGGGAATCAGGGAATCAGAGCAGAATCAGAGGAATCAGTGGAAACAGTGGAAGAATCAGAGAATCAGTGAAATCCGTGGAATCACTGGAATCAGTGGAAACAGTGGAAGAATCAGGGAATCAAGGAATCAGAGCAGAATCAGAGCAGAATCAGAGCAGAATCAGTGGAAACAGTGGAATCACTGGAATCAGTGGAAACAGTGGAAGAATCAGGGAATCAGTGAAATCCGTGGAATCACTGGAATCAGTGGAAACAGTGGAAGAATCAGAGAATCAGTGGAATCAGTGGAATCACTGGAATCACTGAAATCAGAGCAGAATCAGTGGAAGAATCATCGAATCATTTCTTGTGTGTTAACACATTGGAGGGTATCAAATGATCTGGCAATAAATTGTGCTGGCAAAAACGCAAAGGCAAGCGATAATTATACAATTTTAATGAGAAAAATATAATACTTTGTGGCAGCGGCGGAGGCAGAGTCAACCCCACTCTACACTCTTCTTTCAGTTTCCACCGATTTATCAAGTACTTTGCACCCTCCTGTCCCTGTCCCTCTCCTTTCAAGGGCAAACATAATCCAAATCAAATCCAAAAAGCCACAAAATTCACAAAATTGAAACCCGCATTTTTGTTTTTTTTTGCTGTTTTTGGCTATCAAATTACCAGCAGGGCAGAAATTGGCGCTCTCTCTCTCTCTCTCCCCTGCTCCCTTAACCCATATATGAAGGACAGAGGACAGCCGACTGAAGACAAAGTCAACAATTGTGTCTGGGGAGAGGTGAAGTGGTTTCTTTTTTCGTCTTCATTTCTCACACGTGTGAATCTACAACCAACATTTGAGATTATTTGTTGTTGTCTGAGCAAATAGGCAGGCAAACAGCGTGCCACAGAGAGAGTCGAGTAGTGTAAGAGGTTCAGGGAGGGAAGAGAGTGGCGGCAAGGGCCGAGGAGTTGTTTGTCTAATAAGGATTTTAGCGCGAGCCAAGATTTGCCTTCCATTGAGAGTAAAACAAACACAAAAGGCAGACAGAGAGACAGACAGACAGACAACCTCTCTCTCCTCTCTCTCTCCGCGGACAGCGAAACGAAAGAAAAAGTAAACAGTAACAGTAAAAGTCCCCTCGACTGGCATATACCCCTCCCTGGCCATTGTTTATTCCAGCATATTCCAAGGGATTTGCCGTCGGCAAATACATACAGTAGCGGACATAGAAATCCGGACACCTCGGTATGGCCTCTAAAAATATGCCAAAAAGGTTCAATCGGCCCCTTGCATGCCCCCAGCCAGGGCTGCTTCCCGATTACAGGGTATCCACGTGCCACTGCACAGTGGACAGTGTACACTGGACAACAAACACTGGAGCCGCAAATAGCAAATTGAGCCGCGTTTACTTTTTAATGCCATTGTTGTCTCCGCTTCTCTTCCCCTCTTCTCCTCTTCTGCTTGCTTTTTTGTTGATGTTTCTTTGCTGTTTGTGTTTGAGGAGGGGGGAAATATTTCTTGTTTCTTGTTGTTTGTTGCTTTGTTTCTCTTACCGGATAATACATTCCTTGCGGAGGAAGAAAAAATGCCCCTGAGCCCCACAGCTTGACGGCTTTTTCTGTGAACACTGGCGTCGCGAATTATGTTGTTGGCTCTTGCTCTCTCTCTCTCGCTCTCTCTCGCGCTCTCTCCTTCTATTTTCGGTTTAAACTTCTCAACAAATGCCGTGTGCTTTGTTTTTTTTCACTTATTGCCTCAATTTCATTGGTTTTTCTTCTTTTTTTTGGCACAATTTGCAGGCTTTTCCTTTGGTTAGTTTTTGTGTTTACTTTTTTGGGGGCGGGCGGCAAGAAGGAAAAAAAATTGTAAAAAAAAACGCAAATATTTTTACACAATTTTTGCACTTTGGTTTTGCCGTTTTATTTCCACTTTTTGTCACACACGTGCGTGCAACACACACACACACACACACACACACACAGAGAGAGAGGAATAAGAATAAATTCTATTCTGTGTTTCGTTTCGTTTCAAAATTTTGTTGTTTTGTTAGGGGTTGCTGCATCCCATTCCCATTCCCATTCCCTGCTCCTCCTCTCCGCAGCCCGCAGGATGTTTAAAGGAAAACAGAAGCTGATTGCCAAAGCGAAATGCGCAAAAAAAAAAAGCAGAAGAGAACGGAAAACGAAAATGAAAACACGGCGCAAACGCGAGACAAAAAAGAGATGAGATGCCAGCGGCGTGGCACGGGGCACGGGGCACGGGGCAGGGTACAGTGGGCCAGAAACTATTCCGTTTTGTGTTTTATCATCTCTCCCTTTTGATCGGTTCTTTCTTTAGATTCGTATTGGAATTCGAATATTCGGCAGACGACAAAGGCGGTGTATTGTTTCTCTCTCAGTCGCTCTCTCTCTCTCTCTCTCCCTCTCTCATAAATCACAGTCGACAGACAGCCTCCTGCTGCTGCTCATCTGGCGAGCACATTTATTTGTGATACTCCTTGATTTTATTGTATTTCCAAGGCAGGAAGAAGAGGACGAACAACAACAGCACGAACAGCACGAAGAAGGAGCAGAGCAAAGCAGACACGCAGATAGCCGCCGCCACAGCTGAGTGCACGCCTCTGCTCTGCCGCTGTCGCTGTCGGTCTGGGTGTGTGTGTGGGTGAGAGAGAGAGAGAGAAGTCTTACTGTTGGGTGCTCTGCTGGGAGGCTGCGGGACAATGGCAGCGGCGGCGGCAGAGAGCGAGAGTGAGAAAAATCGAATGAACCGAGTGCGAAGGCAGCGAGCAAAAAGGATTACAGGATAAAGCAGCGGAGAAGCAGCAGCAGCAGAGGAAAGACAGAGGCGGCAACAAAAACATGTGCGCCGTTGAATGAAATGCGGGATGCGATGCTGCTGTTGCGAGGCGAGGCGAGTGAGTGAGAGGGAGGGAGACAGAACAGCAGCAAGGGGTGGCTGATGGCTGATGGGGTGCAAGAGTGGGGGAAGAACAGCCAGAACACAAGAGAAATCACGTCCCCTGCGACTGTCTGCCCGCCCCGCTGCTGCTGCTTGTTGTTGCTGCTGCGGCGGCCGCTGCTCTTCTTCTTCTTCTTGCCGCCGCCGCCGCCTCATGGCATATATATTTATTTATAACTTTTCATTTCGTTTATCTCTTGCTTCTTGGCGGTTTCTAAATCCATTTTCGCACTGCACTTTTTCACAGTCCCACAGCAAAGCAATGTGGGGGGCAGTGTGGCGAGGCCTGGAGGGGGGGCAAGGGGAAATCTGAAATCTTTTCTTGCGTATGTTTTGATGCGTGTTTGTCTGTGTCTGTGTGCGTGTGCGTATGTTTTCACTTTCAAGCGTGGCCCGCAAATAAAACCCGAAATATCCCCGCTGCACCCGGCACCCACGGACTTGTTGCAAAAGCGCGACAGAATGTTTATTATTATTTGATTTATTATTTACTTTTTGATGTGGCGCGCTCGATTTGAAAAAAAAAAAAATTGTTTCAGCCGACCGTAGATGCTGAATTTATATGAATATTTTTATTTTTTTTATTTGCAACAATATTCGAAACTCGGCGCAAAATGCGACAAAAAAAATTGATGTTGTTTCCAGTGCACAAAACTTTATTTACGCGTGCTTTACGTATTTTCCGATGCAAAAGTTCAAATATTCGAAAATGCGCACGCTGTTGTTAACGGTCCGAGTGTTTTTGTTTTTTTGAGACATGTCCGGACATGTCGCGACATGTTCAGATGGGATATTTGTAAAAATCCCATGAATGGCAAGGGATTTTCTCTCCTGATGCCCAATGGTGAGGGATTTTTGCAGCCGACAGAGAGCGGCAAAACAGAGAGCGGCACTCCAACGATCAGGAACATGTTGACGTGCCTGCTGCAGCATGTTGCCAGCCAGTTGCGTGCTCTATTGGGTTACGCTTATACGAGTGAAATGTTGTGTTTTTATTAAACTATTGAAATAGTAGCTTGATAATTAATTCCACAAATTTGTGAGATACTTTTGGGAGATACTTCTCTGTGAGTTAGAGCATTGTGCATCATGTTGCTTGGGACTGATGCTGGCCGGCCATGTTGCTGGTGGTACTATTGGGAAATTTTCAAATCATCGCAGCCAAAATCCACTCGCAAGAGAGCGAAAGTGCTCATTTTTGCGTACTCATGTTAGCTATTTAGGGCCCTATGTTAGGCGTCTGTTATGTGATGTTGAGCGCCAAATTTCGAAATTTCTTAGTTTTTATATTAACAACGCTAATTAGTGAGATTTTATATTTTATATTTTATATTTTGTTTCTTTTTGTTGGTTTTCCTGGCATTCAAATGTTAGAGATACATTGGGGTGGGCGGGAAGGCCGCTTTTCAAACGTTGCTGATGATGAGTAAAATAAAAAAAAGGTATGGACAGCAGGCCGTTTTGCTCACCTTTTTTCTCAACATGCTCCACCAAAGAGCGCGTGAGAGTATTTCCCTATCGCCACGAGCTTTAACAGCGTGCTGTTAGACGCCAAATGTTAAAAAGGACTGTGGTGTGTTTTGGCGGTAAACCTATCGAAATTTGAATGGTTTTGTTTTCTGTTTTTTTGAGTTGGTGCTTAAATATTTATGTCACGAGAAAGTCCTTTAATGAGTCCTTCCCTCCATCTGTGCACAGATGTGCATGTTGGCCTATCACTCACTGTTTTTATTGCCCATCTTTCATCGTCTCCCCTTCACAGCCCACCCCCGACCCCCTCTGTTCACCCCCTTGGCCACATTTCTGCCACATTTTGGCCATCAAAAAGTCGCCTCACGACATTGTCTGTCTCGTCTCCTTTCCGCCAGCTTTTATCAGCTCCCCGTCGTCCATCCGTGCAGCCAACCATGCATCCTATCCCCATCCCCTCCCCTCCCCATCCCCTCCCAGTACCCTACCACTCTGGTAGGCTCCTCGGGGCCAGAAGCTGAAGGAGGCATCCCAAATTCGTCATCGCCCGTCCAGTCTGATCCTTTCGGGTTTTGTTTTCTTTTTTTGTGGGATGTTGTGGCTGCCAGGGGTTGCCCCCCGTCCCCCGACCCCTGTGAGTGCCCGTAAAACCAAATCAAAAGTGTCAAGCCTCATTTTCGGTTGTGCAGGACAGCGCTTGTCAAGATTGCATTAGCCGCATGTTGCCAGGACCAGAACGAGGACGAGAACCAGGACAAGACCGAGGACCACACAACCAGAACCAGACACAGGCAAACGGAAATGGAGCCTGAGCCTGGGCGGAGTGGGAGTGGCAGTGGCAGTGGAAAACTCTGGGCAGATTTGGCTTTTGGAGGGGGCGGAGGGGGGTACGGGGGTGGAGGCTTATTAACAGGACGGCCTGCAGCAGGCGGCACCAGTCGCAGAGGAAAAGCTGCATGTGTGTGTGTGTGTGTGTGCGAGATTTGAAATGCAAATGGCTTAACCGCAAGTGTGAAAGAGAAAGGGAGAAAGAGGGAGACAGCGACAAGGGTGAAAGGTAGTGCGCCAGCGGAAAAGAGTCACCAGAGAAAGTGAGAAATTTTCGCACTGCATACGCCACACCCTCCAACCCCCAGCCCCCACAAGGCCCCTAAGGCATAATATGGTATCCCCCCCTCCCCCCAGCCACCAGCAATCCCTCCCCCCTTCCACACTCCACTCGATCCACTCCTTGACTCCAGCATGTCCCATGTTTTGCGGGCTTTGCCCCCTCCCCACTGGACAGGAGTACCAGTAACTCCTCCTGCTGCCCTCCTGCCCCCCCGCCTCAGCATAAATGCAAATCCCAGCGCAGTGGCAACTTTTTAATCCCTTTTTGGCCAGCAAATTGTCGCCGCCAACGACAACACCAACAAAGCAAAACCGAAAAACCCCAAAAATGAGCAATGTGGCAAGGCACCCCCACCCCCACCCCCCACGCTTTTCCATTTTCCAATGGTTGCAGTAAAATCTGTGCAGTTAAGCCTTAAGAGGGGTGTTACGTAGGGGTTGGAGGGGGTGGGAGGGGGTCTAAGAGTATGAACAGCAGCCGATAAGTTTTGGAAAAGTGTTATAAATGGAGAGCGAGATATCAGGAGTTTATGAGAGCGAGAGGGGAGGGGGAGGGTGGGGGGAAGAGAGTGCAAAATATCAGAAAAATGTTTTGTACAAATGTCCCATAAGCGAATGGAATCGGATAAAGAGATGACAACCTTTTGGCCACGAAAGAATGTGGCATTAGATCGTGGGGTACTACGGATCCCATGGATGGCTAGGGATGTGCTATGTTATCCGCCTATCGATCTGCCTATCGATATCAAAAGACTCTGCCGTTATTCGGTTATCCAATTGTTGATTTCCTGAGTTTTTGTTTTCTTTGGTTTCAAGTTGAAGCCAAAGTTAGTTTCCATCAAGTTTGTGCCTTCAAACCGCGACTTGACTTAACCGAAAGGAGCAGGAGGAGGAGGAGGAGGAGGAGCAGGAGGAGGAGGAGGAGCAGGAGGAGGTAGGAGGTGAGAGGTGGTAGGACCCCCCCCTCCCTTAGGAGCTGACCTGGCCCTGACTTGATGTATGGATGGGGTGGCAGTGGCGGTGGCGGTGGCAGTGGCGTCCAACTAACCGCAAACAATAACAAACGATGGCCAAAAGCGAAACAGCAGCCGCTGCTGCGAGTGGGCCAAGCTGGTGGTGTGGGCGTGGCAAGGATCTCGCTGTTCGGGTGCCATTTACAAGAAGCAAAGGATTTATGATACTTGTTATCGCGCTGAAGGGTCCTGGCCCCACGCCTTCCTTCGCCCGCACAGAGGCTGCCGGAACGATGACAAAAGGTGGCAGCATATTCGCTGCGGGCCGCTGCAGGGGGAAGAGGGGGATGCTGCAGGGGGGAGAGGGGGATGCTGCAGGGGGAGTAGTCTTGGGTTAGTGGCAGAAGGCAATGGCGTGGAATGGAGATAAAATCTCGCACGCAACAAATAAAATGGCTACGAAAAAAATGTGTAGCATACTTTTTGGGCTTCCCCAGGGACCACGAGGGACCCCCATTTTCCGGGCTGCGTCTGTGTGTGCGTGTGTGCCTGTGTGTGTGTGTGTTTCTGGGAACGTGCAACACATGTGTTCATTCATTTGTAGCACAAATTGTTAACCCTCGGGCCGCCCCCCACCCTCCAATTAATCGGATGTTTACGGGACGCCCAGCCTCCCCCTCCCCCATTGACCTTGAGTGCTGCTTCCATCAAATTTACATTAATTAAATTCCTCTACCCAAAAGCAGATTTCTCTCAAAGAGAGTGAGAGAGAGAGAGTGGGAGAGAGAGAGAGGGAGAGAGAGAGTCTAATTAAAAGAGGAAAAGCTTTCGCAGGGCCTAAGAGTATCTATTACGAGGACACGGGCGGGGGGCGAGGGGCGAAGGGGGCGGTTGCCTCCCCTTAAATTACTCAATAAATTAAAGGCGTGCAAAGCAGCCGGAATATTTCCGTTTTCCCTCCCTAACGAGCCAAAAAACATTGCATTAAAAAACCATTCATTAAAATGGCAAAATGTGGCGTACAATTTTTATGGCTCCCCCCCCCCCCCCCGCCCCCACGCAGTGGCAACACTGTGGCTGCCTCCCCATGGCGTCGTCTCAAGTGGCAACAAGCTACAGAGAAGCAACAGAAACAGAAACAGAAGCCACAGCCAGGCCCGGCCAGGTCTGCCCCATTCGGTTTGCTAACAGCTTCAAAAATATTTAAGCGGAGTCGTCGCCAGCCATGCCCCTGCCCCTGCCCCTTGCCACACGCCGAATATAAAACGAGCCAGAGATCCCATAGGTAAAATGTGGCATATAGAAAAGACGGCCCGGGGCATGATGTGTGGCAGCTTGGTTCCACTTTCCATGCAGGCTGTCTCCGGTTTTCGCTTACTTTTTGAGGCTCCCGTTTTCGCAAATTTTCCCCACAAGCTTGTGAGTGCTGCTAAGCCTCCGATATATATCGATAACCCAATGGGGATGCGTAAGCTGTTGCCACGAAAACGATTGTTTCCCTTGCGAAAGTGGGAGCACCAATTTTTGCGTTTTCAAAAGGCAAACCGAAAGGTGTTTGCGAAAGTGAAAACCGGAGCCTGCCTGCATATGCAGTTTACTTCTTTAAGTTATTTCCCTCTCTCCCATTTCCCTCTTCCCAGTTACCAAGAGTTTAAAGGGTATTCCAAAGGACATTCTGCCTCTTTTTGGTATGCATATTTTTGTCTTCGTTTTCATCTTTTTTTTTGTATATGTAACAACGTAGTCGTCGGTAAGCGGGAGGTGGGGTGGAGGAGAAGGAGGAGGAGTTCAATGCGCTCGCCATGCACTCAATTATAATTTGTGAGCGGCGCTCAGACAGGGCCGCCCAGGGGACGGGACGGACGCCCCGGCGATGATGCGTCATCAGGCAGGCCATTAGCAAAGAGCATCCCAGACAAATGTGTGTTAGTCGGAGAGGGAGAGGGAAAGGGATAGGGAGAGACGTACAACACGTTACGTAGAGTAAAGACCTTGAGAGAGCGAAACAGCGGGAGTCAGTGCGAAGGAGGAGAGAGGAGTGAAAGAGAAAGGCTGAGGCCTCAAAATATGGCAAAAAGGATTTTTCCAGATTTTAGCTGCAGTCCACTACTTGTTCTCCCTCCCCTCCCCTCCCCACCCGCCTAACCCTTTGACACAGACTTCTTTTCACTCTTTTAGTTACGTTGCGTGTGTGTGTGGGTCTGCGGTCTCCTCTCTCCCTCCCTCTCACTCTCTCTCTCTCTCTCTCTTTCTGCTCCGATTTGAGTAATGTAATATTTCTTGATTTGTGTAAATCACACAAAGGCCAAAGGAGCAACAAAGAGAAAACCTGAAACTGAGGCCAAAGAAGGCACAAAGAGGAGACATGAATGTGGGGCAGGTAATGTGGTAAAAACGGGGTTTCGGAAGGCAAAGGGGGGGAAGCGAAATGCGGTTGGAATGCGGCTGTCTTTTAGGTGCAAGGATATGAAGATAACGAATATGTGATACCCTCTACTTGGATTGAGAGTAAAAGGAGGAAAAGTAGGTAAAAGGAGGAAAAGAGAGCTCTCCAGCAAGCGCGGCTAGTGAGCCAGGGGTTGGCTAGTGGGCAGGGGGACCCCTGGGAACACTAGCTGCTGCAACAGTACCCGGACTGATGCTGCACTCCATCAACTGGAAATGGAGCTGCGGCACTCAATGAATGGCAGCCGCTAAGAGGCCTTTCTAGCCCCGTAAAACGGAATGGATTTGTCTTGGCAATGGTCTTGGCCACATAAAAATCTATTTCTAGATGAAAACAAAACCACAAAAACCCAAAAAAAAAACCCCAAAAAAAGCAAAGAAAAGCAAACTATATTATTTTTTGACTAAAATGCCAAAGAGATGCAATAAAATTCAATTGGAAACTTTGCTCTGGCTCTGCCGCAGAAAATGAAAACAAAATAATGAATATACTTTTGGCCAACACACACTAAGACACTCAGGGACATGGACACGGACACGGACAGGGGCACGGACAGGGGCACGGACAGGGGCACGGACAGGGGCACGGACAGGGCTTAGAGACGCCGAAAAACTTGGCAAGTAAAGCCCCAAGGGAGGAGCGAGAGAGCGAGAGAGCGGACGCAGTTTCCTGCAGCAAACACATGTCAAATGCGCCTCTCACCCTCCCCTACCCACCCCTCCTCTAGTACCTTTTTCTTAGAGAGCGGAAGGGGGAAAACAAGTTTTTACTTCTAGAGGTTTTCCGAAAAAGTTGCACGGACAAATGGCAAAACTGCTTATCTCAACAAAAAGCCAAAGATGGGAGAAAAGGGAGCACCACTACCACAAGAAGAAGAAGAAAAACAAGGGAGGGCGGTAGGGCGGTAGGGGGTTGGTGTGTAGTAGGGGGCGTGGAAAGCTGCACTAATGGTGCCAAGCAACCGGAAATGCCGCCATGCATGTCTGCCTCCATTTCAGAGGCTGTATATCGTTCGTACTGCACTTCCTCTCATGCCACATACCCCCTCAACCCCCTCAACCACTACCCCTAAAGAGTAAAATCTTGATTGCCTTTTGCTGCAAGCCAAAGAAAATTTATAAGTTTTTCCCAACCATTTTCAAGAGATTTCCATTGGATCTCTCTCTCTCTCTTTCTGTCGCTGTTGCTGTCTCTGTTTCACTCCTTTGGTCGTTTTGACCCACCAAACATATCCATCTTTCCATCTATCTATTGGTCTCTTTTTCCTATGATAATTTCCGCAGTTTGGCTGTTCTTTTTGCTGCCACACACGAAAACAACAGCAAAAACGAATGGATGGGAATGGAATGCTGGATGATGCTGATGAGCGAAATGGAATTGACATTTTGGCCAACGGCCAAAGACCGAGTTTGGAGTCAACTAAGTACACGGGGACACGGGGCTTATATAAGGGGTGGTCCGGGGTGGTTCGGGGTGGTCCGGGGCAAAGAAAGTTTACCTCTTTTTCTGCCACACATTTTCGGGGCAGAGTACTTTGGTTTGATGAGGTCTGGCCCGCTGCTTCTCTTCGATGGAGGGGGAGGGGATGGGGGCTCTCTTTCATAATTTCTATGATTATTTTGGAGTTCCAATAATAAAGGATACCCTGATAACAGTTTAAAGGCTCCAGGATCAAAGCTTTATTCGCAAAGCACACACACAGTAGCCTTCCCCCCGCCCCGCCCCGCCTCTCTCTCTTCTGCCGAAAAGTGTGAAAATTCTGGCAACGTTAATTGAATTTTCGAACGGCATTGCCATCTTCCTACATATACCGTTGTGTTGTGCTTTTTGGTGGTCTGCCTGCTTATCCAATTATCCACACAATTTTTAGGTTCTTTTTTTTTGAGAGCTTTTTGTTGTGTTTGTGTGCGTTGGCGGCGGCATTAGCTCAAAAGTTCGCTCATTAATGCCCAAACAAAATGCACTTTTTGCCCCCTCCCCTCCCCCACACTTTGCGGATGTGCATGTTCGTTCATGTTCGCGGACGTGTCATTGTTTTTGCTGTTGCTGCGGCTGCGGCTTCGGCTGCTGCTGTTGATTTTTGGATGGGTGGACTGCAATGTTTGTTTTTGGTTTTGCCTGCGCACTCCCCCTCCCCTTTGCTCTCGTGGCATCCAATCTCTGCAACTGTGGCACTGCGGCGGAAGTCAATAAAAGGTTGGCCCAGTCCGTGAAGCGATTAAATGGCAGAGTATTTGGAGTGGGGACTACCCCGCCCCCCAAACGCCACGCAGCAGACAAATTAGCTAAGGATGCGCCTAGGAATACATATGTAGTGCTTATGTATGTATACATGTGAATATGTATGTACATATGTCCAAAGAATTGAAAAATAAGAGGGGGGTGGGGGGCCACCTGCTTCCTATTTGATTTGGCGCGCAAAATTCAAACTCAATTCTCACCGTGATTTGATTTTTGATCCTCACCTCACGAGAGCTTTTCACCGCGAAAGCAGGACAACAGCTTTGGTCCTTTAAACGGCGCCAGCTAGCGGCTGGTAGTGGCAACAGCTGCAAAAGCTCTCTCCAGTTAAAGACGGTTGAAAGTTGCCAGAGCTTAAAAGCTCTCGGCCAAGTGCAACAGGTTACCAACGAAAGCACACACACAACAGAAAATAACGAAAACAAAAAACAGTAAATGCAGCAGAAATGCATTAAAAAACAAAACAAATGCAAAGGCAAACGCAAATCCAAATAAATAATTAAGAAATTATAACACGCACCCAAATATCCTCATTCAGAAGGTTCCACTCGTCGTTCAGTTCGGTGTTGAGCTCGCAGCGGCGGTAAAAACCTCGCCAATTTCCCGCTATCGCTGGCCCCGGCGTCGCCTCCAAAAACACCTCTGGCCAGTCACTTTCCATGTTGCACAGTTATTTAAATAAACAGTTAAAATTCGTTTGTTTTTTCAATAAATAAACACGGAATAGCACAATGAACACAAAATACTATTCGGGGGTATAAATAAGTTACAAGAACGAAATAAAAATGTTGATTTCACAAAAAGAACAAAAAATGATTGCGATGCGTAGCCCGCGCCGCCACAGAACCGTTTGCGCCGACGAAGAAGACGAAGAGGAAGACGAAGGCAAGCGCAGACGCCGTCGCAACGACGCAACGACAAGCAGCAGCGCTGGTTGCGCCACGAAGTCTATGCAGTTCCGTGTTGTGGGAGGAGATCAGCGAAAAACGAGCGCGTGCGAAAGGGAAGGCAAGGATAGAGCGCGAGCTCAGCCTCACTCGCTCGTCACACCCTCACCAAAAAACAGTGTGCTTAGTTGTGCGATCAACTTGCGACACAGAGAAGAGAAGGGCAAGCTATGGCAATTGCTGTTTTTTATGATATTCCAAACTAAACGCTCCAATTCTTTCACTTTCGGTAATACAAAATTCAAATGGGATCATCGTAAGAGTCTGCATACATATGTACGAATGATCTATAAAGGGTATGCTGTGCGTCGACCCACGACTGTTTGTTCTTATTCACTTTTTCGTTTTGTTTCTCTTTGCTGCTGCTTTTCTGTTTGAGAGTGACTCAATTTTACAGTTCGTTTTTAGCAGATTCCATGGATCGCACCGCACACCGAACTGTTTTGGAAAGTGCGAGAACTTAGGGAAAATCCAATTGCTCAAGTCTGAGATCGAGTAAATACAAAGGATTTAAGGAGAGGAATCAGTTTTTGTTACTCTTTTGCTAACCGGCGCCGTCGTGCATGTGTATGTGTGTGTTTGTGTGTGTGCAAGAACTGAGAAGGGCGTCGCGATTATTTACTATTTGGTTGCTACGCTACGGGTACAGGACTTTGAAATAACTTGACAACTGCTCAGATATTAAACAATAATTAATTGTGAATTATTTGTTTTGTGCTCTCACCTGTCTTTGATGGAATTCCACGGCCGGAACATTTCCATTTACTTCAACTGCCGGCGCAGACATTTTGTTGTATTGTTTTTGCTTGTGGTTTTTGCGTTTGTTTTTACTTTTGATTGTATTTATGTATTTATTTTTGTATATTTTTGTGAATGTAACTGTTGTTGTTGCTCTTGCTTGCTCTTTCTATCACGCACCAAATATAAACAAAAAAAATTATACACAATCAACACACACTCTTATATTATACACTGGTGTGACGTGGCATTCCATTCCATATTTGGCCTTTTATTTTTACTTTTACTCTTACTTTGTTTTTTTGTTTAGCACCTAATTGAATTCGCGTCGAGATTTTTAGGGTCTCGGGAAGCACAGTTATTTGTGGCGCTGTCGCTGTTGCTGTTGCTGTTGCTGTCGCTGCCACTTTGGTGGCTTGGCTGGCTGGCTGAGTGGAACGTGTCACCAATACAAATGCCGGCTGGCGTACGTGTACGTGTACGTGTAGGTGTGAGCGCGTGATCTCCTAACGGTGAATCCCACTGGGGAGTGGATTCTAACAGTTTATTAAGGGGTTCGTTCGGTTCTGATGCGGCTTCATTTCTTGTTTCTTGTTTCTTATTTCTTATTTCTTATTTGTGTTCCCGTTAGCTGAAAGGACAAAAGACAGAGGGAGAGAAAATAGCATTATTTATGGGAAAGTATTTTTAGAAAAGCTTTGCAGCTTTGCAAAATGGAAAGAGGGTGTTTAACCCCAACCCCCAACCCCCCATTCCCCGAATGCTTGCTTATTATTTACTAAGAAAGGAAGACGGGAAATAGAATCTGCAGATACAGATACAGTTACAGTAGGTGTGGACAGTGTCGCCCTGGCCAGTGTCGCACACTGGGCAAAACCCCTCAACCAGCAGAGGAAATTACAATTTTACAATTTTCAGAAAATTCCAATTTGTGTTTTGTTGTATTCGATTACCAATATACCCATCAGTAGGCGACAAAAGAGCACTAAGCCCCGCCTGCAGTAGAAGAGCTCTTTGCTCCCTTAAACAACAACTTGGTTATGTTCCATTATGATCCCAAAAGTACTCATCCTCAGACTACTTTTTTTTGTAATTTATTTGGGTACGGGACACATACAATAGATTATACATGTGTGATAAGTGATTGGTGATTAGTTCTCTAATTACAGTAGTAATATTTGCGACTGCCGATGACCCACCCGGCCTCAGATCTTAGCCAGCGGCATCTGGCATCGACGGCTTGCGGCGACTCCCATAAGGGAGGAAGGGCGGAAGGGAGGAGAAGGGCTCGTCACTGGGCTGGACTGTGCGTTTACCGCTGTGCGCCGAGTGGCTGAAGTCATTGAAGCCTCGATCTATGTAACGAAGGCCTCCTCCTAGCGGCTGCAGGGGCGCCACTGCTCCCTCCTCCGATGGGACGCATCTGGATACGCTTTGGCACCAGCTAGGGCTAGCGTACCTCCGGTTTCTATAGCCACTGGCGGTTCCCGGCGAGTGCGAGTGGTTCTGCTCAGGGATCTATAGGTGTATTGGTATTGGTATTGGTGTTGCTTGTGTGATTTGAGTTGCTCTGTTTGTTGATCGGATTGGAGATTTGTTTTAATTGTTCGATTCAATTTGATTGCTGACCCAACTTACCCTTCAGACAAGACAGGGGTAGTCCAAGAGTATAGAGTATAAGAGTATAGAGTATAAGAGTATAGACTATAAGAGTATAGAGTATAGAGTACACAGTGAATGTCTTTCGAAAATTTGTGGAAACGACAACAGAACATTTGTGTAACAAATTTATAAATTTAGTAGATGTGTTCGGTAGGAGTATCACAATCGTTGTGTGTATCAGAATCAGATGTAGCAAATATGACAACCTTTTGACACTCAAGTCAATTCCACTCAGTTCAATGGTTTTAAGGCAATGAACGATCTACGAGTTCTATCTACAAGTATTTCCATGATATTTATGTCAGAATTTTAAAAATACCAAAAAAATACCAATATCCTTCTTTTTTTATCGTTAGGGGGCGGGGCCGCAGGAAAATCAAGTAAAATTAGACATCGCAATCACTTAAAGCACCTTGCATCCACCTCCGACCCCACCCCAAGCGTATCCCTACTCGTGCACCACACCCCGCTCCCTGCCCTGCCCCTACCCCTACCCTTTGGCTAACTAAGCGCCATCAAACGGCTGCTGACACATTTGGCACATGCCAGGGCGTCGTCCGGGGGTGGGCGGCGGTGAGTGATGGTGGAGACCCGTACGAATACCCTACCTACCACCTACCCTTTGCCCTGCGCCGTGCCGCCTCGGTACATGCTACATTGCTAATGTGTCCCATTTGCAATGGCAAACCACTGAAGCTTAACACGTTGTCTACGCAGCCACGCCCCAACTGGCAGCACGGCCTCTTTGTGGCATCCTACTCCCCACTAGTGGCAGCAGCGGCAGCAGTAGTAGTAGTAGTAGCAGTAGAAGAATAAGCGCCAGGGAGGAATAGGCAGAAGCCGTCCTGAAATGTATGCTATAGTTTTTGCCTCGCCATGTGTGTGTGTGTGTGTTGGCACACATTCTAGCACTCGTGTGTGTCTGTGTGTAAAGCCATTCAAAGTTGCATGTTGGACCAGCAGCAGAGGGAGCGGCACACACACCAGACTTGGGGCCCAGAGGGAGCGGCACAGGGTACGAGACAGAAACCCCATCCCAGTGGTAATTGTCTTGTTACCCGCTGAAAGCACACAGACACACACACACATACACACACAGGCACACACTGAAACACTCTGTAGCCAGGGCAAACGGAAGTGAAATGGCAACCCCAGCACCCCTACTACGAGTGTATCCCTGGGAAGAACCGTTCGCTAATAATTTATTTACAGTTAACATTTTATAAGACCAGGGCACACACACACGGACACACACACACACACACAAAGACGTACCAATCGACCCAGTCCCCGCCATTTGATTTTGCAAATATTTGCAGGTAACTTGCTCCATCCCTATCGCTGAGGGGCATGCAGCAACTGGCAAGGATTTTGTAGCCACCACTTGGAAGAAAAGGGATTATAAGGATGCTTAAGGCTGTTCAGCTCAATGGCAGAGTATTAGATCTTCGTTGAAATCCTTTTGAGTTTGCTATCTTGTTTCCTGTGTCAACCCTGGCACCCCCTACCCCCCGGCACCTACGATCCCCACCCGGCCATTTCAGCGCTTGATGTTTAAGTGAAATATGGACAATTTCCGTTTGCCATTTTCCATCCACAAGGCAAAGCGAGGCAAGGAATGGCGTGGAGGAATGAGGTACGAATGTTGTTAGCCGAATGTAAAATACAGTTAACTGTGTTGCCTTCATACATAAATGAATGAAGTGCAGCAGCGGCAGGAGCAGGAGTTAACAGGATGTGCAGTGCAAGTGCCAGCGCCAGCGTCAGCGTCAGCGAAGGTGGGGAAGCCAATGCAAGCCAGTAAAAGTTCCCATCAGTCGCTTTCAATAGCCATTATGGCTCTCCCTCTCTCCCACTGCTTTGGTCCTTGCCTCCTTCTATTCCCTGCTGAATAGAAATGCACTTCTAATGGCCATTCGAAGCAGACAGAGTTATGTTGTGCACTTGTACACTTGGCCCAAAACTAGTTGCTAAATTTAAGAAAGAGATGAAGATGAATGCGGTACTTCCGCAGCGTTTCATCATTCAACGTTGACGTCTGACTGGCAAACAGTTTGTCTACGTGAACGCGTGACTGGCAATCAGTTTATTCACGTGCGATTCTAGCCAGGATTGTTTAGGATAGGATTGTTTACCCTCTATTTTTCCGAGTGTATGCACAACTGACTCCTGTTGCCCTGCTATACCATATATTTTCCTGTTCAACAAGGGGCCAACATGGCTTAGTGTGTGTGTGTGTGTGTGTACGTGTGTGTGGGAAAGTGAATGTGATTTGCATAGGTTTAACAAATTGAAGTTGTTGCGGATGGTGTTTTACAGTTACGGTTTGCTTATCGCTTGGCTTTGGCTTTGCCTTCGAGGGCCTTGGATTGTGGCAAAAACTTCAAAGTGAAATCGCCACCCAGGGAATGTGCACAGTTGTGGCAGTACTTGGCGGACCATTAGGAATACTTAGCTTGGCCATTGCTTGGCTTCAGTTTTCCCCCACCAAAAAGTGCATTCTTTCCATTGATTTCTAACTCTTTATCTGCTTCTAGTCGTGTGCCTTTCTTTTATTAGATTCCATTATTTAATAGGAAAACTTTTGTGCGAATATCTGCAAGGAATCTTTGCATGGACTGAGGGCTCTTTGAAATAATTATTTTGATACAAATCTAAAGCGAACCCAAAAGTTTTCCCTGTGGTTTGTCCCAGAAAAGGAAAACACATTTTCACACCCATTTTTTCCTTTAGTTCTGGCTCTTCTTTAAGGACATTTTGTGGATTGAATTGAAAGCCTTAAATGGCCCAGAATTGCATTGCGTTGCATTGAATTGCACTGGCGGCAAATGAAATGTGGCAACTTTTTGAAGGATTGTTGGCCTTTGGGTGGCAGGATGGCAGAGTACAATTTTTGTGCCTTTATGATGGAACTTTCGACTGCGTGGCCGTCTGGCTGTTGGCAGCATAAAAGTTTTCTCTGTTTTCTCTGTTTTCTCTGCTCTGTGTTCTCTGCTCTGTGTTCTGTGTTCTCTGTTCTCTGTTTGCTTGTTGTTTGTTTTGTGCCGTTTGTGTTTTCTCTGCTCTGCTCTCTGCTCTGTGCTGTTTGTTTTGCCGGCAAATTCCCGGTACCTCCCCCCAACCACCCCTAGGGCAACGACAACGCATCAACGCAGCAACAAAACGTTTCGCTGTCACGCGTAAAATATTTTCACAATTTTCTGTTGTTGTTGTTGCCCCACTCCCACTCCCACTCGTTGCATGCAACGTGACTTCAAGAAGGAAAATACACTTGTACTCGCACTCGCAATTTCTCGCATGTTTATCTATCAACAAAAGCATTTTTGGCAACAAGTTTTGTGTGGCTCTACCCTGTATTTTTAGGGCAAAAAAGGTGGCTATGGTGGGTGGTTTAAGAGGTACATGTGAGTGGCAAAAGGAGGTGTTTGGTGCCTCTAGTCTATGGGGTGGTAGGACTCCTGAACCTGAACCACGTAATGCCCAGGATGCCCAAAGGGTAGCTAAAGAATTTCAGATTTTTCATTATGAATTATGGAATATTTTCAGTGCTCTTTTAAAGACTTGCAAAATTAAAAAAAAAGGATATCCTTTAGTCGTTTAACAGGACTTTAAACGACTAAAGGATATCCTTTTTTTTTCATGCTTTTTTTTTTACCATTTTTGCTATATTTTTTGTTTGTTTACGTTTGGGTTTGTTTTATGTCTTTTAATATGGCAACTGCGGTGCTCGTAAATTACGCAGCAAAATTGTCTAAGCCGAAAAGAAAGTAAGACAGAGAGAGAGTGAGAGAGAGAGAGAGAGAGAGAGAGAGAGAGAGGGAGATAGAGCTGCTCTGGGGGTGTGATGCTCGGGGGTGTGTGCAATTGACAGCTAACCGGAGACACCCCATGAAGTCGCTCCCATCCAGCATTTTCTCCACACTTTATGACAATTTTTGCCTTGTGTCGGCCACTGGGTGCCCAGGGGGGGTTGGGGCTGCGGCTGTGGCTGGAGGGGGCGTGGAAATTGTTGAACATTGTTTGGTCTTTGTTGTTGCCACTGTTGCTCTTACGATCGCTTAAAAAGTTTGCTCAGCTCTTCACATTGAAGCGAAAAATGATAACTTTCGACAGCTTTTCGGGGAATACCGGCACCATGGGCTTTTTTATGTGTGATTTGAGCAGAAATATTTTGGCCTTTATGGCCGCTTAAACAGTAAAAAGTTGCCTGGGGAAATTAACATTGGAAATTGCTGGAAAATGCGATGACTCCAAAAGATCTTCCATCTCGGTTTTTGGTAGATTTTCTTGGCATCAGCCAAATGGTTGTTGCATTTTTCTGGCCAACTATTATTTGACATTATTGTTACTGTTTTACTGATTAGAATGCCATCCAAAATGTCCCAGAAAGTAAGCTAATCAGTGCCCAAAATTTGCATAGAATTTCCACTTTGTATTTGCCATTTCCAGGCGGGAATACCTCACATTTTCCCCCGCTCCCTGGCTCCACCTTTGCTTATTTCAATCAAAATGCAAAATGCCATGAAAGTACTCCCCCTCCCCCACCCCCATCTCCAAAAAAGAAGCAAATATTCCCATATAAAAGAAGAAAAAACTGTTGACATTTTTTCCTGTGCTTTTCGCACATCCTCACATTTGGCCATAAACGAAATGAATCTTTTATTTCAACGCAGCTGATGCTGCAGGATTGCCTCTCTGTCTCTCTCTCTCTCTCTCGCTCTCTCGCTGTCTGCTTTTGGCCAGAGCTCATTGTGGTGCAGGGCTTGGGATTGGGATTTTCCGTCTTGATTAGAGGGTAGTGGGGGGGACGGTGGTTAGAGAGAATTACCCATGGGAATCCGCTGGCTGATTGGTTCTGTGCGAGGTTTGTTTTTCTGATTTTCTGTTGTTTATCGGGGACCGAATACCGACTACTGGGTCTCCCCAAACGCTCCAAATCGAACAGCAAACGATTGCACAGAAAATAAACTAACTTAAATTATCCTTGGGGAAATTTTAATTTTCAAATATTCAAGAAATTGCAAAAAAACTCAAGTAAAATGCTAGCACGCTGGTAATATTATTTTTATACTAATTTAGTGGCAAATATTTACTCAAGTTTTTTGGGGCGAATCCTTTCTTCCATTAAAAACAAAAAGAAAGAGAGAAAAGAAAAAAACATTGGTTTGCGCATCAAATTAAACGCGTGTTGGCAGGCCGCGGCAAAGGGTTCCGGTTCCGGTAGCGGTAGCGGTAGCGGTAACAGTTACGTTTACGTTTACGGTTTGTCTTTTTTCCGTATAATTGAGAGTTGGGTCCTGTCCTGTCCTTCTACTCACACACCGTGGACCGTTAACGTTTGCGGTCGTTCTGAAGCCCCAGCCGCCCCCAAGCAGCAGGCCTGCGTCCAAAGCTTAGAGCGTATAACAGTTTTCTGGCAGAGGCAGAGGCTGCTCTCTCGCTCTCTCGTTCGTGCGCTCTCTTTGGCTCGGCTCGGGTCTCTGCTTGGCTGTCTGCTCGGCTCGGCTCGGCTCGGCTCTCTCTCTCTCTCTGCCGTTGGCTTTGTTTACATTTACAAATTGCTGCGCAGGATTGAAACATAAAACGTTAAGAATCGCTAGTGTGACGACTGGAAGATGCCCTCTAGTACTCTCTGCTACCCTCTATATACACACATACACACATCAACCCAATATACCCTTCAACTGCAGGTTTGGGTCTCCCTTTTCTCAGTTTCATTTGTTGCACTTCTTCTGGTGTTTTATTTTCGTCTTTGATGTTTTTGTTGCCTCTGGAAAGGTTTATCGCTTGCCGCATAAATCGTTGGTGTTCTGCTGTTGGCTGTTGCTCTGGCCATTGCTTGACCTTCAATTAATTGCTCTGCTCTGCTGCCTGACATTGAAACAATTAACGGGGCAGGCAGGGGGGCCAGGCCACTCTCCCCTCTCTCACCTCTCACCTCTGGCCTTACAATCCATTGAGCTGTCTGCAGTTCTTGCTTTCTGATGGAGATTGAGGACTGACTGCAGCAGTTCCATTCTGCATTGGTGGGCGGGGCTTAAGCAATTAGTCTCTGTTTCAGAGATTGTTGCCTTGGACACCCCCTTCATCGGATGGATAGAGATTTATTCTATGGAATTCAATGGAACAATGGGGACTGCGACTGCGACTGTCTGAGCGCATTGTGTTGCATACTTTTGTGCGTCTTTGAGAATAGCATTCGGTTAGGTGACGTCCTCATTGCGATGGCAGGCGGATGACGTTGATTAAAGCCCGGTGGTACTCAGTTCCGAGAAAAGTGTGGCTCTTGATTAACCCTTCAATTGGTGCTAAGGTTGATCCTGGGCAGAATATGGAAGATTTCCGCGTATAAAGGTTAAAGAAATACCGTTAGCCGATATTGAGTACATTATCTGGGATTTATTTAGGTAGTTCAATGTATTAGAGAGACTTTGAAGCGAAAATTGTATCACTAATCATGTTTCCTTTAGGAGCAAATAAAGAAGGAGAACATGACAAAAAACACCAAAAATATCACACACAATTAACTTTTGCTCACTTTAATAAGTTTTCAGGTTAAAGTTCACTAAATTATATGTCAATTGGTTTACTTTCAGTTTCAATAGGCTGCGAAAATAAGCCTCTCCATCCAAGAAGAGAACTTCCTAATGCAACATTTTGGCTATGTTCCATTACGATCCCAAAAGTACTCATCCTCAGGACTACTTTTTGTAATTTATTTGGGTACGGGACACATACAATGATTATACATGTGTGATCTTAGCCAGCGGCATCTGGCATCGACGGCTTGTGGCGACTCCCATAAGGGAGGAAGGGCGAAAGGCAGGAGAAGGGCTCGTCACTGGGCTGGACTGTGCGTTTACCGCTGTGTGCCGAGTGGCTGAAGTCACTGAAGCCTCGATCTATCCAACGAAGGCCTCCTCCTAGCGGCTCCAGTGGCGCCACTGCTCCCTCCTCCGATGGGACGCATCTGGAGACGCTTTGGCACCAGCTAGGGCTAGCGTACCTCCGGTTTCTATAGCCACTGGTGGTTCCCGGCGAGTGCGAGTGGTTCTGCTCAGGGATCTATAGGTGTATTGGTATTGGTATTGGTGTTGCTTGTGTGATTTGAGTTGCTCTGTTTGTTGATCGGATTGGAGATTTGTTTTAATTGTTCGATTCATTTTGATTGCTGACCCAACTTACCCTTCAGACAAGACAGGGGTAGTCCAAGAGTATAGAGTATACGAGTATAGAGTATACGAGTATAGAGTACTAGTGAATGTCTTTCGAAAATTTGTGAAACGACAACAGAACATTTGTGTAACAAATTTATAAATTTAGTAGATGTGTTCGGTAGGAGTATCACAATCGTTGTGTGTATCAGAATCAAATGTATCAGATATGACGACCTTTTGACACTAAAGCAAATTCCACTCAGTTCAATGGTTTTTGGGGAATGTTTGGGGGGAGTACGATCTACGAATTCCGTCGAATTTTTCGCTCTTTCAAAATATATTTTGTCATAAATTCATATTTCATGTTCAAGAAACTTTCAAAATAAGCCGCAAAAATTGTAAACCACATGGCACACCCACACTAACACTCACACACATTGAGCCATAGAAGCAGCAACATGAAGGAGGAGGAACATCCTGTTCCAGGAGGACCAACACATGTCAGAATTGTTATGTAGAAAAAACTTCTTGGAAATGTCCGAAGCGGCATTTTGGGGCAACGAAATTTCTGGTGAAAGCCCAGGGAAAAAACATGGCTGAATGTCATACAAGGCTTTTATTTTGCATACACAAGGACAATAGTGTTGGCCTTAAAAATATGCAAATATACATTTACATAAACCAGCAACAACGCTGTGTGTGTGTGTGTGTGTGTGTGTGGGAGGGGCAGGGGCAGGGGCACACACAGGCGAGGGTAAGTGACGACAATTTGCCAGACATGAGTGGGAATAACAAGCAACTTTTAGAATACATACACATACCCTGTACATACATAGCTATGTGCACATATTTCTACATATATATGTACATCATGATGCTGCCGGACGTATGTACTTATTTGAATTTAAAATTTGCATTTCCCCCCTGCTGCTGCTGATGCTGTTCCTGCTTTTGCTTTTGCTTTTGCTGTTCCTGCTTTTGCTTTTGCTGCTTTTGCTGCTGCTGCTGTTTTCCTTTTGTTTCGCACGCTTCGTGGAAAATTGCAAAGTCAACAAACTCTAAAACCTCGGAAACCCCGAAAACGGTAATCGATCGATAGGGAAATGCGAAACCGCAACGCGTAATTATCGCAAAATCCACTCGAATTTCCATTTTAATTGAGCTGCAGTCGGCAGCTTCTCATTAGAGAAAGGACGGGGGTAGAGCGGGGGGGTTCTGAACCATTTTCTTGGCTGGATTAAATGGATATGCCATAAATATTTGGTGCTGGACACCCAACTCAAGCGGAAATTCAAAGGACACTCGGAAAAAACGGCTCTTGTTGGCGTTGAAAGAGAAAAATTCCTTGCTTTTTACAGATTTAATTGAATTAATTAATGCCATAATTATGGATAATATGAAGATGGATTTTGTACCAGAAATTCCTTGTGGTTAAAGGCAACGAAAGGCAGATTAAAACAGGCATAGACCCAAAGACCAAAGACCAAAATGCCAAAGGGCAGAGGTCATCGATTAGGACGGCAGCTATTTCTTAATCGATTTGCAAATAATTGCACTGCAAATATATAACTGCTATCAAATGATATTTAAATGTGGGAAATACCTTAAGTAATTGCCATTTAGGCAATCAACATTTAATTGGCTTTACCATTGACACCAACACCAGCCACCCACCACCCATCCACCCACAGACCAACCCTCTGATTGTTTCCAGGCCAGGAATCTTTTGCGAAACATTCTTGTTGCTAATAAAATTGCCTAGAAATGTATACAAAAGGCAACCACTTTTCGTTATTCCAATATCATTCTTGTTTCTAAATAAATATTTGCATATCCCTTTGGAAGGGGGTAGAGGGAGGGAGGGAGAGAGGGAGGCCAGTCAGCCAGCCAGCCAGACCGCAAACAGGAGAGAGAAATTCAAATTATTGTTTTGTGTGGCTGAGATTTGGTTTCATATTTCTGACATTTCAGAGATAGAGAACGGAGAGGACTTTATAGCAAATGGAAGCGCCACGGCCATACGATGCCCTGTACAGAACATAGAAAAGAAAGATTAAATGGAGATGGAGAGAGATATGATACGAAAACCGAATACGCAGAATCATAGAGTATGACCATATCTAGCAGATTGCTGAATTTGGTTTAAATCGAAACATTATTACAGCCAGGAGGAACAAATGAAATTGCTGTACTCATTCTTTACCCCTCTTCCTCGTGCAGTGTGCAGTGTGCGTCCTCTGGCGGAGGGTAGCGACATAGAGCCTTGGCCCTTGCCGCTGCTCACAACATTGCCGCTCGTTTTGCTTGGTGTGGTATCCCAGATCTTTATATTAATAGAGCTGCTCTGTTCTAATGGCTATTGCGCGCGTTTTTTGACAAGTACCCCAACCCCCTGTATATACCCCGTACTCTGCTGTAGATGTAGATGTATCCCTGTATATAGACAAGAGCTGGGTTATGGCCAGAACTGACACAATATTTAGTAACAGAATTTTTGGACAATGTTGATGGTGAGCGCCGCGAGCGACCAAATATTTTAATTGGATCAACGGGCAACAAAAGGCAACGAGCCGGTATACAGGGTGTCTGTCTCCTGTGCTTTTTATCTACCCCTCCCCCCAAACAGCCACATAATGAGGCACAACATCAGGCTAACGACTTTTCCAACAATGACTGCGTGGTGGCATGGAAAGCGAAGCACTTTCAAGTGTCATAAATGGCACAGAAGCAACGAGGAACGCGCAACGCGCAACGGGTAACGGCAATGGGAAAAACTGCGACAAGGAAAAGCTTCGCTCCCTCTGGCAATTCACGTTTTCTGTTTTTCACACAGAGACCGAGAGAGAGAGGAAGAGATAGAGATAGAGAGAGAGAGAGAGAGATGCGGCTAATTTCCACAACACAAAATACCACAGCAATGCGGCGGGCAAAATGTTATGGAAAAGATGAACAAAGGCTCTGTTCTCTGTTCTCGGTTCTGTGTGCGTCACCAGTCGCATCTCGCACCACGCACCACGCACCACGCAGCAAGAAAAGCCAATGAAAAACTACTGAAAAACGCGCAGAAAATTAACGATAAGCAGAGTCAAGCAGAAATTGTTCTATGAAACTAGAGGAAACTAAAGAAAAAATTTAGAAAATGTATAGAAGAAAACGAAGAGGAGATGCTTTAAGAAGAACTGATGAAGCATACAACCAAACGAAGTCGAGACAGAAAGCAAAGGATGAGGAAAAGTAGATAGATCCTCCATTGACTTGGGAGATACATCCATCTACGTATCTACAGACTGAATCGGTGCTATCCATTGAGAGAAAAGAAGCAAAGTATGAGAAGAAGTAGATACATCTTCCATTGACTTGGGAGATACATTCACGTATCTACAGACTCTATGGGTGTTATCCATGGAAAGAAAGGAAGCAAAAGTAGATAGATCCTCCATGTACTTGCGAGATACATCCATCTACGTATCTACAGACTGAATCGGTGCTATCCATTGAGAGAAAGATAGCAAAGGATGAGGAAAAGTAGAAAGATCTTCCATGTACTTGGGAGATACATTCACGTATCTACAGACTGTATGGGTGTTATCCAATGAAGGAAAGAAAGCAAAGGATGAGGAAAAGTAGATAGATCTTCCATTGACTTGGGAGATACATCCATCTACGTATCTACAGACTGAATCGGCATCATCCATTAAAGAGCTTTGAAATATGTATGCGTACATCCCATGCTTGGTGGAAATTTCAAGAAATATCTATGCAAATTCAGCAGCTACCAAATTTGGTTAAAAATTTCAAGACATAAAAGACTCCTCCTGTCCTCCTGTAGCATGTCGCATGTCCTTCGGTCCTTGGTCCACTCAAATGACTGGACTTCAACTTCAATTTGGTCGCCGGGAGAGCATAACTTTTCCTTGTCAAATTTAGCATGCTCAGAGATGACTTGAAAGTTTTTCTGCTTTGGCTTTTCCGTTCGGTTTCGTTCCGCCCCCGTTCCGCCCCCGTCTGCTGTCTGCTGTCTCCTGTCTCCTGCCTGGTGTCCAGACCAAGAAGCATTTCTGCATTCTGGCCGGATGCGAATGCGACATCCATAAAACGGAACATCCTGGCCGGGTCTTTCAATTATGCAAAGAGATTTGCCAAGAGTGAGAGAGAGAGAGAGAGAGAGAGAGTGGGGCATCGGCGTTTTCTTGGGCAAATTTACATTTAATTTTCATTATTAATTATGCAATTATTCATGGGCAGGGCAAATGTTGATTGTAGGCCAGATGTTTGCTCATTATGGGAGAACCTAAAGAACTTGGCCACTAGCTAGCTTATAGCATATTTTTCCAGGAGTTGGGGGGAAATTATGTCAATAAGCCAAATGGCCTATAAGCCAACAATTGGCGGCTTTCTAAACAATGAGAGTTTGTGTTGGTGGCATCATTAATCATTTGCATGAAGGGAAAACAATGGAAACCGGCAAAGATTTCCAAATTTCCACTTGAATGATACATAAATTGTGGCCCACAAATTGATTAAAAGCAACGTTTATCCACCAACAATAGCCATAGAGCACGTGCCCCAACTATGCTTTTTTTGTTTGTGTTCTCCTCGGGGGCATATGGCGGATGAAATCAGTTCCATGGACGGAGCCCCAGCACCCTGTTATTAATACTCCCCAATCAGCATAAGCAGCTGATGTGATGATAATGCCCCAGGGAGGCAGGCAGGCAGGCAGGCAGAGAAAACCAGAATACATATAGAAAGCGAGTGGAGAGTAGACCAAGACGAAGCGAAGTCTGCCCATTCAGTAGTCATAAATTTGGCCAGAAGGAAAGCCAAACACAGGCAGGCAGGAGGAGAGTGGCTCTCACTTATCGCTTAAAGCAAATCAGCTTTGGAGAAACTAGTTGGCCGCATAGTCAGTCAGGGAAAACTAGCCAAGAAAAACCAGCGGAAGTGCACACAAGCACACAGACACACACACAGACACATAGACACAAAAGACGAGAAAGGAAGTTAAAGAAACTAGAAAAAAAACACAGAGAAAAGAAGAAAAGAAGGAAGAACCATGGTAGCTACCAGCTACCAGGACTAGGATAGGTTCACAATATGATAAATAACTGATGAGCAGAAGGGTGTCGCCATGGTGTGTGAAGGGTCTCGGGGGGAGGGTCGGCTATGCCCTGCCCTGCCCTGCCCTTCCCTGCCCTGCCCTGCCTGAGGTTCGCTGCTTATTGAATATATGACAACGATGCAAACACTAACACCAGAGACCCCCCTAAGGAGTGTCGCTCTTCGGAAAGAATCGCTTACCGACTTGGAGGGACAGACAAGACAGACAAGCTTCTGGGACGGCATACCTAAGATTTTACAGCCTGAAGTCATGGGGAAATATTAACCACTTGCTTAACTTTAATATTCTCAAACATTTTCGTCGCCTGACAGTAAAAAACAAGCAGAGCTGAAAGGAAAAACTGAACACCGCTCGTACTCGTAGGGTGGTAGGGTGAGTGGAGGACCTTAGGTTGGCAGCTCGCTCCTGTCTACAGCTGCAACATTTTTCGAAAATACATTGACTGTGAGAACGCCATGAATATTAAATTGCGATTATTGCCTTTGGCAATGTGTCCTCGTACTCGTCCACGTCGTCCTCGTCGCTGTCGTCGTCACCGCTGTCGTCTCTGACTTCGATGCTGGCAAGGTCTGACAGCTTTTCGAGTGTGCTTTGGCAATACCACAGATGCTGCTGCCACACCCACTCTGCCCACTCTGCCGCCCACTCTAAATGCTCGCTGGAGCTTAATTAAGACCCACTTTAATTGAGTCAAATATTAACCCAAAGCTTTAAACTCTTGTCATATGCATGGATCCCTGGCTCCCTGGCTCCCTGGCTCCCAGTCTCCCAGGCACTGACAACTTCCGTTTGGCCTCGTTCTCGTTTCCGCTCACACTTTTGTGATTGATTAATGGCCAAAAGCGGAGAAAGAGGACTGAAAATTGGTTTTGATGCTCTGATGTGATTGGAAATTTGATTTATTGGCAGCCCAAACTAAGTTTTGGACGGGGTGGGGGCGGCACACACACACACAATCACACACACACACAGAGACAGGATAAATATCCATTTTGTTTAGTGCCTCCGGGAGAGCAGTGGGCTGTGCTGTGGCTGTGAACACAAGTCAAACAATTCATTTTGTACCGTATCTAAATACAGTTTTAGTTATAAAAATTTGTTAGAAATGTATCGCGTTGTGCTGTTCATGCTGCCGGTGCTGGCGAATCGGGTGTGGATCTCCACGAAACTTGTGATGTTCAACAAGGAACGGAACGCACTACCAGGATGTAGCGGCCTGAAGCTAACCCCCAGGGAGGACGAACCAGTAAGAGAATACCCGACTTTTAGGGGGTGCCACATAATCCCTGATTGTCTCTTTGTTCTTCCAGACAAACCCCCAGATGAGCAGTTTTTTTAAGCGAATTTTAACGAAATTCTATGTGTTTCAATGTTGAATAATTATATTAATTTGTGCTGGTAATTGTCATTAATTCTAAACATGCAGAGGCAACGGCTATTTTTTGGGAAATATATATAGAAATTGTGGATATATATTGTACGGTATGTCTTTATGTAGTAGAGAAACCTGCAGAACGTCTAGCCTCCCCCCCACTATAACCCCCTCTGTAACCCTCTTTTGTTGCACTATTGTATAGGCTGGGACTGTGGCCCTTTCTTACATATGAGATGTACATCCTACATCCTGTATATCCCTTAGCCCCCCTATTGTACTGCTGCCTGCTGCCTTTTGTGCTGCCTGATGCCGAACTGTAATTGAATTTTGGCTTTGTTAACAAACAAATTATTGTTGACTTAACCAGGGAGGGCGGCTGGCAGGGGCCATTAAAGATGCAGAGCAGAGTTCAACGGAATTATGTTAATTTGTTGAATGTTTTTCCAGCACTTTTATGGATAATTTAATTGGTTAAACGTACAGTTCAATATATGTAATGGAATGTAATGTGTGTGGATGGAAATAAATTGAAAATGCCGCACGGCCAAAAGTACGTGTCAGGGACCAAAGACCAAAGACCAACTGTGTAACAGTTTCTCTATATACTACATACAGATATATGTACATATATCCATAGATAAATGGCATCAGGCACGTGTAAGGGCAACAGCAGGAGCTGTACAGCAGCAGCAGCGAGGATAATGATGAAAATGGTTAATATCCGTACGAAAAGGAGAGGAAACCCAAGAAACATTTCGTGTCCGTTGCCTGCTGCTGCCACTGCTGCTGCCTGCAGAGTGTCCTTGTCGATTTATTGTGTGCAAAAAAGTCCTCTCGTGTAAACGGAAAAGAATTTTAATGAAATTTTAAATACCAATCAATGAAAAATCGGAGTAAGGCTCGCCGCCCGGAACTACCGGGCGTTTTTCCTCTTTTGTTCTTTATAAGTGGCAATCCATTTGCACTTCACTTGGCATTACGAACATTAACCAAAACGTCAGAAATCCATTGAGCCGGCTCACAGCTTAAAGGATTTCCATTAAAGTTTTGTTATGGCAAATGGGAAGGGATACCTGTAGCCTGTAACAACAGGATGGGCCTGATAAACATATTGAAAAACCACAAAGTACACACAGCCACACAGCCTTCCCCATCATAAGGGTAGAACATAAAGGCCACCTGACTCCATTTCCACCACCGAAGGATACCCTAACACACACACACACCCACGTATCCTCGTATTGCTCTGTTATTTATGATAATTCAAAGTAATATCCTACAGCAATTTCATCAGCAAAGACACGACTCAAGGCGGCAAGTCAGGCGGGGTGGTGGGGTGGTGGGTGGCTCATGTCTAAATACAAATATCCTTTTACCCGGCATGGTCTTGGGGGGGGGGGGGGTTGTAGCATCCTCCATTGAGGTGTCCTTGCGGATGGGCCTGAAAATGGCTAAAACGTGTCAAATGTGTGAAAATTGCCCCAAATTTGTTTGCCTAATTGGCGTGGGGCATGTGGGGCGTGTGGGGTGTTTGGGGTGTGTGTGGCATGGTTCAGGTTCAACAACAAAGGGCTAAAGCTGGAACTGGTTCATCGCGGGGTTCTCCACTTTAAATTTGAGAAAATAAATGACAAAAAATGCAAAGGTTACTGTTACTCAATTCAATGACAAAATCTGGAAGTAGTTCTTATTGCAAATGAACCAAAGTGAACTAGTTCCTACGCTTCCTAGTTCTAAACAATATAATTAATCGATTATTCTAGCTGGTAGCATTTTTTTTGGAACTAGTTCATTTCAAATGTAACTACTACAAACGGAACACAAAACCTGCTTTTCCTTGGAATGGCTGCCAAAGTAGCTCAGCTCCAAGACTGCAGGTGGCTTGCAGCTTCCTTTGGCTATCATCACTAATGAGTGCAGCCTCTGTGGCTCTATGCACTCCTCCAGAGTGATGCCGCACAGACAGAGGGCATCCACAGTGCTCTGGGCAAATGCCGGCGGTATGGCTGTGTCATCTTGCCAGATTCTGGACATCTTGAAGGTGCTGCGCGTCCAGTTATCCAAGTCTGGGGAATCGTTCAGATACAGCTTGGGTACCATCGAGGTATTCTTCTTGGAGCTCGTTCACCTTCTCGTCGCTGCTCGTCAGCTTGGGGTCATTGTCGCCCTCCTGCTCGTAGATCCCCCAACTCGAGACCATTGACGAGCTGAGGCGTCTCCGCAGCTGTGGCGCACGATCGAGACTGCCGTACAACAAACTTATGAAAAGTAACGGCACGTAAGAACAGACTAACGAAATATTCACACAATTACCAGACTAGGAAGAATGGAGTCTATGTTGAAGACCTGCCTTGGTTTTACATAGATAGATAGTTTACATAGATAGATAGATAGATGTTATATCCATAAGAATATATGATGTGTGGCATCATTTGTTGGAGCCACCACACATCTCCCCTATGGTGTGGCCCTCCGTGTGCCATTTGCCATTCAAATTTATACAAATTCATTCCATTAACTGTCAAACGGTGACATCTGTTCCATGAATAATGGCCATGAATTATGGAATAATAATTCGAGCCAAAACTAACACCCGAATCGTTACCGAATCTCTCGGAACTGATTCTCGATAATTTATGCAAACGCCTGGCGGACGTAATTATCCGGTTGTCTGGTTGATTAAATGAACCTTTTTTGAAGTTCAAGCAGATGGCATCGTGATTAATTCATTTATGCGTGCATGCGTTGAAATGTAACACTTTCCACTCTATTTCCGCAATTAGTCCGTACAAACAGTCGATGAAAATGGCCAATTATCGTGCACAAATAATGATGCAACAATGTACACACACAACATGGCAATATTTTTTTTGCCTTGTGGTTGATTTTTGTGCTGAATTATTCAATCGGAAAGTTTATTGGGTTAAACAATGACAAAAAGGGGAAGAGGAGTAGAGGTGGGGAGTTCCACTTGCAGAGAAAGCCTAGATTCTCCTTTGGGGAAAACCGTATCTGTCTCTAGGTAATCTTTAATGTTTAAACTCCTAGGACTTTGCTCTGTAATTCATTCAAATGGTTTTGACCCAAAACGATCCAAACAAATGAGTTTTTCTTTTCTGAATGTGTGTTTTAAATCGGTTTCTTTAATTTGAAAACTTTTCGAAAAGAACACCAAACGAAACAGCTTGGACAGTGCTCTCAAAAACTTTCCATATAATCGAAAAAAATAAATAAAAATTAACATTTTTTTGTACCGCATGCCTTGAATTTTTTGTGTTTAAATCTGTATCTTTTAGATCAAAAAGCCAACCACAATCACCACATGTATCTTGAAAGTTTTCCTTGTGGAAAACATACATTAAGCAGCATTAACCAGAAACTTTTCAATTCATCGAATGATAATTCATTCAGATCTTAAGCTCTTCAAATGGCTATAAACCCAAACAAGAAGTTCCCTCTCTCTCTCTCTCTCTCTGTCGCGCTCCCCCGCCCGAAAACTTAGCAGAGTTTTCAGTTATAGTGGCGGCTGTTGGTATCCTTGAGACTAACCGGGTACGGGTTACGGGTTACGGGTATCCGTGCACTCGGCAAAACATTTTAGATGGGTGGGACAACTTTTTGGCTTATGGCAGAAACTGCGGGAAGCCGCTCTCTCGGCCGGAACCCTGCCATAAAATGGTGTTGATGCTGACTGTCTGAGAGTGTCCCCCTGTCGAGGATGCTGCCAACAATTTCATTACGAAGCATTTAAAGTTTTGCCACCCCCCACCCAACCCACACACACACACACACACACTAATACACATTGAAAATGAGACAGCATGCATGTACACTCCACATAACCCACGGCATTGGGCGCTATTTCTATTTGTACAGCAGTCATACACTTTACCCTCTAGCCCTTCAGCCCTTCAGCCGTTACTCTTCTCTTTGCACCACTCGAGAGTAAGAGAGAGAGAGAGAGAGAGAGGGGAAGAGCGAACCTGAGCTCGTTATAAATGGAAAACTTTTGCTGCGCTCTCAAGTGGGTTGGTTTTTCCCAGTACTTTCTGGCTGTTGCTTTTCCTTTTTCGGGGGCAAAGTTTTTGCGCCCCCGCTTGTTTATTTTACTTTTTAATGAGAGAGACATGTCGAGATATCGAGAGATCGCATGTCCCATGGTAAGCCAATGGGACATTGCCATTGCCAGAGCATTTGACGATTAGCCATTTGAAATGGTTTGGTCAAGTTGTTGGACTTTCGAAAGGAAGGAAAAACTTTTCTAACCCCCTCCCCTCCATATGGATGTTTTCACACACACAGAAAACTTTTGGCCAAGAGAGAGAGAGAGAGAGAGAGAGGGAGAGAGAGAGCGAGATGGCTGTGGAAATTTGTCAAGTGGCAATTTTAGCCAGTCGAAGAGGCCATGGACCATGGCTGTGTGCAACAGTTGAGCTGGCAGCCAGTCAGTCAGTCAGTCAGTCCACTCGTCACACAATGAGAGCCCAGGATGATGGCCAGGATGATGGCCTGGCTCGTTGTCTGCCTGTCTGCATAATATTGATTTCCTCAACTTGGTTTTCATTCCCCTTTTCTTTTCTTTTCTTTACTTTACTTTTCTTGTTGCCAGAGCAGAGCTTATCCACTTTCGAACACTCGTACTCGTGCTCGTATTTCCATCTGCAATCTCCATTCTACATTCTCTAGTGCCACACCCCCCCCCGCCACGCCCCCCTGCCTCCACGGCTCGACTGGATAACACACGGTCGGAGTGTTTTTAATTCCAACTTTTCTTTTGCAAAACGCATTCGTATATCAATGAGACTGCAAGCCGAGCCGAGTCGAGTCGAGCCGAGATAGAGGACCAAAAGTCATTGAAGGACTACACTACACTACACTGCACTACACTACACTACACTGCACTACACAGCTCTTCGAGTACCATTTGAATAGTGAAAATCGCTTGGTTGTTGGCATGTGCATATTGAAAACTTTGCATTGATTTTGTGTGTGTGTTCTATTGGATGTAAAGGCATTTTTATTTGGCTTTTTATTAGTACGGGCTGATCAAATAAAAGGTGGGTGGCCGGGTGGGTGGTTGTGACCTGAATTTTATTTGGCTTTCGATGTATGTATTTTTATCCTCTATTTTCTGTTGAATGAGAAATCACCCAAATTTGGTGCAGTTTTTGGCAGAATGAATACGACAGTTGCCCTGACATTTTGCCGCAATTCACAATTGATCGAATTTTTGACAACTGCATTCCTGACATTGCTGCAAATGAATCATTTAATATCAATGAATAAATGGCAAATTAATTCCCGAAGAGCGAGAGTGAAAGTCTTGCCCTTTCTTCTCGTCTGCTGATATTACCATATTTCAAGGCAAACAGTAAGTATTTGAAAAGAGAGAGTGAGAGTGAGAGCGAGAGGGGCTGTCAATTGGTACAAATGCTAATTTTTTTGCATTGCAGATTCTGCCAAATATCCGGTCGCCTTCCTGAACAAAAGCAGTAAAGGAAAAGCGTGCTCAGCAGGTCCTTAGCTGCTCTTTAGATCAGGCGTCAGCATGCATATTTTCACAGGTTCACAGCAGGCAGAACGGAACAATGTAGTGGTGGCAGCCACTGTTAAGCAGTCTGTCAGGCATGTTAAACATTCACTATGTTAAAGATGTAAAGCAGCCACTGTTAAAAGCAAAACACTCTACAACGCATTGCAATGCATGGGACGCTGCCAGCCAATGTTAAACAGCCACTGTTCGGCATGTTAAACAGCCACTGTTAGGCATGTAAAACAGCCACTGCTAAACAGCCAATGCTAACAGCCACTGCTAAACAGCCAATGCTAAACAGCCACTGCTAAACAGCCACTGCTAAACAAGCAGCTAAGCAGCCGCTGTTAAAAGCAGCAACTGTTACACTCCAATGCACTGCTTGGTACATGGTGCATGGTCCTCTGCCCGCCCCTGCTTAAGATCGTCGTTGCAACAAAAGCAGCAACTCTCGGAATCGCAATCCCAATCGCAATCGCAATCGTTCCTTACTCTTGACTGTACTCGAAACAAGTTAATTTCGAGCAATTTCAGCTAATTGCCAAATAAAAAAAACCCCAAGCAAAACAAAACAAAACAAAACAAAAGTGAAACAGAAACTTGTACGGCCAAAGCCTTGCGCTGAGCTGTTTAGACCAAAAAGTTTGCTCAGCTTTTGCTGCCATTAGTTTTTCCGCTTAGTTGCAGTTTTCCTACCACTTTGGGGAAAGCTGTAAATATAGTATATAAATAATTGAGTTATCTAGAAGAGAGTGGGGGGAAATGATGAGGACATCATTTAAATTGAAGGCAAATATGTGAACGAATTTGATTTTTGCTCCAGATACGCAAAACGAGAGCAAAACGAGTACAAATTGAAAAGTTTAGCTCCCTGCGAACAAATTTGCAAAAGGTCCACAGAAAAAAAATCTAAAAAAAAAAGAAATAATAGGAAAAAGAAGGAAATTGCCTGGCAGAAGGCAAGGCAAAAACCAGGCTAACACATACCCATACATGTGTTCTCTATGTGTGTGTGTGTGCTGCAGCTTAGATGAGAGCGAGGGAGAGACGCAGATGGTGGGTGGCTGTGGGGTGTGTGGATGCATTGGCATGTGTTTGATTTCCTTTTACGTTCGAATGATGTTTTCCTGCTCTAGAAAGAGCAATCAGAAAGTCAGTCCTGCCCCTGTCCCTGTCCCTGCCCCTGCCCCTCCTCTGCCTGCATTCGGGCCAGGTTTTCTAATTGAGCATCAAACTTAATTGAAAATCATCATTTACCTGATTGATTGATACATTGGTGATGGTAGCCCCGGGGCGGGGGAGGGCAGGGCAGTACCTGCCGTTTGTATGCACACAAAATGCACTCTCACAGCGCAGCTTAGCAGTAAGGCTACCACTAGCACATTTTCCACGATTTCCTCTGCACTTTTCTTTCGGTGTAATATACGCCTCTAGGAAATATATCAATTAGCTCTGTGTCCTAGGCATAAGCCGATTATGGCCCGAACAGGCCCAGAGCAAAGGCCTAAGCACGGCCTAAAGTCTTTTTGGTTTGGGGTCCAAAAATGTTGTGGAATGGCCTGAAGAGAAATGGCCCATGTCGGAAATCAGCTTGTCAGCAACTTATCAAACGAGCAGAGAGAGAGAGAGAGGGGGAGAGAGAGAGGGATATAAAGGGAGAGTGAAACAGAGATGGAGCATAGAAACCAGAGATTGAAGAGGGACAAAAAATGAGACTAATTAATTTAAAAAGCTCCCACAATCAGCGTCTGTTTGTCGCCTCCCTCGCTCCCCCACCCTCTCTCTCTCTCTCGCTCTCTTTGTGAAAGCTGAAACGTATGCAATATGTAAAACTTAGCGAGAGCGAGAGGGCAACAAAACAACAGCCATCCCCCCTCACCCCTGCCGTCTGCCGTCTGCAGTGCATTGGCGTATACCCTGACATTTATTAATGTTAACGCATCAACAACAATCGCCTCCGACCGTGGCAAGGAGAGAGGCGTGGCAAAGAGCTATAGAAGTGGAATTAAATACGCATTTGCTCTGTCAGCTTTCACTTTACCATCCACCATCCACATCCACTTTAGCTTCCGCTTCAGCCGCCAACCCCCCCACCCCTCCACCGGCCTTTGTTCCTGAAGAGCAGCTCCATAAAAGTTTTGCCAAGGAGTCCTCGGGTTTAGAGAGGCTTTATTTGAGTCCTCCCCGCGCCCACTCCGCCCGCCGACACACTCCTGGAGAGATAATAAAAATGTTAAGGTGCCTGGGCATATTACGAAAATGACATTAAAGTGGCACAGGATCAGGGGTTGGGGGTTGAGGGTTGAGAGTTGAGGGGAGACTGGAGACGAGACCATCTTCAGCGCCCTGTCAGCGCCTGTTATTAAACCTTATGGCCATCTATCTAACTGAGGATTTAGTTCCACGACACCACACTCTACCAGTAGAGCTCTCTCTCTCTCTCTCTCTCTCTCTCTCTCTTGCTTTCTCTCTCTCTCTGTGAAGTGCCAGCAAAAGGCAATCATTTTCCGTATTTTTCTTCCACACTTAACTGAAGAAAGTCAAAACCTTGAAGCGATTTGCTGCTTAACGATGGCTCAGACTAGACTTCAGTGCAACATAAGAATGCTTATAATTGGCTGGCAAGAGGCTGCCCCCAGGCGGGGGTTCTCTATACCAATTACCTAATCAAACGGTAGGATTTCTGTTCAAATAAGCAAACAGGCAACAACTTTCTCCCGCCAATTACTAGAAAAATATTTGAGTTTCCCATAAAACTGCAAGCAGAAATTCCTTGTAGAATATCTCTAGACTAACCCTAAAATAAAAATTCCATTCCTTAACTACCATTCCTCATGTTTATTTCCATTTTTGTTTTGCATTTTATTTTCCAGGATATTTATTTAGTTTTTGCCTGTTTTTTGTTGTTGTTGAGGTTGTTGCTGCTTGCTAGCCTCCAGGGTTCAGGGTTCAGCCACCTAATCCCAGTTGCACGGTGCAAGGTGCATGTTGGACCAGCAAACATAACTCATATGTACATTTCTTTATGGGTTTTTTTGTTTAACCTTTTGGCGCCAGTGGCAACTTGACGTGCAAATAACTAAAACAAACAAACAGCAACAAAAAACCAAACTTCAAGACGCCGAAAATGGCGATGCCCTTCCAAAAGGAGACATCATATGGCGGCTTGTAATGGATTCTCGATAGATCTCTGGGCCCAAACAAGTGGTTCTATTAGTTAAACATATATTTAGGTGGCAGTAGTTAGAGTAATGCAGAATTTGTCACTTCGTGGCAACCTTTGTGGCAAGAAAGTGTACTTAAGGCATAACAAAGGTTTACTTCCTGTTGCCAGTGCCTGTGCCTGCTACTGTGCTTGTTGGTGGCCACAAAAGTTATGAAAATATCAGACACGCACACAGATACACACATACACATACACGCAGATGTAGAGCCGCAGCAGCGCCCAAAAGTCTGCATTTGTTAAACTGTTATAAGGCCAGCAAAGCCAAGACAGCATCACAAAAACTGTGCTACCAGAGAGCGCATGACCAAAGAGAGGGAGAGAGAGCTAGAGGTAGGAGAGAGAGAGAGCAGGGCAAGGCAGGGCAGGGCGGATGCACTGACTGCCTGAAGCGACAACAACATCAACAGCAGCAGCAGCAGCACAGGCACAGGCACAGGCACAAAGACCAAAAGTTTAGGCCAAAAAAAAAAAGAAAAACGTAACAGCGGCCTGACCTTCACCATTACCGCAGCAGCCACTCTTTTTCTATTTTATCCCGAGAGCAGCTGAGAAAAAAATCATTTGCCTGTGTGTCTGCGTGTGTGCGTGTGTGTGTGTTGGCCTCAGCTTTTGTTTGGCTTAAATGCTTTTACGCTAAATGGAGCAGCAGGAGCAGCAGCAGCCACGTCATTGACGGCATTGATACGCGGAAGTTGGGCCCAAGCGGCGTATACTTAATGTGCACGTGCATGGACGGCTAGTGGAGTGTGCGTGTGTGTGAGGGGGGGGGAGGACTGGTGGTGGTGGGCTGGTAATGAGTTTGTTAACCCTGATCCTGGGTATACGTAGGGACTATTGATATGAAAATAATCCAGAAATATCCTGGCAAAGGGAATTGCCATCTGAATCGGAATCTGAATCGGAATCTGAATCTGCAATCTGAATACCCCACCGATATGTGCAATCATATTCTTCATTAGTTCTTCGGCTTCAACTACTTTCCTTTTGTGCAGCATAGATGGCACATTCCTGCCACATTCCTGTCGCATTCCTGTCGCATTCGAATGCGATTTCCACTCGTGCACGAATCATCATTTGCATACAATCGATTGCAGCCTGGAGTTGCAGCCAGGGAGAAGCATATGCGAGTTGTGTTCATGTGGCAAGCCATTTATGCGACATTTACGATGTGTTTTGGCATCGCTGCAAATATGCTGAACATGATTGATGATCCCTCTGATTGAATTGGGTGGCGCTGAAGTGTTTGATGGATTGTTGTCTGTTCTCTGTTCCCAGGACGAAAATATACCCCACAAGCAGAACAAAAATGAAAAAAAAAAACATTTAAGCGGATTTCCGCCAGCAGCAGCAGCAGCAGCAGCAAGCGAAACAAAAGGAGTTTTTTGTGTTTTTTGTGTTTTTTGTTGTGTTTTTTCCATGTGGTCTGCGTGTGCGGAAAGATTGTGTTTCTCTTTATTTTTTTGTTCATGGCACAAGGAACTTAAGTAGAAAATGCTTTTCCGCTTTTCCCAGCCATGCAAAGAAGAGAGAAAGAGAAGCATTTAATCAACTTTATGTGAAATAAATTATATGGCTATATATGTACATATATATGTATATATGTGTATGTCTGGTGTATGTATTTCTGGGGCTCAGGGAATGCCATTAGGCTTATTAGAACTGAATGAAAATGTGTGGGGGGGGGGAAACCAGCCAAAGAAGTCAATGAGATTAAGATGGATGATGCGGGCAAAGGCCCAGAGGAAGAAGGTTCATAAGGAAGGCATATTATTATGTGCGGGCAAAAGGGTTGCGCCCAGGCTCTTTTCTCTAGGTATTTCCTAGGAATTTTTAATGAGTTCTCATCATTTTTGGGGTTCATGATCTTTTGGTTGGAAAATAAATGATTGAAATAATGTAGGGTTCCATTTAAATGGTTTTGAATAAATTATGTAAATGCCTGCTAAGGATTTATGTGGAAAAATGTTTCGAAAACATACACACATTAAAAAGTACTCAAGTTTGTACTTGAGCCATTTGCTACATTTAATATTTAACATTCTATTTTCTTGAGTCTGAAAAGGAATCTCGGAAATATTTCATGTCTTTTTGTTCACATAAAACATTCATTTTTCTATTTCATGGAAAGTTGTTCCGTTCGCACACACAGCAGAGCATCCATGTTGTCCGAAATATATTTTACAAGTCATGAAACCCCCCCAAAAGGCATTCAGGGAAAGCGACAAAGCATCTGAATGTGTGCGTGTGTGCGAGTATGTAAATAACTGCAAATGGAGCTGTTGAAAAATAGTTGACTATAAAGTTTTCCCCTCCCTTTGTCCCGAGGGAGGGGTGGGGTTCGGTTCGTTTCGGTTCGTTTTGTGAATTTTTCTAAGTAATTGCTGTTTATGCCAAATTATTTGTGCAAGTTTTTCCATTTTGTTGGACTTCTATACATGCGATTATGTGGGTTTTGTGTGTGCATCACGTACACGTACACACGCCCCCCGCCCCCACCTCTCGCCTTGATTTATGGCACACAATTTTTCAAAAAGCTCGTTGTCAAAAAGTTGAAAAAAAAAACGCAGCAGAAACGCCACCAAACTTTTCGCAGGGTCAAAATAAATAGAATGGGAAAAAAACTTTTCCTTTGGAATGCCATTTGTTCATTGTCCTTTTGTTGTTGCTCATTTGGGTATGGGATTCCCAGCGTGGTTGGGGGGGGGGGGGGGGCTTGGTGTATTGGCTTTATGCCACGGTTTTTCCTGCGTTTTTTTGCCTTAAATTTTCCAATTTTTCTTCATTCCTTTTGACAGTTTTATTTTTTTGGGGGAGCCATGAATAACACAGGTGAATGCATTCGTTGGCTGTTTAATTGTTATTATTTTGGGGTTTTGTTGGGTCCACTAAGGACACTCATGCTCAAAAAAGGACCAGCAGAAAAGTATTACTATATTAACAGGCATCATCAGCTCGGCTAAGAGCGGGTTAGAAGAGACTGAAGAATCCCCCAGCTGTCATTGTAGTGATTGCCTTGACTTTTTCAAGTTTAAGCCTCTTTTTGATACCATTATCTGTCAGCCAGTGCATATACGCAATGAGCAATCGAAACCCCCGAATATCTACATAGGAAATACAACTTTGGTGCAGCTGTTTGAAGTGGCATCAAATCAAATAAACCAGCCTTTGATTGGCTGATTAAGAGTGCTCGAAAGCAGGGCAAAGAGAGGGAGGTTTGGGGGTGGGGGGAGGGGTAGATCAGGTTTAAGTGCTATAATTTCTAAAGGATATATTTTTGTGTGTTGCTGTTGGTAAGGAGTTGGCAAACAAACACAAATGTTGCCAAGACTGAAGTGCCTCAAGTGGGGGTACCAGACCAAAGCAGAGCAGACGTTTTTTCTCCCTCTCACTTAGTCGTGCTGCCTCCCCTACACTTACACTTTTGCTACTTGCTACACATCTCTCATCTTCCTGCAGCTTCCAGCTACTATCCCCATCATTTATCCCATCTGTATGCGGTGGAGGAGCAGTTGGAGGAGGACGATGACGGAAGTCTCAAAGTGACAGACAATTTTTGCGTTAACAAGAATAACGGCAATGTGAGGTGGAAACCGGAGCCTGAAAGCAATGGAAACTTTAGCCACATGTGTGTAAATATTTTTTTGTATGTGTTCCAGCATCTCCCCAGCGTCGCTCCGCCCCAGCCACACTCGTCCTCCCGTAATGATAGGAGGGGGATTTGGTGCCTGGCTGCTGGCTCCTGGCTCCTGGCTTCTAACTGCCTGCAATCCTGGAGGAGCTCTAGCTCCATTTTCCCCGCCGTCATCATCAGGAGGCGGCTCATCGTCCGCTTAGCTTCCTCTGCCACGCTTTGTTGGCTGCTACAATTTTACAATTGACTGTTTTCTGCTCCCCCCGCTCCCCCAAAGGGGACCGTCGACCCACCAAAGGTGTGGTGGCAGGGGGGATGGTAGCTTAGGGGATGCTGATGAGAAATGGGAGTGTTCGTAAAACGCTTGACTTGTTTTACGCATTATTTACTTACGGTAGGGATGCTGCCTGCCTGCCGCCCACCGCCCACTGCCTGCCTGCCACAACCATCCTACAGTGTGTGCACGTGTCTGTGCCACTGTGTGTGTATGTGCCTTAAGGGGGATGTCGGGGGCATACGGGGGATACGGGGCGTGGCAAATGAACTAGCTTGAAAGTAAGTTTTGTGGCAGGCAGCAAAACGTTTGCTTCCAATTAATTGTGTACTCTGTGGATGGGCTATGAATGAATGAAGGCGAGGAGAGGGGAGGGAAGGGGAGGAGAGGGGAGGGCATGGTATGGACGGAGTGGAGTGGAGTATGTCTCTGATGAAAATGTGGTGATGTGGCTAATGGCCTGCCATTTCATTGGGATACCGTGTTACCCCCTTAATGGATGCAACGTGCCTCGTGCCCCGCCCCCCCCGCCTGTACCCAGCTCAAAGGGAAATCAAAGATAAAATTATATGGAAATTCCGCACATAAAGGCAAGCATTTATCCAATAACAGCGAAAGTGGGCCATTAAAAAATGCCCAAATATCAAATCAAATCAAAATAATCTAGCCTTACCTTTCGGGGAGGGTTTTTTACCGTTAAGAGCAGCCCGAAATGGCCCATAAAAATGTTTGAAATGTGACAAGATATCCGTTGAGGAATCACAGGAAGTTAAAGAGAGACATTTACGAATTCAAATGAAAGGGGAATAAAATTTTGTTTAATATGTAAAGAATATTCGAAATATTGTGGCACTTACTTGATCTCAGTTTTCTCTGTTGTAGATCGGTGTGTACATGGAGAGTATCTTTTGTCTGGGCTTGAACAATTCTTGGGTGATAATATTCCAGAGTTAAAGAGCACACAAAAAAAACAACGTCTGACACACGCACAAGATGCTAAATGACAGCCGGCTTATGCAACATTTATTTGATATTGTATTAAATATTTAACGCTCGACACGATAAAACACTTTTGCCTCATTAATCTACAGAAAGAGATGGATGGATGGATGGATGGATGGTTGGATAGTGAGAGACAGAGCGAGAGAGACACACACAGTTCGAGTAATGTTAGAAAGAGAAAGACCGTCCGGCCGTAAGCGGAAGCGGAAGCTGCTAATGAAGCCGGCACAACGACACACAAACCTACAAAACAAACACCCACACACACACAGACACAGACACTAACAAACAAATACAGAGATACGGCCCCCTCAGGCCTTTAGTTGATTAATATGGAAAGGGCTCAAAATTAAATTTTGAGGTTTCTCCTCTCCACTCCTCTCTCCTCTCTCTCTCTCTCTCTCTCTCTTTTTCTCTTTAGAGTTCCGCTTCTGTTTCTGTTGACTGGTCTTCAAAACGGTCTTACGCGACTTGGCCAAAGCGGCTATGCGATGCGATTGCGATGGCGTTGGACAGGAGAGAGAGTGTTTCCGTCTAGACGGCAGCACTGGCAACGGGAGACTGAAATTTGCTCTGCCTGGCCGAGCAGTGCCGAGCGCCTGTAAGTATGCTGCAGCTCGGCTATGGGGTATAACAGATTGGTGGGCTACTGTATAACAGTGGCTTCAGCGTGGGGGCTTGGTGCGTGCGAGGGAGAGAGATGTGCGGGGGGAGAGAGATGTGCGGGGAGAGAGAGATGTGTGGGGGAGAGAGATGTGCGGGGGGAGAGAGATGTGCGGGGGAGAGAGATGTGCGGGGGAGGGAGATGTGCGGGGGGAGAGAGATGTGCGGGGGAGAGAGATGTGCGGGGGAGAGAGATGTGTGGGGGAGAGAGATGTGTGGGCGAGAGTTGTGTGGGCGTGAGTTGTGTGGGCGAGAGAGAGAGAGAGGGGGGCAGGGGAATGAGATTACCTGCTCAAAGGCGAAATAAAAATTGCGTTAATGGATGGTAGCATGACCTTGATTCTCCCTTCTCCCTCTCTCCCTCCCTCCACCTCCCTGGGCATCATCAGCATAAACTACTACCGACAAAGAAAACATATGTGTTATGGCCAAAAACCCAAAAATCTGTTCCGCCAATTTCGTTTTATTGAAAGAACTCAGAACTTTATGGACTCAACCACCCATCCACCCATCCACCCATCCACCTCTCCCCGTGCCCCGTCAAAACGTTGATGCTTATGATTATGATTATTTATACAGCTCGTTTTGTGTGTGTGTGTGTGTGTGAGTGTTTGGGCGAAATGGTCACATAATTAGGCCATTAAATATGCAAGTGAAGTGGAAAGTGCTTTCCCTTCCATTCATCCCCAGACAACAAATCAAAGAAGATGATAAACAAATTTCACTCTTGACAACCAGAATCCCCTGGAATCCTACATTTTAAATGGCCAATGGGGGCGGGGGCTGATGGCCATAAGGAAAAAATAATTTCAGACACAACTTTTCTTTTGGCGGAAAACGTAATTGAATTTTTATTGACATTTCTTGGGGCCACGAGTGGTGAGTGGAGGGTGCAGCTGGCGGGGGGGAGGTGAATGACAGAGTTGCCTGAAAATAAAGCGCAACTATTTTGCAGAAATGGCCAAGACAGGCCAAGACAGACAGCGAGAGAGGCAGGCGGAATGAGTGAAGGAGTGGAAGAGTAAGAGAGGTGGAGAGATAGAGAGGTGGAGAGGTGGGGGTAGGGTGAACGAAACAAAACCAAAAACTTGAGAAAATCCCTAGAAAATGAGAATACTGGATTTTAATTTGGTTTCTCTTTTTGCTCTTAAGAGGTTTTCCAAATGGTCTGGCTTGTGGCACCCGGGGGGCGAGTTTCGAATTGGAATTTAAGCAGGCTTAAGCTGCCGCAGCTGCCCCGTAATGATCTCTGCTTAATCAGGTCCGTTTTAAAGGGCAATTTGGTTAATTGCACTCTCGAACTGATTGAAGCTTCATTGAATTGAAGCTGTTGGATATCGGCAACGAGAAACAGTCCTTTGTGGCAGGACTGGGCATGCAAGTTTCCCCTGCTGCTAGTGCTGTTCCTTAAGAATGCTGTTATAATCGTCATAAACTTCACTTTATTTTCATGGCTGCACTTCTCGGAGGTTAATCAAAGTCTAATGTCAACACATCATTCATATTTTGGCATAATTAATAGTTCCGAAAGGGTTAAACCATCGGTTTTTACCCATAACATTTGGAATATTATCGGTGCTAGTTACCGATCACTGTAAACACACGGATATGTGCACTAACAGAGAGCTGCAACCAATTGCCACAGGCTGTAAACGGAGATCGGCCACAGGCTGTTAACAGACAGCGGCCACAGGCTGTTAACTGAGAGCTGCAAGAGGCTGTTAACGGAGAGCCGCAAGAGGCTGTTAAACGGGGAAGTTAACTGCGCTGTTGCTTTGTTAGCGCTGCTGCCCGATCTTCCGATCGCAACGTGTTCGTTCTTGTTCGTTTTTGTTCGATTTCCGCACCTCAGTTACTTTACTGCTGGTGTGCTCTGTACACTCTCTCTCGCTTTTAACGGGCAGCGGCAAGAGGCTGTTAAACGGGGAAGTCAACAGCGCTGTTGCTCTGTTAGAGCTGCTGCCCGATCTTCCGATCGCAACGTGTTCGTTCTTGTTCGATTCCCTGACTTTACTGCTGGTGTGCTCTCTATACTCTATCTCTATCTCTCCCGCTCTCTCTCGCTCTCTTTCTCTCATTATGTAATTGAATCTCTCTTATATCTAATTGCTTTATCGTCCTGATACCTTGCCCCTTACACTGCCAATTAAAGCAGGACCTGGCCAACACTTTGTCATGGGCTATCTGGCCCCCAGTAATATGTGCAACTATTATCATTTACTGTCACCCCGCTTTAGGGGCAACCCCACCCCCCCTTCCCCGCAAGCGTTTTGCTCATTACCAACCTCACAATCTCACTACCCCACACCCTCATGCTCTCTGCTCAGTGCTGAACCACAGAACCACTTTCCCTGGCTGGTCATTAAATTATTTTATATGGCACATTAAAAGCACACACACACACATACACACACCCACACAAACACACCCACAAGCACAGATACTTGTATATTCACGGGGAAATGCATTTGCAGTGAGGGTCAAAGGCTACACACAGAGTGTGCGCGTGTGTGTGCACGTGTGTGTGTGGCGGGGACTCATCTGTGCGGCAGGGACTCATCTGTGGGGCAGCTTCTAGCTGCTATTATTATCATTGCTGGACCTGAGAGCTTGGACTGTTATTATTGTTATTAGTGTGTGCCTCGGGTGCTAAGCAATTATTTAAAGCGCTCGTAGAGCCACACATACACAGACAGAGACAGAGAGCGTAAGAGAGCGAGAGAGAGAGAGAAAAGAGATACAAGTGCCACACATTTGCATGCAGCAAGCACTACCTCTCGCTCCCTCTCTGGGGAATGCCTAACGTTTGCTGCCGAGATTTCAATTTAAAAACATGAAAGGAGCACACACCCCTGACCATACCGTACAGTACCGCAACGTTTTCTGTGCCACCAGGACATCCATCCCACAAACTGGCAGGCTCCTGCCTCTGTCTCTGTGACGGCGTTGATGGAGTTGTCGCCTTGGTCTCCTGATTGCTGGCCATTGTCCAGAAGAGATGCTCTCACATATTTATTTACAATTTAAATGCAGAAGCAGCAGTAGACCACAGACAGGCCAGCCCAGTCCAGGCCAGGCCAAACCCACCTGTCGCCGCCTTTGTGTCGTTTTAATTGGGGCAATCAATTGAGCCAACAAAAGGTTAAATGCTTAACAATCACACACACAAACACACACACACTCTATGCGTGTGGTCGTGGTGGTGGCTTTTGAATGGCATCCAAGAGCGCGCAGCGCAAATGATCCACTGACTCCGTAGCAAACACCAGCGGCGCATCAGTGGCATCCTCACCGTCTTTGAAGCGTTCTGCTGCCAGGGGCCAGGGCCAGTCAAAGAGAGTGTTGTTCGTGCCACTCATCAGGCTGTGCCAGTAGAGCTTGCGGCGCAAGGCCTGCACCACATGACGCTGCCGCTGGCAGTCCTGCTTCGACATCTTGTCCTTGATGGCCAGCACATCGTCGATGCTCTCATAGGGCGTATGCTCGTAGGGCATGCCCTCTTCTGTGGGCAGGTGGCCGTGCAGTCTCTCCAGCACACGCTCGAGCAGATCCATTCGCCAAAGCGTGGCCTCCCAGTGAGCCGTGAGATTGGCGGTGCGCGCCAGGCACTCAGCGATTTCCGTGACGTTGGCATCCTCCATGTACAGGTTGCTGGTGCATTCGGAGAAACGTTTCTGGCTCTGGCTGAAGCCCAGTAGCAGCTCTAGCATTAATAGAACCAACCACATCTTTGGCCCGGAGGTTGCCACGAAACTGATATCAGGTCGAGGGCTGACCAATGGGTGGTTCTATGGCTGCTGTTCTCCTGGTAAATTGATTTGTTTCGCCTCTGATGCAGTTGCAACATCAGCGAAGCTCTACGACCCACACACAAAAGAGCAACAATCTAAGAATTCTGTGGCCATAAATTTGCAGTTTGCACTTGTGATGCCTCAGAGACTGTTGTGTGTGTGGGGGGGGAGGGGGCGTAAACTTAAACAGCGGCCATTGGGTACATAAATAATCTATACAAATTAACGCAGAGGCAGCTCACGTTTAAGCCAACCGAAATCCCGAAAACCCAGGGGAAAAACTGAAGCCGAAAATCGTGTGGCACGTAGAATGTTTAGCAGTTTCATCGACACCAAAACAACACGCTTAAAAGTTGCATGGAAGCTGCAACAAAACACAAAACAAAAAGCGATACAAAATATTTATTATACCCTTTAAATTGTTAGATATTTCGAAGATATTTCGAAGACTAGGACTACGGCTTTATCCCATAATATCCTAAGAGGTTTTCCTCTTAAAATCTAATTGATTTTCCTTGTAAATTTCGAGTGCCTAAAGCTATGTTTAGTGGGGTATTTTCTATTCGCCATTCGTTTGAAACTACAAACAGTTTTTCCAAGAAAAATATCGCTTAAGTTTCTTTTCCTTTTTTGTTTTTTTTTGGAGCCTGACGAGTTTTGGTTCCGTTGTGGGGGGAGCAGCTTCTGGCCTGGCTTCTTGTTTGGTAAGCAAAATTTATTGTTTGCGGAAGCTGTCTTTAATGGTGCGCGCCCAGCAGCCACGCCTCAAAGCACACCACCCCTCCTCCCCTGCCCGCTGCCCCTGCCCAAAACAGGCCCAACCATTCTCCCTGCCAGTCCGCATTAAGTTGACCTTCAGCTGGAAATAATTTCAACTCATTGAGTTTAATGTCCTGTGCCTTCTGGGCGTGTCCCCAGCCATTTGTGGAGCTTCATTTGTTTCCTTTATGGACTGGTGGGCCCTGAGTACAGTGCGTTATGAAACTATAGCGACAAGAGCATATAAATATGAAGAAACATTTGAAAAACAAAAAAATATAAAGTAATATCGTTCTGTTATTGTGCCGCTGTTACTGTTGTTACTGCTGTTGATTTACATGTTTGCTGTTACTGCTGTTGCTCTGCCGCTACTACTGTTACTGCTGTTGATCTGCTTATCTGCTGTTGTTCTGCTGTTACTGTTGTTACTGCTGTTGTCTGCTTATCTGCTGTTCATATCGATCTACTGCTGTTCTGCTGTTGTTCTGCTGCTACTTCTGTTGATCTGCTCATCTACTGTTGTTCCGCTGCTACTGTTGTTACTGTTGTCACTGCTGTTACTGCTGTTAACAGACGCTGCTTCAGTAGGCCTGCATTTCCACTCCTTCTTACATACCTTTCGATGTTCGAACTGTTTTATATATACTGTTACGAAACGCACTGTACTTTGACTGCATGTGACCACGTGTTTCTTTTTTCCCCTCCAATAATCGCATGATTTATGTCCGACATTGGTCAGGGAACACATTTTCCTCTCTGCTCATAAATATTTTATCTACACAAAATTTGTTTTTCTCTTTTTATACATATACACACATACATATGTATGTATGTATATTTTCGCATATTTGTTTCTGGCTTGCAAATTGTATTTTGATATGGGATTTGCCCCTTTTTCTAGTCTGGTTGGGGGGGGTGGCAGCAGCCCCTAATGCGTTTATAAAGTGTTAACATTGCGTATGTGTAATATTTAATAGCAGCCGTTGCCCCCATCCCCCCTCTTGGCTTGTAGTTTACGTCCAAGATTTTGATTTATGCTCATGCCACGCCCAGTTTTTATTGCCTTGCCGAGGGCCATAAAAATGTTGAAGCTCGCTCGAAGCATTTTGTTGAGCTTCTGCTAAGAAGGTCGTAAATTTAATTGCTGCGATTATTGCCGGGAAATTATCGCAGATCGGAGATAATCGCAGCGACTATTGTAGGGCCCCGAAGACAATAAATTTGGCAAGTTTTATGGGGTGGGGGAAAGTGAAACTTGATTGGCATTAGCCAATTCCAAGGGAATTGCTACTTAAAAAAGCATAAAAACCTAACAATTTAAAACTGAATTCCTTTATTATTTATTGCCATAATTATTCTTAGCGATAGTCTGCCATAACTTATAGATTTCCCTGCTCGAAAGTTCAGGAAATATAACCTCATTTTCTTAACTCGAAACGTCATTGGTAACTGCTCACAAATCTCCATAGCTTAAAGCTTAAAGATCCATTTGGGCCAACTGTTTTAAGCCATGCCACAGAGCGTTGCCAATTCCCTCGTGGCAAAGGCCAATAATTTATGCTAATTCACTTGACTCCCCGACCAGAAAAAAACAGCGCACAAAATGACAATGGGAATGACTTCCTGTAAACGGAGACTCGGCTGCCACAGGCACGTGCCACACACACACACAAACATACACTGGTTAAACATTAAATCGAGTCCCTAGTAATTCAGCCAATTGCCATGCAAGTGGCCAACTAATTGCTTGGGGATTTGGACTTGGCCAAAATGAATTTGCATTCTGGTTAACGCACTTAAGTATGCAGCGAACTCTCTCTGAATGTGTGCCATATGAAACCGATAGCCAGCCCTAGACAGTAGATAAATACAGAAAGAGAGAGGCAGAGAGAGAAAGAGAGAGGGATAGAGAGAGAGGGAAGGCTGGTAGTCTATTTTTTGTGGCAAAAGTTAAACGAAACCTTTTTTAAGGGCAGAATTTTCAGTAAAATCTTGCAATTTTTTGTATGCCCAAAAAAGTGTCGGTGGAAAAGCTATAGTGTAGCTGCAGTTCGTAGCCGCAGTCGTAGTCGTAGCATAATTTATTTAAAACAAACATAAAGGCAAAAAGAAAAGTAAAAGTTGGGCAAGGATAAAGCCAACAGAAGTCACACGCAGCCAACTCTCAGTGGGTTGTCCTATATGTGCATGTGTGTGCATGTGTCTGTGGCTGTGTGTGTTTTTATTTTTCATCCATTTATGTATGTATTTGTGTATCTGTGTATCTGTGCATCTGTGAGTTTGGTCTCATTATTATGCTCAACACTTAGCTGGCAATATTTTTAGACCCACGTCGCGACGTTGGCGCCACGCCCACGACCTTCACACACCCACCCACACACACACACACCAACACCTACACCTACACCTACACACAAGGGTCAGTGGAGAATGCAAACAAGAAAGGGGCGTGTTTTTTTGGCCCACAATCCTGCTTCCACATACGAGTACGAGTGTACCTACGCCTTGCCTTGCCTTGCCCTGCCCTGCCCTCTTCTGCTGAGTAGTCAGTCGTCTAAGCGTTTTGTCTAGTATTGCTCTGTTTCCGTTTCTTTTACCCATTTCTTATCCCATTGTTCACTTCTTTGAATACCCTGTAAATGGTCGAAAGGACTATAAGCCATTATAACGTGACTTTAAACGAGTCAATGGAGCTAGTGTGCGGTATCCGAACTTCCAGTAGGTGATGCCCTACATAGAGCCACCCCACAGAGATGAGCAGAATGATTCGTAAGAGCCAGGTCTCTGCAGCACCTTCTTCCCCAGCAGATCCTGATCCAGCAGAAGGACAGTAAACAGGAAGGACTGAGCCAGGTCCCTGCAGCCCTATAGTACAGCACCTTCTTCCCCAGAAAAGACAGTAAAAAAGGATTTTTGAACAGTTAAATAGAATGACAGCAGATCGCTTAAGACATTGGAGAGGAAGCCTTTCGAGGACTTTCTCTATCGTTAATCTAAGCAGAAAGCACAGGCGCATGTTGCAGCATCAGTATGATATTGCAGTACCGATGCACCCGTTGCGTGGGTCTAGCGATAATCCCCAAACAACCAGTTCGACATTTCTTTACAGCCCAAATCTTTTGGCCTACTTGATGAGCCCCTTCGTTACAACAGGTGTTCAAAGAGCCAAACAAAAGGTGTCCTTCACGGATCATTCCTGGATCTGCCATCACTTAGGTATGATATTGTAGATATTCTTTGATTGCCCCCGAATACGAGTAGTGAGTATCTCCATAGTCGGAATATGTCTTTGGTATGTATTTCCTTCTGTTTTTCTTTTGTGTGTGGTCTGTTGTAGTCACTTAAGGATTCATGATGCACACAGCAGCCGCAAGCAAACAGCCAGGCAGTCAGCCAGCACCTTCTTCATGTACTCCGTCTGTCAGTCAGTCATTCAGTCAGTCAGTCTGCCTGTCAGACGCCGTCAGGCATGCTCTGAATTTTCAAATAGCCTTCATGAACCTTGAGACAAAGCCAGTTCTGTGCTGTTCTGTTCTGTGTTCTGTGTCCTGTGGTGTGCCTCTTTTTTTATGTACACATAGAATTAACCTGCCCCCCTGCTACCCCCTATGGGGGGGGAGGAGGGGGGGTTTTATTTGCTTGTTTAACCATTTATCATGCGCGTATTTATTTGCACTGATTTTATTTTAATTTCATTAAAATTATGTGACAAAACTTAATTGCTTTCCATTATGCAAAAAAGGGAGAGGGAGAGAGATTTAATCGTTTCAGCTCAAAAGCAAAGATAGGACCAATCTGTTTCTCTCTCTGTGGGTGTGTGTGTGTGTGTGTGTGCGTCTGAATTGTTATGGAAAAGTTATCCAATTTTGGGTGCCACAAAAGAAGATAAATTCCAAACAAACAACAAAACAATTGAAAAAGTTCTATGAATCTCTCTTAATAAATTCTCTGTAAATTTCCACTGGAGACAGAGAGGGAGACAGAGAGAGAGAAAGAGAGAGTGAGAGTGTCGTCGTTGTTGTCGAGTGAAAACTGAAAACTGAAAACTGCACTTTCCATTAGCATATTTTATTTTTCAATTACGTATTCTCGTCAGTTTGTTGCATTCGCATAGGTAATTAGCCAGCCAGCAACATCACTTCCCAGTGCATTATAAACAGTTAACTGTAAGCCAGTATGTGGCATGCAGCCACCACCCACACCCTTGCCCCCATGCAAATTGAGTTGCATAACCTGCATGACTCCTGTGGTGGTGATGGTGATGCTGGTTGTGGCTGGTGGTGGTGGTGGGGCTGTGGGGCATAGTCAAGTCATTCAAATGCAAATTCCTGCTGCACACACACAATCGTAATGCCACCAAAGGACAAATGGAAATGTCTGTTGCAGCTGCAGGTGCAAGCACATGACCCTGTACCAGATTAGACGAAGCCAAAGACGAAGACGAGGGAGGGAGACGAGACGGGACTGTGTAGAGTGCTTTCAGTCCTCTTGGCAATAATTAACAATAATTCGGTCAATTCCGTGTGTCAATAATAAATTAGTAGTGCGGTTGGAAGCTAACAAATGAACTTGGGGATTGCTTGAATATGCTTAAATCAACCAGACTTAAACCAGAGTTAAACTAGAGTTAAATCAGAGCTAAATCAAAGTTCAATCTGATTTAAGACTGATTTAGTTGAAAGTTATTGATTAAACTGATAAAAACTGTCCAAAGAAATGTCAATGGTGTTCAAGCATGAACACATTATTTGACTTTAAGAACCAGAGAATGTAAAGAACATTCACGGAGATAAACATAAAATCAATTTGTTCTAAGTTAAGAACCTGATCTATCAACTCATTAACAGACACGACATTCCATCCCAAAGTCAAGTGCAGTAAGCAATTAAGACCCTAATGTAGTCCAAAAAGACTGATGCTGGCATGCAGTACCGATGCACCCGTTCTATATCAGGCATGAATTCAATCTCTACTCGCAAGTCTCTAAACTTTTCTTTTAAGCTCTAAACAAAGATCTCTTTCTGGCCATAATACTCAACCGATTTCCAGCAGATTCTGCAATCTAATAGATAGATAGAAAGATCATTGTTTATGATTCTGTATTTTCCTTTTTCCAGTATCTTCACTTGGGGATTTTCTATAGATTTTTGTGGCCTAAAATTCCCTAAATTGTGTCTAAACTTTTCTTTTAAGGTCTAAACAAATAAAACGAATAATTTGTACAATTATATAGTAATATTATTATACAAAAATGTGCAGCTCCTTTGCCTTATTTATTATCCAATATAATCCACAAAAGAGTACTAGAAAAGAGTACTATTTTTTTTGGTAAGCTCCAAGCTTAGACAGATTCATGGCACTGAAACGCACTGTAAGTAAATGCAGAGAAAACTGTCTTAAATCCTTCACGGATATACGTATATATATGTATGTATATATCTTCAAACAGTTTCTTTTCCCTTTCGCATAAATTTGAACAGAGAAAGAGAAAGAGAGGGAGAGATAGAAACAGAGACAGAGAAAGGAAACTGAACATTAGGAAAGCCATAGCCATAGCCATAGCCATTGTGCATTCTGCTCCACTCGAGTGGTGCTGGGCTGCTCTTAGCCCATGGTCATGATGGTCATGATGGTCATGTGTGTTTAAAGAGCAGCCGCTTCAACGCCCATCCATACCATTTAGATGTAAATTACAAAGTTGGAAAACGCGAACTTGGAGCAGGAGCAGGAGGCAGGAAAAAGGAAATAAAAGGAAATAAGCAACAAGCAAACAAAGATGGATAGATAGAGCCAGCCAGCCAGCCAGAGAGCCAGCCAGAGAGCCAGCGAGCAAGCAGGTCCTGCTCTGTTTGCTTAGGACGTGGCCAGGACACTTTAACCCATATTAGCACAGTGCTTGGCCTACAACAGAAAACAGAGAACAACAAAACTTTGCATACATTACGGGCCAGCGGGAATGGCAATGCTTTTGGCCTGAAACTTTAAGGATTGTGGTGGAAAATGGACGCGGTGGCTAGCCATTCGGCAGATGCCGATGCAGATCCCTGGTACAATCTATATACAGTGGGATAATGAGCCTGCAATCAGCATTCGGCCACAATTGCCATGTCCTTGGCTTGCAATCGTCAGCTCCTGCATCCTGCATCCTGTTTCAGCTGCTTCAACTGGATTTGCATCTTGTTCCGCTGTTTCTCTCGCTCTGCTTTATGCCTGTCTGACTTTTGGCCACAGGATCCAGCAGAGAGAGAGAGAGAGAGAGAGAGAGAGAGAGAGAGAGTCGTTCTAGTCGGTACGTGCTGTGCATCGTTGTGTGATGCCATTGCCATTGCCATGGCATTTCGTACATAAATTAATGCAGTCGTAATACAATACACGTCCACACACATACAAAGATAGAGAGAGAGAGAGAGAGAGAGAGAGAGAGAGATGGGCTGCAGCCACATGCAATACATAGATGTACTCGCACACACTCGCATATTTTTCGGCGGCGGCGGCACTGAAACTGAAATGCTGCAGTGTAATTTCTCTTTTGGCCGTTATTAAATAGAAATTTCTGCTCCCATGACTTGTGTGTGTGTTGGTGTGTGTGTGTGTGTGTTGGTGTGTGTGTGTGTGTGTGTGTGGAGTGTGTCTTGGTGTGTGTGTGTGTCTGTGGCGTGGCAACTCCTGCCAAAAAGTTCCTTTCATTCTTCCTTTATTATTCAGCCATCTCAATTTTCCATCCTCTCTTTTATATACATATATATATACATACATATACATATATATCTTATTTTTATATATATATCTTGTTTTTTTTTTGGCAAATGTATGCACTGCAGATTTTTGCTTATCTTTTGGGACGACTTATGCGTCTGTCTGCTTAAAGTTGATGGCCGAAATGCCGTAACCAAACAAAACTGATTCGAATGGGAGAGTTGTGCGGGGTGTGGGGTGTGTGGTGGGGGAACCCACAAATGATAAGCCATTTATGGTTAAATGTATTGTGCATTAAAGATGAGAGAACATTGAAGCAAACTCAAGGCTTTAAATAGGCTTTTGAGGCCTTGAACAGGCAAGAACTTTGCCTTCAAAAATTTAAGAAATTTAATGGCTTTAAAGAGGTTTAACATAATTAATATTCCTGGGGCCTAAACAATGAGAGAACTTAAGGCCTTACGGCTGCAAATCTTTTAAAATATATACTGTGTTCTTGCAGAATCCTTTGGGATTTGCCGTAGTTCTACGTCTCTCTATTCCGAATGACTGGCTCTAGGAAACACCCAACGGGGGTTCAAGCAAAGATAGTTTCACACACACACTTTTGGCAAAGTGAAAAATTCCAAATAGCAAAAACCATTCAACTGTATAAAATCAATTTTAATTCCTCTTTTGGTGGAAAAATATACTTTTGGCAAGTCACTTTTGGGCCAACAGCCGCCAAGGCCCAAAAATAGCAATAAAATTTAACGCAAGTAACACCCCCACAACCAGAATCAGAATCCGAGGCCGAGGCACAGCCATGGGCGGCTATAATGGCCCCCAAATGTGGCCAAGGCGTATAACAGTTTCGCTCTTTACCCAGAAAGAGTGAGAGCAAAACAGGAGGCGGCAGGCGGGAGGCGGCAGGAAAAACTGTTGAAAATTCAACACTGCATGAAAATTTCCGATTGGAAATTCATTAGGCCCCCCAGTCCAGGCCGAGGCCCAGGCCAGGCTCCAACCAATGTCCCGGTCCCGACTAATTAGACAGATTTATTGATAAACTTTCGGCAAAGAAAATATTGAATTTTTAATGGTTGCAAATTGCAAGCGGAGCAGACGGGTTTGGGGTATTTGGCTATTATTTTTGGCAGGCGGAAGTTTCGACCAGATGGACCAGATTAGGACCAGGTCAATGCCTGAGCAAAAACGCTTTGGTCTGCCCACCTCACCTGCCCATCTGCCTGTCTGCCTCTCAACTGGCTGACAGCTTTTGGGCCTGGCTCACAATGGCCTGGCAACATAATTCAATTGGATTGCCAAAGGACTTTGCTGCTAAGGATATTTTGATAGCCCATGTGTGCCACCACTCCGCTCTCCGCTCTCCAGTCCTCCTTCCTCTTCGTTCCTTTCTCTTTCTCTTTCTTTTTCTTTTTTTTGGTTATATTTATCCTGGCATTTTCCTGTTTCAGAATTGGATCAAGTTGTCGTTGCTTTTACAATGCTTTTGATTTGGGTTTTCCGGCGGATAAGAAACGAGCTTATCAACGTGTTTGTGTTGGCTTTGTTTGGCGTCCATACCCCTGCCCCTCCCCCTCAGCCACCCCCAAAAAACACACACACTTTTCGAAGCGTGAATATTTATTTTCTATTTGTTTATTGCGGTGGCGAGGGGGAGGTGGGGCTGGCGTTTCATTCATAATCAAAATCAATTATGTCATATTCTGTCAGATTTTTTCCGGACCATTGCCGGACCCCCTCTCTCCCTCCCTCCCTCCCCCTCTTTCTCCCTCTGACAAAATATCAATTTGCATTGAAATTTTTCCGCCCGCATTTTATCTATAAAAACAAATGACATTTTGTGGACACACACACACACACACACACACACACACACACGCATAAGTGGAATTAGTGTTTGGAAATTACAGCAGCCATGGGGCATAATTGGAAATTTAATTTCTGCAAAACCAGAAAACAACATTCCAACTGAATATTTGAGTATTAATTATGGATATATCTGCCGTATCTGTCGTATCTGCCGTTGTTATGGCTGCTCTAATTTCAATGGCCCATGGCCTACAGGCTGTGGCAAATGTCTGCATAAATGAGACACATTGTTGCCACATGTTGGGGTCTTTTGTTACGTTTTATTCTAGATACAACAGGAGGGACGTGAGAGTGATATCAGTATTATAATATTTATATATACAGCCAGTGCTCTGGTAACTTTTTTACTAGCAATACTCTTTTATTTTCATTAAATATGCCAAAAATATTCGAAAAATTCGTGAATTTACGAGCAGATAGCCCCAAGCACATGGCTTTAATCGTTCAAAATGGGGCTCAATAATCAGAGTTACTAAAAGCAGTGCAAAATGGGGAGTTTTGCTACTTTTTCTGGCCCAAACTCCTTTTTCCAAAAGAATAACATTTAGAATAACATTCCGAATAACATTGGTCTTCAATGTTATGTACTCCAAAGCAAACAGAGCCAACCACTGTTAACTTAACAGCTGTTGAACAGAGCTGTTTGATAGCTAGCAGCATGCATGTGCTGTTAACACTGGGAAAAAAGTGATTGGATGAGCCTTGGATTGGACCGCTTGCAGATGAATTGGGGCATGCTAACTCGAGAAGGAAAATCTACCAAATTTGGTTGAAATTCAGCGAGTGATAAAAGATCCTAAGGAAGAGTAGAAAAAGTGTACAAAATATTACAAATAAATTGTATACATTTATACACCTATCTATCACACAACTCGTGTTCCATCTTCACATTTTCATCAGTATCTTTAGGTACTTAGAAGTACTTTTTCTTGCCGTATCTTTCCTTCAAACCCCTTGAGGTTCCATTGGCTGTCGCTCTGTTTATATGTTTATCTGTGTGTGGGCCCATCGAATTCTAATTTTATCCGCCAAATCTGTCTACGGATGATGTTGTCCTTCGCATTGCAGTATGATTGCCGACCTTTTACGACCGTCGTGTGGCTTGGCCCGTCTTGACTTTTGGCCACTTTTTGGACACCGTCGCCTCCATTCTGTTTTTCATTTACGTCTTTTTGAATTGAATCAAGTTTGGCTCGTTTCCGGTGAGCGTGAAGCCCTCTTTTTATTCTATTCTTCTATTTTTTTTTGTGTCTGATTCTGGTTCTGGTTCTGCTGCGTTCTGGTTGCCAAGAACTCGAGCAGGCAGCAGCCAGTAGCCAAGTTTTTTCCGCCGGAAAACACAACATCCGCTTTTTATAAATTTTCAATTGTGCGCACAAAAAAGGGCTGCATAAAAGCCGCACCGAATACGGAGAAAAAGAAGAGAAACGAAGCGAAGAGAAGAGAAGAGGAGGTCGGCGCGAAGGCAGCGAAGGAGAAGTGACAATTGTGTTCTAGGGCAGCGGCAGCAGCCATTTTGTGTGGATTGTTGCTCATTTTTTTTGTCAGTGCTTGGTCCCTGCTTCGGCTGCCTGTTCTCAGTGTGTGTGTGTGTGTGTGTGTGTGTTTGTGTGTGTGTGAGTGGCTGCCGCGAGGCCCGAAAACAGGTGACACTTTGACAGTTGGCAGTCATTTTAAGTGGATTTGCTGTGACAGCTATCTGCGTGTGTTTTGGTGTGTACGAATACGAGCAGCTGTCTCTGTCTCTGTATGTGTGTGTGTAAAGTATGCCATGAATTGCAATATGCTTCCTTCTGCAGGATTTGATGTGCCACAAGGCTGCCCCCTTGCCCCTTGCCCCTTCTCCTCTTCGAACTCCATTCGTATCAGATCGTGTCCATTTTTTTCAAGGTCTTGCCCTGAATCAACTTTCAACGAATTCCATTTAACGCTTGGCCCTCGAAAATGGCACGCAAAAAAAAATGCGGAAAAATCTAATTTTCCATGGCCTAGAAGGTCCCTCCCCCACCCCTGCCCTAAGCTTAAATTTATGCGGCATGAATGTGGACTATGGCATTAATTAAAAGCGACTCTCACTCGCCGCTTGGCATTCTGTGGCATTCTGTGGCTGCGGCAGGAAGGGAGACGACCACAACGTTTATGGGCATAACGCATGCTGGTGGCTGGTGGCTGGATGCTGGATGTTGCATGCAACACAAACACAGCACAAGGCAGGCATTGGGCAGTCACAAAACACTGGTTAATATGCTGCTTCAAATAGACTCGTCCTGGATGTGGGATGTGTACTTTTGCCACTGACTGTGTCCTGCTGCAACTAATTGCCATTCATTTGATTTGAAATTTAGGGCCATTCGTACGCCTCAAAATATACCATAAAAATCCACTCTTTGGCATTTCTTTAAAGGCACAAAACGGCTTCATTTAATGGAGATCGTATCAAAGTGACAGACAAATGACAGCAAAGGACAGCTCGATTCCACGGTTGACCTTTGGCCCTACTTCCTGCTTTTTTTTTCTGGGCTAATTAAATGACAAAAATAAGTGGGCAAAACTTTAACCAGAAAATGCGCGCTGTGACACTTTAATAGTTTTACGCCGCCCAAACCGCTGACGCCAGAACTTGATGACAGCCCAAAAAAAAAAACTAAAAAAAAAAAAACTAAAAAAAAAATACAGGAATTAAGCCATAAAAGTTTTTACACCTCTTCACACGGGAAACACAACTGAGAACAGGTGACAGAGGGCGGGGGGCAAGTGCAAGGGGGCATAGGCAGGGGGCAGGGACAGGGGCAAGGGGCAGAGGGTTTCTGTTCCGCTGATGCCAGCAGTTTTGCATAATATAATGAAACACTTTATCATTACGAAAAGTTGACAGGGGGCCATCCAGTGGGAATGGGTTGGGGGTGGGGGTAGCGATGGGGGTTGGGGGTTGGTGTTTGGTGTTTGGGGTTGGGTTGGGGGTTGGGGTGATGCCTTTCCCTCGAGAGCACACACACAATTTTCTGTCTGCTATGCCTCTTGAAAAACATTAATTAAATTTTCTCTTTGAATATAGTTTGCTTTCTCTCTCTCTTTCGCTCTCTCTCCCTCTCTTTCGCTCTCTTTCCAACTAACTCAATTAGCAAAATCCTTTCGCACTGTATCGAATAGTGACAAATGATTGGCTGTCATTTGCAGGCCAAGCTTGCAGCTTTATGGATGGATTGTTGCCAAAGTGCTGCCCTTCCCCACTGCCCTGCCTGCCTGCCTGCATATAGTGTGGTGGAAAGCCTTTCTTTTGGTTCGGGGTTGAGCGTTGGACAATTGAATTAGCCCGTAAATAGAGTGCACAACATTTCAATTGGCCTAAAAGTCAAGAGCACGTTTCAGGCCAAGCGACGCTGAGGACGCTAAGGGGACTGCGTCGTCGTCGTCGTAGGAGCATCAATAACGTGCTAAAAACTTTGCCACAAACTCTCTGTGTGGATAACCCCCATCACATCCTTTAACCACAGTCTCCTCTCCTCCTCCTCTGCCCGCTCTCCTGCTGCGGAAGCTCCATTGGTTGCAGAGAAGGTCAAACGAGAGATGGGGAGAGAGAGGGGCTTAGGGGACAATGGGGTCATTGATTTGTGCCTGTCTGGCGGTGACTGAAGACCTGGCCATGTCCTGCAGCGTCCTAACCAGAGAGTATCCTCAACCAATCTCGGCTTGACCCCGACCCCTGACACTAATCGCAGGACAGCAGCAGACGCCAGCAGAGTCCACTTGGTGGAAACTGTGTTTAATATTCGGCATGAACTTAAGCTCAAGTCCTCCGCCCCCCCGTTGGGAGCTTTAAGCAATCGATAGGGGTGGGGTGGACTGGGCTGGGGTGGACTTTGGGCTTGGGGAAATTTAATGAAAGAGAGAATAACGGCAGGAATTATGAGACTGGTAAACGGATAAACGATTCGAGGATGGATGGAGACACATGTGTAAACTAATAATCAAACATACAGATGAGTAGATGGTGCAAGAAGGAAAACTGGAAGGAAGGAAAATGGTAAAGGAGAAAGAAGGAGTGGCATGTTGACGAGGAGCTTATGAACAAAAAGTTGGTATGGTATGGAATGTAAGTCAATTATTTAATTACTTTGCCATTGCCTCAAACTGTGTTCCTCAGCTTTAAATTCAGGAGACCCCGAATTGGTGGAATATGTCTTAAAAAAAGTGCAAAAAAGTAACCACAAAAGTGTGCAAATTTTGACATAATATTCAAAAGCATCCACGGATATTGTTTACATTTTGTATGGGCTATAATTCAACTTTGAAAATCGATTCAAAAAGAACCATGTCCGACCGCCAAATTGTTTTTTCATGCAAATACTCGATAAATCGCGGTCCATGAACTTTTTTTCTTGTTGTTTTTTGGGTGAATATTAAATGCGTATTTATACCACTGAAATAAACTAAAATGAAATGCTATAATTATACACTTTACTCGTTAACTTTAAATGATTAAAACCAACCTTGTGTCTAACTCCAGACGGAAACTACAATCATTTATTATCCCAAATTGTGGCTAGGATTTCCCTACCCAGACTTACCTTTAAAATAAATTCAATTTAATTCAATTTCAGTTGGCCACTCGCAGTACCGATTCACCCGTTCCGTGGGTCAAGCTATAAGAATAAAATATAAAATTGTCCCCACGGATTTTCTAAATAAAGATAAGCATGAATTCAACCTCTAATCGCAAGTGTCCTCCAGTCCTCCTCTCCAGTAGTACTTTCTGCAGCACTCCTAAAGATCTATTTATTCCAATCAACAGCCAGTAGCCAGTAGAAAGACCTGGCTAGAACGACTTTACCACCAATTCCCGCTGGTAGACCCGAAACTTCCCTACTCTGGCTTTTGCTGTTTGGCTTTTCCAGCAGAACAAACAATAAACAAATAAAAACTTAACGAAAAGGCAGAAAAACCAAAACTTTAACAAGGGGAAAAAAGGAAATGGAATTCTGCATATTTCCCACGTGGTCAGAGGAAAAGTTTTGGGCCAACCGTCAACGGCCATCGGTTGTGTTGTGGGTTCAGAGTTCATGGAAAAAGTTGACTCTCGTTTGTTGATAGGAAACGTCTTTTATTTATGGCTATGAGGATGTTTGGTGGGGACTACCAAAGGCCGAACAGAGTACCGAATCGTTCTTTGACTTGGTAACAGGAGAATGTGGAACGTGGAATCGGAGCTGAACTCATTCTATGGCCAGCAGATGCGTCTCGAAGCTGATGTAGTTGACGTCTTGGCTGCTGGGATCCTCCATGAAGGTATCCAGGAGCGCCTCCGTCATGTGGCGCAGGAAGAGCGTCTGGATGTTCATGTACAGCTTCACCGTCTGCCAGTAGCTGAGGCAAAAGTGCTGGATGACCAGATGAAGGCGGCCGTAGTTGAGCAATGCGGTGACGACAAATGTCAGCGTATAGGGCAGGGCAAAGAGGAGGAATTTCCGCCAGGGAAAATATGTGCCCTCCGACTGTTTCAGCTGCGCGTCGAGATTCGCCTCGTCCTCGTCCGCTCTGGTCTCCTTTTGACGGCGCACCCATTCGGCCATCACCTCGTGTGCGGTCTTCAGGTGGCTGGAGGATTTCATCTTAATGCTCGTCGCCCGCATCCGTTCGAGCAGTAGCTGACGATTCTCCTTCCGCCTCACTGCGTCCCGATGGCGCCCGTACCACAGACCAACGATCGTCAGCAGCGAGTACATCATGGCCATGATCAGCATCGACGTCTTGTACTGGTAGCCCACCTTCAGGCACAGGCTACGGACCACATCCGAACTGTTCCAATTGAGCTTGGCATGGGCCTCCATTGTCGGCTGGATAACCGCACAGACGTGCAGTCCCGTGAGGAAAGCAAAATATATAATATCCCGGTATTTGATATTTAACATGGCGAATTTTGAATTTTATAGCGTAAAATCAAATCAAAATAAATTCGAAAATTTGTTGTTGTTGTGTTCAGGTTCAGTAGAGTTTTGGATACAAAAATTTAGTTAAAATACTTTCAGTATTGCTCGGAAAAGCAAAACTAATGCGGCTCCAACACAATTCAAATATTGAAATTCCCGCTAACTACACAGTTGGAGAGTTATCCACAGCTGCACATCCGATAACAGTTGCCGATATTTATAAAAATATTTTTAAAATACTTCTCGCAAGTAACACTAAAGATTCGATAGCGTAATCGCTCATCGCTCATCGCTCATCGGTAAATCTTAGAGCAACAGTGACGTTCCATATCTACAATCGGATTTAGATAGCAAGAGGGCTTTTAAAATGTCTCGCATTTGAACCCGATAATCGATAGCTGGCCAACGAAAACTAGAAAAAATTAAAAATACTTTAAAAATACTAGTCGCAAGTCATAGCTTAATAGACACCTCTCATCGCTAATGCTGCCAACTGGTTCGATATTTACAATCAGATTTAAATTGCAGTTTAAGATGAGAATTCTTCACAGAACAGCTTTAATTAAGAGTGAAACCCCAAGAGAGCCTTTTAAAATGCTTTGCATTTGAATCCGATAATATCTGCTGCTTGTAATCGATGGCTAGCCAATGAAAACTAGAAAAAAGTAAAAATATTTTAAAAATACTAGTCGCAAGTCACCGCTTAATAGACATCTCTCATCGCTAAGTCTAATTTCAATGGTGCTATCTGGTTCGATATCTACAATCAGATTTAAATTGTGGCTTAAAATGAAAATTCTTCACAGAACAGCTGCAATTAAGAGTGAAACCCCAAGAGAGACTTTAAAAATGCATCACATTTGAATCCGATAATTTCTGCTGCTTGTCATCGAGCAATGAGCAGAAAGATAAAAATACTTTAAAAATACTCATCGCAAGTAACAGTTTCGTAAGAATGACGCTGCATATCGCGGATCTACCATCTCTTTTCCGGCAAAATTGTGCGACGCCAATGAGTTTTTAGACGGACCGGATTGTTTGAAATTATTTGTTTTGAAAGATAAGAATTGCACTGAAATGGAGGGCGCGATTGCGCATAATTTGGCAAATGGGGAGAAGCGCACCAGCGATGTGGAGGCCGGCCAGGTGAAACACTTTTCGGACCTGCACCTGCGCACCAATATTCTGTACGGTTTGAGGATCAATCATTTCAAAACTCCGACGAAAATTCAGGCTGCTGCCATACCCGTGGCTCTGACTGGAATGGGTAAGTGTTTGTCTCATAGTTAAATATAAATACCCCCCAATTAACATTGTGTTTCGTGCGTGAGAGCAGATTTGTTGGTGCAGTCCAAGAGCGGAACAGGCAAGACGCTGATTTATGTGGTGGCTGCGCTGCAGACGTGCACTCTGCACGTGCAGCATCCAGAGGTTTTGGTGATTCTGCCAACACGGGAGCTGGCATATCAGGTGCACGAAATATTCGGCTTTTTGGGTGCGAAACTGAAAACATTGAAAGTCAGCATCTTCATTGGCGGCACCGATGTGACCAAAGATCGAGAGAAACTACGCAACTGCCATGTGGCCATTGGCACACCGGGTCGCCTGAAGCAATTGCACGAGAAGGGCCTATTCAATCCGTCCAAGGTGAAGCTCCTGGTGCTCGACGAGGCCGATCAGCTCTACACGACGGATAGCCTTCAGAAGACTGTGAGCGCACTGATTGCGTTGCTGCCGCCCCATCGCCAGATTATTGCCTGCAGTGCCACCTTCGATCAGAATCTGGACGAGAAGATAGCCAAGCTGATGGAGAAGCCCATCCTCATATCGAATAGCGAGCGTGCCACCGTACTCCTGGGCATCCGGCAGTTTGTCTACGAGCTGCCCGAACAGGTCAATAGTCTGTTTGATATGCGCATGAAGCTGGATGCCCTGAAGAAGATCTTCGCCCAGCTGAACTACGAGCAGGCGGTGCTCTTTGCCAACTCGAAGATGAAAGCGGACTCGTACTGCTCCTACCTGAACGCCGGCGAAATACCGTGCACCCTCCTCTCGGGTGACCTCGCCCAGAGCGCTCGCTCCGAAGCCTTTGAGGCCTATCGCAACTTTTCGGTGCGCACCATTGTGGCCACGGATCTGATGGCGCGCGGTGTCGACTCGCATCACGCCAATTTGGTGATCAATCTGGACCCGCCCACTGACCATATAACCTATCTGCATCGCACAGGGCGTGCCGGTCGCTTTGGCTCCAAGGCCATAGCCATAACGTTCATCTCGTCGACGAAGCAGAGCGAGAACTTCAAGAAGATGCTGGCCAAGGCCGGCACCGGCATGTCCGTACTGCAGTTCCCCACAGAAGGGCCGCCTGCCAAGGACTTCAACTACTTTGATTTTGACGCCTATACATTTCCATACTATTTCAAGACCAAAGCCAATGAGCAGGACAATAATGAGATGAATCATATCACAAAACCAGTGTCGAGCAAGCTGGTCACAAAACTGGCCGATGAAAAAGCTGAAACTGCATCCCTAGATGGGTCTACTGTTAAGGAGAAGACACAGGATCCCATTGCGGACGAAGAGGGCAAGCACATCGATGTGCCCAAAGCTGAAGAGACAGCTCCTCAGGCTAAAGAGGATTCCATCGAACAAGAAGCTCTCACTCCCGCTCAAGTGGTTGAGGAAAAGCCGACCAATCTACAATTTGAGATGCTCACATATCCCCCAATGGAAGAGGCCAACAACAACACCAACGCCATCCCAGTGACTGACACCAACCAAGCATTTGAGTGGCTGCCAGCTCCGAACGAGGAAAAGCCCAGCACCAGCTCTGAAGCCAAAAAGAAAGAGAAAGAGAAGCACAAATCCAAAAAGCCAAAGGCCTTGAAAACCCCCAAAAGCCCTTGCCTCGAAGAGACTCAACCACCAAGCTTCACAGACAACAAGGAGAACCAACCAACAAATGGAGGAGAAGCCGCCACGGAAAAGATATCAGAGTCGAACCAGACATTCATGGAATTGAAGGAGTCTCCCCAAAGACCAAATACCCCATTGGAAGAGCCGCCGCAGACCATGGGCAACACAGCAAAGACGCCAGAGTCCCAGCCGACAGCCATGGAAGAGGACTCTCCGCAGACAACACAGACACCATCATCGGATGTGTTACAAGAACCAATTCAGTCCACGGGCAGCTCGGCTGGAGCAAAGCCGCCAGAGTCCCAGCCGACAGCCATGGAAGAGGACTCTCCGCTGACAACACAGACACCATCATCGGCTGCGTCACAAGAACCAACTCAGTCGACGGGCAGCTCGGCTGAAACTCACCCGGGACCGCCAGTCAATTCGATCAATACGAAGACCTACTGCCTGGTGGTGCCGGCGCCTGTCACGGAGAACAGCTCGACCACACTGCAGCCACATGTCCTGTCGAACACGGTGGACGATGCCAGCAGCATTGTGTCGGACAGCCTGGAGTGCGGCTATGCCAGTGATGCCTCCTACGTCAGCCACTACACGGAGAGCGATGGCCAGATTATTTGGCAGCGCTACAGGGCTCGTCAGCGAGTGCTCAAGAGGCGTCGTCGATCGGCCAAGGCTCGACGCTGGTATCAAAAATGCTCATCATTTGTACGATTGCAGCCACCATTCAGGAGTGGAAAGGTATATATGTATGTGGATTCTACTTTTAGATCAGGAAATCAACCAAAAGATCTGTTCATTTCTTTTCAGACACCCGGCATCGATGCTCTCTTGCCAGTTCTATCACATTACCAGCTGTTGAAGAAGTTCCAGAACGAGGAGGACATAATCAAACGCTTGAATGCCTACAAGAAGAGATTCAAAGTCAAGAATGAGTCCGACTGGCTGGACAAACTCTACAAAGCGGCCATGGAGGTGTACTATACGGATTATGGCCCTGCCACAGAACAGGACAAGTCAGAGAAGCCACAACAAAGGCAGCTGAAGCAGGATCAGCAGCCACCGGCAGCTCTGGGAATGCTGAGCGTTCATGTTGCCCATCAGATGGACATTCCAGCCGTGGCTGCTCCACCTGCAGCTGCTGCTGGTGTAGTTGAAGTCGAGAACGAATCAGACGATGAGGCGGACATATCCGAATCGCCCTTAACATCAGACGATGGGGAGCTGGAGGAGGAGGAGGAGGTTTTCATTGGAATGAGTTCCCCATCGAGCGGATTTGGGGAGAATACAGAGGAGAGTGCCTCATCGGGCATTGAGACGTCCGTCTACGAACCTTCTAGCTCCTCGAATGTCCAAGACGATGATGATGATGATGACGATGACGACGATGACGACGACGACGAGGATGAGGATGATGATGACGATGATGAGGATGACGATGACTATAACGATGAGGAGGAGGAGGCAATGAGCAACATCAGCGTGGCAGGCACAAATTCTGGAAGCTCTGACACCAACTTTGATATGAGACACACACGCTATCGACTTACCAAACGGGCAGTGAATGACCTGCGGCGGGCTAGGAGCTCTAGCAATGAAAGCAACGCTAGCGGTGGCCGCAAAACTCCAGAGGGAACCAATAACAACGATGCCAGCCCTGAGCCAGAGCCAGAGCCGGAGACTGATGAAAGCAGTGCCCCAGAAGTTGGCCCGAATTTGGACCAAATCAACCGGGCTAGACAACTGTGGGAGGAGACCTTCAACCGGCAGTATCTGCTAATTGCCAACCATGTGGCCAATCACATGTCCCAATTCCAGGACAAAGAAGAATAAACCCACACACACACACACACACACACACACAACACAATTCTCTTTCCGTAGAATAGTCGGAGAGAAAAGCCAGTCATTAATATTAATCAATCTCTCTCTCTCTAATTAAAAACAAACTGAAAACGGACAAGTTCCCAGAGGCTGCATCAGTCTCTCTTCTTTCGAATGTTACCTATACTCTAACGACATCTTTACCAAATGTCAAATGAAACTGATGTTTAATTTTGTACAACGTACAACAAGGATTAACCGATATACACGTAATATAATCTATACAAATCTTAGAAAAAAAAAAGAGAAAAGGAAGTTGGTATTGGAATACCTTTACGTTTGACCCCAAAAACCCCATAGTTATAGACATGTGAAACAGTTTAAAGGCTATGTGATTACATATAATATAATAATAATAATAATAGAATTACATTTGCACACACATCCTAGTGATATACGAATGCATCTTGAAATGAAACGACAATGAAGGAAAGTTAAGTTTAGTGTTTTTTTATGAAACTTTTGACGGCAACTGAATGCGAAACAGAACTTATTTGAAACAACCAATTCATACCAATACTAAGTAGATATATACTACATTACAATCACTCTGAGAAAAAAAAACAATGAAGGATAAATATTACACCGATTGACAAGACAAATTTCAATTTGAAGAACCCTGAAAGAGTATCTTAAAAGTTTTTTTTTCAACCCATTTAATTTTCAATAAAATTTTGAAATGCGAAGACAAATTATGTGTAATATTTACGAATTCTTACAAAAAATGTTTTTGGTTGGCAGGAACTTGTTATAGGCGGTACTCGAAAAGTTTTGGGATACATTAGCCTCGTGGTGGATGTGTGTAACACCCAGAAGGAACCGTTTCCGATCCTTTATATGTACAGCATCAATAACTGAGTCGATGTAGTCATGTCTAGAGTTACAGAAACGAGTTACACTCACAATTTGCCACACCAAGGCACCACCATATGCAAATGTGGCATCTACACTTTTAAAGCTACGAGTAAACCGAATCTGGATCAGATCGGATCCTTCTTATAGCCACGACATGAAAAAATCCGTTTTGAAATTCTCATTCTCGCTCTTTCTATCGCTCTGTCTCACACACTCTTCCTCGTGCAGTGTTTGCCCCCTGGCGGAGGGCAGCGAGATAGAACGGTTCCTGTTATTGTGAAGAGCTTGAGAGAGTGAGAGAGTGACAGATTTTGTGGAATAAAAAAAAGTTGCAGAAAAACAGATAATATATTTTGAAATTCTAATAAAAGATTTAATTAGATGGAAAGGCGATAAACGAAGTGCAAAAATTAGCATTACAACATGGTCGAGCGGTCGAGCAGCCAAAAGACAGAGAGAGAAAAAGCGAGAGAGAGAGAATGAAGTCCTAGGACTTTGCTAAATTTGCTGTTAAGAGAGAGATAGCATGATTATTGGTGTTCGTAGTGGACGCATATATCGCTCTCGCTCTCACTGCAAGCCTCTCGCAAAAGGCTGTCTATGTTTTTTGAAACTAGTCGAGCTTCAAAGCCAAATGTCATGTGGCTCTGTAGGACAGAATAATACACTCAAAAGTCAGTTGAAAAACATTACAACAATTCACACATTTTCCTTTGCCGCAACAAAAACTACAAACCCCACAGAACTACAACCACAACCACAACATGGCGAATATGGCTTTATCCCGCATCAAGCGTGAATTCATGCAACTTATGGACAGCGGGGAGACCGTGCCGCGTTCTTTAAAACTCGGACTGGTGAATGGCAGCTGGACAGAGCTGAGGGGCGAGATACACGGGCCCCCGATTCCCCCTATGAGGGGGGAAGTTTTTGCTGGAAATTAAGGTGCCCGATAGATATCCGTATCAGCCGCCAAACATTCGGTTCTTGACACGCATCTGGCATCCGAATGTTTCGTCTGCGACCGGCGCCATTTGCCAGGACGTGCTGCACGACAGCTGGGCAGCGGCGATGACGATGTGCACGGTGTTGATGTCCCTGCAGGCCCTGCTGGGCGCTCCCGAACCGGACGATCCACAGGACGCCGCGGTGGCAGCCCAGTTCAAGGACCAGCACGATCTGTTTGTGCTTACTGCCAAGCACTGGACCAACGCATACGCAGGCGGTCCTCACACCATTCCCGATTGCGATTCAAAGATCCAAAGCCTCAAGGACATGGGCGTCGACGAGCACGATGCGCGCCTCCTGCTCTCCAAAGAGAACTGGAACTTGGAAAACACCACCCAGGGCCTGTTCCGTGGGCTTGAGGCGACCCCAGAAGTAAGTGAAACACCCACAATGGCCGCAGCTCCCGAAAACTCCACTAAATTTAAATAAAATTTCAGATTATCGACGGAAAGGAAAGAGCAGCAGCAGGACGCAGCCTCTAGGAGCATTCCGTCGCCAGAGCCAACTGCTATCCCACTCGCACTCGCACACATCTACAATGCCCTCTTTATGCTGTAACTGCATTGTTTGGTTTTCAATTCGCTACGAAATTAATCAGATTCTACGTGTAAACCTTTCATCGTTTTTATTTTCTTTTTTGTTTTTCGTTTGTTTGGTCTCCTGCTGCAGGTTGAGCCCTCAGAGCCAGAGAGAGAGAGAGAGAGAGAAAACGATGGTGACGCGAGGCTCTTGTTCTTTCGTGCTTTGCTCTGGTACAAAGAGAGGAGGCCAATGTGCAGGCTTTGACTCGCCTCTCACCGCCCTCTTTCGTGACGTGCCTGCACTACGCTCTTTGCTCGGCCATCAGCTTTCGCTCTCGTTCGTCGAAGAAGCTTTGAGCCACCCACGCAGCTGTAATCTATTACAGCTTTCATTCCCTCTCGTTCTCCCTCGCACGGTTCTATATGCGCCAAACGCTTTTTCTTCACGCTTCCTTCAAATATTCACGAATTTTTGGAATAATAAAAAAAATTAGTCGTATTTTTCGAGTATTTTATAATGGAAATGTCTTTGGCACTATTTCTTGTTTCGATTAGGAACAAATATTCCCTATTTAAGGTTAATCCTGTTCCGTTAAGGAAGAAACAATCCCCATTTATAAGGTTTATCCTGATTCGTTTAGGCAGAAATATTCCCTTGATCGACTGCTGCGGGCGCCAATCTCCTGCCAGAGCATAAATCATACATACATATACATATATACATATAGTATAGAGAAGGGGCATGGAGTATGGGGGCATGGGGCATAATCAGCTGTGGGGCAACAATATTGTTGCACAGCCATGCTGTGTTGCCGCTCACTTTGAATTGATTGCAACTGAATGCGGCATCTGCGTCGGTGGCAGAGTCCAATGCACATTCGCCCTGCGGTGGAGCACGCAAAAGCTTTTGCCGTTCTATGTAGTTGTCGTCCCCATCTGGATGGGGCAGCCGCAGCCGCAGCCGCAGCAACAGCAGCAGTTCGCGTGCACTTGCGTTCCACATCCAATAAGGAGCGTGAGAACCTGCCGCATGAATGCAAAGTGAGTTGGAAGCAGCAGCAACGGCAGCAGCTCGGTTCGGTTCGGCTCGGCTCTGAGGCTGCGGCTGCGGCTGCGGCGACAACGACAACATTTTATAGATGCTAGAAGTTGCATTTTGTCGCTGCGCTTTGCCCCAGAGCCCCATGCCCATACCCATACCCATAGCCATATCCCATACGCGATTCGATTAGCGATAAATGCGAGATGCGAAAAATGTTGCTGTTGCTGCTTTTATTGTTGGCCAACTGTGGCTGTTGCTGTTGCAGGTGTTAAGGCTTTATAATGATGTTAACATTTTTATGGCCCACAACAAAATAAACTTAAAAATTTGTTCAGCGCAATAATATTTTTTTATTTTTAGCGGTTTAAGCTTCTCTTTGCCCCCATATATGGGGGCACAGGCAATTGACGTTGCTGCCTGCCGCCGGCTCGCGGTTGCCTTTCGGCTAAGTGGAACGCTCCAGGGGCCAAGAGCCAAGTCACAGAAACAGATACGCTCATACACCAGGCCAGGCCGGGCCAGGCCAGGCCTCGAACAAAACTAATTAAAATTGCTGAACGTCGTAAACAATTATGGCCAAATTACTGCAAAATTAAATAAATATTATATGGTTGTTGTGTGGGTTGTTGCAACAAGTGAGCCGCGAGGGGGATGGGATGCAACAGCATAAAAGAGGAACCGAACCGAATGGGAACACCTGAGGTGTGATGTAGAATCTCCAAGGTCGTTTTCAAATATGTAAGATTCCATTCTAAAGAAGATTTACAAAGAAATTATAATTGTTTTTAGATTTCCAGATCTTCTCTTGCATGTCTACCATCTTTCCATTGAATGATCAGTATCAGTATTCCAGCTGTTTAATTAAGGAATAATCAAATGAGAATTTATTGCTCTAGTAGCTTCTGCTAAAATTATGAACAGAGATCACAGTTTAGATCCCATCAGGGCCAATCAATTCCAGGTCTGGTCTGGACTGAGAATTTTCAGCCGTGAGATCCGAGCATCAGATCAGATCAGACCCGAACCGACCCTCTGCTGTGGGTAGGAGTGGCCGCCAGCAGCGATTTATGTGACCGAACGGCTGACGCCTGGCCACGCATTCATAAATAAAAGTCATCGTTAATTAAATTTAGTATAAACAACATGGCATGCCTGCAATTATTCACTCACTCACTCACTCAGTCAGTCAGTCAGTGCCGTACCGTACCGTACCGTACCGCTTCCAGAGCCCAAAAAGCGGCGACAGGCCAGGAAAACAAAAAAACAAAAAGAAACGCTAAGGAAACGCACGCAATGTTTGCAGTGACTGCAAAGCCAAGAAAAGCAACAAAAAAAGTGTGTCGACCATGGGGATACCCTGTAACTACAGCCAGCCTTCAACAGAGAGATACAGGTTGCCAGAAGAGTAACGGACTCACCTGGGAGCTTTTTTTCTCGTTGTTTTGTCATCCGATTGCTAAGAATCTGAAAATATAGATAAACAATTATTTTACTTATAATTATAATAAATCATATAATTTTTGCACAACAAAAAGTTTGTTTCCTTCTTTGGGTTTTTGGGGAATTGTCCTTTAATTTTCGTGGCATGCATCATACCCTTTCGGCTCCGTCGAGTGGCAAGGGGTATCAAAACAAACGTTGACAAAAATGATCTGTGGGCAATTATAATGAATTATTTTGACACTTAGGGCCTGTGCAAATGCATAACTAAAATCGCATAAACGTAATTTATGCACTGCCCCCCCTCTACCCCTCCACCCCCCTTCGACCAGGGGGGGAAATACTTTTTATTGCATTTTAAATGTGATAAATATCCAAGCGGATCTTTTTTTTTTGTTTTGTTTTGTTTTCTTGCTGCCACTTGCATCACACAAATAAAGACCTACGCAAAATCTCTGTTAGAGGAGCGGCCAGTGGCAGTGGCAGCATGGAATTTTTCACTTAACTACAAGTGCAACAACAAGTTGCACCAGGAGCGGCGGCCTTATATCCAGAGGGGGGACTGGCTCTGTGCACTCTGTGTGGAGAATTGCAGAGAATCCGTTTTTAATTGGTGAAAAATAGCTAAAATTTTCTACGCCACGACGATGCCCCAAAGGGTTGTGTTTTTTTTTGTTTTTCTGCCAAGTAGCCAAAACCGGACTCACCTTCATGGCCATGTGGGCCATGTCGCAGCCACCACCTCCCTGCCCTCGTGCCTAACGCCTTGACCATGTATAAATCGCACTCTTAATGGCCAGAGCGCGACTTGGCCGGGCTGGGACGGGACTTGTGTGCGATTTACATCGCCCGAAAGATTCGTAATGCTAATAAATTCATACACCTTATGGCGGGTGCTGGTGCTGTGGCTGTTCCAGAGGTCTTGTCCTGCAAGTTTAAAGGTTGAGCACCGTGTCACATCGGCGTGGCATACTTTTACCTGGCCGTGCTCGAAATAGGGAAAATTGAGAAAGGCCAAAGCCGCCACACACTATGCAGGAGAAAGCAATACTTCAAAAACAAATACTTTGTGACCGTCACAAAAATTAGCAAAAGGACGCATCATTGAGAGCATCACCGAATTCCAATAAGCGAGCGAAAAGAAGGAGAGAATGGCATGAGAGAGCACCTAAGCCACCGAACCTACACCACACACTCTCCCCTCTCATTTACGCACCCACCAACGGAGGCTCTTTCCATCTCCTTTTGCATTAGGAGTAAGAGACAATTATGGACAGCAGCAGCAGAAGAGCATGCAATGTGCGAGCAGCACCGAAATCCCAATAAGCAAACAATGAGAAGGAGAGCATGGAATGAGAGAGCTGCCTACACTGTACCCTCTCCCCTCTCATTTACACACCCCACAGGATCTCCTGTTACATTTGGGGGTTCAAGACAATTATGGAGAGCAGCAGCAGGAGAGCATGGAATATGCGAGCAGCACCGAAATCCCAATAAGCGAGCAATGAGAAGGAGCGCATGGAGTGAGAGAGCAACCAGGAAGTGGGCCAAAGGAGAGCATGGAGCACTAAGTCACGTACGCATCTAATACTCTCTCATAGCTTCCAGTTTCCACCGGTTCTTCATCTTCCATCTTCAATAGCTTTTCAGAACGTCCGAAATGCATTGAAGAAAACCCCCCAAAAGCGAGACCAATAAACTGGGCAAACATCCAGTTGATGGGATGCCTTTATGTGGCAGCCAAATGGTGGCAAGAGTGCAGCAGCAGTGGCCACAAAACTTTTGGCTTTTGTGGTTCCCAGGCGACTTGGAGCGAAACATGCGAGAGTTGCGGCTTTAATTGTTGCCGCAGCAGCAGCAGAGGCAGCGGCAGCGGCGTCGGCCACGTCTGTGGCTCTGTGGCTGCAGCCAAGTGGATTTTCTAATGCAATTTTCCAAAAGAGCTTACGCAATGCACCGCCACAGTGCACCAGAGCAGCGAGCAGCAACAACAATGGCAACATGTTGCAACCTACCTACCGTTGCTGCTGTTGTTGTTGTTGCTGTTGCTGTGGTTGTGGTTGTTGGTGTTGTTGTTGCCGCCGCCTTGAACGTGTTGCGCGCATAATTACCAAACGCAGTCATTCAGCGAGCAGCAGCCCACAGTCCATACCCAGCAATGTTCTCAGATCTCGGACTCTGTGCCGGCTTCAGTTCCAGCTCCCAGCTCCAGCTAAAACTCCAACTGTGGCTCCAGCTCCAGGTCTCAGAGCCAGGCAGTAATCATTCCTTACATACGCGCATATTTAGCATTTTTAAATTGTTGCATTTCGCGCATTTTTTATGACAAGAGAGAAGCCTGAACCACCAGCAGCACAGCACCACCACTCAACCACCTCAGCGAGTCCGTCCAGCTGGTGGACCATTCTCCTCTGGCCAGCTGCTGCTGTTGCTGCCCTGTGCTCTGTGGTTCCATGCCGCACACTTGTGGCCCATAATTAAAATACATATTGCAAATCACACTAAATAGTTGGCTGTTTCTCAGGTATTTCGGCAGTGATTGTTGTGTGCTTGATGGCTGGTTAGCGGGGTACAGAGGGCGGAGAGGGTAGCCTCAAGTAAAATACCAGTCGGAAATATCCGGAAATACCCTCTCACTCCCACCAACAGGTGGCCATAACCCCACAAAAACATTCGATCTCATTTTGCATTACATGAGGGAGGGGAAGAGAAACAGTAAGTCCCGATTTTACTCTCCTTTTTCTTTGGGAATGCTAAGAGAGAGGGAGCGCTCTTAAGCCGCCTCTGCATACGCAAATAATTCCCACAAAAAGATGGGATTCTTTCCAATTGCCCTTTGCATTAAGGGAGGAGAGGGAGAAGCAGACGAGAGAAACAAATCTCAAATGCGGAGAGCATAGAATCTGCGAGCAATTGCGAATAAGATCAAATGGAGGACAGGAAAGCAATAGTCACGCACGCACCTATCACTCCCTCACACTTTCGTTTTTTGGCGCGTTCCGTGAAAAGTCGAAAATAGTGAAATCCAATCGTAAAATTCTCGAGCGGCTAAGCCGTTTAGTGTAGAAGTAAGTGTAAGTGAAGTGCAAGTGTAAGTGTAAGTGCAAGTGTAAAAGTGAATAATACAAATTAAAAGTGTCCAAAAAAGTGTGCTTGAAAGTAAGCAAAAGTGAGTGATCAAGTGAAAAAGAGAAAAATCTAAGCGATAGGCATATTATTTTATTGTTTTTTTGTATTGTGTTATGTGCCAAATGTTAATCGGCTAAGGAGTTGCTTTTGCAGTGCGAGAAAAGAGTGCAAAAAAACCGCTTGAATATCTGTCTCCGTCTCCCTCAGTCATATTAGGCGCCAAGAAGAGGAGTAGGAAGCAGAAATAACGAACGAGTGCTCTCAATGCAAGTGTCGCAATGGCAGAAGGTAAGGCATTCCGAAATCTAGAAGAATATGTCCCTCTCTTTCGTTTGTTATGTGCACAGGCACTTGATCAAAATAGGCAAGCCGTGCAAGTCGTGCCTCACCTTATATGAATGCGCTCCCAATTGATGCTCTTATTGGAATTGCTCTCTCACAATCGTTTTGCGTGTAACCGCGAAATTTGCGCGCGAAAAGGGAATGCAGAGGGAAATGAAGATTTTATGTATGAAAAAGTGAGTTTTACATGTATATTTCTTACGATCTGCGGGGTGTACAAGATTGCTCGCCCTCGCGAATGTCTAAAATCCAGCCATGCGGGTGCGTGCCACAATTTTGTAGATGCCATGGCCCCCATTTTCCTAGGTCAATTCACACCACAAACAAAAATGAAACAAAAAACTGAAACTAACCGAAAAAAAAAACAGTTGCCATGCAAATTCCGGGCCAAGCCCGCACCCCGCACCTCAAACAAAACCCGCCCACATCCGCCCAGCACCCCCCCGTCCCCGTCCCCGCACCCTGGCACTTTGCATAACAAACGACTTTATTAATTTTCAAATTACCGAAAGTCAGAGGCCGCCCGAGCATTTTTGTGGCCTTTCCGTGGATTTGGATGTGGATATGGATTGAGCCGCCACGAATGGGGGTTTTATACAGATGCAGATACAGCGCGGCGGCCTGTGCGCTCTCTGTGGGCGTTGTGAGAAAAATCTTTGCCCGAAAATGCCAAGAAAATGCTTCGTCTGTCGGTCTGTCGGTGCGCCTGTGGGGGCAGCGGCAGCGGCAGCAGCTGCAACAGCATCGGTTGGTTACCCCCGGAGGGGGCGCTCCAACTGGGCAGATAAGATGTATGAAAAATATTCCGGCTTATGCAAATATTGGCTAAAAGCAAAATGTCGCTTCGTGCCGTGCCGTGCCGTGTCGGGGCTCAAAGTTGGCTAATAAATCAGTGGAATTATCCAATGGCCGATAGATTGATGAGCATTAGCCATTTGACAAGTTGTCTCGTCGATTCCGCGGAGAAGGAAGCTGAGTGCAGCGGGCGAGGGGAGGGGATGACTAAATTGTACACATATAAGGAAAGAAAGAAAAAAAATTGCTTAAAATGTTAATTTCTCAATTAACATTAACATAACGCGAAATCGCGAAAAGCAAAACGCGAAACGCGATTTGTGCAATGCCATAAATCATACAATTAAAAACTAATCAAGCGGTGACACAAGGCATCAAAAATACATAAAAAAAAACACACACATACACAGACACACAGACACAATGGCGACAAAACAACAATGTTGCCAGCAACAATACACAATTGCAACAATTGGCACGTTGCAGTGCAACAGCAACAAAAGCAACAGCAACAATCTTTTGCGTCGGTTCCACTTCAAAGACAAATTTATGTACTGTCAGAGAGAGAGAGAGAGAACCATTAGAGGGCAGCAGGGCAGGGTAGAGGGCAGGCATTTCCCTTCCACACGCCACACAAAAGACACCTTCGGCTAATGGCTTGCACAGAGGTTGCAAGTGGCAGCAAAATATAATTTTTCTGCATTTTTTTTATGCCAATTTCATGAATATTCCAATGGTACAATCATCAACCAAAAATCTGTATATAATACCTGCCAAAGAGAGTGTCCCCTTCCCCTTCCCCTGCCCCTCCAATTACCCCTCCCTTCATTCTATTTATCCATTAATTAGTTTGGAATCCGTGGACTCCAATTGGGGCAACCTATGGGAAATTAATCTGCGTGTTTGTTTCTGTTTTCAACACCTACCTCTCCCTCCCTCTCCCTCCCTGTATGGGGGTGGCTGTCGGCTGCGGCTTTGGCCGGAGTTCGGTTTTGGTCAAATTAGAAGCCGCCAACAGCAAAATTGCTGGCTAATTAATGCCAATTGGCCCAAAGGCAAACAGAGAGGGAGAGAACGCGACACCAAATGTGGGCGCAACAGCCGGCTTTTACGGCATGCCACTTATTATAGACTGTTATTATTACTATTATTGCGGCTGCTGGTGGTGCTGGTGGTGCTCTGGCATTTGCATGTGACATAAAAGTGATTGGAGTAATTGATAATTGTGCAGAGACACGGAATGATCCCCCAATTACGGGGTGGAGCGGTGGCGGGGGGGGACACCACACGGAAGACTTCTCTCTCTGTCTCTCTCTCTCTCTCTCTCAAGTTCGTTGCCTAAGTTTTTCGTTCAGAGAGGCCAAAAACCAATTACAAATGCAAATTGAATTAGCCGAAAGCATTGACCATAAACCCAAAAAAAAAACAAGAAACAGAAACAACAAATCCTCAAATAGATTTATGAAAATATATTGATAGAGTGGCTCAAAAATATATCTAGCATTTGAAATGCATTTGAAAAATGTTTCTACAATTCCGAATGCAATGGCTGGCTGGTTGCTGGCTTTGGCCAATCTCTTGCCATAAATCAAAGCCATAGAAATGACCGCAGGCGCCTTGTAAGCGAATGTCCCCTCCCCCCATCAGCAACCCCAACCCCCCCAGTGACTGTGGCTGTAACTGTAACTGTAGCTGTGACTGTGACTGACAGCCGTACGAACCGAGATCTTGACCAACAGACGGACGGACAGGCCAGGCCACAGGCCAGGCACAGACCCACGCCACGCCATGCCACGGCAGGCCGGGCCGGGCCGGGCCAAGTCTCTTGGCAAATCAAATACAAATTCAAATTCAAAATCCAGCTAATTTCCAGTGCCCCGAAACTCATTTAACTCTGTCCAAAAGGCCGGGGCTTCAAATGGAGCAACAAATACAAACAGCAAATATCTAACCGCAAAGTTAATTTTATTTTCCACCTACTGGCAAAATCAATTTCGCTTTGGTTCGTGTGGCACGTGCGCCAAAAACTTTAGTCCGAGGACACATGGTGGGTGGGGGTGGGGGCCTGTCTGTCTGTCACTCCAAGACGAGATAGTCAGTCTCCCCCTCTCTCTCTTGTTTTGGGCCACAACGGTAGCCGCACAGAGAGAGAGAGCGAGAGAGAGAGCAACAGCAATTACAATTGCAACAATTTTCGGCACAATTTGCCCCCAAGGGGCAGGCAGAGGCAGAAGGAAATTCTAGCAGAAAAAAGCTGAAACCAATTGAATAACGGACAAGACTCTGCTCTGTTTTTGGGTTGCAACTTGCAACATATTTAACAAATGCGTATTTAATGTGTCGAAGGGGCTACAGGGGGCAGGGGGAGGGGGCGGGGTATTCCGGAGTCCAGTTTCGATTTCCATTTAACGCGCCCCGCAGTAATTCTGTAGTTTATGGGTGGCATGGAATCGTGTGGAGCCGTTGAAAAAGCCCTCCGGCCGCATTTGCGCTTGCATTTTTAATTCGTTTTTAATCAACACTCGGGCACGGCAGCGGCAATGATATATGCAACCAGATTATAGAGAGAGAGAGCGATAGAGAGAGAGAGAGAGAGAGAGAGCCCCTCTCCGTTCGTGTAATTTGGAATTCAACACCCAGACCAGACCAGGCCCGCAATGTTGGCCAAATGGTGGGTTGTCAGCGGGCCTGCTGCTGCAGTTTATTGCTGCCAGAGATGGGCATTCGACAAATGGCCAACGACAATTCCATGCCTCAAGGCAGATATTATATCATGAGATCGCAACGAAGGAAAACGCCAAATAGCCAAAGCCATACAAAGCGAACCGATGTGGGAGATACCCTAGAAAACAGAGGGATTCTATGAGGCTAACTTCTTCTTTCAGAAGACAATATAAACACTAAGATGTGTCACGCCCTACAAAAAGTTCAGCTCGATTTTTTCTGCCTGGAACTCCAAGCAATTCCTCACTGAGAAAGAGAGGGACAGATAGACAGAGAGCGCTCTAGTGGCTTGACTGTATGTGTGCACATATTGTAGGTCTGCTTGTGTTTGTTTTGGCTGTTTATAAGGTATATTTTTGTAGTTTCGTTTTACCCAGGTTTGTCAGGGTCAAAAGATTTCTTGGTTTTCTTGGAATTCTCTTGGAAATTGCCAACTTAATGAGGCAACATTTTGTGCTCAAAGGCTAAGATCCACTGCAATTATATAATTTAAGCGTGAATTAGCAAACAGCATTGAATCGATAGAACGATAGATAGATTGTTAGAACAGCAACAGGCAACAGCAACTGGGAGATTGTGTTAGAGAGAGAACATGAAAACATGTTAAGTGCAGGCCGCATTATGTTGCAAAATGTCACTTTTAATTGGGAGACGAGAGACCTTGAAACATCCAATGTGAAAAACGAGCGAAAGAACGAGCCAAAGCAACAACAAGAACATGCATCCAGCAACATGTTGCTGAAGGCCAAACAACACCAACAAAAGAAACACAATGACAAAAACAAAAACAAAAACAAAAAACACAAAACGATTAATGGAATGGTGCAGAGCGGGGAACCATGCGAACCGTGAATGAAGGAAAGGGATAGATGGATAGAATAGACCGACAATGTGTGCACAAAGTGTTTCCAGTGGAGGGGAGAGCGCTGTGTGAGTGCAGGAAAGGGATAGATAGACAGACACACACACATGAACAGTTAGAGAACGAACTTCAGTCGGTGGTGGAGGGAGGGGAAGGGGAGCGTGTGTGTGTGTGTTCGTGTTACAATTAGCAAATTGCACATTTATGCTCGATCACTCTCCCACTCCTCCACCGCCCGATCGCCCGCCCGTCCGCCCTCTCTCGCCCGCCCGCCCGCCCTCTCTCGCTGGACTGACAATATAAATCAATCATTGACCGTCGCGTTCTTATTGGAAAGGCAACCTTGAAAGCCGCTTTGGCTTCGGCTTCGGCTTTGGCTTTTTCTCCCTCTCTCAAAAGCTTGCCATTAGATTGCAACACACACACACATGCACACATACTAGTGCTTGTGTGTGTGTGTGTGTTAACAATAATATATGGCACATCATTCATAATTTCCGCTCGAAACTTCCAATTCAAATTCGAAATTCAATTAATGTGCATTTCCTGTCGATTGATCAGCGAACACAGGAAATCCCCCCCATCCCCCACCCCCAGGAGGCACTCGTTAAGCAATTCTGCGATGCACTTGCGGGGCCTGTCATTGCGATTTAACTCCAATATGCAGTTAACACACTTGGCTTTCAGGCAGTGAAAAATTACTGAGATTACCAATAAATTTGCACCAAAATGGGAAATTGTAACAGGAAAATTTGTGATTTAATTATTTTATTTATTAGTATTATTTATCTTATTCTTATTTATCTCTTCTTATTATTATTTATTATTTTTAATTCATGTTGAAAGTTATTTTCTTAATTTTTATTTATTAATTTAAATATTAAATATTAATTATTATTATATGTATTATTTATTATATTTATTATTATCCACGATAATTTTCATGTAACTTAGTATTTTAGTAGGTATCTATTTAGTATTTTAACTGAAAATATTTCATATTAAAATATTTATAAAATAATTATTAATATTAAATTTTTGTTCTTTGTTTAAATCAGCCCTGGGAAATCGTAGCCCTCTGCTTTACGGGTGTCCCTATACCTCAAGGACATTTAGGATCTAGCCGAAACCCAAAGAGGGATGTTTTGGAAATACTTCTAAGCCAAGCACCAGATGGTACAGCCCCAGAAGGTACAGCCCCAGAAGGTACAGCCCCAGAAGGTACAGCCCCAGAAGGTACAGCCCCAGAAGGTACAGCCCCAGAAGGTACAGCCCCAGATGGTACAGCCCCAGAAGGTACAGCCCCAGAAGGTACAGCCCCAGAAGGTACAGCCCCAGATGGTACAGCCCCAGAAGGTACAGCCCCAGAAGGTACAGCCCCAGAAGGTACAGCCCCAGAAGGTACAGCCCCAGAAGGCACAGCCCCAGAAGGTACAGCCCCAGAAGGTACAGCCCCAGAAGGTACAGCCCCAGAAGGTACAGCCCCAGAAGGTACAGCCCCAGATGTTACAGCCCCAGAAGGTACAGCCCCAGAAGGTACAGCCCCAGAAGGTACAGCCCCAGATGGTACAGCCCCAGAAGGTACAGCCCCAGAAGGTACAGCCCCAGAAGGTACAGCCCCAGAAGGTACAGCCCCAGAAGGTACAGCCCCAGAAGGTACAGCCCCAGAAGGTACAGCCCCAGAAGGTACAGCCCCAGAAGGTACAGCCCCAGAAGGTACAGCCCCAGAAGGTACAGCCCCAGAAGGTACAGCCCCAGAAGGTTCAGCCCCAGAAGGTACAGCCCCAGAAGGTTCAGCCCCAGAAGGTACAGCCCCAGAAGGTACAGCCCCAGATGTTACAGCCATTAAATCGTAATATTTTCTACAAATTTAATTTACATAAAATAACAAGCCGAAGGCCTTTGCAGCCAGCGCTTTAGATATTAAGTTAGTGTTAATTTAAATTATAGCTAACTATTATAAATAAATATACATAAAATATTTATTTTAAAGGATTTTATATTTAGTTTAAATTAATGTTTATATTTATTAGATTTATATTCTATTCCATTTAATTTTCTTATATTTTTATTTTAATATTTTTTTGTGTTTCTTCGTTTCTTCTGCCATTTTTCTCTGAAATAAACCCACTTTCAGGTGGAACATTCACTTTCAATGGTGGCCTCTGGCATCTGCAGACACACACAGACATCTCCAGAACAGCCCCTGCCGCCGGGGGGCAACCAGGGGGCTGCCTGCCACAACTACTGCCTGCCAGAGGCATCCACAATAAGTAGCCACAGGCAGCAGCGGCAGCAGCCGCTTGTTTGCTCTACACCTTTCCCTATTAGCCCGCTTTGGGGGGCAGCCAACTGGGTCAAAGTGGCACACAAACCCCCAGGCCCACCAGGCTCCCCCCTGCTCCCCTGTCCCCAGGCCCCTGAGCGATCATTAGGCGAGTCGCTGGAAACAATCTTCAGCCCACAGGGGCCAAAAACGAAACGAAACGAAACGAAATGTTGACAACCAAAAGTGCAGGCAAATGTATCATAAATTTTCATATAATTTTCCAGTCTGGAGAAGGAGCCCCAGCCTGTTGGCCTGCCAAACACTTGCAGCAGCAGCCGAAGCAGCCGCAGCAGCAGCTGTGTGGCAAGACAAACAAAAGCAGCAACAACAACAATGATCGCTGCTTGTAGTTAATTTTTCACAAGTGACTGCCAGATTTGTGCAACAAACGAGAGAAGCGGGTTTCGGCGGGGCACAGCCACACTGCCACACAGCCTGACCTGTCGCGACTTTTGCCAGGTGCACGGAAAATACTTCTCTGAGACTCTTTTTCTTTTTTCTCTATCTCTTTTTCTCTTTTTTCTCGCTTCGAGGCTGTTGGGCTTTCGGCAGTCACTTAATGTTTTTTTCGGTTCTGCAGCTGAGACGATAATTAATTCGGAGCACAAAACACTCGGTGCCCCCTCTAACCCCCGGATTTCTATATATAGCTATAGCCCATAGCCTGCTGCCTCCATTCCGGTTCAATTATGTCCAAGGAATTTCTGGGGGGGAGGGATTGGTGGACGGTAGTCCGAAAAAGTCTGAGATTTGGGGCAGTTCCATTTCATGTGGAGGCAGCTGCGGGGCCACTGACTGACATGCCACACATTCCACAAAGGAACGGGAGGGGGGCTGCAGCAAAAGGTTTTCTATTGCCAAAATGTGGCAGGAAGAACAGGAAGCCAAAAGCCGATCCCGAGCGGTGGCAGCTGCCTCAAAGAAGACCCAGAAGAGGCTCGTGAGTTCTAGGAGCGCAAAGAGTGCCCAAAGTGTGCCCCAAAGAGTGACCCAAAGAGTGCCCCAAAGAGTGCCCCAAAGAGTGCCCCAAAGAGTGCCCCAAAGAGTGACCCAAAGAGTGCCTCAAATAGTGCCCCCAAGAGTGCCCCAAAGAGTGCCCTCAATGAAGCTCCACTCATTTTTTCTAATCATATTCATTCCTAATGCCAAGGATTCGTTTGATGGTCCTCAGCTTGGAGAGCACTTTTCTGGGATAAAAGCGAGACTTTGTGGCTCTGCCTTTTTTGGGGCATGCCACACCTTTGTCTTTGATCAGATATTCCGCCTAATCCTGGGATAATTTGCGTTTGGACCATGGGAATCGCATTGCAACATGGAAAAACGAAAGAAAAGCAAGCAAAAAAAAAACACTTAACAATCGGAAAATGTCACCATTTAATTACGCACACAAAACAGTTTAAAGTTGCTGCAACTTGTGGCAGCAGCTGTCACAGTGACAGCAGCAGTGAGGCAGCAGCAGCAGCAGCAACTTGCGGCAACAGCAGCAGCCGCACTAAGGCATTGCACAAATCTCGTCAGAAATTAACATAAATCCAATCACAAAAGCCCGCGCACACACGTAGCACGTTAGCCGCCACAGGGGGAGGGGGATGGAAAGCCGTAGGACGGCGATCGTTTAAGCTGTGCGGCAAGTGGGTGGGGAGGGGGGGGGGGATCGCTACGGATCGGTTCGGATCGGATCGGATCGGATCGGATCTGTCTGCCTGTCCGCCTTGGTCTTTGCATCTCAAACGGGCATCTGTCTCTTGTGTGTTGGCCGTCATGTTGCGCCTGCGCCTTGCAACTGCAACTGCATTTGAATCCCCATATCTGCCTCTGCCTCTGAGACTCTGTGAGACTCGGAGACTCGGAGACTCTGCGCCCACGCGACTAATCGCGCAACTGTGCAACGCCAACTGCAGTTACGTCTGTGGCACATTTCTGCCGCTGCTGCCGCTGCTGCCTCTGTGTTTTGATTGGTTTTCTGTTGCAAGTTGACAGTGCAGCACCGAGCTAGGGTAGCCACAGGGTATCCTTCTGTTTGTGCCCCCCAGATGGCAGGCAATCCCAAGTGGCATGCGGCAGGGTATCCCCCTGGTCTATACACGAGGACTGTGCTACCTTTTTGTGGATTGTTTTGGATGTGTTTTGCATGTTGGCTAACTGTCTGGCTCTGCCACATGCCCCCTGCACAGGAGACACTTTGCGTTCCTTTTATTTTTATTGGCGGGAATTGTGTGGATTCTGCTGTGGCGGCAACGGGCTACTCATGCCACATAAATGTTGCATTCAGCCGGAGAGCCAAACCAAAGAAAAACAATTCAATTATCAGAAAATGCAAATGCCAAATGGTGTCTTGAAGGAATGCCTTGAGAAATGTCCGCCAGAGCACAGGCCAAGGCAGGGAGTGGGCGGGCGGTAGGCAGGGGCTGGGAGCGGTAGGGCAGGGAGCGGAATTGCACTCGTGACATATTCGGGCGTGTATCTTGATTTCATTTTATTCAATTTTCCAACAACTAAACTGAAACTGCAAAAGGAGGAGCAGCCGCAGCAGATAAGCAGCATCAGGCACAAGATGAGAGGAGGAAAAACTCTGCCACTCTGCCACTCTGCCACGAGAAGGAGAACGCTCTAGGCGCAACCTTCTGGCAGGGCGAGGAGCAGGAGGGCCCGCGACAGACGCAAATTATATGGCTTGTAGTCTGTGCAACATGTTGACAACCAGGCGCAACCAGGCAGGCAACAAACACGTAGCTGTAGCGGGACCCTGGCGGCAGGTGGCAGGTGGCAGGGGCAGGCATTTCCGTTTCACAATTAACGTTCTACGTGACAAGTGACACCGATTTTACCACCTTTTGCCACCTTTGCCGCTTGTCTGTTATGTTCCATGTTCCCCCCTGTTGGCCCTGTTGCATGTTGTTGCTGTTGTTGTTTTTTTTTTGGGGTAGACCACCATCAGGGCCGCCCCAGAGTCGCAGAGAGCGTGCTGCAGATGCACGTTCCGCGATTGTGTGCGCAGTTTTGTTTTCGGGTTAATGGAGATGATTTGTTGCCCTATTCTAATGCAACACAATGTGGCACACAGGCATACAGGCATACAGGCAGGCACCTCTGCCACTCTCTTCCCCTCTCTCTCTATCTCTCTCTGAAAAAGTGGCAATAAAACGGCTGACTCTGCTGGCCATATATGGGGGTTAGAGCCACAGCAACAGCCACAGACTCTCGGACTCGGACTCCAACTGAAACTCAAACTCAGACTCAGACTTGGAGTTTTCCGGAGTTATGAAATTGACAAATTGCCACAGCAGCCGCTTGACCTTTGCCGCTGTGACCCTGTGACGACGACGACGCCTAACCATGAGGTTCTGCCTCTGCCTCTGCCTCTTCGCTCTGCCTCACTGTGGTTGCAAGTTGCTGGCTGCATGGGGGTCAGTGTGTGTGTGGGTCTTCCATGCATGCCGCGCTGACAATGAACTGAGTTATGGCCATGCAGATGGAAATTCGTTTCGACCAAAACAGCGAGAAGAGTGTGGCAGCCACAGAGGAAAAGGCAGAGGCAGAGGCCACCATAAACGACCAACAACGGACCAACATCATCGTATGTGGCATGTTGTTTTCCAGTGAAATGCAAATGGAAATGGAAATGGAAATGGGGAGAGTTCACAAAAGTTCAGGGGAGCTGCAGGAGAAAGATACTGCGGCTTGGTGGCAAGGTGAGAGAATGTTTCAATTAGTTAACGTCCACTGCGGCAGGGCCGGGAAAAACGGTATCTGCAGCATTAGAACACTTAACAGAAGCTGAGAAAAGAGTAACAGTGGAGTGGGAGTAGTGTAACAGTGGAGTAAGAGGATCTACAGGATCTACAGTGGTATGTAAGGATCTAAACAGCAAGAAAGACCGATAAGAAGTTAACTGCAGCATTAGAACACTTAACAGACGCTTAACATGCGCTTAGAAAAGAGTTACAGTAGAGTAACAGTAAGGTAACAGTAGTGTATCAGTACTGGAACAGCATGTAACAGTGGCAGGACAGTAGCTTAACAGTGGTATGCAGCTGCTGCTTAACAGACCCCCAACCCCATTAACATTAACAGAATTAGCAACATGAATCTATCGCCCAGCATCATCACACATAAGCAACATCATGCAAAGCAACACCTGAAGCGCACAACCAAAGGAAAGGAGTGGGAGAGGAGAGGAGGACGAGGAGGAGGGAGGGGAGTTCCAAACACCTCATAGATACATAGATCGAATCGGTGTCAAATCAACACAGTATTTTGTCGATTCGATCGTTGTCAAACTCTGTTTTAGCTTTTGCTTTCTGCTTTTTTTTCTCTTTTTTGCTTTTCTCATTCAAATTCATGCAAAGGCGAGCGAGCAACATGACCACCGATCGGTTTGGCACCTCGCAACATCAGAGATTTAAGATTTTAGATGGTTAATTTATGCTACGACGGCGCATTTGCATAGAGCGTTGATTACAAAACTGCCAATCTGCTTGCTTGCCTCCCCCTCGTTCCCCTACTCTTGGATGGGCTGGCAACATACAATATTTGTTGCTCTTGCTTGCTCCCAAACAACATGTCGCCTCTTCTCGCCTGTCAACATTTCCTGGCTACACGATGCGTTTAACACCGACGGCATTTGTGTCTAAGCGCGGGAACTCTTGTGTGAAACACCGACGGCAGAAAACGCATCGTTTGGCTGCAGTTGCAAGTGTTGGAAAAAACGCTTTTTGACAGGCGGAAATTGTTGCCCGCTTGTCCGTTTGCCTGGTTTGCCTGTTTGTTATGGCAAATTCAATCAGCGGAGAGGGCAAGCCAGGTCAAATGCCACTAATGAGTTGCCCCACACGCAGCCGCGGCGGGGCTAGCGATGAGAGGCGATGAGGCCCAGCCCATGCCCCAATCTCGTGGCTGCAACAACACTCAAGGCTATTTTATCAATGTGTTGCCGTTGCTGTTGCTGGTTTGCGGTAATTGCAGCATCATCTTGAAACTTATTACATGCCCCATCCATGCCACAGCCTCTACTGATGCTGCTGCTGCTGCTGCTGCAACAGCAACAACAATGATAAAGCCGTTGCTGATGACAATCGCCTAGACCTGGACATGGACATGGCCTGGGATTCAAGCCCGCTCTGTCTCTGGCCTGAGACTTGGCTCTTTTTTGTTGGCCGCTTCGATGAGTTGAAAAGTGCAGCAGCAGCCGCGGCAGCAGCAGCAGCCACTTCGGTGCAGCAGCTGCTTAGATTTATTGGTCTTAAGTAGCAGCAAAATGCGTCTTTTGTCGTAGTTAAAGTTTATTGGCCACATTATCCCCCCTGCCCCTGCCCCTGCCCTGCCCCTAGCGGATATTTCTGCTGAGTTGTGCCTCAGATAAACATCATTCATTTGAGTACGAGTCAAGTCGAGTGCAGTTTATTTATGCCACAAGCAACGGGCAACGTGGCAACGTTGCAACAGGCAACGGCTGTGATGACAACAACATGAGCGTTTATTACAATGCATTAAAATATCAGATTATCGGCAATTACCAGCCAGCCAGAGAGAAAAACACACACAAAGCGAGAGAAAGGTCCAAAAGGCAGGAATGTCATAAATAGTAGCAAAAGATACAATATCTCAGGGTAAAGCTAGGGATAATTGGTAGATAAAAAGAATTAAATCACAAATATTGTTTAGACCGAAAAAGAAAAGTCAAGGGACTTGCGAGACCCCGGAACGGGTGCATCGGTACTGCGAGTGGCCAACTGATTGCAAGCAAGCATCAGTATTTCTTTTTACCACTCAAATACAGCTCTTAGCCAATAAATAATATGAAATCTATTCCAGATACATAATACCCACCACGAAATAATATCAGAAATCCAATCTCTTAACCAATTTGGGACCCCCGTAAATAACTCAATAACCAAATTCTAATACAAATATCAATATCACCTTCAAAAAATCTTCATCAATCTCTGCCTCTGCCTCTGCTTCATGCCTCTGCCCCTGCCCCATGCCTCTCATGCCTTATGCCCATAAAAATAACGTTTTCTGCAGTTCAATTTTTGGGTCGTAGCCCCAGCCACACATTTCGTGACAGCAACAACAACAACAACGCTCCAAATTTAACCAAAATGAAAATCGAAGAAAAAAATGGTTTCCAAAAATGTTGCATTTTGTGGTTGACCTTTTTGGTTATAAATGCATTTAAAATAAATATGCCATAATTTATGCATAACATTAAAAAAAAAAACAGAAATCCAAAATCCAACTATTTGGATGGAGCTGCTACCAGTTGCTGCCTGCCCGCCTGGGGGCTGTATCTGTATCTCTCTGACTGTTGTCATAAGCCATGAAAATAAACTACATTTACCACCTCACCTCACCTCTCCCCTGCTCACCCACCAACCGATGCTGCCTGCCACAGAAGCCGAACGAATGACAGAGCCCTAAGTGGCAGGCAGCCAGCCAGCCAGCCAGCTTCTCCACTGAAGCTTAAGATTCGGCAGCCACAGCAGCCTCGACTCAATCGTCAACTCATTGAGATATTGATCTGGCCCCTCTGATACCCCTCGCCCCTGCTTTCAGCCAGCTTTAGTTTTTTGGCCAAGAGTCAGTCAGATCATCCAGCCGCCGGGGCCCCCGATAGTGAACTATTGTTATTTCACGAACTGTGACACGTTGGATTTTTTTTGGGTTTTGTTTGCTTTTTTGTGCTGTTTTTTTCGATGTTTGCTATAAGTTTTTGTACCCTGTAAGAAAAGGAGTACACGACTTAGAAGAAAGCAAAGGCGGGCAGTCCTTAAGAGCCAAAGGATTACTTGAATGTGCCAAAGATAATTGGGAAAAAGGCAAAGGCATCTGTGAAGAAAATGCAGAATAAGCATGGGAGAGCACAAGGGAGAGGCAGAAGAAAAAACAGAGAGAAGAAAGAAGAACTCGAGGCTCATCAACACCGCTGCTCTCTTTCGAGGACCTTTGGAGAGCACAAGGGATAGGCAGAAGAAAAACAAGAGAGAAGAAAGAAGAACTCGAGGCTTTCGATCATTCATCGTTTCGTCATCAACACAGCTGCTCTCTTTCAAGGACCTTCTGTCTGTTGTGCAAAGCGTAAAACGTTTCGCTATCCCTTTCTAGCGCTTGTCTGTCTGAGAACCAAGAGAGCAAGTAGCAACATTGGATGGTCCTCACCACAGCGGAGGGCGTAACCTTATGACTGAAAACCTCAGGACAGAGAGAGTGAGGAGTGGAAGAGAGCTGTGAATGCGAAGGAAGAGAGCGAGTGCCAATGCAATACAACGGCTTGAAATGGGGATCAGTATTTCCAGGGTATTCAAAGCTTCGACTCCATAACTTGGTCTTGCTTTCATGCCTCTTAGTCGTTGTTGTTGTTATTATTCCTTCATTTTGTTTCTTTTCTTTTTTTGGTATTATTTATTTCTTTATTGTACAATGAGTAAATAAATTCGCTGCTACCGTTGTGGCTGCCGCTGCTGCTGCTCGACTGTACCCCACCCTCACTCGACCTTTTGTGGCAGTAGCAGCAAAAACCCGGCTAAATGTTGGCCTGCGATTTATCATTATCGTGACTTGTGATCTCCGTTTGAGCCTGATTCGAACCTTTTTTTGTTTTTTTTGGTAGTTTCTATTGTTGCAGGGGGCTGTGGGGGGTGGGGGGTGCGGGGGTCTTGTGTTTTGTGTTGTTTTGTAAGTTAAATTAACATGTTTTTTGCTTTGAGTGACATTTGTAGGTGTACAATGTGGCACAAATGAAGTGAAGTGTGCAACAAATATGGCCAGGGCAGGCCAGGAGATTGGAGGCTCTCGATTGCGCCCGACTGTGACTGTGGGTCAAGAGGTGGCCTGGCATGGGAAATGCAACACCCCCCACCCCCCCGCGAAAGGAGGAGCCTCTCTATCTGGGGATGGGAGTCTTGTCAATCCGTTACCAACGCCCGCCTCCCACACAGACAATTCGTCACCCAATTCGCGGCGCAAAAGCATGACCGTAACATTAAAATAACAATCGTCTACCACTTACTTATCGCCAAAGCATCAATGGGGCTCCCCCCACCCCCAGTCCCCCTCTAGCCATGGTAACGCCTTCTCTTCAATCTCCAGCGAACGATCTGTTTAAAGTCTAAGTATGCCCCATGGCGACACTTGAGTTATGTCGGACCCCCCAACCCCAACCCCTTGACTCCAACTCGAACTCAAAATCCGTAAAATCAATTTGCCAAAACGTCTACAACTTTATCAGAGAGAGAGAGAGAGAAGAGGCACCCCCTGCGATCCACCCACCCACCATTTGAACCCGCATCAAATGCCACATAGACAACTCCATCCAACCAAGCAACCAACCATCCATCCATCTATCCATCCATCCATCCATCCATCCATCCATCTGCCTGGGATCAATCATAGCTGGAAGGCAGCTCCAGCCACAACTGAGGGAAACTTCTTTTCGGGGCTATCGTTGGGGCCATATCAATTGACTTTTCATGGCCCAAAAAACATAAATTACAGTCATGCCTCCCTCCCACCACCCCCCAAAAACAAAAAAAAAAAACAGAGTGCCAAATATAATAATTTCAAGTTTTGGGGAGCAGAGGACTACAATTTTCGCATCAAACGCTTTCAACTAATGCCAGAGATTATGACAAATGGGGGGGGAAACCTCTAGCAGGAAATGGCATGGAATTGATATTGTTGCAGTTGCAGTTGCAGCTGTGTTGCACTTGTTATGCGAGCAGTGCAACATGTGCAACATGCTTGCAGATTACTTTTTTTGTGGGTCACTTTGGGGCTCTGGAGGTTAATCAAAAATAGTTGACCCTTCGACAGAGATCTCTCCCCCTCTCTCTCTCTGTCTCGCTCTCCCTCTACCACGCATGCCTCTAGCCTTAATTGGCCAGCATATAAAAGAGAGAGAGGTAGAAAATGGCTTAATCAAGGCGTTGGTCAGGCCCGATCGCACGTTAATGGCCCATAAACATGGCTGGCAGGGGGGCGGGGGGGTGCCAAGCGATTGCTTGGCTAATTTGTCGCTGGCCAGGCATCCAGGCATCGCGGCATCAGGCAATCAGACAGCATCATGGGGCAAGTGCAACACTGGGAGAGTGTCTGTGCGAGAGTATCTGTGTGTGTGTGTGTGTGTGTTGTTTACTGTCAAATGCTGACATTTGCAACGGTCGCTCCAATATGTTTGACATTCATTTGGCGATCATTCGGCCGGCCAAAGCATGTTGCCAAAGTGCCTGACATTTTGCGTTTGCATAACACAGCCATGCCACAACAACAGGCACAACAAGTGCAACTGCCACAGATGCAACGGGCAACAACAGGCAACAACAGGCCAAATCAAATGCAGTACATCAACTGATTGCACTTGTTGCACCGCACCAATCGATGGATGGAATGGAGGAGGAGGAGGAGGCGCAGTGGAGGAGGTGGGAGAGGAGTGGAGGAGCAGTGAAGGAGGAGGGGAGTGGAGGAGCAGTGAAGGAGGAGAGGAGTGGAGGAGCAGTGAAGGAGGAGGGGAGTGGAGGTGGAGGTGAAGTGGTGTGGAGTGGAGGAGGCGACAACCCCACAAACGAAGCAACCGAACACAACGAGTTTTGCAACAACGTGGAATGCAAATGTCGCCGGTAACATGATGCGGCAACATGTTGCCGAGTGTCTGAGTGTCCACCACCACCACCACCACAATCACCACCACCACCACCACAATCACCACCATCCATACCCTGCGAAAGCAGATGCCATTAGCTATGAAAGAGTCCTGCCAAAAGATTGTTGTTTTTGCGATGATTAAAGATTGATAAGAGCGATTTTGGTGCAGAATGCTGCTACGAGTCGTTGACCGGGTGCATCGGTACTGCGACTGGCCAACTGCAACTGCAAGAAAAGTGATCTACGTGTCTATTGTAGAGGAAATTACTGGAAGGAAGTAGGGGAAAGTTTTTATAGAGTATCCCAGAATCCCATCGATAGTCCAGCAAAAGTCTCTGCCAACAGTCACTCTCCCTGTCTGGTTTTTTGTTTTTCTTGCTGCTGTCGTGGCGAGGGGGCGGGGGGAGAGGTGGGGAAATGCGTTTGCAATAAAAAATCAGCCACATAAACGGGGCACTTAACAACAATAGTTGATTGATTGTCGACAATTGGCAGACCCGAGAGCTCTTTTGACAGCTCTCGCTGTTTGTTGTTTGTTGTTGTGTGTTGCAGGTGTTGCCTGGTTATTGATTTGCCTTACCCCCCACCCCCACCCCCATCCCCCACTCCATCTACTGCTTTTCGTGTGTCTTGCATACGAGTAAAATTTTGGCTAAAAACCCAAAGTCTCACGACACTGAGGCTTAATGGTCGATGGCTGTGTCTGTGACCGAACACTGAGGCTTAACCGTCTCTATGGGCCAGGGCTTAAAGCGCTACTTACAACAGCTAAGGGACCACACAAACATTCCAGTGTATTCCCCACAGTTATTTGATACTCCTTGAAAATTGGCATCTGAGATCTAGCCTTTGGTATTTGGTATACAAGTTCATGCGGGAGGCATGTTTTTTGTTTTGCCATAACTTTTTTATGGTATTTTTATTACCTTCATGAAGATTTCTCTTTAATTCTGATTGACAGCCAAGATACTGTTCTTTTTTAATGTTAAATATAGGAAATTTTAGAACACTTTTCCCTATTTAATAATCATTTTTTGATCCTAAGTTTTCAGTAGTTACAGCTACAATATTTTTGATATATTTTGATATTTTTCATATATTTTTAATTTATTTTTATGTCTATTTCGTTTCAGGTAAGTTAAAATCTTTTGATGGAAACTGATGCAAACCATACGAAAGTTACATATTTTATGTTGCAGAAGATCTTTACTTTAAGATCTGTGTAGGGGATACCAAATACGATTACGATTCGATTACGATACGATGACGATTAAGATTCATGTGGAGGATTGAAACATTACGGTTATACGGTTTAAGCACTCAATGGGAAACGAAGGCAACGAAACTTATGTATGTCAGTCTTCATCGCTGATTCTGCTCTTCCAAGAGAGGCCAAACGAGAGAGAGAGAGAGAGAGCGAGAGAGAGAGAGCGAGAGCGAGAGAGCGAGAGCGAGATGTAATACCTCACCCAGTGTACACTAATAAAGGTAGTCGCATAGAGAGCAGCAAAGAAGGTATTCGTAAGTGTCAAAATGACAGAAGAGAGAGAGACACTCTCACAACTGTTCACAACAGACTGAATCGAAAGAAGCAAAACAGAGAGCGAGCGAGCCGATCCGACTACCTTTATTAGTATACCGTGACCTCACCTATCCAAATGCTTACTTTGCTTTCAGTTGGGTTCGACTCATCCTTCTATGTACCCCAATCCCACTTCTATAATCGTCTAATAAATTCCATGCAGAATGCAGAAGTTTTTCTATTTTCTATCGTTCTTGTCAGGGATTTAAGCTAACGGAAATGAAACATGAAATACCATATTGTTGAAAGCATTTCGAAACACTTGATGTTCATTGCTGGACAATGAAACGTTTCTGGGGGTCTGTTATCTGCCAGCGCTTTGTGTTTTTCTTGACTTTTAGCACATAATTATCTTGGGGTTTTTGCGCCCACAACAGCAGACAATAAACCAGCCAACACACACACACACACACATGAGGGCCAAAAAGAGACGAAAGACGAGACGAGTGGCTTTAATATCCATAAAAAGAAAAGGCAGTTCGTTGAGTTGAGTCGCCATGCAGGCAGGCCAACAGGCAGGCCAAGAGGCAGGCAGGCTTTAAGCCAAAAATGCCACACAAAAGTAAGCCATAAAAAATATTTAACACACCCTCGGACAAAGCTGTTAACAGCGCAGAGCAGAGCAGAGCAGCGCAGCGCAGCCCGCATTGGAAATGCGTAGGATATGGTCATAAAATCGATGTGTGCGTGTGTCCGTGTGTGTGTGTTGCAGCCACAACTCTCGTGTGGCAATGCGCTGAGTTGTTGGCAGTTTTTCTTATGTTTTGGCTTTGGCTGTGGCTTTGGCTTTGGCGACAATTAAAATGCAAACAAATTGAATTTGTGTGTGCGAAAGGTTTGGCTCTCTTGGCTTTTAAGTGTTTTGTGCCATAAACTTGCAACAAACAACCAGGCAACAGCAACAACAACCAACAACCAACAACTTGAAAGAAATGCTGCCTTTTCGAGGGTCGAATCTTGAGATATACTCTCACAGCCACACTGGAAGAGAGCAGTAGCGAATTTGTTGCCTGAAAGTGCCAGAATACCCTCTCGCTTTCCTAGGGTATTCCCATTCCTTGTAGGTTTTGTTGTCGCACGCGCGCTCGCGCGCACTTGCAACAGATTTTGTTTTTGTTGTTGCTGTTTCTTTCTGTTTTTCTTTGCAGGCGAGAAAGTTGGCGTGCCGTTATTTTAATTGCAACATGTTGCCCGGTAATTTGTCTGGCACTCGTAAATGTTGCGACGCTAATTGCCGCGGAAACAACAATGTTGCTGCCGAACTACAAAGCAGCAACAAAAAAAATGGGAAAAAAATAGGAAAAAAATAAAAATTGATTTGCTTTGTGGAGCGAAGTAGTTAACGCCCCGTCCACAGTCCTAAACTGCCGCATAGCCAAAGGTGTACCGTTAACCATTAACCTGTCAACGTGGCCACAGTTTGCAACACCATTTAGTGGCAACACGAAGTTCAAGAGTCTGAAGAGACCCAGCGGCAGCAGTGGCAGCGGCAGCGGCAGGAGCTATCGCTGCGGCCTAATCTATAAGCAGTAATCAAATTTCATGCTTGCAGCGGCCAGCTATCAACTTGCAGCAGCAGCAGCAACAGCGTACGTGGCCTGCCACAGCCCATAATTATGCAACACATGTTCAATGCAACAATTGGCCATAATTTAGTCAAAGGTAATTGAGTAAGCCACCACCACGTCTCGCTGGCTAACGCCACGAAGCGCGCGGGTCTGCTCTATCATTATGCGGTGCCCCCCCGACAACCGATCCTATCCTATCGCCCCTCTGCTCCTCCCCCCCCCACGCACAGTAGTCGTCCGGGGCAGGCAGTAGCCTTGATTGACGACCACAATGAAGATTGAGTGATGTGGCAGTGGCAGAGTGGCAGTGTGGCAGTGGTTGGTGCTTCTGTTGGGCGCCTGCCTTCTGCCTTCTGCCTTGTTTATTTATTTCTAGTTAGTCGCATTAACTCGCTCGACTGTTATATAATTGCATAGCCCCAGCGGATTGGATGGGCATCTATCCTACTACCTTCTATCCCCCTCTCTCTCTCTCTCTCTCTATGTCTCTCTGCCATGGAAATTCCTTGGATCCTTGGATACCCGCCCGTAATTGCAGTACTTAATGATTGAATAATGGAAAGAAAAGAGCGAGCTAAGCGCTTTTGCCTTCAGATCCGATACGATGCAAAGATACAAAGATACAAGATAGAAATTGTTGTTTAATTTGCGGAAATTGTTTGCCAAAGTGTTGGCCGGGGCTTCTTGATTGTTTCTCCTCCATTCAGGATTGCTTTAAGACTCTAAGAATTCCAAATAAAAAATTACCAAAAAAGGAACTTCCGCCTGGAAACAATCAACGCTAGAAGAAGGGGAGGCTTCGCGGTGGGGTGGAGGGGGGGTAATTATCAATCATCAATCAAAATGTACACCCACACGGCAGCGCCTCCGGGGGTGGGGGGGCCAGCCCACTGCACGCCTTCTCATGGCTCTCGTGTATCTAGTATCTTGAATCTCTCGTAACCTTGCGCCGATTTCTCAAACAAACACACACAAAACGCGCTAGAGAGAGATAGAAACATTTCATAGAGCGAAAGGGATGGCGAGAGATATTTGCAATTTTTATGCGCCACAAAAATTATAAATTAAGTACTAATTACATGGAAATACTCTCGTACTCTCGTACTCGCTCGCGTACAGGCCGAACAATCATCTAGAAAATCTGTAAGAAAATCAAACGAATGCCGCACACTGCAATGTGCAACGCTGAGGCAGTGTCGAGGGAACACGCCCACCTAATGCCCAATGCGTGGGCGGTTACACTAATGATCGACAGAACAGAACAACAAAAAACAACAACAACGAAATGTACAGAAAAAATGTATGAAATTAACGAAACTTACAACAAAAAATTGAAAAAAAAACGGAAACCCAAGTCGAAGCTTTAGATACACTTTCAAAACACATTTGGGATTTTTTGGAATTTTTTGGGATTTTTTGTATATATTTCCCTCCTGGCAGTGCAGTGAAACGGTTTAGGGTGTATACTTATCTCTTTCACACTCCTACATTCAAATGCGTGTTCATTCTCTCAGCAAACTGTTCGCGCGCTCAGTGCCAGGAGCTTTCTCTCACGAAGTGCACCCACGCAGGCTTTCGCTCTCGCTCACGAAGTTCACCCACTCAGGCTTTCGCTCTTGCCTTCACCCTCGCCCTCGCCATCGCCTTCGCTCTAGCCATTGCTCTCCTTCGATCCTTCATTCTGTTAAGCTCTCACAGCAACAACAGCAACAAGGCCCTGATCGCTTCCAAGATGACAGCCAACTCTCGCGCTCAGCAAATACGAAGGCTTTGGCTTCTTCGTTTACTTCCTTCATTGCTTGGCAAAGCTCTCTTCAAAGTCAAAGTACTCCCTCTTGGCAAGAGCAGCGTCAAACAGTAAAAACCGAATGAAAACAAACACAAAACCGCCATCCAGCCAGTGTCCATCGAGGCGGAGTGTCCACTGTATTGCAATGCTTGGATGGAACATTTGATTGGTTTAGTAGTGGCATTCGGCATTCGACATTTGGCGTTGCTGTTGCTCGTTGCTCGTTGCTGTTGTTCTGTTGTTCTCTTTGAATGGGGTGATAAATTATTTCCCCGGCATTTACATAAATGCTTTGAATGCATTAATTAAAGTCCAAATGCTTCTCTGACTCCCTCCATGCCACGCCCCCAAATAGACACACAGCCTCCTCCTCCGCAGAGCGAACGAGCGAGGGAGCGAGCAGTTGTTCGGATCCAATCAATTGTTGTTGTTTATTATTGGGCCAGGCCCATAGAGAAGCCATTACCATTTCGATTAGCCAAACGGCCTTACGACTGCCAGAGTATCTTTTGTTTAGCGCGTATCTGCAAATATCTACATACCTATATGCATACGAGTATGTGTATATGTATATTCGCCATTTTAGTTGGCCTGCCGCCGCCTAATTGTTCATAAAAGTCAACAGTCAATAGCTCTTTATGTTTGCGCGTTTGAAATTTATATTTATTTATTGTTATACGCGTACCGATGGGTTTTCTGTTTCTGTTTGTGTGTCTGTGTGTGTGTGTGTGTGTTTTTGTGTGTTTGTGTCTGCTGCAGCTTCATAATTTTTCACAAAAAGACATTCTGCAGTAGCCATTTGGCCAAGACAAGCCACAGCTATAGCCAGAGCCACAGCCAAGGTCTGTGCCATTCTTTACAATTAGCAACTGAATTTATGAGCGATTTCAATTTCAATGCGATTTGTTTGTTGCCGATTGCCGATTGCCTTTTGCCTGACTCTTGGCTCTAAGCTCTTGGCTGTGGGCTAACGAGTTTCGGGCCAAATCAGCAAATCAGCAGCAGCAGCAAATTCAAAGTCAGTGACAGTGTAATTGGAGCAAAAGGGTCAGCCCACAGTATGTTTGAGCAGTATGTGAACCACATTAAAACCCACTTGTAGCTGTTTGGGCCATATCCGTCTGTAAACCACTAGCCAAAGGTATGGCCTGGCCCACTATGAGAGTGATAAATGAAAAGAAAGACATATTTTTAGATACCACAACATTTATTTAATTTATTGATCATTTTTTAGATGATAAATAAGTACATTTTTATTTAACAGTAGAAAAAACAGCAAAAATTTTTCATTAATCTTACAAAATATATCTTAAGGTAAATAAAGAGCTAAAAGAAGGTTTTCCACGAACCCTAAGAGAATATATTTTAGTTCAATTGCTCTGAATTCATAAGGAACCTAATGTCGGGTGCATCGGTACTGCATGGGGTCTTAATTGCTTACTGCACTTGACTTTGGGATGTCGTGTGTGCGAATGAGTTGACAGGTCAGTCATATATTCCATTCTTTATGTATGTTCTTTACTTAGAATAGATTGGTTTTGTGTTTAGACTCTTCTTCCTTAAGTACAATAATGAATGTGTACTTGTTTTACCATCTATGATGAGAAAGCCTTACAAAAGTCTTCCATTTTGATAACCTATCTTATTCTCTAAAGTATTTTTTATGTATTAACTACATCTACATATATATTAACTACTTCTACAACAAAAGAGTGTCTCTACACTTGTTGTGAGTGAAGGTGTCTCCTCCTCCATCACCCTTCACATTTAGCACCTCAGATGTGTGTCCGCAGATACGAGTAGATCTTCTCTGGTCTCTCGCCCTTCACTTGTATCCGAGCACTTGCTTGTTGTATCTTTCATTTGGAATCGAATACTGACATAATTGTCTTAGATCATCGCCCAGTTTAGCGCCCATTTCATGCAATCATTGTAATTCTATTAACAATATCTCAATATCTCTACCTCCCTCTCTCTCGCTCTCCGTATGACATTCAGCAATTGTTTGGTCACGTTAGAACAAGCCATAGGAAACGTAGACCATAAACAATTACGTGGTCGTGTGGTCAAGGGGCAATTTGGTAGATGCTACGATAAGACTAGCTCGACTCTATGATTCTATGACACTGGCCACTGGCCGCTGGGGCACGACTTGCACTTGAACCGCCTCCCAACTATTAGCGGCAACCGATTTCGATTCTGGAAAACTGTAAGAACTCTCGGCTCTCGGGGCTACAGTGTCCTTTTGTCGGGCTTCTGTGGTGCAACATGTCTTTGTCTTTGGTTTTCTTACTGCTGTTGCTGCCGCTGGAGGTTGTCCTGCTGGGGGCCTTTACAGCCCGCGATGTGATCGCACAGCTGAATGAGGATCTCAAGCTCGAACTGAATATCTATTTGGATTGCGACGGACTCGATGAGGTGCTGCCCCGCCTGGAGATGCCCAACATTATACTGAACACGGACTCTGGCGAGCAGCTGCCCAGGATTTTGGGTCGCTTCAGTGAGCGATCGCTCACCATCGCCTGTCGGGAAGACAATCGAACGCTCGCGGCGATTGTGCAACTCCTCTGGGGACTGCAGCACCTGCCGTTACTCTTTCTGCTCTCCTCACAGCAGGACTTTCCCTTTGAGAGGGCTCTTCGCCATGGATTCCTGGGCGTAATGGCCCTCAATCTAAGCGATGGTGCACTCTACACGTATGAGCCATATCCTCGGGTACAGATACGTCGACTGGCGAGCATCTCGGAGTACCAACGCCTGACCCGAATCCGAAATCTGCAGGGGCATGGGGTGCACATCTCTGCGGAGACAATGGCGCCGCGCTGCTTCCACTACACGGATCGCAGGGGCAAGACCGTCTACGCGGGGTACATGTACAAGCTGCTGCACGAGTTCATTCGAATCTACAATGGCACGGAGGTGCCTGTCCAGTGGGCTGTGGATCCCTTACCCCTCAGGCAGGGCTTGCAGCTGTTCAAGGAGGGGGCCATCGATATGGCGCCCAGGATCATCCACACGCTGGGCTGGGTGTTCTACTATCGCAGTGATGTGCTCTTCAATGTGAACGGGTACATTATGGTGCCGTGGGCCGAGCCCCTGCCCAGAGCCTGTATATTGTGAGTCCGTTTGAGGGATCCCTGTGGGCGGGGCTCATCGTGTGCCTTCTCCTGGCCACAGTCGTCATCCGTTGGATGCGTGGCAAGACCAGCAGCCTCACGGTCACCTTCCTGCAGGTGATGCAAATGATGCTGCAGCAGTCGATGAGCAGCATGCAGAATTTCACCCAGGGAGTGCGGCATGTCCTCGTCTTTGTGGCTCTCTTCACCGTGGGCTTTATTCTGAACACCCTGTACCAGGCCCAGCTCTCGAGCACCCTTACCACGGGCCTGTACAAGCCGCAGATCAACAGCTTCGATGATCTCGCCCGCAGCAATCGGAAAATGATGGTGGAACAGTTCGACATCGAGTTCCTGATGAACCTCACCAAATCAAAGGTCATTCAGCCGGAACTCATCAACATCGTCCTCAATACAACGCTCGACGATGTCTTCTACCATCGAAAGCATCTGAACACCACGTACAGCTATCAGGCCATGGAGGATCGCCTCCACTTCGAACTCTTTCAGCAGAAATATCTACGTGTGCCGCTGTTCAAGACTCTGCCGGAGGTCTTCTACCAGGTGCCCTTCTTTGTGGGAGTCAGACATGGTCTACCCTACATGGTTCTCTTCAACGACTACCTGCGACGCATCTGGGAGTCGGGTATACTGATGAAATGGCAGGGGGATGCCTACTTTGAGGGCATATTCAGTGGCGAGATTCGCTTTCACATACCCACGGGCCTGCAGATCCAAGTCTTTGACATGGAATTCTATTATTGCACTTACATATTGCTGGCCCTCGGATGGCTTATCGGCGCCATAGTGTTTTTGATTGAGAGATTGATACACTCGCATCAGCCTGATGTGGGAATTGCTATCGAATAATGCTTAGAAATATATGTACGATCTGTAGCACCCATTGAGTTACTCTGGTAGAAAATTTGGGATTCTTTTCACTCATAATTTTTGAATATATTTGAGCTGAGTTTTGAAATATGGAAACATGAATTGAAATAGGGAATGAATGGACTTTAGGAACAGGTTTAAGTTTGGGGATCCATTCCGAAGGGTGATCTCTCTGGCTCTGGTGACCCATCTGGTTGTGGTGACCCATCTGGCTCTGGTGACCCATCTGTCTGTGGTGACCCATCTAGCTCTGGTGATCTCTCTGGCTCTGGTGACCCATCTGGCTCTGGTGACCCATCTGGCTCTGGTGACCCATCTGGTTGTGGTGACCCATCTGGCTCTGGTGACCCATCTGGCTCTGGTGACCCATCTGGTTGTGGTGACCCATCTGGCTCTGGTGACCCATCTGGCTCTGGTGATCTCTCTGGCTCTGGTGACCCATCTGGTTGTGGTGACCCATCTGGCTCTGGTGACCCATCTGTCTGTGGTGACCCATCTAGCTCTGGTGATCTCTCTGGCTCTGGTGACCCATCTGGCTCTGGTGACCCATCTGGCTCTGGTGACCCATCTGGTTGTGGTGACCCATCTGGCTCTGGTGACCCATCTGGCTCTGGTGACCCATCTGGTTGTGGTGACCCATCTGGCTCTGGTGACCCATCTGGCTCTGGTGATCTCTCTGGCTCTGGTGACCCATCTGGCTCTGGTGACCCATCTGGCTCTGGTGACCTCTCTGGCTCTGGTGACCCATCTGGCTCTGGTGACCCATCTGGTTGTGGTGACCCATCTGGCTCTGGTGACCCATCTGGCTCTGGTGACCCATCTGGCTCTGGTGAACCATCTGGCTCTGGTGACCCCTCTGTCTCTGGTGACCCCGAATCAGCACTTTCCTAAGAGCGGAATATCCCCCATCTGAGTCGTACTCAAATATAAAAAATAAACATTTATATTTATTATTACGAGTATTACTATAAGTATGTTTACTGTTTTTATCATCAATAAAACTGCACTTAAATGAATTAAACTCGAACTGGAGTGAGTGATTTCGATGGAAGTATGGAGGAGCCTCCTGCTGAAGGCCACGAATTGGTGTACGTCGGAAAATACCCGTAATCATGGGCAATCATTTGCATTGTGCAACATATTAGGGCACGCGTCATTGTCCAGTAAGCACTTTCGGATGGTCTAATGATGCCACATGGGGCACTGTTATAAAAAGCAGGGCCCCCGGCAATGTCGCGTCCAGAGTCACTTCAATGGATTTGCTGAGCCTCAACGCGCTGCAGAACCTTTCGCTGCTTTCGCAGACGACGACGACCATCCAAGAGCTCAATGGCCTGTACGCCATCCAACTGAATGTTTTCCTGGACTTTGGCCATAGATGCGACACACAGCCGCCGCCGAGTGCTGTGCCGAGTCTATGGATACGAAATACGGCAAACCAATTGGTGCTCGAGGGGAACTACAGCAGTCGCACGTTGACCATCGTCTACATGGAGGATGCACTGCTCCGACCTTCGCTGAAGTATCTCACGGCTTGGCTGTGGCGTTACCAGCATCTGCAGGTGCTCATCATCTATCCGGGGGCCACACCGGGAAATCTACTGGAAATCTTTGGCTACTGCTGGAAGCAGGGAATGGTGCACATTCTGGTAATGGAACCCGCATCGGGCCGCCTCTACAGCTTCATGCCGTACCCCCAGCTGCGGCTGCTAGCCCTGGGCTCCACTCTGGAGTACTTCAGGCGATCCAGGGGAATGCTCTGGGACTTTCACGGCCAAAACATCACCACGAGCATTGCCTACAACGGGGGACCGCGTTGCTTTGGCTTTCGGGACAGTCACAATCGCTTGATCCTGGCCGGCTATATGCTGCACATGGTCCTGCAGTTCATCAAGCACTTTAATGGCACAATGCAACTGATTTACATCTCGTCCGTGGATCAGGCCCTTGGACTGCTGGTCAATCGCACGATTGACCTCATACCGTATCTGATTGTGCCCGCGGATGAGTATTACGCCGGCACCAAAGTGCTGTACCTCGAGAACTGTGTGATGATGGTGCCCTCGTCGAGGCCGCTGGCAACGTTCTTGTACATGGTGCGACCCTTCACGTGGGGCACGTGGCTCGCGTGGCTGGTGGTGCTGCTGTACTGCTCGGTGGCCCTGCTGGTGCTATCCCAAGGGCGTCTCAATGCGAGTGCCGCCTTCCTGGAGGCCCTCTGTCTGGCCCTGTTCCTGGGCGGGGCAGGCAGGGGTACAGGCTCGCCCCGTGACATAGTGATCTTTATCCTGCTAACAGCCGGTGGCTTCATCTTGACCAATCTGTACCTGGCCCAGCTGTCGACGAGTCTGGCGGCCCGTCTCTATGAGCGGGAGATCAACACCGTGGACGATCTGCCGGGCACCGATCTCAAGTGGTACATGATCGCCTACGATGCCGCTCTGGTGCGCAGTCAGTTCGCCAATCGTCCCAAGGTGGTCAAACACATTCTGGTCGGCTCCAATGAGAAGACGGACGACCTGCGCCGCGAACTGAACACCTGCTGCGTCCACTCCGGCTACGAGGATCGCATCGACTTCATACTCTACCAGCAGAAGCTTCTGCGGTTTCCCATTTTCCGCAAACTGCCCGAGATCCTGTACCAGCAGCCCCACCAGTTCCCTGCCTCCTTCGGGCGTCCCTATGTGCACTTGTTCAACGACTTCACCCAAAGGATGTTCGAGAGCGGCATCCAGCAGAAGATAAAGTGGGACTCGTACCGCCACGGAGTGCAGAGCGGACAGATACAGTTCGGCTTCAGGGATCGCTACATGGAGGTGCGATCGAACGATGTGGAATACTATTATGTGATTGCGGGGCTCTGGCTGGGCGGCATGCTCCTGGCCACCATGGCGTTTCTCAGCGAATACTATGTGTATCCCATGAATAAAGTGTGAATGGAAAAGCATCCCCCACCCCCTAAGAAAACTGCAATTACAAATGAAATATTTCCCTGTCACCTGCTGCTGCTGCTGGCGGTCGGGGTGGGGGAGGGTAACGCCTCCCTTGCAGCCTCATTTGCATGGCCGCTGGCTGCCACTTCAACCTGCTGCTGCCTGCCGCTGCCTGCCTCTGAAGGTGTCTTCGATTATTGCCAAACATTAATTATTTGCGCGCCGTTTTTTCGTACGCCTCCTGCTGCCTCCTTCTGCTTGGCTTTTCCTTCTTTTGTTGCTTTTTGTTTTTTGTGAAAGGCCTGGGCTAGTAGTTCAAATGTTTATTTTTGTGCTGCGCTTTTGTGGTGTATCTTTGATTGCTGGCTACAGCCTGCCTCCTGCCTGCCTGCCTGCCTGCCCCGGCACACTGCAATTTTTTGCGCAATGAATGTGAGACGAGGTACGGTCAGGTCGTCGTAGTCTCTCGCTCTGAGCCTGGCTTATTTATTTTTGGCCAAAATTGCACATTTTCCCATGCTGCCTGTTGCCTGTTGGCTCTCGTTGTTGTTGCTGTTTGCTGTTTGCTGTTGTTGCTGTTTGCTGTTGTTGTCGCGTCTAATCAAGGAGCGGAGTTAAGAGTTGTTGCCTTGGTCGTCGCCCCTCGGTTGCCATTTAGCCCGAAGCGGCTGCCTGCCTCAGCCTCAGCCTCAGCCAGAGCCACAGCCAAAACGATGAATATTGATTTAATTGAAAGTCATTGAGAGGCGCGCACGTACTTCATAGACACGAGGCGGCGGCGGCGGCGGCATCGCTGTTGCTCTATCGGTAGAGGGGAGTCTTGTGGCAAACAGCAGACATTTGTTACCTGTGGGAGGGGAGAGGGGATAAGGGTTTGGGGAGAGCTCCATGGTTTATTCGTATAACAGCTTTAGGTATGGGTATTCCTTGATATTCTGCCTAATTGGTTTGGATATATATATATATACATATACATATATATATATATATGTATACCTGAACCATCTGTTAGTGTATTAGTTTCTTCGCTTTTGTGGCAGCTTTTCCTTTTCTTGCTGTTGTCATGGCTTTCCATTTGGTGTGGCAGCAAACCGAACGCCGATCGCAGCTTGTGCCCTCCCACATGCCACACCACAAACACACAAACACACACACACACACACACACTCACACACACATGGGGCAAGAACCGACGCCCCAGCTAAAGTTTGTTGTTGTTGCTGTTGCTGCTGGCACATTGACACAGTTTTCCGTGTGGCAGATGTGCCCAAGCAGCAGCCCTCCTCCTCCTCCTCCTCCTCCGCCTGCTGCAGCTCCTCCTCCTCCCCCTCATCCTCCTCTGCCCTCTCTCTCTCTCTCTCTCTATATTGGAATTTTGTCGACTTGTTTTCTGCTTTGGCGTCGTCGTCGTTGGCGATGCTGCCAAATGTCAAAAGGTTAATACGTGAATTAACAGCAAATTTCTTTGACTTGTGTGTGACTGCATGCCTGCCTTTACGCTACCCTGTAGCGGGGCACACGGGGGCATGATGTTTTTTCGCTCATTTTGAAGACTCGCAAAGAAAACTACGACTTTGGCTTGTGGATTCGGTAAGGGTATCTCCGCCTTCGGCCCTCGGAGTGGGCGTTTAGCTGTTGTTTGTCTTCTTCGTGCAGCTGCTGGCTGGCGCTTTCATTGGAATGCGGGCGTTGCTATGTTTGTTGATTTTCCTCCTTATTTTTCGGGGGTCCATCCGCTTTCTTCGCCGCTGCAGCAGCAGCAACAGCATGTGGCAGGGATGGGGCACACATACTCGTACGAGTATTACATTAAAATGGAAAATGGAAAACTGAAAATGGCTTTTTGTTCATAGTTTGTCTCTGGTCTATGCTAATAAATCAATGGGGGCCGAATTCCTTACATTTTCCCAGGGCAAAAGCCCAAGAAGGAAGCTCTTAAGTATGTTGTAAATTTTCCCATGTGTTGAGGAATTTAACAGGGAATTTTCTTTGCTTTTTTTCTTGTTTTTCTTGGGGGGGAAAGCACTTAATTAAAATCAGTTTTAAGACGAAAATATTTAGAGTGTAATTTAATGGAATTTCACATTCTTTTCATATTTTATTATAAACTTAAAATTTTTTTTTTCAAAGTTTAATTTCTAAGCAATTTTCAGTGACTTTTCTTTAGTTTTCTATAGGTTTTACTCAAGTTTCAACGGACTTTAGTTTCGATTAGATTAGACCCATCGAATGGGTCTTATAGAGGATTCCCTGCATATTCACTTCCTTCTAGTCCTATTCAAAAAGTTAATCAAAGTTCCTCAACCCAAAAGTCCCTGATCTGTGATGAACTTTTGCCATTCAGTTGTCCTTGCTGCTTAGCGAGGACAGCAACCGTTTTGTTCCTTTGTTAGAAATATCCTAGCTAGAAATATCCTCGCTAAGCAGCAAGGACAGCAACCGTTTTGTGCCTAACATATTTCTTGTTCCTTCCTTGCTCCTTAGCGAGGACAACAACCGATTTGTGGCTAGCAAGAAATATCCTTGCTCCTTAGCGCGGACAACAACCCTTTTGTGGCTAGCAAGAAATATCCTTGCAATGGTTCTGTCCCAGACCGGCAGATGGCGTCACTTCCAGCTGGGAAAAATAATGTTCAATTATTTGGAAAATTCCAGGCCAAACGCTCGATTGAGTTTTCTCAAAATGCAAGCCATATGCAACCCACATTTGTGCGATAGATCTCTCGATTAAGCCCCCAACCCCCGCCACCACTGAGAGAGGGGGGATGGAGGGATATGCAAATTTCTGTGTGCCACAACGGCGGCGGCAAGTGCATAATTTTTATTATTATTATTATTATTTGCCATGTGGCGGCTGTGGCGCTACAGAAGTGCCAATCTCTGGGACCAGATCGAACAGCCTACAGCTTATACACAGAGTGTGCTGCCCCCCAGGCCCCCTCCCCTCATGCCACGGCTTGTGGCAGTCAGCCTCAGCGTTAGATTCAATTCATTAGGCGATCGTTTGGCCACAGCCACAGCGATTAGATCGCTCAGCAAAAAACAACAACAAAAACACTGTATGTATGTAGTATAGTGTATCTGTTATCTATTATCTATATTATATTTAGTTGAATGGACCAACTGACAATTTATTGGCATTTTCTTGGGTAAATTATGTTATTTCAATAGGAAAATCATTTTCGTTTTCATTTTTCTCTTTTTATTGCCACACCACACACTTTACTTTATGAAAAAGTATCTTGCGGCTTGACTTTATCTGTATCTAGTTCTAGTGTGTGTGAAAAGTGGTTGAATCGCGATAAGGCGGACGCTCACCGATCGTAGATTTCCCCTCTGCTGCCCCTCTGCTGCCCCCCTGCTGCCTCTTTCCATTTTAATTGATTCTTAATGGAAAATATTTCCTTATCACGATTGCAAATTTATGAAAATGTTAATTACAAATCGACATAGATACAGATACAGAGAGTCGCTGGCACAGTTACAGTTACAACATGTTTTAGCCGTAATTCAAAACCAATTTTCGTTAGTTTTTCTTTGTTTTTTTTTTGTGGCAAAAAACTGTCAAAGATTTTGTGAGAATTTCCAAAGCGATAAATGGAAATAATCACAGCGGGAGGTGAGGCATTCGACTGGGGGGAGGGGGAGGGGAAATCGATACTCCATTCCATGGCTAGACTTTCGGTTTATGTTCCATGCGAGATCTATGAAGGTTCTTAACTTTACAGCTTTTCATGGACATGTTTTCCCCTAAGAGAAAAGACAAGTTTCAATGTTTTATGGCCCATAATCCCCACTGGAATCGATACCCAATCGCTCTTGGCTTTTTATGGGATTATCAGTGGTATGTGTGTGTGTGTGTGTGTGTGCTTTAACGATCGAACTTTTTAATGGTTTCATCGTTTTGGTTCATCCTTAATCTGTACTCGAAACTCTAGCAATATTCTGCCTTAAGGAATTTCCATATAAGTCGCCCAAAACCCCCCGAAATAAAATCACAAAATTTTTGGGAATGCGATTATATTTTCTCTTAAAGATTGTACCAATGAAATTTTCTGGAATATTCGAAATATCTTAAGTTTTATGGCAGATACTCGCAAGTATTTTCCCTCAATTTGATGGATTTTTTTTTTGTGGATTAATTATATGATCTTATATGAGCTTTTACGATCCATTGATTTCGTTTTAGTCATGCCAGCCATAACTTGTACCCCCACCCCTCTTTCGCTCAACGTATGCGTTCCCCTCCCCCTCTTTCTCTCTTCCCATGCGCACTGTCCCCCCTTTTTCTTGCTCTCTCTCTTCGCTGTCCTCCAGCCATCTCTCTCTCCTCTCTTCGCTCTGTCCCCCCTCTTTCTCTCTCTCTCTTCGCTCTGTTCCCCCTCTTTCTCTCTCTATGAGCTCTGTTTCCCCTCTTTCGTTCTCTCTATGCGCCCCCTCCCCCCACTTTCTCTCTCCCTCTCTCTCTATCGGCTCTGTCCCCCCTCTTTCTCTCTCTCCCTCTATCTTTTATCCAATTTAACGATCCATAAACACTGACTGCCGTATAGAAACGATTTTATAGATATTGATGCCATGATCTGATCTAATTTCCACCCCCCCACCCCAAATAGAGAGATTGAGAGAGGGAGGGTCGAAAATTTAACGATCGTTTTGGGCCATCTGTTGGCAGCGCAGCACTTGACTTGGGCACATTTAATGACATCATTTGAATGCACTTTGCCTGGGATCTGGATCTGTATACATACATATATGTATCTGTATCTTTATATCTCTGTCTGCCACTGCCTCAGACTCAGCCTCAGTCTCTGCCTCAGTCTCTGCCTAATAGCTGTCCCATATGGGCAGACATTTAAATTCCCATCTGTCCCAAAGTCCATGCATATTTGCCGCTGCTTTGACGCCATTGTTGCATGCAACGCCGCGGCTGGGCGGCTGGGCGACTGGGCGGCTGGGGGCGTCACAGTAGTCGGCAAAATGAAATTTCATATTTTTTCATAATTTTTTGCCGCTACAATTCTGTCGGGGATTCTGTCGGGGAAAATGGGATTCTCTGGAATGGGTCCTCGGACGGAGACTTCATTTAATGTCCTCCACCCCCTGGAGGCGCAGACAGAGTCGCATTTAGCAATTGCAGAAACCAGAGAGAGACGGGGAGACAGGGAGAGTGAGAGTGGGAGAGAGAGAGAGAGAGAACAGCGAATGGCCATGGCCAAAAGCAAATGTCGGTCTGCATGGGGGGCAAGGGGGGACATGGGGGGCAGGGGGGGTTGTGTGCATCCTTTTTCGTAGCTGTGTGGCGGAGGCTGTACAGAAATCCTTTTTGTCTGGGCCGCGTCGCTTCTCATTTTCGCCAGGCGTTAATATTAAAATGCATGTAAAAATGCAGGACTCGCAGGAGGCGTGGAAGACACCAGAGTGAGAGAGAGGGAGAGAGAGCAAGAGGGAGAGCAAGAGGGAGAGAGATGGTCGCTTGAGATGGTTTTGCTATAAGAAATTATGATATGTTTAATTACCAAGTGGAGAGGTAGGTGGGAGGAGGCACGTGCCCCAGCACCATATCTTCTTTCCCTCTCCCTCTCTCTCTCTCTTTCTCTCACTCGTTCATTAACATCTGCTGTCAGCACATTTGGCACGGGCAACACTTGGCGGCGTTTGCCCCATGCCACACCATGCCATGCCATGCCACTCCACTCCACTCCACTCGGTGGCATGTGCATTTCCCAAAGCGCGCGCGTCTCCACAATTTGCACCTTTTTAATTAACGTGATTGCAGTCGCACCATCCACCACCCCCTCTCTTTATGCCACATGCAAACGCGTTGATCTATGCTCTACGTGCCCCATACCGTCCCAAGGGGAAGGTTTCTTCTCATCAGCAGCCATGATATGCTGCATGGAGGCTGCTGCTGCTGCTGCCGCCTCCTTCTGCCACAACTGTCTTCTGTCTCAAGTGTGCACTTGCACAAAAAGCATGCAAAAATTCCTTCTAAACTTGGAAAACTCTCTCTCCCCCCCTCTCTCTCTCTTGCTCCCTCACTCCCTGACTTTGCTTTGTCTTTCTGCATAAAGCGAAAGTTGTTGTTGTTGGGTTTTTCGGAGTTTTCCAGCATCATCTTCCAGCTCAATGATGTCACACAATGTCACGTGCTGATTTGTGCTGCTGCTGCCATGGCTAGGGGAGGGGGAGCTGGAGGGGAGGGGTAGGTAGAGCCGCCGCCGCGACAGGTTCATGTGAGCGCTATGGAAATTTCGCTCTTTCTGAGTACTCGACATTTATGCACTTCAGCGCGCACAGAGGTGGGCTCTAAGGGTACAAGGAGCAGGAGGAGGGGGCAGGAGGGGAGGGGGACGGCAGGAGGAGTGGGACGGCAGGAGGAGGCAGCCTCATCCATCGCCAAGAACTTTAAGCCAGCGAAATGTTGCCTCAGAAATGTTGCTTCAGTAAAGCAATGAGATTCGCTCGCGCTCTCGCTCTTGCGCCAACCCCCGGCTCACTTGCTTCGCTCGCTAGCTAGACGACGAAGCAAACATTTGTTTAATAATAGAATAGAGTATTTCCCGCGAAAAGTCCAAGCACTTTTCTCGGGTTGGTATTTTCCGAATCTATTTAAACTTAGCTTAACCAATCGACATTTCATTTCATTAACTTTAATCTGAAAACTTACTAAAAAAAAGCCAAATTTGACGACCCCTATATGACAAAGACTCTCCCTCCATACCTCTCTAGTTCTTCCGATTCCTATAAGAAACACCAGAAACTGTAAACCATTGTTCCTTCCGCTTTGTAGATCGAACAGATCGGACTGTAATTCCCTCTACCTTATAATATATGTACTACCAACTCGCTTCCTAGTCTTAAATTACTGATACTCTCACATCTCACTCGTAATTAGAAGTTGCTTAGTTCTTTTAGTCAGATTTCTAGTCTAACACCTATCATTCCTGCCTGTCCACGCGAGTGGCGCGTTATGCGGCAGCGTCCCTCGGTTGGATGGGTGGGAGGAGGGCTGCGTTCTTGCCTGGGATCCGCGCGTAACAGCCTTCTGCTGGTATCGCTTGGACCACCTGATGGTGCACCTCTATATGGGGATTCGGGGGTATACGGTGAGATTTGGGAGATTTGGGAGATTCTCTCTTTACTGGGGGCTGACCTAAACTAGTAAATTTATTATCTTCTATTTACAGTTAATTTAAGAGTATTTTTATAAAGATTTTATAAAGATCAAAGAGTTTACAGATAGTTTTTGTTCTTTGCTTAAGAATCTGCTGCTAGCAAGTCTTTGGTTTCTTCTAGAGGATTGAATTCTGTGTCTGGCATTAGCATATACACCTAGTGGTAACATTGAGTGATTTATGAGTTACACACACACAAACTTCTTGTCAATGTGCCTCATCGACTGTCTGTCTTTTCAGCCAAGAGAGCCCAAGAGCCCAAAAGCCTAAAAGCCAAAAAAGATTCTTTTTTTTTTTGTATTTTGCAGCAATATTTCGGTGTCGTGTGAAACCTTTGGTGAACCCTTTCACACTTCTGTCTCGTGTCTGGTCTCGCGTGAGGCTCTCTCTCTCCCGCTCTCGCTCGCTCCCTTTCGCTCTCTCGCTCTCTCTCTATCTCTGTTGAGCCGCTAGAGCACTCAAAACAATTTATAATTTCAACGCCTTGAGATAACAAATAGCCCCAGTGGTGTGCACGATTCGACAATTAATCAAATGCCGCGTCGAGTCGCGTCGCTCGTGTTACTTTTTCGGCATAATTACGGTTAAAATGCTGCACGGAAAATGCGGAATACTCGTAGTTGCAGGCACCCCAGACCCAAAGACCCAAAGACCAGACCAGACCAGACCCAAAGACCAGACCAGGCCAAAAGATAGACAGTTAAAAATGACAGCATGGCCAACAAACGAACCGAAGCCAAATGACAAAACCCCAAAAAGCTGCAAGCGGCAAGCGGCAGCGGCAGCGGCAAAAAAAAAATAACATGGCCCGATGATCGATTAGCCAATGCAGTCGCTCAGTCTCCAGTCTTTCAGTCTCCGCAGTCTCGCAGTCTCCGCTGTCTCCGCTGTCTCTAGGCTCCCAGAGTCTCCGGGAATCGGACGGGCGTCGAGTCATGCAAAACAATTGCGGCCACAAATATTGGGACAGCGCCAAATATTGGCCATGGCTATGGCTATGGCTACGGCTATTGCTATTTCTATTTCTTTTGGCATAATTTGGCAATGAATTGATTCGGTTTGTGCATTTGTTGTCTGTCTGGCCAAGCCCTAGAGCCACATTTGGTTACGCTCACGTTCGCGCGGCAGCAAGGCGGCAAAGGAAACCCCTCCTCAGTCCGAAACACCCAAATCGAAACGAAAGAGCGCTTTTTGGGATCGTGAAAAGGGTTTGGCTGCGACTGAGGCTGCGACTGCGACTGCGGCAGCGGCTGTGTGATATTTCATGTTCGCCGACGCCGCCAACGCTGAAAATGTTCGCTGCCGTGCATTGATTGATTGGGTGGATAGTGTGGGAGGTAGTCAAAGTGGGGAAAGTACCGTCCCGTCCCGACCCGTCCCGTCTGTAGGTGGAAATGCTGGGCCAGAATTGTGGCTTCTTTCGTTCCCCCACCCCCTGTGTGCTGCATTTATTCTACATTTATTTACACATGTCCTAACGAATGTGTGTTAGACAGAGATGCAGATGGCTGCCCTGCCTGCCTGGCAGCGCAGTCTCTGTTCTTATCTCTTTTCTTGCTCGATCGTGTTACTGCACGCCGTTTAATGCACGAGCTTCGCTTCCTCCGTTTAACGCACGAGCTTCGGCTACTCGGAGGAGCTCCGTTCCTCGCATGAGCTGCGGCTGCTTGCATGAGCTTCGGCTGCTTGCATGAGCCTCGGCTGCGCCCACGAGCATCGGCTGCGACCGCGAGCATCGGCTGCGACCCCGAGCATCGGCTGCGACCGCGAGCATCGGCTGCGACCGCGAGCCTCGGCGGCTCCCACGAGCTTCGGCTCCTCGTAGAAGCTTCGTTCCTCGTATGAGCTCCGCTCCTCGTATGAGCTTCATTTCCCTCAGAAAAAAGCACGCACTCTTTGAATTAGTTCTTCTATTCTTCATTCCATTGCACTCTCTCGCTCTCTCTCTCTGTCAACAATGCCTGACACCTGGCTGAATGCGAGGGCGACACTTGCTCTCTGACTAAACAGTTACTTTTCTGATCTCCGCAAAACAACAAAAAGGCAGCAACAGCAAAAACCAATAAATGAGAATCAGATTTCACAGAATCACAGGAACGATTTTTCCGATTTTTCAGATTTTTCAGAATTCCTGATTGAATTTCAGATACAAATCGATACCCCTGTCTCTCCCTGTCTCTCTCCCTCCGCAAAATGATTGTATTGATAAATTTTTCATACAAAAAATCTGTCGCTTTAAGCACAGAAAACATTGAATTGTTCTACGTTATTGTGTTCGTGGCGATTCCGTTTTTTTTTTTTCCAGGTTTTGAGTCCTGCCGCACGGCCCCGCACCGCCCTGACCACCCTGCGCTGTGCCGTCCCCACACAGAATTCATGTTCCATGTGCAATTTTTGCATACTTCAGCAAACGCGTCATATTTTCGAGTGGTTTCGCTAACATGCAAAGGACACTTGAGGGCCCGGGCACACAAGTGGATCCTTAAAGAGCATTTCTTCTGCTGCTGCCTGATGCCTGATGCTGCCTGATGCTGCCTGATGCTGCTGCTGCCTGGTGCTGTCGTGGCAGGGGCTTGAGAGTGTAGCTACATTCTGAATGGGCCTGATGAGGAGCAGTGGCAGAGCATCAGGATGAGAATGAGGATGAGGATGATGACGATGATGATGGATGTGACTGCTGAAACAGCAAATGTTGCAAGTGTGTATGTGTGTACAATATGGAGGTAAGCAAATGGGTGGATGGATGGCAAATCAATGCAAATGCTGATCAAATGTTTGCGACATTGAGAGCAAACTACTACAAACAGCGAACGGGTCAAGGGAGGGGTGGAGGGGGGCTGGGGGTTAAAAGGTTTATCAGAATGGAAATATATTGCAATATATTTGCAGTTGCACACTTAATGCATTAATCGCCCAATTGGGTCTTTAAATGACACATTTGCCACACACAGCAAACGAAAATTCAGTGGCTGAATAAATAACAGAATATTTTATGCAATATGCAGATGGAGACGCCCCCTGCCCCGCACCCCCAACCCCCAGCAATCTCTGCATTCTCACCAATTGCAAACTGCAAACAATGCTTGTTGCCATTTCCGTTTCCTGTTTAACCATAAACACACACACACAGTCACACAGGCAGCCACACATCGAGTGGACAGCCGCACATCCTGTGAATAATGCGAATATCATTTACAGTGCCAATCACGACAGACAGACAGACAGAGAGACGGAGAGACGGAGCGACCGACCATCTATATCTAGAAAAAGGTTAACCCACTTTTGGCATACCCTAAGCCCTAAGGAAAGCTATAGCCGTATCCAGTGAAAGTAAAGGGTATCCAGCAGACCAGACACCAACAAAAGTGGAAATCGATTGGCTGTGTGAATGCCACAGATCCTAGCCATCGTTCGAGTGTAAAATGTTTTGCGGTCATTTTAATATAAAATAATTAATTTCAATGTAAATATTTATAACAGCAGAAATATGCCGCATAATTGATACGTTTACGGGCAACAGCAACGGCAGGAAAGAGGCAGGGAAAAGCCAGGGAAGAGCCAGGAAAAAGCCAGGCCAGAGCCATAACTCCGGACAGAATAACGGACTCATGCATGGTAGAGCGGAGAAGTCCATTGATTTGTCCAATTGTCCTTTCAATATTGGCAGTCGCTCATTCGTTGTCGTGTGTGTGTGTGCGTGTGTGTGTGTTGCATTGCCATTCAATCATTGCAAATGAAATAAATGCATTAAATTCATGTGCATCTGCAGCTGCAGCTGGCAGGCCATGGCCCTGGCCAGGCCGTTTCCAAATCAATTCCTGGCAAACAAAATTATTGAAATGATTATTGATTCCATTTGGGGTGGGGTTTCAGTTTCAGTTTCTGGCGTGTGTGGCCACATTTTATGCAATTAAAAGCTTTACACATTTTGCAATCAATATATGAAATAATTAAATGAAATGCCGCTTAATTAAATTGGCACGACCTTTTTTTTTTTGAGACCAGGAACGGGAATGCTGTTTTGATGAAGATGGAGATGATAACAGCAATGGCTCTCCCCACTCTCTCCCTCTCTCTCCTCTCTCTGGACTGTGTGTGGAATGCGTTTAATTTGTTAAGATGACTTTTGTTATGAATATACCCTAACCCAGAGGAGGGCATGAGGTGTTTTGAAGAGCAGTTTGCCATGGTTGCTTGGCCCCTGGTCACGCGCCACCACAAATTCCCGCAGCTCACATCACATCACATCGCAGAAAATGTGACAGCGCTAGTTAGTGTCCGCCTCCGCCTCCGCCTCCTCCAAGTGTTTGTTCTCCTTTTGCCTGCCTTCAATTAAATTCAATTGAATTCTTTTTGTTTTTCTCTCGCTCGCTTGTCTCTGGCGCTGCTCAACGCCTGCGCGCGTGCCTCAATTTAAGAAAAGAAGAGACAGAGAGAGTCCGGGCTGGGATGCACTTTGCGGCAGGCGGCGGCTGTGGCTGTGGCAAGCGATAGTCAAATGAGTGTCGGCGCATTAGAAGGGTATATGGAGCGGAGAGGGGGCCGCGGGGGGAGTAGCTGTGCGCCGCCTGTCAGCGTATCAACGCAATTTGTGCACTCGTCTGACCAAAGACCAAGACCAACTCGACTCGACTCTCGAGTCGAGCCGCAGAGTCGGCCAAATTATGGCCAACGATGCTCGGCGACTGCGCAAAGTGCCCCATAAATTCACGTCGCTGATGAAGTGATAGTGTGTGGTGGCAAAGGAGCGTTGCAGCACGGCAGTGGCGGTGGCAGCGGCACCAGCACCGGCAGTAGTAGCGGAGGCAGCCTCCGCCGATTGTTTATGCCAGCCACATTTCTGCTCAATGGCTTAACTAATGCGCCGCAGATAGGAACCACGGGGTCGGTCTCTCCATTAGAAAGTACCACAAAAACAAATTGCTTAACAGTTGGAATTACATCAGGCTTTGTCCTTCTTTTTGGCGGGTGGGGAGGACTGATGGATTCATCCGCTTTCCGCTAGACATTGACACAGTTTTCCACGCTAATCGAAAATGGGAAAATTTCATCTGTGGGCTTACAACACCTTACAACAGCTACCCCCTCCTGTCCCCTGTCCGCTGTCCTCTGTCCCTTTGTCGACCCGGTCCATTGTCGGACTATTAACCGACCTTCAGCGGAGGCCAGCCAGGAGCCAGCCAGGAGTCAAGGACAATGGCCAAGGTCCATAATTGAAAGTACGCGACCAAGTTGTAAAGCAAATGCAAGGACATCAAGTGCCAGAGACAACGAGCAAAAAATACAAACAAAAGAAGTGAAGAGAGAAGGCCATCTACCAAAAGTCGAAGCATTTGATACTCTTTCAGGATTTTAGGGCAGTGCTCGGTACGGCTGGTGGATAGCAAAAGTCTCTGCTGCAGGCAGCAAGCTTCGGCAATGCGACTTCGGCTCTTGCTATCCCGCTTTTCCAAGTGTAAGGCAATAAGCCGATTTCTCCCGCAGGCATGTTCGGGCACCAGCGCACTTGAGTATCTGCGTGCCGAGCATTGATCTACATGATTTCATCGCCTTACAAACGGTAGAAAGGGAAGATCAAAATCGGCCGACTATATTATATAGTTTTAATTGGAATCATAGTTTTAGGCCGAAAAGATCGTTATTCAGTGCTACACAGTGCTACAAAGTCATAGTTTTTTAAATGAACATTCCAGGGAGTCCCCAAAGAGGTGGGGCTACACCCTACCTGTAGTAGGCCCTGTAGTCCAATTATTTATATTTACTTCTAAAAATTTAACAACGAAAACCCACTTCTGTGTAGGCCAGTGTCATATTTACTGGAGAATTTATAAGAATTACTGAAAAAACAACAAAAAACATAAACCCGAAAGCGTCTCAAGCCGCTAAACTTGAGTGAAAGACAGAGATGGCAGATGTGCAGATATTTGAGAGAAAAAGCTCTGCCGCAACTCTGCCGCTGCGCAGTTAGCAGCAAACGAGTGTACTTGTACCTATAGTTATCTCGCTCGCACTCACAGCTTATACCACATGTGCATTATTTCCAGTGAAAAATGGCAGAAAAATCTTTAAAAAATCGTAATAAATCTTAAAAAAAATCTTAAAAAAATCTTTAAAAATCTCAAAAAAATCGTATAAACATTTGAAAACATCAATCTGCACAGCCACTGCTTTTGATCACTAATATGTCTGACATGTTTCATCCTTTTGCCATCATCTCCTTGAAAATCATGAGACCCTGCCACCTGTAAGGGCAACATAACTCAAGAATTTGCCGTAATAAAAATAGCTAACGCGCTGTCGAGAGATACCAGGATCCAGATTCACTGGAGAGACGCCGTCGTCCATAAGTACAAAGACAAAGTGTAGATAAAAATTCAATAAGCCAGGAAGGAGCAGGGCCCCAGGAGCAGGACACGAACTGTGACCGTTAAGCTACTGCTTGGGGGGGAGGGGGAGGTTTTTTGCGGCGTCTAGGGCTGGTCTGTGGCCTGTGGATTTTGTGGCCAATAAATAAAATTAATACGAAACGCACTTGAGGGCGCACATCTCTCTCTCTCTCTCTCTCTTGACCAAGAAGGCAGGACTCGCTATCACTCTCTCCCTTTCTCTTTCTCTCTGCCTGAGGTTTCTTTTTCTTGCTACTTGGGTGTTGTGTTTGTTGACTTGTTGAATGAGAGAGCCCACAGATTGGCAGAGGAGGGCAGGGGGGGCCAGGACCTGGTCTGTTGACTGGCACTTTCCTGCCTTATGGCCAAGCCGATATTGTAGGTAAATAGAGTGGCTGGAGAGGGCTTAAAGTTAGAGCAAGTAAAGATGAAAATTTCTGCAAAATGGTAAGAAGAGATTGGTGGGGGTGGGGAGTCTCTCTCTTTCTCTTTTCTCTCCCATTAAATTGCGCCACCAAGAGGCGTGTTCCCACAGTGCATCCCATAAATTAGTCAACGAGTGTGTGAGGGGGTGGGGGGTGGCACATCTGCAATGTGGCAATGAGGCAATTCGAATTCTGACACGTTGCTGACCCCGCAATTGAACTGCCATAAGAAATCACTCTGCCGGGTAGACGATTATGGGTGCTCTCTCTCTGTCTGTGTGTGTGTGTGTGTGTGTGTGTGTGGTGGCATTGCACCCGCCCACTTTCAACACTTGCCACAACAATGGTGCGCAAATATTTGCCAGGCAGCCAAGGCAATGGGGCAGGCAGTCAGTCAATCCCCTGCTGCAGCTAGGGGATCGGATCGGATCAGGCTCCCTCACTCTCTCCCTGTCTCTCTCTGGCGGCAGCCTCAATTTGAAATCCAATAAAATTTAATTGGAAACTTCATCACGGGTGCGAAAATTCACACTCCGCTAAAGCCAGAGACCCACAGAGCCACAGAGCCACGGAGAGGCACGACTTGGCTGCCGTTTGCCGTAAATCTATTGGCCAAGCCAAGGCTTTTCCAAGCCAGGCCAACATTTTCACCGTCCGTTTCGTTTCGTTTCGTTTTGCACCTGGCGGCGACAGCAGCAGCAGCAGCAGCAGTGGCAGCAGCGTTAGGGGCAGCGGCGCTCGTTTTTTGCTGTGGAAAGCCATCGCGATAAGGAAATATTTCTTTCATATACTCGTACTCGTACTCGTACTCCTCGTGTACTCCATCGGATGGATGGACGGCTGTTACGTTCCGTTCCGTTCCAATCGCATCGAATCGAAACGAATCCAATCCAATCCAATCCGTTATTGGAGCCATGGCAATATATGGCTTTATTTATGATTTTCCTTATGCCATGCCATATTTTGTGGTCCATTGTCGGACATTAATCGGCTGCGGCTTCGGCTGCGGAAAAGTATAACAAGAAAATTCGCAGATTGATTTATGTTATAATTATAAAAAATACACACACAGACATACGTATATACATACATACATACATACATACATACATATGCACATATGTATATGTGTGGCAGAATGGGGTCTCAAGCAGGTGAATAAAGAGAAAAGATTAAAGGGAAAGTTAGGGAATTTGATGCTACAAAAATCTATAGAAAATCTCTTAATTGAAGATACTTGAAAAACGACAAAAAAAGAATCATAAACAATGATCTATCTATCTATCTATTAGTTTGCAGAATCTGCTGGAAATCGGTTGAGTATTATGGCCGGAATGAGATCTTTGTTTAGACCTTAAGGGAAAAGTTTACAGACTTGCGAGTAGAGTTTGAATTCATACTAATCTTTATTCAGAAAATCCATGCCCTATAGGCAATTTCACAATGAGGGATGAGGAACGGGTGCATCGGTACTGCATGCAGTAAGTGTTGTGTTTATCTCCGTGAATGTGTAAAGACTCTTGTTCTTGAAGTACAATAATGAATAAAGAATTTTTAGGTATTTTATTTTACAAAAATATATAGAAAATCCCCAATGGAAGATACTGGAAAAAGGAAAGAGCAGAATCATGAATAGTGAGATGACGTATCTACGTATGACGTATTATTTTATCTCCCGCCCTTAAAGACGCTTAAACGAATGCTCTTTTCCGTATCGTTGTCCTATATTTTAGTGCCAATAACTGTAGAATTTCCCAGGCTCCGTTGGCCAGAACGTTGGACACGATCCAGCCAGCTTGGAGCGAGGAGGCCGAAAATTGTGAACAGAAATCTTTGTTAGTCTTCAGTGAAATGTTCCGACGGGATGAGCCTTGAGTGGGTATGCGAAGGGATAAGGTTAGGGATGAAGAAAGGGCAGGGGAGGAAATCTTATTGGGCGGGCTGTGCGGCTGGAGGATCATCGGTGAACTCCCACCAGTCCTTCTCGTAGCCCTCGCGCACATGACTGAGCAGGACGGCACGCCGACGCTCGCTGTAGTGCGACAGATCGAGGACCTTCAGACGGACGGTCTGCAGATTCTTGGCGGTTATCTCGCGCTCCAGACACTCGGAGATCTTCTCGGTGGCACTCTCCAGATCGCGCTGGTTGTCCTCGAAGATGATCTTCTGGTTGTTGTTCTGCAAATAGTAGGCAAACACATAGCTGTACATCAGCGTGACGCGGCACTTGCAGAGGACCTCCACAGCCTCCTCGAGGAACTGCACCTCGAACCAGGACATGGTCTCGCACATGGCCCTCATCTTGGCCTGGACCTTGCTGTAGATGTTGTGCTCCAGGCGGCGGCTCTGCATGTGGTTCATGTAGCGGTTGTAGTAGTGCAGATAGCGGGCCATCGTCGAGCGGTACTGCTGCTGGGCGAGGCGGGCCTTCTTGGCGTCCTCCTCGTTGAAGCGGTTGCAGCTGTACCAGGAGGAGCCGTGCGGCTCCCAGGAGCCGAGGCACACCCAGCAGAAGTCGTAGCGGCAGTTGGGATTCCTGCAGACCATGTGGTTGCAGCCGCCGTCCTTCTCGATGGTCACATTGCACTTGGGGCACTCCTTGGTGTTCTGGGCAATCCAGTTGGAGGTCTCCGAGTCCTCGCGGCACTTCTTGAGCCACTGCTTCAGCAGGTGGCAGCTGGCCGGCTCGTGCCACGGCTCGCCGCACCCAAAGCAGAACTCATGGCCGCACTTGCAACGCACGGCCCGCGCCTCCGGATTTTTGGCCTGTATGGCCCGGCAGCAGCTCGGGGCCGGGCACCAGCGCAGCAGGGCGTTGCACTCCACGAAGGTGTTGGTGATCAGCTGCTGGTAGCGTCCAATCACCTCCCTGTCCTCGGCCAGGAACAGGAAGGAGACGTAGTCCACGGTGATGTGACAGCCGTCGGCCGGACAGGCGATGGTGTGGCCCAGACCCTCGGCGAAGGTTTTGTGGGCCAGATACTGCTTCCAGCAGTCGCTGCAGAACTTGTGGCCACAGCCCAGGCCCTTCAGGTCATCGCTGGGACAGAAGCAGATGCCACACATGTCCTCCGGCTGCTCCTGGACGCGGTCACCACCAAAGCTGACGTGCGGCGTCAGCGGCTGCGTAAAGGGATTGACCAGATGTGCCCGCTGGAAGAACTCATCCGGCGACATCTCGAAGTAGTCCTCGAAGAGCCTCTCCTTGTTCCACTTGTAGTGATTGAGAATGGAGCGCGTGACCTGCGGCGGCAGGCTGAGCACGCAGTTGACCTCATCGATGACCTGGCTCTGATGCTGGACGATCTCCTTAATGGACAGCACCTCGTACTCGAAGTCGTCCTGGTCGCTGCCAGTCGGCTTGGGCTCTCGTTCCGGTGTGACTATTTCGGTGCAGGTGTCCTCATCGCTGTCGGTGCACATGCTGTACGTGGACGGGGAGGTGCTGCAGCTGTGCATCGAACGGTCCGCGTCGCCGTGATCCTCGTCCGAGTAGTCCGAGGGAGACGCATTCATATCTGTCCTTGGGTGTTCCTGTTCCTGTTCCTTTTCCTGTTCCTTTCAGTGTATGTCGATTACACAAAGACACGCGTACGCGACTTTTACTGGAGTCCCGAAATACTTCACTCCACCAGCAGTCGTACTCGAATTTATAATCTAAAACTTTTACACTTTTATTGTGACGAAACGATACTTTTCTTCGTATTTCTACTGAAGACTGAACCCAGGAAAGGAAAGGCACCGCCCCAAACAGAAACGACTAAAGTTTCGGGCAAAGATTACTGGGGTTCCAAAAACCAGGTAAAGTCTGTGTGAAAAGTCTGTGTGAAAAGTCTGTGAAACAGAATTTAGTGAGAGATTACTGGGTTCCCCAAAAGTCTGTCTGTGTGAAGTCTGTGATAGAGAAACGAATCTTTATTCGTTTATTTGTTAGTTTTCCTCAAGGATTACTGGGTTCTGAAAACCAGGAAAAGTGTCTGGAAAGTCTGTGAAAAGTCTGTGATTAGTCTGTGAATTGAGTAAGAGATTACTGGGTTCCCCAAAAGTCTGTCTGGGTGAAGTCTGTGATAGAGAAACGAATCTTTATTCGTTTATTTGTTAGTTTTGGGCAAGGATTACTGAGTTTACTGAGGAAAGTGGGTGTAGAGTCTGTGAATCACAAACGGATTCAAGATTACTGAGTTCAGAAATCCTGGAAAAGTGTGTGGAAAGTCTGGGAATCAGAATTGAATAAGAGATTACTGAGTTCCCAAAAGTCTGTCTGTGAGAAGTCTGTAAAAAGTTTGTGAAATAGAAACGGATACAAGATTACTGGGGTTCCAAAAACCAGGAAAAGTGTCTGAAAAGTCTGTGAAACAGAGACGATTACTGGGGTTCCAAAAATCCAGGAAAAGTGTCTGAGAAGTCTGTGAAACAGAGACGATTACTGGGGTTTCGAAAATCCAGGAAAAGTCTGTTTAAAATCCGTAAAAAAATCCTAGTAGAATCAGTGTAAAATCTGTAAAAAATCCTAGTAAAATCAGTGTAAAATCAGTGTAAAATCAGTGTAAAATCTGTATGAAATCTGTAAAAATCCTAGTAAAATCTGTGTAAAATCAGTGTAAAATATTCAAATATTCAAATGAATTTGAATTTGAAGAAAATTGTAATCTAGCCTGGCAACTGCAGGGTCTTTGTTTTTTTTTTCTTTTGCAAAATGCATTTGCTCTCACGCTAAAAGCTTTTTGGCTGCGATATGTTAACCCCTTCGCCACGTATGGCATGAAAAACAGAACAAAGCAATGTCTCAAGTGGCAGGAAAACGGGGGTAAGGGGCCCATAAAATAATAATAAAAGTAAGGAAAAAAAAAACAAAAAAATTCGAAATGTGAAATGAAAGTGAACGACGAGCGCACAAGGATAATGGGGGGTAAGGGTACGAGGCACGGGGGTACGGGGTAAGGGGTAAGGGTAATGAGTGTGCATAATGCACGGATGCAAAATGCAGATGCAGGATCCAGGACCAGAATCCCTGAAGCCCAATCCAGGCGGCAGCAGCAGCAGCCCATCATCGAAACAAAACGGACTCAATCTGCCCCGTGAGAGGAGAGGCACACACACACACACACACACACACACACACACACACACACACACACAGACACACACATCATGGTCCTGCTTTTATTTCTTTCTTTCTTTCTGTTTTTTTTTTGATAAAACAAAAGCCGCACAACAAACCGCCGCAAAAGCAGAAAGCAGCAGCAGCACTACTGAGAAAAGAGAGAGGAAGAGAGAGTAAGAGTGAGCAAAGAGGGAGAGCCATAGCAAAGCGTTGAAAAAGAAGGGAAAAAAAAGCAAAAATGATTCACAAATAAAAAATGCAAAGTCGCCAAAAAGCAAAGGCAAAGCCAAAGCCAAAGGCTGGCAGCCACAGCAGAGCCACAGATTCCGATTCCGATTCCGAATCTGAATCCGAATCCCTTTCATCATCCTCCCACCCCACCCCACCCCGCCCCGCCCCGCCCATCGTCATCATCTCCTGTTTGATCCGTTCTTCCAGGCACATCTTTTCAAGTCGCAGCCAAATTACAAGAAATCCTTTCGTGCGCGTGAATGCTTTGGCTGGGAAATGCGGAAAAGGAAATAATTTGACCATTTGCAGCGGCAGCGGCAGAGCCAGAGGAAGAATAGAGGTTTGCTAGAGGGGGTTGTGGAGGAGGGGTGGGGGGAGGACTCTGCGACTCTGGGGCGTGGCATGTCATATGTAGAAAATTTCAAGAATTTCTCCGTCGAATGCAAATGAGGACAGACGGGGCAACAGCGATGCCCCGCCACTTGTTGGCCACGACTCTATGTATACCCTGTAAGCAGATAACAGGGGTAGGATGATTTGTGCAGTTACTGGGGAAAAGTATCTCTCCAGCTAGTTGGTTGCAAGTGTATCTCGAGCTTCGTCTACCGCCGACAATCTTTTCTTTCTTACTTTTCTCGCTATCATTGACAATCGCACACACACAGAGGGTGGGGTAGGGAGGGGTAGAGAAATAGCCAACGTCAATGATGGTCAACAGCGATGGCCCTGTGTGACGTGACCACGCCATGACCATGATGATGCCAAATAGCTGATAGGCCAAAGCCACAGCCAAAGCCAAAGACCAGGTTCAGCTTCAGGTTCAGGTTCAGGCCAGCATTCGCATTTTTGCAGCGCCTACTTTGGCGCTGGAGAAAATATTTATTCTTGGGAAATGTTTTTCGACTTTTGGGAATCTTTCTAGCCCCCCCCTCTCGCTCCCTCTTGCCTGCTGCATTCTGCAATCCCCCAGAAAGGATGTACCGGTTGTGGCTGCTGCCTTTTGTTGCTGCTTTTGTTGCTGCTGCTGGAAATTCATGTAAATTAGCTACGTAATTACAAGCTTTATATCAAACAGCAGCGGATGTGTGTATGGGGCCAGATCGCGGCGATAAATGCGTTCGCCAGTTCGCCAGTTCCCTAGTTCGCTGCTGCTGCTTGGCCGCATTATAATTACACTTTTGTACGGGTTTTTGAAAAGCAAAAATTAGCTGGAAATCAACGAGCATGAAGCGCCACAGTCGAAGAAAAATCAACGCTTGGAACTAATTTGATTTTGATGCGATCCGCTGCCACAGAGAGAAATGATATTAAAATCTAACCATGTATCTTTGTATCTTTGTATCTGGGAGCTTCAGACATGAGTTATTGCATTAACGGTTTGAATAGACGGATAGCTTGAGTCTCCCTCTCTCCCTCTCTCTCCTTCGCTCTGCGCCATTGATTGACCTTGACGGCGGGGCTTCTCCAACGGTAGCTCTCTACAAAATATATTAAAAAAGAAAAAAAATAATGTATAATTAAAACTTGAAATTAATTTTCAGTTTTTGAGTGTCAGAGATTTATGTGAGGTTTCGTTTTTGCGGTCTAGACTCGGAAATTGGTTGGTAAATGCCTTGGCATGAGGTGCTGGTCATTCATCAAGTGGCCAGAACGGAGAACAGTGAATAGAGTAAAGGAAAATGGGTTAGCAGAGCTATCATGTGTCATAATTATTGTTATTATTCATATGATAATGAGCATGATGAGCACAATGATGATGATGGATTGGATTGGATAGCACACACACACACACACACACACACAAAAGAAACCTCTCATCATTCGTGCCTTTAGCAATTGTCATTGCATATCGCTTTCATCTCTCTCCCTCTCTCTCCCTCTCTCTCACTCTTTCTTTGTCAAAGTCAAAGTCAAAGCCAAATCATGGCCAAAAAAAAAGTGTCTTTTGATAGCTTTTGCAACCCCCCCAGGCATAGGGGTTGGAGGCATTACAACTCTCTTTTCCAATCAAAAAAAAGGCAGACCGAATGGGGGGAAAAGAAATCAAACTTTTTTCTTGGTGTGAAGGAAAGTGAAAGTGTGTAAGCCAACCCCCGAAAATAGCAGTAAAGAAACCCCCCACCACACCCACCACACACATATGTACATGTGTGCATGTATGGGCCTCCTCCACGTATGTGTTGCTGTCTCTCTTGCGCCCGCTGGGGCTGGGGCTGGGCGGCTTTTCGCCTTTGAAATCGAAGCATTTCCGCCATCTTTTCTGCTTGGGTTGGGCGGCTGGGTGGCTTTTCTTTGGCAAAAGCTGTTTTTCGCAAGAAAGTGCGTTAAGAGGCGACAAACTATGCCACTTCAAAAGAGCGGCCCCAAACGTACAGTTTAGTGGGCAAATCAGTAGTTGGCTCAGACTTCAAAGCGGGCTCGGTTCTTGGGGTAACGTTCTCGCGCTTTTGCGGCTTCTCTTTAGACCCGGTGTCACATTCGGGTACCCCCTGCGGGCCAGCAGCAGCAGGGGCATGGCGGGGGGAGGGGGGCATATACATACTCGCATGATTCAGCCGAGGACTTTGACCAGCAGTGAAAGTCCTGCCGTGGAATTTCGCGTGCTTTGTTGACATTCACCCGTCTTGACGGGTTCACACTCGTCTAACTAAGGGGCGTTTTTTAGGGTTTTTCTACTTCTACTTCTATTTTGTTTTCGTTTTTTTCGTTTTCCTTGTTGTATCCATTAAACGACTATAATAGGGGTAGATTAGTTTAAGTGGAGGGTGCCAGGTGATGATTATAGGTTTTTACCTTATAACTAGTGGAACTGAAGCTGAAGCCTCGAGAAGTATAGTATTTTCTTCTTATAACTAATATATACTGATAATATAAATATACTGATAATATACTGACTTTTAAGAAGAAAAAGAATGACATAAGCGTTGCCAGACTCAAATAGAAACCGATAGCTGGCCCACCCTTTTTATATTGTATTGATCGGGGATAGAAGTACTTTTTCTCTGGTACCGCTTAATACGACTATTGGAATAGAGGTTTTTCTTTCCTGGTATATGATATTCCATAACTCTTATTTACGCTCCCTGAGTATCGATAATAGTTAAAATCTTCAGATATTCATAAATATTGGAAATATAATTTGGTTTCTTGCTAAATAAATACCTCAAAAGCGGCGGTCGTCCAACTCCTATCTTATATGCATAGGATGGTGCATATGTGCATAGTGCGCTGCTCCTAAAGCCAGCCCGTTACTCTCATCGTACTCATCATGCCTTTGGTATAGTCTTTGGTATAGGGTATCTCTCTAGCCTTTATGTTTAGTGATTCTATCATTTATTCTTTACAATTTACTTGAACTGGACTTTCTTGTCGGCCTTTAATTGTTTGTTGTTTTCGTATTGTTTTTTCTCTCTCTCTCTCTCTCTCTCTCTCTTGCTGGTTTTGTTTGGACTGCGTCTGTCGTCTGGCACGTCTTGGTAGGGTCTCTCTCTCTCTCTCTATGTGTGTGTGTGTTTGTGTGTGTGTGCTTCTAATGCATGTCACGTGACAAAATTGTATAATTTCCAAAACGGGCAGCGGGCCGCACGTCGCCCATTGCCATTGTGACATTTCCGGTTAATTTGGCGCCAGCTCAGCCAAGGCCCAGTCCCCAGTCTCAGTCTCAGTCCCAGTCCCCCTCCCCAGTACTCCCCCTCCCCCTCGCCAGGTCTCTTTCTGGGGAGGTGGGGCTGGGCCTGGGCCTTGTGACAATCTGTGGTGCTGTGGCTGTAGCCAAATTTTTGACACTTGGCCAAGCAAAAATCACAGCAAAAGGAAACATTTCCTTTCCCTTTTTTTTCGGCCAACTGGCAATTACCTTTCCTTTCCCTCTGGTTAACAGTTAACGTTAACTTCCAAAACGTTAACGTAATCGTAACTTACTTTTCCTTTCATTTTGCGGCCGCCGCCGACAGCGGACGGACGGGGCAGACGGCCAAAGCAAAGATCAATGCCAGTCGGAGTCAGAAATTAGTAAGTGCAACTAAGCCAAAACCGCTGGAAACCAGGGCGCCCACTCACCACCACCACCACCACCACTGCGACCAGGCACCACCGCTGTACTCCCGCTCTCCCTCTCCCTCTCACTCTTACTTGCCGCAGAGTGTGGCTGTAGCTGTAGCTGTGGCTGTGGCTGTGGCGGCAGCCCCTGCCATGAGTAACTGACATTAATTCAAATTGTTAATTCATGCCTGTCACGCTTTGGTACAGCGGTGTCCCCACAATATTTCCTCCTAGCAGCTCCATTCTGTCGCAGTCGCAGTCGGCGTCGATTAGTGGATGTCGCCGTGACACGTCTTGGCATTATATTTCGTGTGCAGTGGGGAACCAAGAAAAAAAAACAAAAACACCACCAAAATTGATAGATAAGCATCGTTAATAAATACAATAATTACTGAAGGAGGAGCTCAAGCAAGTGTAGAGGGCAGAGAGAGAGAGAGAAGCTTAGCTTTGCTTTGCTTGTTCTCAGTTATAGCTGTTACTTTTGAGGAAGCTTTCGAGCGAGGCGCTGCAGCAGCCTGCGAATGGAGGGGGAAAACAAAAAGTGCGAAAAGACATTGTATATGCAGACATGTCTATGCATGTCTGTATTGTAGTTGAGCTGCCGAAATGTAATTCTCGCTGGAGGAGGTTCGCTCGTGTTCTGCTTCGTGTGTTGGGGGCCCGAGACCATCTCTAGTGGTGGTCGTCGTCCGAGTCCATGTGGTGATTGTGTTGACGTCTACTTGGCTTGTTTGTTGCTATTGTTGCTAATCCAGATCAGTGACCAGTTCCACTTAGTAAATACTACAATGCAACAGAGTAACGGTGGGTGCTGCTGCCGCTGTTGCGTGTGCTACCCCTATCTAGCCCTCCTACCAACCAACCCCCCAACAACCAATCCACTAAGACGTTAATTGAATTATGCGACTTCCCCACCCCGCCCCCCACCTCCCCACTTGCTTCTCAATGGGAAATTAAACCCAATCAAATGATTATTTGAAGTTTCTCAGAGCTCTTTTTCGATCTCCGCTGCAGAGTTCTGTTCTGTTCTTTTTTTTTTTCTCTCTCTGTTTTTTTTTGTTTTTCTTGCTCTTGAGTACAAAATGAAAGTTGTTTTTGAGAAGTTGTTTCTTGTTTATGGTTCTGATTTAGCCTCCCAATGGTGTACCGTACCGCATTGGTATGGTATTTTGGCCAACTGACGTCATAGCCAGAGCCACAGTACACCGCAATCAGCATTGAGGGGGCGGGCGGTGGTAGGGGGTGCCCACTTATTGGAATATCATTTATTCCCCCATGCAGCCAGACCAGATCAGACCCCGACCAGGCCATGCAATTTATATGCACGGCCCGACCTCACTTCTCTCTCTCTCTCTCTCTCTAGCAATCTCTATCTCTCCCTCTCTTTTAATAACATTTTCAAATGCCATGGCATTTATTACCATACTTTGCCATTTTTTTTTCTCTTTATAAAGCGCAATCAGAAATATTTATTAGAAATAGTTTAGGCCATTGCACAGATACTCAGATACTTGGATACTTGAGATCGCGGCCAATTATGAAGTCGTAACAATTGAAAACAACTCAATTGTTGAATGAAAAACTGTTAGATATAGTTGTAACATAAAGATAGAGGGTTGGGGGGTGATTTGCCACCCCTTTTTGCTAATTAGCAGCAGCATCCCTCCAGAGAACACGTAAAGAAATGCAATCAATGAGGAAAATGCATGCAGCACTTGAGAACTGGAGAGAAAAAAACAACAGAAAAAGCGAAAAGAAATGCAAACGTGTGTGTGTGTGTGTGTGTGTGTGTGGGCATACCCTTGATGCAGCCAGCCATCAGCTAAATGAAGTGTTGGGTGGTGGGTGGTGGAGAGTGGTGGGGGGTGGGCCTGAAAATAAAAAACAAAAGGAGGAGCAGGGGGAAGGAAAAAACCTACAAAAAAGGATAACCCGTGTGCTCCTGAGATGAGGATGCACTTGAAAATGGAATTTATGCTTCATGCATGATACATCATCAGCATCCAGCATCGGCATCATTCCACTGGCAGTTCGGTAATGGAATCGTACGCAGCAGCAGCAGCAGCACAAGCATTCAACTTCAACTCCAGATGCAGCTTCCACATAACCCGGGCTCCATCTGTGGCTCCTCCTTCTCCTTCCCCTGCTGCTCCTGCTGCTGCAGCTCTCATTGTGCTCGTCATTGTCGTTTGCTGTTGTCCTCGTCGGCTGATGATTGTCGTGATATATCCTATACCAGGCAGGAGGCTGGAGGCAGGAGGCAGGCATCCTGGCTGCCTGGCAAGCACTTGGCCGCATGTGATGCAGAGGGGCCCCATAAGTGTTGCTACGTGCTCAAAAGCGTTTCATATTAATACGTCAGACAGAACAGAACAGAACAGGACAGGACAGAGAAGGACATGGTATGTGGCATGTGGGCTGTTGGATATGGGCTGTGGACTGTGGGATGCTGGATGATGATGATGGGGCATGTGGCATATCCCATGTTCTTCTATGGCGTCTGTGTAAGCAATCAAGTCATGTGATCCCTCTATTTAAGCGAGAGGGTAGAAAGTGACTTTACTACCACACCATCCAATCCATCCCTTGCCACACACACAGACACGCACACACCGACACCGACTCTCAATCCTGTCAACCCTATCTCCACACAAAATCCGTACTAGGGCCACAGGACATCATCGTCATCTTGGGCTTGGGCTTGTCGACTGTCGTTCTGGCCATGTGCAGTCATTGCATATTCCATATTCATATTCATATTCATATGCTCTCATCGTCGACGATGGCAAGTTTGTTGACTTTTCATTTTGTTTGGCTGCCTGGAAAATTCATTGAGCGCCTTGTTTACTCTTAGCGCCGCTTGGCATGCTCAAAACAAAACGCTTTTCACTGGCTGCCTCTCGCTCTCATCTCATGCCCTGGCATCCGTGGCGTATGAATAATTTAGTGAGTCATTAAAACTCTGCTTCAGCAGCATTCCATTCATTGCCTCTTACTTGCCTTAGCCCCACCCCAACCCACCCCACCCCACCACACTCTTCCCCTTCCCACTCGCGTTAGTGTTGGCTCCCAATTCTCCTCCCAATTCCCTGGCTTTTTGTTATGACACTTTTCACTTTTTCGCCCCTTCTGATATTGCCAAAAACATGGTCTCACCACCCCACCCCACCCTCTCTCCCTCGTACTCCTCCTCCCACTGTTGGCTTCTCTCGTACTCCTTCTCCTTCTCCTACTGTTACCTGCCTCCATTTTGGGGGGGCTTATGGCCTCGTAATCGTAGTGACGCGCCCACTCAAATAATTTCACTAATTGCAGTTTACTCCTCTAGTTTTTTGGCGGCGGGGAGGGTTGGGGGGGTGAGGGGCTGCCTGCCACCACAACTAACATATTCATAAATACATATAGTCCTTTCGTGTTTTTGCCAGTTACAAACTGAAGTCCGGTTAGGGGAGTGTTAAGCCACTAAATATATGGTTACGAATGCTCTATAAGTCCAGCAGAGTGTTGGCAATCCTTTGGTCAGTTTGTGAGGGTTCAAAGTGCAGAAAGATTAGGAATTTTGAAGATACAAATGATATGAGGGGAGCATGGACAAGGAATATACAGAAAAGCTGTGCTAGGGAGACTTTTTATTCGGGCTATAATAAGAATACGATAATAGATCATCTATCATATGATATGATATAGATATAACAGATATTTTGTGATAGTTTTTAAGCGTAATACAAGCCACAAGATCCATCTATAAACCTCTGGTCTCTGCTCCTCTTTTCTCCCGTAAATTCGATTGAAAATCTCCTCCTGATGCTCCTCCTCTTTTTTGTGTTTTGTGTTTGTGTTTGCGTTTTAGTGGGGGTGTCAGAGTTCAATTTTTAGGGGCAATCAAAAGTCCACCTCCTCACGGGAAGGAAACACCCATCAAAGTTGCTGCCACAAATTGCTGCACTCTGCCAGACGATGACTACAACTACAACGACATTACCCATTACCATTACCATGTGGGGACGATGATGATGATGATGAGAACCCTGCCAAGGTGTTGCTTTTGTTAGAAAATTTCATTATTTTGGCTTAAGCTGCACACACACACACACATAAACACACACACACTGGAGTCTCCCGCCTGGCGTCTCCTCCTGTTTTTTGTCGGCATATTTATGTGCCAGGTACTCGTATATATGCACACACATGCCATTTATAGCCAGGGATTAAAAGTCAAATCCTTTTGTTTAAGTGCCAAAATTAATTTTCATTTGACATGCAATGGGCCACAAGCAAAAACATGTTTTCATGCCACACAGACAACAGACAACAGAGAACAGGCAACAGACGTGGCCAAAGTCTGGGCTGGTCTGGTCTAGAGCTGGGCTGGGCCTTTGGGCCTCCTCTACCCATCTCCTGGGTGGAGCTGCATAGATGGATGGCACATCTTTTCGGCTTGGCTTTAAAATATTTACCGCAAAATGCAGTTGAATGCAAAAATCTCACTAATCCATTGATTGGGGACTTAATTGAGTTTGGCCATAAACGGCGGTCCGCAGCGTTCCGCTCGTCCAAATATAATCAAATACCAATTTAAATTAACTCAACAGCAATTTAAGCCAACAACAACAACAACAACAACAAAAAGAGACAACCAACTAGACAGCCGCAGCCACAGAGCCTGCCACAGCAAAGCACAGCATAGCAGGCAGAAAAAAAAAAGAAAAAATTAAATTAGTGCAAAAATGTAAACATGTTGAGAGGAGTTGGGCGGAGGAGGGAGCAGGGAGGAGACGGACACGGACATGTAAATGACGCCCGGCACCAGCCTCAAACATGTTAACCGCATGTAAAGTGGTCCGCGAGATCCAATCCAAATCCCCCAATCCCCCACTGGATTGCAGGGTGGTGCACTCGAGGGGGGGGGGAGGGGGGGAGGGGTTGGAGTCCATTTAAGCGTAGGCATTTTAACGATCCATAGTCCAAGCCAAGATCCAACCAAACGCCGATCGCCAATGGCCAATCGCCCAATAGCCAATTTGCCAGCGGAGTCTTTAAACTGATTATTGAGTATTGAAAAGCCATTGCAATGCGGCTCTCAATGGGAAGTGGTAGAAGATGACATAGAACATGTGAGGCATGCCACGTAATGATCAATCGGGGGGTGGGGGCATAGGGGGAGAGCAGTACACCCCATACAGACAGAGAAATATGCCCCAGGAAATTGGTTTACAAAGGGTATAAAGAAAGTTTTTTCACTTTTGTTTGCCATTAAATATTTGAGAATATTTAATCTAAATATTAAAATAAAATTAAATTAAATTAAATTCGTTTTCATATTTCTAATAAATATATTTTCATATTAGTCACTTTTATTAGTGTGCTCTTTTTTGAGACTCTCAATCTGCAATCAGGGCATAAAGTAGTGCCGCGGCCTTTGCTGCGGCTCACAACGTTCCCACTCGGCTGCTTACATTGTAGGGATCTCTGAGGTGCTCCTCGTTACGCATTTTATTAACGGTCTTTTGGGCCGTTGTTCTGTTCTTAATTTTTTGTTTATACCCAATGCTTACACAGTAGATTGATTCCCACCATTCGAGATGATCAGGAAATTGAGGTTGAGGCGGGCCCAAAGGCTGAATTTTTGCGGTTGCGACCCCCGACCCGAACCGACCCCTCTTCTCTCCCTCTCTCTCTCTCTCTCTCTCTCTGGACTCTTCTTGCCAAAGTATCGCATTTCAATGTGGAACAATGTGGCTGCTGGCTGGCTGGCTGGCTGGCCAAAATGCATGTTAGTTCCATGGAATTATGATATTTTCATATTCGAAATTTGAAACGATTTTAATTGGCGCCTACTCTCCAGCCAGCCAGCCAGCCGCCCACTCTAACCATTGGAGGGGTAGGGGGTGGGTTCCTTCGTCTCCTCCAAAAAAAAGAAAGCCCCGAACATGCACGTAATTTGATGCTTAAACGAATTTGAAATTTTATACAAAAATATGTTGGCCCCCAAATGGAAAAAGCAGTTCAGTTTTGTTTCACATTTTCGTTTATTTTCGGATACCCTTTAAAGGGATATTTTTGGTGATATCTTTTGGGTCTTCAACAGGGAGAAGGGTAGCATTCCATGTGGTTTGGGGATGGGAAATGATGGCTTAAATCGATCTTCAACGGTATCAAATCTTCGTATATCTGCGGTGGAAGTTTCTTTCGTTTTTTCTTCAATGTTTTTCTTTGTTTTTGGTTTACCGCTAGACGATGCCCGCCTAAAAATTGAGCGAAAGAGGAGTCCAGGGGACGGGAGGGGGGGAGTCGTGCCCGAAAAACTTGGCAGACAGGAAACTAAAGTTATTTTTTTTTTTTTTGTGTTACCTGAAGACGGACTTGTGATACGAGGACGAGTACGAGTACGAGTATGTCTGGAAAGAACAGTAAACTCAAACTAACAGCAAAAAACATATTTCTGTTTACCCTTCGAACCGGCTGGGATTAGCCACCAGGAGCGATGGGATGGTATCCACCAGGAGGAGGGGGCCGCCGCACTCTTATCGCCACAAATTAATCAGCTTAATCCGTCGAAAACTTGCAGTTGCCCCCACCACCAGACCAGACCCGATCCGATCCGACGCGACCCGACCTGAGCCACAGCCAAGATGTTGGCTAACCAGCAGATAAGCAGCAGTTCTTGTATGTGCAACATGCAACGTTAACATGTTGGGTGCACCTAACCCCACCTTGCCCCACGCTGAAAGTACAGGTAATCATTATGGGAGGCATAGAGTGGGTAGGTGGGGGAGGACGTGGCGGTGGCGGTGGCGTGTTTGCAGGTCTCCTGGATTAATGCTCAGCGCCTGGAGGGTGTAATGCATACTCGTATAATCTAATAAGCAGGTGAACTCTGCCCGAAAGGGGTTGATGGATCGAATGGAATGGTATGGTATGGTATTGTATGGTATGGTATGGGCTTCAAATGGATTCCTGCCCTTTCCACAGCGAGAGAGAGACAGAGCGTTAAAGTTGCATTAGAAGGCGGCATAAATAACGAGGCAAATGGCAGGGGCAGTAATGCCATGGATATAGGGAAATGGGAATGGGCATGGCCATGGATCCTATACTATTAGCATTTGGGGAGCTGGGGGAGGGGAGGTGCTTAAATCAACAATAGAATCATGATTGTGGGGCTAAAGTTAATAAAAGGTGAAGAGAGAAAGAGAGACATTGAAGCTGCTTCGATTATAGTTGTGTTTTTTTGTATACTCCACCCTCGCCTGATCGTGTCGCTGCATGTCGTTTCAGGCAAAAGCTTCCGCTTACCCACGAAACGCACACACCTCTCCTCTCGCTTTTCTCGAAAGCAACAGCAACAACAACAACAACAACATCAGCAAGAGCAATTCATTGCACTAGCTTCTGCTCTCCCGCTCAGCAACAACAGCTATGCATGGCAGGAGCTTCTGCTCTCTCGCTCAGCAACAACAGCAATCCATTGCAGGAGCTTCTGCTCTCTCTATTGCATTGCCATACTCGGAGACGGCAGACGATAACCAACGGGATTTTTGGCTGCTGAAATTATTTGTGGTTTTTGTTTTTGTTTCTTTTTCTTTTCCAATTTCAATTTTAAAGGTGGCTCAGCTGCAAAGCAAACAAAAAAAATCAAAAAATAATAGAAGTAAGCGAAAGTCCAGCGCAAGGGAGTATCACCCAAAAGCACTCCTAAGCCATATGATATGATGAATCCCCCGGCAGGATGGGCGATTTCCAGCATACCCCATACCAGTTTGGCCATTATTTCTATTTCAATTTTATTATTGTTTTTCCCCCCTTTTTTTTGGCGAATAAAATGCTCGTTAAATGCATTGCATTTTGCATTTTTGTCAAAATCAATTGTACGCAAACGAGTGGCAGGCAGTCCATTCAATTCTGTGGCCAAATCAGTGCTAGAACCACCACCCACCACCCCAAAACCCCACCCCAGTGGCCTGACGACCATTAGCCTAACCAATCGGCCGGACACACACACACAGACAAAACACACACACATTCGGATGTGGCATCCGAATCGGCGGCGAAACTACTCAACATAATGGGCAATGGAGTACCCATTCAGACGCACCATTCGGCGGACAACGGACAGCGGACGGCAGACCCCATGGGTGGGCCAGCAAATAAACAAAACATTAAACTAATAGCGGAAGAGTGGAACAGACAGACGGACAAACAGACAGACAGACGGACGGACGAATGGATGGATGGATGGATGGATGGATAGAGACAGTGTGCTATTATTATTATTATTGTTGTGTTCTTCTTCGTTTGGGCTTCAGTGTGTTTTTGTAATATTTTAAACAAGTAACGGTACGCGAGGTGGGTGGTGGGTGGGGAATGTGGGGCAACCACAGAGACACAACCACACAGCAGTGGTCAGCCTTCAACATCCTGCCTGGGATGCCTGACTGCCTGCCTGCCTGCCCCATCAACAGTGCCTCATCAATAGTGAGGCAAAAATAAATAATGCAAACGGCAATTTGAGCCTGGGCTGCCACAGAGAGAAGATCACATCACAAGTCCCCAACCCCCACCCCCCCCCCCCCCCCCTGTGTGGCATGTGGCATGCAGCCCCAGCTACAGTCTCAGCCTCAGTCTCAGCGCATTTGCCTGCATCTTTTGAGTCAAAGAGGAATGTGTTTCATGAATTTTAAATTGCATACGAAATTGCAAAAAGATTGATATCCAATCTCACGCAAGCCTCTTGCGGTGTGGCAGTGGCACTGGAACTGGCACTGGCACTGCCAGTGGCAGGTGGGCGAATGCTGCTGGTGCCTCCTCCTGGCTCGGTCTGGCCTGCCTGCCCGCCTGGCTGCTGGTAGAATGCGACAACGCGTCTGGACCAGACGACATTGCCATTGATTGGGGGCCCCGTGTTTGCTGGGTCTCGGGTCTGGGGTCTGGGGTTTTTGTGGCATCACCGCGGGGCTATTTACTAGCTACTACCCGATTGGGGGCTCTGTCTCTGGACAGGAGGACTGGTATGGTCCTCCAGCAGCAGCAGGAGAAGCGCGCACACACTCTGGCAATTTAAAATGTATGCCTTCCGTTTGCTCATTTCAAGCATCGGAAAATTGTGATTTGTGACTTAATGTATTTATATAAGTCAATGGCAATGGCAATGGCAATGGCAATCGCAGTGGCATTGGCACTGGCAATGGCAGTTGGTGGACAGACACAGGACACTGGACAGGACTAGGGGCCTCCTCTGTCTCCCTCTCCCTCTCTGTGGCACTGCCACACTGTGGACCACTAGACCACTGGACTATTGGACACATGTCGTTTGCTCTGGGACGTTGTACAAACTAATTTTATATGTAAGTGGTGTAAATATCATTTTCTGCTGCATGCCCCATGCCCCATGCCCCATTCAGGTGGTGGTGCTGGTGCTGTTCTGTGTGTGTGTTGCCATTGGCATTAATTTGTAAAAGATTTCTTTTGCCAGCTTTTCCTTCGTTATTTTCTGTTCAACATTTCAAATGGACAAATGCCAATATGTTGGCGTTGATGGCTGCCGGCTGCCGGCTGTTGGATGTTGGCTGTTGGATGTTGCATGTTGGCGTGTTTGAATGGTGATGATTGTGGGAAAACTCTATTGATATGGGGGGCGGGGGGTCTTTTTGTATCTGGAAGGTTGCTGCTGAGGGACCAAGAGGGAAAACTGGTTATAAACTGTGTGTGTGTGTGTCTAAACCTCATTCTGACCCTCAATCGGCATCAATAACCAAATGAATATCAAATCCAAACACAGCAAATCCATCCAAGCCATCCAATCCATCTGCCAGCCATGATTTATCTGGCAAATGGCAAGAGCCAAAAGCCAATCGCTGGCTCATCATCCTCTCAGTCTCAGCCTCAGCCTCAGCTTTAGCCTCAGCTGACCACTCCAGACTCCAAACTCCACTCCTCGCCCGTCTTCGACTCCCACTCTCGGCCCTCATCTGCATAATTGTATCTGGCAGGCATTTCTAATTGATGTCCAAACGTTGGGGGCCCCATGTCCATGTCCAAAGTGCAAACAAAACGCAAATCAATCAGCTAACAAGCCAAAACCAGAGGCAGTACTCCAGCAAACAACCAGGCAACAACCAGACCAGGCGCAACCTCAAGCCAAAAGCAAACACCACTCGTAGTCGTACTCGTACTCGTACACTCCCCGGACTTATCGCTAAAAACTAATCTCAAAGCGAGAGCCACAGAGAGAGAGAGAGAGAGAGCCACAGATGTGGCAGGGGCCTTTGAGCCATGAGCCATGAGCCATGTGTGTTGTGTGTTGTGTGTGCATGGCCTATACCATATACCATATTAATTATGTTTATAATTTGCACAACGGTTAACACGCTCTATTAATTCCACAGTTTTTTTTGTATTTTTTACAGGCCGAGAGCTTCTTTTGTACCCCTTTTTCGGGTCGGGTATTACGACTTTGCCATGAGCAGGGGATCGGGATAATGGAGAGAATGGAACCTGAAACTGAAGACCAAGGATACAGATCTGTTCCTTTTGAATTATAATACATATTATAATATATTTAATAAAATAGAATATACATCTATAATAATATAATTGCTATAAATTAAATAAAGTTATAGACAATGTTGAATTGAATTCAAACTAACTTTATTTCAGAAACGTCGGGCTTTTCAATGAGGGATAGGGACAATTTAGTATTCTATTCTTATCGCTGGACCCACGGAACGGGTGCATCGGTACTGCGAGTGACCAACTGCAGCTGCAGCATGCAAGCGTCAGTATTTCTGACTTAAGAGGGGTCTTGCTTGTGTGTGTTAAACTCTCTTTCAGTAAGGATCATCTGAAGAGGACATTGAGCGTCTATAGGGTAGCTCTGGCTTCGATTCGATTGGCCTTGTGTTGTGTGGTTCGCTTGGTTAGCCTTCGACGGCGATAAGCCCTGATCCGGAATAGCGCATCGACAGGCACCAAAGCGGGGGTTGTTGCAACATGCACTTGGACTTCCTTCTTCCGATTCCGATACCGTACATAACGGTGTAATTGCATTGTAATTGCATAAACATAACGGTGCAAAACACCCCCTAAACGATACACCAAACGATCCATCGATCGATCCATCGATCTATGGATGGATGGTTGGATGGATGGATGAATGCATATGCAGATAGATCTTTGTGTTTGAGGCGCCTCCATTGGTTTTTGCAAATATATTATAATCGTGATTAGGTATGCATTGGCTTTGCTGCATGCCACACCGCCTGCTGGATCTGCCGCGCCATAAATCGCACCACAAATCGAAAACTACTACTCCTCCATCTGCTTGGAGTTGGACTCCCTGCTGCTATGGCACCCACACACCCGTACCCTCCCATCCCCATCCCCATCACATGCTGCCACATGCAACTGCAACTCCAGCACCAGCACCAACTCCAGCTCCAGCTCCAGCTGCTACTATCTGGCTATGCATAATTCATGGCAGATCAAGCTGTTGCAGGCTTTTGCAGGCCACACAAAATGCTTTACAAATATGTGGCAGCAGCAGCAGCAGCAGTAGCCTTCGGGCCAAACAGCAACGGCAGCAGCAGCAGCAGCCGTGGCAACACCACGGAACCGCAGCAACAAGAGGCAAGAAAACGTGCCAAGAACTATGCAAAAAGTGCACTTTGAATATTAGCCATTGGGGCAGCAGCAGCAGCAGCAGCAGCAGCAAACCCATTGCCTGGGCCAAGAGAGGATGTTGCCGCTGTTTGTTGCCGTTGCTGTTGCATTTAGCCACACTAAAGAGGTTTCAATTACGGAACACGGCTACTGCAAAACGCCCCAAAAACCACGGTGGACCCCAAAGCCAGAGAGCGGGAGAGGCAGAGAGAGAGAGAGAGGAGAGAGGGTCTAGGCTCTGGCCAGAAATTACAGTAATTCCCATCACTTAGAGCGGATATTAATGGCCATCGAACGGGCAGCGGATGGATGCCAAAATGGGGGGGCATTCAATCAGTGGTTGCATATGCTTTATGCCACACAGCCCCCCTGCGGCCAGCTGCTGCTGCTGCAACTTGGAGTTCATCAAACTGCAGGAAAAGGAAAAAAAAAGAGCTACAGAAAAAGAGATACAAATACTGACAAATGAGGCAGGAATAGGAATACATACATACATATATACGCGTATATATGTATATGGGGATCTATCGATTGATCTCTAATTATGCGGCAGAAGAGTGAAGAGCAAGTGGCAAGAGGCAAGAGGCACAAGAAATTTTAATCAATGCCTCCTCTTTGCTGCATGTTTAGCATTTTAGCATTTGTTGACATGCCACGGCTGTCAACAGCTGACAGTTGCAGCAAACCAACCGATGGTGCGGCTGCTGCAACTGCTGCAACTGTGGCTCTACTGTGGCTGTATGGGCTCTCTGGACTCATTATGGCCAGAATGACCAACTTGGGCAAACGGAATGAGGCCCCCAATACGCCAGCCAGCCAGCCAGCCAGCAGTCTCTCCAATTGCGCCAAACGACGACGAACGAGGAACGAGTAACGGCCAAGGGGGTGAACGGCGGGGGAACAGCGGGGGCAGGGGCAGGGGCTGGCTAGAAAATTCCTAGAAAATGTGCGCATTTCATCATCGTTTTGAGACATGTGCTCCATTTTACGTCGTTTGCCTTAACTGACTGACATAACTAAGTGAAGATGAATGCGGCAAGGCACAGCAGCCAGCAGCAGCCAGCAGCAGCTAGAGAGAGAGAGAGAGAGAGACAGATACAGATAGAGTCAGAGCTACACACAAGCCATCAGCATCAGCATCAGCTCTTTTTTCAGATATCAATCATATTTGTGGATGCAACAAGCAGCAGCAGCAGCAGCAGCTCCTCCGACAGTAGCAACAACGAAGCAACTAAGCGGCGTCCCACTGCTTCCACTGTGGAGAGGAGAGTGTGGACCGATGGACCGACCGATGGACCGGTGGACCGGTGGTCATGGCCGTGCCATACCGTCTGGCCTGGTCTGGCTGCCTCGTTGTCTATTTTGCTGCCCGGTTGTTGCTACGTACCGCACCATAATTATATTATGTGGCATGAATTATTAGACCATATTGGAGTGCGGGCTCTAATGCGTTTCTCGGAACAGACCAGGCCCAGGCCGGGCCCGGGACAGGCCCGGGACAGGCCAGAGCCTGAAAATGATATTGCCTTAATGATGGTAATGACTGCCACTCTCCCGCGACTCTGTACGTATCCGTATCTCGCACTGCTTCCTCTCTCGCTCTCTCTCTCTGCCGCTGTGCCGCTCTGCCGCTCCGTCTCTTCTCTGAGTGTGGGGTAAACCGTTTTGGTTGCCCCATGTTGCATCCAAAATTGGTCAATGTAACGTTAATTAAATCAAAGACGCAGACCTGCAGACCAAAAAGCACCGCAGCCGCAGCCGCCGCCGCCGCCGCAGACCTCGCAGAGCCAAAATGCAGAGCCTGACAAATAGATACAAATGGTTATTGGCACGTACGTGTCGTTTGCCATTAGACACTCTGTCGTCTCTGCAGAGAGACTCTGTCGTCTCCGTCTCCGTCTCCTCCTCCGTCTCTGTCTCCTTCTCCGTCTTTGTTGACGATCCTAAAAAGAAAGACAGAGACTCGCGTACGGAAAATCTATCTACAAAATATCACCACTTTAGTGGCACAAAAAGGCGTGGCATGGCACGGCGTGGCGTGGCATGGTATGGCTCTGCAGAAATTACAAGTCAGTCAGTAAGGCATGCAGAAAATTTGCATTGCACTGCCAAAACGGCACACGTACCGCAACCCCCCCAAGTATCCATAAATGTAGATCGGAAACAGTTTCAGGATTTGGTTTATGGTCATTCGGGGGGTACCGATTGTTATCTGAGTCGGAAATCTGCCTTTAGGCAGAGGTTTTTGATACCCTAATTTTCTTTAGTTTTTCTCTAAGCTTCAAAGCATTTTCTCCAATTTTTTCTCAGTGTAAAAACGTAGAGCTTTGGTTATGGTTTTGTGTTTAACTTTGTACTAGGAGTCCTATTCCTAGTCCTATTCCTAGTCCTACTCCTACTCCTACTCCCATGCCTACTCCTATTCCTACTCCTATTTATACTCCTACTTCACTTCCTCCTCCTATTGCTCTTCCTCCTCCTATTCTTCCTACTACTCCTAGTCCTACTCCGCTTTCTATTCCTCCTCCTACTCCTCTTTCTACTCCAACTCCCAGTCCTACTGCTCTTTCTACTCCTCTTCTCTGTTCTGTTCCGTTCTGTTCTGAATAATTAGACGCATGCTATAATTATGCAGCTATATCTGTTCTGTATGTTCAATGGGCGTGGCATGCCACCAATTGGGTTGCGTATTTAGCTGTCGACGAGTTGCAAAAGGCAAAACCAAAGGCAAAACCAAAACCAAAAGCAAAAGGCGATATCCAAAGGCAATCAAAGACGCATGACTGATGGACACCAAGGCCCGGGCATGGGGCACGGGGCACGGGGCACACTGTTGCTGCCGTTGCTGCAGAAAACACACGCTGCTGCAACTGAAAGCCAAATGGCGTTATAATTATAGTTTAAGGAAGGGGGTGGCGGTGGCCGAGGCCGAGTCGGAGGCGGAGGCGGGGGAAGCTCCTATAATTATAGACAGCGGTGTGAAGATGGTACGTGTAGAGTGGCAGAGGGGCAGGGGGAATGTGTAGGGGAGTCCGTCGTGTGCCAGATGAGAAATTAAGAGTTCAGGTTGCCATCTAACGAGGATTGCAAGATGGAAACTTTCGGTAGACCTAAGATGGATTACACTGTACAACCCACTGTATCACCCCACTGTATCACCCCACTGTATCCCCAATGTTTACTATTTCAGACTGTGTTTAAGTTGGATTAAGGACTTAGCAGGGGTTTTGGTGGGGTTCTGTTGGGGTTTGGTTGGGGTAAAACTACATTAAAGTGTGACCTCAGACCTTTATCTGAGAGCCCAGCTGAGATATTTAGAGGCTGTTTGGAAAATGTGTATCTATAATCTTTATAAATTCAAATATATCTGAAATTGTGGCTTTGTTTTAGAGGATTTTCCTAGATTTACCCAGATTTTCCGGGTTTTTTCCTAGATTTTTGAACAGATTTTTTTTTATATTTTTTTCTTGAGATAAAAAACCAAATTTTACCTTCAAGAAAACCTTTTTCTTTGAAGTCTTTACCTTTAAAGGACTCGTTTGAGTGCAACACTTGAATCTCTGCCACATGAAAGTCGGCAAAACATAAATGGAACCCGCTCCCCCCCCCCCCCCCTCCCCTTCCCCCTTCTTGCAGCCCGCCAACAATTTTCACCTGTTTTCAGTTGTATCTCTGTGTATCTGTATCTCTCTGTCTGTCTCTCTCGCTCTCCTCTCATGCCGCAAATATTTATAAAATCCAACAATGCATTATCAAGCGGAAGTGCAATTATTCAACGTGCAACATTTTGCGGCAACTGGTAAGTTGTTGCCACTGTTGCTGCTGCTGCTGCCACTGCCACTGTGTACCGAAACCAGCAATTTCTAGCCTCAACAGCAAAAGGCTCTAATTAGTTTTTGTTGCAATTTCCACGCGTTCCATGCCACAGTCACAGTCAGAGCCAGAGCCTGCCGCTCGCTACTTAGTGTCAGTGCAACTGTTGCATGCCCCACTACCCCTCCCCTCCCACTACCCCCTGGACTCTAGACAAATATGCAATTAGCAGTAACTCTTTGTGTGTGCCTTTGTTTCTGTATTTCTGTTGCTGTATTTCTATTTCTGCTTTTGCTTTTGCTTTTGCTGCTGTTTTCTGTATCGACGAAAATGAGGGAAAAGTAACAGCAGATACGCCTTGCCACAATCAGGCAGGCAGGCAGGGCAGGGCGGCTGCCACTTTGCCACTTAACTGATTTTTTTCGGTATTCGAACAGTTGGACACTCGGTGGTCTCTATTTCTAGTGCCACGCCCCCAAAGTGGCCATATAATTTGTGGGGCGTGGCAAAACAGCCAAAGAACCTATCATTGCCCTCTGCACACCCCTACCCCCCTCCCGCCCTGCTCCTCCATGCAAGTAAAGTCAATGAACGGTGGGGCAGCGTCAGCGTCAAAGGTGCGTTTTGGCTTTTGCATTTCTAATGCAACATGCAACATACGCACTTCCGCTTGCCACACACACACACACACAAAATGAATGATGGGAAGGGCACACACACACACACACCCTTCACCTCCCCTGCCCTCCAGTGTGGGCCCCCCCCCTTGTATCATATCTACATATTTTGCAATACCATAACTTCTGAGAGCCCCCCCTCGCCCCTCCTCCTGTCTGGTTATGCGTGGCTACACATCCACACCCCACTCCAGCCACCTCCCCTCCTCCCCTACTCCCCTCTAAGCCATTGAGCATATAAATCTTTCAATTTTATGCCAGACAATTGGAAGATCTTCCAGAAGAGACGAAAATTAATAAGCCTTAATGGGTCCCCGAAGCCCCTCTAACGGAATGCTTATTGCGATTACAGTCAGCAATTTACAAATTAGTGCCACATGGGGCAGAGGCAACAAATAGCTGCCAGCCAGCCAGCAGCAAGCAGCAGCCAGCAGTAGTTGTTGCAAGTAGTTTTTCTGTGGCAGCAATTAGGCAGCACCCACTCAAATGTTTGACCTTACAGCCCAACCCCCAGCCCCTAACCCCCTCTGGCGGCTGATGATCTGATGATCTGACCCCCTTTTTTGGAGTGCCTTATCGAATGTCGGGTCTATCGTTAGAGAGGGGAGAGACAGAGACAGAGGCACTCCTCGAGTTGCTTTCGTTCGATGATAAATGAGGGAAGGAAATTAATGTGTGCATCAGTGCTCCTCCAAAAAGAGAGAGAGGGAGAGAGAAAGAGAGAGAGAGAGAGAGAGATATTCTGTTCATAGATAAACGAGATATACGAGTATACATATGTATGTATGTGTGTATGTACTTTATGTATGTATGTATATGTATAGTGTTGTTCCCGCCATAAAATGCGGTGTTTAATGCTTGTTTTTTTTTTGTGTCATACTTGTAACAGCAACAGCAAAAAGAGAGAGAGAGAGAGAGAGAGAGAGAGTGAGAGAGAGAGAGAGAGAGAGAGTAAATATCATAAATGAGGATATTACTTCTTGATATCGTCATAAGCATTACTCAGTGTCTCATAGATCCAGGAGATTTATGAATTCTGATGACTTTGAACTATGATCTATGAAAAAAAAATCTATTCAGGATTCTGCCAACTTTTTCAAAGTTAAAAATTCTTTAAAATAATGTACTTTACGTAATGGAAATCTATACATAGAGGTATATATTTATACCTATATATACACCCTCTAAAACTCCATTAGATGCTAGACCACATATCTAAACATGATTATTCCAGGCAAGACAAAAGATAACCCTACCAGAAACAGATATGACTAGAAGTTACCATAAATCATGGAAAATATTGAAATAATTTAGTTAAATGTAGAATTTAATTAAAACCTCCTTCTTCTGCCCTGTATACCCCTCAAAGCCACCACAAATACAGGGTACTTGAAGATGACACATTTTGGTGACCCCGAAAATACAGCTGAAAATCAACAGAGAAAATTGCTGCCCTCCTGCCCCTCTGCCAGCGCCACTGCTGCTGCTCCTCTGCCTCTGCTCCTCTGCCTCTGCTCCTCTAACTTTTCTCCTCCTCCTCTGCCTTTGCTCCTCCTCCTCTGCTTCTGCTGCTCTTCCTCCCCCTCTGATAAGAGACAAAGTTTACCCCAAATTTATGATCAACCCGCGAGAGATCTGCTGTAAAATGCTTTCAACACTTTCATAAAATAAAAACAATAATTTAATTTTGTAATTTTTGAATAGCCCATAAAATGTGCTACAAAAGGAGACCCCCCCAACCCCACCCTCAGAAGACAAATGGGAGTTTCTTATGGAACCAACAGCTTCTTGTTGTAGGCGTTCCATTGTCGAGTTTTGCGTTGCGTTGCGGCTGTAGAGCGAGTGGCTGGCTGTTGTTTTAATTGCAGGTTCAGTAACCTTTCAGAGGGCCCCGTCCCCGTGCCCCTCTCCGTCTCCGTCCTGTGGCACAGCAGGTGACCTAGGGTCAATGCGGTACCAACCGACCAACTGACCACTGACCACCAGAGCTAAGAGCTAAGAGCTAAAAGTCGGAGGAGTCCCACAAACACAGAGAGAGAGAGAGAGAGAGAGAGGAAGAGAGGGAGCGAGCCAACCCTCATCCAGAGGCCCTGCAGAACATGCGAAATCCCACAAAACAAAGTCATGCCATGGAGTACACGAAGCAGAAGGAGGAGGAGGGGTAGTGGCAGGGGCTGGGGCAGGGGCAGGGGCTGGGGCAGGGGCCGCTGCTGCTGACCAACGGGCCGCGTCTAATGCGGAATGTCAAATGTCAAAATATATGGTGAAAATGTGTCAACTTTCTTATCTGATTTGGTCACGCTGCTACTTTTATCCGACGGACGCCAAAAAGTGTACTGTGCTGCTTGCTGCTTGCTGCTTGTGCGTGCTTCAGCGCACAAGGGGCTAATGGAGGGAGGGAGGGCAGAGAGGGGGGTTGGGCAGAGCGCAGTCGGGCGTTGGCGTTCGGACCTGTTTAGAATTCAATTTTCATACAAAAACCAGCCCCTTGGCACTGCCACTGGCCACTGGCCGCTGCCTTTGCTGCCTGCCCCTCTGCCTGCCACAGTCTTTTAAGCCTACAATCCACACTATGCCTCCTCCTCCTCCTCCTACTCCTCTTCTTCACTTTTCCCATTTTCTTTCTCCCGCCCAGTAATTTTCACTACTTTTCTGCCACTTTTCCCTACTATTCAGGCACTTTTCATGGCTTTTCTTTTGCGTATATAATGCGGCGCTTTATGGCAGCAGCAAAAAAAGTAATGAAAAATTAAGGAAAAGTGGAAATGGCAGGAAAACTAAGGAAAACTTCCCGCGCGTTTTAGGGGCTCTCAAATGTACCGCAAATTAGAATATTTTCATTATAATTTATGTATCCCATAGAGAGTGGCAAGGGAGGGGAGTGTCAGAGTGTCAGAGGGGAGGGGGGGAGAGAGTGCCTGATGGGAACTGCAATTAAAGGTGGCATGCCGCCGTCTTTGATGTACAACGAAAAAGCCATTAAATAACTCCTAAAAGGAGTGAAGAATAATTAATTTATGATCTACGCAGAGAAGGGGGTGGGTGAGGGACGGGAGTAGGGGGGTAGGCAATCATTTTACCAATCTACTGGCAAGACTTTGGGCCAATCAGTCGCCTCGTTTCCTGTCAAATTATGTGGTACTTAAGCAAAACACACAACAGAAAAAAAAACACAACTTCAATCTGCAATCTACAATCGACAATCGACAATCTCCAAGGGGGGTTGGAGGGGGGTTCAAAAGTTCAAAGCCACTTGGCCATGCGCAACACGCGTCTCCCCACCAGGTGGAGGAGGAGGAGGAGGAGGAGGAGGCACGGCACGTCATTGGTTGAACCCCAGAGAGACCCCGAAAAGCAAAAACGTTTGACAAACTCTGCAGAGCAGCAGCCAGCAGCACAAGCAGGAGATCGTCTAGAGATGCAACTCGAGGGGGAGAGGAGAGTGCAGCGGAGTGCAGGGGAGTCTGCAAATGATGTGAACCAGTTAACAAAACAGCAACAGAAACAACCGCTAGCTAGAGCCAGAGAGAGAGACAGACCGACAGTCGAAACGAAGACCATTTAAAGTATATTTTATCATTCATTCAAGCGGCTGGAAAAGCAGCAGCAGCGACTCTCCATCTCCGACTCCATCTCCGACTTCATCTCCAACTCCAACTCTTGGACTCATTATCATACAATGACATTTTCCTCTGCTCTGTCTGGAAAACTGTAAACTTTAGTCGGCCATTTGTTGCCGCTGCTGTTGCTGTTGCAACTAAATTCCTTTTCGACTCTCTGCATTTCCTTGGTGGGTTTCGTAAAGTACATTTCGTATGCATCTGATGGACAGCCAACAAACGGGGCCAGGCAAAAGATCAGAGTGGGTCCGGAGTGGGTCCAAAACCCATATCTATGGACATGTGGGAGACCCTTTTTGAACCTTTTGCATTGGCACGTTGCCTGGTCGCAGGGTCGTTGCAACAATCGCCTGCAAAAAGCCAGCACACAAATCGATTGTTGTGCGTCGTTGCCTTAGAGGAGTACCCTTAATGCGGATATATTTGGCCTGGAAACTAATGTAAAAGTTCTATAAAATAAAGTACGAAAAATGTCTTTTAACCATCATATATGATGCAACTAAGCAGCAAGTGTATAAGCATGTTCCATAGATGTTTCCTTAGATCTGTTGAAAGTTGTTTCCCTGCAGGAAAGAGTGTTTAACCCTTCGGCTTTTCTTGGGCCTCTAGAGATTGCCCTCACAATATTTGTCGTATTGCGCTTTACAAATGATCAAAACACAGATACAGATACAAGTACTGCCAGCCTGGATCGGAGTGGAGTGGAGTGGAGTCTCGGGAACTGCCTTAACCTTACAACCAACGAATGTTGCTATTGCAACGGCAACTGTTGCTGTTGTACGTGTGCAATATGCCCGTTAATGCTGCTGTTGCTGCAGTTGCAGTGGCAATCGCTTTCCCAGCGTCACATTGTCGCTTCTTTTTGCCGCTGCTGCTGTTGCCGCTGCTGTTGCATTTGTTCGCTTGCTTTTTGCAGTCAGAGTGGAGTCTTAAGTAGTTCGTGAGTTGAATAACTTTCAATTGAATTGTAAAGTAAACATTGTGTCGGCCTGGACACACCCCAGAAGCAACAGCAGCAACAGCAGCAACAGCAGCCACAGCCCTGGCCTTTGTTTTCATAGAAAGAGATGTGCACCGCGTATCGTGCTTTAGCAAACATTTTAAGGATTGTCCCCGTCCCTTTAGGAATGGGGCATATCCCCCGCCCCGCCCTGCCTCTGGCAATCGTTTAATTGTCATGCATTTGGTGCACTTTTTTCTGTCGTCTCGAATCGGTTTTATTTCGTTTTTGGAGCCCGCATTTAGAGCCACAGGAGAGGCCAGCAGCAGCAGCAGCCGTTTGGGTTGTGCGTGAAACTTAATACGGACTCTTGAACAATTTTGATAAGCATAAAATGCTGCAGCGAAAAAAAAAGAGCAGGGAAAAATAAGGAGAAAAAACCTGCTGCATAAATATCGAATTTCACAGCCGCCGGTACCGACCACCGACCTCCATACACAGCCACAGCCACAACCCCTGCTTGCCTCTGCCTCTTCCTGATCTGTTGCCTCCTCCTCCACCTCCTCTGAGATTGTCAATTGAATGCAGGCAACGTTGCATAAACATGGCAAAGAAATTGTCATGATCAAAATGTGATATTAAACGTGGCGGCGGCGGCTTGCCACAGAGAGAGGCAGCCAGCAGCCAGCAGCTAGCAGCCAGCGGTAACCGACGCAGATTCCGTAGCAAAGACCAGACCAAACTGGAGGTCTATCTGGCAGATACGTTTCTGTGTCTGTTTCTGTGTCTGTTTCTGTTTTGGATTTCTATTTGATTTTATTTCCCTAGAAATTATCGTTGATTCGTTTTGTAGTTGGTGCCCCACAGGGGGAGTGGGGGAGGAATTGTTGCTGTTCGTCGCATAAATAGCAATTTTTGCTGGCATTTCCATTTGACATTTAATTGAGATCGTAAAATGTTTGCAAAGGACAGACAGACAGACAGACAGAATCTCAAGCTAATGTGAGAGTATCTTTTGGCGTAGCCGGTTTTGCCCAGAGAGACGGAGACGTAAACGGAGACGTAGACGGAGACGGAGACAGAGACCCCATTAGGGCGCCTCCCCGATCAGCATTTTCCTTATATTAAACGCCTGTCAGGGAGTCGGAGAGGCATATGTAAGTGGCAGCAACAGTAGCGAACCACGCATCTGCGTGAAGCAGCAGCAGCAGCACAGAGTCCAGTCTTTTGCCCACACATCCGTCCAAGAGAGCGAGAGAGAGAGAGAGAGAGCGCCACAAGGCATACACAAGGAGGGAGGTAGGTGGGGCGGTGGTTGGGGGAGGGGGGCATAAACGTTTTGTTGTTTTTAATAGAGCCAAAGCGATTACAGGCAGCAGCAAAGGCAGTGGCAGTGGCAGCAGTGGCAGGAGTGGCTGTGGCTGTGGCAGGCAACAATTGCCTGCCTGACTGCCTGCCACTGCCTGCCGCATGGCCTCGCGACGACGAACGACGCGACGCGTAATCAATAAATCTAAAAATAATTCTACCAATACATGTCAAAGCCGTAATAGGGAAACCATAAATTCTTTTTGTGTTCTTGCCACAGCGCGCTTGTTGCTTGCTGCTTGTTGCATGTGGCCAGTGGCCAGTGGCCGGCGCAGTGGCAACGGCTGCAACATGCTACGGGTATTTGTGGCAATAAGTAAACGCTGATTTGGCAGTTAAATGCCGCGCAAACAATTCCTGCTGCTGCTGCTGTTGTGGGCAGCAGCCGGATATGCAACAGCAGCAGAATGTTGCTGGCAGCCAAAAACTGTTAAATGTGACACTAATATCCGTGCAGCACACAGTTGTATCTATCTGATCTGATTGGGTTTTCCTTTAGTTGAGCATTTCCTTCATTATTGCAACAGCAGCAGCAGCAGCAGCAGGAAGAATCTAAAATAGTTGCAAGGCTGCACATCGAACCCTTCTTTCCGGGGGCAGCAGCTACTGCAATAATCTCTGTTTAACTATCTGTACACTGCCACATGTTGCAGTTGCAGTTGCAGCAGGCAGGCAGCAGCAATCATTTGTCCCTTTGTTTGTCCTTTTAACAACTGCTCCACATAGTCCACTCCTGTCTTGCAACAGCAGCGGCAGCGGCAGCAATGACATTATTGGCCAACCTCCTACTAGCCTCCAATCCGCAATCCAGCCGCAATGGTCAAGCATGCAAAAAGCCGCCGCCGCCGCAGCCGCAGCCGCACGGCGCTTGTTTGTGCCACAGCGTAGTAGTGCCATGCAACATCCCCAAGAGCCAAGAGCCAACAGCCAAGAGTCTCGAGTCCGTCGTTGATCTTGATACTGTGTCATGATTTATTTTTAATAGTTTGCGCTTAATATGCGCCAGCATCCGCCACAGAGAGAGCGAGAGGGAGAGACAACGACTTGCAGTTGGCTGGGAGGGAGGGGGTGGAGGGGGAGTCGATTGGGGTACATTGTCTAGTTGTAAACAACAACTGGCGGCAGCAGCGGCAACTAGTTTTTTTTTTTCCTGTGTTTTGTCTTCATCTCCAGCGAGGGAGCAGCCACAGAGCCGCAGAGCCACACAGCCGTGTGCAAAGTAATTGTTGGTAACACCTGCTTCTTCGCGTCGGCGTTGGTGGCAGCAACATCCCATAGAGCAAAGGCACTGCTGCAGAGAGACTGAAGACTGGCGACTGAGGCACAGATACGACTCGAAGTCGGAGTCGAAGCTGGAGCCAGCAGGCAGCAGGCAACGGGGCAACCTTGGGCCAACAACAGACAGGATGCATGTTTAATGTGCCGTCGGTTTGGTTGCTGTTTTTTTTTCTCTTCTTTCTGTGTGTGTGTGTGTGTCTTTTTTTTTTGCTTTTTTTCTCTGGTGGAGAGTCGAATCGGAGTCGACTTGGAGTTGGTTTCGGAGTCTGGTACTTACATTGATTCGTTGTCAGCATTTGGCATTGTTTTTATGAAAGGTTTTTCCTGCTGTTGCATGCCTCTTGTTGCTGTTGTTGCCTGTGTAATTCGTTGCAATCATTTTGCAAAAAGACCAGGCAACAGCAACAGGCAACAGCAACAGGCAACGTCAAAGACCAGCAACGTGTCGGCCAAGTCAGCAATCAGCGTCATCAATACCGCTCTTCAACGGACGGATCGCATCGGATCGGATCGGATCAATGGGAAAGAGAAATATAGTGGAAGGCTATGCCATTTATATTGACATCAATTTCAAGTTGCTGCCGCTGCCGCTGTTGTTGTTGTTGTTTTTTCGTTAATTGTTTCATAGACATTAAGTTATGTTTAGTGGCTAAAAGAAGTGAGTGATGCTGGTGGCATTTTCTGCCGCTTGCTGTTGTTGCTGCTGCTTGCTGCTGCTGCTGCTGCTTTTGCTAGTAATTTCAATAATAAAACTACAAAAACGAAAAGCAAGAAAAGCAACAGGCAACAATCACAATCACAACAACGACAATTGCCTTGCATGGAGTGAAAGGCTTCAATCAAAGCGAGCAGCAGCAACACAATCAACAGAGACAGAGACAGCAACAGAGACGTAGACGTAGACGGAGCGAGCGATTGCTGTTGCTTTTTTATACATTTATTTTTTAGATTTTGTTGTTGTCGTTTCTGAAGTTGGAGCCTGCTTTTTCGGCAGACAATGGCAATCAGCAGCAGCGGCAGCAGCAGCAATAGCAACTAGAACGGAGGGGCTTTGGCCCCAGCCAGGCTCCAGCTTCAGCTCCAGCTTCAGCACCAAAGCGGCTATGGCTATGGCAATTGCAAATAATAATGCCCAAGCGGGCAAACATCGAAGAGAGAGAGAGAGAGAGAGTAACGGCTATCTTTGATACACTAACCAAATGATCTATAGAATCTGTTGGGTTTGGTATGGGGAAGCAAGGGATCTATCGATAATGAGCGCCAGTCTTTTCTGCACCCAAAGATCTACAAAGTGTTGTATTACCCACTAGAAGAATCAGCTATACAATTATGTTCATTTTTGGATGATATTTAAGGGTACTTTACCCTCACAGAAGGATCTACGATTTCTCAACCATCATTTGGTTGGATAATCTTCCAAAAATCTTTAATTACCCACCAAAATCTTAATGTGCGAACAATCGGGAGATATATATAGGATATATAAGGATCTTGGCCACATATTCTCTCAAAAATATGTACCAAAGTCCGAGCTTGCCTTAGGTTTTGCTTAGTTTTCCTGCCTTTCAAAGAGCTCCACTGAATCGTGTTACCCTCTATCGAGAAAGAGTATACCATCGCGTCGCGTCATGTCATAGTCACGTCAATTTTGTTGTTTGTTGTTTGGCCCGAGAGAGAGAGAGAGAGAGGGAGAGAGAGCCAAAGCCAAAGCTAAATCTGAGGCTGCCTCCGAGTCTGAGGCTGAGGCTGAATCCCGCGTCTGAAGGCAAGCGCGATTTTTTTGTGTGCAGGAAATCACAGCATGAATCATGCGGCTGTTGCCGAGGAAAAAAACCAAAAACAAAAACAACAATAAACAATATATAAAATATAAAAAACTCCAAAATAATCACACGATGCGGAGCACCAGTGCCAGTCGTGTGTGTGTGTGTGTCTGTGTGTGTGCCCAAAAAGCAAAGCTCTACTAAGCTCTCTGTCGACTGTCCGTAGAGGAGGGACGTGTAGGTAAGGGGTGTGGGGGGTGTGGGGTGTGTTGTGTAGGATGTGTAGGAGCATACTGGCACAAAAGGAGGCGTGGCAGCAGCAGCAGCAGCGGGAGCAGCAGCGGGAGGGACGGCAGTTCCCGCTGGCAGTTGCTTGCGGTTTTCCCTATTTTATTATTCATATTTTTTTTTTCAGCCAAGTTTTTTTTTGTTTTGTTTTGTTTGGTTTTTTTTTTTGCTGTTGTTGTTGTTGTTGTTTAACGCCGCAGCGTGCGCGCAGAGTGCAAAAGTCAGGCGCATGTCACGCGTATTTAAATCAATTTTTTTTTACCTCCCGCTTTTATGCAGATTTTGTTTTATTTTTTCCATTTTATTTTTTGTGGTTCCTTTTTTTCTTCCGTTTTAGTTTTTGGTTCCTTTTTTTCGGTTTAGTTTTTGTGAGAAGATTTTCTGCTTTTTGGGGAAAATCGAAAGAAAATCCTTGTTTTCTTTTCTGTGTGTTTTTTCTGCCTGCAGCTTATCTTCGTTCGTGATCTTCTTTCTCGTTCTCCCTCTCGCTCTTTCTGCGAGAGCTTTGTCACTCTCAGCTCACGCAATTGCTTGAGCTTATTGCCTGCTGCCTCTCTCCTCTCAGCAATTAGTTTCCTTTCTCGCTCTCGCTCTCTTTCTTTGCTGTCAGCAATAACGGAACGGAAATGGACTTGCACTTTACTTTGCTGCGTAGTTTCTGTCTCTTTCTGTTGGCTCGGATCTTCCTTTTCAGTTTTTACCTAAATATCGAGCGATATGCCCTTTATGGCACATATAACCGATGAATATTTAGACCTATGAATATGTCTAAATATTAAATTGGAAATTGTTAAAGACTTTTGCAAAGGATATACAGAAAGGAGCCAAAACGAATGCAAATGGTACCCTTTTGGTGTAGGGTATGCAAGTTTTGGATACTTAAGGGCATCCACTTCTAAAAGTTTCTAAAAATAACATTACCCCTACCTATAGGCGATACAGGATATACATACATATGTATGTATGTATGTATAGTCCAGAATAAAGTACCAAATACTATCCTAGGGTTAAAGGACTTATTACTTATTATAGGAGTGAAGCGAGTGGGCCAGGGGTTGCCTCCCAGTATTATATACTATTATACATTTTAGTGTGAATATTTTAATTTTTTTTATACTTTATTTCTCTTTATTGGAATATTTTAAAATAGTGTGCCTAAAAAATCCCTTTTTGCCTTAAAAAATAAAGAAAATAACCCTCTTGAAATTTGAAGATTTTTGGAATTACTTAATCAATGACTAAGCCCCAAGTTTAATCAGAATTAAATGAGTATTACGGGGTTTTCATTGCTTCAAACTCCACCGAAATTCGGCTTAAACTTTCTTGCTGTTTGTTTTTGGCTTCCATCAGCGTCTACTACTGTTTTTTACCATTTTTTTTTGGTACGCCCTGTGGGCGTTTTTGTTGCATTAATCAACATTATCCGAGTGTTTTTTTTTCCTGATTTGTTGTTGTATTTCTGTCGATGGCAAAAACAACGCACAAAAACTTTTATGTCCCCAACAAAAAAAGGCGATTTCTTATGGCTTACGGGCTGCTGTTTGTGATGTTGTTTTGGCCAAAATTAAAACAGCAATTAAATGGCCAAAAGCCAAACCAACAACAACAGCAACAACAACAACTGCAGCCAAAGCCACATGGCAATCAATGTGCCAGGCCACCTTGCCACCGCCCCCCTCCCCGTGCTCCCGCTAACCGACCTCATGGGCAAATGAGTTGCAACTCGAAATTCAATTAGCTAACAAAATTCCATTTCGGACCACAGCATGGACACTCGCCCCTTGCCCCTGCCCACCCCCAACAGCACACAGAAACAACAACTGAAAACTTATAAACACTTTGTTGCTCCTCACTTCCATGCCACTACCGCCCCCGCCCCGTCCATCCCTCCCTCCCACACTTAATCTGCTCTGTGGGGCAGTCACTGATCCTGGCCCAGGGGCAACCCTTTCACAGGGTGGAAAGGGATGCGGGGTGGGAGGCATCAACGCAGTTGCGTCAACAGAATTTTGGGGTTTTCGCAAAATTGAATTAGATGCAGCAGACCGTGTGTTTGGTCGGAGAGGGAGAGAGATACACAGAGCGAGAGGGAGAGACAAACTCTGACATTTTCTGCTCGTGGCATAGCCTCGAATCCACTGCCCTGCCTCCTGCCCTGCCCCCTGTCCCCTCTCATCTCCCATCTCTCTCTCTCTCAGTCCAGCCCAAAGCTGCTGTCAATATTAACTGCATTATTGAGCATTGCGGCATGCCACAAACATGTAATTGAATTTCACCCTTGCACCCTTGCACCCTTTGCACCCTGTCTACTTTTGCGGCCAGTACAGGCCTGGCAACCTCTTCCTGGAAAGGGGGGGGAACGGGACGGGACGGGGCGGAGCGTTGCGGATGTCCACTGTCCACTCCCCCAGTTCCGGTTCAGAGTTCAGAGTTTCAGAGTTTCCAGAGCTCCAGTCCGTCTGTTCATCAGTCATCGCATCGTATGGGCTGGCACCAGCTCCATGTTTTCCTTGTTCTGTTGGGGGGCATGCAACTAGAGCGGGGGAGCGGAGGGGAGGGGCAGAGATCTGGCATTGGATTGGCCTGCCTGCCTGTGCTGGGTGCCAAGGGGTTTTTGTAAATATGAAGCTTCTGTGTACGCACAATTAAATTGCTCATTGCATTCAAATTTGCTTGCGGTTTTCAGGCTAAATTGGAGAACAAAATTTCCATTTGGAAAGCCAGAAGAAGAGAGAGAGACAGAGAGAAAGACTCTTCTCTGAGTAACAGAATGTCACACACGCAGTGTGCAGAAATTTTAGATATTATAGACAAAGAATCCAAGAAAATATGGCTTAAAGGAAAGCCAAACACTTGCAACTCTCATGCCAAAAAATTATATACAAATTAGGGGATTAAATTGGGGAACTAAGAGGCATATAGAATGATTGGAGAATAGAGGAATAAAACAGGGAAATAATAGAAGAAAAGCTGTGCCAAAAGGCATATGAAATGCCTGAAAATAGTGGAATAAATCAGGGAAATAATAGAGGAGGTTCCCAAGAAGGAAAGTAGTCTAAGAATCATCTAAAATGCCTAAAAATAGGGGTATAAATCAGGGAAATAATAGAGTAGGTTTCCATTGAGGGAGGTTCTCCAAAAGGCATATAGATTGACAGAAAATAGGGGTATAAGTCGGGGAAATAATAGAGGAGCCTTCCATTGAGAGAGTATCGCCTCGAAGCATATAGAATGACTGGAAAATAGAGGATTAAAAGCAGGAAAATTATAGAGGAGGTTTCCATATAAAATGCCTGAAAATAGGGGTATAAATCAGGGAACTAATATTGAAGGGGTCCATTAAGGGAGGTTCTCCAAGAAGCTTAGAAAAAGGCTGGAAAAAAGAGGAATTAATCCGGGATATAATAGAGGAGCCTTTTATATATATAGAGGATCGCCAAGAAGCATCTGAAACGCCTGAAAATAAGAGGAATAAATCAGGAAACTATTATATATTATATATATATTCCCTTGCTTAGTTTTAAGTTTAAGATTACTCCCAACCATAGAGGAAATTACCATTATATTATGTCATTCATGGTTGGATATATATTATATTTACTTCTTTAGATTTCAAAGCCTTTATCAGTGGGCTGGCCTTGCCCCCCGGACACCAGTCTGTGGCATGCAGCTGGCTTGCTGGCTGCCTCATTCGTTGATTTTGTTTTAATGATTGCATTGGCAATTGTTTCGAGTTTTGTGCAGCCCCCCATTAAGTCATCAATTAATAAATAGAAAATTATGAATACATTTTGTCACTGCAGGGACAGGGGACAGGGGGGGAGAGGAGGTCAGGCAATTGATAAGCACGTGTCAATGAGGAATGAGGTCAATGAGGAAGTCATCTTCCATCTATCTATCTATCTCTATCTCTATCGTCGCATTCCATTGTTTTCCCCCAGACGGCGGAGCAGCTGCAGAATGCAAGGCCAAATTTCTATATATAGATAAGACAACCCCATCCATCCATCCATAAACCCATCCACTAGGCGATAATTTAGTACATATATTTACGGATTAATGATGCAACGAGGACACTTTTTTATAGTTTAAATGCGACGTTAATAATTCTAGAAATTGGATTTCCAAGGCAGGCAATAATGATGATGGATTCCAGGGAATAAAGAGTCTCTAAGACTTCCAGTGGAAAGTGCTTGGCAGAGTGGAATGACCCAAGATGGGGCAGTGGCACATCCTTTTCCCGTTTTCCCTGGTCCATGGTCAAGTGCATCCAAAGTTTGCCCTGCCCCTCTGTCTGTCGCCCCCGAAAAAGCATTCTGAAAGTTAATTAACACATGCCCCAGCCCCAGCATTCAGCGTTGCAACTTGCAACAGCCAACCAGTCCACAGTGATGTGCCACATCCTTTCTGTTCTTTCTGTTCTCGTTTCTCTGCCTCTCGTTTTTCTTTTGCCTCAGCGGCGTGGCATGGCCTCGCCTCGCCTTGCCTTGCCTCGCCTGGCTGTCCATTTGACAGACTTAATGACTTAATTTTAATTTGCAGCAGCAAATAATCAATTTGGAAACTGTTTGTGCAATGTCTGACGCTTGATGACACGACAGCAGCGACGACTGTCCATCCACGGTCCATCCCCCTCCCCTCGTCGCACGTTACGTACTTCTATTTGCTGACAAAAAAAAAACGAAAGAGAAAAGTGAGCTTGCAACAAATGTTGCTCAAGTAAAATGTTTGCTTTTGCCAGCCATCCCACACCCCACTGCATAGCCCCCGTTCTAAGTGGCGAGGCACAGACACGCCCTGGGGCCTGCCACACACAACTGTACGGCGGCGCGCCGTATGGGACGCTGATAGCAGAAAACGCATCGATAACAGCAGCAGCAGCAGCAGCAGCGGCAGCAGAGGGAGAGGCAGAGGCCATTGGACTGGTGTGGCTGGTGCTTCTGCTGCTGCCGCCTGCTACTGTTGGATGATGATGACGATGATGATGTTGTCGAAGCCATTCCACACACTGATAACATTTGGCAAATGCAAACGGCGATGGCAAACGGCGATAGCAAACGGCGATGGCAGCAAACGCGTATTAAAAATGCCCAAAGAGCATTGCCCATCGGCCGCCCATCGGGCCGTTCCGTTCCGTTCCATTCCGTTGCTGGGGTGCAATGCCCCCAAGAGATCTATCTCTCTCTCTCTCTCTCTCTGGCCAGTGGCCATTGCACCAGAGGGGCAGCATACAGCATGCATGCTCTATCCGCTGGACAGTGTACACTGTGCACTGTCCACTCTTACACTGTCCATTCATTTGGCCTGGCAAACATTTGCATTGGCCCATTCTCGGTCAATATAGACAGATTTCCATGCAAATTTAATACGCAAACATTTCGGGGCGGACAGGGGCAAAATCTCATCTGTGCTATTGATGATATCTATAAGGATTGCAAGGGAGCAGGGGAGGGAGGGAGGTGAGGATGGAGGGGGAGTTACTGGCTTCCACCTGCTGCCTGCTGCCTGCTGTTGCTTGCGCATTTCGCTCTGAAGCTGCCCCTGGATGCTGCCGTTGCTGCCGTTGCTGGAGCCAATCGGTTAGGCAATCAATTATTGGCCCGTAAGCGGGCTTCAACCCACTCTTCACCCCTCTCTCTCCCCCTCTAATCTTGCATCTCGCTAACGGATGTGCAAAAGCGCGCTGCCAATTTAAAATACAAACAACTTTAGCTTTTGGCTTTGGCTTTGGCTTTGGCTATGCTATGCATCCGTTTCCGCTGCGCACAGAAAGGAGTGTGGGCCGATGTGGGGTGGGGACAAGAGAGGGTTGGGGTGGGGTGGGGTGGGGTATGTGGCAAGTGGCAGTTCGTTTGGCAATGCCCTTGAGGCGAAAATGCAACGTTAAGTAGGCCTCTGGCAATGCAAAATGATTTATGTACACAGATACACAGATACAAGATACGCAGATACGCAGATACAAGCTGCAAGTTCTGATGGAGATTGATGGCAGAATGGCTTGGGGTTTTGCGGCAATGAATGATATATCTAGGGGTTACCTGGGGATATACCTTTCTGTCACTGATTTAAGCACCTTAGGGACTCATAATCATTGGAAAATCTTCTGTGGGCCAAAGAAAACTCTTCCAGAAATGCAATTCTCAAAGACACTCTGAACATCCTTTACTTTTCACTGTTGGCACCACTTAAAGGACTATTAGCCAACTGTTTCCACTCAAGGATACAAAAAACGAGAGGGAACGTTGTGAGCCGCGGCAAAGGCCGCGGCTCTACCTTATACCCGGTACTCAGTCAGTATATATATACATACATATATGAGCCTACGATTTATGAAATTTATTATATGTTCTCAAAAGGGACGAAAACAATATTTAAATTAAAAAAATGAATTTTTTGGAATTTTTATACATGTTTCCATTTTTGTTTACATAAGCTTTGTATATCTGCGCCTACATTTCTACATGACATGTATAACTACATGTTTGAGACGTACAAGTGTTTAGGACAGAGAGAGAGAGAGGGAGGGGGCATGAGTCAGCGCTTGGCAGGCGTTGCGTAGCCACTGAAATTTGATTTGTTTCTTCTGGCGATAATATTGATCCGATATGATTCAGATTCGGTAATCTGCTAGATATGGCAATTTTCCATGATTCTGCGTTTTTGGTTTTCTTGTATCTTAAAAATTGTGGATTCCACAGATTTTCGTCTTTTGTGGGGGCGGAAAGGGGCGTGGCAAAATTTTGAAATACACTTGTGCTGGTTTGATATCACAGGAGTTTGGATAGAAAGTTTGGTTGTTCTAGCTCTTATAGTCTCTGAGATCTAGGCGCTCATTTAAACGAATAAGCAAAGCAGACAGGGCCGCGTGTGAGAGAGAGCGAGAGGGAACGATGACTTTCGAAATGGTTTTCTTCATTGTAGCTATAATAATGATCCGATCTGATCCAGATTATACACTCTGATAGAAATGGTCATTCTCTATGATTCTGCGTTTTTAGTTTTCTCGTATCTTCAAAATTGTGTACGCCACAGACTTTCGTCCTTTGTGCGGGCGGAAAGGGGCGGGGCGAAATTTTGAAACACATTTGGAGTAGTGTGAGCACACAGGAGACTGGATTCAAAACTTGGTTGCTCTAGCTTAAGTGGTCTCTGAGATATAGGCGCAAATGAAGACGGACAGACGGACAGACGGACAGACGGACGGACGGACAGACGGACGGACAGACAGACATGGCTATATCGACTCGGCTATTGATGCTGATCAAGAATATATATACTTTATGGGGTCGGAAACGCCTCCTTCTGGGCGTTACACACAACCGTTATCCGCACAAATCTAATATACCCTTTTACTCTTCGAGTACCGGGTATAAAAACCCTTCCTTCGACCGAAAATCAATTAACGCATTTCATTTGGCTCGAATCCCTAACGAGAGGCGTCTCCTGCCTACTCAAGCGGTTTCTCTCTCTCTCTCTCTTTCTCACTCTCTCTTTAGAGACAGGAGAGAAGGCATTTAAATAATGTTTCGTGTGAACATTAAAAAGAGGAAAAAAATGGAGAAAATACAGGAAAAAGGTGTGTGGGGGGAACGGGGGAAAAAACGGTTACAGGGACCAGCCCCTACTTGACACCAGACGAAACGAAACGAAACGAATTGAAAGGATCCCTGGGACCACCGCAGAGCGTTTGCCAACTTCCGGAGTGCCATGTCCGGGTCCTCGTCCTGGCGTCCCGTACTCTGCAAATTAAATGCAATGACAAATGCACTCCGTCAAATTGAAAAGGGATTTCTCTTATTAATTATGACGCCGCCGCAGAGGCAGCCGCAGCAGCAACGGCAGCAACAGCAGCGAAAGGGTTGATGACAACATGTCGCGTAAGGGAAACAGGGGAATGGGATGGGTAAAGGGGTAGGGGTAGGGGTTGGGGGGAAGGGGTTCTCTGAGGCCCAGCCAACTGTCGATTTTAACTGCCCAAAGAGCGCGAGGGGATAGGTCTCTTTCGTATACTTATCGCACGAGAGTGTGTGTGTTTGTGTGTGTGTGCAATGCACATTTAAATAAAAAATATAAAAAAAAAGAAAATAATAATAACTCTGCGGTTGGCCGCAACATGGCCGCCTTTTGTTTTCGTATTCCTTCTTTTTTTATTGTTTTTTTTATTCATCATTTTATGCTGCATTTTATTTGTGTATTTTTTCTTTCGTTTTTTTCTGCGTTTCTTGTCAGCGCCTGCGCGAATTGCTTACCCAAAAGCACACTCCTCCCTCCCTCACACTCCTCCCTCCCTCACACTCCTCTCTCACACTCTCTGTCCACCTTTTTATCTCTTTTTTTATTTAATTAACTCAAAAACGATTTGTTAGTGGGGGGAGGGGCAGCAGATCGTGCCCCACACCCCCTTAACTGCAGAAATGATTTCTGCATAGGTTGTTGTGGATCATGTAGGGCCATGCAACGAATGATTGTCCCAAAGAAAGGTTTATTTGGGTATTAGAATTGGGTATACGATAATTTCCTTCCTTTCTTTCCTTTCATACAATTTTCTAGAATAATCCACATCATCTTAGATATTTTTCTATTTATTCCCCAGATGGAACCATGGAAGCCTTTTCAACCATCGCACTATAGATGTCCTTTTGGGGAATCTCAATATAAAAAAATGGTAAAAAAGTGATCATTATTATATTAATATAAAGTAAATCAAAATGGTAAGCAATTGATTCAACAATTTGTGCCCAACTGGTGAAGATGCATGCCCCAACCGATGATGACAATTAAATTTGAATCTTCTAGACTTAGAGGCTAAGGAATAGGTTTTCTTAGCCATAGGTCTGCCATTTCTCTTGTTTTTTCCAGGCCTAACATAATATAACGTAATTGTATACCATTTTTGGTATAAGTTCTGGATTTTTAAAGGTTTTCGAGACCTTTTTTTATGGCTACCACTGGAAAGAATACAACGAAATATGCAAAGTGCTTTACACATCTCTGGATAGCCCTGAATATCTCTGAATATCTCGGAATACCTTTGGATAGGCCTCAACTGTCAGTGGATACAATTTTCTAGCTCCACATGCAATATTTTTGTTGATGAAAGGAAAAATCTCTTGACTTTGCGAAGAAATGTTTGCCTGTGGGGCAGAGTTGTACGAATGTTGTTATAATTATTGGTGGCTGCTGCTGCATTTTGAATGCCACTTGATCTTGTGTACACACACAGATACACACGCGTACACGTATACATTTTATTTGCCACTCTGTCAGAGATGTCATGTCAAATGTAATTAAGCGATTATACATTCGAATTTATTTTCGTTTTCTTCATTTTCTTCGTTTTTCTTGTGCTTAGCTCTCTGGTCTGGACCTTGGGTCTGTCCGTCGGTCTGTCCGTCGGTCTGTCCGTCGGTCTGTCCATCTGTCCGTTTGTCCGCTTGTCTGTCTGTTGGTCTCTGTCTGGTGAAAGATGAAAGTCTTTTTTAAGCCACTTTGACAGCATAATTACAGCTACCCATCTCCCTCCTGCACACACACCATCACAGGTTATCTTTCACTTTGTGGAAAATGCTTTTTCTTCGAAATTATGCAAATGAGTAAAAGTTGGAACCCAAAGGAAGAAACTCCCATGAAAAGTGGAAGCTCTACGAAGTACGAGTCAAACAATGATCCGTCATTCAGTCGGGGAAAACCCATTGATTCATGGGTGTATCTGGGTTTTGTCTGCTGCCACATTTCTTCGCACTAAATAGCCTCTCCGAAGATCCATCATGGCCCTTATCTGGCTCTTCAACACGTACAACACATATCGTCGTCACCCTGCCCCTTCCCCTCCCCCCATCCTCTTTCATTCGATAATTATGTTAATTTCGGTTGCAACAGCGAATTTCGCTCAGTGCATAATTGCTATATTAGCAAAAAGGCAGCAGACCAGAGACCAGGGACCAGAGTCCGCTCTTGGCTTAATCTTTCTCTCTCTGCGGTTCAGTGTGTGTGTGCCTGCGTGCGTGTGTGTGTGTGTGTGTTGAAGCCAAAAAGAACATTTTGTTGCCGTGTTTTTGCCACTGTGTTCCGTTCGTTGAGTGCCAGTGCCCACAGACCTCGTCCATGTCCATGTCCATTTCCATCCACTTCACAATGTTTTGGGTGTCAAATTGATAATCGCGTGAGTTGTTATCACAACACACACACACACAGTAGTAGCAGTGGCAGGAAGGGAGGGGGGCACAGAAAAGTGCATTAGCTACATGTCGGCACATTTTCGAAGAAGGAACGCAGAAACGGAACCCCAGAGTGGCAGAGAGAGAGGGAGAGAGAGAGCTTATTGGGGTTGCTGACCAGGCCAGGCCAGGCCCAGCCAGGATGAAGGACCGGACCAGGAAGGACCCCCGGTTCTTGTAAGCGCCCGAAAAATATAGTAATTGTAAGAGAGAGAGAGAGGGAGGGAGAGGGAGGGAGAGGAAAGGTAGTGGTACTTATGTTTACCGTTTGTTCGCATAATTTGATATCAGAGAATGTATATCGAACCCATTGAAGCGCACCCCGAAATGTTGTTGCACGTTGAAGGTGCAAACAAGCCAGCCAGCCAGTCAGCCAGTCGAAGGGGGTTTGGTAGGGATGGATGGATGGAAAGGTGTAGATAAAGTGCAATTACATGCGATTATCATGAAATATGTAGCGAAAATTATGAAATGTATAATTTACAGTTAGGCCAAACAACCCACACACATACACATCATGCACCCAGGAGGCACCCATGGCTGCTCTCTGGGATGGCGATGCGACGCGATGCACTTTCCGCCGAAAGCCCTGAGCTGTCGTTCGGTTGCTTGTTTTCTTTGTTTGTTTGTTTGTTTGTTTGTTTGTCGCTCGCCTGTCTTAGGGTGTGTGCCAAACCATAAAAATGTTGTTAAACACACCGATAGAGAGACGAGAGACGAGACGACGACGACGACACGCCACGAGAGGGGGAGAGGCAGAGGAGGTGTAGAGGAGAACCCAACTGAAATGAACGGAGAATGGAGAACAGAGTGCCTGAATGATGGCAGAGGGGCGGGGGCGGGGGGGATACAGGTGACAGGGGGGGAGGTGGAAAGTGGAAAGTGGCCTGGGCCCCGTGCGTGTGTGTCTCTCTCTCTCTCTGTGTCTCTCTTTCCCTCTCTCTTTCTGCATAAAAAGCAAACAAAATTGATTTGAAAATTGCACGAGACAGGGCATGCACTCACTCACGTCTTCGCTACCTCTCTCCCTCTTCCTCTCTCTCTCTCTGTCTCTCTTTTGCTGCACTGCACCTCATCTCTACCCAAAAGAAATCGCTGGACAACATGTCAGCAACTTGGAGATGGTGTTACAACTACAATATACCCTTTATAATGAACCGATTATGATGATTTTAAGTTTATAAGTAGATAAAGCTTTGATCTAACTGTAGTCCAAGTTTCGGTATGGTATCATTGAAATTGTAGATGCCACAACATTGCAAAGATGCACTGATAGTCCTTGTAGATCTCATAGTTCCCAAAAGGCATCATTTCATGTAGAACCCCTTTGCGGATTCTCTGGCAACTTGTTTTCTTATGATTCGATTGATCCCAAGATGCGATTAAGATGACTTTTAGTTTATCAACAGATAAACCTTCTATCTAGAACTATGGCAGATGCTACAGATTAAAGGATGCGGCTGAAGGATGTTCTGTGTGTGTTCTACGTTATCCTTAATGGCTGCACATCATACCCTTTTCGAACGCCACAAATACCAAGGGGTATCCCGAGCATTGAGTACACATAATGACAACGACAGGCGACAACACAGCAACAAACAACAGCAACAACAACATTTCGAACCACCTATGAAAACTATGAAACATGCGCGAAAATCACTAGTTGCAATTACTCCCCTCCCCCCCCTGCACGCCCCTCTAAGCCCCTCTATGGCCACCGCCCACAGCCCCCTTTCTTTGACTCACTTTATGACTCTGTTGGCCGTCGTTCGTCGCCAGTTGCCAGTTGCTGGCATATGTTGATTTTTGGCTTAAATGTTTTGGCCGTTGTAAAAATGTAAACTTGAGTGCAAATAACGGCAGTGCCCTCAGAGTAACGGCAGCAATCTATCATGTGATAATAAGTGGGTACAGTAAAACAACCCCCATTACCCGCCCTCCCACCATACACCCTCCTGTGCACCTTGGCACTATTGGTATGGGTAGTAAAACACCAGACCTTGAATGGGGGATAAGTTCGGCAGCCCGAAAGACAGTTCTGCCAACGAAGATATAGGGTTCTACATAGATATTTTGGGAGGGAGAGGTCTAAAACAGACAAAAAGAGCTTATAGTTCCAGCTTTTACAGGAGTAATCTTTATGCTCCATTTGGGAGATGATCTATGTGGCCTTTTCCCTAGTTCTTAGAAGTTTTCTAAGTATACGGCATATCTATTCAGTGGTTTTATCTCTGATTAAAACACATCTGAAGCACACAGTCTATCATGAGAATCGATGGAGAACTTATGGAGAATCTATGGAGAATCTTTGTCATGTCTATGGAGAATGTATGGAGAATCTATGGTGAATCTATGTAAAAACTATGGAGTAACTACGGAGTATCTATGCATAATCTATGCAGAATCTATAAAGAATCAATGGAGAATCTATGGAGAATCTATGAAGAATCTATGGAGAATCTATGGGGAATCTGTGGTGGATCTATGGGGAGTCTATGGAGAATCTATGGTGAATCTTTGGAGAATCTATGCTGAATTCATGGAGAATATACGGAGAATCTATGGAGAATCTATGGTGAATCTATGGAGAATCTATGGAGAATCTATGGGAAATGTATGGAGAATCTATGCTGAATTCATGGAGAATCTATGAAGAATCTCTGGAGAATCTATGGAGATGCATTGTAAACTTGACTGCCCGTGAAAATCATAAAAACCAAACGCGTGATAAGTCGCTAGCCTTACATTTCACAGAATTTCGCAGAGGCAACCTCTTTATGGTCTTTAGTCGATTGAAGCTGTTTCACCTTTTCTCTCCCTCTCTCTCCCTCTCTCTCTGTCTCACTCTCTGGCATCCAGTGAACTGGCAGCGATCTAGTAATCTGTGCAACATTGTTGCCTTCCATAGCTATTTATAGAAGAAGAGTCAGAGAGCGGGAGAGCGGAACGGGAGAGAGGAACGGGAGAGAGCGATCTTCTGCTAGTGCTCGTATTGCACTCATTTTATTGATATTTGATAACATTGTCATGTCATGGCCCTGTCTGTCTGTCCCTCTGTCCCTCTGTCTGTTTCTCTCTCTCTCTCTATCTCTCTCTCTCTCTCTCTCTCTCTCTGTCATTCAGTTGACTTGGAATTCGATGCGCTAATCGGCTTAAGGGGCAGAGCTCTGGCTATGGCTATGGCTGTGGCTTGGGCTCTGGCTCTCGGTTCCCTCTCCACTGAGCTGCTAAATGGATTTGAGTGTTTTAATTAGCAAAAGAAAATGCTGCAAATTGTCGAGGCATTTCGTGGCGTGGCGGGGCGGGGAGCGAAGGGGCGGAGGGGTGCCATTGGGGTTGGGGTTGGTTAAATTGCATTCCATTCCGACTGTCCGACTGTCTGACTGTCCGACTGCCGACAGTTTAATGGTCTTCAAGCGCTGCCTTTCCTTAAACTCTGACGAAACTATTTGGAAACATTTTCCATTTTTTTGGCTGGACCTTTCTTTTAATGCATTTTCCTTTTTGGCACTGGTTATGGGAAATAAATCAAGAAAGAAAATTGGAGAGAGTAGAGCGAAAGAGAGCGAGCAGTAGTGCCCGTGTGCCCTCGGCCAAATAAATCATTTTGGATTTTTCTGATGATTATTATTATATATAAAACATAAAACGTTTAGAACCGATGTTCCGATGTTATCAACAGCTGCTAGGGGCACGGCTCGGCACGGCATGGCACGTATTCCTATATATTCATATTCATATTCATATTGTGTTCAGTTTTTTTTCATATTTCTACGAGTATATATGTACGTGACATTCTTGGCTAAAACTAAGAAGCAACAGCTGCAATGTCGATTTGGAACTATTAAACCAGAGAGCAGGCACACAGAAAAGATAAAGATACATAAATAATTTCATAATATCCAAGAAATTATATACGTTGATTCGTTGAGCTCTTCAACTGCCAAATGACATGTTCAATAAAAGTTTACACAACAAATTTAAGGCACTAAAACAATTCCGGCGGGAAGTATGTACATATGTATATGTACAATGTATATAGAGTCTTTTCTGAATGGTGGAATCATCAAAGGATCATTTTCCTTCAATCCGTAAACACAGAATCATAGAGAATTCTTTTATCTATCAGATAACAAAATCCTCTTCCAATCGGTTCATTATTATAGCCAGAATGAGGTAAAAACTTCCTCATCTCTCACAGAGTAGCTTAGCCGTACAGGATGAGCTCTCCTGTCGAAAACAGCATACGACTTTTCTCTTTCTCTTTTTCTCCCTTACTGGTTGTACTCATTCTATCGATCATCTTTAATCTAACAAAAAAAACAACATTATAAATTAAGAAAGGAAAAAAGAAAAAAACATTTTCCCCGCGAACATCAAGTTTCATCCATTAAATATTGTTTTTTTTTTTAGTGTGTTAAATAATTTGAACCTGACCTTCATGATGATTTCACAGCCTCTCATTTGTAGAGTTAGCTTGTAAAATGGTCTATTAAATATACATTAAAAAACAGAAAAAAACACCCGTACATACATAGACTCGTACATCTACTCGCACTCGTATGCATGTACGATCATGTCGTGGTTGAGTGCGGGGGCAGGTTTAAAAGTTTGCCAAAAAAAAAAGCACAGAGAGAGAGACAGACCCCAAGGCGAATGCGACTGCCTTGAAACAACCAAAAAAAGAAGCTCTACAACAAAAAGAGTGACTAATTTTGGTTGCTCTAATGATTGATGGCAGTTCCTCTCCCCGCTACCCCTCCTCTGTTTTCCTCTCTCTCTCCCTCTCTCTCCCTCTGTGTCTTTTTTGCTGTTGATTAAGCTTACTTAGTGGCTGAATATATGCACAAAATAGCCAACAAATATTGAGCCATTTCCATGGGATTTATTAGCAATGCTTAGATGTTTTTATTACCCTGTACTAAAAGAGAATGCCTGAAGGGAGGGGGATGCAGTTACTGGGTAGGAGAATGCTTGAGGCGAGGGGGATGCAGTTTCTAGGGAGGAGAATGCCTGGAGGTGAGGAATGGAATGCAAATGCCAAATCATAAAGGCAAACCAGATGGAATGTCTGAATGAATTTGAACCAAAAGTGTCGTCGTTTTGGCTGTTTGAACACCTGGTCTTCCGACTGCTACGAATACTCTGTGAAGTGCAATGGTTTGGGATGCATAGGCAATGCTTAGGCAGATCACGTTTCGAATACTCTGGGTATGGTATGGTATGGTATGGTCTGGTCTGGGGTATATTGTAGTGTGGCTTTGGCTTGACAGGTTTCTTGACTGGTTTTGTTTTTTTTTTTGGTACGAGTATCTGTCCGATTCTGTGCGAACATGTCAAGGTATCGCATCCTCATTATACACACACACACACAAACACACACACTGGCACAGCCATAAATCATAATTGTTTGAATCTTAAATTTTTTGTTGTCAGTCTGCCGCTGCCGCTGCTGCGGCTGGCAGCAGCGTCATAATTTATAATCAATTTGCCTTTCAAAAAAAAAATAACTAACTCTCTTGTCGCCGCGGCGCTGCACAAAAACACATACGCACATGTATATATATGTATATGTTATCTTATACATATATGTATGTGTATATATTTATTAATTTCATTTTTATTCCATTTTTTTCTATATAATTCTTTTTAGTTTTTGGTTTTGGTGTTGCTTTTTTCCTCCTGCTGTCTTTATAGACATTTCAATGAATAATGTTTTCGTTTGTTGGCGAATTTATTTCGCTGTTTTCTGTTGTTGTTTTTGCTGTTTTCTGTTGTTGTTTTTGTTGTTGTTTCTTTTGGTGTTTTGCTATATTTCTTGGCTGTTCAAATTTTTCGTTGAAGTGTTCATTTTGTTGTCATGTTGTTTCTATGCGCCTTGCTGAAGTGATTTAGTGCGTTCATATTGCCAACAAAATCTTCCGGTTATATATTTAAGGATGGGAGGAGGGGAGGGGCAGAGAGAGAGAGAGAATGGTGGAAGCGTATGGGGTGGGGGGGACACTCTTAATTGAATCAGAGTTAAGAGGAGTGCAAGATACTTTGGTTACTTGAGGAAATGCTGGCCATCTTTTCACTGAAAAATATTATGGAAAAATATGTTTCAATCACAAATTCCATTGATTGTGTCCTGAATGAATATTTGGATATTATTTGATCGAAAATGTTTCTTTTTCAGATCTCGGATCCGACTAGGACTTTCCTCTGATGATCTCTGTAAAGCATAACACCTGAACCTGACTTTCACAGCGGAAAACTCTCTTTCGATGGCCTCAAATGACCTCCATGGACCCCTCTCCACCTCTCCATTCACCCTTTTTGGGTCGCCTGTTACCATGGGAGCTTTTTCGGAGCACACAGTGCCTGCCAAAATTAGCCAACGCCAGGCAATAAATTAAATGAAACCGCCAACAAAACGAATGAAACAACAAATACCATCACAAGTGGGAGATTTTTTTAGTTTTTTTTTATTAATTTCTTTTCTTGAAATATTTTGTTGTGTTTGTGAAATGTCTTTATAGTCTCGGAGTGTTATCTGATTGAACAATTAATTAGTATGGATTTCCATCTCCTCTCCCTCCGCACTCCTCCTCCTCTTCGCAGTCATCCGTCTCCTTAGTCACATTTTGCGTTCGTTCGGTTTTAGCATAGATAAGGATCTAAAAGCCTTAAAATTGAAATTAATTTGAATGCAAAAAATAAATAAATAAAATTGTGAACATTTTTTATGACAAGCCGTTTTTGGTTTTGGTTTTTGGAGTGCGATGATGCCGACATTAGGCACTACATATATCATCATTGGAGGGAACTTTCCCAGACACGTGTCTAAGAACAGAGAAAAAATTGAAAACAAATTTGAAAATCGAAAAACTGGAAACATTAAGTCATCGATTCCATCGCTGCTCTGCTCTGCTCTGTAGTTTCCTCTCTGTTCTCTGTTCTGTTATACTGCTAAGTGGTCCAACAACTTGTCAATTTGATATCAAATTCAATAAAATCAAATTAAATACTCAACAAAAATGCTAATGAGAGTGGAACAGAAAGCGAGGGACAGAGAGGGAGAGACAGGGTTTGGTAGGGAAAATTGTAGGGCACACCAATCGTATCGTGGGCCGACGACGTCGACGACGACGACGAGTGCCACATAAGAAAATATAATGAGGCACCCAACACAACCTCTGGAGGAAAGAATAAACAACAAACATGGTAGTAGGCGCAAAAAAAAACACACACAGAATACAGAAAGAAAAAAACACAAAACTCTCTATGGAAAAAGACCAAAATTTTCGTTAGGTGTGGCATTTCAAATGGTTCGACGCCTCTCAAAAGTGTTTGCCGCTTGGCTGGCTCTGGCTCCCCCTTTGGCCCCCCTTTCAGAGGAGAGTCTCTCCATCTCAGAGACTTCAACTTAAGGAAAGACTTGGATTATGAACGACTGAAATATGCAAATTTATCTACAAGTCTCTCTCCTCCACATATGAGGCCCCTCCGCTTTATAGAAATTTATACAGCATTTTTACTCATATATAGTATACTCCCCATACCATATATATATATACCATATATATATATATATTCTGTATATTTTTTCTTTTTTTTCTTCTTTTTTTTGTTGAATTTGCATAAAAAGGGTTGAGTAGCTGAAGATTAACTGGCAAACGACAACAACTACAGAGAGCCAGAGCCATAGAGCCACAGAGCCATTGGGGGGAGGGCGGATTGAGGGAACGGGTGGATAAGGAGGGGATCAGGGAAACGGGGTAACCAGGGGATCGGATGGATCAGGGGATCGAGGTATCAGGGGTTTGGGGTATCAGGGGACCGGGGCAACAGGGCATCGATGGATCGCTTAGTGCCGGCGGAGCTGTGGGAAGAGAGTGCTGTGTGTGGTGGCCCCTGTCATAGGCTGGGGGGACTCACCATTAACTTATCTTAAAAATAAAACAACAAAAGCGAAATCTTCAACGAAAGTATTAATTATTAATGGAAGAATTAATTATACAAAAGAAACAAAAAAGAAAGAAAACAACGGCGATAAGAACTGTAAATGCGTTTCTGAATGTATTTTGAGTATTTGAAATAAATGTTATAACTAATTAGAATACAAGTTTCAATCGATTGAGATTAAACGATCAAGGGATTAAAGAGGAGACAAAGGCAACCAGCGGGAACAGCAGGCGGCAGGAAGGGGGCGACTCTACTGTCCTGCAAGGCAAAGCGGAGGTCATACCCTGTAATCTGTTGGCATTCCAGCACCAAGAGCCAGCGAAAGCCAGGTGTTCAAAGAGCCTGCGTTTTGGCCATAAAATCAACCGATTGCAGCCAGATTGCATTCTTTATGATTCTGCATTTGAGGTTTTGCATTCTGATCGAAAAGAAGATGGAAAAAATAAGCGAGAAAAGCCAGTAAGTGGGAAACACTTACCCTTACAGGGTATCAAAAGAGGGGCCATCAAAGGGGGGCAACAGTTTCCTTTCGTTATCCGCCTGAGAACCAGATTCAGTGCCTCATTAAAATACGAATGTATCTACGCTTAATGGGCAAAACTGAAAGCTGCCTTTTTGCATGCCCTTATGGGACATAAAGTTCCGATATCATAGAGTCTCAGAGCAGTAATTAAAGCCACAGATAAAAGAGCCCAGAGGCATAGACAGAGACAGAGGCAGAGACTGAGAGACAGTATCGTAATTTATTCCAATACCATTATGGATATTACTTTAAAGATTGCAGATAATCGTTGCTTGATCGTTTACTTATCTAAAATGTCTAGTGACAGAGGGGGAGGTAAAGGGGTCTGAAATCTTGCGTTTGGGGAATGCCACAGACCCACACACACAAACAGAGAGAGTGAGTGAGAGAGGGAACCCATCCATTGCACACACCTGTTGCCAGTAGAGAAAACTTTACTTTACTTCCTGGTTCTGTCTGTTTCTCAGGACCGGGGTTCATTGGCATTTGAGCATTTGAGGAGTCACATGTGGCTCACGTCCTGCCTGCTCTGCTCTGCCCTGCCAGGCAGGCAGTTCCTGCTGCTGCCGCTGCTGCTGTTCGACTAAGCCTGTCGTCTGTCCTCGTCTGTCGTCATCTGTGTGCTGTGCTGTGTGGCTCCTCTTCTCTCATTTGCCAGAGACAAAAGACGTTTGAGGTTGATGACACCGAACAGAACCGAACCGAACTGAACTGAACCGACAGTGTGTGTGTGTGTGTGTGTGTGTAGAGGCCCATAGAGGTTGGCCGTTTTACAGTTGCTTGAACTAGTTCTCTCTCTCTCTCTCTCTCGTCTCTCTGGCGGCGGCACGTGGCCAGAACCGAAAAAGCCTGCCCGCCTGCCTGCCTGACAAAAAGGGGCGCAACTGGAGAGACTCTGGGCAGCTGGCCAGAGTCTCCTCCAAGCTCGTTCGTCGCTCGTTCGTCGTTCGTTTGGCAAATCATAAAAATATTTATGTAAATGAATCATTTAAACGCAATGGGATGGACTGGACATGGGCTGCTGCCAGAGACTCGAGACTGGAGACTCTTCTGCTGCTTGGGAATGCTCAACACGCGCTCTCCGCTTTGCCAAATGGCCAAAAACCACACTACACTACAAAATACAAATTATGGCTCATGGGATTAGCATAAATTGTTGCCGCCGCCGCCGCCGCCGCCCCATACATAGACTGGGCAGTGTTTTTATTTTCTTGCCTGTCTATCCATTTGTCCGTCCGTCTCCCCCCTCTGTCCGTCCGTCCGTCTGTCGTTTGTCGTCAGTTTGGCTGCCAATCCATCGGATTGGATCGGTTCGATCGGATCGTACGCTTTATATGGGCTCTGGTCTCTGGTCTATGGTCTTTGGTCTCTCTCTGTCTCTGATAAGCTCTCCTTTTGGCCATGCCAAACATGGCCAGCATACACACACTCGCATTCCAGCCTCATATTTATGTCAAAATCCATCAAAGCTTATGTCCACCGTTAGAGTTGCGCGTATCTATCGTTGAAAATCGGCTTTTGGTGGGGTTTTTGGTTTGGTTTTTGGTTTTACAGAGGGGGCGGTCGGGGGGGTGAGCAGGGGGGACGCACAAACACCAAACAATGCCACGCAAATCCGACAGTGAAATAATGTGTAGACCCCAAGCGATAACTCAAAGAAATAAGAACAGATACACGCACACACCGACTGAATGTATCTGGTATCTGGTAGATACAATGTTTCGACTTGAGACCTGAACTCAAAAATTAATACATTTCAATGAATAACAAATGATTTAAATGATTTGTTTAGAGTGTGTCGTTCCACTCGATGGAACGAGTGGTGTGTGTGTATGTGTGTGTGTGTGTGTGTGGGTTGTGTGGGGTTAAAACTAGTTTCTAGATCGTGTGGCAACCAGCATTTCCTGCTGCTGCTGCTGTTGCTGCTGCTGTAACGATCTTCGAGATGTGAGTCAACTTCCGACGTGACAAGAGTCAGGGCCCCACGGGCATCGGCATCGGTACATACTATAACTAACTTAATCGATTGCAAAATTGTTTCTTGTAGATAATTTCCACGGTTGACGTCAGCGTTAATTGTACAACAAATCTGTGGCACGACTCTATGCGACTTTCTGTCTCTGTCTCTCTCTCGCTGAATCACTCTTGAATGCACGTGGCTGATTTATTAGATTTGTGTATCTATCTATCTATCTATCTATATGTATATCTATCTGTATGTGGTATATGACCATAAATGAGAGGTAAGGTATACCCCTTAAACCTATAAAAAGGTGGTGTGTGTGGGGTGTAACCTTTAGGTCTACCAGCCTTGACCGTCGCCGAGAGTGCTGACATTCGTACAAGTATATGTTTGTATATGTATATGTATCTGTACAGTCAGAGACAGAGACAACCCCTCTTGATAATTAGCATATTTTGCACCGATATGGGTCAGCCTTAGCTGTGCCTTAGAGCTCTCGAAAACTGGGTTGGGTCTCCGAGAAGTGGTTATCATTCTAGGGCTGGGCTGGGTCCCCCCCAGTGGAACGGGGATTAATATTTAGTACAGCAAAACACAGACTGTTAAATGCCCTGAGGGAGGGGGCGGGGAGAGAGAGTGCTATATCAAATGAGATCATCCCACAGGGACAGGAACAGGGAGAGGTAGAGGGACAGGCACAGGGGGCTCTTATATGAAATATATGGAAAGATATGGCAGTATGAACAGTCTTCCCCAAGAGTTTCTATAAATTGGAATTATTCTGGAATATATTTATGATTATTTAATGTTTGTTAAACAAGAATCTAGATCATTTGTTGACGTTTACAGAAGAAGGTCATACCTTTTGGAGAAATCACAGATCTATGTTCTACAATCTCCTGTCAGAAAATATACAAGTTTTCCCCTGGAAACTAAGCAAAAGTGTCACCTGCTAGAGAACTCTACAGTTCTTGGTTTGTTTTCCATCTTCTATCTGTCATACATATATTTTAAAGCTTAAGCTGTATATAGTTCTAAGTCTAAAACTTTCTTTTATGGAAATTTGTTGGCTCTAAGGCTCTACCACCAGTAGATCCATAGATACTGCCTGGAACCCAAAGTTTTGTTTGCTTTGTTCGCTATCGCAATCGTCGTCGTTGTCGTCGTCGTCGTTGTCGGAGTGGTTTGAGTCTGAGTCTGAGTCCGAGTGTCAGTCGACAGTGTCCCCCATCCACCATCCCCCATCCCCCATCCCCCATCGATGGCTTAGTCAGCAGTTTGGAGTCGTGTCAATGCGATTGGCATTTAACGAGCTTCATAGCTTATAGGGTTAACATTTTGGCATAAGTACACTTAGTACACACCCAGTTTCCAACAGTTTTCCTACAGCTCTACAGCTAGTTTTCCATCTATTATTTCTCTCTCTCTCTCTCTTTGGCTGTGTGTGTGCCACACAGCACGTGTATCTGTGTCGCCCATCTCTCAGCTTGGGCTTGGGTCTGGGCATGGGTCTGGGTCTGGGCTCACTGGCTATCCCCTGGCTATCGTATCTCTCACTATTGTGAGGTACTTGTCATTTAGTTTACTATTTACTGTCACGCTTTTGAGTGCCCCCTCGACGTGGGGTACTGCCAACTGCCAGCGGACTGGGGACTGTTTTTGGGGCTTGGCTAACATGGGAAGGGCTCCAACGAGGGAGAGAGCTGCAGCACAGAGAGAGAGAGAGAGAGAGATCTCTGTGCTGTGTGAGAGAGAGAGAGAGAACCATCAATCAATGAATAAATTAAGCTTTGCTGCTAAGAAAAGTTATACATCAACTGCTACCATTTTCTACATAATTAAAAGTAAACAATGGAACTTTTGCTAACCCAAAAAAGTGGCATTTTATTAACTCAAATAATAGAACTTTTCAATCGTTTTTTAACATAGTTTGCTGTGGCTTCCAACAACCTTATCAACTATACATAAGTACACTTTCAGTTTGTGTTCAGTTTTGTGTTTCGTTTTGTACAAAATATTTCATAAATAATATATATTTCTATAAATATAAAATACACCTTAAAATTAATGTTTAAATATTAAATAATAAAAAATGTGTGGTCTTTTGTCACAAAATATATGGAAATATTGTGTGCATTTTTTCCTGCTTTTTTTTCATACAAAAATGTGTTTCAATAAGTCAAAAACAATGATTTTGCATATGAACGCGTTTCAGGCGCGTTTTGCCAGCGTTTTTCCTGCGTTTTGCCTGCGTTTTTGATGCGTTTTAAAACGCACTTGGTGCTTTTTTCCGTTTCACATTTTTCCCTATAGGTTGTGGATCTCAATCTGTAGGTTTTATCTGCAGGCTTCTCAGGTCATTTATGGAAGTGTTTTCTACCTTTCACATAATCGTTATTTCATTAGGAATTTCTCCTCTACTTTCTCTGATGATTTTCATGCTGTGGCCTGGCTTGGCCTTGTTTTTCTTGCTTTTCTTTGTTTTGCTTTTCCTCTGTCTTACCAAATCCCCAACATTATTATTTCCTGCCCAGCAATTGGCCAAAATGTACAATGTGGTGCCCCCCACATTTTGTGTCCATTGTTTGTCAAACATTCAGGCCCGTCGTCTGCTCCTCCTTCTCCTCCTCCTCCCACTGCTGCTGCCTCCTCTGTCAGTTCCAGTTGTCCGTTCGCCCCATGGCCTGTGGGAATCTGTTCTGCTGGCGACAAAAACAGCGCGTCAAAAGCAAACATTTTGCGCGGCACAGTTTTGATTTATGAGCTGAAATTAAATTAACTGCAGCAACAGCAACAGCAGAGGCAGTGGCAGTGGCAGTGTGGCAGAGTCGCAACAACAGGAACCGAAAGGAATTTAAAGCGTTGAAATGAACAGAGCAACAAAATAATGCAATGTCCAAGACCAGAAATGTTGCCCCGCATGTTGCATGGCATGTGAATGTTTGTTGTTGGCCCGATCTGGCGGCTGGCGGCTGGCGGCTCTTGCCACAGACAGTGGCAATGCAATGCTGCTGACGAGGCTGCTCGGCTGCTCGGCTGCTGCTGCACATTTTCACTGTCATAAGGAAACCCTCTACTCTGCTCCGCTCCATACCATTGCCATGCCATTCCATACCATTCCATTCCACTCCCCATTTCGCACGATAAAGTAAATATATATTTAATTTTTTTGTTCCCTCTCCTCTGACGCTGCTGATAAAATTATCATTGTGGCGCGATGTGCTGTGTGTGGTGTGGTGTGTGTGGCCTGTGCGGCGCGCTGTCAGGCGTTATTATTTTTTATATTCGCCCTCCGCTTATCGGCCATAGCAAAGAAATAAAAAATTGTATGCACTTCTCCTACTATCAGGCCCGGGCCACAACAACAGCAATCGAGAGCGAGAGAGAGTGAGACAGAGAGAGAGAGAGAGAGAGAGAGAGGGAGAGAGAGTGCTCAGAGAAGAGACCTCTCGGAATTGGTTTCGGTTCCACAACAGTTTGGCATTTTCTGCAATGGCAGAACGAGTGTACAATATTGTATCTATATGGGTCTCCATATCTACTCCTCGCAGCAGATATCTCTTGTCCAGAGTGCGTGCCCCGCCCCTCCCCACGCCCCTCTTGCCCCTGCAACAATTGGTGGAAGGTTTGTGGCGTGGCTGCTGCTGCTGCTGCTGCTGCTACTGCTGTTTCTGCTCTTTCTGCTGTCCGTGATGATGATTATAGAGGAGGTACGAGTACGAGTAGATTGTGTGCATCATCGGGAAGTTGTTTTCGGGTTTCGGTTTGTCTGTGGAATGTCAGATTGTTCCACGAGCAATTCCCAGACCAAAACAGTTGAAGGTCTTTCGGAAATGCACAGCACAGCACAGCACAGACGATTGTAACTTTAAGAAGAGGAATACTAAAACGCTTTGGAATGGCTATCCAAAGAAGGTTTTCCCTGGCATCGGTCAACTTTTGCAGCCTCAAATGAGGGTAAAAAAGACTCTAGCAATTAGTAGATGCTTTTAGATACTTTCAGGCATATTTTAACCCTAATAATATGGAAATTTTCATTTCAGAAGGACTACAAACTTCAAAGAGGAATACAACATAGTCTGGTAAGCACAAATATGATCGAAATGATCTATCACACGTTCTATCTGAAATTAGTTGTATTCCTTAGCCCGTAGATACGTCAGATACAACATTTAGCTACCGATTATCCCCACTGGCACTCTCTAGCCACCTCTAACTTCTCCAATTAAAGGCACAACCAATCAGCCAAACAGCCAACAGAATTGCCATTTGCCGTTCCAAAGAAAGATAGAGACAGAGAGAGGGAGAGCGAGAGAGAGACAGAGAGAGGGAGAGACCAATTACCGTCCAAGGGTTAGGGTTTACAGATACAGATACAGTTTCGTCGCACAGAACGATACGACGAGCGCTATCTGCACTTGTGGCAATTAATTGAAATTGATGTTTTAGTTAAGATTAGCGCTTAACATTCGTTAATTTATGACTAATATACTCCTCAAGTGATTCGACTCGGCTCGGCCCCTCATTCCTCGTCATTCCGAGAACCACAGTTCTCCCAGGAACCCTGGCTCCCATATCTTATCGGGTAATGTATCTGTATCTGATGCTTGGCTTTTGGTCAGCTTTTTTTTGTTTTTGGTATAAAAAAAAGGGTATTTCTCTTGGAAAACTCGAACACGATAGCTGTAAAATTCTTCTTCGATTGCTGAAGCACGTAATTTCGGACTCAAGAAAAAAACAACAAAAAAAAACCAACAAAAGTTGGCTACCGTTTTTTGGAGCGTTTCTGGCGCGTTTTTTCGGCCGTATGACGCGTTTCTGGCGCGTCTCTGATGCGTTTTAAGCCGCACTTGATGAAAAAACATCACATATAAAAAAAAATCCTCCGATTTAACATTTTCCAAACGATTCTTAACATATTTAAGGATTGCTTAACATTTATTTACTTATTATATATAATTTTCATTCACTTTTGATCAACTTTTGTATGCAGGTTCTGGGCGACAGCGTTTTCCAAGCGTTTTAAAACGCCTTTTAGTTGTTTTTTCGTTGTTTTTTGGTCTTCCAAGAGCACGGTATGAAGTTCCTACGAGTTTATAATATGAACGTAGGAACTCTATACCTCGCTGATGGCAAAAACCAGGTAAAAAAATATACACACATCTTCGTTCCTTCGTTCTCCGTTCTCTCCGTCCTCCGGCCCTTGCCCCAAAAGGGGCAGCGCGCATAAAAACTTGAAACGCGGCAGGAACAGCAAAAAAAAATATTTCAAAAAAAAAAAACCACGCCACATACCAGCTTCAAAAATTCCAACTCTTTTTTTTCTGTTGTTGTTTTTCGGGGAGACTTCTGGGCAGCAGCGGCAGCGTGGGGCGCGGGGTCTGGCGCGGAATTCTAGCTGCGGGGGGAACTCTAGATGACGATGACGATGATCGTTTTCACGGCCGTCGCTGTCGCCGTCTCCGTCGCCGTCTGCTGCCTTGTCAGCGTTTTCTGTGCGTTTTCTTTTCTTTTGCATTTAGTAAGCGCGTTTTTTGCGCGATTTGTGTGTTTGTCGTTTGATTGAATTGAAATAATTTTCAAATGGAATATCCATCATTTTTCAAAAAAAGTTTCAAAAAAAATTTGAATGGAAATGGCTGGCTGCATTTTCTTTTCTCTTGTTTTTTTGGGCTTTATTTTCGTTTCAATATTCAAAACTGATTTTAGAAAAAAAGAAAAAAAATTATTTTCGATTTTCCGCAAATGTTTACTTCATTTGATTTTCAATTTTCCTTCGTTTTGTTCTTTGGTTTTTTAACACGAAAATTGTTTTGCGATTTAGCACAGGAAGGCGCAAATTTTAAAAACAATTTGCAGTTTACGAAAATGTTTTGTTGAAGTCACGCGAGAAGAGTCGAGTCCGGAGCACACGGAGCGTTTATAAACGCTAGTAGCGGCGCGTTGGAGCTAATTCAACGGACTAATTCAACGGACTTTTTTGAATTCAGAAGAAAATTCGACGAGCTGATGTTGTTGACGGTTCCGCGGCCGAGTTCAGTTTGTGAGATACATTGTTCGATTCGCGAGATACATTTCAGTCTGCTGGTTCTGCTGCTGCCTCCAATGCGTTCCAGACTCGGGTTTGCCGGACTCATGTTGCCCGGCAACATGTCGCCCGGCAGGGTAGAAGAACGGTATGGGCAACAGGCAAAGCGCCGCAGCAAATGCAGCGCATCCCATGGTGAAATCCACCCCGATTCGCAACATGCCGTGAATGTTGCCAGGGGCTTGGCAACATTCATGGCATATTGTTGATCAAACACGTTGAGGTGGGGTGCTTGGGCGCTTGCCATGTTGCTGGGCACATTTTCACTTGATGGCCATACTCTTTCTTGTCTCGTTCAAAGACGAGATTGTTGCCGTGGTGTGTTTCGTTTGGTGGGTGGTGGGTTTCGGCGTTTTGTAGCTTTGTCGCCCTGTCGCCAGCCGAGCGGTGAAAGCTGTTTCTGCCGCTGCGCTGCTTCTGACGCTGCTGCTGCTGCTGCCGCTCTTGCACTCTGCGTGGGCGCCTCTGCTGCTGCTGCTGCTGGCTGCCGCCGCGTTGCCAACTCAATTAATATCACAAACAAAAAAAGAGGCTTTTAATTAATGAAACAATTAAAAAGTTGACCAAAAAAAGCAAGAAGAATGAGGATTTCAAGGCCAACGGCAGCTGCAAAAAGAAACGCAGAAAAGTCAGCGGCGCTGCGAAGTTCGATGATCTGTTTACGGGCATGATGTATCTTTCAGATACAGCTACAGATACAGATACAGAGATACAGTATATAGTATTTATCTAGAAAAGCGCGCTTTTGTTGTTGTTTACCGTAAGACGAAGACTGAAGGCCGTCTTTTGAAGAAGAGACGCGAAAAGCAGAAGGAGAAGGAGATGCAGAGAGGAAGAGGCATGAGGCATGAGAAAAGAAGCAACAGAGAAAGAAAAAGATTCTGGGGAACATTGAAAGCAGAATAGGACGAAGGTAGGCAGAGAGGAACAGCAAAACAGCATAAAAAAAGGGAGAAGAACAAAGTAGGAAATGCAACTGAAAGCAGAAAAAGCTGAAGCTGAGAAGACAGTAAACGCAGAATGATCCAAAATAGTAGATTAAGTAGAACTTTCAGATCGTTACCTAAAAAGAAGTACCCATCGACATGCAGTTAAGATTCTCCTTCGATTCGTTTCACTAGAGTCACAGATCGTCAGATTCGTCATCGCGGCCCCCAATGTCCATTTCTGTCCGTTTCTGATTAGAACTTTGGCGCGACAACCGCCACATTTGTATTTGGCGCTGCCTTTGTGGCTGTGGCTGTTGCTGTTGTTTCTTTTTATAGCTTGTCGTGCGATTAGCACCTGAAAACGCGCAACGATTGCCCTCTTTCGTTTGACGATTTGTGGCACGTGTCTGCTGCTGCTGCTGTTGCTGCTGTTGCAGTCAGTGCAGGGTCAAAAATCTACCAAAATGTGGAATAATTTATACTCTAAAAGAGGGTATGTGGGGTTTTAGCCGAAACTTAACTCAAAGAACTCTACAGAAAGCAGAGAATACTGTGGGGATACCAATAATTATTGGGCTTAGAATTAGCCAAGTTATGCCATGGGCAAGAGCATCTACGCGTAGTTGTTTTCTTTGGTTTTTTTGCAGTGTGGATTTCCAGCAACTTGTTTATGCATCGCTTTGTTCATAAATAATCGCAAAGTGCAATCGAATATCAAATTTGTGTTTATTTTCTGCTCTATACGAAAGGCTCTTGACTCTGCTTTTGTGTTGCTTTCCGCTTGAAAAAAACGGCATCATAAAAACGTTAACAATAACAAAAGGCGGCCAACAAAAGCGTGTGACAGGGACGGCAACAACCTGTTTCCAAGCAGCTTCTGCTTTTGTTAATGTTTTTTTTTTGTCAGTTTTTTCCCTCTGATTTTCGCTTGGTTGAGTTGCCATTTGATTTCGGTGCGTTTTTTGAAGGTCAACTTTTGGTTTATTTTTCTCTCTCTCACTCACTCTGGGAGTGTGTGTGTGTGTGTGTGGGGTTTAATGAGCCATTTGCATGGGAAGAGGGGGATTTGCTTAACGGTTTAAGCCCAGGAATATCTGCATACAAACAGAGAGAAAAAAAACGTGTGCCATCCGAGGCGGATCGGTATCGTTTGTGGCTCCGAAAAGTACAAAAACATGTCCAACAAATGCCGCTACAAGCAACAGAACAGGGAAAATATTTGAAACATGGCGATGGAATGGGGGGAAGACATACAGAAGAAACAAATCAGTCGGATACGACCTTTGATATACCCATTCAATGGGTAGTACGAGTATACACAAGTGGGGAAATGAGGAAGGAAATGCAGCTAAAGAGAGTCCATCAAGCTCTTTATTCCATAAAAGTACAGGGTATTTGCTGAGTACAAAAAACTATGCATGTACATACAGGAAAATTCATAAGAAAAATGTGTCAAAGACAAAAGACAAAGACAAATGCGGACATGGAGCAGCGATTAGCGACAACAACAGAGCGATTTCTGCGCAGTCATACAGCTTTGATAGGCAGGAGAGAAGATACATACACACATAGATACATACACATGTATGTATGTACATAGCAGAAGAGTAGAGGTATGGGATGACAAAGAGAGGCGATGATGCAATCGGCATTTAATTAACAAGCAAAGTTCTTTCTTTCTTTGGCAGGGGCACGGGGTAGCGGTACGGGTTCGGTTTCCCGCCTTTTGTGGCAGGTTCTCTTGACCAAAAAGAAAAAAACACGACAAGAGCGGAGAGAGAGGAGAGTGGAAAGAGAGATGAACATAAATTTGAAATTTATGACTGCCACTTGAGAGCCACACACAAACACACACACACATACAGTGGAACGTACACCTTGACAGGGCCCATAGATTTATGGAGGAGGCCCCCGGACACATCAACAGTTCTTTTCATAATCAAAAACCCAACGAAAAAAACAAAAAAAACAAAAAATTAAAAAAAAATTATAATTTTTCCCTTCGTTTCATTCAAATAAATCTTTTTGGGGCCTACACACATGCCACGCCCTGTTTTTGGGGTAGCATAGGCTATGTATATATTTTAACCCATATAGTTTGCTTTTTTCGTCGAGGTTTATCCATGAATTTCAATGATATTCATATGTCTATAAATCAGTTGAAAAAGAATAAAAAAGAAACCGAGCCCTGATTTGGGTATTGGGGGAGTGCTCGATCTGAATCGTTTTTCACAACTCAAAAGCACTCATTTTCACTCACCACACCTACTCGTCGTGGCATTCATATTCATATTCACACTTTGCCACGCATTCACCTTTTATCTAACGCTGAAAGATGTGTGTCAGCAGCCAAGCAGCCAGCCAGCCAGCCAGACAACGGGCCAACTTTTTTTGGGCTGCCTCAAACTTTTTGGCACAGTTCTTATTCCCCCTTCCCCCTCCCCTGTTTCCCTGTGTTTTTTTTTCTTTTCCTTTTTTTTTGGGGGTGCCGCCACACGGCGACGCCTACAATCATGTGTGTGTGTCTGAAGGGGGTGGGGTGCATGTGTGTGTCGTGTGTGTCGTGTCTGTGTGAAGGACAAACATGGCTGTCAAGAAAACCACCACAGGACCACCAGGACACACACAGCAGACACAGACATGTGGGAATATTGGAGAGAAAAGTTATGAACTACCCAGAAAGCGGAAAACGGAACAAGCAGAGAAAATTGTTACACACACACACTGGCAAACACGTGTCAGTGGGTGGGAAAGAGTGAGAGAATGAGAGCCCAGGGTGACTCTTGGCTTTCGCTCTTCTTTCCTGTTGTGTTGCGTTTTTTTTTTGTTTTTTGTGGCGGATTACTAGTTATTGATTATTGCTAAGTGGAGAGCGGCAGAGAGCAGGGAAATGTGTCTGAAGAGAGGCAGAAAAGTACGCGGTGGGGCCTACTCGACACTAGTGAAATTTATCCATGGAGAAAGGTCATAAAAGGTTCAGGGAATACGCAAAATATTCTCTAATATTTTCTCTAATTTCAAAGCAGATTTCAAAGGTAAGAAAAAGTCTTTTTAGAGCCCCTTGCAAGCCATGGAGTAAGGTCCCCAGAGTGAAGGACTAAACTGAGGCCTTAGTTGACGCATTTTCCCCGCCTCCCCTCTCTTTGCCCGGCTCTCTCCTCCCCCCTGCCATGCGTGGCTGACTTTTCCACATTGCGTGCCTACTTAACATTCAGATGTTTTGTTGGGGGTTTGTTTCGCCTACCAAAGGGGAAATGTCTCATAAATATGATTTATACCCACATATAGTATATATATATATATGTACCTATACCTATATATATTCCTTAGTGTATATATGTATGTATATGTACGTGTGTTTATATCCCTCTAATTGCGTGTGTTTCGTGTAAATTCCATATAGAAAGAGTAGTTTTTTTTTTGTTTTTTTTGTAGAGCTCTGGGAATCGTTGAAGCGATTCCGATTTCGATTTCGATTTCAAATCCGCTTTGAAGAGCTCCTCGAGCAGAAACCGCGCCACGCCACTCGAAATCTGGGCCCCAAGTGCAGTATTAACAAAACTGCAAAGGCAAACGTAAACACTTGCCACCCAAAACACAAAAAAAACACAAAAAAAAACCCCACTTCCACTCCCACTCCCACTCCCTGCAGTCTTGTCCAGTGCCGTCTGTGTGCCAATGGTTTGTGGATCAATCGAGCATGTCAATCATATGACGGGATTGACGGGGGCGGGGGGGACGGACAAAAGGCAGATTGAAAATAAATTCATTTGTCAGAGAGAGAGAGAGAGAAAAAAGGGTTTGGTTTGCTTTGCTTTTTGTTGCCTTTTGTCTTGTGTGTGTGTGTGTGTGTGTGTGTGTGTGTTTGCTTTGCAATTGAAAGTCAATTGAGCAGAGTTTTTGGAGGTATGGCATCGGTTTTTGTTTTTGTGTTTTTTTTTTTTTTTTGGGTCTGAGGCTGCTTCCTTTGCCTCTGACTCTGTGACTCTGTGACTCTGGGGTTCCGTTTCCATTCCTTGATGTAAATGCAAATTCACGCAGTGCCTGGCGGCGGGCACAAGGCAACAACAGCTGCCCCAACCCTTCTCCTGCTGCTGCTGCTGCACTGCTGCTGCACTGCTGCTGCACTGCTGCTGCTGCATTTCCCTCTTCCTTTTGTTGCTGTCATGCATTTTAGCAATTTGCAAATTTACAAGTTCTACATATGAGTAAAAGAGAAAGAGAGAGAGAGAGGGGGGAGAGGCAGATCAGTGGAGGGGGAGAAGCGCGTGCATGTTTAATATCAAATTATGAAGCGGCTTTTACCCTCTTCCGGGCCGTGCCTCATCTCTGGCAGCGCGATTTGTGATTGTGTGCTGCACTCCACTCCCCTCCCCTCTCTCTCTCTGTGAAGTGCCTTGGCAACATTTGTATGCAAATTGCTTTTGGCGAGTGCATGTGCAACATGTTGCCTTTGTGGCAAACTGCAAACTGCCTGACTGCCTTCTCCACTCCACTCCACACCACTCCTCTTCGCCGCCTCTGTCTTCCTGCCTCCTGTGCCGCCTCTGGCTCTGCGGCTCTATGGGCTCTCCTCTCCTCTCTTATCCCGTCAGAGTTCCATTTGGTTTCGACTGCCTGCAAATAAAGAACGCATTGAGTTTTTATTAGTTTTTGATGATGCTCATAAAACGACGCGACGGCCAAACGATGATAAAAATCAGTTTGCTAAGTAAAGTGAGGCATTTAGAGGGGGGTCGGTACGGCATGGGTTCCTCTCTGTGGCATGGGTTTGGGCGGGGCGGGGCGGGGGTCTGGGCTGCACCAAAAGAGGAAGAGTTGAATTGATTGTTCAAATGTAAGCGTTGCTAAAATGCAATAAAAATAAAGTGAGGCAAACTGCTGAGCTGCTGCTCCGCTCCCCCTGCCCCTCCTCCTCCCCCCTACTTCTCCTTATTGCCTTTGCCTTTTGCCATTTGATGGCGTTGACAAGTGGCATGGGGCATGGTGCATGGTGCATGGCAGGCGGCTGGGGGCTGGAGGCCTCTTTTATTGCCTCTGGAGAGTTTATCTTTTGTGAGTCGATGAACCTGTAGCCTTGTCTTGGGTATCGGGCAATACCTGGTAGGGGGCCCTCGATGGACTTCCTGGTTCAAAAGCCCACCCCCCGCCTTGCCCCTCCCCCATAAAACTAAACCCCAAAATGCATTCCAATGGGCGATAAAAAGAGGCTGGAAGTCTAACATTTGATTAGGCAAATCATGCCAGTGGTTTTTTCTTGTCTGCCATGAAATCAGGTTTCTCCCTCCCCATCAAGGACGACCCCATCAGGTGTCCCTCTACCCCACACCCCTCCCCCTGGACATAATGATAATGACTCTCCAAGCTGGACTCGGACTCGGTCTTGGTCTCGGACTGGACTGCATGTCACACATCATAATAATTACGGCTATTGATGGTAGCCCTGCAAAAAGGAGAGGTCTCCTCTCTCTCGCGCTCTCGCTCTCTCTCTCTCTCTCTCTCCCTCTCTCTCTCGCTCTCTGTGTGTCCGGTAAACAATTACGTTAATAGTTGCAGCCGTAAGAACTATAACATTTAATGGACTTTTAGCTAAATTAACAAAACCAACAAAGGGCCTTGCTGCAGACGGCAGACGGCAGGGGGAAGGCAGGACTGGAGGGGGAGGGGGAGGGTCTAGGGCAGGGCTAATCGCTGACCAGACGCGCCCCTCATCTGTCTGTCTAATGACACAACATTTCATTAAAAATAATTTCACAAAACAAGCAACAACGAAAAAGCAAACCCAAACGAACAGTTTGATACCTATAGATACTGTATCTGTATCTGTGTTTGTGTCTGCTCCCCCCCCCACTGCCCCACTGCCTGGCCCTGCGTTGTCGCATAGTCGCGTTGTAGTTTTGTTGTCGCGCTTGTTACTACATTTAGTACGAGCTTGTTCTCCGGCTCTCTGGATTGCCTTTTGTCGATTGTCGATCAGCGCGATTGTCGCGCTTATCAGGCAGCGGAATCGCTGTTAAAACGTTTTTAATTTTCCTATCGCTCTGCCAAGCGGTGAGGCCTTATCGTTTAATTATGGTGCTTGAAATCTATTTGGAAACCAGATAGATAGAAAAAGGCCTTGGCAGGCCACAGAACGAAGTTTTAGATACACTTTCAATGGTACCCAAGGGGTGCCTTCAAAACTCCATCACTTAAGGCTGAAAAGTCTATACAGATCTCTGGGAGAGGGTATATCTAGTTGGGTATATCTAGGGGGTATACAAATCCCAGTTGATCTCTCTTGTGCAGTGCAGTGCAGATCTCTTATCAAAGATTGTGTACATATGTGTTTTGAGTTAAGAGCTTCAGTTTTTCCCACCAAATTGAAACCCGTTTGGCTTTGGCTTTGGCTGTGTGTGTGTGTGTGTGTGTTTGTGTGTGTATCTGGCAGATACAGTTTTAGCCAGTTTGTGCCGTCAATCATGTGTCAAATGGCGAAGCCATCAACAATATTGAATTTCTAGCCGCAAGGAAAACTAATTAAATTACGGCCAACGAAGCGATTTTCCCCAACAGCCACTAAAAGTATCTCTCTGCTAATTATGATGATCATGATGATCATCATGATGATGTGCTGCTCATAATGAGGTTGTTGCAGTTGCAGTTTGCAGTTGCAAGCTAATTTTAAACAAGTTGAAGTTTGTGCTGTGCTGGCAGTGCTGTGCTGTAATATATTTTAATTTATGCTCCGTTGCCAATACTTTTGGCTCTTGCCTGCCACTCTCTGCACAGACGGCTCTCTGTGTGGTGGGCTCTCTGTGGCATGCTGCAAAATTGCGCGTAAGTAACATTAATTTTGATTTAATGAATTAAATACGCTGATGCCTGATGCGGGGTGGGGTGGGGTGGGGAGAGGGGGCATAGTGGAATGCCTCAACACTTTGAGTGCATTTTCCACATATAAAGACATCAGCTTCGGTTCGGACAGAGACAGCGACAGAGAGGGAGACGGAGGCTCCCCACTGAATGCTTTACACTGAAAGAAACATCAAGTAAGCGATTGAACAGCGATTGAACAACGATTGATTGTCGGTAAGATTTTCTAAGAATTTTCAGAAATCAAAAACACTCATAGATTCATGGATATTTCCACTTCCCTTTCGTTTTCCTCAGTGTAATGACTCATCGCGACACAACACGCTTTACGCTTTTTGCTCATTTTGCGGTTTGTGTGCGTGTGTTCGTGTGCGTGTGTTCGTGTGTGTGTGTGTGTTGCCTTGGCACAATAAATAAATATGTAAGAGGTTTCCTTGGTCGATTATGCGCATAGTGCAAGTGTTTGCCACACACTCGCGCGCATTGCTACGCGATTCGATGCATATACTATGCATAGTACAATCTATAGATACTCGGTATGTATGTGTGTGTGTGTATAGCTAATGCATTACAAAAGTGCAAAATGTGCCAGCCAGAAATGCCAGCAGAAAGTTGTTTGTCATTCATAGAAAGTGTCGCTTGCAAGTTCCATTGAGGAATTTCGGGTACACAAGTGAAAGATAAATGTTAGATAATGTATCTCACAGATGAACACAAGAATTTGCAGATTTATGATTCTTTTTTAAATATTTTTATTACCTATTATTTGTATAGTTTTTGTATTTTTTTAATATTTAATGGCTTTGCTTTGAGCAAGCAGTGCCTGCCATCGATGTGCAAAGCAGTGCATTATGCATAGTGTAATTAAGCTCACAAAGCAGTGAAGTACATGAGGGGCTTAAGGCTGTGCACAAGCAGTGCTTTTAATCTTCAAAGCAGTGCATTTGCTGGGTGCCTAATGACCGCATCTGTAGTTGTATCTAAGCTGCCTCTTGGATGAATCACTCAGGCGAAGCGAATGGGGAGACTTTCGAATGACATTATGATTTGATAAGCACACACACACAGACACACACACACAGTCAGCACTCAGCACTCAACACTCTATCTGAAAAGCAGTCTTCCAGCAGCAGCAGCAGCAGTCTGCTCATTAAACCTGCAACCTGCAACATACATAATTGAATATGCAACCAAAAACTATGTACAATTAAATTAAGCCGAGCTTTGTTGTTATGGCTGTTGCTGTTTCTGCTGTTGCTGCTGCTGCTGCTGTTTGTGGGCTTATCGGGCCATGCATCGCCTGTTGCCACTAGCTGCCGCTGCCTGTTGCACTTGCTGGTTTTTGCTGGTTGCAGGTATTTCCTGTCAGACTGAGATTTTGCATAAATAATTTTTGATAATCAAAGTTTGCGACGGGCACATAAATTTAATTAGCGGCATATGTTGCATTTAATTAAGCAGTAAGCACGGTGAGTGGCAGCAAAGGCAGAGCCAGTGGCAGAGTGGCAGCACCAGAAGCGGGAGAGTGCGTCTCTAACTTTTGTTTGTATCTGTATAGCTGTATAGCTGTAGCTGTGTGTATCTGTGTGGCTTTAATTAAAATTCACACGATGTGAAATGCTCATTTCGTAGGCCAACTGCGTGCCTCGGTGGCTCCGCTGCTGCTGCTGCTGCCTCGAATTGCCATTATTGCAACGCTCTCGTACGTACTCGCATTTGTATCTGTATCTCTAGCTGCCGCTGCCTCTGCCTCTCTTTTTATTATATTTTGTTGCTGCATTATTATTATAATTTGTTTTTTCATTTGTTCGTTGTTGTTGCTGCTGCTGTTGAGCGTTGCATTGGATTGCATAAGCAGCTGCAGCCTGTTGCTTTATTTTTTCTAATGCAAACGCATCGCAGGCGCTGCATATGTGGCATGCATAATTAGCAGGCCAGGCCAGCAGCGGCAGCAGCAGCATTGGGAATGTTTCATTTTCATTTCATTTTTATTCATATATTACCCCACAATAAATTTGTAATCAAAAGATACAAACGGATGGGTATGTGTATGTGTATGTGTCTCTCTCTCTCTATCTCTTTCTCGTTCTTCTTGCCGCTTTAATGAGCCATTAAGCTTTAGATTTCTGTGTTTAGATACGCCCCAATGTGTGGCTGTGTGTGCTGCAATGTGTGTGCTGTGTCTCTCTCGAGAATCCCTCTCTCCCCACAGAACATTTCCACGAATCGAATTAAGTTATTAGTTATGCTTCGGACCCGGAGAGAGGGAGAGGCCGATGCAGTGGCAGCGGCAGTGGCAGCGGCAGAGAACTGTGTGCCAGTGCATAGAATTTTTGGTTTCCCCATCCAAATGGTGGAAAGATACTGCGATTAGATCAAAGATACATTCTTGAAATGATTTCCTTGTCGTTTGAGTTGGTTTTTACTCGGAAAGATAGCAAGTGTCATTCAAAAGATACATTTATCACATGGTTTTATGCTCCAGAAAGCTAAAGAATACGCCTATAATGTATCTGTATCTAAATCTACTTGCAGAAATCATCTAAAACCTTCATAATTTCAAATGTGACTAAATACCCCTCAAAAGATACTTTTATCACATGGTTGTTTGCTCTTCTAAGCTAAAAGATACTCTTAAAATGTATCTGCATCTAGGTTTTAATATAAAAGTCATGTTTTAGTCGACATTTTCGCAGTTAAACCTTTCATAGTATCAAATGTAACCGAATTCCTAACCAGCAAATGCACTTACTCCATTTAGATACAATATTCAACTGTCCCTAGATACTCCTCTCCCAACCTAACCGCCCCACCGCCCCCTGGGCTACCGCTTGTCACACGCCTCCCCCGATCTGACAGGCCATTTAATCCAAAACAATCAGTCGGAACGGAATAGACGCGAGAACTCCATTAACTGCATTTTGCCAGAATTTTTTGGTAGCACAAAACGGGCTAATTTCTATGCGCTGGCAAGTTTGTTGCATGTGGCATGTGGTATGTGGCATGGGTTTTGTTGCTGCACAAATGGATAATAAAATCATCAAACGACAAAACATGAATGGTTTAACAAATATCAGTTAGAGGAAAAGTCAACAAACAAACTGTGGAGCAGAGCGAGAGAGAGGAGACCACCAGGGCCCAGCGCCCAGAGCCCAGAGCCAGGCCAGAACGCGCAGCAGGCAGAAACCCAGGCAGACGGTTAGACGGCAACTGACGTTTGCCATATGTGACGATGTAGCTGTATCTGTATCTGTAGCTGTAGCTGTATCTGTGTAGCTGTATCTGTGAGTGTGGAAAGTCATGCAAACTAACTGAGTGACAGACAGACAGACAGAGAGACAGACGGACAGACAGGCAGACTGACTGATAGATAGACGGACAGAACCAAAGCAGAGGCAGAGACAGAGGCGGAGGCAAGCAGAGAGATAGTGATAGCCAGAGAGCGGTAGTGCGGCAGTGCGGTAGTGCGGCAGAGGGGCACTTTCCACAGACAACAGACAAACAAATAATAATAAAATAATAATTGTTTGTCAACATTCGTTTAGCATGTGGTCGGTGCGGGAGAGGGAGCCTCTGAACAACAACAACAAAAACAACAAATGAAAGAAAGAGAGAAAAACGAGAGGGAACGTTGTGAGCCGCGGCAAAGGCCGCGGCTCTACCTTATACCCGGTACTCAGTCAGTATATATATACATACATATATGAGCCTACTATTTATGAAATTTATTATATGTTCTCAAAAGGGACGAAAATAATATTTAAATTAAAAAAATGAATTTTTTGGAATTTTTATACATGTTTCCATTTTTGTTTACATATGCTTTGTATATCTGCGCCTACATTTCTACATGACATGTATAACTACATATTTGAGACGTACAAGTGTTTAGGACAGAGCGAGAGAGGGAGGGGGCATGAGTCAGCGCTTGGCAGGCGTTGCCGAGCCACTGAAATTTAATTTGTTTCTTCTGGCCATAATATTAATCCGATATGATCCAGATTCGGCAATCTGGTAGATATGGTAATTTTCCATGATTCTGCGTTTTTGGTTTTCTCGTATCTTCAAAATTGTGGATTCCACAGATTTTCGTCCTTTGTGGGGGCGGAAAGGGGCGTGGCAAAATTTTGAAATACACTTGTGCAGGTTTGGTATCACAGGAGCTTGGATAGAAAGTTTGGTTGCTCTAGCTCTGATAGTCTCTGAGAACTAGGCGCTCATTTATACGAATAAGCAAAGCAGATGGGGTCGCGTGTGAGAGAGAGCGAGAGGGAACGATTACTTTCGAAATGGTTTTCTTCATTGTAGCTATAATAATGATCCGATCTGATCCAGATTCAACACTCTGATAGAAATGGTCATTTTCTATGATTCTGCGTTTTTAGTTTTCTCGTATCTTCAAAATTGTGCATGCCACAGACGTTCGTCCTTTGTGCGGGCGGAAAGGGGCGGGGCGAAATTTTGCAACACATTTGGAGTAGTGTGATCACACAGGAGACTGGATTCAAAACTTGGTTGCTCTAGCTTTAATAGTTTCTGAGATATAGGCGCAAATGAAGACGGACAGACGGACAGACGGACGGACGGACAGACGGACGGACAGACAGACATAGCTATATCGACTCGGCTATTGATGCTGATCAAGAATATATATACTTTATGGGGTCGGAAACGCTTCCTTCTGGGCGTTACACACAACCGTTATCCCCACAAATCTAATATACCCCTATACTCTTCGAGTACCGGGTATAAAAGAGAAGAGAAGAGACTAAACATACAAAAGGGAGAAAGGGAAATGGGTAAAAGGGGTGTGTAGTTGTTACAATTGACAATTGTCTACAATTTTGGCATGAAATGTCATATAGAAAAGATCCAAAAAGCGGCAGAGGGGCAGGGGGGGCACGGGAATAGTTTCCCATTTAAACTGCGTTTTGTGGTTAGGGCCAGTGTGGAGGTGAATGCCACATGGAATGTTGAATGGAATGGAATGGTCGGGGGTTCTTTTGGGATCCGTCATGTTGGACATTTTTTTAGTTTAGTTTGCAACTGGCATTCAGCACGTCATTTGCTTATTCAATTTCATGACACGATGTCGTCACACACGTACACACATCATGCAACATACACGTACACATATCTGTGTGTTGCGTGCCTCATGGAGAACCGAACCTAGTGTAATCATTCTTGCAACCTACAACCCCACGACGACAACCGACGACCGACGACTCCACCGAATACTCTGCGATAATTGATGATAAATGTTGTATAATTTGACAGTGGAAAGCGGGGCGCGGGGCGGGGGGAGGAAAAGCGGGAAAACCCAAAGGAAAGGACAGAAACAAGTAGTGCCATGCCAGCAATTATCGCTTTAAAAGCATTTCCGACAAAAAAAAACACACACTCATAAATGTAGAAAAATAATATCCCTAGTTTAAGGCATATTTCGATTTCGATTCTGCATTTTAGAAGGCATTTAGGGGGCGTGGCTGGCTCGGTTCGGTTTTTTTGGGGTGTAATGATGGGAATAATATGCATATGGGATGGGCACGGGGCAGAGGCAGGCAGCAGGGGCACGGGGTTAACCACTCCACAGCAGAGACAGTGCGTTTCAAGGGTATATCTACCACTCTCTAGACAGTGCGTTTCAAGAGCATATAGACAGAGGAAGTATTGTATTTACTTGAATGGATTCTTATATATTTATTTATAATTAATCTTTATTTTATTTGCTTGATTTTTGTTTTTTTCTTCCATTTTCAAAATAAAAGAAAGCTTTATAACATTCGTTATTTGATATCATTTCTCCCCCACTTGACTGGGGGAAAGGGGAGAGGAGAAGTAGCTCTTCCTATCAATGAGTTATTATTAAAATTACGCATACGCGATGTTCCATTGATTCAGTTTTGCTTTTTGTTTCTGGTTCGCTTTTCTTTCTTTCGTTTCTTCGTTTTTTAAAATACATTTTCTTGGCCTGGGGGAGGGACAGGGACAGGGACAGAGAGAGACAGAGTGTCGATGAGTAATTGCCTCATAAAAATTATGTGGAAATTAATTTTTCAGTGTTTTATTTTCTATGCAACGTGCGTGCCTCTGCCTCTGCCACTGCTGCTGCCTCTCCCACTTTCCCACTGTATCTTTTCGCTTTCCCCTCTGTGTCTGTTTCGGGCTCCCCTTCTGCTCTTCTGCTCTTTGGTTCTATATTTAGCTGTGGCCTACCGAAAATATTGAAATATGAATGCAACAGTCCACGTCCACTGCATCTTTCTTCTCCCCCTCCACCTCCTCCTCCTCCTCCGAGCAGCAGCAGCAGGAGGCACTTGTCGTTGCCTTTCCACCTGCCAAAAAATGCTCGCTTGACACTCTAGCCCTGCTTCCCCCTCCCCCTCCCCCTGCCCATTTCCCCCTTCCACACTCTTCCTGAATCCCCCTCCACGCTGATGATATTTTTGGATCTGTTGGGGATCTCTCTATCCCTCTCTCTCTCTCTCGCGCGCGCTCTCTGCCTACAAAGTCGTCCGCGTGTTATGTATTAAAATTAGTATGCAATATTTTTGTGTTTTAAAATAAAACCAAGCAACGAAGGCAAAGTTCGTGCTGATCGAAGTGTGGAATACCCTGGAGGAAGGGATAGTTGAGGTATTTTTGAGGCATTTTCAGGGCGGAGAATGAAATTGATGCTCCAAACATCATGGCAGAGTCATTAAACCTTTCGATTCTAGGGTATGCGCCCGAACAGGAGAGAAATTCATGTTGCGCTTTTGCCCCTCCCGCACCACTCCTCTCAAAATCCGCCCCTTTCGGCAGCGAGAGGCGGCTGTGTGTGTTTTACGTTTATTTTTGAAGTGTTGAAAATAAACCGTAAATAATCGCGTCGCTCGGTCGGACGAAGGCAGCAGCAGCGGCAGCGGCAGCAGAAGCGGCAGCTTTACAATCAATTCACTTGCACACCCAGAAAACACGCTCATCCAGATACATACATACATATATGTCTATATCTGTAGGTACATATGTATATATATGGATATATACACGTTCATAAGTATCCAAAGTTTATATTTATAACAAGTTGCTTGCACCCGTCCCAACGCAGCAGCAGCAGAAGCAGTGGCAGTGGCAGCAGTGGCAAAAGCAAGGCAACAAATTTCAAAATTATTGGTAATAAAAATCCACCTTCCACATGCTATGGGTGTCCGCCCCTTCCACCCCCTTCCACCCCCTGCCGCCTTGCATTATGCATCATAAAATCTGAATATTAGAGAAATGAATGAATTATAAGTATAAATATGCATAAGTTTTGGTTGCTGGCGTTTAAGTGATCACAAAACAGACATTTAAATGGCTCATCTGGTTCTGCTTGTGGCCGTGGATACCCTCCATGTGGGGCGCCTCTCCACAGACACATGCTTCCCATAACCGTTGGCTCCAGACGATTAAACCCAAAGATGGGCTTTAAATTCTCTTAATTAGGCCTTTATTTAGTCGCTTAAGTGTATGCAAAACATTAATAATCGAAAGAGTTAGGATCGCAGATGGCGAGAAAGATGGTTGGCTAATGAGAGCCCTCGGGGGCGGGTGAAGCACAAGAACGGAAAAGAAAGACCCCCAACTAAGAAAATGACTTCCAACTTTAAAACGAGCTTAAGAGATCCCACTATAACGATCCTAAACGGGTTTGGTGACCCCGCAAATGGGCATACATACGAGTTGGTGACCACGACCTTTCTTTTCAAAGCCCCAACTTGTCTCTTTTGAGCATGCGATGCATGGAGCCATGAAATTCTCAAGAACAATGCACAGCCTCTCCAATCTGTCACTGGGAACACTGGCAACCCATTTTGATTCTGGATTCTGGAGTGTTCTACAACACTCTACACATGTATCTGTATCTACGTTCCCCTGTTAGACAGTTGGCCAGTTTTCGGTTGGGCCTTGGCTTTGGGCATTCATTCGTTGTTGTCTTTTTTTTTTATGACAAATTGTCACGAGTGCATTGATGCAAAAAACTTAAATGAAGCGACATGCTGTTGAAATGTCTGAATCCGCCCCTGGGCAGGGCAGAGTTGCATGAGTCCAAACAGATACGGGATACAGCACATTGCGTGCACTTGCAGATACTTGAGCAGTGTCTGTCCCGCTCTCTCTGTCTCCCTCTCTGTCACTCTGTCTCTCTGTCTCTGTGTATTTGTATCTTTTGTACGAGAGTATGGATGTCTGCTGTCTGAAAACTAATATGTTTTTGTTTTTTTGGGACCTCTGTCTCTGTTCTGTGTGTATGTGCGTGTGTGTGTGTGTGTGTTGTGTCCTTAAGCCCGCATCAAGGCCTAATATAACCCCCGAGAGAGGGGGCTGCTGCTGCTGCTGCTGCTGCTGCTCCTCTCGGATTACCAGAAAGCAATTGAAAGCCGAGAGCTTTTTCTGTGTGTTTCGGTTTATGAATTGTCCCCCAAAAAAACAAAAAAATACGAGAAGAAATTGAACTTGGGCTCTGTCGTGGGCTCTTTTTTGTGTTTTTTTTTTGGGTTTTTTTTTTGGGTTTTTGTTATACCGTTAGAATGGAGTCGAGTCTTTTGCTTTTGTCTGGCATGGCATTTGTGGGTCTTCCTGGAAGCGTAAGCAATATGCTGGCCCAGAGTAGGGGTTTCCAGGGAACCCAGAGAGGAGAACACAGAGAGAGAGGGAGAAGCAAGTGGCATGTGGCATGTTACTGGGAGGGGGCAATTAAATGTGCAACGAAAACTAGAAGCAAACTCTCTTTGTTGCAAATAATTCAATTAGCACTCTTTGGGGCTTTCGCTTCACGTTTCGTTTCGAGTTTCGTTTCGTTTCATAAATGTATTACTTGTATCTGTAATTTTCCTTCATTTTCCCACCCTCCTCCCCCCGCCCCCTCTCTCTTCACCACAGTGGCACTGGCACTGGCACTGCCTTCTTTCTTTCTTTGTTACTATATTTTTTTTTAATTAATGTGCAGTTATCATGCAACGCGATTAACAGTCAAGTGTTGTGTGGCAGGAGAGACCGAGAGAGACAGAGAGAGAGAGAGAGAGGTAGAGAGAGCGAGAGGTTGCAACTTGTTTGTTATTTGTAGTCCGAAAGCAAGTCGGCAAACGGCAGTCAACAGCCCCCAGGCATCAGGCACCCAGGCATCAGCCACTAGGCAGTGGGTACCCCCCGTACCCCTCTCCCTCTCCGTTCTCCTCCTTTCGGTCACTGCCTGTCACTGACTCTGTTCTTGTGTGTTATCTGCCAGGAATGCTAATTATAAGATTAGCGCCGCGGCCCAATCTATGCTCTACAGTACAGAATATATATATTATGTATTTTCCCTGCCACACTGCCACTGCCACACTGCATGCCGCACTGCCACTGCCACTGGCACAGTGATGTTGATGTTGTTATTGCCCCCATGCCCCGGGCATACAGATACAGAGTATCTGTATCTTTGTATCTCCATCAGCGGCACTTGGGGTGATAGCGGACACGCACACGACAACGGACACACTTGACAACATTGTCATTGGGTGGAGTGTGCAGTGTGTGGTGTGTGTGGAGTGGAGCGGAGGCTGCCTGCTGCCTGCCGCCTGGTGTCGATGTGGATGTGGATGGTGTTGCAGTTGATGCAAATGTTAATTTGTTTGTGTGTGGATGGTGTTGCTGCTGGTATAGATACAGATTTATTACAGATACAAAAACTTTTGGAAAATCTATAAGTATTGATCATATCTCTTAGATGGCGATAACACGTTGCAATCGGATCATTATTATAGCCTAATTTTTTAATTTGGCTCTTTGAAAATCTGGTTTTTGGTATGGCTTGAATATATATTTCTATAAATATTCTTGGGCTCTCACAATTGTTAGAATGTTGAAAGTGCATTATTACGTGACGTCACGGAAAGCTACCTCTGCAGCCGTTAACAGAGGCCTGTGAATTTAGCAGGCAAGCGCTAACGGCGAGTGTTAACAGCGAGCTCTAGAAGCAAGCGCTAACAGCGAGCGCTAACAGGGAGCTCTAGCAGCGGGCGCTAGCACAGAGCTCCAACTGCAAGCTCCAACAGCGAGCGCTAACAGCGAGCTGTAACAGCGAACTCTAGCAGCAAGCGCTAACAGCGATCTCCAACAGCGAGCGTTAACAGCGAGCTTTAACAGCGAACTCCAATAGCGAGCGTCACTGTGATAAAGAAAGGACTTCGTGCCGAAAGGAAGAATGGACGATTTGCAAAACGAACTTTGCTGCAGAGCTCTCACCTCTCGCTGACCTCTCATACCAGCTTTCAGTCTCTCCCACCTGACACCCCAATACCCACCGTAACCCTCTTTGAATCGGCGATCATTGATCAGTAAATTCAATCAGTTCTCGATTACAAACGCTTGGTCTTGATGCCTCATGCTAGCCCTCATTTGGCGGCCAGGAGTACAAGCCCAAGAGGTGCCCAGGCGGCCAGGAGTACTGGGCCAAAACAGTAGTGAAATTCCGAGTGAATCGTGTGCTCATGGCCACTGAGATTAAATCATCATCTCGTCTGCCGTCTGTCATTTCTATCTATAGACCTCTCGCCACATCTTCATCAAACAAAAGTGCATTTGCCAACAGCGCCAGCGCGGTTTTAATAACAAATATTTTTTAACATTTTAAGCAGTTTTTTTTTGCAGTTTCTCTAGCTTTTGTTATCAGCAGCAGCAGCGGCAGCGGCAAGGGGCAGGGGCAGCATCGTGAGCATTGCTTTAGGTCTACATCATCATCAGAAGCAGCAGCAGCAGCAGCTCAAGCCGCAAAAACTATGCGTCAGACATACACACACACACACACACACACACACACACACACACAGGCGGAGAGTCATGTGTGTGTGTGAGGGGCAGGCAGCACTCGGCGGCGGTGGCTGGCGTATCTGTCGTGTGCATCTCTTGAACTATCAATTTAAATGTCAGTTTAATTTTTGTAGAATTTTTCATTTCGTGGACTTCGTGCATGAAAACTATAAAAATGTTTTCATTGTTTTTGGTTTCCCTTCCTTTCTCCCTGCCCTCCCCCTCTCACTCTCCTCTCTCTCTTACGATCTATGTATCTTTCAGGAGCATAGACCCTGTCTGGCTGCCTGCCTGCCGTAAGGTGTACGACATAAACATATACTCTCGTGTATGTGTGTGTGTGGTGCGCCTAGGGCTAGGGGCTAAGGCTGGTTCTGTTACTGTTTTCTGTTTCTGGTTCTGATTCAACTTCAACTCTCCTTTCGACTCGTTTTTCTTTTTGGTTTTTGTTTTAGATTTGCTGTTGTTGTGTTGTTGGCGGGGGGATTGGAGCTGGGGGCAGGGGGCTGGGGGCTGCCTTTCAACATTTGACAGCAGCTGTCAAAAAACGAAACTTGAAAGCGAACCGACCTCTCAGGCCCAAAAGACTACAAGACCCTGAGAGCCCAAAGCCCAAAGCCCAAAGCCCAATACCAATACCACGACCAAGACCGAGCTGAAGCCCAGTCCTCAGTGGCCCCCATTCCGTGGCCCAATCCAAATCCAAAAGATTCAAAGTAAAAGTTGCAATATGTTTGTTTTTCAAGTAGTTTCTGTTTCTGTTTCGGTTCTCTGTTTTGTTGCCTTTTTTGGCCAAGTTATCAAAGTTGCTTACCAGTAGCCGAAGCAGGCAGCAGCGGGCGGCAGGCAGCAGGCGGCAGCGGTTGTTGCTGCCTTGTTTTTCCCTTCCTGCAAGAGAGAGAGAGAAGTGAAAACATTGAGTATGTGCTGAGGGAAAAACTTCATTTCTAATGTCCAAATGGAGATGGAAAGTCTCTTTTCATCAATCATCAACATTCAAAACCAAACACACAACTACATATACATATATTTTCAGCTTTGTTTTATTTGGCAATATCTGAGACAGCAGTAATTGTGGCATGCCACCGTTTTTCGCAGGGGTTCGGAATCGATGCGATAATTGGTTGTGATGGGCCAATACAATGGCAATGGCAGAGTATTAACTTGTTTACAATTAAAGTGTCATTAAGTCATTATCTATTGTGCGAAAACGGAGAGCGACCCCCGAGCCCCGACCCCCGGTTTTTGCGAATGTTTGACACGAGTTCGGGGTTCGGGGTACGGGGTACGGGGTTCGGTGTTCGCGGGTCCTGTATCCTCTCTTCAAATGTGGCAAAAGTCAATATGGGTGTGTGCGAAAGCAACCCTTGTCTTGGTTTCCTTGCAGCATTTGTTGTTGTTGCCATTTCAAATTGCCAATTATCGATGAATTTGCAGAAAACCCAAACAGACAGACAGGAGACGGGAGACACGAGGGGTGCGGCAGCCCAGCAGCTTAAGCGGCTTCGGCTTCGGCTCTGTCTCTCTGTCTGTTTGTCTGTCTGTCTGTTTGTGTGTGTGTGCTTGTCCCTCCTCTGGGACTCAATATTTTGCGCTAGTTCTTTGTATTCGCATTAGGGTGGGGTCCTTCCTTCCTTCCTTCCTCCTGTGTGCAACATTATGCAAATCAAATGTGCCACATATATCGATGTCGATTGCAATATTATTGCTGCAATTCAGCAGGCACTTTGCCCTGTCATTTGGCTGTTTGAACACCTGGATATAAATTCATTTCGAAATGCCCATCAAAAAAAAGAAGAGTGAATCCTTTACAGATTGCTTTTTGGGTGAAAAACTTTCCCATCAGAAAACAAGTTTCTCTGAAATCGGAGATCCCTGCCAGCAGCAGCAGCTGCCAGCAGTCGAAGGCTGTCCCGAAGGCTGTCCGGTACGGGGCCACGCCCTAAGATTTACATATGACTGCGCCTGTCAATTGCCATTACGCCAGCGACGGGACGAGACGAGAGGTTTTCAAAAGACGTTCCCAAAATAATCAAAGAAATCATGATAAAAAAAAAAAAATATTAAAATCTTTTTCTTAATAGATTTTTGCTTGAAAGGGCAGCAAAGGGAAGCGAATTGAAAAGGAAACCCTAAGCAAACAGGCGGCAAATCCTTTCGTTTTTTTATTTTGGAGAAATTAATTCAGCAGTAAATACAATTTACAGAGAGAAAGAGAGAGAGAGAGAGGGAGAGGGAGAGAGCAGGGCCTGCTGGCTGCTATTTAACATTCAAATTACAAATCCCAGAAAGGGTTCACAGGGAACAAATGACCCGCCACGAATACCCTCACCTCACTACACCCCACCCTCCCTTCGCTCATTGACTTCAGCCGCTCGAGCTGCCGCTGCCAGCCGCTGCCTCTGAAGAGGATTGAGGATGAGGTCCTGTCTCTGCCTCTGCCTCAGCCTCTCTCTCTGTTTTTGGGATGCATCTCATTTGCATATCTGTATGGAGTGTATCTACTGCTGCTGCTGCCGCTGCTGTTGCTGCTCCGTGGATGCGTGAGAAAATTGTCAGCATATTGATTCGTCGATGATTATCAACAGTTATGCGCATATTTAATCACGCAGAGACACACGGAATGTCCTTCGCATTTCGAATTTGGTTTCTGTTGCCTAAGTCGCGGCTAAGTTCATCTGCAAATATCGGGAGCAAACGGAATGTCTATTCTCGATGCTGTTTAAATATTTGAACAGCCTTTCGAGTGAGTGACAAGCCGCAAGGTTCGCGTTCCCCGACAGCCGACAGCTGCTTGTGGTATCTCCTGTTTCTCTCCCGGTTGTGACCTCTTTGTGACCCCCAACCCAAACGGCAAACGGCAAACCCCAAACCCAACCCCAACCCCAAACCTGATTAGATGTGGCACGTAATTAGGCGTGGCAGCCTTACCCCATTAAAAACACAGCAACAACAGCAAAAAAAAAAGGATCAAATGGTGCCCGGCCATCTAATTTTGGTTTTTCCTTGTGTCGTCTCTCCCGCTGTCTCTGTGTGTGTGTCTCTGTGTGTGTGTGTGCCCCCTTTTTGCTTTCTTTTGGGGCGAGTTGTGCCCCCGACGCGCGTTGATGAATGTGGCACACAGTAGAACATGGGAAAACCTCAGCGGAGCGTAGAGAGAGCTCTGGAATCCGGAGACCAAAAAGTTGCCTCGTTTGGCTGTGCTTGTGGCATGTTTTGGCTTGTATTTTGGCGTTGCTCTTAGCCCTGGCATTAATCAGGTTGGTGGTGCGTCTGACACTGTCATAGGAGCAGCATGGGGCGTGTAAGGCGTGAGGCATGAGGCATGCAGAGACAGGGGCAGACAGAGGGATCTACTTATTATTTCACTGTAATTAATAAAGATTAAACGCTGTGACACGACTCTCCACAGAGACTGGAAACTAAAAAGGGAAACCCCCAGCCCCCACCCCGCCTGGTGCAAGTTCTCTCTAGTTTCTGCTCTGTAATTTTCTGCTGCTCTTGACAGTCTCCATATTTAAGCAAATAAGCAGGCAAGCACCAAAGATTAATGGCTCCACTCCACCCCACTCCACCCCACTCCAGAGGCAAAGATTTTGTGTGGAAAGTTTCAATGAAAATTTCAATGAAAATATTTGTTTATCTTTGGGGAATTGCGATCTTATCAGGTCTATCATTTCCCTTCTATAAATATCATATTTTAACCAAAAAAAAATTAATCAAAGTCTCTTTTTTTAGACATAAATAAAAATCTAAAAAAAATATCACATGATCCTCCAGACATATAAAATAAACATAAAATCGTATTATGTTCATCGTAAATATTCTTTCAGTTTCAGTTTTTTTTGGGGATCAGTTTTCAGACAGTCTCCTTCCCCCCCTCCCCTTCCCTCACCACCATGACATTTGCATAAACAAACTAATAAACATAAACTATGATTAATGCATGCCATATATCACTCAATGAATGAGAGAGAGAGAGAGAGAGAGAGAGAGAATTTGGGTCATTTCAAGTATCTGGTAGTGCACTTGTATCTGTATCTGTATCTGTAGCTGTGTCTCCGTCTCCATGCAGAGGGTGCATCGGCGGAGGCCTGGCCTGGCCTGGCCTGGATCTCGTACTTATGGTTAATTGCACTGGTAATTAATAATGTTATTTATTAGACAAACAGAGGGACGGACAGACGGACGGACGGACGGACGGACGGACGGGTCTCCTCTTGCGCCTTGGATGACCTCACACGAAAAGACTTCTGTGCTGCCACTAGATGTGTGTGCCTGTGTGTGTGTGTGTGTGTCATTAAGTAAATTAAGCAAATAAACATATGCCTCGGACCCAAAATGACAGACGACAGGCAACGGGCAACGGCGGGGGTTGGGGGAGGGAAAAGAGTCAAACAAATAGATAGTAAAGAAAGAGAGTGAGAGCGAGAGAGAGAGTGCGGGGTAGAGCGAGACTTTTCGGGCATAATTAATTGCCAGTCCAGCCGTTAGCCTTGTTTGAAGCTACCCCTTGGGTCTAAAGTCGGCCCAAACAGACAGCTGCCGGGACCCCCTACCCTCCCCTCTCCCCCCCTCTCTCTCTCTCTCTTCAGTCCGTGCTGGCCTTTTATCTGTATCTGAAAGCGCGTTAGTTTTTGCGCCCTTTAACTTCTGGCTAAGTGAGTGACCAGCCCAGCCCCAGTCCCTGCCCCTGCCCCTAGTCCCTGCCCCGAACGAATGCCTCTCTTCCTTTCGGATACACTTCGTATGTATTCGTCGTTTTGCCGTCGTTTTGTGCATTTCAACGCCTTCATTTGCATGCGTTTTATGGCTTAATAGGCCTTTCCCCTGTCTGCCGCCTTGCCCTGCCTTGCCCGCCCTCTTATCTGTGGCAAATTTTCAGTCAATAGATTCACTGATAAGCCTCCGCCGAACAACATTTGCATTTCATTTGCGCCCCAAGGTGCGACGGCAGCGGCGGCGGCCAAAAGCCGGCCAAGGGTCTGTCGGCTGCGCTGTCCGAAAAAAAACCAGTTGGAAATTCTTGAGTTTTTTTTAGTCACTTTTTGGGCCATCATCAGAAAGGCCTGGAGGGCGCAGCACAGCACAGTAAAAGGTAGAAAGTTGTGTGTTCTCTTGTTGCTTCTTTTTTTCTCGTGTGTGTGTGTGTGTGTGCGTGTGTGTTGCAGTCAGTGTGTGGCAGAAGTGGCAGCTTCCGCGTATCTGTCCTCGGGCCATGTCTGTGGCCGGCACCTCATCAAGGGGATCGAAATCATTCGAATCGGGATCGGCCGGCCCGCAAATTGAGACACAACTCAGCCAAAAGTCGTTGTCCGAGAGAGAGAGAGAGAGAGAGAGAGCGAGAGAGCACACACATTTAATTTACTTTTATTGAACTATCACGATTTATTGAAAATTGTATACCGATTGTTCTGTTTTCTGTGTTCTTTGTGTTTTTTGTTGTTGTTTTTTCTTTCCGCTTTTTGGGGTTTGGATTCTTCTTGGGTCATACATATATTTCTGGTGTTACCCAGTACCGCCGAAAGGGGTACCAGCTAGAAGTAAGCCACAAATATTCCTGATTCCATATGCCAAATCTCAGTGAAGGATCATAACTTTAAGATTACAGAAAATCCTTGCAGTTGGAATATATTTATGGCCAGAATGAACCAAATAAATGCATTGTTTGGCCATTTGAACACCTGGAATTTGTCTATATACTTACCTAAATCGATGCCATATTTTAAACATTTTTCATATTATTTTAAAACAATTTTTCTACATTTTTTTGTGTAATTTTTATGATTTTTCCTTATACTATTTTCAATTAAGTTGCTCTTTTTCTTTATCTTTCTTCTCCATTACTTTCTAGGGTATTCTTAGGGTCTAACCATCTGCTTGGTTCTCGTTAGCACTTGTTTCGCTTTCGAACTGGTTTGGCTTTGCACCGGCCATTCCATTATTATTTATTGAACTTTTTGGGCCGTCGCTTAAAAGCGAAATTAATTCCGAAATTTTTAATACAATTAAAGGAATTTATTTTCGGGGTGATCTTAACTTCCCGAACGATCAGTAATGGCCATAAAAATCATAAAAAATAATCGATTCGCCACAGTCATAACCAGAGACCAGAGAGACCAGAGAGACCCGGAGACCAGTCCCATATGCACTTTGCCGTTAACAGGCTTTTGGTTTTTATGGCCTTAGTGGCATTTCAGCAAAACTCATTACCAATTATGCTAATCAGGCAAGAGAGAGTGTGGGGAGAGGGGGTAGGGGTGGCTGGCTGGCTGGCTGGCTATCCAACAGGTTGCAGAGCGATCTCTGGGCGATCGATCAAAGAATAAATGGAATTACTCGATGGATAGATAGATATATGGATAGATCTGCGAGATATGTATCTCTGCAGTCGCATTCGCATTCGAATTCGAAAGAGTTTTTTTCTGTAATCGATACTGTTTTGCATATTTATAAGCATTTTTTTCCATCCGAGCCACGATCTGTTCTCTCGCTCTCTCTCTCTCTGTCTCTCTCTGTCTCTCTGTCTACAGTTTATGTTAATTGCATTCGCATACGCCATCGCCATCGCTCTATGAAATTAATACTTTTTATCGCCTGCTCAATCGCCGCGAACTTGTAGCTCACATGTTAGCTGTAAATTAAGTTGACAACTTGGCTGTGCCACTGCTAGTGCTGGAGTGCTGCCACCAATGCCACAACTGCCACCATGCTGCCACGATGCAGAGCCAGAGCTGGAGCTGCTGTGGCCAAAGTATCGATGGAAATCATTTGGAAATCAATTGGGTATTTGAATACTTTAAATATCCACCGTATGAAATGTATCTTTCAGAACCCTTTGGTATCCCACCTAAAGATCCACCACCTAAAGCCCTTCATTTTCCACTCTCTCAAAGACATGCCGCAGCCCCCGCCTCCCCGCCCCCTGCCGTCGCCGTCAATGGCCGTCAAGTGGACGCCCAATGCCTATAGATATACCCATCATATCCCTCTACTCGTTTCGTATCGTATCGTATCGTATGTGTAGAGATATGTTTGCTTTCTGTCTGTTGGTCTATCCGTCAGTTGGGTACACTTTACAGCGCAAATAGTGGAGGGGCGGGGGCGGAGGGAGCCAAAAGCAAAGCCACTGCCATTAGCTTTTCGGGGCAAAAGCAAAAGCAAAAAAACTCTTCCCCCGTTTTGCCAATGTTTACGCCGAAGTCTTCTCTATTATTTAGCAAATATTTAGAATATTTGAGCAACAGCTAACGGAGGAAGGCAGGCGGGGGGCGGGCGGCAGGCAGGCGGACAGGCAAGCGGCAGGGCCAGCAGCGGCTTCAACCACTTGACCACTTCGTTGGCTACTGCCACGCGCTTTGGCAAACAGAAAATCATGTTTGGAGATGGCTAAGAGGTACACACGAGTGGATATCTATGGATCTATGGCCAGTGGCCAGGGAATGGTTGGTTGGTGGGTTGCTGGGTTGCCTGCCTGCCTGCATGTCAAAGTTTTTCCTTCAAAAGTTTCTTCCTCTCGTTGGGGCAGTGTGTGTGTGTGTGTGGCACAACTTTCTATAAATATGGACATGACTTTGGCCAACAGTTTTTGACCAACATCATCATCATCGTCGTCGTCATCGTCATCATCATCATGGTCATGATTGCGGTCGTTAAAGCCACCTGCTGTCCGGGCTACGTCTGACTGGGCTGCCGTTTTGGCCTTTAACCTTTTTCCGAAGGGGGACGGGGGGTGACGGGGGCATCGTCTTGAATTTTTTGGCTGCTATCTGCATACACAGCCGATGCGCCGACTGTTGTTAACAAGCTTGTTAATAAATTACCAACAAAATGGCCATAAAATGTGCCAGGCATAAATCATGGCCTCCGCAATCTGTTCCTGCTCCCTCCTACCCTTTCCCCCCGTTCCCCCACCTCTCCCCCCGCATACATAAATAAATAATAGCACAAGTGTGGACACAGCAGCAGCAGCGGCAGCGGCAGATATGCGACAGCGCCAGCCAAACGAAATTAGCAAACCACAGATACAGATACTCAGATACATATTGAAAAAAAAAAAAAAACCAAATAAAAACTCTGAAATTGAATGCCGCACACAACAAAAAATAACAAAAAATTATGGAAAATGAATCAAAAAGTCACTCGAAAAAGCCACAGCAAACGCCAGAAGCAGTCGCTGCATAAATCAGCTCAATTAGCGGGGTATTATATAAAGCTGATCCGCAGATTCACAGAGCTACTAAGTGGGGGGAATTCGAATGGGAAGAATGGAAGTTTTAGAGAGGCTGGGAAGTTGTAGAATCTTTCAGGCAGAGATAGAACATAAGTCTGGCAGGTCGTTTATTGGAAACTGATCCCTCAATGGGGATATAGATACAAGATAGAAGAAGATACTCTTCGATTCCTTTGCCAATAGTTCAAAAGTCACAAAAGACCCAATGAAAGGCTCTTGAAGAATCTTTCCAAGAACTTGCAGCTAGAAAGAGTCTGGCAGGAACCTTTAAAAGGGTCTTCTAAAGATCCTCTCCCTATCTCTCTCTCTCTCTCTCTCTCTCTCTCTCTCTCTGTGCCCGGTCTCCGTTGCACTGCCAGCTGGTAAGACACTGAACGATCGGTGGAGCCCCCAGAAGGCATCGGCACTGCAGAGCAGAGCAGAGCAGAGCAGATCATTATGGTTGGCATGGCTTGGCTTTGGTGTTTGGGCTTTGGCTTTTGGCTCAATTTTATGGCTGCGGCTCATTTCGTGTCATAAAAAAGCATTTTCAACACATTTTTTTACGACAAGTGCCCGGCGACCCAGGCCCAGGCAGCAGGCAGCAGGCAACAGGCAACAGGCAACAATAATGGGGGGATGGAGGGGTGGGGTGGCCAACATTTGCAGCTTTTGTGGCCCAAAGGCGTTGGCGTTTGCCATGGCAACTGCAGTCATAAACCAGAAGAAAGAATGAGGGGCAGCAGAGCAGCACACATAGAGGGGGCGGGGCGGCAAGGGGAGTGCTAGCTGGCAACATAATGAACAAATTATAATAATCATATGGTGGGGGGGAGGGGGGAGAGATATATGTGACAAAAAAAACGATCGCAAGGCAACAATTCAAATGTCACAGAGTCAACGATCAACGATATATAGACAGACGGCTATAACTATATACATATATACACACACAGAGATCTGATTTGGCTAGTTGGCTGTGCTTAAATTAGTGAAAATTACTTTTGAATTTATAATGCCGCGTTGTGAGGCAACAACCAGTGAGTGAAACACCGAAAACATCGAAACACAAAACAGACGCCATGTCATGTCAGATCATTAAGAAAATATGGTCAAAAATGTTTCAATTAAAAGCGAAAAAAAACCAAAAAAAAAACACAACAACACGAAACGATATAGAAACAGCAGCAGCAGCGGCAGCGGCAGCAGCAGCAAAACTCAAAACTGAAAGGAAACTCACAAAAATTGTAGGCGGACAAGTTTCGTTTTTCGTTTTGGCCATAAATTGTGTGTAGGCCACTTTACTGTCAAGTCATTAACGGCAATAGCCATAGCAATAGCAACAATCAGGCATGTGAATCATTAGCAACAAAAGTCAAGAGTATAAACTATAGAAACACTGCCCGATCTCAACAACTTGTTGTATAGTTTTTTTCTCTATATTTTTTATAGCTTTAGTGAGGATCGGTAGGAGTATTCTTCTTTGGGGGGGGGGGGGGGGTTGATCTTCTCCCATTTTGGCATAATTTAATGACTTGTCGTTTACGATTTCCATTTAATAAAACATATAACTTATTCGAAAATATAACAATTTGTTTAAATATAGAGAAATATATTCATTTATTTGGTTTTCTTTCAGATATTGCCACAAAATGTATCTCAATGGTAGGTGTAAGATTTCTGGGTTTCAATTTGCAAATGTTTTCAGTTCAAAGCGTTTTTAGTCGCGTCAAAGTAATTCAATTGGCTTTGGAAATCGCCTCAAATGTGTTGTCAAGCTGTTAAAATCGCGTAAAATTGGCTTATGCGCGCGCTGTTAAAGCCGCTTGAAATGTCGTTTGGTTGTCTGCAAAAGTCGCTCGGTAGTTTCTTCAAGGTTAGACCTGTAATTGACTTATCAACCCACACGTTCTTTATTCATTTGCTCAAACATTTTTCTCTTTCTTAATACACGCTGCTAAAACGGCTTAAAAACAATGTTTAAGGCGCTGTTAAGGCCGCTTAAATGGCAGCTGTTAAAACTGCTTTGTAGAGTGTGGATTGCAGCACAATCGCGTTATGTAAGCGAAATGCGAGAGTCTATGATCTGACCAATACATTGTATGGACTGGACACCCATTCCTTTGCCGAACTGAAGCCAAAAGCGTCTGGATGCGAGGGGGCTGTAAAAACCGCGCGCGCTGTTAAAACCGCTGCCAAATCCCCCCAAAAAAACTTTTTGTTTGCTCTGTTGCTTTTGTGGCCCCGTCATGGCCCAATGGCTTGTATGAGGGCATCCGACACCCACAACGATGCCAGAGAGCCATACCATACCCTGCCATACCATACCATAATGGAAAAATAAATCTTCAATCTGTGGGGCACACACAGCAACACACAGCAGAAGTTACAAAAAAAAATAGAAAAAAAGCCAACAACAAAGCGATGGAGAACCGCGTTTGAAAAGGCGTTAGATTCGTTGCGGGCGCGCGCGATCTTACGGGTATATCTGTTGGTTTTTTGTTGCTGTTGCTGTTGTTGTTGTTGTTGCTGTGTTCAGTTGCGCACATCAAAGCGTCAAAAGCCGCTAAACAAAATGCCCACAACAGAAAGAGGCACAGAAAAAAAAGAGGCACACATAACAAATGCCTAATTGTCTTGGCGGCACTCGTAAAACCTACAAAATTATTACGGGGTCTCTGCAGAGAAGACAGACAGAGAGACAGACAGAGAGAGAGAGACAGATAGACGTACAAAAAGTACGCAGAAACAAACGCGCCACTTCACAGGTTCCTCTAGCACTCCTTAACACAACAACTGTTTTGTTGGCCTGGCCCGAAAGAGAACTTGGAATTGGTATTGGTATTGGTATTGGGATTGGGATGTGGATGGCCATTCACGATGACGGCGACAAAAAGTGCCAAAGGGTAAAACTAATGACAGTTTAATTTACTCCCATTGCGATTGCGATGAAGTGTAACGACTCTCAAAACTCAATTAGGTTTTAAAGGCGGCCTACTTTTCTCTTCTCTTCTCCTCTCCTCTCTGTATCTTCCACTCCACTTCACTCTACACTCCAATGCCAGTTCCAGTTCCAATTCCATCTTTATCTCTATCTGGTTCAGGTAGTTTTGTCTTGGCCAAATGCTACTCTAATACCAAAAACAGACCGACCAGCCAGTAGATGTGGTCCGTGCAGGTGCAACATATATGGGACTTAAAAACGCATAATTTGTAGGCTTTATGAGCCGTTCTATCGCTGTATCTCCCCTCAAACTCTCTCTCGCTCTGTCGCTCTGTCGCTCTCTCTCTCTGTCTCTCTGTCTCTCAATTAATTCGCTTAGTTTATGTTTATGACATCGGCTCTACGCATATTTTTCTGGGCCATAATTTATGATAAGCCCGGGTCCGTAGGCCTGCGAAACTCCTTTTTGGGGCCGCCTCGCTGTTCATCGCTTATTCTTTATTATAATGAACTTTTACGCAATGCGTATCTCATAGATACAGATACAACCGACCGACCGACCGACCGGCTAAAGGTTAGCCCTCACTTCTCCCTCCTCCCTTTCGGAGTCTGAATTTATGTTATTAGCCTCGTAATTTCATCGAATATTATTGCATTGCATTTATGTTTTCGTAGGCGATGCGCCTAATGAGTTTTTCGCTTCTTGCCCGCTGCACTCTTCATCTTCCGCCCAAAACACTGTTTGGGTTGTTGTTCTTGAAATTTATGCATTGGCATTGTTTTCACTCTGCATCGCACGAAAGAGCTCCAGCGCAGCGCAGGGCAGAGCAGAGCAGTGCAGAGCGGAGCAGTGGGCGTGCAACGGAGTTGGCTTTTGGCGGCTGCAACGCCCAGCGCGCGCGCACACACAGTTTGTTGTCAATTGTGTGGGCCGTCGAGGCAAGTGTCTCCGGTAGAAGAGGCTTGGGCCTCGGCTGAAGGATGCCTATTGCGCTGTGAGTAAGCTAATTGGGCAGTGGGGGTACAGCCAACGCTGTGGCAGATGCAATCCAGAGTAGATGATGCAATGTGGAGTGGAAGAAACAACTGGGGAAGGGAATACAGAGTGAAAGATACAGCTGGAAGTTCAGCTGGAGAGGACATATATGCAATATGGAGTAGAAGATATGACTAGGAGTGCCTTATAGGGTAAAAGATACAGCTTGAGATGCAATAGATGAGATGCAGAGTAAAAGATACAAATATAAATGCAAAATAGTGGCAAAGATACAGCTAGAAGTTAACATTTGAGTAACAGATACAGCTAGCAGTCAACGCAGTCCAAATACAACTGGCAAGGCAATATTCATTAAAAAATACAATAGAGATTAAAAAAGATAGAGAGAAACAATCAACAGCAGAAGTTACCCATTCCGATATTGTGTCTACCCAAAGATACAATATCTTTTAAGTGCCAAACCACTATCGATAGCTGAAATCATCTTCCCGTAGCCCACATCAACCGCAATCCCCTAACTATCCTTTCACTATCCATCAACCGCGCGATCCTCAAAAGTCAACCACAAAAGCAACACCAATCCATCAAAAGCCTCAAACTTGAGGCTCAGGCTGCAACGAGGCTGTCATGCTCCAATTTTGAATGCTTTTCAATGGCACCTTTGTGGATAGAGATCGTGAGAGAGAGCGAGAGGGAGAGAGAGAGAGAGGGGCACAGAGGCACACTCTAAGGATCGCTCCTTTGACTTTTGTTCAAAGGCAGCGCCGTCGGCGGCTCCTGGGCCGGGCCGCTGCCTTTCACCTTCCATGGCCAGACAATGGGCAACGAACGGTGTGGTGCGGTGCGGTTTGGTGTGGTGTCGTGGTGCAAAGCGAAATTCAATTAGAAGAGGCACAAACGGCAGACAAAGGCTTCTTCAGCCGAACCGATACGATACGATCCGATCCGATGGCATTCTAACTAAATAGCATTCACCTGTCCGAACGGAATAACTTCACACACAAAAAGATACACAGATAGACACAGAGCCAGTGTATAGTGTGCACTGTGTACTGTGTACAGTGGAGTATGAGTATGGAGTATATGCATGGAGCAGCTGTCAATATGTTGGCGCCAAACAAGAATTTCTGTTTTGTGGCTCTGTGGCTGTCTGTGCAGAGAGAGAGAGAGAGAAGAGTCGGAGATCCATGGCCATCCATTAAATGCCTACCGTCAAATCATAATTCATTTTTCCCCCCGCTACCCCTCCCCCTCACCGGACGGAGACCCGATATTCTTCAGCTATTAGGCGGTGGCCACTCCTAGACACGCAGCCGCAGGGCAGAGACCATAAAAGAGGGTCTTCTTCTGTCAGGAGAGGAAGAGGCAGTGGCTGAGGCAGAGGAAGAGGCAGCTGTGGGTAGAGGCTAGGCACACAGGTAGGACTGTGGCTGTGGCAATCTCGGGTCTCTGGGAATTTGCACCTTGTGCAACGGATCCTCACTTATTCGGTTGCACAGCCCCCAGCTATGGGAATACCTCTACTGCCCGCCCCTCCACTTGCCATCCCATCCCATCATCTGGTTGTTGGAGTTCATTGATACTTTGTTGCCGGCTGCTGCCACTGCCGCTGCCGCTGCTCAGGTGCTCAATCAAATGCAATTAACAGCAGAAAAATCTGAAGAGTGAGGGGTGGGAAGAGGGGCATGGGGAGGGGTACCTTCATAGATACTCGAACGGAAGTTGGTTCGTTGCTTGTTGTGGCTATTGAAATGTCAGCCTCAGTTACTTTCGTTCGTGTATCTTTTTGTGCTATGTCTCATCATTTGCATGGGCCAAATTGGTTTTGCCACATGCAGATACATTCAGGCGGCACATGCTACAGATACGCTGCAAATGCCAAAAAAAAAACACACACAAAAAATCCGAAATTAGCGAATGAACTACGGGGCACAGAGAGAGAGAGAGAGAGGGGAGGGAGAGGTAAAACCTGCACGAAAATGCCAAAAACTTTATTAGCCCGTTGACGCAAATTAACGGCGACGGCTTCCATTTCGCATTCGCATTCGGAAAGCGTCAAAACGGTCGTTCGTGGTGATGTGGTGGTGCCACAGAGATGCAGATAGAAAATGCTGCCAGCAAAATAATTTGTAAATGTCAGAGCATTTTGACAGTTTGCGGTGATGTTTTTCAAATTACAAAAATTTACAAAATACAAACAGCGGCAGTGGCAGCAAAAAGACAGTCGCCAAATAAACAATTTAGATACAATTTTTATAGCCAAAATCAGTACCATTTTAGCTGGAAGGCTTGAGGCTTTTCTTTCTCCTTTTCCCCTTTTCCCTCCTTTCTTTTTTTGTTAATGTTTTTAGCCAAAGGCTTTGAAAAGTTTTTGCAAAATTTAATTGAAAGTTTAATTAAAAATTGAGCTTTTCCTGTTTTCCTGCTGCTTCTCCTCCTGCTTTTTGTGTGTGTTTTTTTTTGGCAAATATTTTGCATGCATTTTTAAAAATCATTAGCCGGAACAAAATTTTATTTTTTGTTTATTTTTATGAACAGATTTTATGCCTCTGCCTACCGCCCCTCCTCCCCTTGTGGCGCTGACACAACACTCCCCAAAGGCATGGGGGGGATTTCTGTAGTTGTTGTTGTATGGATTTTGGACGTCAAAAACGTTAACGACTTACGGGGCACATAAATTTGATGCTTGATTTTCATGGGGCAGTCAACACACAGCTTAAAAAAACAAGAGCCTCTAAACTCCCAGGCACAGCCACAGCCACAGCTACAGCCAGGTGGGGCTTTAACGATCCACAGACAGAAGACAGAGGAGGACAGAGGAGGACAGCGGAGAACAGAGAGGAAGATACTCGTAGAGGTGGGACGGGTCGGCTTGGAGTGAGTGAGGGAGTGTAGTGGAGAGATGGATAATCTGTTAATGTGACGAAGAGAAGAGTTGGGGGGGCGTAGAAAGGCAGAGGAGGGTCCGAGGAGATTCTGCGGTCACTTTCACCTGACAAGCGACAGCAGACCAGCAGTTTCAGCAGTCGAACAGTCAAGAGTTTCGCTGGTCAAGGCTTTGGCTTTTAATTTAATTAGCCAATCAAATGGTGGTCGGGTGTGGCCCTAAACGAACCACTAAAACTGGACTAGACCTGGCTTACACCAGGCAGGCAGCCAGGCAGGCAGGCAGCCAGGCACTGGACACTGGGAACTGGCATGTGGGCGAAAATTAACTTTCGAGGGAGAGCAAGAGAGAAGGGTTGCCAATTGGCTAACAAATGCGATAATAGTTGGCCAAGAGTCAATGGCTAGACAGACACACACACACACACACAGACACTAAAAGCAGCAGCAGACAGAGGAAGAGGAACAGATACCGATACAAATACAGATACAGCTATAGAAACAACAAAACAAACTGAAATTGGAAGAAAATTACACTAAATTGGCTTCAATTATTGTATTAATTTGGGTTCCGTGTTTCTTTCCGGCTTATCCCTTTCCTGGCCTCCACCTCCTCCACCTCCACCTCCACCTCTTCTTGGCCTCTTCTTTTTTGGGCCATGTTGCAGTTTCTCTGTGTTGTTTGGTTTTGGTTTTCGTTTCGGTTTCAGTTTCTGGTTTTCTGGCCTTTTGTGGCCCTGACAGCTCTCTGATGTCCGTCTCTCTGTCTGTCTCTCTCCGTCTGTCTCTCCGTCTTGCTGTCTGTCTGTCTTGCTGTCTGCCCGTCTGATCTGCGAGCAAACATTTTGTTTTTCTAACTTGCTTTTGGCATCTTGATGAGCCACTTCTCTGCTGGTCGGCCACGTTTTCTTAGTTGAGTTATTTCAAAATGAAATTATATTAGACAGAGTCCAGAGAGTCCTCAAAGGTGTAAGCCAAGGGAATGGCGATTCCCTTGTCCCTTGTCCATTGTCCATTGCAATTTTGCTGTTGCTGCTGCTGCTGGTTGTTGTTGTCGTCGTGCAGGAAACCTCTTCTTGACTCTTGGCCAAGAGGAAACTGCCGATTATAGTTCGTAAACCTCGTAGATACGAGTACGTGTACGAGTACGAGTACTCGCACTCCTATGTGGCAGGTTTCTGCCGTTGAATCAGGGATTGAGATTGCGATTGGGCTGGCGCATGTGTGGAAGAAGTTTTGCAGCAGCAGCAGCAGCCGGAAGAACATTCATCGTTTGACATTCATCTTGGGAGACAGCAGCTGCTGCTCCTCCACCTATCACTATTATCACTATTATTACGTTTTATTATCGTTGCGGCTGTTGTGTGACTAGAATTGCCCTTGGCTTTTGGGTGCGCAGGCTGGTGGAAAATTCAAAGCCAAACTTGAACAACTTTGAGTACTTCGAGTGCTCATAATAGATCTATCGATCTCTATCTTCGTTATGCGTTTCTCACTTAATTCTTTGTGAAAATACAAGACTGAAGAAGACTGGAGACTTTCCCTGAATATTGCAGTTTTTTTTAAATTAAAAATTCTTAGTGGATCCAAAATATGTCTTTTAAAATTCTTTTTGATCATATATATATTATATATATCGTTATACATATATATTATAAAAGAACAAAGACAATTTGTATCCTGCTTTTTTTCACTAAAAATTTCTTTATTTTTTTTTAAATAAAACAAAAATTGTGAAAATGTTCTAGATTTCAATTCGTCTTTGAAAAAATATCATATTTGTGCCTCTTTTCTTGGCTTTTCCCACTTTATGGAAAATTAATATTTTCCGCAGTTAACAAAAACAAAAAAAAAGAAATAGGAATTAAAAACTCACCCAGAAATAAATGCCGAGGCAGCAGCATGAACACACACAGACACACACTAAAGAGCTCCCTCACTGGCGGAAAATCGTTTTTCATTTAGCAATTTCCTTCTATTCTATGCTACTTTTTTTTTGTTTTTTTTTGGCTTCACTCTTTGTCAAAAAAAAAAACAAAACTGTGTTTTGCCGTCGCTAGTGGAAAATGTTTTTGGGTTCGCGTTTCTCCAAAGAATCTCTTGGGGGGGAAATTCAATTCTTGTTGCAAGTACTGTTTCTTTTTTGTTTTTCATTTTTGTTTGTTGTTGTTATTGGTGGGGGCAACCCGTGCGGCACAGAGGCCGAATAGCGAATGCCGCAATTGGCAAACTGGCGGCTAAAAAAGCCACTCGACTCGAGTCGACTCGACTCGCCTCGCCTCCGACTTCGACACTCGGAAAGCGGCAGGCAGTCAGCGCGGCAGCAGCTTTGTAGGCCTTGTATTTTTGCAGTCGCTGCTGCTGCTGCTGTTGCTCAAGCGAGGCACTCTCTGTCTCTGTCTCTGTCTCTGTGTCTCTCTCTCTCTCTCACTCACTCTCTCTCTGTGCGCTGTGTGGGGTTCTCCCTCTCTCTTTTTCTGGTGTGCAATTTTTGTGCCGAGCCAAGCAGCTGCTGCCGTTGCTGCCGTTGCTGTTGCAGTCAACATGTTGCTGTGTGTTGCGTTGTGTGTGCTTTTTGTGGCTTTGTAGCCCACCACCAGCGCACACGAGGCACGATGAAAACCCACCACACCTCCGTCTCAGTGTGTGTGTGTGTGGGGGTCTTTGCACGTGTTTTGGCCAAGGATTTTTAGCCAGGCCCTAGAACGGAGAACGGAGAACGAAGCTGCCGCTGCCGCTGCCGCTGTTGCTGCTGTGGGCTTGTCCCCTGACTGACATTTCCTTTTGGATGTGCCTACGTGCCACCACACACTGGCATATGCATTAGTGGGGTGGCATGGGTATAGGGGGGGCTCTCTATGGAGGTGATCGAACGTGACATTTTGCCCCACTCAAGTTTTTGCGCATGACAGAACATGCAAAAACACACACACACACACACACACACAAACACAAACAGAGGGGCATATTGGAGGGAACAGCCCCCGCCGAACCCTGTTCTGAGTGAGTTTTTCCCCTACTCGAGTGGAAATTGTGTTTGTGTACGTGTGCGTGTGTGTGTGTGTGTGTGTATTTTCCCACAATTGTTTCCACGGGCGGAATTATTGCGGCTCATTGTGGGTGCTGTGCTGTGGGTATGAGAATATGCAACAATTGTGTGCCGCTGCTGTTGCCATTGCCATCAATCAAAAGTGCATGTCAATCAGTTCGAACTGAAGGTGAAACGGCGAGTAACACCTGAAGATCGTCACAGGAACTAGAATTCCTCCTCTGCAGGTAAAATGGGATAGGATTCGGATTCGGCCCCGGAAGGGGATTGCTGGCTCTAATAAGCCAAAAGGTCACGCCCTCTCACAGCACACAACACTTGTTTGATCCCCTCGTTGTTTTTTTCGTTGGTTGCTGTTATCTTTATGACATAATCTAACAGCTGACCGCAGCATTGTCTCTATCCTGCCTTTTTCCTACGGTTTTCATTACGATTTTCCCCCACTAATCAACAGATTTTTCCCACTCAACTCTAAAGGCAATTTAGGGACACATGTTCCACAAACAACAACAGAGGAAGGGGCAAGTGGCAGAGAGACAGACAGACAGACAGATGCAGATACCACAGATACAAGATACAGTCAGGAATGGTAAGGGCTGCTGCTGCTGGCAGCATATTTATTACATCATAAGAAGCTGAAGAAGGAAGGAAGCAAAGAAAAGAAAAGGGAAAAAAGGGTAAAGCAATCACAGAATCACAGAAGGAACACTCTCTCAGCGGTTAGCCGGCAAAAACAAAAAAAACCGAAAGTGCCACCAGGCTGCCTGCCAACGGGGCCCGGGCCCTCCTGTTGCCAGAAGGCTGCCAGTCGCGTAGCCTATAGACCTACATATCCAGCACACAGGGTCAACCGATAACAACAGGATAAGCAGCAGCAGCAGCAGCAGAAGCAGAAGCTGAGGCAGAGGCAGGCAGTCACAGGAAAGTAGAGGGGCAAAGGGCTCGTCATTGTTTCGCTTTCATTCAGATTCAGAGATTCAGAGAGATCCAGAGATTCCCCAGATACGAAAGGAAGCCAGGGGCCAGGCAGCAGCAGCAGCAGCAATAAATCAAAGACACATAAAGTTGAATGCACCAGCCAGCCAGCAGCAACCAGGGGCCCCAGCAGAGGGGTGGAGAGGTGAGGCGAGGCATGGTTAAGGTAAGGTAAGGGCGGATGCAAAAGTCGTCACCATTTCATTTCGGTTCTTCTCGGTTTGTTCGGATTTTGCTGTTGGTTACCTTTGGGAACCTGAATACGAGCACGGACCTTGAGAACCCCTTGACTGTGTCTTTGGTCTTTGGTCCTACCTCAATGCTGGCTCTGGCTCTGGCTCTGGGGAGATCTTGAAAAACAAATCTGAATCTGAATGCAAAGGAAATGGCTGGGACAACGACCATGTGACGTTTCAGCTGAGAGCCAAAAAGGGTTCGTTCGTTCGTTCGGATCGGATTGGGGAGCGGACCCCAAAACCAGACAACCAGACAGAGAGACAAAGACAAAACGCTGCCTAAGTTTTTTGCTTATTTTTCTTCCCCTTTTTCGAGGGGAAGAACAGGACGGACGAGAAGGACTATCAGCAGCCATAAGGGTAAGTTCTCAGCCAGCAGTTGGACAGGCAAGAGGAAGCTGTAAAAAGGGTTTTTTCAAAACGCAAGGAATGACAAGAGCAGGGGCCAGGGGACGGGGGAAAATACTGGGCATAATTTGCTTAAGAAAACTTTTCCAATTTATAAATGACAAACACAAAAACGACCAAAAAAATGTGCTCGGGCATAATGAGGAAAACTTGGAAATGAACGGCATGCCCATCGAAGCGGGGGGTGCGGGGCGGTGCGGTGCGGTGGGGATGCTATTTTCTCTTTTTCTAATTAAAGTGCTGAAGATTTGCATAAAAGGAGAGCGCAAAGCAGAAAGGAAAGCTGGAAAAAGCATGGAAAAAGGACGCAAAGGAGGCAAACGTTTAAGCATTAATCAAAAAATCAGCTGAAAATTAAAAGCAAAAGACGGAGTGGCAGAGTGGCAGAGCACAAAGCAAGCACCAAAGGACCAAAAAGGATGAAAATTTGCTGATGAAGCGATGTCCGAACAGAAAGGATTGTCTGGAGAGCAGACCGGCCCAGACCAGACCAGAGGGTGGGTGTAAAAGCCCACCCCCAACCCCCGCTCCTTAAAGGCAAAGGCAAAGGAAAGGCAGGAATTCAAGTTAATGAATGGACAAGGACAAAACAGGACAGCACAGGACAGGACTCGACAGGACAGTGGTAGATGCCTTGGCAGGTGGTCTGCCATAGAGAATGTATCTTTTCTCAGATGGCAAATGCCTGCAGTAGAAATAGTTCTGCAGAGAGATACACGATTGCCGTATCTGCAAGATGCAGATACACACACACACATATGTGTGTGGTAAGCTCTTCTCCCTGCAGCAGCTTCATAAATATAGATACACCGCCTGAAACACATTTCACTTGTTGTTTATATACGAAATGAACATTTCATTCCTCTTTTATTTTCTTGGTCTTCTCTTTTTTGTCGTTTTTTGGTCGTTTTTTTGTCGGTTGTGTTTTAATGATGAAACATTTCATTTGCCCGGGGAGGGGAAGAGAGTGGGATGGGGGGTTTTCGGGTTTCGCCCGTCAGTCCAGTTTCCAGAATCAACAGCGTGTCGTGTCGAAGCTGCCAATCTGCACTCCAGTGCCACAGTCAGTCCGCTGTCCCTGTCCCTGTCTGCCACAGCCACAGCCACAAGGCACCACAACCGCACGTAGATCTCCACTGACAATGACTGAGAAGGAGATGGGGGATGGGGGATGGGGACTGGGGATGCGGAAGGGGTCTCTCCCTCTCTCTCTCTCTCTCTCCTTCTCTCTGTTGATGATGTGAATGCGGAATTCTCTCAGTGGGTCGGCGGTTGTTTAAGTGGTCCTTGATAAGCGTCTGCCAGCTTAAAACCATAATGCGCTTTACCAACAGCCATACCACCGAATATATGTACACACACACACACACACACACATCTGTATGTATGTTTGTATGTCTGTACATTTATTCGTGTACGTAGCTTTTGAGCCTGCCTGCCTGCCTGCCTTCCCGTCTGCCTTCCTCTCCTCACACACATCTCTGATGAAATATCAATATTGAAGCAGTGCCAGAGGGAAATTTTAATTCGATATTCGTGAGAGAGATACACGCTGCAAGGCACCAGCCAGAGGTACAGAGCTACAGAGCTACAGGGGAGCGACAGAGAGCGAGATTGCATTTACTGTTGTTTCAGTTAGTGGAAGCGTTAAAAATGCCACTGATTTCTTTCAGTCCCATGCCCATACCCATTCCCACTCCCATTTTGTTTTCATTATTTATTATTTTAAATGAGGGAGACAGGTGCAGGACTCAGACTGAATGGAGAGACTTTTCGGCCAGAGAAGGCAAAGAGATTGCACAAAAATAATTTGCAAACGTGTAAGCCGATATGTATGTATGTACATATGTATGTATGTGTGTATGTACGAGTATATATTCCGCCGCCCCACATTAATTACAAAATTATATTTATTTTATGAGCTCTTAACGTTATGATTCAATTAGGCAACATTCAGAAGCCATCTAGATTTAATGAAGAATAAAAATACAAATAAAAATAAATTCAATTTTAATGGAACGTTTTTTATACTTCAGTTTTTTTTATAACCCATTTACGATATTCGATCAAGTGCCCCAATGGAATTATCATAATTGCACCCGCACATGCACACGCGCTTATTGCAGACAAATAAATTTAATTACGATTATTAATTAAATCAGATCATAAAAAAAACCATCAAGAGATATGTACATATTCTGTCATGGACATGGCATTTGGCTGCTAAGCCACACTGGAAGAGAGAGTGTGAGGTGCAGGCGACTATGACTATTCGATGGAAATGGAAGAAAGTTTGAACCCTAAGGGAAACACTTTGGAGCCGACTTTGAATTGCAGATTAAAATTGTATTACAGTTAAGTTTAATATTAATTTTAGAACCTTTTCAATTAAAACTTTAAATAATTTGAAGAACTTTTCAATTGAAATTATAAATAAGACCTTATATATAATTAAGACATTTGCAATTCAATTTTTAAATAACTTTAATACTTTTTCTAGCTAAGAAAACTTTAATGTTTATTTCAAATTAAATGTTTAATATTCAATTAAAATATTGATCTAAATATTTAATATTCAATTAAAATTTTGAATTAAATATTTAATATTCAGTTAAAATTTTGAATAATTTGAAGGCTTGAAATACTTGAGAATTGTCTGAAATCTAAAACCAAATTGCTGTTTGAACACCTGGCTTTTGGCCACTTTTACAGCTAGAGAAACGCGCTTTTGAGTGCCCTGCAGATTATAAATTCCACTCCACTAAACATACAAAATATTTCTATATGTTTCTAACATAAACATAAACATTAACGAAACCAAAAAAAAAAACCGTAACTTTTCTACACCTTTTGGTAACTTTTTGTTACTTTTTTTTGTAATTTGTTTAGTTTGTTATTGCTTATAAATATCTAAAGAGTAGAACTTACTTGTTGAAGCCATCTCGAAAATTTGTCCAGTTTGTTATTTATTTAGTTAGGTGTTGTTTTTTGTTCGTGGTCCAAAGAGAAAGTTGTTTCCGTTGTTGGTTTTTGATATTTATGTATATATTGTGTGTATTTTAAACGTATATTTATAACGATATAACGACAACAACAACAACAACAGGAAAAAAAAAATGCCACTTCCACACACAAGAGTGGAAAAGTGGAAAACTTCATGACACACGTTAAAAAAAAAACAACCAACACAGAGGCACTTTGGACTGTTTACAGTTAGCAGCAGCTAACAAGTTGGATCTCTCTCTCTCTCGCTCCTCTCTCTCTCTCGCTGACCAGACACAGGCACCCAGTCGCCAGCCTCGCAGCAGCTCCAGCTCCAGCTTCAGTCCAGTCACCAGTTCCAGTCCAGTCCGCAGCCAGACAATAAAATTTGCACCATAAATCAATTTCAAGTTGCAAAGTCGTCGTCGTCGTCGTCGTGGTCGTTCCGCTGCTGCTGCTGCTGATGCTGTTGCTGCTGCAAGTGTCGCCGCCTCTGGACTGGAAACCGGGAACCGAACCGACGACTAGAACTGGACCTGGGAACCACAACAGAACAGCCAACAGAACAGACAACAGATCTGATCCACTGCTGGCTGGCTGGCTGGCTGGCCAGTCTGCTGATGACTAAGATTTATTTTGTGGGCAACTGCTGCTGCTGTTGCTGCTGCTGATGCTGGGACTTGGGAGCTGGGAGCTTGGGTTCTGGCAACAGCGGCTGCTGGCGTGATACTGCACAAGGCCGGCTGGCAGGATGAACCACGGAGCCTGGCAATGGCACTGGCACTGGTCCTGCCACTGGCAGTGGCAGTGGCTGTGGCAGTGGCAGTGATCCCTCTCCGCCCTTGTCCCGTGTCCTGGCCAGAGATGGACCATGCCACAGAAAAGGGGTGGCATTGGCCATGGCAGTGGCACACACACACATACACACACACACTAAAGCGCAAAACACCCACCCCCTCAGACATACATATGCAAATTAACGGGAGTTGAAAATAAAAATGGAGCAGCCAGCAGCAGCATCAACCGCAGCAGCGGCCGCGGCAGCAGCAGCAGCACCACCACCAACGACAGCGACAGCGAAGCTGGCGTCAACGGCGACTGCTATTTTTTCTAATGAAGCGCGGTTTTTCGCTAAAGCGGGGAAATGGCTGTGTTTTTTTTTGGAGTCTTTTCTGCAGTAATTTCGAAATGGAGTCGAAAATTGAGCAAATCCTCCGTTGTAAACCGCAGAGGGAGAAAAAAGAAAGATACACCTAGCAACAACACGAAAACTACCCTCACACCATCAGGATAGACACCCCCTCGTTTAGAGGCACTGCCACAGGCACAGGCACAGCCACAGCCGCCTACCCCTATTCTAAGAGGCACAGCCCTCCCCTCCCCTACCCCTACCCCTGCTCCTGCTCTTCGCAGAGGAAGGACCTCCAGCCTATATACAATTTATGTGCGCAAATCGCGAGGCGCAACAAAAAAAAACAAAAAAAAATACAAAAAACTCAAGAGAAAAATCAACGTTTTGTGTGATGTGCCACATGCCACCCCCTGTAAAATGAGGGTGAAACGTGGATGCGACTCCCCACAGAAACCGCCGGCATTTGAGGGCTAAAATACAACAACAACAGCAACAACAACAGCAAACAGCAAAGAAGCAGCAGAAGAAGAAGCGGAAACAGCGACTGAAGCAGCAGCAGCAGCAGAAAAAAATACTGCTAAAAATCCAATATGGCTACAATTTGCTGAGCAACAGACAGAGACAGAGACAGGGGAGGGCGAGCGAAACAGAGGGAGAGAGACAGAGAAAAAAGTTCTGTTCTTTTTTCCGCCTGGCAACGCAGCGAAACGAACTAAGTAGTGGGCGGGGATGGAATGGAATGGGATGGGATCGGATCGGAGGGTGGTGGGTGGCTGGCTGGCTGGCTGGCGAGTGGGTGTCGTGTCGTGTCGGTGGGTAGAAAAGAAATAAAAAAAAACTCCGCCCCCTTTTCAAGACAAGCGTCTGCGCGCGAAGGTGAAGGCAGAGGCAGAGGCAGAGCCAGAACGCTGGCAGAGCGCCAGGCAGGGCAGATTTTACTCTCACTCAGGCAGCGGTGCCTTCTCTCTCTCTCTCTCTCTGTCGTTCGCTCGCTCGCTCGCTCTCTTGCTCTATCTTTCTATCACTGTACACTGTCTCACTCTGACTATTAGTCATACATTTCTCTCTCTCTCGCTCGCTCTCTATGTCTCTGTCTCTCTCTTTCTCTCTCTATGGCTGGGCAGAATGAGTAATTAAATGCTTATTAACGGTTCGCTGAGCTTTTTCCATCGATATAATTAAACTCAGATTCTGAGTGCAAATTGCACCATACACCACCCCACTCAACCCCCTGCAAATGGCACTCCACTCCACTCATCCCAGCCCACCCCCACCCCCACCCTTACCCTTACCTCGCCGTTCAATGTGATGCATTTTCCCAGTTGCGGCTTCTATTTGTGCAGTTTTCCCGTCATTAAGGCATTCATTTTCTTTTACATCTACATCTTCGTCGTCTTCTGTTTCTTGCTTTCTGTGTGTGTGTGTGTGTGTGTGGGTTGCACATTTTTTTGACGCCATTTTGGAAAATGCAATTGTGTTTCGCACGAGGGGGAGGAGCGGAGCGGAGCGGAACGGTCGTGTCTCCCATCTGGTTGAGGTGTGGTGTGGTGTCAAGCCCTGCAGCAGCATTTTGATGGCCTATGCTTTGATTAATTGGCTTAAACTGCTAGGCATATGTCAGTGGGCGGGCCAACCCCTACCCCTCCAAACCCCTGCAACTTTACTGGAAAGTTCAACAAACTAAAGACCCGAGAACCATAAAATGTTTATCACCAGAGACCCTAAAAACTATCTTTTTTTTGGACTTTTAATTTCATTCAATTAAAATTCGTTTCGATTTGTTTAATTTCCTGTTTTTATTGTCACATCCATTCCGGGGCGGGGGTGGTTGGGGGGAATAAAATGTAATAATTATCCACTCCATCAGCGTCCAAATCAAATAGTTTTTTTGCAGCAATTAAAATCGATTTATAACGCTTCAAATACGATATATTCCGACATATAAATAAAACGCATAAATGCCTGGCTGGGGTCTTTAATTAAGTTAATTCGTTTTTGTATGCACGCCTATTTTGCGGCTCATTAAAATGACATTAAAAAGTTTTAGTTTTAGTTTTAGTTTTATATTTGATTGGGTTTCTTTTTTTGTTTTGTTTTTTGTTTTGCTTTGTATTGGAAATAGTCTTAATTCAATTTTGAGCGCTGGACTATGTGTGGAATACTACTAGCATGGGGGTACACTTAAATATCAAAGAATATCTTAAATATCTTCTTATCTTTGCGACATTAAAGCTATTGCCATTTTCTTCTTCCCATTAATTGAGTAATTCAATTAAAAGTAATTTCATTTCATTTCACTCTGTGAGGGTTAAAATGTATTTAGTACTTATTCTCCACTCACCTTGAAACCTTTCGCCTTTTTCCTTTTGCCATGAAGGAAGGAAAATCCTTTGGGGTGGAAACAGAACACTTAATTTGGCCAAGGGAATGTCGCCTCATTGAAGAGATTCCATTAACAGCAGCAACAGCAAAAAAGTGCCTTTCAAATGACTCATTTTCAATTGTACTTTTTGGCCCACACAGATTCAGATTTGCATAAAAAACGCACACAAACAAAAAAAGAATATTCGTAAACACAAGCCCCGACAGAGATTCAGATACATTTTGGCGAGAAAAGGGGTGTTTGGGGGGTGGGGTGGGGTGTTGGCTTACATGTCAGCGATACCCAGAATTAAGGCATCCTCTCGGTCCTTGTTCTGGCGGCAATCCTTTCAGTGACGCACCACACGCACCGCACACCCAAACACCCAAACACCCACTTCTCTCTCTCTCTCTCTGGTGGGTTTCTCTTGCGGGGGCTCTTCCTCTCCCTTCCTCTGTTCGGGGCAAGCGACACGCGGCAACTGTCGATGGCGTCGCGGAAAACGCATCAATTCTGACCAGGGCCCCGGACTTGAACCCAGACCTAGAGCCGGACCGGCCCAGCCCAGACCTGAGACTTGAAGGAAAACAAGACAAAAGCCGAAAGCTGCGTGCCATAATTCTGCCGCTGCCTTCTGCTACTCCCCCCTCCCCACTCCACAGCACTCTAACCCGCTCCTCCACTCCACTCCCTGTGGAAACTTGTTCAATTTGGTTAGACGAAAGGGTTGAGCGAGAGATAGAGAGAGTGAGTGGACAGCGTAAAAGAGAGCGCGGAGTGGAGTGGTGTGGCGTGGCGTGTGAGAGAGTGAGCGTGTTGGCTGTTACGCAGTTTGTTTGTCGGGGGGTTGTGTGTGTGTTGTCGAGGCACTTCCAAAACACAAACAGAAAACGCGCCACGCACAGGCAGCAGCAGCAGCAACAACAGTTAAAGGCAAAGAAATACACACTGAGAAAAATGAGAGACGGTACGAGTTTGTGGGTCCCTTGAGGATCCATCCATTGTTTAAGCAGGAGGAATTAGGAAATAGCTAAGAGAATATTGTACCTACATATAGATGTAAATATCGTTTTCCCAATCAAAAGTGCATCGATCTACATTATGGCCTCTGAAATGCTCTCTCGCCAAAGACTTTCAGTTGAAATCCATATCCTAAAGTCAAATGTTGTTAGCTCTAAAACATTTCCAAGCATTAGGAGTGTATTTCCAACATTTTCGTGCGTTGATTATGATTATTAAATATTTAAAAATGTTTTAACAGCCCAATTTGGGGTGGAGTTGCATTTATTCTTCCCTTTTCTTTCCGTGTAGCACTTTGAGCTTTGTTTTTGTGTTTGAGGTTCGCTGTAAAAGTGCGTCATGCCCGCCAAAGAGTACTGTTCATGGCTAATGTCTGCGTGTGTTTGTGTGTGTGTGTGCGTGTGTTTTTGAGTGTGTGTTACATAGTGTGAGTGAGTGGAGTGTGGTCAGCCTAGAAGTGTCAAACGTTTAAAGGGTTACAAAAGGTAAGGGTTGTTAGAGAGAGAGAAAGAGAGAGAGGGGGAGGAAACTAGAAGAGGAAACACCAAAGTGCCAGGCAGATGGATAGATGAATGGTTGGATGAATGAATGGTTGGTTGTATGAATGAATGCTTGGATGGATGGATGACGAAAGGGTGATAGGCAATAGCCGACAGCGCAGTCAACTGTATCAAAACTCGATCAAGTTTTAAGATAGAAAAACACAACAGAACAAAAAAAAAGCAATGAATGAGGAGATGGGTAGAAGCCTTGGGATATCATCGATATGATCTTCGTTGCCTAGAGGATGCCCTAGGGGATACTATAATACCTCTAAATGATTCCGTAATCCTTCAACTATCTCTAGTCGACTCTTTTCCCATCTTTAACAGCTCTGCTGCACAAAGGGAACCCTAATCAAACCAAAAAGTAGTATATCTCTATATTCTCTAAAGGAACTCTTTGAAATGATCTTGCAACGGTTTAGCTATCCCCTAGCGATTCCCTTCTAGACATACTAGTTCGCTACCCCCTAAAAAGCGAATCCATAAACAGAACCCATAAACAGGAACCCGTTCTGCGAACAAGAACCTAAAACAAGACACCATTTCTGGTATGCTATGCTCTGGTCAACCATCATTCCACGGGTTAACTAAGCTAAGGGTTGGGTTTTTATTTGGGCTTAGTGGTGGGGGCTGGGGTTGGGGGTGTTCTGGGCATTCGAGTGGAAAGGTGGTCGTGGTTAAAGTCTCGTTCCCCTCTCTATCAGCATTTGCACTCACTCGAACGCGAGTGCGAACGCGAACGCCAAGCGCGAGAACACGAACGCAAAAAGCGGGGCAATGGCTCGTCGTTTTCACTCAATTGGCGATGTTTTTTGCGCTCGCTTTTACGCTCAGGTGCGCTCTCATTGTTGCGTGCCATGGCTCCGCCCACTTTTTGCATTGTGCTTGCGCTGTGCGATGTTTTGAGTGAGCGACGACTGGTTGAGTGATTACCCCTCTCTCTCTCGCTCTCGCTCTGTCTCTGGCATGTGGCGATGTGTCGATGTCTTGTGTGGACTCTGATTTGCTTCTAAGTTTTTCGCTATGGCTGTTCTGTTCCCATTACCAGGATCTACTGTTCCCAGGTCCTGTTTTTGTTGGATTGCATTAGAAAATGCGATGAAAAATGCGATGATAAAATCTCCGCTAAGGCAGTGATTTTGTTGTTGGGTTGCTGTCTGCGCTAAAGGAAATCTGCATTCTATTAGCGTTCTATTACCGTTCTATTCTCACTCTATGATTAAACGTATAAATACCACTTTAAGCATTTATCTTTATTATCTGGAAAACAAGCAATAACACTCTGCCCACAGTCGTCACTCCCCCACCCACTCACCACTCACCCTCTCTCCATGGGCGTCTCTTTATATGGTAAGCAAAACCCCAACACGTCGCGACTATAAAACTGTCCAAAGGCGTCTTAAAATCTCAGTCTGTCGGCCCCCCCGCCAGCCCCGACTGGCGCATAGTTTAATTTGAAAACTGCTTTGTAATTGCTGTGAAAAATTAACATAATTGATGTGCGTGCCCCATAGACAGACATCAGAGACCGATGCTAATCCCCTGCCCATTCCCTCCACTCCACTCCACTCCACTAACCGTAAATGTATCTTCTCTGTCTGGGGATACATTGATTGGCGGGACAAAGGCTCAGCAGGTGGCAGATACAAGACCTAGACGCAGAGCCACAGGACTCGCAGACATCACTGACTCGCAGTCTAGCAGTCTCATTGATTTTCATTTACTTTCCCTCATCCTTTCTCTGTCTTCTCTCCCTGCCTGCCGCTTGTTTATTTTAGCTGCCAAATCCAATAAACATTCTACAAATCGCAGCATTTGCCAATCTGCAGAATCATTGGCGTTTAATTGATTTTCATTTGCCGCTGCTGCCCCGCTGTTGTGCCACTGCCACTGCCACAGTCTCTGCCCCTACCTCTCACACTGCAAATTGGATTCCGATTGAATTTCGCCAGCAGCGCAGCGCAACCCTCGATAAGGAGGATTTTTCCCCCGAGTAGCGACATCTATGAACAGGGATGGGAATTTCATAACAAAAATACCCTTTGAATATTTGAAGGATATTAGATTATGACGGTTCGGAACATGGCTAAGGAAAGCACAGTGGTGCAAAAGTGCAGATAGCTTAGAATAAAACATGAATCATTTGGTGGCGTGCTTTACTTTTGTTTATTTTAAATAGCTTTTGGAATATACATTTATAATATATTTAGTGTTATTTTATTTTCAAAATAAATACTAATTTATTTTAAATATTAATTTTAATCTTGTCTTATAAAATATTTTTCGTGTTTAAATTACATTTCTCATATTCTGTAATACAGATAAGTTTTCTATACATATTTAATTTAAAATTTCATAAAAATTACTCTAATTATATTATAAATGTTTAAATCTTAAAAGAAAATATTGTTGAATTCATACTACCATGAGAGATGGGGGCAAATTTATATTCTATTCTTATCGCTAAACCCTAGGAACGGGTACAACGGTACTGCGAGCGGCAATCTGATTGCATGTCGCCGAATCCTTCAGTTAATCGGTGACATAGGATCCAAGGAGTTTAGATCTCGGTGTAAATTAATAATCATTGCAAACTCTATAGTTTATTTACTTTCCTATTCTGAAAATTTGTATAATTACACAACTATTTATTTGTCTATTGAACTCTTGAAAGGTAGCTTGATCCTTGATGGTTAACCCCATTAAATGTGAACATTCTCTAACATGTATCTGCATCTGGGATATTCATAACTTAACGCTTCATTGCCACAAAATTCGCCCTTTGTTTTCCAATAACCCCTGCTGCCCTGCCCTGCCCTGCTGCACTCTGGTGCTGCTGCCCCTGCCTTTACATTTACCGTTAATCAAGTTGATGCGAAAATCCGCAAGAGCAAATGAACCGTTATCAATTACGTAACGGATAACGGGTGGCGCAACGCAACGTATCCTTCGACATCCTTCGGGACGCGCACAGTTTCGCAATTAAAAATTGCAATGCAAATGCCAGGAGATACGCGCAGAGCAGATAAAAACGCCAGCAGCTAGGGCCAGCAAAGGGTTGAAGTTCAGTGTGGGGAGTGGGCCAAAGCCAGAGCCAGAGCCAGGGCCAGGGCCAGGAAGGTCCTCTGCCCGTCTAAGATGCCAGGCAAAGAGGTTGTTGAACCTCCGTGATGTCGGGTTGTCCGCTGGTAACCCTTCTCAAAGGGTAAGGGTAGGAATTTGATATGCTATTGTTGAGTAGGGGATAAGATATTGGTCTTAGATGCAACACAGATGCATGCATAGATAGAGATACACTTTATAAGATACACTTTTATATATTTGACACAACACACACACATACACACAACCACAACAGTTACTTCTTTTTGTTTTTTCTTTCTCTGTCTCGTTGATGGACAGCCCTCCAAGAGCACGGTATTAAGTTCCTACGACTTTGGATATGGCACGTAGGAACTCTATACCTCGCTGATGGTAAACAGGCTTCGCTTTAGATACTTTTTCACTTGCACTGCCTGGCTGCGATTTAAGCTGCAATTAGAGCCATAAACGGATTATGTTAGCCAGAGATTATTGGCCATGGCTCAATAATGAAATGAAATTGGTTTTTTTTGGCAATACTTTGGGCAAACACAGAGCGTCTGGCTGGCTGGCTGGCTGGCTGGCTGGCAGGCGCTCCTTCCTTTCGCCGGTAGTCTTAAAATTTTATGTTTGCACATTAGCTGGCGCCCGTCGTTTGGCTACAACAAAAAGGAGAAGAAAAAAGGGAAAGGAAGAGAGTTAGTGGAGTGGCAGATACTTAGATACTTGCTTGCATTAGCTGTAGATACATGAGACTCTCTCTGTTGATTATCGATTTGAATGCAGGAGGGGCGACTGTAGACTAAATGGCAAATGGCATTTCCAGCCTTGAATTATTGGTACAACACGTATCTGTATCTGAAGTATGTGCCATAGATACTTGTGGTCGGTACTTGGTCACACCCTACGTCTACCGCCTGCGGCACGCTAATTACCGCACTAGAACGCTGAAAAACTAATCAACTTGATTGATTTATCTGACAGAACTGCACAAGTTGACATTTGCAGAGAGGCAGAGCGAGAGGGAGACAGCGGGAGAGAGAAGCAAATAGGCAGCAAAGGCGACTCTTTCACGCCCACAAAAAACCACTTGACTGCACACAAATTATCATTTGAATTATATGCAAAATAAATGCATTTGATTGCCGTTGCCGTTGTCGTAGTCGTTGTCGTTGCCATTGCCGTGTATCTGCTGGATACAGATACAGCACCATGATTTGCATTTCGGTTTTAGACTTTTGTTTGTTTCTTTCCTCTCCATCTCCATCTCTCTCTCTCTCTCTCTCTCTCTTAGCTGCCATTTGCCATTTGTCTGGCTGAGACGTAAATCAATTTGGTTTTGGCTTTCCGATGTGTGCGTGTGTGTGTGTGTGTGTGTGTGTCTAAGGTAGCAGCAGCAGCAGCAGCAGCACCGCTCTCTGGGGGGAAATGTTTGCCCGCCCGCTGAGCCAACAGCAAAAGATATTCAATATGTTTGCCTTACCCTTACTGCCGCTCCACTCCTCTCCTGATGGCTCCATGGCTTCCCTTTTGGACGGGACTGCAGCTGCTGCCTCCTTGGCCATAATGGCGCCATAACTTTTCGGGCCCCGCGTCCGTCCAGTACATAAACTGCCCTGAGTCCTCTCAGCTGAGCTGATTAGCATCGCCAGAGCTACTGCCTGTGGCCAGGCCAGTCCAGGCCAGGCCAGTCCAGTCTTTGATTGACAGTTTGCATATACACAAAAGCCACACAGTCAATGCCAAAAGCAAACGTAAACTCGCACATAAATCGCTGGCAGCACAAGCAGCAGCAGCAGCACAAAACTTTCGGATGCAGAACTGCATGAAGTGCAGAGGGACTGGGACGGGTACGGGGATGGGGATGGGGGGACTGGCCGGGGACGGACTTGGATGTGATGTTCGTTCCGTCTCTCTGACGAACTGCTGCCTGCCTGCAGAACTGCTGTTTGTTTGAGGTTTATGTTTTCGTGGGGATTGACAGTTTTATCGCTGGCTCTGAAGTGTTGACATTCGGTCAGGCCTAATGGTGATCATGATTAGCCGAGTGGTTTATGAGCTGGCCTAAACGTTGGAGAGCTTAATGAAGAGAAGAATTTATATAGGAAAACAATGGCCACTCCATTCAGGATTGAGGATTGATCATTGATCTTAAACTTTGAGCCGAAGAAAGGTTCCTTTGAATGACTGTCTGAATGGCTTAGATCTGGGCGTTGCATTGCTTGATAGCCCCATTTCAGCAATCACTTTGATTGATGCACACAATGTAGACAATCCACAATCCACAACCACCCACCCACCCATCTTGTAGCCGAGTGGCCGAGGCAATTTCTCACTTAGCAAAGAATTAATTAAACTGACGGTAGACGCTGGAAATCGCCACGAAAAAATCTCCAGCGCAGCGAAGAAAATTAATTAAAGCAACTAAATTAAAATGTATCAAGTTTCGGGGGCCCCCACTCTGCTGCTGGCCACGCCCAGACAGCGGCAAATGTGTAACGCCCCTTTTCGAATGGCTTTCGCGAAACGTGAAGTGAAATTTTGATGAAATTTTGTTTTGTGGCTAAAAGGCGTGTGAGGAGGGGGAAGATCGGTGGGAATACAATGTATATATGTAGTATATATTATTTAATTGTTATTGTTGCTGTCTGCTGCTGTTGCTGCTGCTGTTGTTTCGGATGTCCATTCGGTTATGGGTATGGGTTTTGGCTTTGGCTTTGGGTTCGGGGTCCTCCTGGGTCCCGTCGCTGTGGACTGTGGACCAGTTTTGTCGCGGCCCACGTCTCTGGGGAGGGGACTGGATGATGGATGTGCGCGCGGCTGCTGGACAGATAAGCTCTATGGGAGAGAGAAGGAGGGAAGAGGGGGGAAAACTTAATTAATTCATATGCATTGAACTTTAATCAAGCGCCAGACGCCTGCCTGCCTGCTGCCTGCCTGCCTGCCTTGCCTGCCAACTGGACACGGACTCGTAGTCGTAGCAGCAGCAGCGTAAAAAAAGTGAAGGCCTGACCATGGAGGCGCCAGAGCCAGTCCACACGCTTCAGATACAGCTTCAGATACAGCTACAGATACAGATACAGAGCTACAGCCACAGGTACAGGTACAGCTACAGCTCACCTGCTGCGAGTTTTAGATACCTGTGCTATTAGTGTAAACGTGCAGTTTTATGTTATGGCAAATTGCCGTTGACAGTGGCAGGCTGTGGACAGAATGCCAGCCAGCTAGCCAGTCAGCCAGTCAGCCAGCCACAAGAGTTATATGTCTGCAAGCCAACCAACCAATCTGTGAGATACATTCTATAATTGTTTTTTTTTCTTTTTTGGGGGCTCTCTCTCTCTCTCTTTCTAGGTGATGCAATGATGCCTTGCACAATCCACACACACAGAGAGCAATACAGAGAGGAGGCCCCTTTCCATTTGAGAGATACACCTGCATATCCCGTATCCCATATCCCATAGCCCATATCCCATGGATGCACTGGCAAATGTATCTGCATGTGCATGTATGTATCTTTCGCACATCTCTCAAAATTGTGGACATTTTCATTACGTGGTCATTACTACCCCGTTGCAGACCATTACTATTATGTTGGATTTTATTGCTTTATAAGCGCATTTTAATTTTTGCCTTTCGCCGCAAAAGCCACAAAATTTATATGTATCTCAGGCCGAGGCAAGTGGCAAGAGGCAAGAGCCTAGAGCCTCAGACTGGTCGGGTCGTAAAAAATGCATGGCACATACGATTCGAGATGATGACCAACTGGACACAGAAAGAGCGACAGAGAGAGAGAGAGATGTAGAGAGAGAGGGGAGGGGTCAGGGGGGGGACTGCTGTGCTCGTATCATGTGCCATGTCCGTTGTCAACGCCATCGTCTGAGACGTCGACATTCGATGTCTGGCTGTCTGGCTGTCCGGATGTCTCTTGGCCACGTCAAATGTGTCTTTTGTGAAAGGCAACCAAATTACGACGATGCAGATACATTTGTATCTGAATGGAATGGAATGGATATGGATGAGATGATGCTCTCTGGCCACGTTTGCAATTTGCAATTTGAAAGGAAAAAGCCAACGTTGCACTATAGTATAGCATGTGGCAGCCACAGTATCTGTGTCTGTGTCTGTGCAATTATTAGCAGCAGCCTCCTTTCTGTTAATTTATCGGCTCGTCTCTCGGCTCGTCTCTCGGCTTGCCTTTGACGCTGATTGATTGCGTTTGTAACTAATCTGTACATTTATTGAGTTATCTGCTTGGAATTTTTAATTTTATTTTTTTCCACCACCCCACCGCCCCGTTGCCCCCTGCCCCCAGCTCCCAGCCCCTTCCCGGCACCTGCCGCCGTTCCGCGCTTTGGCCAATTAAAAGCAAACGGTTTTCTGCAACGCAATTAAATGGCATTTAACGGCCAGAGCCAAATCGCTTCCTCATAGGCAGAGTGCCAGCCACCAGCCCCAGTCTATGCCACCAGCCTCTGCCACAGCCTCTGCCTCTGCCTCATGCCAATCCCAAAAAGCATAAATACTCTCGCACTGATTCCTCCTCGTTGGCCGAGGGTCTAACCCGTTTTTCGCGGTTTGGGTTTCGGTTTCGGTTCCGGTTCGGAACATGTTGTGGCAGCATTTGGACATTGAACATGGCCACGCAGCACGCAGCTTATCAATCGTGCCACTGGCATTCAGGTCCTACAAGTTTGCTATTAATTTGTGGCACTCCCTCCCCAACGCCGTGCCGTGCTGTGCCCCATCTGCTTTGCATTTCAGCAGCTGCCTTGTTGAGCTGTCAGCCATGGCTGGAAGCGCCTTACCGACTGGTTGGCTAGCTGGCTGGCTGGCTGGCTGGCTGGCTCTCTCTGGAGCTGGCTCTGGCTCTTTCGGCGCGTGGTTATTAATGAAGTCAATCAGCAATTTTGACAGAAATTTATCTATAAGCGTCGGCATTCTGCCAGGCAACATGTTGCACGGCTCGTCTCTGACTCGCTTTAGCTGCTGCATGTTGCTAATTTTGTGCGGCACTTCACCGGCATTGGCACCCCACTCGGGGACGTGTTTGGCCAGAGACAGAGACAGGGACAGAGCCAGGCCAGAGCCTAACTGTAGTTTGTTTATCTTATTTATTTAATTTTTTGCCTAATGTTAATTCGGAACCTGTTTAATTACCTAACTAGAAGTTGCTGCCACAATTTCAATTAAAGTGCACTGCATGTGGCTGGGGCATAGGCGAACCAAAGAAGTATCTCGGGAGAACTTTAGATACTTTTCAAAGTCGAAGTAATGGCATAAAATGTATAAGAAATAGTATGTAACGATAGTTTTTTCGATATCTAGATACTTTCTAAAGGAGATACAGATATTGGATAGTATTTCGCATAATTATAGATAATTTTTTTAAGGAAATCTTATGCGAAATTGTATCTGTAGATCTGTAGTATTAATCCCGAGAGAAACTTGTGCGAAATGGTAGCTATAGATAGTTTTTTATATACCTAGATACCTTCTGAAGACAATTGAAGATAGTCTAAGTGTAAATACCAATTCGTATAACTTTAGATACTTCTTTCATGTATCTGACGAATACTATTATCTAGAAATAGTGTACAAAATATCTTATGCCTTAAACTTTGCCCCTAGTATCTTCAGATACTTTTAAATACTCTTCCTTTTTATTCCAGGCTCATTATGCCCACTGGCAATATCTGTATACCCGTCTGGAATGTGAGTATCTTCAAGATTCTTCCCAGTTTCCGTTTAATTTGCATTTTTTTCATATTTTTTGTTGTTTCCTTTCTGTGGATTCCCGCAATTTGTATCTTTCTCTCTCTCTGCAATTTGCGGCTGCTTCTAACTGTTCATTTAACTATTGCCATTTGTTCCGCATGCACCTGCCCTGCCCCCCCCTCGTGCCTCCCATTCGCCCCGCTTCAGTCGCTCTTTTAATGAGTTAAATCAATTAACAGTTTGCCCAGTCCCAGTCTTTTCCCCTCTTGTTGGCCAAATTAATATTGATATCTTTTAGTGGTGGTGGCCAAGGAAGTTGTTTGGCCATCGCCAATCGAGTTTGAATAATTAATTGCGACTGGCTCTTGCCTCTTGACTGGGCTTACAATGTTGCTTGCTGGCCAAAATAGCGCAAAAAAAAAATAAAACATAAAAACAGAAAAAAACAGAGTGAGAATTATCGGCAGTTAATTGATGGCTAAATGAATGCAAACGGAGTTGCAGTTGCCCGATGACTGCGATAGGGCGGATGCCAGTGGGCAGGGGAGATCTAGATTTAGATCTGCAATAAGTTTCGAGTAGATTAATCATCGCACAGATAGATAGATGCAATCTATTGAGAGCAGATACTTGGCTTTTAGGATCATCGATTAATCAGGAGAAGGGGATTCATCTCTTAGTTCTTTCGGAAGATACATATACTGATAGATACATTCTATAGACACTTTAAGCAACAGGCATCCTCTCTCTCCCTCGCTCTCTCTCTCTCTCTCTCTCATTTGCTTCATTTACTCAACATTTGTTTTGCTTTTCTCTGACCTTCCTCATTTCCTTTTTTGCACCCACTAATTTTCATGCATTTTTCCCCCAGACAAAGTTTGCTTTTCTGCTTCTGGTTCTGCTTCTGGCTCTGCTTCTAATTTCACTTTTCACAGCGAACATTTTCCTTTGCTTTCCTTTTGATTTTCCTTCGGTGGAGCAGCAGCCGCAGCCGCAGCCAAGGGAAACTTTTTAATGTCGCGCGCGGCTGCGGCTGCTGGATGCTGCAGCTAATTTAGCCCCAAGGAGTGGTGGGGGCCTCACCCTCATGCAACGGGTGGCGGCGGAGGCGGCGGGGGGGAGGCGGCAACTTGGGCGCTCAGACATGGCCTGGCAGTGTCTTTGGCTTCATTTTCGCGCGAAAACCTCCTTGAGGTTTTTCCGTTCTCTGCCTTCTTCTACGTTCGTTCATTTCCTTTTGCAATGAAATTAAAAACAGCAAGGAGTCGTCCTTGCACACACACACACACACAGATAGAGAGAGAGTGAGAGAGGATGCCAGACGGAGAACGAGAAGCCGGCAAAAGTTTGCCGGGAACCTAAATGAAAATGAGTAAAGTTCTCTCACCCACAGAGCCACACAGGGAGGACCATCTCCTCCTCCTCCTCCTCCACCGCTGTAGCGGCATGGCCTGGCCTGGCAGGGCATGGCATCTCTCCTTCTCCCTGGGTCTCTCGTTGTTGATTATGCACTTCGTCCTCATCGTCATCATCGTCGTCTGCCGTTTGCTTATTAACCCACTTTCGTCTTCTCTCTCTCTCTCTGTCTCTATGTCTCTCTGTCTTTTGGCCTGGCCCACAGCTGCCGGCTGTTTCTATTTCGCATCTTGCTCGCTCTCTCTCGCTCTCTATTGCTTGTGTGTGTCTGTGTGTGTGTGGGGGTATGACGCTTTTTTTTTGTGTCCTTGTTTTAATTTTAATTTTTGTTTGGTTCGCTTTTCCTTCTTCATGTCTGGGACTGGGTCTGGCTCTGGCTCTGGCTCTGTGGGACTGGGACTGGGACTGTGGCTTCTTGGCCTTTTTGGTGACGTCGTCGTCGTCGTTCTTCCTCCTACACTTTGGTGTCGTCATCGTTTTTTGTGCCTGTGCCTGTGCCTTTGTTTCTAGGTCAAGAACACAACTTTTTCTGCTTCCTTTAGGCCTCTGCTGGAATGGAAAGGAAAGGCAGAAGGCGGTTGACATTGAAATTTTAATTGAAATGAAAAGCGAAAAGAGGCAAAAAGGAATTTGTGAAAATGTTGGGATATTTATGGAATCTTGAGGGAATAATGGTTTAATTGGAAAATGTTTAAATACGAGTGAAGTTCATACATTACCTTCTGGGTGTAAGATACATAAAGTATCTTTAAGCGTTAGAGTACAACGCCCCAAAAGCAAAGCACATAAAATGGCAGCTGAATACAGAAGATACAACGGAACACATAGAAGAACGAACCGCTTAGATACGTAGATACTTTTATGCTATGCTTAGCTGCTGCCTCTTGTGGATGCCTCGTGCGGATGCCTCTTGCGGATGCCCAACTGTCATGCAAATGACATCACGCACTATAGTCATCAATTTTGCTGAACATCAGAGAGGAGAGGAGAGCAGAGGAGCGGCGGCAGCAGCAGCGATGGTGGCAGAAAGCTGCAAAGCAAATCCCCCGAAGCCCAAAAAACTGGGAAAGCGGCGAGGAAAACCCCCAAACACCCAAAGCTTCTGGATGAACGATGGTGGATGGTGGGGAGGGTTGGGGCAGGGGGGATGTCTGTGTCGTGTGTTTGAGAGTTTGAAATATTTGCAATTGCGAATCCTGTCGTATTTGTCACAGGATATAGTACATATACATATAGTATATACATATCTATACATATATATATATATACTTTCTATAAAGTATATATCGAGTTACGAAGGGAAGGCGCAACGGCAATGGCAATGGCAAAGGCAAAGGCAGTCAGGAGACATTATTATGATGGAATCCTATTTGTTACAAAGCATGTACGAACGAGCCTCCACCTCCCCCTGCTCCTCCTCCTCTGCTCCTCCTGCTACTCCTTCGACTCATCGTTCAGTCAGTGCCAATGACAGACAGCCAGAGACAGTTGTGAAGATCTCATCCCCATGGATGAGAGTGTCCTGGCAGCGCAGAGTAAATTATGCTAATGTCAAAATAATGCATATTCAATGGGGTTGGGGGTATGTGGGGGTATGTGCTGGGGGTGGTGGGGGGTATGTGGGTGTGGATGTGTCGGGCGCAAAAGTTTGATTTCTTCTGCAGTTGAAAATCTTCTGCCATCTTTAGATTGATTTTTCCACTGAATTTTCCTCTCCCTCTCTCCGAGTGTGTGTGTGTGTGTGTGCGAAGGAAAATCTTTATAAATCACATTTATGTTCCAGCTTCAAGTGCCAAAACTAATGATGGAAATAAATTCAGGAAAGCGCAGGACCAGAACAAGGACAATGCCAACTGCCAGAACCAGAACCAGAACCCAGTCGCAGTCTCGCAGAGACTCTCTCTCTCTCTCCCTCCCGCTCCCTATCCCTCTCTCTTGGAGTCAGAAATTGTGTACATAGGATGGGGGAATGGGTGTTAAGGAGTACTTTTGGGTGGCTGGGGGAGGGGGGCATTCGTGGTTCCTGGGGACGCACTCAACTGTGTGTGTGTGTGTGTGTGTGTGTGTGAGCGCGGGGCAATTTTTGGCTGCTTTTGACGCCAGGCCAATATGCAGTAAATCTGCCAGAATGTGCCTCTAGATTTTGGCATCGCCACAGCATCAGCATCAGTCCCAAGTATCCCTCTCCCCCCTTCCCCCTCCCTTACTGCCTTGCTTTGAAATGGGTTACATATTTTATGCTTAATATTTTGCATTTTATTCCGCTGATGGAGAGGCGGCGGGTACTGTACTTGAGCTGAAGCTGGCTGCTGGCTGCTGAAGCTCTTGTAATGTTTCCTTTGTGCTTTGGGGGGGAAAAATTGAAAATGTTTTCCTTTGCAACACAATTGTTTGTTATAGTTTTCGTTGTGGGTCCAAGAATGAGGCAAATTGTTTGTGCTGAGAACTGAGGAAACTCTGGGAAACTCTGGGAAAACTCTGGGGAAACTCTGGCCTCTGGAGCTGAAGTGTTGTTTCCATTGGAGCGCACTCTCTGGATGATGTTTGGATTAGGAATTCTTGTGCTGAGATTCTGTAGAGTTATTGGATTAAGATTGTTGAGATCCTTAGATTTCCAGGATATCAGCAGATGGCAAAGAGAGTGGCACTCTCTCGCTCTCTCTGTCAACTTCAACTTTTGGCAAGCTTTTGCCCTGAAGCGACTTTGCTTTCACCGCTAGAATTAGAAAATCAATAACAAGAATTTCTTCTCTCTATTTTTGGCTTATCAACCCTCGAACCCCTCCCCAAGCACACACACACACAGCAGCCCATGTGCTGCTGCTGCAACCCTAACTTGCAACAGAACTTGAGGTTAATTTGCATATTGTGTCCTCCCTTCGCTCACACTGCCCCCCGCCCCCTGCCCCTTGTCCCCTGTCCCGTTTTCAGTGGATGCAAAAATTGCAAAATTGCAGAATGTAAAAATGTAAAATGTCGAATGCGTTGCGTTGCGCTGCAGAACTAATAAAAGGCAAAAGAAAAAAAAGGATGCGGGAAAGCGATGACTGGCAGGGGCCGGGGGGTGGGCAAAAATTTATGCAAATTTTCTTATTTTGGTCCAACACTCTCCTGCACGAAACGAATTCGAATCCGAAGCGAACACTGAACACTGACTCGATGCTTGTTATTGATTTGCAAAAATAAAAACTTGTCCGACGTTAATTTGCATAATCTGTACCCGTACCCCCGTACCCGTGTACCCGTTACCCTACCCCCTGTCCCCTGTCCCCCCTGCCACTGGGTCCCCTTCTGGGTTCTGGCTTGTTAAAGGATTTGCCAAAAACCTTTCACTCTCTCTCTCCCAGTCTATCGCGCTCTCGCTCAATGCATTGTTGACTTTGACAGACAGACACATCTCTCTATCTGTCTGCGTGTGTGTGCCTGTGTATCTGTGTGTTTAGTCAAGCAAATATTTTGCCAATGAGTGGAGTCTCTGAGCAAAGAAGAAAAAAACAGAGAAGAAAAACCCAAGTGAAAATATTTGAAAATTGGTTTTGTCGGGCGCACCTGACAAAGGAAAACATTCAACGAACTCTCTGTTCGGAAAATGATTGGAAAGGTGTGGCTGGCAGACGTGGGAGGAGGAGGAGGAGTCCTCCTCCAGCAGCAGCAGCAGCAGCAGCAGCAGCAGCAGCAGAAAGGATAACTTCATGCACGCGTATGTATGTATGTATGTCTATCTTTCTGGTCTGTCTGTCTGGCTATAATTCAATTCCCTTCAAAATCCACGACAGTTGGACAGAAACATGGATGCAAGGGAAACGGGAGTCTGTCTGTCTGTCTGTCTGTCCTTCCGCAGAGCGCAGCAGTCAGTGGGTTGTCAGAAGGGGGACTGGGGCGAGGGGGAGGGGTGCACTCCTCTTGTCAGTTATTTTCCAACATTTTGATATGTACTTTTCCTTTGGCTTTTACGCTAAAAAGGATTACCAGAGAGAGAGGAGCATCAAGGAGCCCAAAAAGAGGAGTCTCTAGGACCCCGAAAAGCGACTGCCTGAATGGATAAAGAAGAAAAGTCTAGAGCAGCGACAGCCGCAGATACAATATTTGGTTTATTTCTCTGTCTCTCAGTTTTCTTTTTTTTTTTGTGATTTTTTTTTTTGCACATGCCAATATGGAAAACGCAAACCGAAACACAGCCATAGCCATGGCCAGGACTCACCCTCTCACACACACATCGCTCACACGTCTCACCCACTCGCTGAACCCTCGCATCAGCCCACACCACCCCATGCTACACCCCCCTCCCCCCACGAACAGCCATACCACCCAATTTCTCCTGTCCTTTCATGTGTGTGTGTGTCCCACGCTTTTTGTCGCCGCCTGTTTCTATATTTTCGTTTTTCCTTGTTTTTTTTTGTGCTGCTTTTTGCTTTTCATTCACCCTCACCCGCGCTATACATGTGTGCGAGTGTGCGTGTGTGTGTGTGTGTGTATCTGTGGTTGTTGTTTGTATTTGTATTTGTACAGCAACCATCAAACATTTGCTCATGTGTCTCTCGCCTGTCGAGAAGAAATGGCATAGCAGGCGAAAACCTGCCAAAATGTAAGCATGTGTGTGAGAGTGTGTGCACGTGTGTGTGTGTTTGTGTGTGTGTGCGAAAAACCAAAAGAAAATGGCAGTCCCATGTGTGTAACGGGGGTGTGTGTGTATGGTGTGGTTTTTGGGGTGTACATAGATGGTAGATGGTGGCAATTTCCCCATTTAGATGCAACGGGTAGCGGCAAAAAACGTTTTAGATTTTGAACTATGGAACCCCCGACCCTCGACCCCCGACCCCCGACCACAACCCCACGGATAGACCCGCGATGTATGTAGATGTAGATGTCGTTGTCCCCATGTCATAAATGGCTTTCGCTCCCTCCCTCTCCCTCTCCCTTTTGTTGGGCCTTATCTAAAACGATTTCACATCGCGATTGATGTCGAAATGCGTGGCAGACAAATCGATTGCTGGATTGGGGGAATGAGTTTCAGATTGGAGAAAGGGGAGAACATTTCAAAGGAATTTGTAGATGAGTGAATTTTGGAAGATTGTTAAAAGTTGAGGAACCCTCAAACCTCAAACCCTCAAGGTAGAGGAAATGGCATAGATTCAAGGGAATATGTTTCATTGGAAGATATTATCATATACTGAGATACATTCTAGATACACTAACTGAAAAACTGAAAGTTTCAATGAGAAATGGCGAGTATTTGGCATCACCCCCCGAAGGCTTTGCCTCGTTAGTAAGTGTTTCCGCTACTGAGCTCATAATTGGCAAAGTAACTAGACAAACCCTACCCCTAGACCCAGTCCCCCCTCTTGACAACAGACCGAGCTACAGCGAAAACGAGCACTCAAACAATCCTTCAGTCTGCAGACTCCGTGCTCAAATCAATTCCGTAATTGACAGCAGAGCTGTTTGCCGCCGTGTGCAACATGATTTGCAAATAATGCACTTGAATTTGCATAAAGATTTTGCCAAAAATTTGCAAACGAAAATATGCAAATTAGCCGCTGCTGCTGCTGCCGTGATCGATGGGCATTGCAATTAAATCCTATCTTGCAGCTGCCATGCAGGCAGTGAAAAAAAGGAGTACCCCTCAGGTAAGAGCCCGGTAAAAAAAAAGCTCATTTGCATGAAAAAAGGAGAAACCAGATCATAGAAAGCGAAAGGGGTTCCCTCTAGCCTCACCCTCAGATTCTCATTAACATAAAAAACCCGAAAAAAAACACGCACACAGAGACACAGACACAGATACAGGCGCAGACAGAGAGCGAGAAATTGTGATGCTGCTTCTAACAGCTGCCTGCTGCCTGCTCTCTGGCTGAGGATGAGGATGATATCCTTCCAGGTTCAACGAACCGCCCCGACACGGCGCCCATTTGTCTCACTAACCCAAATTAAAATTATGTTAATGAATGGAAGGAAGAGCAACCGGGGGGGCAGAGAGGCAGAGAGCCAGAGGCTGCTGCTGCTGCTGCCGCCAAATCACGGCCAAGGACAACCAACGGTATGGCATGGCATGGCATGGCACGACGCGTCCTGCTCTTCTCATTTGAGTAATGAGCGAAACAGGAAGCAGCATCGAGCAGCAGCATTCTTGCTTTTCTGCTGCTCTGTCGTCCTGCTACTGCCACTGGCATTGCTCCTGTTACTCCCAGCCAGGCAGCAGGAGCATCGTCCTTCTCTGCTCATTAATTTTTGCCCATCGTCGTCGTCGTCGTCGTCGTCCTCGTCCACGTCCTCGTCGTCGTCGTCGTAATTTTTGCATATTTCCGCCGCTGCCTTCATTTCCGCAGTACAAATTTTCTCCTCCTGGTTTTAATTTTCATCGTCTCGCCGTCAGCGCCGTGCGCTGTGTTTCATTTTTCATTTTGGACCGCGCTCATTTGATGACGTCACAATAAGGGGAGAGTACAGAGAGAACAACACAGAGAGAGAGAGTGCGACTGAGGAAGAGAGGCCACTGGAGAGAGAGAGAGTGCTGAGAGAGCTGCGACTCTCTGGTGCGCCTCTTGGCATAATTAAGATTTTAATTTATGCAATTATTTTGCCGGCTGTGTGTGTCCTTTTCTCTTGTTTTCGTAATGTAGGCCAGGATTCACGATTCAGGATGCAGGATGCGAGATTCCTTTTTTGCTCTGCCGGATGTGATGTTATTTTGGCGCGTTGCCTCTACGGAAACGGTTGTGTGTGCGGCGGCGGTAAGACCGAACCGAAGATCGAAGCTTCAAGATCTTTTATGTATCTTCTATGTAAAGTCCATAGAATACGGCAATGCCAGAACAAGATATTGCGAAAATGCTCAAATCAGTGACATTATTTGTTGTGCCAGTGTGATTTTGAATACTTCGTGAATGGTTAGAATAGAAAACATTCAAACTTGATGGATTCTTAGAGACAGTAAATTGATTATACAAAGCGATTGCTGAGAGGCAAAGGAAAGGCCTTTGTTCTATGGAAAACTAAAAGTATTCACTTGAAAAAAAAATATAAATAATATTCTTGTGATTTTGAATTTCTGTGATACACTGAAAAGTACATTCAAAAATGTATAAAAAAATATTTTAATTGAATAAAGGAATGATTAAAACTCGCAAGAAGTATGATCTTTGGAGGAAAAGATTCTGTTTGAAATTTATGAAATAACTTCTGACTTCCAAATTTCAGAATTTTCCATACACAGAAATAAAAACTGCACAAGAATTGTAGTTTTTTTGATCCACAAAATGAAACACATAACAAAATATGCCAAATATTTAAATTGAATAACAAAACGGAAGCAATTTTAATGATAAAAAAAACTTTTGGAATGAATTTTGTAATTCGAAGGAAAATATCTTCGATCTCTGAAGTAAAAGTTTGAACTTTTGTCTTTTAAATTTCAGCATTTCCCTGCTTCTGGTTTCTGGTTTAAAACCACTAAGTTGAGGAAATCAACGTTAGGCACAGTATTACAAAAAAAATAGATCTACTTTTGAGTCTCAGTAAAGTCTAAAAAATGTCCATAACTTTCGAAACGAAACTTAAAAAAAATTTGAAAAAAATCGTTCGTAATTTCACAAACATTGAACTTGTACTGAAATTCATTGAATCTTTCAGTTTTACTCACTTTTGATCACTTTATTCAGACACTTACCTCAAAGAGTGTTTTTAATAGAAAAAAAAACATATATTCAACATTTGATTCACAGTGGGATCCCATTTTGTTTTGATTGTTTAATTGGATCTCTTTTTTGTTGTTGTTTTTTGTTTGAAATCTTTTTTGGTTCATATTCACTTTTTGATGGCAAAAAATATACAAAAAATAATAGATGGTTATAGCTTTGAAGGCTGATGGCTGGAGCCAGAGCTGGAGCTGGATGGTTGGATGGATGGATGGATCTATGGATGGATGGATTGGCGCACAACCGCACCGAGACGCGTCACGTTAAGGAATGATTTCGACTTTGACTCCAATAAGATACTTTGGCTTCAAGTTCCGTTCCGTTCTGTTCTGTTCTGAGTTCGCGATTCGCTTTCTTATCACACGCGCGCACGAATTGGAGTAATCAGGAGGCCGCAGTAGCAGTGGCAGCAGCAGCAGCAGCAGCAACAGCAGCAGCGGCGCAAGAGCAGAGCCAGAGCCAGAGCCAAAGCCAAGACGAAGTCCAAGTCGAAGACCGAAGAGGGCCAAGACCAAGAGGACTACGTTGGCTATGGAAGGCCAGGCCTGGCCTGAAGGCGGCGAGGACGCACCAGCCGGGCGCACGGCCCAACTGCTACTGCCCACAAAGTTCTTAGCTGGCAGTTGTTTTTGTGGTCCGTTCAAGACACATACACAAATACACCCTCACACACACACGCACACTAGCATGCACGTTGTACGTCCATTGGAAGCACTCGAGTGGAAATGCCACCCCCAAATGGTCGACGGCGACGTCAAGTGCTGTGCCAGCAGCAGTAGCGGCAGTAGCGGCAGAAGCGGCAGAAGCAGCAGCAGCAGCAGAGCGGCAGTCCTGTCCCTTTTCGCCTGAAGTTCAAGTTGCGGCGCCTGCGCACTTGTACCCGCTGCTCTGCACTCTGCACTCTCTCTCTCTCTTTCTCTCTCACTCTCTCTGTCTCTCTCGGTATGAGCCTCTCTTTCGCACAGAGTCTCTCTGGGATGTGTGCATCTCTTTCTATCAATTGCTACCCTCAGGTGTTGGCGGGGGCCATTCTCCTCTGCGAAGAAGAGGCGAACGATTGCAGTCTGCTTCCAGGCGTGTCAGCCATGGGAATATCGGAATACCAAAGGAGGAAAAGTGCGTAAAATGTGCTACCCCACAAGCCAAGGGCAGGGGCAGAGGCAGAGGCAGAGGGGGGAGCCCTGCTACTCACCATGGTTTTGGCCATTTGTTGAGCAGTACCGTGCCTTTAAGGCCTTCTCAATAGTTGGAGAGATGCCTCATCGTTGGCCTTATCAGGCAGCTGCCAGCCACGCATTTTGTCAAATTCAAAGGCAAACACAACGCTGCAGAGACGCTGGAGAGAGAGTGAGAGAGAGGGAGAGGGAGCGCATCAGCAGGGGGTCGGGGGGGACGGGGGGGACGGGGGATTGGGGGGAGGCTAAACTGAGCAGCGACTCAAGTAGAAATGCTTATACGCTGGGGATTTGAGCTTTACAAGCGTAACAAAATATGTAAAAAGAAATAAAGAAAATCCCCCTGGCATGAGAGAGGAGGTTCTTCCCACATTCCACATCCCACTCGCACACACACACACACACACACCCACCCATATACGTATTAGATAAATGTATCTGTGTGGTGCTGGCGTATCTATGAAGTTCCTTCCGTTTGCCGCAGACATTTGCGCCGCCCAAGTGTTCCCCCCATTCCCCGTTCTCCGTCCCGTTCTGCGTTCCCCGTTCTCATTGTTGATGAATGATAGATGGATTATGATTTTGTTTGGCGTAAATTGAATTTCGCTTATTTTTCAAACCCATACTTCAAGACACACCACCCGCTAGCCGCTATCCAGTATACCGTATCCCGTATTCGTTCTCCTGTAATCCCCACTCCTGATTCCTGGCCAAATATTTAACTACAACTTTAAACAGTCTCGAACGGACGGAGGCCTGGCCCAGGCCCAGGTCCTGGTCCTGGTCCTGGCCTCCTGGCTTGAAGCTCTCGCTCTTGAATTTCCTTCTTTTTTTTTGTGTGATTCGTTTCGTTTCTGCATTCATTTGGCAGCGGAAATCAAGTTAACGAAGTAAAAATGTAAAATGCAGCATCGACATGCCAACAAGGAAATGTCCTCTGGCAAAGGCGAAGGTGGAGGCGGTGCAGGGGGGGGTGTGGCCGGAGCGAACGGATTCGTAAGCCTGAATCGATAATGGAGACATCTGCAGCAGCAGCAGCAGTAGCACCAATAACAAACAAACCAATCATCGAGGAAAAAGCCAAAAGAGTTGAAGGCTTTAACAGGAGAGATGGCAGAGATCCATTGGCAAGGGGAAAAGGATATGTGTACACAAGAGATGAGAGTGGATTCGGGCTTTGCTGGAGAACATTTTTCACCTTGAAATGTATATCATACAGGAGACTATTTGTACATCATTTCTGTTCAAGAACAGACAACTTTTCACTTACTTTGCTGCAGCTTTTCCTTTGATCTTCAGCCATAGCCCAGCCAAGAGTAACGGCCAGCCATTGCTTAGTTTTCATATGAACTTTTACCCTTTTCCAAATTCATTTAACATTTTCCCTAAAGCCATTTGCGACTCTTGTTTATCCCCGAAAGTTTTCCCTTTAAACAGTAGAGAAAATTCAATCTCTGACCAGACTCTGACTCCCATTCTGCCCCTCAATTGATTGTGTGTGTGTGTGTTTCGTTCTTTACTTTTTACGAGCCACAAGCTGTAGTAAGTATCAGGCACTCGAGTGCTCGGGCTGCTGCTGCTGCTGCATGCAACATATTTTCATGGATCAGCTGCAACTTCAATTCAAAGAGAGAGAGATGAGGTCGGGGTAGAGAGCCTGGCGGAGGGGTGGAGCGCTGTGATTTGGCTGCCATGGCTGTCAGAGGGCCTCCTCGCCTGCTGCCATGCTTATTGCCAAAGCTTTTGTTATGCCACATCTCTCGTAGAAACACACACACATACACATGCACATACACATCTACATGCCACATGCCACATATCCAACAACTACTTATATAGCCACTATATAAAAAAGTTGAAAATCTGCTAGGGGGTTGGGACTTTTATAAGCAGCAAATTTTTATTCCCCTCCCCTCACCCCGCCCCCCCTCTCACCATACTTTGGCTTACAATTCGCATGCGTCATAACTCAATAACCAGCCAGAGCCATGCAAGGAGGCGGTGGAAGCGTGGGGAGGGGAGGGAGGAGAGGGATTTAAGGCTATAGTTGTTGCCAGGAGAGAGGGCGTGCGGGGGGGGGTTCTTAGCAAAACTGTAAGCTAACTGTAATCCTAATGAAACTACAACACATTGAAGCACACACACACACGCACACACACTGACACACACACTGCCACACACACATAATGTGTGTGGCAGTCTCTCTGCATTTGCATGCAACAATTTGGCCAAAAGAAAATGGAAAGGAAAACCGGGTAAAGGGAAAAACGAAGCTTTAGATGCACTTGCAGGCAGCATCGGGAAATATAATTATTTTGAGACCTATACGGGTTACGGGTTCCCGGACCCGTAAGAAGCTACGGCTTGGAGGCGCTTGAAAAAACCCACAAATATTTGGAGCCTTTCAATGGCAGCTACAGGGTCTCTACAGGGTCCATATACCCCTTGAAAAGAGCATAAAAAAGCCAAAGCAAAAAAAAGGGGAGTGGGAGAGGGGGTTGGCTGGTGGGAGAAAAGTTTCCTCTTTCTGGAGAGGGAGAAGAGTTGGAGGCAATCCTTGTCGTTTCTCGTCATCCTCAACTCGTCTGCCCGTACTGGAATTTATTATAAGATCCTTTTCTTCATATATGAATGCAAGAAACTTGTAGTTGCCTCCGAATGTTGTTGTTGTTGTTGCTGCTGCTGCTGCTGCCTGGCTGGCTGGCTGGCTGTATGGCTGGCAGCAACATGAATATTTTCTACAACATCAAGAACGGCATTTCAAGTTATTTGGCTTTCTGCAAAATAGTATATGTATATATTTTTTATTATAATTTTCCCTGCTAGTTGGCTCCTACACATACTTGAATGGGGGTGGGGGTGGGAAGGGGGAGCTCGGGTTGCCAAAGGAATTTTCATAAAGGCAGCAGCAGTAGAGCAGCAGCAGCATTCCTCCTGAGCAGCGGCTAATGACCATCGCAAAAAGCTAATCAAAGTGGAATGGGAATAAAATCAGCAATGTGGTTGGGGTTGGGGGACTGTGGCACTTCCTCTGCTTCTGCCTCTGCCTCACTCTGGATATCATTAATCTGCCACACTTGCGGCGGCAGCTGCGGCGGTACACTGGAGACGTCAGCGGCAGAGTTTCCCAAAAAAGGGAACATTAATTTCCTCTTTTTTTGCGCGCTGCTTAGGAGGAGACATTACCTATGGCCGATGGGGCTGATCCGATAGCTTTAGCTGATTGCACATAAATGACAAAACCCCACCCCGCATCCCACACAAAAAATAATACTCTTCGATTCCTTCTGCATTACGCATACGCCGCGTGTGGCTCGGCAGGGCCTCTGCTGCTCTGCTCTGCTCTGCTCTACTCTGCTCTGTTTGATGTTGCCACTGTCGGAGGACAACGCTGTCATACGGATACGCATAAATTCCATATAATGTGTGTTCGTATGTGTGTGTGTGTGTGTGCCCGTGTTGCTTTATGATGACATGCCCCAAAACATTTATGCAAAATGCTAATTTAAATCCAAGTCTTGAGCCGAGCTGAGCGAGCGGCTACAGTGGAAACACAAGTGGAGAATATTGGAAAGGTAGAAGTAAACCATGGCAGAAAACTGCATCAAATTAGCATTTAAATGTATCCTAATCTTAACAGAGCAATCAAAAGTACTCATATCATGTAAAGCATTAAGCATTCCCATTCCCATTCCCGTTCCCTGAGTCTTTCATAAACTTTGAACCACTGTCTTCTTCGGTGGTGGAGTGGAGCCGCTGTCTTCAACGTAAACGCCTCTTCATCAGCATAACTCCTCCATGCATGACAGAACCATGTTTCTGCTCCCAGACTTATCTGAATGAATGAATGAATAACCGAATGAGTGACTGAGTGAGTGACTGAGTGAATGAATGATGTACTAAGTGGCTATGTGGGGCCACACCTTTAATGCATGTCCGCTGGCCATCTTCTCTCTGTTGGATTGACATGGAAAATGGCTACAAAACAGGAAATTAAGCAGTGGAAAGCCGAATGGATCTCAATCTCCTTCCTCCTTCCTAACTGGTGGCAAAATCTTGTTGCAAGGGGAAATTAGCTGCGAAACGATGCTTAACGAATGCCCAAAATTGGAAATTGAAATGTGAGGAGGAGGCGGGCGAGGGGGCAGGGGGGCAGGCAGGCGGGCGGGCAGGCGGGTATTTGTCATCCGTTGAGGCTCTCTGAGGCTGAGGCTGAGGCTCTTTATTGTAATTTGCTAAAGTATTTGTGGAATATGAATTGCGAGCATTTGCATAAACGAAATGTGTATGTAAATGTCGTCGAACGGGGCATGTGGCACACACACACACACACACACACACGCACACACTAACATCTATTCGCATTCGCATTCGTATTCGTACGCGTAATGCCAATCAATCACCCCAAAAAAAGAAAAAAAAGAACGAAAGAAAACCCACATACACATACATCTTTAGGAGGCATCAGCTCCTCCCACACACAGATACGCGTACACACACATACGCACACACAAAACCAATAAACTAAATTCGCAGAAGGACCAAAAAAAAGAACGCAAAAAGGAAGCAGAAATCGTCAACAACATACATGATGTAGAAGCACTAAGGGAGTGTGTGTGTGTGTGTGTTCTCGTTCTCCCTCAGTGTGTGTGTTCCAACCCTTATCCTTGGCAGGATATTACATGCTTCAACAATGTTGTAGCATTCCCAATAACAACAAAAGCAACAAGAACAAGAGCAGAGGCAGGGAGCAGGGGCAGGGGGCAGGGAGGCAGCAGCTCTGCTCAGCATTCCTGCCGAAAATGAAATTCTGTTTTGCATTTTATGTCGACATCTCCTGAACCCAAAATGTATAAAAAACAAGAAACGATGGCTGCTGCGGTCACAGAAATCCGACGATTAAGATACCCTCAAGGATAGCGAACTTTATGAGAGATTTATCCTCCTTCTTCTTTATCCTCCTCCTGCAGGACATCAGCCTCTGTGTGTGGTCTGTGGTCTGTGGCAGATAGAACCTTTGGGCAGAGCGGAGGGGCATACTACCCCATCGAAAGGGTATCCAAAAAAAGAAGCGTATTGAAAGGAGCAGCAACCAGAAGAATAAAGCAGGAGCAGCAGCAGCAGCAACAAGGACACACACAACGAAAAAAGCAAATGGAAAAAAAAGAAGAAAAAAATGAAATCTAAACAAAATGCGTTCGAGCGTGTGTGTTCAATTACAATGTGTGTGATTGCTTGGCTCGCTAGGCGCGCGGGCGGAGAGGGGGAGCTTAGGTCCTGCGAGGCACAGGACCTCGCCCACACACACACACACACACACACACACCCGAACACACACTCATACGCTTTAGCATAAAAATTTACAATGCGAAATAAGCAAGCGAAACGAACGAACGAAACGAAACACACACAAAACGCTTTTTATTCTTGTTTTTTCGGCATGCTGGTTCCAGGACCTCCAGGACCTTAGGAGTATAGCAGGACCATAGCAAAGGGGCATCCTTATGCAAATAACATCCAGAGCGAAAGCCAGAGCCACATCCACAGCCACAGCCGAGGGTCGTTGTCGCTCTTGCTGTCGCTCTGTCGTCCTCTCGACACTGGAACATAAAAATAAAAAAATAATAACAATACAATATTTTTTGATGACAGCCGCCACCGCCGCCCCGCCATAAAAAGGAGCCCACGACCCATAACAATGAGAAGAGAACCAACGGACGGATATAGGGGGGAGGGGGGACGGGGGACTTCCCTCTGTCCGGTCTGGATTTCGGTTCAAGGTTTTCGGCCCATAAAAGAAAGGTTTAATCGATGAGCCAGATAGAAGTCTTGCGATATTTTGTGTTCCCCATTTTTAAGTGTAAATTGTTTGGATTTTCTCCATTATGGCGGCGGGATGTTTATAGGGCGGGGGGAGGGGAGTAACGGTTATGGATTGGGGATTATATGGTTTATACGATGGGCGGCATAAATATGATGGGCACTGGAAGGAGTTCCACTAAAAGGGCATTACAAATCAGTCCAAATATTTGAAGTTGCTATAGGTCGAAGGAGCGTTCAATATTGTTCGAAAGTCTGTTCCTTTTGTGGCTATATGATAACGATCCAATTGCCTTGAATATAACAGAATTTTGTGATTTGAAAGGGGCGTAGGGGAAGCTCCTAACAACTCGAATTCAATTCAATCATTCAACATCAATCATTTTGGAGTGAAATTAAAATTACTAAAATTCCCTAAAAATGTTCTCCCTTTCTTCTCTTACTCCTTCCCCTTCCCTCTTTCTCATCCTGACAAATGCAACAATATAAATAATTATTTTTGCATACAGAATGTAAAGCAAACAACACGAGGACACAAAAAACACACACACACACACAAACCAGGAGAAGGAAGGTAAGAGGTAAAAGGTGAAAGGAGGTTCCGGTATGTGATGTGATGCGATGCACGAGAATGCCAGAAGAATAAGAAACGATTCGCATTTGAATAACAATCATCATCATGCGAGGTATTTCAATTGACTATAATATAAGCATGGCGCATAGGGAGGGTAGGGGGTAGGTAGGAGGAGGGGTAGGAGGAGAGAAGAGCATACGCGAAATCACAAAGAATTCATAATAAGCATCATTGTCGATGCGAGCGAGCGGGAAATGAATAAAAATCAAAGTACTACGAGGGAGGAGGAGCGCCCCAGCCCAAGCCTCAGCCTCCAGACAAAAGGTGAAAGGGGTACGTGGTGGGAGGGCAAGCAGAGAGGGAGTATGCCACATACACATACATATACATATGTTGGAATGTCGCACAGGATGCGTGTTTATTCTATATATGTATATGCACATATTTCCAGGGCAGGACTGCCTGTCATCTGAATATGAGAATGCTGCTGCTGCCGCTGCCGCTGCTGCTGCTCCTGCGTGGGCTCTGCATGAATTTTGAATGACAATTTCCAAGGAGCCCTGAGCCAGAGCCAGGCCCAGGCACAGGACCCACTCTCAATCCCCATTCATTGTTCGCTTATTGAAGAGAAATTTCTCTGCACCGGGAAACGGAACGAGCCACTTGAAGCTGGCAGGCAGGCAGGATGTGCTTCAGCGCGACACAAGGACCTATAGTTGCTGCTGCCACTGCCACTACCACTGCTGCTGCTGCTGATGTTGTGATGCGCCTTTGACAAATTGTGGCAGGCTTTGGCTCCGGCTCCCATTGGCATTTCATTTCATTTTCAGTGATGGTCCCAGCTGCCGCCCTGCCACCAGTTGCTGCTCATAATTGATTTCATTTAACGAGACGCCTCAGCAGCAGCAGCAGCAACAAGTTGCCGAAAAAAAAAAAGCGTCTTCAACCTCCCTCGAACACACACACACAGCCAACCCCTCCCCCTGCCCGCTCCCGCCCCAGCTCGACTGAAAGTAAAAACAAATTAAGCTCTCGACGTCGACAGCGAAATAATTGGGGGAATTCCCCACAAAACGTCCCAGACACAGCAGCAGCCTCTGAGAAAAACCCAGCCAGACACTTTGACATAATTTCCCGCAGCAGCAGCAGCAGCAGACGGCGCCCCATGCCCCGTGCCACCCAGGCACAAGGACACGACCATAACCAACCCCAACAAAGTTTTAATTAATTGCGCTCGACACACACACACACAAACACACACACATACAGGGAAAAGCGGGAAAACCCAAGGCAAATGAAAATGAGTCAAGTTGGGAAAAGTTGAAGGCAGCACACACACACACACCCACAAAAAAAAACATACAAACACACAGAAAATGTTCATTTTCACGTACACAAATTTCTCTGGCTTGGGCTGGGGGTTAGGGGGGTTGTGGGTGGCTTTAGCAAAGACACAAGACCCAAGGAGCAGGAGCTGTTAAATGGTGGGTCCTTGGGTGTACAGATGGGGAGGGGAGAAGCAAGGAGCAGGGGTTCCTGTGAACAATGTGGCTTAATTTCATTATGTTGCTGCTTGTTACTTCTGCCGTTACTCCTTGTGGCAGCCACCAGAGTTCCTACTGGCATTTAAAGGGGGTCTTAAATGGAAGATCCCCCGTAAGACCCATCTATATCACAGACATATATCGCTGTTATATTTGTACCATAGGTTCCCAAAGATTCAACAAGATTAATTTCCTGAAGATATTTCCTGCCATAAATCCCATAAAATCAAATATTCCTCCAATCTTGTGGCGAAAAAAATGTGGCAAATATGTGGAGACATGGCATAATTTTTCCCCACTGTCATTAGGCAGGGTACTGCCCCACCCCCCCCCCCTCTACACCGCTCTCTTCAACAACATTCTTCCAGGCTCGAAGTGAAGTGCATTTACATTTAGTTACGCAAAACTTTTACCTTTGCTCTGCCTTCGACACTTCCACACTTTCACTTTTGCACGAAAAAGTTTTCCGGAACAAAAAAAAAACAGCAAAAACGAAACGAAAGAAAACCCAATTGAGACAGATTTCCCTCTAAGGGGGGCGCGGGGCAGAAGTGATGGGTGGAGGGAGGATTGGAGAAGCTGCCGTTAAATTATCGAATGTAAGGCATAAAATCCTCAATCAAATTCATGATGCGTGAAGACAAAAGGACAAAAAGCGTTTCGAATTCGCTTCAGGTAGCCAAGGAAATGATATGATATTGATAGATAGATACCAGATACGAGATACGAGACGGGGTATAGGAGCGGATGCGGGCCATAGGGCCATATGCAGATGAGAGATCCCAGATCCCACATCAGCAATTTGAGCATGAAATGTGTATTGAAACTTTCTCTTTCCGTCTCTCTCTCTCTCTCTCTCTCTCTGAAAAAAGTCTAATTAAGTGCAACCCAGAAACAGGAGCACACACACACACACAAAGACACCGCAAAACACTCGAAGCACAAAAGTTGAATGTTTGTTCAACGGAAAGTCAGGTATTCCCTCCCTCTGAGAGATAGAGATACAGCGAGAGATCTACCCCTATTGTCTCTCTATCAAAAAAAGCAAAAAAGTGTAAGCAAACACACAGGACACAACGGAGAGTAGAGGATGTGCTCTCGAAAACCCTTTATGCCTCATTGTCTGCTGTGGCATCCGAAGGCGATTTATTGCCGATTTGCCTTTGCCCCTTTTTTTTGCTGTTTTTTTGGAATATGGAAAGTGCTCTTTGGCCAAAGAGCATTTATCTATCTGTGATCTCTCTCTGTGTGTTCGGTATAAAGCGGATAGCGGAGGATAGCATAGCGGTTACCCCTTTGTGTGTGACCCTCCTTTCTGGCTTTCTGGGTATTATTATAAATTTGCCTTTTAATTTACGTTACGCCGATTTCAAACAATACAATGCCCAAAGCAGAAGCCCAAGCAGAAGCTATGAATATTCATAATGCCCTGCGAATCACAGCCCAAAAACCGACTGACAATCCGCATGTTAATGGGCTGGCATATGTTTCCCCTTCCCCTTCCCCCCCTGTCTTTCCCTGTATCCCTGATCTAGGGGTTAGGCGGGGTTAGAGTGCACTCCTATCTTTTTCAATTGCATAAAAATTGTTGATTTATGCGAATTCTGACTTGGTTTTTACGAGTGTGTATAGAATGCCAATATTTCCCTATGTCGCACAGCACATTTACATGCTGTTACGTCAGTCCCATAATATATATTGTCCCATATCTCGATGTCACACTGTATGTTCAGCATTCGTTGCAGGGTTAGAGCATTGAATTGCCCATGAAATTTCAAGTGTTTACCCAAAAAGGGAGTTCAATGTAGGCTCTGGTTTGGCTTTAATGCGAGAAAGTAGAACAAAGAAGTTGAAAAAACAGATAAAGCAGGCGAAGAAGTCTAGAAAGGACCTCAAGGATATGTAAAACAGATCTTAAAGTGGTATAAAATATGTATATATAGTGAAGAGAACATAAACCACACATGGAATGTCTGAAATCTGTTTGGCTCTCTGCAACTCAGAAATGCAATCAATGTGAACATTTTTTGTGCGAATGCAAAAAGCCATAAGCAATATTCATGCCCTTAAGCCCTCGTTCGGCTAAGACCGTCAGAGCCAGAGGCAGCAGCACATCAATCAAATGACAGAAAGGTATTTGCAAATTTGTCACTTGATAAGCCTTGAGGCCGAAACTTTAGAAATCCCCAGAAAACCAGGATAGACGGCGAGACGGAGTGAGAGATGCACAGAGGCAGGAGGAGGTGCGGCGCTAGGGATACAGAATATTCTCCGTGTGCCACGATTGATGTGGGCATTACGTGACCAGCCGGCAAAAGGGGTATGTCTCGGGCAGGGTACCTCTCGCTGGGTAATTTATGCGCCGGCGTAAACGCCTCAACGGGGGGAAACGGTACCGAGCAGAGCAGAGCAGCGCAGCGCAGGGAGAGGTGAGAAGAGGAGGCTGCTCGACGAGTACCTGGGCGGTGTGGCAGACAACCCTCTCTCTCTCTCTGTCTCTCTCACTCTCTCTGAGGCTCTGAGCTGAATAAATTACAATTTATGCGCGATTTGCATGACTGTTTTGCTCCCAGCTGTTGCAGGATCGGATCCGATCCTCCGCGTACGCATCAGTTTGTGCGTGAAGCTCGAGCGTGCGGGTTGATGGAAGATGGATTCATACTATAGATGGTATCGGAGTACCACTAGGAGATATTGGACTGGGTTTGGCACGCATGCGTGACTGCTTTACGGTCAAGTGGCACGAGTGACACGAGGGAGTCTTAAAGCGCTGAAGTTGCAGTGGCAGCAGCAGTTGCTCCCTCCTTTTGGAAGGGGAGGGGGAGGGGCTGGCTGGCCACTTCACATGTGAGCCCCTCTCGAGCTCAAGTTAATAATATGAAAGAAATCACTTTGCCGCTTTTGTGCATTGTTAAAAGTTTTTAAGCCGCGCCTCAAACACTGAAAAAGCCACAGAGAAAGAGAGAGCGACTCTCCGCCTTTCATGCACCTCCTCATATGTGGCAAACAAAGTTATTTGTGGTAGCGCTTTTGTGGTGCTATCTGAAGAGCGGGGGGCGGGGCGGAGAGGCGGAGGGGAAGGAGGTAAGGTAGTTCCAGTGTTCTGTTCTCTCTCTTCGGTCGGGCGCCAGCAAACTTTGCTGTTTGCAAAAGTTTTTTTTTTCGTTTTGGTTTTTTTTCGCCATTCCCTTGCATTTTTTTTTGTACTCAATTTCTTTGTTGGATCAGTGCGGTAGGGTAAAGGGGATGGGGGAAGGTGGTGCGGAACAGCCGCCGCCGTTGCGTAAAACTTTTCACTTTGACTCGACTTTATTGTATTTCTAATACTTTGCTTTTCAGCCAAGTTAGTGGCTCCGCACAGAAGCAGCACAGAAGGAGCACAGAAGCCGGGCCAGTACTCTCCTCCAGCAGAGGAGAGCGGCAGCCGACAGCCGGCAGACGGCAGCATGTGAACAATGTAAGCGGCCAACGGTTGCCAAACTGTAAGCGTCCATAAAAATGTTTGGTCTTTGGCTACTTGAAGAGATCTCTCCTGCCCCAACCCCCTTTGCCCCCGATGTGGAGTCCGGGTACGGGTACAGCGGCGGCGACGGTTCACTGGAGTTCAAGTGGAGGAACTGCCCCCAACCCCGCCCCTGCCTGGCCCCATCACAGATTGTAGACAATTGAAAATTTTACATTTTATGACGCTGCGCAATTTGTGGCATGGCTGATGCAAAGACTTTGGCAAATTCTTGATGCCCCATCCAAGGGGGCACGGAGAAAACTTCAGTGAGGGAAGGGGTGGTAGGGGTGTAAAAACATGACATGGCACAAATATGGCTCTAGCTCTAAAAATGATAGTTGTACGGTTATTGGTGGTCCCAAGCTGTTTTTTTGCTACTGGTTTTGGCTATCAATTTATGGCCAACATCTTGAGTGAAACTTTCCAAAAAGGTGATTTCGGGATAGTTTGATATGAAAATGATGGGGCCCAGTCGAATACGTTGCCATGTCAACTGTGTGCTAGCCTTCTTCTATGAGCTTATGGCTCAACAATAGATGGGGGTCTTCTTCTACCCTTCTTCTACGTTTGCATTGAACAAAAAGGACATGGCACTCCTTTTCGTTGTCTCGTTTCGTTTTCCATTCAAAAATTACCTTGTTTATGGGCTTACGAGTAAGTTGTTCAAATTGGTAGAGCAAAAGCAGATCCCCCGGAAGGACAAAGCTCATTTGGAAAGCCTTTTGTCGCAAAAGCCCATTAAATGTTGGGGGCCACCAATTTGCCAAAAGCAGCAAAACAGTAAGAGAAACAGAAGCCGAACACCGAACCAGCAACAGCAACAGAAATAGGATGTCGATGTGGATGTGGATGTGGGATGTGCTCTGCTCTACTGTCGTTTCGTGTCGTGTTGGTGTCCTGGTGTCCTGGTTCATGGCTCCTGGAGAGCTCCTGCCAAATGAAATGTGATGAATTGTATGTAATTTGGATGGAGAACGAATGGCATTTGCATTCGAGTAAGTCTTACCCCCTCCCACCTCCATCTGTATCCCCCACTTTTGAGGCAAGGACAAAATGGCAAACTGTCAGTTTGGAGTTTTCTTCTCTCTTTTTTTCTGTTTTTGCCTCTGCCTTTGGCCCTGTGTGTGTGTGTGTGTGCGGCACTCACATCTCATTAATTTGTGATTGATACGGTGACTCTTCCCGGGCTCTCATCCTAACTCCGCCCCCCCATCTCCTCTCTAAGAGCTCTGACAGTGTGTTTGTGCGTAAAGCGTCACAAATGAAATTGAAGTGTGTTTGTGATCCCATTACAAATAAGTAAAGGGAGCCTTCTGCCTTCTGCTTCTGCCTTCAGCTTCTGCCTTCAGCTTCTGCCTTCTGCTTTTGCCTTCTGCTGGCAGGCAATGGGAATGGCATGGCATGGAGGGATGGGGGCAGGAGGTGGGAGTACACATTTGATGGATTTGCATGTGCTGTGACACAAGTCACTAAAATATCTTATTACACTCACACACAGATACAGCCACACACTCACACAAACAGAGAGATACGACTGCTATGACAGCTATGGCGGCTACACATGTGTGCACTCCAAGAAAACAAAGACTGTACCGGCATAGGTGGGTTTCAAAGTTTCAAAATGATGATGTAACATGGGACACAAGAGAGATCCAAAGATACTTTCGAATAATATCAAGGAATTCGAATATCGAAATATCTGATCTGTAACTGGGAGGATGCTTCGTTCCCCCATGATGTCAAAACCACAAATAATTAATACTATATTTTCTACTCTTTACTGCTAAGCCACTCTGTGATAGAGTGGCTACTGGCTACATGAAATTTCCATTTCTATTCTATTGATGTTTGTAATGGCTCCCAGTTTTCTCTCAGTGCAGTTGGTCCTGAGTTTTGGCAGCCATTTTTTATTGGAAAAAAGAGAAGAAAAACTCGTCGTATATGTAGGCCGCATAAACAAACAGGGCCATGGACCAAACAGGACTTTCCTCTGAGGCTTTACGCTGTGAGTCCCTCTATCTGTGTCCCCCTCCACCCTTGCGGTACCCCGCCACCCCTTCCCCGCCCTGCACTCTTCTTACCCAGTGACGAAATTGTCTTCCATTTATTTTTCAACTTCGATTTTTGGCTGTCGCGCTTTACGTATTTTCATTTCTTTTTTGCAAATTGACACCCCCTCACACACACACACACACACACACTCGCGCACGTACACACACACATACACACGACACACACGTACACACATGTAAGAGAGCTTGTTAGTGTTGTTGTTATGTCTATCTGACTGTCAAGCTGCGGCGACGGCGACGACGGTGACGGTGACGGCGACTCTGACTCCTTCAGCAGCTTCATCAATGCTCAACGCGGCGACCTCCGTCGTCGCATACGCCGGAAGCGTGAAAATCTACAACAACCCGAAAACGGCAAAACGGGAAAAAGTTCACAAATGGAAAATTACGGGTGCACACGTGCACACACACACACACACACTGGCACACGCATGTACCGGGGCAAGACCCACCCCTGACCAACAATTTCCCAAACCCCCCGTCCCCGCTTCCCTCCCTGTCATTCCCTCGTTTGTCATTTCAGGTTGTTTTATTCAATTTCAAGGCAGAGAGAAGAGAATTCGCCAAAAAAAAGAAGGAAGCAGCATCAGAGCAAGAGCAAGAGAGAGGGAGAGGAAGAGCAGGAGTAAGAGATATGGGGGTAGAGACGTGGGAGAGGGTGGAGGGCGGATGAGAAAAAAAACTCTTTGAAAATACAACGCACGCTGAATGTCATGTGATATGTCACACATGTAGCACGAACGACTGCCACAGCCACAGCCACTGCCACTGCCACGCCTTCCCACCCCCCAAACCACCACACTACCTTATCGGCTGCCATATTAATGTACTGGAAATTTGCCATTTTTCCTTTTTTTTTTGTTGCCAGAGAAAATGCAAAGGAGAAGCAGCAGGAGAAGGCCCAAAGAAGCTTTTCATTTAGTTGTCGAATGTTCTTTAATCTCATTTAGAGCAAAGAGAGACAGCTCCAGCTTCAAGGGAAATAAAACCCATTAGGCATAAATATCAGTTGAAATATATATGTACACATAAGTGTAGATGGGGGAGTACATGTGTGTGTGGGTCTGAGGGGCGAGGGGGGTACTGACACTCTTGAAACCTTAAGCCATTCAATGCCAACGATGCGTGTCCTTTACAGTCGATTCTAATCAGGCAGCAAAAGGCAGCAACAAAATGAAGAGAAGAATTTTCATTCCCGTTTATTTCTTGGGACGAAGATTTGATGCACTTGAATGACTTTCATTCGCCCATCATTCGCCCCCCCCGCACCCGCCCACTCCCCAGTTGGAGTCAAGGGTCAGTGGTGTTGGGCATTGAGTCCTGCAATAGTGATCCTTTTGTCATTGGCTTTTTGGGTTTTTCTCAATTTTCCCTTCTTGAATTTTTGTGCTTTGACTTTTGGCTCTCTGCGAGATTGAATGAATAGCTGCTGATACTCCTCGCATTGTCCTTGTTGGGTAAGACGATTGATTGTCCTTGTCCTGCTCGAGGGGAAGGGGGACGCAAAGTGATGTGGAAGTGAGGCAGCAAATATCGAGATATTTAAGTAATTAAATGAGCAGCCATGTGTGGCAGAGAGCCCGTCATAGGAGATTATTTCATGGGGGAAACGATATATTATCGAAAATTTAGAGAGTCCTTGGGCTTAAAGGAGACTCTCGAAAGGAGCCAAATAAAATGGAAATGCCATCAGAAGTAATTGAAGTCCCATTTGGGCCATAAAACATTATAGAAGTGTTAAAGATCCATCAAAAAAATGTAATATTGTTTACCAAATTGTGCCCCCCCTTTGGTTCTTCAGAAGCTCTTGAAAAAAAACCATTTGAAACCCAAAAAGTGTCTCAATATCGCCCCCTCTTTACCGCTCTTAAGACCTAATCCTTGTTGTGTTCTTGCCGCTGTTGCATGCCACCACCCGCACGTAGCCCATTAATTTCTTTTGCCATTTTAATTTCGCTTTCATTTTGGGAGATGCTGCAAGGCCGAATGCAACAGCGGCAGCAGCAGCAGCAGCAGCAGCAGCAGCAACAACAACAGCAATAGGTGGGGGGGCCAGGGGGAAGTTTCGTGGAAATGAGTTCACAAAAAAAAGGAGGAAAAAGCAGATGGGAGAGAAAATGAGAAAAGAAAGAAAAAAAAGAAGAACTGTTGCATTAAAAAGCGAGGCGGCACCCGGCTACGTCATTGCTGCGGCTCCCCCGTGATGCTGCTGCTGCCTCTGCTGCTGTGTGAAAATGAGGCAAGTTCGTAGTTAGTCCGTCATCGTTCGCTGCTCCTTGCTGCTGTGCTCCGCTTGTTTCATTTCATTTATTTCAGCCTGGAACCGGCAAGAGTACCCTCTCCCTCGCTCTCTCTCTCTCTCTCCCCAGATTCCACCCATCTACTCCTCCTCCTCCTCCTCCTTTTGGGGGCCTGGCTGGGACTATAATTTCCATTCGCCCATTAAAAATGCTCCCCTTCGCTGCCAGCATCAGCGTTGGCATCGTGGCATCGGCATCCTCGTTCTCGTCCTCATCGTCGTCGTCGTTGGCGTCGGTTTCGGTGTCGGCGGTGTCGGCGGTGCCGGCATTCGTTTAGTTTGTTTTTTTTTTGTTCTTTTTTTCGGGGGGCAGCCGCAAGAGAGCGCGCCACCGATGCCACCGACGCGCCAAATGAATGGGAATGAATGAAACTGAAAATGAAAATGAATAAATGATAATGAGAGCCATTCGCAGCAGCTGATGAAAGAAGAGAGCGAGAGAGAGAAAGGAGAGGCAGTGCTGCTGCTGCTCTGCTGCTGCGCTGCTTCGCTGATGAGATAATGGCTGCGGTGTCTCTGTGTTTTTACTTTTCCTCTGCTTTGCCTCCCACTCCCACACGCGCTAACGAGGGAAATGTTTTAAATGTGGGTTTCAAGGTCAAGGTCTGCTCTGCCGCTGTCTGTCTGTCTCTTTGTCTGTCTGTCGCTCTCTCCCACTCTCTCTCTCTCCCTCTCCGTCTGCTGCGTTCATTAAGCGCCTGTCAGGCAGAGGCTGTGGCGGCTGCTGATTAGCATAATGAAGGGGGTCGGTCGGTCGGTCATTGAACTGAGGACAGGACAGGGCCAGGGCCAGGACAAAAGCAGAGCAGAGCCACAGGTGGCTCTTTGTCGGTATTTTTAATCACTTTTCGTAGCTCTTTGGGCTTCCCGAGGGCCTTGCCTACTTCCAGGCGCATTTCTCAGTCGAAATTCTCGAAGGAAACATTTGATAAAATTGTGAAAATTGCCAAGAAAATGCAAAGGAAGCAGACTTTCTGTGGCAGCTATACGGAGTAGCAAGATTGTAGACTCGAGAGAGGGTAGGGAGGGAGAGGGGAGGGCAGGGTAGGACAGTCACTGAGTGGCAGCGTCGAACGTCGAACGACGACGCACATCAAAATATGCAAATTGGAATTTCAGAAATACAGCAATATTGCTGAAGCTACCCCTCGCCCCCCGCACCCCCCCATCCGCCTACCCGGACCCTTTGCAACGCCACTCCAACTCCAGTGCCCCCACCCCATGGATACACACATACACAAATACGCATATAAAATACATATATTTCTATATAGTTAACCCGATTTTGGGGCCCTGCGGCAGCCCTGACTGCGCTGTCAGCGTCAACGTCGCCGTCGCCGTCGTAGTGTCTGCCATTATTCGCCGTTAGTCCTGTGCCCGCTGCTTCGTTCGTCCTGTTGCGGCAGAGACATCGGACCAGTGCGCATGCGCCGCCATGCGGCCATCTCGCTTGCACCTTGTGCATGGCATGGCATGGCATGGAGTTCCGCCTCTCGCTTGCTCTGGCCTGGCTGAAAGAGAGTTTGGAAGAGCGAGAGAGAGAGAGGAGAGCCTGCCTGCCTGCCTTCCAACCCCCATTCACAGAACAAAGTAAACGCAGCAGCAACAGCAGCAGCAGCGCAATGGCTGTTCCATTCCATGCCGTTCCCTGCCGTGCCGGGGGATAATTGAGTGGCGACGGGGAACAGTGTGGCATTCGGTACGGTGAAATTAACGCCAGCAAAATGAAAATGAGAAAACAAAGACAGACGAAAAATTACCCAAAATGAAGTTTTCCAGGCAGCGGCAGCAGCAGCAGCGACGCAGGTTCGGTGGCTCAATGGCAGTGCGGCGCTGCTCTCGGAATATTTAATGACGTAATGCGACGTCGGCGTCGCTGCCAGCAATTAAGCAACAGTTAAATTAAACGGGTTTCTAGTTCAAGGACACGACCCAGCGACGAGGACGACGTGCCGGCATAACAACAATAACAACGACGGCAGCAGCAGCGGCAGCGGCAACGCAGGAGAGGAGGCTGTGGGTGGGTGGTTGGGTGGTCGGCTGCTCTGCTTTTAATTGTGGTGCTTCATGGGGGAGCAGCAGGGAAGCCCTGGCTGTCCTTGAGAAAAGCGGGGGGGATTCTGTTTGGGTTTCAGCTTGGGGAAGGTTGCATGAATGGAGTTTGTATATTACTCGAAGATAATCATTTGGAAACATCATTTGGAAGCAAATAATGGTTCATAGTCTCAGAATACCTTAAAGAACTCGAAATTTTAGGGCTTTTTCATATATAATTTGCTTTCTAATGTTCTATAAAAAGTTTCTATAAGTTGTAAAAGGAATCAACAGCAATTAAACGCTTGAAAAAGGGAATAGCGATGAAATGTAATATAGAATATCAAAATATCTAAAATCCAAAATCTTAAAAAATGTTTAAATATATGTTTGAAAATTGTACATTTATTTTTTAGTTGGAGTTTTCCTTTAAGAAAATGCAAGAGAAAAAACTCTCTTGAAGTAAACTCTAATTTCATTGTTTATTGTTTGCTAATAAAGAATAAAATTGAAAAGAAAATAATACCCACAAAAGATTGTTTGAAATTATTTGATCAACATTTCCAGTCACAAATTTCATACCGCTCTCTCCCTCTCTCTCTCTCTCTCTCTCTCTCTCTCTCTCTCTCTCTCTCTCTCTCTATCTTCCTCTGTGCCTTCTTTATTCATTTGTTTTCCCACAACAATTAGCTCAGTCCAGTGCCATTCTCTCTCTCTCTCTTTATTCTCCCACTCTCTGGCTCTCTTTCGCTCAATTTGCGAACCGGCAACACGTGCTTTGGGCCGGCAGCAGCAGCAGCAGCGGCAACGTCATGACGCTCATTTTCATTTGCGCGATTTTCATTTTCATTCATTGCGCCCCCTCCCCTCAGCAGCACACCAGCTCACAGCTGTCTCTGCCCTCTCTCTCTCTCTCCTGCCACGCCACCCACTGGCAGCTGCCTCTCTGCCCACTCTCTTCTGGCTAATGACGATGGAAAAGCAGCAACAGCTGATGACGTCGTTGTTCATTTTCTTTTAATTTTTGCGCCATTTTTGCTTTGCGCGCTTTTCCTTGGCTTCATTTTCATTGCCAGTTTCGCGGATGTGGATGCGGATGCGAACGCGGAGCTGTCTTTAGTCAGCTGTTCATTAAAAGCGGAAAAAGAGTTGAGTTTTCCCGCTTAATTGTGCCGATGGGAGGAGCAGAACGGAACGGAAGGACTATCGATTCAAATAAAAGGAGTGGAAGTAGGAGTGGGAGTGGAAGAGGACGTCTAAGTGGGAGTGGGAGTGGCTGTGGGTGGAAAAGAAAAGCCCTTACACAGTGGGAAGGCCCTGAACAATCGCAACATAAAAACGTAAAAACGTATAAGTATGCATAAAGGAATTTTCCTTTTTCTAAGACATTTTTCCTCTGCAAGAGAAGAGGACAGGACAGGACAGGATGGTTGGGGCGGAGGAAGGGAACGTCTTACATATATTTTTATGAGATAAAATAGAAAATTTTGTTATCAGGCAGCAGCGGCAAAAGGGATATAAAGCAGCAGAAGCACACATACAGATAAGCACACAGATACACACACACACATGAGTACAAAGGCCCCACTTGAAATGGCAGCCATCTCCGACCCGCCTCCTGCCGCTTGAACCACACTGGAGTTGCCAGTGCCAACGGAAAATGTCTTCGGGTTGAGTGCTTTTCCGGAGAAAATGTAATTTTCTCATGGCAGGCAGCGGCAGCGGCAGCTCGCTCTCCTCTCTGTCTCTGACTCTGCCACTGCCACTGCCTCTATGCCTCTCTCCCTCTCTCCTCTCTCTCTCTTTCTGTTCGTTCCTCGTCGAACGTGGCACGATTGAAGTGTCGGTTGGGTACCTAGGCGAAAAAGGAAACTTAAAGGATGCTCCCCACCATCACACAGCATCACACAGCAGCTTTCCTTCTGCCCCCCCCCACCCCCCCAACCACCCCCGGAATGTGCTGTTCTCTCCGTCTTGACAGTTTCCTGTTGCCCTTTTTCGCCCGCGCCTTGCAAATTGCTCACGCTTGCCAAGTGTACGTGTGTGTGTGTCTGTAGGTGTGCGGGCTGTGCACTGAGAGAAATTCAAAGCAAATTTACTGCAAATCTAGAACAGTTATCGGTGGGGGAATATATAGCACACAAGACCCTGATCAGGATTCTCCCCTATGTGGCTCAAGGCAGCTCTGATATATCGCGTGATATTTCGCTCAGTGTATAAGTGTCTACATGGCATTGTCCTGACTGCTGGCTGGCTGGCTGGCTGCTGCTGCTGTTCCTGCTGATGTTGCCGTTGCCGTTGCTGATGTTGCTGTTACTGTCTTTGTCATTATCCTTTTGGGGTATTGCGACGTGTCAAAGCAACAACATCAGGGTGTGCTCCAGCACCACCACCACCACCACCAGCAGCTCCATCTCCAGCTCCACCTCTACCAGCACCCCACCTCTCGACCGTGTATGCAGTAGCATCCATCAATTTGATGGATAAATATATGCAAATTGTGTATTAGCTGTCCTTGTTGGTTGTTCTTGTTGCTATTGCTGTAGCCGCTGCTGTTGTTATCCTTTAGCAAACAGACACACACACACAAACACACACACAGACACCCACGGTCACATCAATAGTCGTCGTTGGCCCCCATCCCCCACCCCACCCCACAAGGATGGCATGGAAATGAATTTGGCACACGTGTAGTTGAGCACTTCTCTCGCTTTCTCCCCCACCCCACCCCACGCCCTTTCTCCGTTTCTCTGTGTGTGCATTTGGGTTGTGCTTCCCCCACTCCCGCCCCCTTACATATCTCGGATGGGATGCTGGTTCAATAAATCATCCTAACTGCCTGTCGAAATGGAATTTCTCAAGAGCAACTCAAAGGCACGGGTGAGAAAGAGATCCAAGGTACTGTCAGGCTTCCTTCCCGTGGAAACTTCACGCTAATTGAATTACTCTGCAGCCGCCTCGGGGGACATTCACACGATCTGGAAAATGGGAAAACGCAGCAGCCAGCAGCAGCCAGCAGTCAGCCAGCCCTTTCACTTTTCACCTAGCCTATGCAAATTCCTTGAGAGGGTTGCAAAGGGTTTGTTTCCTCAAAAGGAACTTTTGATTTATATGCAAAAATTATTGAGGACAATGCAGACAATGCAGAGGATCGCGCGGAGAGTGAGAGTGGAGTGGAGTGGAGTGAGTGAGGCATACAGCAAAAACGATCAAATGTCGCGGCTCGCTGTTGTTGTCATTGTTGCCTCATTTGCATTCGAATGCCTCCGCATGGGGGAAGCCCAACCAGAACCAGGACCTGAACCTGAACCTAAACCTGAATCTGCATCTGCGACACGTCAAACTGTGAAAATTAATATTTTTGCTCGTTTCGGGCAACTTGATGACGCTGCGCAAAAATTATGCAAATTTATTTTCGCACCGCACACACACACACACATACACAGACACACACACAAAAGAAGACACAAAAGAAGTTGTAACAGTTTTTCCTGCAAGGTGTGAAAGGGGTTTTTCTTTTGTTTAATTAGCAGACAAAGAAAGACGACAGGGGACCGACCATTGGATGCGATGATCATCAAGGGTGCAAAAATGTTTCGATGATTGTGCAAAATGCTGAAATGTGTGACACTCGCTGAGGCAGAGAAAGAAAGAGAGAGCTAGAGAGCTGATGGATATGAAACTCTAAAGTGAATGCCAGTTTGAATGTGGAATGAATAGAACACTGAATGAAACTGTACAAGAGGGTCCTTAAATGACAAAGTCTTGTTGCATCTTTTTCATAGACTGTCGCTATATAGATTTAAATAATATTTAAGATTTAATGATATATTTCTTTGTTTTTGTGCTCTTTCTAAGACTATCTAAGATATATGTATTTCTAATAGATTACTGTATCTACATACATATATGCACGTACATACATACATACCTATTGGAAAAGACTTATGAAAACTAATATTTCTTAAAAATTGCTTTCTTCGTGGGTAAAATGAATTTAATTATTTAAAACTACAATTAATATGATTTTAGCTAGTTTTAGCCTTCTACGCATCTGTTAATAAGAACCGCAATTAAATCTACTTTAAAAGCAAAGTTCTCTGTTCGAAATCTCCAAAATTAATTTTATATAAAAATTGATCCTATTTTTAATCTTTAAACAAACATCTAATTAAACCAAGAAATAAAATTGAATAAATACATAACCAGCAAACAAATTCGTACCAAAAATCCATTACCTTTGGGGTTTTTCCCTAATGGAATTTGCAGGCGCCATCTATGGCACAACTAACGAACTACAAAGACGCCGCGCCGCAGCTAACGCCAAGCAGTTCTCTGCAAGGATGCTGCTGCGCAGTGCGCAAGCAGTGCCAAAGCAGTACCGAAGCATCGCAAGGAAGCATCGAAAGGGAGGAAAAGGGAGGAAATACCACGCTAAATATTTAATGCAAACCATTCGGGCAATTATCATTTTGAATTTATGAAAGAGAAATATCAGATAATACAAAAATTAATTTCAATAAATTGCCAGCCAGCCAGACAGACAGACATTGGGGAGGAGAGGCGAGGTGAGGGGGGTTTAACGTACCGGGGACGTCTGTGATAAATTGTGCGAATACTTTTCGAACATATTTCAATTCTGTACTGGCGGCAATTATTAAAAAGCAATTAATAAACGAGCGATGGCAACAAGTTGCACTCTCCACTGCCACTGCCACTGCAACTGCAACTGCAACTGGGCCCCCAAAATGCCTATTCATAATTATGTGGCAGGAAGCAGAGGCAGTGCCAGAGCCAGAGCCAGCGACTCTTTACCTCTCTGCCATGAATTATGTTGTAAATGCCGGGCATAGCCAGCTGACCAGAGTCCGAGCCCAGGCCCAGGCCCAGAGTCGGGAGCCAGTCGAGAAGCCAGGGTCCGTTGTAATTTCAATGGTTAATGAGAGAATACCGCAAACTTGGGGCAGCTGCTACCGCATTTGCGCTTGGCCAGAGCTGCGCATTAATTTCGAAATAAACGCTCTTAATGCCAGGCACGGGCACGGGACGGGGGAAGGAACCGGCCTGCATCGTCCGATATTGGCTTCGATTTGATGATGGCTCGTTAATTTGCGTTAACGATCGCCGGGTCTCTCCTGCAGAAAAACAAACAACGAAAGCATCGAATGGATCGTATCGGATCGGATCGGATAGGCTTTGGCTTTGGCTTCGGTTTTGCAGTCTTTCGTTCAGTCTCTCAGTCCGGTCCAACAAATTATCTCCTCTTTATGGCTATGGATCGGCTATGGGTATGGCTATGGAGGGGGTTCGGTTCTCCAACGGGATAATCGCCAGTGTAAACACGCATCAGTTTGCGTGCCAAAGACACGAAACCTTCAATCAGCCCCTCTGATCCGATCAACTGACCAACTGGCTGACTTAAGGCCAGGGCCAAGAGCCAGGAGTCAGGAGCCAGAAGCCGGCGTTAGGATTCGCACTGTTAAGCAAACAAAGTGGATGGATGGATGGACGGACGGATGGATGGAAACCCTCTGACAGGGAGGGTAACACTTGCAGAATGCTGTTCTGTTCTCTCCTCGACTCCGCATTCATTCGCCTCAAATTAAATGTAATTATTCTGGAGGCAAGAGTTGGGCTTTTATGTACTTGGCGCTTCCCCGGCCGGGCCTGGCCTGGCCGGGCCACAGTGCGGAAAAGTGAAAGTCCCTATTAAGGAGGAGAACTGGTTCTCAGAGCAGGTTCTTGGCCCCCAACCTGAGGGGGCAAGTTCTTGAACGGATCTTCTCAGAGATCTTTTTGCGTTTGCCAGGGCGTTGCTCTTCATGTCCCCAGCGAATTAGCATCGTAATACCCATTGAGTATCCCCACTTTAATGGCCGCACATTGTTGTGCTCGAGTTCTAATTACAATGGTTGGCGTTATAGTTGCACACACGCAACGCACGCAACGCGGCATATCGTTATGTCTTCATAAAGATGGCAATCATGGCTAAAAGCGCTTCGGGCCTGCCGAACGACCGACGAGTGAGCCATGTAAACTGGGCCAACACCGCCAGCCCCGCCATTAACTAGCGCTAATAACAGCGTTGAGGCCCCCAAAAAACCAACCGAAACAGCCATGTAATGCATGTGATTATAATTATTTTTAAATATATTGTGCACTGGCGACACTTTGCATGATTTTCTGCTCGACTGAATGATTAAGTCGGATGTGTATGGGATGGGTATGGGTTTGAGTATGGTTTCGTATGGTATGGTATGGGGATTGTGTGTGCACTCAATGGCCCTCAATGCAGACGTCGCTGGGCCAAACGATCTGTTAATAAACACCTTCCCAGGCTCAGTCGCCCAGTCGTAGTCCCTGTCGCAGTCTCGAACCTGAACCTGAATGGATGCATTCATTTGAGTGCCGCCGTTGTTGCTGCTGCTGCTGCTGATGAATGCTGCTGCAACTTCCACTTGGGGTCTCTGTGGGTCTCTGCTCTGCCCACATACTTCAGATGTATATGCATTATTTTAATGACAGGGCCCCGCTCTCTACTTGTGACGCACGCCTCAGACATTAAGCACGACAACGAGGACGACAACGACAACGATGATGACAGGCAGCAGCAGCAGCAGCAGCAGCAGGAGAAAACAACTCTGAGTCGCCGCCGAATATGTGAAGGACAACATCGCTGGGGTAATTGCAGGGCGACATTCACAATACACCAAAACGATAAAGGAAGGAACGAAGGGTGGGAGGCCTGCTGCAACCTCAAGCAGGAGCTTGCTTGCCTGCTTGATCGAAATTGTGGCAGGCTGCAAAGGCTGGCAAGCGGTCGTCTTATTATTGGGTCACCATACCCCCAAGAGATGGAAGAACATGGAGAACACAGAGCCCATGCAAATGCAAATTACACTTACAACCAGCAGTTGTTGATTTTGGCTTAATGAGTTTGTAGTTGAGTGTAATAATGGGTTAACCGTAGGCCAGGCCAGGCCAGACCAAGCCAAGCCAGGCCAGGCCCCTTTTTTGGCCTATATACTCGCAGGAGACACCTCAAATTATCATCGAAAAGGGTTTGAGCCTCTACAGTTTGAGAGCAATTGTTGGCCATCGTTGCTTTGCCACCGAACGCTAGGGGGCGCTGCTATTGATTTAGGGGTTGCTTGAAAGCGATTGGAAGATCAATAGCCTGATTGGAAATCTGGCGGGGTTGGAGAGGGGAGAAGCAATCGAATCGAATTGAAACGAATCGAAACGAAGGCAGAGAACTCCTTTAATTGATAGACTATCTGTCTGACCCCTGACCTCATACAATTTCATGCCTCAGTTGGGTCCGGCAGACAGCAGACAGACCGACAGAGCGACAAGCACACACATTACCCCCAGTCGAAGCTCCCATTTCGAAAAGCCATTAAAACGCCTCGCCGTACCCCCCTCCCCCTCACACGAGTAAACAAACAAACTAACCAAGTCAGAATCGTACCAGCACCAGAGGCAGCACCAGCACCAGAACCAGAACCCTATTACCCCCTGACGACCCCTCGGGCCAAAGGACAACCCTTTCTTTGCACACGGGGCCGTGGCAGGGGCAGGGGCTGAGCAGAGTCCTTTCGTCCCTTATGCGCTCTGTTCCTGTCAAATCGTCATGATTTAATGAAAAAATCAAGTGAAAAAAAACTTATTTGCATAGGGATATAATTTAGCATTAAACGGGCTATGGAAAAAAAGGATTTTCAAGCGAGATTTTGCTTTTTTTTTCTCTCCTTTATTATTCCTGGTTCTGTGTGTGTGTGTGTGTGTGTGTGTGTGTGTGTGTGTGATAGGAAATGGCTCATTCCTATCTCTCTGTTTGTCTGAGATTAATATGCCGTGCATCTGTCGGTTTGTTTCTGTGTCGTCTCTCGTTTGGAACCGGAGCTAGACCTCGAGGCTAGAGCTGGAGGGGATTGTCCCATAGATCTCTCTTTCCCTCTCTCTCTCTCTCACTCTTTCTATCTGGCTGTTTGGCCTGTCAGTTGGTTTTCTGTTTATCGCTTTCCGCTGCTACGTTCGTTGGTTTTTTTCTTCTCATTTCTCATTTCTCGTTTCTGGGTTTTTTGTTTTTTGAATGATGGTTGAAAATTAGCATGGATACGATTTCACTTTTTCTCTGTGGCTCATTCGCTCGCTTTTTTCCCTATTTTTTGGATTTTGGGTTAGCTGTTTGCTGTAATCGATAGGATTGGGTTTCGCGCGGGTTAACGAAGCGCAAAAGTGCTTTTTGGCTGGGTAGAAACGAGTACTAAACGAGCTCTATGGATCTCTATGGGGACGGAAGGAAGGACGAGCAGGTCAGACGAACGATGGAGAACTTCTTTGCAACTGTTGTTGTTCTGAGAGAGTTGCAAGATGGTTTTGAAAGTGTATTAGGAGTGCCACCAGAAGGTATGGAAATACAGAAATTGTAGTCTAATATGCGTGTGTTGTGCAGTTTCCTTTGAGCTGGAATCTTTCTTAAGGAATTGTAAAGAAATTTGAGAAATTTTGTATAATTTAAGGGATATTTAGTCCCGAATTTGCATACGTATTCTTTTGAGATTAGTTTTCTGGCTTTTTTCTTATCCAATCAATTCGAATGCCCATCTCTATGGCCACAAATCTCCAAAGTTCAATATTATCTGTAAGCCTGTAAGGCATTCGCAGGCTTAAGCCGTGTGCCGACTGATATATTTATTACCAACTTAAATTGCCTTCTAATTACAGATGACGCCTTGAAATTAGCATTTGCACGGGGCCCTTATCTTACCTGTCGAGTTCGGCTGCCACCCCCTGGGCAGTGCTTCCACAAACCTTCCACCCAGCTTACCGCACTCCGCACCCCCATCTTCACTTTTTTTTTGGGGTAAAAATAACATGAAATGGCCTGGCATTTACATAAGAAATTGGCTTGTAAAATTAATCCGCAATAAGCTCCCGTCCCAGACAAGACAATGCTGTTCGGTTTTTCAGTTTTTCAGTTCAGAAATTACCGTATTAGAAAGCAATTAGCTTTTGAATATCTCGCGCCCACTCAAGACTCACGACAATGGGTGGCCTGGCTGTGGGGGCGTGACAGATTACCATGAGAGAGACAGAGAGAGAGAGACAGAGAGGGAGACTCTGGACTCTTCCAGACTCCGCTCCGCGCTGTCTGTTCCTTTTTGGTCTGTCTGTCTGCTGCGCTAAAGACTGGAAATTAAATTTCCGTCAAGGCGTTGACGGTGACGTTTTGCCGTCGATTGGAAATTAAATTTGCCCAGCGCCGAGGCTGAGGCTCTGGGCCAAATCAAATATGGCCAAATCAGCAGCGATGTTGGCTGATAAACAAACGCGCTCGGAAGCCATTAAAAATTATCATTTGCGCATATTGATTAGGGACCCCATCGCCATCGCCACCGCCACAGCCTCAGTCAGAGCCTAAGCCAGTGCCAGACCCAGTTTCCAGTCGAAGTCCCAGTCTCAATCCCAGTCCCAGGCGAAGCTCCTGAGACATTGGATTAGGCCCAGCATCGATGAGACGGGGGGTTGGGGTATGGCGTATGGGCTGTGGGGTGGAGGTCCGATGGCAGTTGCTGTTGCTCTGTTTTTTTCCCGTTTATAGAAAACAAATATCGATTCCATCCCTTAAGCTTTGGCACCCACATCGCCTTACCCTCAATGGCGGCCAAACAAAGGAAATGAACACGCAAAAAAAAAACCACCCACCCACAGAGGCAAAGATTCCACCCCTCGAGCAGGCTGTGCCGTGCCGCACCGTGTCGTCTCCCCCGCCGCCTGACAACGCCAGACGATGACGATGACGAGGAGAAGTTGACTCTGGCAGGACTTGGTCTCTTGGCTCTGGCTCTCTGTGCTCATCCAGGCGGCGGGCGAGGGCAACCATTAAAATTTCGAAAATCCATCATTGGAAAAATGGTCGAAAAAAACACGGTACACATCAGGAAAAGCAGCAACAGCAACAACCACTTCCGTGGCCATGTTTTTTTTTTCTTCGTTCGTTCGCTTTTTTGTGGGTGCTTTGTTGAGGGTGTACGAAAGAGAGTGCTCGATGCTCCGATGCTTGGGAGAAAATGTCGATTTAATTTTTCAATATTCATAAATTTTTTTCTGCTTTTAAAGCTAATGTGGCACCCTAAGTTTTCCACCGATCTGTTATGTTGTAACGTACACTGTTTGGCCTCTGAAATGCCTTTGTTTTTCTGTCCAAAATCGACGGTGGAAAAGCCATAGTGCAACAGCCAGCGAGCCAAGTGTAAGCGAATTGCCGTCGGCGTGTGGGGTCCGGCCAAAAAGTGATTTGATTTTCTAATTTGCAACGAATTTTGGGTACTTTCGCCCCCCACCCCACCCCAGCCACATGTCTGGGCCCCCACTCTCATCTCTCTACTGTCTCTCAGAGAGAGAGAGAGAGACAGAGACTCCGGCTAGAGGGCAGCCATGTAAACACAAATCCAATCAAATAAACGAAATTAAGTGCCACGTTGATTGGAGGCAAATCTGTTTTTTCCCCGTATTTTTCAAGCCTCAATGATGACAATCAAGAGCGCAAATCAAAATCAAAATCAAAATCCAAGCCAAAAAATTACAGACAGACCCCGGAACGAGTATTTCTGCAAATGCTGCAAAAAAGAAGAGATGGATCGAAATGAATATTACTTTTCGTTCATTTTTTTGTAAGTAAGAAAAATGCCACACAAATTTGCATTAGGCACCTGTAATTTCCACAGTCCTGCGGGAGATCCTAGTCTCCCCAGGCACCGCCAGCCCCCCAGCCACAGGCACAGCCACAGCATACAGTACAGTCTTATCCCCAAAGGCAACGCCAGATGTGGGGCTGGGGGTGGAGGGGGATATTTTGATTGTTATTTGTGGGGACAGTAAAAAAGCCAACAATGTGCGGTGGTGCCTGGTGCCTGGCCAACTGTTGTTGTGGCCAAGGGCCCGGCCCACGCAAAGAGGAGGCGGACTGGATTGCGGCAGGAGACTGTGGCAGGACTCTGTGGCTTTTATTATAAGTTTGAAGGTAGCCCACGGAGAGAGATACCAAGAGAAGTAAAAGTGTGTGTGTGTCGGTGTGTGTGTGGGGGCAGATTGAAATGTGAAATATTTTTAAAAACCAATTTCGCTGAGCCTCTCGTGAAGCCCCGTTTTCTTCCCGTTTTTTTCCATAAAGAAAATTGTTTTTTATGAAAAAACAAAGGCACTCCCCCACACACCCCGTCGCCCAGGTTAAACAGCGATTCCCGTGGCAACGGTACAACAAAAACAACAAATGAAATGAAATGAAAGAAATTTTCAAATAATTGTTTGCCTTTCTCCCCCTTCCCCTTTCCCGTTCCCCGTCAATCCAGTCATCAGTCATTAGGAGAGAGAGAGTGTGGCTTAGTCCTGTTTGCTGTCATAACTTCACCTCATAATTAGAAGAGGGGACACCGACACCGACACCGAACAGAAATTGGCACACTTTTTGGCCAGGATCAGGGCCTGGCTCAACCCTCGCCGATTGGCAGACAAAAGAAAGGCGAAGGTGAAAGTGAAATGGCAAACAGCTCGGCAAACAACAAAGGGAATTAGCAAACATGACAGTGATAATGCTGCAGTGACAAAAGCGAGAGAGAGACGAGAGAGAGGGAGAGACGAGAGAAGGGCCGGCGACCCCTGAAAATCGATTCGATTTTGCGACTTAATTGCTTTGACATTTGACTCTGGCAATTTTTGTGCAGAAACGAGGATGGCAAATCGATAGGGGGTTGATCGGATCAGCCCCGGATCGAATTGGATCGGAAGGGTGTTTACACAAGAAGTGTTTAGGGGGATAATAGTTTGAGGATTTTGGCAAATTGTCTGGGCGTTGATTGATTCCAAAACCTGTTGATGCTTTGCGCAGAAAAATTCACAATCCACGATCCTGGCTGTGGCAAAAACTCCTCCTGTCAAACAGCTGCCAGTAAGAGGATCCACTCCTCCTCTCTCCTCTCATCTCATCTCGGGGACTATAATTTTCATCCTGGGAGTTTCTCACGGGCCTTTTTACACTTGCATTATGCATGAGATTTCTCTCCTTTGAGAGCAGAGAGGAAGAGGGAGTACGTGCCTCTAGCGGCAGTGTCGCGTCTTTTGTGTCCTCCTGGAAGGGCCTGCGTGACAGGAAGCAAATGTCCTGTTGTGTCACTCATATGCAAATTGCCAGGGCCAGGGACAGGGACAGGGCCAGGGACAAGGCATCCCTTCTTTTTACCCTGGCGGCATCATCATCTGCGTCTTATTAATTAGAATAATAATTAATAAGGCAACTCCTCGACGGCGCTGCACGTGCAACGTGCCAAAGGAAGAGGAAAAACGTCTTGCCGAGAGTGGCCTCAACCTCAACTCAACTCAACCCTTTGTGGCAGGCGGAGGAAGGATGCAAGGATGGCATAAATTAGTTCAGGGATACGTGGCAGGAGTACCTGTGTGCCCAGAGCCGAGAGCCGAGAGCCAAACCAATTAAATTACAAGCAAAACAGCAAATGATGCGTACTTAAACACGTCGACGTGATGTGAATCAGGAAAGGGAAAGAGTAGCAGGAACAGGAAAAGGAACAAGTAACAAGCGCAGGAACAGGACCATGAACAGGCCTCGAAAGTGTAACCAAATATGATTTTCCACGACCCACGACCCAGGGCCCAAGCCCAAAGCCAACGTCAAGGGGTTAATGGAAAACTCAATTTGAATTTGCATATAATTTATATTTAATTTAAGAGTTTTTCTACCACTGGAACTGCTGCCCTGCCTGGCAGCCACTGATCCTGCCACTGCCACTGCAACTGCCACTGCCTGGGGTGGTACGGGGCAGCTGTCGAGTCACGAGTCACGAGGCGACCTTTCTGTGTCTCTCTCTCTCTTTGAGTTCCAGCTTTTTGGCCAATTAATAGACAACATTTTTACTTTGACTACAATGCTTTTTCCACCAAAAAAAAAACTGAAAAAAGAGGAAAAAAACCGAGAGTGATAGAGGAAAAAAATGAAAACCTTTCAGTGTGCACACTTCCTGGACAGACAACCACAGCAACAGCAACAGCAGCAACAACAAAAAGGACGCATCCACATCCTGTTCCAGCTGCCGATACTCCTGCCGCTTCTGCCGCTGCCGCTGCTGCTGTGTATGCAAATTTTTCGGTTCTAACCTTTTTTTTACAATGTTTTTTCTTTCCCATGTTTTTCCCCTGGTTCTGGTTCGAGTTGATGGAAAAGTGAATGAAGCAAGCGTTTTGTTGTCTCCGACAATATGTAACTGACACTTGAAGGGGTGTTAGAGCAGCATTTCGATGTTGAAGCCGCGATAAAAACCCAGAAATCCAGTCAATGGGAAACAATCTCTAATGTAAAAACTCCATTAGGCAGTTCCTGCAGTACCACCGCTCTTCCTGCGCCCGCTCCTCCCCCTGCTTTTACCGCTGCTGCTGCTTCTGCTGTCCCGCTAAAAGTTGTCGCCTGTTTGATGATTCTGTGCAATGTGTAAGCCTCTGATTTATGATGTCCCCGGCACTTTCAGGCCGCAAAAATATACACTACAAGCTCTTCAAAAAATATAAAAAGTAAACCCAAACATTTTCTTCCAAAAAATAAATAAAAAAAAAAAACCGAAAGGAAAGGAAAGAAATCATCAGCACGTGGCTGAGCCAAATTGATATGCGCCATTAGGGTGGCTGGAGAAAGTGATTAGAGAGGGAGCAATAGAGAAATGTAGAAATATCTACAGGATGCGAGAGAGACAGAGCGAGAGAAATGCTGAGGGAGGGAGTGGGTGGGAGAAAGTAAAGCCTCCTGTTCGAGAGTATATATTTTTTGTGGATTTTCTTGGACTTGAGACACGTGTGTGTGTGTGTTTGTGTGTGTGTTAGCCAAAAGTTTAAAAACTGTACAGAAATTTAGAAAAAATGTTGTGGGTTTTCTTTTGGGTTTATAACGAATTTGGATTGCGCTGCAATTTGGATGAAAATTCAATGAAGAATTTAACTTCAGATCCCTGCATATTCTCTCATCTAATATTACGTCTCATTTATCAATTTCAGATCTGAATAAACAGCTTAGATATATCCCAATATGGTAAGTGCATTTCATAGATCTATCATTTCCTTTTTTGAATGAAGCCCCGAAACCGAAAGTCCTTCAAGAAAGTCCTTCGCTCGTCAGGGGAAACATTCAGCGAATATGGCGACTCATGCCGACTTCCTTGAGAGGTTTCGAGAGGTTGGATGTTGGGTTTTTTTTGGGGTGGTGGCGGCAGCACCTTATCCATAAGCAATGATGAATAACGGTGCTTACGCTTCGGACATTTGATTAATGATGCGTTTACCGACCTCCTGGCAGCCACCGCTTACCGCCTCCCCCAGCCACAGTCCTGCGCCCGCGCACTCAATTCTCAACGCCATTTTTTTGTGGATTCTTAGGAGATGAATACAGGAGGAGGACATCGTAGGAGTGGGTGGTGGCAGTGGGAGTGGCAGTGGGTGGGAAGACACTATTTCGGGGAATGTTTCCAGTGCGTTACAGTGCGGTGCGCGCGAGAGGTTTTTTCTTTTTGTTCTTTATGCCACCCGCCCCTCCCACGCCGCCCCTCGCCGGACATAACTTTATTTTATTAGCACTACGTGGCAATCTGCTGGATTTGTGCGGCATTAAAAGACAATTTTTACAACTTACCAGCGATGCTTTTTCATACGTTTTTTTCCCCTCATTTTCCTCATTTACTTGTGGCCACTGCTTTCCTTTTGGTTTTTTACTATCCTATCCTTCATAGAGTCTCCTTCTACAGAAGCAGGAGAAGCACGGCCATCATCATATTTTTTGTGGTGCCATAAAGGGCCGGCTGTTTATTAAATTCTTGCTGAGAAGTTCATTAGACAAAAAGCAAAAATTAATCAGCAGCTTTTGCAGTCATGAGTCCATGGGTTCGTTCATGTTTCAGGGCAAGCAGAAGGGCGGGGGGTGGCCAGGGGAGGGGCGGACTACAGATGCTATTGGCAGTGCACGCTCATAATCGGAGGGCATCATTTTTCCGGGAAAGCAGGCTACTGCCTGCAAGGACATTGCTTTGTAAAAGGACGCCTCAGGTACCCACAGGTTCTCCGTAATCTATTTACTTGCTGCTCCAATCAAGCTTCAATCAATACTCTATACATATTTTCCAAAAGGTGTTATATTCTTTGATAATCACAAATAATTATGTAGCTAATGAGTGTCAAAGCAATAGTATAGTATAGGGAATAGTTTTTGCATTTAATCAACGATTTATTTAATATTTCTGTTTTTCTGCTTCCAATTTAGCTCTCATAGCCCAGATATGTGATTAGCATCATGCTGAAGCTATAGATTCCCTTGGTCAGCTGCAGGGCCGTGTTCATGGACAGCGGCATCACATCGGCGGCGGTGAGGGAGATCTCGTGCTGAGACTTGGCCAGCATGAGGATGAACAGCTTCTGCTCCTTGACGGGCAGCTCGTACCACAGACAATTCGCGTAGATCTCCGTGTTGAAGTCGTCGTTCTGCCAAAACGGAATTAAGCTTGAATGAAAGTCACCAAAATGCATAAGAAACTCTCACCGAATTCTCCACGATGGTGCCCAGGCCACAGAAGGTGTACATGACTATGAAGGTGTACACCAGATAGATAGGGGCTCCGGGCCAGACGCCAATGAAGATGCAGGATATAGTGCAGAGAATACTCACGCAATTGGTGGACAGTTGGACAAACAAAACGATCCTGTAGATGCGCTCCGTGTCCCGGAGAATGCTACAAAAAGAGAAAGCTAAACTTTGAGGGAAAGTTCCTTCAAAAGGAGTGGGCACCCACCTCACATACTGCTGATGCCAGGCCAGCAGATCCCACAGGAGTTGCCGCATCTTTTGGTAGTCCTGCCGCTGCACGGCCACCTCATTGAACTCCGTAAGCTTCGCATTGAAGATATCCTTCAGCGTGGGCACGTTGGTGATGAACAGGAAGAGGTACATGTCGCCGCCAAAGTTGCCGAATCCGCCAAAGGCCAGGAGCATCACGTGTATCGAAATGAGCACCATGTAGCCACCATCCGTGCTCTCGTCGATCAACGGCACCCGGAACTGCATCACGAGCATCTTCCTGTGGTAGAAGATCAGGTAGAAGAACGGATAGGCGATCAGGCCGCCCACCAGCACGATGTACACCCACATGAAGGACATGAGCATGTGCCACGTGGTCTTGATGCGCCGCTCCAGGCACTTACTGTAGTCCCCGCCCCGCTGCTCGTACTCCCTGTAGATGGCCTCGAACGTGGTCTCCACATGCCGCATCACAGAGGCCATCCTGGCGGTGACCAGCAGCTTGGTGAGGCCCTGCAGGGCTGACCCCACCATGGCGAAGGCCTGCAGGATAACGGTGAGGTCACCCTCCAGGACGACGCCCATGTACACCGTGTAGACGGTGCAGCCAAAGTAGAAGAAGATGGCGCCGATCACCGCGTAGGTGAGCCACCACATGTGATAGTCCTCGGGAATGATGTCGTTGCCGCAGAATCCCACACAGAAACGAATGGTGCGATTGATCTTGCAATACCTCTCAAAGGGTCCTTCCGACATGGTCTTTCCAGAGAGAGTTGTATCTGGTTTCCGACTTGTATCTATTAGAGTTCTGCTAGGATTATGGGACTTATCGCCAAGAACCCACCTTTTATAGGCCATCACTTCTGACAGTTTGTGTCAAAACATTGACAAGTTAATGAAAACAATTAGCCAAGCAATCGATTTATCGATTCTATATACATGTGTATACCACATTCCTTCCCCCTCTCTGGCTGTTTTCGAACGACTTTATGCATGAACACATCTGACACTCCTCCCAAGAACTCCGCAAAGGAAAATCTCCACGCAATTGATTTAATATAAAATTTTTTAATAAAAAAACCCAAAAAACGAATGAAAAACAAAGAATGTAAACGAGAAAAGCGAGTGGCAGACACAGAGACAGCGAGACAGAGAGAAGAGAACAATTTATATCTATTTACAGAGCGCACGGGGCCCGGCCCGGCCCGGAGTCTGGGAGTGCGGGAGTCCTTGTGTCCGTGTCCTTAGCGCGGAAATTTCGGAGCAGGAAGCAGGAAGTGCCCGTGGGGGAGTGCCAGGGGGGCGCAGCCGAAGCAATGTGTAAGCGCCTAAGCTTTGGGCCAACAACTAATAAAGGCTATCAACAACAGTTCAAACAGCAAAAGCAGCGGCAAAAGCAACAACAACATCGCGGAACAATGGGCCCAAACATCAGAAAAAGAAAGCAAAACGAACGCAACGCACTCAAGTGAATATTTTCTCATTTTCCTCTCTTGCATTTTCGGTTGAGTTTTTCGCTTTGAAGTTTTGACATTTTCATAAAGCAGATCCTGCAGCCAGAAATTTCCTCCACATTCGGGCCTTTATTTTATTTTATTTCGGATTTTTTTGGATTTTTTTTTCGCGTACGTTTATTTTTATACGCATTTTTTTCGATCGAAAATCCAGGCAAACAAAAGTAAAAGCCCACCCCTGAAGGAAGGTGTGGCCTGTGGATAACAGAGAAAAAAACGACCCTCACAGGCCTACCCCTGAGACACAGAGCCAGAGCCAGAGACCACCCCTCCTGCTGCCTCGTACCACTCCTGTAGTCATCCAAGGAGGCATCCAAGGAAAAACGGCAGCTTAAAGTAGCCAAGGCAACAATTTAAAGACGCCATCCGGTCGGGGACAGGGACTGGAGCACGGACACGGGCATTAGCTGGCCCACAAAATTACTTGCTCGTTAGTTTTCCAGGTGGCCCGCCTCTCCTCTCTCTTTCTCTTTTTTTCATCCCCTATAAGCCTACTCCCTCTGACTGAAGAGTGAGAGAGAGATGGAAGGTGGGCTGTCCGCACGCTTATTTCCAGCCAAAACTTCCTGTTCTGCTGTTCCGCTTCCAGTGGAAAGTGCGTAACATTATGCAGCCGCTGAACGCCAGGCGGCGCCACCTTCCAGGGCGCGGAGTAGGGACAGTCCTTTCCTTGGTGTCCGTCCGCCGCTCCTTCCTTGTTTGTCTCTAATTATATTTTAATTTGCACAATCTTCTTCCTGTTATTATTTCTGTTCACGGCAATTGCCTCGAAGTGTTTGCACTTCTCATCCGCTACGCTCTGCTCTGCTCTGCTCTCCGATCCGATCCGAAGGAGGAAAATAGAAGTGCCAGGCGAACATTTTAATTGCAATTATGCCAGGGGGAGGTGGAGGTGGAGGGGGAGCGCTCGTCCTTGCCGCAGGGCGTTCTGTTTGGCACGTAGCCCGTGCCGCAGCTCCCTTCTTGAATGGACACTAATTATTCCCGGCCGTGCCACGAGAAATTCATGTCAAATCTTGGCCCACGACTTTCTTCCGGCGGGGAAGGGGGAGGGGGGTAGGTAATTACATCTGGGGTTTGGAATGGAAGGAAATTGAGCGAGTGCACAAATTTGGAATTTTAAACAGTCCAAACGGGACACGGGACACAGGACACGGCTTCGGGTCAGCTTAAAGACTCCTTGGGTGCCTGCCGTACCCCCTTCGGCAACCGAATGTTTTCCTTGCAACTGAAGATCCAATTTGTTGTCGGAGAAGGAGGAGGAGGCAGAGGAGGATGCCGGGCAACGAAAACAAGTCACGTACAGCCCAGCTCATTTCCTGTGCCACAAAAGGTGTCAAACGGATGTAGGCAACGTGCCGCGTATGCTCAATGTCCTGCCGGTAGCAGGACGGGAACGGGCACGGGAATGGGAATTGAGGGGGGAATTGGGGTTTCTTGCTGCCCGAATTTGGATGCGTAATCAAAAGGGAAGCCGCGCCCCAAATTCGGGCGAACTTTAAACGTTTCTTAATTGTTAAACTGCCTCGGGGTGCCCCTGACGGCGACACTCGCAGGACTCCAGCAACCCAGACGATGGTCCACAATTAAGCCAAAGCAAAAAAAAACAAAAAAACTGCCAAAAGACAAGAAAAACAAGGACCAGAAGAAAAACACACAGAGAGAGAGACAGAGAGAGAGAGAGAGACAGAGAGAACGCTCTGGGAAATGCGCTGGAAGCAAACGCACGCCATGTTAATTAATTTGCCAGGACAGGACATCCGCCAGCAGCAGCAGCAGCAGGCAGAGAGTGGGTGGCGAGTGGGTGGAGAGTGGGTGGGCAGGGGCGAGTGGGGAGCATGTTTATTTTATGCCGTCGCGCTTAAGTGGTAAGCCCCATTAACAACTGCCTGTCGTTTGCCCGGAAAATAATGGCGTTAGATCATCATCGTCGCCGTCGCCGTCGTCGTCGCCTTGGCCCACACTTTTTCCTTTCCTGGTCTGGTCCTGGTCGTCATTTGAGCGGAGAAAGCTTTCAGCGTAAATTGTTGGAAATTAAGAAATGTTCTCCCATGTCCCCTCCCCCGCAACAGTCCGTCCGTCTGTCCGTCCGTCCACCCACTAGGATGTTTTCTTACGTTTTGTTTCCTTCCTTCTCATATTTCATGGGATGTTCCCGGGGTTCTGTTCTCTGTTGTTTTATGGCCGCCATTTGCTGCTGGTTCTGGTCCTGCTTCTGCTCCTGGTCCTGGTCCTGGCCCTGGAGTTGCCATTGTTAATGTCCTGGCAACCGCAAATGGCGCCACCCATGTCCTGGGTGCTGTTTTTTTTCTTCTTGCCTCTGTTTTCCTTTAATTTAGTGAACGTCTTGGCCGGGGGGCCGGAGCCGCCCAACAATAATTAGATGTAACGGATATTGTAATTGGTGTTAAATTGCGTCAGAGGCCGTGTTAATGTTTGTCATGCTTGTGGTTTCCAATTGTGCGGTGGGGGGGGGGGGGAATATCCTGCCGGAGGATGGCGATATATCCACTTCATTCTGTGGGGATTATTGTGTGGGTGACGCTGGCTGACGTTTGTTTTCCCTTTACGGACTGCTTGCTTTGCACAGAGAGAACTTCACACGGCAAGGACTTAAGACAAACTGAGCTTCTACCTGGGGATCCTGGGAGAAATCTTTGCCACTGCCGCCTGTCCCTACCGCCTGCCTCCTGTCCCTACCGCCTGCCCCTGTCGCTGTCTGCCTGCCCAATTAGCATGACAATGGAACAATATGACTGAGGGAAAGGGTTTACTCAACATCACGAGATCCAGTTTCCTGACAGGATGCGATGATTGAAACGCTTATGGAAAAGATTGTACAGATCCAAAGATTTGAATATGAAATGCAGGTCTCAAAAGAGCAGCAGCAGCAGCAGCATCGCGTGTGAAACGATTTACAAAAACTATTTGGAAAAAATTCAATTTACGGCCAGACAAGCCACAAAGGAGCAAAAAGTTTTGTGGCCACTGCCTTGGTCCTTTCTCCCCCTCTCTCTCTCTCTCTCTTGCAAGAAAATTTCTGGGCATAAATCACATGAGATAATTTGCATAAGTTGGCAGCACCACAGAGAGCCAGAGCCACAGCCACAGCCATAGCCAGGAATGTTTATGGCCTTTTCGCTTGGCCCGCTCCAGAGCCACGCCCCTGCCCTGCCCTGCCATGCCATGCCATGCCCTGCTTCTTCTCATTCCCTTTGGTGGGTCTCTAATCAAATTAGCAACAGTTAACCGGAAGTGCGAAAATCCGCAAGCACTTTTCCATCCTCCTTGTTGATGTTTTCCCCCTCCCCTCCCATCCCATCCCCCCGCTTTGCTACATTGTTTGCCGTGTTTTGTTTATTTGTTGGCTTTGTTGCAATTTCCAGGGATTTCTGCTGCATTGTGTGGTGCGGTGCAGTGTGGTGCATTTATTTGGATTTGATTGTTGCGATCACACAGCGGGTAGGCCCTTGCCCCTGCCACACTGCCACACACTGCACCCTCTGCGGCCATTCTCTCTGTGTGATTTTTGCATTTCGGATAATTTTGCATTTTGCATTTTGAAATTTGCATTTGAATGATGCTCGCGTGTGCGTCGGTTGCATGAATCATTCATGCTGCTGTTGGCACTGCCTCTGCCTCTGCCTCTGCTTCAGCCGACTGATGATGATTCAAGTATCGATTTGCATTGATTTGCATTTCAATTGCAGTTTTTCGACACTTTACAATGGATTATGCTGCTGCCTCTGCTGCTGCAGTGTGATTTATTTATGGGCCAGAACAGGCCAGGCCAGGCATTACATATCAAGTGATTTGGCTTCTATTCTATCTGTTGTCAATTGTTGCTGTTTTGATAATGAAGCTTTGTTTTTCATTGTGTTAACCCCTCTAACGATGGTCCTTGAATACTGACATAGATACAAACACACACACACACACACAAAGCCGGAGCCAGAATTATGCCTTAAAGCAGTTAAAGAGCTACCAATCCCGAGTCGCAGTTGCAGTCCCCGAGTCCAAAGTCCAGAATCCAGAGTGTAATAAATCATCGCGGAAATTACAAAACAATATGCAGCACACACAAAAATCTGCTGCAACATTTTCTGCGCTTTGGCTGCGGGTTGTCTCCTGTCGCCCGATTTTGTATATTCATTTTTTACACCAGTCTCTCTTTCCCTCTCTCTCTGCCTCTCTGTGTGGCATGCAAAGTGAGTTGCCGGCCCGAACATATTGCAACGAACTACAGGAAAAATTCCAAACGCATCCGCGGGTCGACCCTGCGCCAGCATACAATTCCACTAACAAGTGGCCACAGGAGGAAAACCTGGAAAAAACATAGGAAAATAAAAGGGAAATGTGGCTAAAAGAGAAACGACTTGCCGAATACCCTTTTAGGGTTTCTTTTCGACTATTTCTTAGTACTACTACTATCTATTATATAAAGAGATATACCCCTAAAAGAAGGGTTTTTACACACTTTCTAGAGGATAGACGGACACTAGAATATAAATGCCATTGTTACTGCTGCAGAATATATGCCCCCTATATGTTCAATCTCTGGATTACCATGCCCTTTCATAGGGTATATGGCCACATATACATACGTACATATACCAGTATATAATAAAAAGAGAATTTCTCCAACCGACAGCACCAAATCCGTTGAATATTGGGTATGCAAATTAATTTTTTCCTTACCTACAGAGCCTACCCTCAGCCTGCAGCCTGCAGCCTCCACCCTCCAGGCTACTCTCCCCCCATCCCTGGTGCCCTCATATGATGTGCTGTGCCAGCATTTTGTTGCAGATCAGCGGTCGACGACGCGTCATGTCAGGACGAGTTCCGATGGGCCTCGAGCCCGTCGACATCCGGATGCGGAAAACGGTAGCAACTCTAACAGGAAAAAAATGGGTAAAAAATAAACTGGAAACTGGAAAAGTGCGAGAGCACAAAAAAATGAGAGAAAATTACAATGGACGTGCATAAAATCAGCCGCAAATGGCATTTTTTTTGTTTAACAGATGTGGCATAGGAGAGTGCTAACCTTAGAGGAAAATAAAGGACATTCTGCTACGAATCCTGATACGAATAAAGTTATGCGATTATAGTTAGTGGCCTCCAATCGGCAATGAAACCTGTAAGCCCCGTGTATTCAAATGGAATCTCATCGAAAGAGGGTGAAAAAACAAGTAATTTATGAAATATAATGGCCAGGGATCAGCATTTCGTATGATAAATACAAAAGATTTCCCATTCCATGCCATTTCCCTTGAAAACCGAATAAAGAAAACCCTCAAGAAATTCTTCGGGAAAACAAAACACCGAGTGGGGGGGTGGGAGAACAGTAGTAACAAAAATTTGACAGTTTCCCAAAAAAGAAAAACCAAGAAAAACACAGTGCCCTGGCCACGTGTACAGCTGCCCAGAGGACTCACTCCCCACTCCCTGCCGCCCGCCGCCCGCTGCCCGCCCCCAACCCTCAACAGATCCTGGACCGACCACGAACATTTACAAAAGGCGTGCAAAATTTATAGAGGCACGCATTAAAAAATCCGCCGGGGCACGCTCGACTAACTGCTGCCAAACGCGCCCACGGCGCTGGCTATAACTGTGGCGGGGAGTTACGAGAGTTTCTTCTTTTTCCTTTTTTTGGACCGCAGTCCTGTGCCAGTGTCCTGTGTGTCCTGTGTGTCCTGTGTTGGGCCCCCACCCCTCCAGCTATGAATAAGCGACAGGACAATATATTTACGCAACTTCTTATGCTGCTGCTGCCTGCCTGCCGCCTTCCTGGGTGGTTGCTGTTCGAAAACAGAACTCAAGTGCTGTCGTTGTCCTTGCTGCTGTCCTGCCACTGCCACACAGCCACACGGCCACCGCCCACCCCCCTCTGTGTGCAGCATCTTGCCCCATTCGGTTGTGGCAGTTATCTTTTGGGTCCTGCTGGGGCGAAAAGAAATGAAATTGTTTACTCCACTGTCATATGCACGTGAGGCAATGTTGGTGGCGGCGTCTCTCCTTGCGGCATGGTCCCTGTCCCTGTCCCTGTCTCTGTCCTTGTCCTGTGCTATGCTGTGGCTATCAAAAAATGGGAACTTTTTCCTGCTTTTTCCTGTGTGTGTGTGTGAGTTTTCTTTTCGGGCGAAAAACTCAACGTAATAATTCTTTTCCGCTTGGATAAGACGCGGACGGCTGAGGTACAGGGGGGGTGGAGAGTGGGTGCGGGGTCCGTGCCTCGTAATTGTGCGCAATTTCAGTCGGACATGTCCTCTGTCTTGAGTCCTTGAGCTTAACTGTCGCTCTGTCTATGCTCTGCCGCTCTCTCTCTCTCTCTCTCACACTCTCTCTTTGTGCAGCGCCATTTTCTCTTTTGGTTTCCACACACACACACATGCCACACATGCCGCTGCTGGCCCGCCCTCTGTTCCACCATTATTCATGGGGCTTATTAAGGGACTAAGTAAAAATAAACATCACAGTCCATTTAACCGATTTCAATGATGGAAAAAAACAACAGCAAAAGCAAAGTCAGGCCAGGCCTGGCCTGGGGAAAGCCCAGAGCGGATCATAAAATAAATATTTATAATCATAACAATGTCCTGGACGCTGCTTGCTGGTTGCCGCTTGCTGGTTGCTGCTTCGGGGGCGAGTCCGTGTCCAAGTCCAAGTCCACAGAGAAGAACCCATCTTGATGATGAGCAAACAATCGAAGAGCGTGAGCATTTTTAATTTGCAAACAGCGACCAAGAGGCAGAGAGCGAGAGAGAGAGGGGTATTCGAGCGAGACTGCAGCAGAGCCACTCATTAAACCTAAACCGCGTATTAGCAGGCCATAAATACAGGATGTGTGTGCCCCCAACGGATCCGCAGTCGGATCGGATCGGATCGGATCTGTGGCTGTAGCTGTAGCTGGTTCTTAAATATGATAAATGCCGCGTATTGCATTACAATTGGATTTAGGGCAGAGCCCCCCAAAGACAATAAATTAGTGGCGGACACACAACGATAATTGCACACATGCAGCGCTGCACAACAACAGCAAACACAAAGGCCGACTGCACGGCCAGAGAGAGAGAGACCCATAATTATTGGCGAGGGAAAGGGAGCAAAAGTTTTGCCAAATTTATACAAATTCCTGGCTGGATGGCTGGCTGGAACTACTGGAGTTTGCTCTTGCCACTGCCATGTTTTCGGGGGAGATGTGTGGCACAGCAGCAGCGCAGCTAGTGGAACGTGTTTCCAGAGCAATTACTGGGGAGGGGGGGGTGCTCTCTCTCTCTGTGGCACTGGCTGTGGCTCTGTCTCTGGCTCTTCGCATCATTATTATGGGCAGCGTGGCACCGCAATTATGTCGTCCAATTAATATCAACACAGCGGGAGTCGGGAGTCGACTCGGAGTCCAGTGAATGCATTTTATGCATAAGCTATTTATGAAATTTATTGTCTTAAATGGCCAACGGTAGTCGCTGGCGGTTCCCCCAAAAGACTCCACCCCCCGCCCCCCGTCCTCTGTGGGGACGCGACCACCCGGGGCATATGCAAAAGGCTGCTACCTCCTGGTGCCCCCGCCTGTTGCCCTCCTGCTGCCTGTTGCTGCCTGCCGCTGGAAACTGTTCAAATCGATTTCGATTTCGTTGTTGCTAAAATGCTAAAGAGACACCAGGGCGGGGCCCGAGACAGAGAGAGAGAGACAAACATCCATCAAGCTGTCAATATGGCCATATGCAATTGGAGCCCGAGACATAGCAAGGTGTCTGCATAATTATGAGCAGTAACTGCGGGCCAAAAACTTGCTAAATTTATTATAATTTCCACACTTTGGGCCAACGTCGGTTTTCAGCCCGGTCACGTTTGTGTCAGTGTCATTACATTGATAGACGTGGCCCAAGCCGAACCGAGCCGAACGCATGGCAACGCAACGCAGCTGCCAGCACTGGAGCCTCTAGGCCAGACACAGACACAGACCAGGACCAGGATAGGGACCTGTGTCTGTGCCTGCCCTGCCTGTGCCTTTTAATTAACAATAAAGTTGAAATTTTTATTACGCAAATGCAACTCTTTAATCCCGCTGGGCAACTAGTTTTGCACTTGAATGGTCAGTGTCCTGCCCTGCTCCTGCTCCTGCCCAGATCCTGCGAGTCGTGACGTTTATTAAATTACGCATTCAGCTCGTTTCGCACACAATGAATCTGCAGCTGCAACTGGAACTGTGCCACAGATCGCACACAGGATAAGCTTATCCTAGGCTCCTGCTCCTGCCTCTGCGGCTTTTGTGGCTGCCACTTATCGCACATGGAACTGCCGCTGTCGCCTGTCCCCGTGTCCCCCCTAATTGAATTTGCAAGTAACCGAAAATGGGTGGAGTGGAGTTGCACTCACACTCACACTCACATGCTTTTCTCATCTTATTAACATGTTAAGCCGCACATTGTAATTCATTTTTATATAAAAATTACAGAAATATACAATATACGAGTATATACATATTTCGCACACGTGAAAGTCAAAGAGGGTCCTGTACTGGTCCTGGCCTGCCCTGGGGTGTCAATGGCGACATGCTGATGGATTACAGGCAAATTACTGCCAGCTCCGCCATAAATTTCGATGTGCTTTTAATGAATTTAATGGCCTGAGACATGCTGGACGAGGCAGGACACTGCTCCTCCTGCTGCTGCTCCTGCTGCTGCTGCGGATAATACTATGCGTTGAAAGGATCGGATCACCAATGAAAGCTGGTTAGCCAGATGGAAAAGATATGTAGACTTGCACTGTACTGTACCTACAGGTTCAGGGGTTCAGAGAACTCTACGATGGGGGAGGAGGGAACGGGAATGGGAATGGGAATGGGAGAGCGGGCTTCAACCGGAAAGCGGCGGTCATTAACAATGATAGATTTTGCTTTTAGTTCTTGGACTTTTTGCATTCGAAAACAGTGATAATTATGCCTGAAAATGCATTTTGCATTAAGTTAATTATTTTCCATTCCATTCCATCGTAGAGCCCAAACCCCAGATGCCTGCACCCGGAACAAGCAGCGCTGTCTCTGACTCTGGGACTGCGACTCTGGACTGGGACTGGGACTGAACTGACTTTATGGCCGGGTTGCACGCACTTGTCGGGGCGGCCAGATAATGGCCGTTGATAAGGGCGAAAGCCCTCAAAGTGCTCTCGTATCTAGTTTGATAGCAGCGTGGCAACAATGTTGCATGTCAGGCAGAGGCAGTGTCAGTGGCAGTGACTGTGGCTGTGGCAGGATAGGTTCAGGTGGTATCGCCTAATTATGGGCGGACTATCGCTCATCAAATATGCAGTTGGCAGAACAGCAACAGCAACAGGAAGATATACGAGTGGAAATCATGAAACGAGAATGGTACTGCGACTGCGACAGCGACTGCGGTGACTGGTGACTGGTGCTCTGTGTGTTTGGGGTAACCCCTGCAATTAGCACGTTGTATTCCCGATCGGATAAATTGAATTTGCTAACCGCCCGCCCCCAGATCACCCCCACACCCCCTCTTGGCAAGGCACAAACACACACAGAAACCCAACACGAGGTGAGTTTTCTTTACCTTACCTGCCGCAGATAGATTGTCTCTGCGTGTCTCTCTCTCACTCTCTCTCTCTTTTGGTGTCTCTCTGGCGGCCCAACAAATCGATATGCGTTTTGCATGAGGAGCACATCCACATGCACATCCACATCCACATCTATGTACGTTCCGTACTTTTCCGTCCGGAGTCCCCAGTTGGAACACCCGTACCCGTACACATCCTGGCCATCCTGATAGCATGACGACATGGCAAGGCGCACAGGAAACCGGGCATGGGGCATGCGACGACGGGGCATAATAATGCCAGACGCGACACCGACGACGACACAGACCCACCGGTCCCAGAACCATAACCATAACCAGGACCAGGCCCAAACCCAAACCCAAGCCCAGAGTGCGAGTCAAAGCCGGAGCCAGTTGGAATCCCCAACTGCGGGCACACACTGGCGGGGCAACTGCTGCTGCAAAACGAACTGCTGACTGGCAACGTTAAAACCGGTAAATCTTCATAGAGTTTGCTGCGTGTGTTGCCCTGCGATGTTTTCGCTGTCCCATGGCAGAAGGAGAGCGAAAGGCCATATTGGTTCTCTGGTGGGGTTTGCCCCGCTCCAAAGAAGACGAAAATATAACACGAAAGTTCATTTTTCCAGTATTACCTTGAAATTTCAACTGAAGCTTATGATAGAGGCCAGGGTAAAAGGCAAAACCAATGGACAATATAGTGGATAGAAGTACGCAGATCGCAAAAGAAGAATTACCAAGGAATAATGGGAGTTGCTGGGAGAACAAATGATCTCAATAGCAGATCGAAATGGAGTTGAAAGTATATTTATGATATAAAATGAGATTTGATTAAGCCGCAGACTCCAAGTTAGCTCAGAATATCTATTGCCAGTTTTCAATGGATCATGTGGAGAATATCCATAAGAATGCACATATTTAAAATCGATTATATATCAGACAAATCCTAATCAAAGGAAATACTAATCATAGGAGCAGATCTTGAAAAGAAATCAAAGTAATTCAGAAGCTAACACCACACTGCAGCATTTTGGGATGAAGGGAGATAAGCAAGGAGTAACGGCAGCTGCTTGCAGCATAAACAAATGATCTTGACACGTTTAATCATGTCTTGATTATGATCTACACCTATGATCTACGCCTTTCTTTTTTGAGTTCTCTTTTCTGGGTACAAGTACCATTCCGTGTATGAATGATGCTTGATGGTAGGGTATCTAGTTGTCATTGCGATTCACTCTGGTGTTTCTCGTGTTTGCCATCGCCGGGCAGACAACATTGCCGCTGCCATGTGCCGACGATGAGGGTTTATTTCATGCTTACTTTGGCTTTCTTTGCCAGCCGAGAGCCCAGAGCCCAGCCTAGCCCCCCCAATGCTAAGCCCAGATCCGCCAAACATCCCCCACCTTAAAACCACCCCCCATACCAGAACCTCGCCATTCCATTCGTTTTGTGGGGGTGCGGGGCTCTGGTTTGCTACTTTTGCACATTCTTTTCAATTTTAGCGGCGACTTTTGGGGGCGGAGAAGGAGACTCCTGCTACGGCGGCCGCCCGCCCCTCGCCTGGGTTGGCTGGCTGAACTGACTTGGCCGAGGCATTTTCTTTTGCAAAACTTTTGCAATTTTCTATTAAAGCAATACACACATGGACGTGTGTGTATGTGTGGTGCCGGTGGTGGTGGTTTGTTCGTCTCTTTCTGTGTGCGGGGTTTCTGTGTGTTTGTGTGCGTGTGTGTGTGTGTGTGTGCGCGCGTGTGTGCGAGGGTTTTTCCTATTTTCCATATAAAATGGTAAATTTTCTTTATGTGGCCTTTGTTAGTTTTTCCACCCATGCGAAATGCTTTCATACCGCCACCCCCTCCCCATCCACTCCCAACCACCACGTTCACCCATCCCCGGCTTCTAACTCTCGCATTTATTCAGCAAATTCTGCAAATGTATTTACAAGGAGCTTTCCTGCCGCCCTCCTGCCGCCCTCCTGCAGCTCCTGCTGCTGCTCCGGCCGTGCCGCCATGTTTGTTCGTTCGCAACCTCAAAACTTTGTGTACGCATTTTCCCCAAATTGCGTGGCATTTTCATCTTTTCAGATCCGAGAACTTTTTGGCTTTGAAAAGCATTCGGATAGAATAGATAGTTTTTCCCTGGCTTTTGCTGTGGCATTTGCTTTTAACAGAATTTCCCCCAATTGGTTTCCCATTTCCCATTTTAAAGCTTTAACTCCTCTGCCCGGTTGGCTGACTGGCGCCTGGACGCCTGGACGCCTGGGCGCTGGGTCGCTGGCGTGTGCCTAATCAGGCAGCGTGTCCAAAGCTCGTTCATGCCTCAATGATGACATAAGCTTAACACTTGAGCGCCGCACGCAGCAGCAATCGCCTGGGGATGCGGAGCGGGCAACACTTCAAAGGGTCGATGCACCCCCAGAGAGAAAGGGGGGATGAGCCGAAGATGGGGCTAATGGAGTGCAACAAAATCTACAAATATGCATTCCATCGATTATCTATTTAGGTAACAATTTTCCAGCAACAACCTTCTAAGGCTTTTAGCCTTTTGAGGTTACCTAACATCCTCCTCCTTCCCTTGGAGGAAAACTCCATGTTATAGTATTCTATTTCGCTCCATTGCGAATATATCTTCATAAACTTCATATCCTATACCCTTTCCCCATCAATTTCGCATCTATTTCGTGTCCTTCGTATCCCAACCACATCCTATCCATTTTCTGTCTCTATCGCTATCTGCATGCCAAATCCCTCTTTAGCAGCTTTTGTCTTTGGCCTGCCAGCCATGAAATTTCCGTTCTCTTTCTCTCTCTGCTTTTTATACCCGCAACATTTGGGGCACACACAGGTGGAACAGGTTCGGAGACAATGTGGTACAGGAACAGGAACCAGGACTCTAATGTGCTCCTGCTCGTGTCCATGCGCCCGGCTGTCCCATTCCGCCCATTCCGAGCCATTTTCTATTTTTATGTGCGCACAAAACTGTGAAAACAGAGTCTGGGGGAAATAAAAGCGAAAATTTGAAACCTGAACCTGAAGCTGAATCGTGGGCTGGCTGGGGGCTAGTGGGGGGAGAGAGAGAGAGAGAGAGAGAGATAGATAGAGAGCGTTATAAAACGGCAGTTTTGCTACGGTGGCCATAACAACACGGGCCAGAACGAGGGCCAGCGAGACAGCGAGACCAACGAACGACCAAGTTAACTGCATTTTAACGCGCTTTTCAATTTGGAACGGATATAATTTATAGACGACTGACTGGCGCGCCCCGCTCATGTGTCCCGAGTCCAAAGTCCGAGGCAGAGACGGAGACGGGAGTCTGTTTGCTTGAAAATTGAACCTTGCGCTTGACTGCCCTCCACTGAGGGATCCTCACTGCCCCCCATCCCCATCCCCATCTGGGGCTGGTCTGTATCTGCATGGCATATTTATCTAGATTTTGTTTTGGCCTCCACCCTGCCTCCTGCCTTCAGCCCTGCCCTGCCCTGCCTGCGAGGCTGTTAATGTGCAAAATTTAATAATAAAGTATTACGTGGAGGCGCGCAAACGGCGGCAGCGGCAGCGGCGGCGGCGGTTAAAGAGTTTAATGCAAATGCAATTTATTGGAACTTGTCCTCTGCACTTTGGACTGTGGACTCCGTACTTCTTCTGGAGAACAGGCCTGTTCTTAAAGACTCTCCTCCGGCTACGGCTACGGCAACGGCAACGGCGACTGCGACTATTTTCTTGCCAAATTTGTCTATGACTGCAAGTGACTGCCTGTCTGCCACTCGTCTTCGTCTTGGTGCACCCGTTGCTGCCCGTTGCTGCCCCCATTGCTTATGTTGAACTTTTTCCACGCTTTTCTTTCTTTCTTCTTGGTTTTTTTTCGGCTGTCCTGTCCAGCAACGTGAACGTTTTCCACTCCTTTGCAGCCACTGTCTGCGTGCTTAAATTGAACAATAACCCTAAGTTGTCGTCCTCGAAATAATATTTTCTGTGCTCTCCCATGTTGATTTCTCTCATACAAATACAAAATGTGCGTCTGCCTGCCTCACTCTCTCTCTCTCTCTCTGTCTCTCTCTCTCTCCTTCTCTGAATAACTGTCTGTCTCTTTCTTGGTCTACCTTTCTTATTCACTCTCTGAATAACAGCGAAAATCGCAAAGCAATCAAATAAAATTTGAATAAAAGATTTTTGTCTGCCGTTGATTTGCGAAAATGTACGAACAACAACAACAAGAACAGCAATGGAAATGGGAAATGGGATGTGGAAATGGAAGTGGAAATGGTTCGGGGAGCATAGGGAATGAAAAGTGATGGAAATGGTGAATGGGGAATGGGTGGGAGGCGTAACAACTGAAAATGAGGGGCGGTTACTTGTGAGTTTTTCCTTTTTTTTTGGGGAAGAAATGCGTACATCTCATGTGTATACGAGGAGAGTATCTACAGGAAAATGTGAGTACAGTTTTGGCCAAGTTTTCTTCAAGTAAAGGCGAACAAGAGAGAGAGAGAGAGAACGTTCCTTTGTGGAAAGAAATTGAAATTGCAGATATAATCATAAGAAAAGATGCTGAATGATGGACTGAAGAAATGAATCAAATTCAAAGATTGAACCAAGGTTTAAGCTTCAGTTAAGGGCTCCATCTGAAGCTATTTGTCATACATTGTTCTGCTTTCTCCATCGACAATCCCAGAATAGTACTTCTGCATTCTGCAAATATCTTCTTAGGACTAACAGGAGTCTCTCCTGACCCTTCCCTGGCCCTTAATTTCCTCCTTCACCTTTTTTGGGGCATTCACTCATTAAATTCCTTACAAAAACAAATGTCTAATAGCAACCAGTCGCCCCCAACTTCTGCCATATTATGACCCTGACCCGACTCTGAATTTATGTTGACATTGACCTTGACCAAAATATACTTGAAATGCAAATTAGTGGAACCCAGAGACCCAGACCCAGGCCCAGACTCAGTCCCAGACTCAGACTCAGTCTCAGACCCGGACCCAAATAAAAACAAAAACTCATTATAAAGCTCTGGCCCAAAAGCGACCCAAAACAGAAGACACCGCCGCCGCCGCCCGAACCCGAACTCGAACCCCTGGGAACTTTGGTCTAATTTCATTTCATACCAAATTACACCACCGCCCGCAACACCCCCACCCCAAACGATGACGTCACCAAGGCGGACACGAAATACGGAGACCAGGAGCCAAAACCTAATTAGCCACTTGCTGCCCTGTCGTCCTGCCGTCCTGTCGTCCTCCTACTCCTCCTGCCCGACTGTGCTATCATTTTCACTGTCACGGGCGGGTGGAGGCAGAACAAACACCAAGACCCAAGCAGCACCACCCAAGCAGCACCACCCAATCACCCAACCCCGCCACCACCCAACTGCCCTGCGAAGGCTGACCCAAAGAAAGGACAAACTGTCCTTTAGCCAAAAGGAAACGGCGCTGAAGAAAAAAAAAGTTTATTAACACGCGAAAAAGGCAGCTGAAGGAGAGTGAGAAAGCGAATGGGAGAGAGCAAGAGAGAGAGGGGGAAATATTTACGCATTGCACAGAGTAGGAGGAAAATGCGGAGTGGGCGTGTGGCGGGGAGGGGGGTGACCTCGTTACGAAAGTGTTGAATATGCCGCTGACCGCAAATTGAGGCTGCGACGCGCTGCGGTCCGGGGGTCAAAGTTTGCTGCAAGTGTCGGGCGCTAATGTAATTAACACTCTCTCTCTCGCTCTCTCTTGCTCTCTCTCTCGGTGAGGTACTCTCTTTGCAATGCGCTCTTTCTCTCTCTCTTTGTGTGTCTCTGGTCTGCCTCTCTCGTTCGCTCTATTGTGAGAGGACCTCTCTCTTTCTCGCCACTGAGGTGGCGGAGCAATTTGCCGTCACTTGGAACAGGCGCCCAGAAAAATCAGAATGCGGCAAAAGTTTTTAATTAAATTTGCTGCCGCTGTTGCTGCTGCTGCTGCTGCTGTTGCTGCCACAGGCTGGAGGCGTGGCTAGACGTTTGTGTATCTGTGTGCTTGTCCTTGTCCCTGAGCCTGCGAGAGAGTGTGTGTGTGTCGGGATTTAGGTGTGAATGGCCATAGAGTTGGCTGCCAAGGAAGTGCCAGGCGAACAGGAACCAAATCCGAATAACTGAATCCACGGACTGCCAGGAAGAGGGATACAGGGAGAGAGAGAGAGAGCAGCCAAGAATTAAACAATTAATGAGAGAGCGGCGGCCTCTTGAGGTTTTAGAGAGAAGTCACGCATATAATCCACCGCTTTATTTATTGAAGGGAATTTTTAAATATTAGGAAATAATTTTAAAATTGAATTATCTGAGATTAATTTTCTCTCTGTTTTATGTATCCTATAATGATAGCCTCATTTTATGGATAATATGCTAATTATTTTGACAAACAAATAGATACAGATATCTATTAGGTATATGGAAAATGTTTAGGTGGCATTTCCAAAGGGACAGCTTAAAGGAGATCCTTTCTGTTTATGTGTCTGTAAAAAGTGCAGACATAATCCTTGAATGAATGGGACACGGGACTCTGCCAGGGCAGTGCATCATCCAGTAACCGTAGACCCCATAATAAGCCACCACTTGACTGGAGACGCACATGTAACACGTAATTACCATTCATTCGCTCTCGAAAGAGAGAGGGGGAGAGAGAAGTCAATGGCAGGGCTGCAATTAAAATGGCAAAATGGCAATCCCTCTGGCAGGAGGGCCGCCTGACACACAGACAATGCAAATTAGCACTTATTCCCTTCGATTATTGCCAATTGCCAATCGATTGGCACACAAAAAAAGGAAAAACAGGGAGGACAGGGTAGAGAGGGGATCAAAGAGGCAGCAGAGTGCCACAACAAAAGGCCAACAAAAGCGATGTCCTGTGTGGTGGCACTTGCAGGAGGCCTGCCCCTGAATGTTGCAATTAAGCCGAGTAGATACACACACACACACACTCCGTGTATCCCTGTGTCCCTGTATCCGTGTCTCCCTTTGAGAGTATCTGTTGCCTTGCATTTGGATAATTTGCATATAATTCTCTGTCGCACAGTTAGAAAAATATGTAGGCACAGCAACAAAGGGACTGGGAGACAGTGAGACAGGGAAAGGGTTCGGTTCGGTTCGCTATGCAAATGCCATGCTCAGGCTATGCTCTGGCGGCGTGTGAAAATTTCATGCCGCTTACAGAGTCAAGACAGCTGCCACGACTTTCGCTGCTGCTGCTGCCCCCTTCGGATGCTGTTGATGCTGATGCTTCACACCTTCGAACCAGAGCCAGAGCCAGAACCATTATCCTTCGATTCCTTCGACTGCAGTCTATAAATATTCAGACCCACCATTGACAGGCTCCGCTCCGCTTCGCTCCTGCGAATAAAACTTTTGTCTGCGGCCAAAGTTTTCACGCAGCGACAGCTTAAAACAATAAAAGGAAACCCCGGGAAAAAGGCAGCGATAAAAGCGAAGCAAAGCAAAGAAAACATTGGAAAACATTGGTTGGGGCAAAGGAAACAAAGTTTGCAGAATCATTTGGCATTTGCCATTGCGTTGTGTTGCGCGCTGATTTGGCGTGGCCACCGCAAGTTGCAACAACTTGCCGAAGCATTTAAAGTTTTGCTGCCACCCAAAATGAACTGCGTGGCGGAAAATGACACTTAAGCCTTTCCGCAACGAGAAAAATGGAAGTAGAAGGGGTGGCAAATGGGGGAACAAGAAAGGACAGTTTTCAGGGAGTGCATTAAGGGAGTTATTTTTCAAGGAATAAAGTATGTATTGTGCGGTAAAGAGATACTAGGGATACACTGGGATAATTCGGTGAAAGGGATGGTAAATGATGAGCCATAAAGCAGGCAGCCGCTAGAAAGTTTCATATAGAAAGTAGAGGAATACTCGAATGAGTGGTGACCCCAGGACGAATGGAGAAAGCCATTAAGGTAGCTGTCGAGGCTGTCCTTTCCCCATGAAACTCATCTCTAGTGGAAACCGCATGCTCGCATGCTCGTAGCAATGGGGGGAAAATGGAAATGGGAAATGCAACCAAACGTAAGCCGCATCGCTGTTGCGCTGTTGGGCAAATATCAATTTCAGGCATCATAAACTCGCGTTGCAAATTGCCGAAATTGAAATTGAAATGGGCCTGAGACAAAGGCACATATCGGTTGGTTGGGTGGCTGGTTGGTTAGCTGGTTGGTTGGTTGGGTTGACTTGATGATTCCCGATGCCAATTAACACGCCATAAAACCGGGAGTCAAGTCGGATGGAATGGAGTGGAGTGGAGCAACAGTGCAACGGAGCAACGGAGCAAACGGTAGCAGCATTGCAATTAGCCGGGCTAATTAAGTCGCGCCCATGAATTGGTAGGAGCCGAATACGAATACGAATACGTGGCTTATAATGAGCCAATTTGCATGTTTAAGAGCGCATTAAGCATTGAGTCATTAATGGGGCCTTTACAGCTAAACAGAAATAAACCCAAAACAGAAAAACGAAGGCCGCCAGCAAAGCAATCTCCAAAATAAAACGTATCCCCAGGAACAGAGTGCATCTTATGGCCAAGAGGAACGGAACAGAACGGAACGGAACCCCTGGGATGGCCTATAAATTTCGGCACTCGGCCATGTCCAAATATGTGGCTGCCTGCCACATGCAACCCCCATGTGAGGCCCAATTCCGGTGCAGACATTCGCATTCGCATTCGCTTTTCGCATTTCGCATTTGTGTGGCCAAAACAAAAGCACCATCAAAGGGGGGGCAGGGACGGGGGACAGGGGTGCAGGGGCTGGCCCTCTGCAGTTGGCAGCAGTCACATTTGGGCCACTGGCCATTTGGCCAGCCATTTGTCTGGCGCAGACACAGCGATGACGATACCAAATGACGACGGGGCGTGCATTTTGTGTTTGCCCAAAAGGGAAACGGCAATGGTTTTTGTTTTCTGTTTTTTCTGTTCTTTTTTTTGGGGAAGTCAACTTATGATTAATTGCCCCTTGCAGGCGCCGGTCCAACCTCCGCAGAAAATAGCCATAGCCACAGCCACAGCCATGGCCAAAGCCATTTGAAATACACAAAAACTTCACTTGTTAATACAAAAAAACGAGAGGGAACGTTGTGAGCCGCGGCACAGGCCGCGGCTCTACCTTATACCCGGTACTCAGTCAGTATATATGTACATATGTACATATATGAGCTTGCGATTTATGCAATTTCTTATATGTTCGCAAAAGGGACAAATTAAAAAAATGGGCAAAAAATAATATTTAAAAAAATGAAGTTAATTTTTGGAATATTATACATGTTTCCGATTTTGTTTGCATATGATTTTTACATCTGCTTCTAAATTTCTACATGACATGTATAACTACATATGTATTTGAGACGTACAAGTGTTTAGGACAGAGAGAGAGAGAGAGGGCATGAGTCAGCGCTTGGCAGGCGTTGCGTAGCCACTGAAATTTAATTTGTTTCTTCTGGCCATAATATTGATCCGACCTGATCCATATTTGGCAATCTGGTAGATATGGTAATTTCCCATGATTCTACGTTTTTGGTTTTCATTTATCTTAAAAATTGTGGATTCCACAGATTTTCGTCTTTTGTGGGGGCGGAAAGGGGCGTGGCAAAATTTTGAAATACACTTGTGCTGGTTTGATATCACAGGAGCTTGGATAGAAAGTTTGGTTGCTCTAGCTCTTATAGTCTCTGAGAACTAGGCGCTCATTTATATGAATAAGCAAAGCAGATGGGGTCGCGTGTGAGAGAGAGCGAGAGGGAATGATGACTTTCGAAATGGTTTTCTTCATTGTAGCTATAATAATGATCCGATCTGATCCAGATTCAACACTCTGATAGAAATGGTCATTCTCTATGATTCTGCGTTTTTAGTTTTCTCGTATCTTCAAAATTGTGCACGCCACAGACTTTTGTCCTTTGTGCGGGCGGAAAGGGGCGGGGCGAAATTTTGCAACACATTTGGAGTAGTGTGAGCACACAGGAGACTGGATTCAAAACTTGGTTGCTCTAGCTTAAGTGGTCTCTGAGATATAGGCGCAAATGAAGACGGACAGACGGACAGACGGACAGACGGACAGACGGACGGACGGACAGACGGACGGACAGACAGACATAGCTATATCGACTCGGCTATTGATGCTGATCAAGAATATATCTACTTTATGGGGTCGGAAACGCTTCCTTCTGGGCGTTACACACAACCGTTATCCACACAAATCTAATATACCCTTAAACTCTTCGAGTACCGGGTATAATTAACGCAAATTATTTCAACGCATGCCTGCAAATGATGGCCGCATTAATGCCCCCTCCCCTTCGACTTCCCAGGGGCGTGACGGTAGGGAAAGACTGTATTTAGATGGTAATTACAATTGATGTGAGCTCGTTTCAAATGGGGAAAGACTCTGGACAGCGGGGGGAAGCAGAAGAGGCAGAAGGTAGAAGAGGCAGCAGCAGAGCATGTTGATTGAATTTGTAAGCGGAATTGCGATAATGTCGGAGGAGTAATGGAAAGAAGGTTTTCCAAACATGATCAACAGATTGAATAGGTTTTTATTGGCCAGAACGAGTTTACTAAGCAAAAGATGCATCCAATGATTAGGTGGCCACCCCCACCCCGCAGCCCATTCTGTTGCCAATTGAATCATCATTATTGAATCCATTCATTGCCCTCCCGCTCCCGCACTGGCGGCCACTTCAGATCGTTGGCTCGGATCCATTGTGGCCGCTGCTCTCCCTCTGTGCCGCTCTGAGTGGACCTGCACTTCAGCCGGCAAGTTGGTTACTAATTTTTTGCAATTGTATCTATCTATGGTATATCCCATCTATCTATCCATCTAGAGCTCCCACTTGTAATTGTATCTATGCATGAAGCGGTGGCAGTGGCAACGGCAGCAGTTCCCAATCAACCGCACTAATGAAGCCCATTCAAAGTGCAATGATATACTCGTATCTATCCGTATCCCCCTCTATCCCCCTATCCCCCCTCGTCGTCGCCATCGTCGTCGTTATCGTCCTTTGGGAGGCTTCCGCTTGGCGTCGATTTTAATGGGCGCGAATATTAATGACATTTCCATTGCATTTAGCCTGGCCAAAAGAAGAAGAAGAACCAGCAGACAGACAGCAGAGAGAGAGCCAGAATACTCTTGTCAGCATAATTATGAGCCATATCCCTCTCCCCCTCCGCTGCCTACCACCCCTTCTGAAGATGAATGTCTAGCCGGCAGTGTCTATCCATCCAACCAACCAACCATCCATCCAGCCATCCATCTAGCCATCTCTTTCTTCTGCGATTTTTCTGTAATTATTTGAATACCCTGGCAGAGGGGATTATGATTTGAAGGTGGTGTTGGCACATCGAATGGTTTTGGTGTGGAAAACTGCACCAAGTTTCCCAAGGCTAACGCATCAGAGGTGCCATATAAACAGATCCCTCCTACAGGGTATCAATAGTTTTGTCATATAGTTTGCTGCTGCTGCTGCTGGCATGGCATGTTTTTAATGGATTTTTAGTGCTGGTTTTCATTTGGTTTATTATTTTGTGTGTAGTATTTTCCATATTTTCAATATGCGACTAAACTAAAGGGAAACTAAAGGGGGCGTGGCAGCGGCCATGCGAAATATCCCCCACACCCCTCCCTGTTTTTTTTTTGGGCAGCGTTTCGCGCCAAAGTTAAAGTGCAGCTGTAGCAGTGGCAGTGGCTGTGGCTGTGGCAGTGGCTGCCTCTGTGTTGCATGCTTCAATGCATATCCACTTGCCGAGCAGCCAACCAAGAGCTCGAGGGGCAGTGGCAAAATGGAGGAGTTGTTGTTGCCGCTGCTGCTGCTGCCACTGCTTCTGTTGTGGCAATACCTTGAAGTACGAGAATTATTTTCGCTTTTCTTTATTTCCATGTTGCCATAATTGCGTCGTCGTCCCCCTCCCCCAGTCGTTGCCCCGTCGCCTGCTGCAATTCTTTCATCAAAGTGCGCCTCATCAGTGTGGAAAAAAGAGAAATAAAAAAAAGAACTGCTGCTGCTCCCCACTCCATCTGTCCATCTGGGGAAACCTCTTCATACTCCCCCACTCCTCTTACCCCCTTTCACAGAGCACTCTCTCTCTCTCTCTCGCTCTGTCCCTGTCCCTCTCCCTCTCTCTTGTTCGCTTTTCCGCGCGGTAATTAAAGCAAACTGTGAATTTTTTTCGGCGCTTTTCAGAGCTGTAATTAAAAATGGCAAAAGTTTTGTTTTTGTTTTTCCCTCGCCTTTTGTTGCATGCAACAGCAGCAGCCAGAAGCCAGCAGCCAGCAGCCACTGTGTGTGTGTGTGTGTGTGTGTGGGAAAAAACCGCGTCAAAAGCAACGGAAATGCAATGGAACGGACTCTCGACCCCCCACCGTCCCGCCTGGCGAGTCCTTTGCTCCAGGGCCCCTGTCTGAGAGGGGCCTTGGCTTGGTTTTCCATCTCTACTTCCTTCACTTTTGTGCAGTTCCCATTTTTTGTTTTGTTTTTTTGGACTTTTTCCCCTGCATTGATATGGCAAAAGTTGTTGGATTGCCGTTGTTTCATTGGCGCTATGGGAGAGGTGGCTCCGGAATGGACACGGACTCGGGCTTGTGCTTGGGGGGGTTCCCGGGTAGTTATGACCGCAAAATCAGCTTAAAGTCGGTTTGCTTGATGAACCTGCAAAAGGGCCAGAAGAGATCTGTTTGCGTGTGTGTGTGTGTGAGCCTAAAGGGAGCGATTACTTCAGGCAAGTCAATAGATGGCTCAGAAGTTGTTGCCTTGGCCAATGAACACTTTCAAAACGAGAACGAATCAATCATCGCGATTAATCAACAATCAACAACCCTTTCGCAATCATTTACATCCAATCAGTCGATGTCCTTCCCCTGTCAAGCCTGACACTTGTTAAGAAACCTCTCACCTCCCATGAGTCACCCGAAACCAACCGAAAAAAACGCCAAAACCAAAACCAAAACCAAACCGTCAATCAGCAGAGCCCAAAAGGAAAAAAGGCCTCAAGAAAACGACTCTGACTGCCAACTAGCCATAAATATGAGTGCCAGTGCGAGTGCGAGTTGGGGCCGAAATACAAATTAAATTAAGCAACGAGGAGACAGGAGACAAAAGGCAGACGAAGACGCAGAAGCAGAAGCAGACGCAGACTTGCAGCAATTTACAGAAAAACTGCCAACAAATCAAATTGCCATAAAACCCAGGGAGAGGAGAGGAACGGAGCAGCAGCAGCAGCAGCGGCAGCAGGAGGAGCACGAGCAGGAGAGGAGCAGGAGCAGGAGATCTCAATGCTCTCTGGCCAGGCCAATTCCCGCGTTGACAATTGCGGTGGCGGTGGCGGTGGCTGTGGCTGTTGGCTGCTGAGTAAATAATTTCGTCTTGGCCATAAAAAGGCTGACAAAGAGCCAGCCAAGGAGCAAGGGGAGCGTGCGGGGAGCAGGGCAGTGGATCAGGCCTGTCAATTGCTTGGGAGATTGATGCCCCTGGATAATAGCGACGCGAACAATTTGCGGACGACAACACGCCACAATCTTAAAGGCAGAAGCAGAGGCAGCGGCAGCGGCTCTGAGCCAGAGACACAGACTCCAGCGGTGGTCCCGCCACAGAGAAAAAGAGACAACTGAATGACAACTCTTTAGCCTGTCTCCACCGGAGAGACGACTCTCCGCTCTCCTCTCTGCGCGCTAACGTAACGTAACGGGATTTCTTGAGCAAGTTATTTGCCCAAAAATGGTCAACGACCGGCGGCGGCGGCTGCCGCTGCTGCTGCAAAACGGACGAAGTGTTGACGTGGCCCAGACGGGTGACAACGGCGCATGCGTGACACCCCCAGAGACAGGGAGACCGCAGTCCAGCAGTCAACAGCAGTCAACAGCAGTCAGCAGCGGTCAGAGATGGGGGGCAATCACAGAGAGATGTAGCAGCAGCAGCCAGCAGCCAGAGATGGAAGGCAGAGATGGAGCCAGAGATGGAGCTGGTGCTGGGCAAAGGAACAATTGGGGAATGTTGTCGTGTCTCTGGAGCTGATATGGTAAACAATCCTATCCCAGGCAATCCTCCTGGCTCCGACTTTGACTTGGACTTGGACTTACGACAAATTTCCCATCTGTCCCCAGCTCAATTAGCCATCAAGATCGGGGGCTGGCTGACTGGCTGACTGGCTCCATCTTCTCTTCTCTGTGTGGAACAGCTGCGCCTAGACAGGCCTAGACAAAGGCTGCATTGTTCTGCTGTGTGGCTGGGTTGTTGCCACAGGATGCAATAAAACGCAGTCAAAGCAGGTGCATGGCCATGCACAGCTCCATCTGGCCATGCCCCAACCCCAACCCCCGTCCCATTCCCAACCCCATCTGTAGGTTGAACTCTTGCACTCCTTCTCTCGTCTGCCATCTCCCATTTGCCATCAAATGCTGGGGCCAGGGCCAGGGCGTTCTCTCAACATGTTGCCAAGTCATTAACTTGAGCCTGTTCCTGGCTCCTTTGTTGCATGTTTGTGATTACACCAGGGCGATGGCGATGGTGCAGGCGAGGGCGAGGGCCAGGGCCAGGGCGAGTGTGTCATGTGGGGGGCGGCAACAAAAGGCGGCCAGGACATGGACATGGACATGGATATGGATATGTCGCTGCTGCTGCCTGTTGTTGCGCCTTGAGCGTTTAGGCCATTTGAAAATTGCAGCAACAGTAGTGGCAGCGGCAGAAGCAGCAGCAGGGTTGTAAGCAGTGGAGCTACTGCTATGGCCAGCCCTCTTACCTCATTCTATCTCCATCTCTGTCTCTCTCACTCTTTCTCACTCTCGTTCTGTTCGTGCCACCAGCGGCAGCGCCATTGTCTCGTCTCTGCATGCGTTTCTTGCTCATGTGCGAATTTTTTATGGCTTAAAGAAAACAACCCCCAAGTGGCAGCCAACACACACACACACATGCACACCGAGTGGCAGACACACACATGTGTGTACGGCTATGTGTGTCTGTGTGTGTTTGGCAATGTCAACTGGGGCGTCTACAAGCTGCTAAGTGCACTTGCCCAGCATTTCTTTTTCTTTGCCACATCTAATGGGGGTATGGGGTGTGTGGTAGGGGGTGCACCTGCCCCACACACGAGTGGATGGGGGAGATGATTTTCTTTTGCCATGAATACATAATGCCCTGCACTTGAGGCGGACGTCGTCTCCGACTCTTCTTTCCTTTTGCGACAAAAGCAAGCGGCTAATTCAGATGCCAGCCCACAGCCCCCAGACCCCTCCATCCCTTTCTCCCTCTCTGCCCCTCAGCCACAGAGATTCCCTTCTATGCCCTTCCCAGGGTCCGTGTCCGTCAGATAAATGCATTCTCTAAATGTTGCAAAAACCCAAGCCACTCTCACTCTTTCGTGCAACCCTTCTTCTCCACCTCCTCCCCCTCCTTCTCCTTGTGGTGGTTGGGGGCGAGGACATCTTTGTCTGTGTGTTTGTGTGTGTGTGTGTGCCTTCCGTTGCCAGTCGGCCGGAAAGTAATTAAAATCTGCGCTTAAGTGCAGCTCTTAAAAGTGCAGCCAGCAACAAAAACAAAACAAAAAAACACAAAAATTCAGAAGAAATGGAAACAGTAAAAGGAAAAACAGTGTGGTGGCTCGGGATGGTAGAGACATCGAGGGGGTGGGGTGCACAGTTTTTTTTTAAGAATTCCTTAAATCAGCCAGAAAATAGTGAATAATTTTAATGAACTAAAACCCTGCCACCCCGGAAAGGCGACCTCTGGAGTGTGTCGGGAAAACTAATCTTAGAAAATAGAAAACATAGAAAATAGAGAACAAAGAGAACATAGATAACATAGAAAATATCCTTTATAATCTTTTTAGCTGCACACCAGCGCCATCTGTGCGGCTGCAAACTGTTCCCACTTAGCACGGACACAGCTCCGGTGAGAACAGTCTGTGGAACATCGAATGGAAGCCACAAAACAAGCACCAAAAACAGAGGGGTGGGATGTTGGTTCGTCGCATGCGATGAGAACATCGCATGAGTTGTGACTCAAATGCTACCCCTGCGGAGTGGAACTCAAATGCTACCCCTCCCGGCAAGAACTCAACTCAATTAAGAAAGGAAGCGAGCGCAACTCAAGAGCGAATGGAGGGGAAATACGAAGTGGCAGAATGAGTGAGTGCCAGCCCCGCGCGACTCGGTCCCTATTGACTGACGCTGTCCTATGTATTAGCCAGCAGCCATCCTCTGACAGCTGTGCTAATTAATCGAAAAGTTGCAATTGAACAGAGGAATACACGAATATAGAATTGGAATAAGGGGAGGGCATGGGGGAGGACCGGTACCCCTAGTGTACTCAAACAGAGAACTAACTTCTCTTTTTTTGTTTTATAATGTTCTGTATTCCAATTTGTATCTAATATATATCTGATAATAAAACTCTAAAATACTTCGATTGCCGCAGTACTTATTCGAAACTATTTCTCTTCCTCCGATCGATGTCATCTGAGAGCATGAATCCCAGATCGAGTGTGTGATTGGACTTCAGGAGCAGGTTTGAATCGAGATCAGTGCAGTGGCGATGAGCAAGCCGCTCAATGGTTCAATTTCTGGTTGTGGCACTTTTCCCGATATGCAACACATACCTCCATCTGTCGCATGTTCGAATTTGAACGCATGAAAATGGGGCGCACCAATCAGCACTTTCAGATGAGCGGAATAGTTAAACTCATAAATAGATCAAAGCATTCTTGATTGCGTTTACATTTTGTATTCCTATTAAATATACAACATAGGTTTCAACTTTGGGAGGATTTCAAACACAAACACTGCGACACGAGAGTAAGAATAAATAGAAGATATCGTTTCATATCTGTATATGCAGATAATTATTTGTTTTTTTCATGCTTTATACCAGCGCTACAGTTTTAAACATATTATTATTTATTAAAATTATTTACTTAAGTCTAATACTCATCCATTAACTTTTTTAGTTGCTGTGTGGTAGCAAAGGTTATTAAATTATTTATTTATTTACAAAATTGTAGCCTAAGATTCCTGTAGAACAATTATGATGATTATAGCCAGAAGAGGTCAAGGCTTTCAGGCTGGTTAGCAGAAGTTATATATATAAATACATCACTCGAACATTGTAATATTAAAATATCACTTCTAAATTCTGAGCTGCTAATTTCTTATATTATTTGAGACAAAAACGATTTATAAAATATTCAATTATTTTAGTGCCTGTGGACCTGTGGATATCTTAATCATTTTAAACTTTATTTTATTTGTTCTCCCTCGGATGGGAAATGCGAAAGAGTTTTCAATATGTTGCAAACATTTTCAACATTTCCAAAACTTTTTCCTGCCAGCCGCATGCCGCATGCCGCACGCCGCAGCTGCCGGGGGGCAAAAGTTGCCAGTGGCAAGAAAGAAAGAAAAAAAAATCCAAACCCCAACCGAACCAAGAGAAAATCTTCACCATCATCCGTATCCCGCATTTGCTTCGGGCACAAGTTCAATTCTCAAATGCAAGCTGCAAATGAGCAAAAAATTGTCAGTCCAAGGACGGGGGAGCGTTGAGGGGAGGGGGGAGCTCTAGCGAGCGGAAAACTGTGAAAATTGAAATGAAAATTACCCATTGTGGCAGCAGCAGCAGCACATCGTTTCAATTTGAGCTGCCATTTTGCACGTGCCCCGAGAAGGATTCCTTGGTTTCCTTCCTTCGTTTGCCTCGTCCTCGCCGTCGTCCTTGTCCTCCCGTCCTCCCCCTAATGGTCCATGGATGGCTGCCTCCGATCCGGACTTGCCACCGTCCCACTGCCCGCACCCATAATCTTGGCCAAATGCCGTCGTCGTCGTCGTCGTTGAGTCTTGCACTTTATTCATGGCCCTGGTCCACGTCCGACTTTATTAGTTATTTTCCGCTCAATTTGTGTTCTCTGGGAGGCAGGATAACAAGAAAAATTATTTTCATTTCATTCAACACATTCATTATGGGCCCCCTCCAGAATGTCCTTCGTCGGATGTCCTTCCACACCTTTTCCAAGCCAGTCCGGGTCCGAGTCCGGGTCCGGACACCTTCTGCAGCCGGACAGAGACATCTTTTGTTGCAATTCACGTTGATTAGCGCCTGCCCGGTGAAGGTCGCAGTCCCACCGTCACCATCACCATCACCGTCACCACCACCTCCAATCCCTGCCTGGGAACCCACTCAGCTGCCAACTGGCGGCTGGCCGAGAGTGAAAAGTTGACGGCTAATTACATTGGCAGTCATTCGGTCGGTAGTTGGTTGAAAAGTTTACGCACAATTATCAACACTCTTCGAGGCGTCGCATGATGGGGCACAAAAACTTAACAACTTAACAGACACGCCCAAAAAGTCCAGCCCGGTCCCCGTCGTATAAATGGAACCGACAGGCCGTAACCACAAATAGTTCCTGGGCAACATTTAGTGAAAAAGTTAACCGAAAAAATGACCAGCCAAGAAGCAGCCAAGCAGACGGAGACGGAGATGGACACGACTCGAACCTTTGAGGAGCTGATGACGGTCCCGGTTCAGTTCTACCGGACCATTGGCGAGGACATCTACGCCCATCGGTCGACCAGTCCCTGGAGAACGCTGCTGCTGAAGATCTACCTGTGGGGGGGCTTCATTAACTTTAATCTCCTCGTGATCGGGGAGCTGGTCTTCTTCTACAAGTCCTTGCAGGACTTTGAGACCATCCGCCTGGCCATAGCCGTGGCTCCGTGCATCGGCTTCTCCCTTGTGTCCGACTTCAAGCAGTTCGCGATGGCGTACTACAAGCAGACCCTGATCCAGCTGCTCGACGAGCTGGAGGACATGCATCCGAAGACCGTGGAGCGGCAGCGCGCCTACAGGATGCCCGACTTCGAGCGCACCATGAAGCGGGTGATCAACATCTTTACCTTCCTCTGCCTGGCCTACACCACCACCTTCTCGTTCTACCCGGCCATCAAGGCCACCGTGAAGTTCAACTTCCTCGGCTACGACACCTTCGACCGGAACTTTGGCTTCCTCATCTGGTTCCCCTTCGACGCGACCAGCAGCAATCTGGTGTACTGGCTCGTGTACTGGGACATTGCCCACGGGGCGTATCTGGCAGGGATCGCCTTCCTCTGTGCCGATCTGCTGCTGATTGTGGTCATCACCCAGATCTGCATGCACTTCGACTACATTTCGATGAGGCTGGAGGAGCACCCGTGCGAGCCAGGCAAGGACAAGGAAAACATCGAGTTCCTGGTCTGGATTATCCGCTACCACGAGAAGTGCCTCACGTGAGTGCGTCTACCAGTGGTCTCCCAGCAGGCCTTTCATCTTTGATCTCTCGCCTGACAGCCTCTGCGAGCATGTGAACAATCTGTACAGCTTCTCGCTGCTGCTCAACTTCCTGATGGCCTCCATGCAGATCTGCTTCATTGCCTTTCAGGTCACCGAGTCCTCCGTCGAGGTGATCATCATCTACTGCATTTTCCTGATGACCTCGATGGTGCAAGTGTTTCTGGTCTGCTACTACGGCGACACCCTGATCGCAACGGTGAGATCTGCTGTCCTCATGCCATATTCTTTATCCTCTACGCTACTCCTTTCAGAGCTTGAGAGTGGGCGATGCTGCCTACAATCAGAAGTGGTTTCAGTGCAGCAAAACCTACTGCCAAATGCTCAAGATGCTGATCATGCGTAGCCAGAAGCCGGCCTCGATACGACCACCGACATTTCCCCCCATATCACTGGTTACCTACATGAAGGTGAGGTGTGAGGCAAGCCAAAGGTTATCCAAAGTTTTATGAACTCTTCTCGGGCTTTGTCTAGGTCATCAGCATGTCGTATCAGTTCTTTGCTTTACTGAGGACAACCTACAGTGATAATTGAAAGGGGAGCTGCTGGAAACTATAATCATTCCCCATAGATACAGTTTCCCTGCCGAATCACCTCCCCCCCCAAGTGTCTCCGCTTCTCTTCTCCTTTTGTCGTCAATTGGGACACATCTGAAGCATTCGAACTTAATGATGCCCTCGACACGCTTTGATAATATTTAATTAAAAATCGCATTTAAAATTAATAAGCTTAAATGGAAACCAATAGCGCCTGGCCGAGCACAAACTGAATGCCGGAAAATCCCGCAGAACACACACAGAGAGAGAGCGAGAGAGAGAGAGAAAAAATGTGCAGGCCAAACTCCAGGTTTTTTTCAAAAGGAATATTACATCACCAAAAAAGAAAAAAAAACATAAAAATCAACGGCGAAATCAACAAAAAACTGTTATGCAAAGCACCTCCCCATCCCCATCCAGTCTCCATCCATCCATCTGGTGGTGCTCCATTGGCCTCCCCTAAGAGCGACCTGGTAATAAAAGGAACAACATAAAACGCAATCACAATCATCGACAATAATCTGGCAGCAGCAACAACCAAAAAAGCAAAAAAAACAGAAAACAGAAAAAGCATAAAAAAAAGAAATGCTTATTATAAAATTTCACAGTTTTTCAATGAGCAAAAATGAAGGCAAACACGGGAGGAGATTCGGTTGAGAGTGTGGGAGGGGGTGGTACGTACTTTGAGCGCGGCTGAGGGTGGTGTGTGGCATGGCATGGTGTGGTGCGGTGTGGTGTGGCAGGAATGGCAATGGCTTTTCAAAATCATAATGGCAGCTAGTAACAAGAGTTTTGTGTACAAATAGATGAGGCAGTGGGAGGGGTGGGGGGGAGTGGTACAAAAATATTCCACCGATCGGAGAGGACAGGAGGAGGAGGAGAGCAGAGGAGAGCATAGAAGTCTCGGAGCTGGCAAATACCACGTCAGCAGGAGCCAGCAGGCACGGGCTCCTCCCCTCCTAGGACTCCGATGTGCACGTCACGCGCGACCACTTAAAAAGCTTGGCCACCCAGCATATCCAGCACCCCTCTCCACCTCCCACCCATCCCCATCCCCATCCAGAGTACCCCCTCCCCCTCTCTCTGGCTGGTTGCATTTTCCCTTAACAGGCCGTTAGTCGTTATTATTTTGGTCCATTGACGCTGCGGGCCAGGGCTACATACATATATACACAAGTAGAAGAAGGAGCAGGAGCAGCGGCAGGAACGAGTCCTGTTCACTATGTACATAATAATGGCTCCTGCATATATAGAAGAGCTTCCACAGAGGAGAGCAAGAGCAAGAGCAAGGCCAGAACGGAACAGAACAGGGAAGGCCAACGGCAGTGCAGGCAGAGGCCACATTATGTACGAGAGTGCCACCCCCGAGAAGCAGTGCCAGGAGCGGGGAGCAGAAGCAGCAGCAGGGGAGTCGTCATAGCCATAGCCGGACCCGGGCACAGCCACCCTCATTGACGTTGATGTCCCGTATTGGAATCGCGTTCGTTTCGTTTCGTTTCGTCCTGGTCCTGGTCCTTGTCCTCCTCCTCATCACCACCATCACCATCATCATCATCAGGATGCCGGCAGGAGGAGGAGGAGGAGGAGGAGGAGGAGGAGGAGGAGGAGGAGGAGGAGGAGGGGAGGGTTTTTCAGTGGAAGCGCACTCTCGACAAGGCACCACCGGGAGGGCAATTTTTATAATTTTAGTCTCGTTTGCTTTGAATTTATTTTTTATTTTCCTTTTTTACCCATTCCCATTCCCATTTTCTTGTTCTTCTTCTGCTTCTTCGGTGGGACAGACTCCTCCCCCTTTGTACGGGCCACTGGCTGGGGGGTGGATTGAATGCTGTTTTTTATTATTTTTTTTTTTTTCATTTTTTGCCCTGTTTTTGCGCCGTTTCTTCGACGGCTGCTGCTGCCACTGCCACTGCCACTGCCGCCTGTTTCTTTTCTAACATTTCTTGTCAGAAAGAGAGAGAGTAATGGAAAGTGTGACAGGCAGAGAGAGAGAGGGAGAGATGCTCAGGCTCACACAGATTTGTTTATGGCCTTTGTATTGGTTTCAGTTGACGCTTTTCCTACCCCCCTACACACACACATACACACACACATTTACCAATGCAAAATGGCGTTGACGATATTGATTTTTGATTTATTGCCGATTTGCTTTATTTATGCACAGAATGTGCCCACTGTACAGGACTAACCAGGCGGCTAATGGAATGAGCTAATGATTAGATACAGCCAAAGGCAACTGTACTTACGTATGGGTGATGGGTGGTTGCCACAAGGGGACAGATCTGCTATGGGATAGTCTGTGACGTATGCACTGTTATGTTCAGTATTCATAAAATCAAAGCTATATTCATGTCTATTGAATGCCTTCGATCATTACGAATACTTTCTTCAGTCAGATTCGGATCACCACGAATCCCTGCGATGGAATGACTCAATTCGACAACGCACATTCGAATATTTTCAATTTATGTTTATCTTTGTTCAGGCATAGAGTGAATCCAAACACCCGCAGATTCTTTCTTTCTCGTAAATATGGCAATACCTCCATCGTTCAGAAAGCTGAGACCGACCGACCCGAGTGTCATCTCCCAGAAGAGGGGAAACTCCAACACAAATGATCTCCAAACACCGGGATAAGCCATGCTTTTTATTCCCCAAAATGTAGCAACAAATCTTTAATTTTAATCATGGAATAAATACCACCATTTCTTCACTCTTTTCCCCCGCAATACTCCATCACCATCAGCACTTTTTATCGAATCTGTTGTTGTGCTTTCCTTTCCATCCACTCCATTTGCTGCTCATATTTCCTGTCGCATTTTCGCCAGGTCCAGCCCATGTCCCCAGGCAAACATTTCGTTCCGCTCGTTTCGGTATTGGCCGGGAAAGAGAGGTGTAGGAGGAGGAGAAGGAAGAGGAGAAGGAGAAGGAGGAGGGAGAAAATGCAGGGAACTCGAACTACGCAAATACGTGAAGAAATCTTTTTATTTCGCCCAACATTTGCGCTCATCAGCTTTTAATTTTATGCTCTTCCTCACGAAGGAGGGTCCTGGACCTGGTCCTGGTCCTGGATCTGGACGTTGGTCCTGTACCTTCCATAGCTGTCTCGTAAGATGGCGTGGTCGAGTCGCCGCTGTCCCCTGTCCCCCCTTGTGCCCAGACACTGACACTGACTCTGGCCGTGGCCCCCGTGGCAACCAACGCTAATGAGATCCAAACGGAGAGCGCAGGCAACTTTCCATTACGTCGAGTTTTTCCAGCATTTTTTTTGTTGTTTCGCTTTTTCTTCTTCTTGTGTTTCATTTTGAAGCTTTGTGCGATGGCTGGCCCTGCTTTTCCTCCTCCTCCTCCTGAGGGACAGCAAATGTCCTTTTGGCTTGTTAAGAAAATGTCGCTCTCTAATGCCCAGGACAAGGAGTGGCTGGCTCGGCTGTGAGGCCCACAGGATGGGGATGGGAATGGGGAATGAGGGCCACGACTGACTAGTCGTCGTTGTCGTTGATGTTGCTGCTGCTGCTGCTGCTGCTGCTGCTGGTGCTGCTGCTGCCGCCGCTGCCGTCGCGCTCTTAAATTAGAAAAATGTAAATTTATTTTAATTAAGATAAATAAGTAACAAAATGTTTTATGGAAATTACGTTAACAGAGCGTAGACAAGAGGGTGGCGGATGGCGGGTGGACTGGGGATTCGTTTTGGCCATTACTGGCCAAGAGGCGACACACTCCAGAGGCAGTACAGCGGACGGGGGACGGAGAAGAAGGAAGGACCGCAGGACAACTGCTTTAGCATGCAAATACACATAATCAGCAGGCAGCAGGCAGGCAGGCAGCAGGCAAACAGCTAACAAACAACAACCACAGTCCTGGCGATTGTTAGAGGTCCTTTGCAGGACTCTCTACCCCAATGTATCGCCGCCACTTGAAATGAAATTATTTTTTCCCCCATTTGTAAATGCCGCCATCTTTTTTATGGCTTTGCTGCAAAAGTTCGCCCGCTGTTTGCCGTTTTTATTAACATCTCTTTTTTCCTCTTTTTCTCGGCTTTCATTAAACCACCAATCGATGACTGATTCTCCTTTATTTGCATTGATTACCGTGTACACACACTTCTGACCGCCACTGTTATCGACACTCGCACAAGGGTCGGGCAGGGGCGGGCGGATGGTCGATGTTGAAACTTTTAATTGAGCTGAACCCAAACCCCAACGCGAAAGCTCAACAATTAATAAAATATTTTTGCATCGTTGTTGGGAAAATTAATCAGAGAAAAATAGCAAAATAATAAAATATATGGAAATTTATGGTAGGAAAAGTTTGCACATAATTCTACACAGTATTTCAGTTTTAATTGAACATTCGATTCGATTCGATTGGGTGGGAAATATTCAATACCAAAGTAATTGCATTCTTTAAAGCATTTCAAGGCATTTCCTCATTCAACCTCAACCGATGTCACATCATTACAGCCTCTGAGGACACAACATAGGGATGCTGTCAGGATCTTTGGTTCGTATCCTGAATGGCTTTATACTTTCTTGAGCCCAGCCACTGCCCTCGGACATTCTTGGACAGTCACTGCCTCTCCCTCTCACTGCCCCACACTCCCCTTCTCTTAGCTTACTTTTCATGCTTAATGGTTTAAATATTTACTCGTAATTAAAATTCAGCTCCATGCACATCACATCAAGTGCATAATCACAGACCAAGCCAAGCCAAGCCAAGCCAAACCAAACCAAAACGAGCCGAATCCAAGCAGACCAGACCAGACCAGACCAAACCGGGCAAGGCAAGGCCATTGAGACAATTTTTTGCCTGGGTGTGGGCTGCCACGAACAGGAGGGGATAGACGGGAGCCATGGATAGAGCTGGAGCTGGAGCTGGAGCTGGAACTGAAGCGGGCACAGGATCAGGAGTTGGAGTGTGAGCTGGAGCTCGAGCTGGAGCCTGGCATTAGCCGTGGGGCAGAGTAAGCAACTGAAGATTATGTCGCCCCCAAAGTAAATGAAACTTATGCACAAATTACACAAGTCAGTTGACGGGCATCCACAAGGCTGGCTCATAGGTCCCCACTGCCACTGCCACTGCCAGTGGCACTGCACCCCCCCTCCAGTACACTGCACGCCCCTCTGTGGCTGTAACGACTATATACACTCGAGGCGCCGTCATCGTCATCGCCATCGTCATCGTCATGGCTGGGGCTGGGGCTCGCTCTGCTCATAATTAAAACTCGTGCTGAATGAAATCCCATAAAATGAATTAAACATTTTAAGGCTATTTAGGGCGCGGGGCGACTGTACGTGTGTAGGTGTAGGTGTAAGCAGGAGGGCGGGGGCGGGGAGGGGTATACTGTGCTATTGGGGGATATGGCTCTTGGGACAATTGCAGCGTTAAATGAAATATTAATGGCATGGATGTCGGCAGGGATCTGAGAAGGAGACGGCCACCTTCTTTGGCTCTAATAAAGCGTTGCCAGAATCCTGGAGGATGGTGCTGCAGCTGCTGTTGCTGCCGCTGCCGCTGCTGTTGCTGTTGCAGGTGGAAGAGCAGGGGCAGCTTTTAATGATATACTCTTTTTTCTGTGTTGTGCAACTTGTGCCGCTGTTGTTGCACACACACACACACACACACACGAAAGAGTTTTTCAAGTGCATCATTATTTGTTGCAAATGGAGGCTGGCACAACCAAGTGGGTGGTGGCTCTGTTTCGAGATGGGCGGTGGGTCCTGTGCAAATTCAATGCGCTGCATTTTTAATCCCAACGCAAGGTTTTTCTCTCCTTTTCAATGCCTCAACTCAAGTGGATGCCACACCCACCGCTGCAGCAGTCGCCTGCCTCTCTGTTCTGTTCTGTTCTGCACTTCATATGCAAACATTTATGATGACGGGCGTGTAGCAGCGGTGTGGAAGGGGGCAGCAGGCAGGGGGCAGGACTGTACAAAGGTAGTCCGCCCAGCCTTTGTTTCCACTGGGTGCATGTGGATGTGTGTGTGTGTGTTTGTGCCGCTTGTCGAGTGCAGGCCGCATAATGGGATGTCTGATGAAGCTCTTAGTCGGCATAATTACTTTTTTTTCCACATTTTTACAGCTTTTTTTTTTTTGAGTCAGCAAAGCAAATGATACTCTGCGGTGCTGCGAAGCCCCAGACCACCCAAAAGCAGTAGAAATGGGTGGATGGGTGGAGACATTCAATCGGCATATGGATATGGAAAGAACGATGGACTAGGTCAAAAGGAGGTCGGGAGGAGGCTTTTGCTTTGGCTTTGGCTTTCCTCGAAGATCTCCAGCTGGAATGGAACGATTTGGCAACAGCAGGAGGTGCCCGACAACCACTTGAATGCCAATTAAAAATGTGTAAATAATTTCTACAACAATTACGGGGCCAAACAAAAGGTCTCTCTTCGAATATGACTGAAAGGGGATTTGGATTTGGATTGGAATTGGGATTGGGAAAGGAAAGGAGGAAAGTAAGGCAAACCTGTAGCCAGGACACGGAGCGACACGAATTTATGGCTACTGCATTAGCATATCAGGGTTAAGGATTGTCGAGTGCCAAGTCCCTGTTCTGTTCTGTTCTGTTCGAAGCGAAGCGAAGCGAAGAAGAAGGTCGCCGAAGAAGAGGTCTGTCAGAGGAGAAGAAACGACAAGAGGTTCGAAGGCAAATCATAAACATAAATCGTGGGAAACAACGGCGGCAATATTCAAATTAGATGGAATGTCACTTCACAGGACACAACATCCCGAACTCGAACCTCGAAGGGAGCGACGAGGAGCGGAGCGGAACACACGGCAGGATAATGCGGCATTAGAAACTAAGGCAACAGTTTTGTCAACGCATTTCCCTCAAAAAAAGGGTGAAAGATGAATGTGGAATAATGAATGCTGAATGGGAGAATAGAATAGAGAATGGAGAACGGAGAATGATGATTGTGTTCTCACAATGTGGCGATCATCGTTTTGTGTATTCTCTCTGTTCGGTGATTTTGGATTGTGATTGTGAGGGTCCTGTCCTGGTCCTAGATGATGCTGCGGCTCGTCTTTTCATGCTATCCCACCAGACCTTTACCTTTACCCTATTTCCACCCAATTTTAATTGAATTTTTACCTGAATTTACCCGAAACTTGTCTATAATTTGCTGAGCTTGCCAGCTGCTGCATCCCAATCCCAATCACAATCCCATCGCGGATCTAATTTATATGCATTCCCGTTCTCCCTCTCTCTCTCTCACTCGCTATCTGGATATTTATATTTCAAATGGTTCAAATATTTTCATAAAAAATACCACAATATTTCATTGCGGAAACTCGTTTAACCGGTTCCATATCATTTACGCTTAGCCCTTTCCTATGGGAATCTGCATATTGGGAGAAATATTACTCAAAAATGATCCCAGCATCAAAAGGAGTTGGTTAGCGTTGTTCGGTTGGGAAATTTAAAGGATCCCTAGATCTCCTAGGACTATTGTTGCTTTGTTGGGCAACCGTATAGCGGCTGTCAGTAGAATTTTATAAGGAAAATGTTTGGCTTATTTCGTGTTCTGGGGTCTTCTCTTGGCCTCTGGAGTTTCCATTGAATGAATAGAAAGCTTCTACCTACCCATACCAACCCAATTTGTTCACTTTCTAACTTTTCTAGCAGATATTTCTATCCCATACATACATATACATATATTCTCAGCATTCGCCCCTAAAGTCCAGGGAAACTTTTTTCCATCTCAAGCCAAACTTTCTCTGTGGCAGATGTGCGCAGGACGAGGACGAGAACGGGGACGGGGATGGGGATGGGGATGGGGACGGGGCGCAGTTCTCCATTTTTCGAGCAACTTAATTTACGCTGAAATCCATTTGACTTTATCTGACATTCCAATCAAGTCGTCTAAAAATTTGTTACAAAAAAAAAGAAAAAAAACAACAAAGAATATTATAATAAAATGTTGGAAAAAAAAAGAACAGAAACTTCCCAACAGTCACGTCGTACAACTTTTGCTACAAATTTTTTCTAGATTATTTTTTCTATATACACATATATTTTTTGTGTGATTTTTTTAGGTTTCTGTTGAGGCGTTGATGAGGAGTGCCCTAACTGGGATTGCTCTGATGATGATCGTGGGGTGGCACTCTGCTAATGGGCAATGGACCACCCCTCGACTCGCTGCTGCCACGTACAAAAATAATTCAATTGTTCGTGCCACACAGAAAGCGACGCGGAAAAATTAAAATAGTGTGGCAGCCAGAGCCAGAGCGACACAGCCAAAAGATAGAAAAAAAAAAAACATCTGAAAATGCCGAAAAAAACGCGCAACGCTCCCTAGCAACAATATTGTGTTGCGTATTATGGTCTATATGGATGGGTAGTATATGGGTGTGGGCACGGGTATACGTAGTCAAAGCGAGCGTTATACGCTGCCGGAATTGGGTTTCCTTCTGCTCTTCTCCCCCCTCCATCTAGCATCCTCGTTACGCACATAATTTCCGGTGAGTTTTTATTAAAATTTTTCTGTTTTTTTTTGGTTTTTTTTTGCTCTTTGGAATCACATGCTGACATATTCTCTTTCAACAATGAAGGACCCAAAAAAATGAAGCAAAAAATTTGTAATTTTATAGTCAAACTGTAACAATTTTTTTTTGTTTTTGGTGTTTTTTTATATGTCCTGTTTCGGGGTGCTGCCTGCCTGGAAATGAAATGAAATTAAAATAAAAAAGCGCTCGACTCGGCTCGGCTCGCTTTATGCTCTATAAATTTTAATGTAAATGGATTTTCCTTTGTTGCTGTTTTGCTCACGCTCGTTGGCTTAAAAGCGCATTGCCACTGACAAGCTGTCGGTTGCATTTAGTGTTATAAATTTTGACTCAACGAAATGTCCGAAAAAAAAACTGATTTTCATGCTTGAGTTTGTCGAGTGGCAGTCGGATCGGGTCTAGGGGGAATATTCATTTGGGTGAATGGAGGAATATCTGAGAGAGCAGAAGAGCGTACTTCAGGCAAGTCAGGAGATCATTGGAGAGAAGCAATAATAAGTAAGCTGTTGCTTTGGGGCTCTTGTTCGTGCGAGAGAGAGAGGGGGACTAAGCTGCAAGCTCCTAAGCTCTGTCTGTCGGCGGAGAGAGCGATCATCGCATGTTCATTCATGTCCGCTGCGTCGTCACCTTCTGTTCTTATCTTAGTTCTCTCCTCTCTGTTCCACCAACCCACTCTCTTCTCTTTAACTCTTATCTTGAAGTCAGCCCAGCCAGAGTGACAAACGTTTATGATTGTACACTGGAGCTTCCATAGTAGGCGCAACTACAGTAGTCTCTGACTAACACACAACATTGATAGCCCTTTGAATTCTGGCTTTGAAGAGTGTACAAGTCGAAGAACATTAGACGCAATAATATATTAAGTACATAAACTTTATCTTAACGATCAATGTATATTCTGTTACACCTCTCTCCCACTCAACAGAATTCATTTGTTTCCCCAAAAGTGCGACTGATTAATGGGCTCGGTGCATCATTAACTATACCACCAATTATAGAGACATTTTCCGGTCGAGTTCGTTCTCGTGGAGACAACTTCATCAGCGTCTATCAAAACTTTCCACTAACTTAAAACCGCATTAATCTCTCTCACTCTCGTTGCCATCTGATGAGGGAACATCAATCAAACAGATCCGAAAAACGAGCAACAGGCAGCAGCAGCATCTCTGTGCAACAGACAACAGTTTCCCTGGTTTCGGGTTTTTTTTTTGCAAATTTATTGACATACAAATGGGATTTTGACGGTACCGTCAAGAGTCAATAAAGCAGAATCAGAATGGGAGAAGCCTCAACGAGCCACAACGAAAATTGTCAGATTCAAGTGCTTGAGCAAATTTCACAATAAATAAAAGTCGAAACAGAGTGGACGGACGACAAAAAAGTAAGCCTATTAACCTTTTTCTCCTCCACCCGGGGAACAATGGGATAACAAAGGTCGAAAAGAATAATAATAAAAAAGAAAAAAAAACTGTGAGGGGTTGCACCCCTGCTGACGTTCACCCCTCACAAAGGACCCAGGAATGGTACGGTACGGGACGGGACGGTACTCAGGATCGATCAATGCTCACTTTGCTGTTGGTGTTGTTCGTGCTCTGGTTACGGCCACAGTTTGCTACTGATCGATTGTGCGGTTGTCATTGATTGGGATATTGATTGTTGATACTCTCATTATGGCACCGGAGGAGAAAGGCGTTCATTGAGAGGGGTTAATGAGAGAGGGGGACGGGACGGTTGACGCTCACCCCGAGGGACAACCGCGCCTCAATTTGCTGCACATAATTGCATTGTCTGTGTCGCAACCCAACCCGGTTCCCCAAGTAATTATTTTAATACTTTAATTTGCCACCTGAGTTCATTGGCGCCTCCTGGGGGGCTTCTTTCTGCCGCTGCGCTGCGCTGTTGACCCTTTTGTGTGGCGGCTCCCCAGACGCAGCTAGCGAATGCTAAATGCTAAATGGAAATGCCGCAGACGCAGCCAAACCAACCAGAAGAAGTTCGTTTCGGCCAGAAAGCTCCAATGGGGCAATTGGGGGAAAGGAGCCAAAACCAAGCGAAAAAAAAGTACGTGGAAATGAAAAGTACAGTCACCAAAGACCTCGTCAGCGGAGACCACCTCTTCCTGCTGCGATGCCTTCTGCCTTCTGCCTGCTGGTGCCCTACGGCAGATTGGAGGCAGCTTGGATGCTACTTGGATGGGGAGCTCGCGCTCCACCTCCACCTCCACCTCTGCCTTGGTCCATTTCATCTGTAGCTCATCCGTGAGTCCTGGTGGCTGTCTCCGTTTCAGGGATTTCATTAAAAAATGCCTCAGCACTTCCATTTGCCATTGCCACATTTGCAAAACCGCAGAGAAATGCAGAGACAGAGAAGGCGAGAGGGAAAAACACAGAATAGAAATGAGAAGGAAGGAGAGACAGATCCAATGAAAATGCCTTTAAACTGAATGTTAAATTCCATTTCCATTTGGCTTTGGCTCTCACTAATATTTCTTCATTATGCAGCATATTTGAGGGGCACTGAAAATATTTTCCAGTTAATAAAATTATTTTCCGCCCTCCCACACACACACACACGCACACAGCATCCAAAGCATCCATCCATCCGGACTCCATCCGCCGCCGGCCAATCCAGGGTCCGCTTAGAAAACTATTATTTTTCACACAAAGTACAATATGGACTCGCCGGGGTTTCCTTATTAAATTTTCTATGCCCCACCCATCCAGACAAGGCCTGTCCCTGTCCCTGTCCCTGTCCCTGTAGTGTCCTGTCCCGTCCTGGCGGCGGCAGGACCTGGTAGGGATCCGCGCCACGCCATGCGATGCCATGCCACGCTCGTGTAATTCCTTCAAGGGAAATCTTTTCAATTACAATTCGTGCAGATGGTTGCGTTTCCTTGGCATTTCTTTTTTCTCCTCTTTTTCTCTGCATTTTCCTCTTTTTTTTTCTTTGCTTACTTTTTTTTTTTTTTTGTTTTTTTTCTGTTGCTGGTTTGCTTTTTACGCCTTGCAGCAAAAGAGTCAGAGAGAGGCTGAGGCAGAGTCAGGAGGCAGCGGCATCAGACAGTGGCAATTTCTTTTCATTTCGTGTGTCTCCTGTTGACAAACTGCTGTGCCGTTGCCACTGGGGTCGTCCCTCGAGTGGCGCTGCGACATTATAAGGATGCTTAGAGCTTGGTCCCCGCCTGCCCTGCCCTGCCCTGCCCTGCTCACTGGCTCTCTGGCCCCCTCCAGCGCATTTGCTTACTTCAAAAGGTGAGGCTGCCACAGGGCGGTGCCTTGTAGTTAATTAGTGTGTGGTGCGCACTTCTAATTGCATGTGACAGATGCTGCTGACTTCCACTCTGCCCCATCCACACTTGCCGCCGGATAATAGCCCAGCCCGACCCGACCCGAAGAGGGGACAGCGGACAGGAGTGGAGCAAACAGTCGTCTTTACTCTTTACGACTTCATAAACCAGGTCCAGGTCCAACCAGACCGATCCACAAAGTGCTCAGAGCTCTCAGCTCTCTCCCATCCATAATTCGATTGCAGATTGCCGTTGCAAGTGGAACGGGAACGGGAACGGGAAGGGGAACCCTGGCACGATGTCGGTGGTCGGATCTGGAGCGGACTCCAATGCGGCGGTGCCGCAAGGTGCCTCGTAAGTTATGCCAATGGCTACAAATTGGAAAGCCATTTCAGCGCTAATGAAGATCCACCCATTGCTTGTAGCGCCATCGCATATAAAAAACTGTTATGGCCCAGCCAGGAAGGCCAAGAAGGTAAAGGAATGTGAAGGGAATCCTCGATGGAGTTGCAATAATGATGCAGGCTGTCCGATGATTACGATGAGATCATAACTTAAAGAAAGCAACATCAGGAACGGCTAGAAACTCGTATCTTTCTTTCTTTTATTTGAAATAAAGAAAGAATTCTAAAGGTAAAACCCCATTCGTATTTACTCAGTTTTCACTGTAGTGTAAGCATCCTCCCATCCCCCAACCCCCGTCTGCGGATCTCAACGGCAGGCAATAAAAAATTTGTTTATTGCCGACATTGATTGAACAGATTCCCTAATGGAAGCGGCCCAGCCGCCTTGGATCCACTTGGGGATCCACTTTGTCTGCCCCTCAGCCACACCCACTCGGGGAACTGGGAACGCCCACCGCCGCTTATCGATTGCTCTGGCAACGGCAACGGCAATGGCAACACGCCTCGTCTGAGATGGGGAAATATTTTAATATGATTTGTGCATTAATTAACATTTTCTGAGCATTCGAAATGGCATAAACAAAAAGAGGAATGAGTTGCCCGATTTTGTCATGTTTGCTGACAAATTACAGATGAAAATTTATTTACAAGCGAGACCCCTGTAAACCCCAGACATAATCCGCTTAAATGCATTTCGGAGAGGTGAGGTGAAGCTAGGGGGGGGCAGGGAAGGGGTGGGGAGAGCTTTTGCCATAAATTCCAGTGCATTGTTCCATGTCACTAAATCATATCAACAGCAACAATTTATGCAAACCCACACAGAGATCTGATCGTATCGGATCGCATTGGATCGCATTGGATCGCATTGGATCGGATTGGATCGGTACGGTACGGTTCGGGCCCAGTCTAGGGGCCCAGAACAGCCAACAGTTCCCCAATCGTTTGGGTGGACCAATTAAAATGCAAGAATTGTTAATGCGCGACATTAAAATTCATTATTATTACATACGTTTATTACATCTACGGGCAGGCAGGCAGGCAGGCAGGCAGGCCGGCCGCATGCCATGCCATGCCATGCCATGCCACTGTGGCAGCTACAATTGTTGGCCTTAGATCTGCGACTCTCTGCGACCCTCCTCTGACTGTGTGGCTGCTGTGGCTGTGGCTGCCACATGCAAATGCCTGGCGAAAACGCTTTGAGCCATTTAGGCAGCTTAGACGTGATTGCAGAGGCGCGAAGGAGCGCTTGGGAGAGGCAAGTGTTGAGTGGCCAGAGGCGTCTCTTTAAAAGGGGGGCGAATGAGATTGTACTACTAGCAATTTTTACATTTGAATACCCAATAAATATGCGTCTTTGGGGCAAGCATCGAAGAAATCCATTGCCAGGAATATTCCCCACGGACGACGGACGACAGACGACGGACTACACCCCTGGACCGATCAGCACCTGAATGCGAATAGAGAACGTCACACGCCTGCTATTTATGGTCCAACTCCTACCGTCTGTCAAACGCGTCAAAGACCAGCCCCAGCCCCAGCACAGTTTGTAATTAATTGACAATAATTTCAGTTATTTCTTGTGTCAGTTCTATGGATATTTCTCTGCTCTGCAGAGCTCTGTGCTATGTGCTCTGTGGTGCTCTGTGGCTGCTGGGCAAGAGTTCTAACTGAGGCATGTCGTCGTCTACCTTCATTTAGTGTCATTAAAATTGAAAAATGCCCCAACATGTCTGGCCGCATGTTTGTTCATGCCCACCAACCCGGCCAGCGGCCAGCGGGCAGCGGGCAGCGGACCAATCAAGCCAACAAACCAACCAAAGACAACTCGTTATAATTTATGGACAGACGGAATATTGCGGCAACTTTTTCTGCAATTGTTATTATGCTTATTGAGTTGTTAACAAAAGTTGTTTGCCGGCCAGCTGTCGGTCGAGGACCAGGCCCAGGCTGAGGCCCAGGCTGAGGACCAGGCCGAGGCCCAAGCCGCGACCGCGAGCGCGATAGTCTGTGAAAACCCCAGAAGGGCACGTCAGATCGATCAACCCTAACTAAGCTAAGCTGACCCCTGACCCCCTGTGCGGATTTCGAGATGGCGATAGGATAGACTAGATAGCGACAGCTGCACCCCAGCCTCCTCGCTCGCACGCACACGTTCACACTCGCACAGGAATGGACCGGTCCAGGAGCAGAAGCAGAAGCAGAATGAGGACCAGGACCTTACAGTTGGTTGCACAACAAAAGCTGCTGCCCGGTGTGGGCCTAACCCTTTGCCACTGATCACCTACCTTCCTTGAACCCCTACCCCTACCCCTACTCCAACCCCTACCCCTTCCCCCTCGCAGAGGCTGGACCAGAGAACAGAGACCAGAGCAGGCAGCCGAAAATTTCAACAGAAAACATTTTTAATATGCACGCATGGTGGCCCCGTGGTTCCCAGTACCCCCCACCCCGTTTCATTTGCAGTTCATTGCGAGATGCTACTCGTACATGGTACTGGTCTTCGTCCTCGTCCTCGTCCGGCTAGACAGCTGCCCTGCCCTGCGCGGCCCTGCCCTCTGTCCGGATGGCTACTCAACCGCCCTTCCCCGGTCGGTTCCCTCTCCCATCCAGTAATTACACAGGGCATTTGGTTTTGCTTTTGTTTCGCGCTGCTTTTTTATTTTTTGGTTTTTTTTTCGTGTATTTCAGTATGCATATCCTGGCATCCATCCCGTAAAAGGATGAAGGCGCGCACTTAAATAAGCAATTACCGTGTAGCGGCGACCAGCCACCAGCCACCAGCAGCATCCTGTCAAAGTCCTGCCCAAAGTCCTGCCAAAGGGTTGAGTTTGAGCCACTCGGCGCGGACAAAGCGCCGAAAAACAAGGGGTTCGACAAAATAAACCAAACCAAACCAAAACCGAAGCCGAAACCGAAAAGAAAGAGCCACAAAAAATAGCCCAGCCCCGAGACCAGTTCTGCCGCCGCTGTCGGCTCTGATTTAAATCTTTGGCCCTGACATGTGGCGGCCAGACAAGGTCCCGCAAACCCGTTCCTGCCACTTTTGGCTGCGCGAAAATCGATAAGAGTTCTCTTTAAAAACGGTCAGACATCAGACAAGTTCAAGTTCAACACTTGATAATTAATTTGCCAGCAGCAGCCCCGAGACGGCGACAGAGACAGAGACACAGTGACGGAGACGGAGACAGAGACCCGCCCTGAACGAAGTGCGTGCCTGACTCATTAGCATAAGCCCCACACCACCCCACCCCCCGCCACGTCCTGTTCTAGGCGAAAGGGTCACCAGGACCCGGACCCGGACCCGGACCCGATCGGGGTCATTGTGCTTTTAATTAGAAAACGTTTCACGAAACGAGCCAAGCGGAGAGCGAGGAAAGGCCAAATGAAAACTCATTAAGATTTTTGTATGAAACCCTTTTTCTTCCTCTTTGTTGACCCAGTTTTTCCAGGAGCAGGTCTGACCTTCTTTCAGCCGCTGCCCGGCAGATTGTAATTAAGCAATTAAGCTAGAAAACACTTTCACCCTTTTGCCCAAGCCTTTACCCGTCCCCCGTCCTCCGTTTCCCTCCGCCTGCCATTTCGGAGTTGGTGTCACGCAGCCGTTACTGACCCACGGCAAGGTGAAGTAGCTTGGGGAATCATCACGCATTCAGGATTCGGGTTCGAGTTTGATTCTGTGGCAGGTGGTGTGCTGTGCCTATCCCTCTTCCACTTCCCCTTCCTCTCCCTCACTGCCTTTGTATCTTTGTGCGGTTCTGTTGCTGCATTTCCTGTCATTCTTTTGGGTAATCGCGACATCGTGATTGCATTTGGCATATGCACAGGCACATGGACATGCACACATTGATACCGAGGTCCCAGCTCCCCTTCCGTTCTGTGTGCACTCTGTACGCGAGGGTCATCCATCTGGTCAATCGGTCCCCAACTGGTCATTGACCAAATGCAGTCGCAGTCGCAGTTGCAGTTCCCCCAGGTTGCTTCTTGACACATTTTTTTGTTCTGTTTTTCGGTCTGCTGCTGCGTCTGCCGCTGGAGATGCGTTCCCACGCCTCACTGACCCCACGTAATGGTGATTTTGTTGAGGGGATTTCGGATATGGAGGTCGAAACATTGTATTTACTTCAGTTCGATGTCTGGCCTGGGTGCAAATCGGGGATTTCAGGTCTTTTGGAAATAATCACAGCTGATAGAAAAGCGGTGGTACAGCGTACAGCGTTCGGCGTCTGCTGTCCCTATAAATGTTATATACTTCTATATATTTATGTAAATATAAAGGAAAGTATTCTGCTGCTGCATGGTCGCTACATCTAAATCCTTCGAATTATGTTGCACTGAAGATAAAGTTGTCATCGTACAATTTAGTCTCAAAGTCATCACCTGCTTTTGGATGCAGTTCTGTAAATAACGTTCGTCGCTTGTGCAAAGAAGAAAACAAAGTCCGGCAATACAATGAGTCAAGGAAGCGAATCGAACCCGTAAGAGGCCATCGGGTCGGAAGGGAATATGATTCTAATAGAAATCTTACGAGTCCATCCCGCCACAGTGCCTTTCCGCACCGCCATGTTTATGCTTCCATCATTGTCCTTTATCGGTTTATTTTCCACATGCATATGTGTACATACATACATGTCCTTATTTATGAGAAGATTAATTAAACTGCCGTAACTTAAGCTGCTCAAGCTAGAACTCCTGGAGCTGAAATTCTCACCGTCTTCCTCCTGAAGGAAGGCAGAAGCCAACCTTTTCATCCTCATAAAATCGAAAATATACGTCAGAATAAATGCATTTGACAGATGTGTGAAAGTTCGCTCTTAGCGGGCATTTTGGACATGAGAAATTTCTGGTATTGGAGCTGGAGAGTGCTATAGTTAAAACGTTTGCCTTGCCACCTGCCGAACAACAGGAACCCTATTCTGAGAAATAGCCCTTAGAATTATTGTTTATAAAATTTAACAATATCTTACATCATCTATCTCGAAGCAGAAGACCAGAATCATGCACTTTCTTCTCATTTCTGGCTTAGTGTTATTAAAGTTCTTCATGCTATTTGTATCCCCTACTAATGCGTTCTGCCGCTCTCGACTGATGGCTCTATTTCCAGCATGTTTAGTTATTTCATGGCCCCGAAAAAGAGCAGATGTTTTCATGTCGTTGGCCGCGTGCCAAAGGGGTTTTGATCGATCGGGGCATTAGATGGAATCTTTAAAACTTGATTTATTGTAGCCGTTTGCACACATCGGCGGTGGCTCCTGCCTTTAGCCGAGGGACAAGCACATAAATTAGATCAGCTCTGCGATAGCCAGAAGCAGCCTTTGGTCCTTTCGTTCCCAAAAGGAAGTCTCAGCGTGGCTAATGAGACGTTTAGTTCTCTAGTCAGCAGATTGGCTGACGATTTTAGCAGCCTTGCCGACTCTTTCTGTAATAAACTGTAGTGGAAAAATATAAACAAACATTTAAATTGGGGACCCGCATATGTACATATGTAGATGTCCACCGTGCCGCTGCCTGATTTTCTGACAGCTTTTGCTGCCAACCGCCATTACATAAATATTTACATAAGTACATATGTATGTATCTATGTTTTCCTTCTCATCTGGTTGCCTTGTTGCACAGGTAACTAATTGAATGTTCTAAACGTATCCACATGCCCCCAACTAACTAACCAACCAACCAACCAACCTCTATTTTCCCCAGAGATGCATGAATATCGCGTTATATGGCGCATTAGGCGCTCGGTTTATCATTCCTTTCCATGACCCTGGAGCAGTGGCCCTGGCGACTTAATCCTGAACCCAGGTTCAGGGCTGGCGTCCTTTATGCGGGAGCCCTGCTGATGATTATTCGCCTTGCATTTGTATCGGTCATTACTATAGTGTTTTTGTGTGTGTGTGTATGGGTGTGTGTGTGTGTTTGAGTGAGTGACGTCTGCTGGCTGTCCACGACCCCGGTTCTGCTACGGGGTGGATTCTGCTCGCAATTTTTTTCTATGCACACATTTTTTTTTTTTTAGCATTTTTTGTGTTGTTCGCTCTCCTTCTCTCCCTCTCTCTGTCGCTCTGCCGCAGCAGCAGCAGCAGCGTCTCACCCTGGCAGAACACCCGCCCCGCCCACAGCCAGGGAGTGGATTTTTTTTCTCCATATCTGTTTTGCGTTTTGCGTCGGAAACCGCCATTTTTTATGCGCTAACTACGCCGCCCTCTCGCCCGCTAGTTCGCTCTCCCTCGCACTCCTTCTCCGACGCGTTTCGCCCAGCCTCTCATTAGAAAAAAATGTGGGCTGTGGTGGTTATATATATATGTGTATATGTATGTGTGTGTGTGGCATACAAAATGGTTTTTTTTTTGTCGTGTAAAATATGCTTGAAATGTATTTCCTCCTAATAATACTGGGTAAAACAGAATTAAACAAGCATATCAAGTGTTTTCCTACAGCAAAAATTAATTAAACATATTGTCTTAAAGCGAAAAATAATTTAAAATACCAGGAATATAACTTTTATCCTTGCAGTTCGACAGTTAAAGTCTAGAAAATGTTTGAATTACATATTGATTGACATATTGATTGTATTACATATTGATGTGATGCGAAGCGGGAGTCGCATTTACCACCTGTTATCTGTGACTTTGAAGGTGCATCCAAGTCGTTGGGAAGGTGTAACGTACACACGAATGTACATACATACATACATATGTCCAACCATATAGCATTTCTGCTGCTGATGCCTCAATATTCTTCTTGAAGCACGTGCGGAGGCCAAGCATGACGGATGGGAGCAGCTTGGTCCACCCCACAGAGGTTTTCACACATGTATATTACACATTTTTCTAGAGATATTTTTAATAGTATCGATCTCTGGTAGAGTCTCTGCTTCACCATCTGCTTCTAGTTTCATATTGACTTGTGTTCAGCGGTCGGTTATGGCCAAAGCTGAAAAGATGGCTATCAGTGCTCAGCAAAGCTTCTAACAGTTCTACGAGTTGCCCAGTCAAAAATTGTAAGAATAATATGCAATGCAATTCCTAGCAGATTCAAAATAGGGACACAGAAAAATGATGTTATGCAACTACACGCAGCCAAATATTGACGACGCCTTGCTGGTCACCGCAATGCACTAGCAATACGTGTCACTAAAAGGCCAAAGCAGAGAAGACTTAAGGTGTACCATCCACTTAATCTCCCTATTAATCTAAATCGCAGTGCAGCCCAAGGCCAGTTTGTACAGATTTTACTGCTCGATCATCATTACTTGGAGTCCCGATCGTACATATGTACATACATATATGATCAAATCTTCCATTAGGGACGGCGATCATTGAATCTTGGAATCAGAGCATATGAATTGTTGGAATGGAATGGAATGATTTAATTTTGAGACTTTAGTTCCAAACAAAATAATTTACTAATCATTAACATTTTTCCAAGAATTTCGCAAATACCTATCATTAAAATTATGCAAAGATTACCGATTGTATCGGCAACCTCAAACAAAAATCTGAGCGCTGCCACAAGTACAAGGTACAAATGATAGACCATATAAGAAACCTTTGTTTTTTTTTTAAATTTAAAAAAATTGAGCAATATCTACTGGCAACAAAGTACATCATTTACAATGTACGGTTAAGCTTCTAGACATCGTAACACCATGTTCCATTGCTGACTAAATGTTGGAAGAACTTTCTTTTAAAAACTATCTATTGCATAAAGATTTCTGCATTCGTACAGAAGTTATTCATTTAGCAAGCTTAAATAGACGGAATGTCCCACTGTGCGCCGTAGTCAAGCCTTAGAGTTGCCAGACTAGCGAGTAGTGGTCATGGTGTTGCCATACCAGCGAGCGATTTGTTGTTGCACTGTTGCTAATGGCCATATGACATTAGACATTAAAACATAACTAGCGGTCTTGGTTCCTCTCCTGCTCACTATGTTTTTGCAACTGGGCTGGGAAGTGCTGCGGTTTTTACACTTTTCCGATGCAATTTTACTGGCAAGCTGGCTGTATGTGTTGGAAAACACAATTTTGTCACATAAAGTGCCTTAATTCTTCGACTGATAGCCAAAAAAGGTGTCTGGAGACGGCTACGAACGGTAAATTTGCGTTTTATCTGTCATCCCTTCTTGCTCATCGTACCAAAGTTAGCAAAGTTCAGTGTCATAACACCATGAAGGGCTGGGCTGCGATTTGGGCTGCCAGATGTTTTTGACACCAACCGCCATCTATAGCCTAATAGCAACAACATAACTGCGCCATCTGTTATCCATAGGGAAAGATAGTTGTAACGGTTGTGAGAAACGTAACAGAGAGAGACAGGTGTAGCGGATGTAAAAAACAGTTGCAGAATATAAATTAAATATATTCGAATAAAATAGGTCAATGGGTGAAAAGGACATAAAGGGAGTGCAACAATTGGCATTAGAATATAACTAGTGGTCGTGAATTCACTATGTTTTTTCCATTGTTCTTAACGATACATAAGACGGAAAGAGAGAGAGCATGCCACAGTCATCGGCTGCGACAGGTTGTTGTAATCTTTTTTTAGACACAATCCAATAAAAATTAGCACTCAAAATTAGCAAATATTGTAGAAAACGTATTCATCAATCGGATAAATTTATGGGTTCAGGCCTCAGGGTTCTAGCTAACTAGTAATATCAAACCGAATACAAAAATCGACTAATATGATTTCCAGAATCGACAGTAAGCACTTAACCCATTGTCGACCAGTGGGTTGTTTAAATATTCCAATGAATTAATATTATGAAACTGGAAGAATTTCAGCGCACTTCTAGCAAAAAATATTGTACTTTTTTTGTATAGCAAAGAGAAAGGATGGATCTTCAATAAGAATTTACATACAGTACTATTTTTCGGGGTTTAAATCAATTTGTTCGCTTGATTGAATAAGTGGGGGTTGAGCGGGCTAAGTTAGTTATCGATAAGTCGATTATGATAACGGCAGACAGCTGATTGAATACTCGCAATTAAAAACGAAAAAGTGCGTTAAAAACAAAAGCAAAACAAATCAGCATTGTTGCGATTTCGTGTGGGGCGTGGCAAGGAAAATCCCGCCGTTGGGCAGCAGCAAGAACAAAGTACAAGAACAGCATCAGAAGAGACAATGCACAGCAACGTGAATAAAGGGGGCTACGTGCCGCCAGGATTTGGCGGTGGTTATCAGCCAAATGCACCGCCAGCCGAGGGTTTCGGTTATCCTCCGCCTGCGGCCCCGAATAATCCGTATTCTCCATCGCCGCATCACCAGCCGCCTGGACAGGCACCAATGAATTACGTGAGTCATGAAATGGGTCCGTCTGTCCCCAGTGACCAAGTGGGGGGCGTTGCAAAGCGAAATGTACGATACACACTCTACAACCATGACGTCATACTTGAGGAATCTTTAGTATCAATCATTTGTACATATGTATGTATCGAAATATTACTCAAGCTGCACGAGGCTAGCTTATCAAGTAAAGAGTCCAACACTTAGTTTTTGTAATTATACAGAAATTGTTGGACAGAACGCAGCGGAACGGTGAAGAGAAAGGTTTTAAATCAAACAGTGGCAGATATAAGAAACAGGACTAACAAGTTTAACTTGTACTGAAATTCATTACTTCATAGCTTATACATCCATTGTTTCCCAGATCCGAAGTGTATAGAACTTAATTAGTGGAACAAATTATTAATAGATTTTAGGCATTGAATTCGACAAGCAGCAAACGGAACAAAGTACACTACAGAACGCCCACACATTGAGCATTCCTCATTCGAATCTTTTATCTTTTTCAGGGTTTTGTACCGGGGCAGCAGCCACAAGGTTACGCTCCAGTGCCACAGATGCCGCCCTACGGAGAGGCCCCACCCTATGGGGCAGGACAGCCGCCGTATGTTGGCGGAGGAGGAGGACCTTCAGCACAGCAATCCTTTAGCTATCCACCTGGACCTGCGGGACCGCCGCAACAGCCCATTGTCACGCAGCCAGGAATGCCGCCCGCCCAGCCGGGACCCGGAATGGGAGCAGGCAAGTTATCAAGAAAGCCGCATCTCTGTTTGTTTACGTGCCGTGTCAATGCACCGCGACTCGCGATACTGTCCAATCGGTCCAATGGCCGCATCCAATGAACCCATCGGTCTGAATCAGATGAGCTACTTGTAGCTGTTGAGTTGGGGATTTGGCGCACAACAAAGTGTTCGATCTAACACTAACCTGCAGAAAATAAGCCATGGGTAAATATTTACCTAGCCCCGAGATTCGGGTTCTTGTTTTTACACACTCGCTTATCAGGTCCAGAGATGAGATGCGTTTGTCTGCCATCATTGTCAGCGTACTCTTTGCTCTTTGCTGTACGTCCGAAACTCGAAAACCGTGCGGAGCTCCACGCTTATCGGGAAGCCTTAATTGGACCAATAAAGTAACACAAAGCGGCATTTAAAACGCTTGACTATGACGATGTTGATTTTCCACACACACAGCCTTGCTCGATGTCAACTTGTGTGCTCGGACGGTGCCAGACGCCTCAGTTCATCTCTGTTCAGCTTTGTAAGTGGTCGTCATTCAATCGCGTTCGCCATGTCAACCGCAGGAGAATCAGTTCCAGTTCCAGTCCCAGTCCCAGGTGCTGCAGCCAATTACATTTCCACATTGGATTTGAGCGGCGAGCATGGGGAGCAGAGAGGAACGGGTGTTAGCAGCGGATCAAAGGTGATACGCTTCATTTGGCACACGCTCTACAGCAAGTACACTCACCTCTGCTCAAGATCGCAGACGCTTAAGCAGCTGGTCTGCCGAGAGGCCAACAAACCGCTGCCCAAGAAGCTGCGACACACCATGCGGCTGAACAAGTCCGCTAAGCGAAAGGGATACGAGTACTACATGAGCGAAGAGGACAGAAGGTGAGCTGGAAAGAGAATCGGGGCATCCTTCGTATCTCGTATCCTTCTTTAATCGACTCTTATGATCAAAACTAGTTTAAATCAATCAATTAGAACTCATTTAGGCTTCATTCTATGGATGATACGTCTGATATATTTTTCCAATGATGAAATTGAAGATGTAAGGGGGAGGAAAACACATGAGATTTTGCCATAAAGCTTATCTTTAGCGCAGAGATTAGATACAAAAGCTGAGATACGTGCCTTGAAAGCGGACAATGGGTTATGCACTGGGGTTGGGACTCCCCCTTTTGTGAGGCCTTCAATTAGAGAGGGCAGCAATTGTGTGGCGACATTGACCAATTGACACACTGGCAACGAGATAAACAAGATGTCTTTTGTGCGCTTTGATTCAATTTGAAACGTAAGATTACGAGAAGACTAACTGTAATTGATTGCCATTGCCCCATTCTAGGCGACTGGATGAGTATACCAGCCGGAATTCCGAACTGTCCGCGCGGATTGGAATACCTTACGACTATCGACCAGCTTTTGGTTAAGCAGAAGGTGGAGCTGCTCGAGGCCTTCACCGGCTTCGAGACCAACAACAAGTTCTCCATCAAGAACGTGCTTGGCCAGAAGGTATACTATGCGGTGGAGGACAATGACTGCTGCACGCGCAACTGCTGTGGTCCGTCGCGTCCCTTCGATATGAAGGTGTTCGACAACTACCGCCAAGAGGTCATCCACATGCACCGGCCCCTGGCGTGCTCCGCCTGTTGCTTCCCCTGCTGCCTGCAAAGCATTGAGGTCTCTGCGCCGCCCGGCAACGTCATTGGAACCATCGAGCAGGAGTGGTCCATCTGCTCGCCGTCCTTCCGCATCCTCAACCACATAGGGGACACAGTGATGCGCATTGAGGGTCCCATGTGCACTTACTCCCTCTGCGGCGATGTGGAGTTCAATGTGGGTTTCATTTATTCAATTATTTACCACTTTCTTTACTAATTGTTCTATTATTTTCCGCTCTTCAGGTGGTGTCGCTGACTGGCGAGAAAATCGGCAAGATCTCGAAGCAGTGGTCTGGACTGGCGCGTGAAATCTTCACGGATGCCGACTTCTTCGGCATCAGCTTCCCCCTGGACCTGGATGTGCGCATGAAGGCGGTTCTGCTGGGCGCCACATTCTTGATCGTAAGTAGATCCGTAACTAACTCTGAGGCTTGCTGCTCTAATCGATGGGATGGGCTTGCCACAACTCAGTTGTACAGCATTCACTTTTTTCGGCTTAAGATTGCGAAACGGGTGCGACACAGGCTCCGTTGGTGCTGAGGTAAGGCCATGACGCACCCAGCCCAATCCAGTCCAAGTCACGCTTTGTTCGATTAGGCTAGCCCCGCTCTGAGTCGGAACCGAAAATCGTGTCAAATTGACTAATGTGAATTTCTTTGTTTTTCTCCCAGGATGCAATGTTCTTTGAGAAGTCCGGAAACCGAGAGACCGACGGACCTGGCATGCTATAACAATCTGATAATTGCTGTTGCAGTGGTCTCTGCACCGCGTACTAGTCTGCTGATGGCCAAAGCTGACGACTCTCTAGCAAATGCTTAATAATGGAAATGCAATAAAAATACTGGAATCTTTGTAAATGCTAAGGACAACAACCGACCTGAAAAACTCAGGTGTCCCCCGAATTGACATTGCGGGGATATTCGTATCTACTACGCTTAAGTAACACGTTGGCATTTTTGCTCCTCTGCCACATCCGCAATCTTCAACGATTAACAGCTTCCTTTTTGAATTTTTTGTACCTCTACAACGATGCACAGTGAAACAGGGACTAGCTAATGAGTAACTCCCACGTAAACGATGTACTTTAATCTGTATACTGAGTGTCTTATAAATAATATATATATATATATATATATATATATAAATGTATGCAATACAATAATCTATCTTGATGTTATGTTTAAGTTTTCAGAAGATATGCTTAAATTAATGTAACCGAAGATATTTATGTATTCAAATGTATTACTCGGCTTGGTTTAATAAAAGAAAACCAAAATCAACAAAATGTTATACTTAGACATAGGATATACTACATATATATTCATAGGAACGGAAGGCGGTTATAAAGACCACATTGTATTGTGTACATGCGTATGTATATGACCTATAAATATATTCTAATTTGAGTCATAGTCTTATCGGTTCCCAGTAGCTTATTCCCAGTAGCATTATTTTTAAGTTGGATCTGCATTCGCCCATCGGAATGTGTCAGGGAACGTCCAGCAGAACCCAACCATCAGTCACCGACGAGAGGTTGAGGAATATACAACAGAATCATGCTAGGAACATCACACCTTCCTTTTGCAGCAATGGCCAGAGTTGGAGGCTCCTACGGCTCGGTGAATGCCATAGTAAATCAGCCGGGAATTCCGGCATCGCACACAGGAAGGAATCAACCGAACCCCAATGCACCATACGGATTGGATTACCTGGCAGTTATTGACCAGCTCTTAGTTAAGCAGAAAGTGGAACTAGCAGAAGTCTTAACCGGCTTTGAGACCAAGAACACTTACACTATCCTCAACTCATCCGGCCAGAAGGTGTTCTACGCGGTGGACGATACCGATTGCTGCACACGAATCTGCTGCGGCCATTCGGGCCGCGGATTCGACATGAGGATTCTGGACAACTCGAAACGGGAGATCATCCACCTGACTCGTCCGATGGCCTGCTCGGCTTGTTGCTTTCCCTGCTGCCTGCAGAGCATTGAGGTATCTGCGCCGCCCGGCAACGTCATTGGCACCATTGAGCAGGAGTGGTCCATTTGCACGCCTTCCTTCCGTATCCTCAACCACTTGGGCGAAACGGTTTTTCGAATAGAGGGGCCTTTTTGCACCTATTTCCTATGTGGAAATGTGGACTTTAATGTAAGCAGCAACTAGTTGGACAATCTCATTTTCTATTCATGGTTTTGTTTTCTAGGTAGTTTCCTTGACGGGCACAGAGGTGGGCAGGATCTCTAAGCGTTGGCCGGGTCTTGAACGTGAAGTCTTTACGGATGCCGACTTCTTCGGGGTGAACTTTCCCAGACGGTTGGATGTACGCATGAAGGCGGTCCTGCTAGGCGCTACATTCCTTATTGTGAGTATTATCGTACTGCCCCTAACCGATGTGTTAATCCTGTTTTGTCTCTTCACAGGATGCCATGTACTATGAAGACTGATAGAAAAAGAGTCGCATTATCGCCTTTTCCAAGAATAAAACAGGAAAAGCCCAATAATATTCTTGAAACTCTATTTATCATCATGAATATAAAGAAAATAATCTCAGATGAGGTTTGTCCCAGCTTCAATTTGAGATCCTCGATTCAACCTTTGCTCCCCTCTTTTACACTTGCTCACTTTGTAGCGAACCACATCCGAATCTATTATTCTCAGGCGCGGTGTTGGACATGAGAGAGGAGCGCACGCGAAATGTTCCGGCTCGGGCTCGTCGGCTAGGGGGGTGGTGGTCTTGCTTCCCCTCTCATGATTTGCCTTTCTCCATTGTCGCTAGAGATCAGTTGCGTGCTAGGGACAAGCTAAACCGGGATAGAGATTTCCGCTATGTATACCTTCCGACAACCCCGACATCTAACTCTCGGAAGGAGTTGTCCGCTTTGCTCCCGTGGCTCTTCGCTAACTCGGCCTCTGGTGGTGCTGAGGCCCACTGTGCCCACCCTTCCATTGGCCCTTCTGCCCCCTGGCATCCATCCGAAGGGCCCCTATTGCAGGGTACTTCTCCTAATTCATGGGATCAGCTGACGTCAAAATAACACAAAATTACCACATTATAAAATTTATTTACTTACTAACTGAAACATAAGGACCGCCCACGGATACGTATAACATGTATGACATATAATATAATATTACAAAAGGAACATAAAGGAATAGCCTAAAATAAATATTGGGGAAAAGAAAAGTAAATATAAAGCAAAAAAAAAAATCCCTAAAACTTATAATGCCTTTGCCAAAGAAAATATATAAAAAAAATCTCCTCAAACTATCCAAACGCTAACTCCATGATAATGCGCTCAGGCGACATACATATATAACTCACTCAGATTTGAGTGTAAACAGCGGCGCCGAATGCCCTCAGCGTTCTGCTCTTTCAATTCCCTCTCTCTCCCTTGCCTATCGGTTCTGCCTTTCCCGACTCAATCTTCGGTAGCGCGTTTTCTCTACCTTTTCTCCTTTTTCTTTCGCTTGAGTCGTAGTTCAAATATAACGGTAAGATACAAACAACAAACTTCCACTCATACCTTTGTCCAGCTCAGAGTTCCATCGACGAAAGCGCTTTCCCGACGAACACCTGAAATGCTGTGGGTGGAAAAAAATATAATCAAGGGCATAGGGACGGGAAAAACATCTGATCGGCAAGATTGAGGCTGGGTTTTGATGCACTAAACCAAACAAAAAAAAAAATCTTACCTATTCTCTTTCACTCACTCACTCCTCTTTCCGCTTGCCTTTTTTTCTCTTTAGGCGCGCATTTTCTCTTTTCCCTTGCTTATCTATCGCCTAACGCTTTCCACTTTTTTTTCAATTTCTCCTAATTTCACTGCACTTATTTTACATATAACTACATATATATATATTTTTTTCCCCTTTTTTTCTTTCTTGGTTTTTGGTTTCTCTTTTCTTTCTTTCTTTTTTTTTTTTAAACTGCTATGACGGCAGTTCAGGCCTCCGTTTGCCGATCAGACAGCGGGACCAGGGAACACGTTAGCATCAAAAAAAAAACTCCAATCGGCGCTTGGGCACTCGAGGCCCTATGCTACGACGACAGTGCCGGGTGCTTGGTCGCTCGGGAACTAAACTAGGAGATCTGTTCGACCTCCCGATGGCTCGCTGTGCGCTCGCTCCGCTCGATGCGCCGGTTGAGCGTCTGTTTGGCAACAACAAAAGCCAATTAAATGCAATTAATTGCTCGTTTTGGTTGCGTTGCTGCTGCTGCTGCTCGTCGGTCTTCTTGAAGAATGTTGCGTCCGCAACAGATGCAATTTCCACTGTTTTCTTTTTCCGGAACCCCTTCCTTAAGCGCCAAGACTACGTTTAAACATTCCATTAATCCACTTCCTTTTTTTTTTTATATCTCTCAACATCCTCCCCCGCTTACCCGGAACGGACTCAGCGCTGCCAACCAAATGATGCACGGCTAAAACAGCCCAGAGCTCAACTCTTTCACGCACGGTTTATCTTTTTTTCGCGTAGTTCAGTTTTTCTTATGTCAAGTAACTTTGCACGATTTCTTCACTTCGCAGCAAGACACTACCGGCTTGTCGACCTCTTAGAAAGGAATTGCCGATAGGGACGCTGGCTTTCTGGCGGCAAACCCCCTAACAGGCTTGGATGATACTCCACTCAAACTTGACATTTGAACCTGTTAGCGCAACCCCTTTCCTTTTTTGACCAGTGGTCTTCTATGCCTATGACCACTAGATGGCGCCACAAAAAGAAACCTCATCTCATGTTCGCTCGCTAGAAGCACTACAACTTTGTATGCGGTCTGGAACTGGAACTACCAATGGAAACCGGCTTATCGTTTGTATTCTGCCTGTCCCTAACTGAGCTGAAAGGGAACCCATAGGGCGAATGCGAATGGAATCGAATCCACCATAGGTCTATTCAAGCTCAAATTTGACGTGAGGATCACTAACCTCTGGCCGGTTAGTTCTGCTCTCCTCCGTTGCACTTGCTCTCGTTTTATGGGGTGTATTAAAATAGCAATGGAAACCGGCTCATCGTTGGCATTCTGCCTGCTCCACACTGAAGTGAAACGGGTTTACGCTGGATGAATTAAAAATAAACACAGAGCTAAGAACTCCATTCGGAGCAACTTCAGTTTAGTACTCAAAATGCAGGCGTTGAAGCTTCTGCTTGCGCTGCTCCTGATTTCCTTCGAGGCGACAGCCAAGGACCTCCAAGAGTGTGAAGATCTGGGACTGGGCAATCACATCTGCCGCGAAATTGAAAGTTTCCACCAACTCAATAGATATGTACAAGAAGATTGGCGGAGCGTGAAGGTGGTCAACGAGCACACCGGAATCGAAAGCGATGACCCCATAGATTTGCCAGCCCTGTCCAGGCTACTGCACTTGGATTTGTCGGAGGCGGGTGGCCTGACGCTGGGCGACAGGGGTCTACGGGATCTCACGCAAGTGGAACGGCTTAATCTGACCCACTGCCAACTGGAAGAGCTCAAAGAGGAACACTTTCCCAATAATTCATCGCTTCGCAGCTTGGACGTGAGCTACAATGACATACAGCTTATCACGGGAAAGCTAATGAATCGCCTGCCAAATCTGGTTTACGCCAACTTCTCCAACAACCTGATATCGGAGGTGGAGCCCAATGCCTTCAAGGGGTTGAAGAAGCTGGAATTCCTTGACATGACCACCAACGAGCAGGTGAACGTGTCCGTGGGGGAGAATGCGAATCTACGATACCTCTCCATTAGCAACAACAATGTGCGAGATGTAAGTAGACACCGCAAAACAAGATACTGCAGATACTGTCTAGAAAAACGTTCTCGTTTTTAATATAGTTCCACTGGTGCCGGCTACGGGGACTACCCAACCTGGAGGAGCTGCATCTGCACAGCAATTGGCTGGAGAATCTCGACATGGGCCTCTTCTTTGCCCTGCCACGGCTGCGGGTGCTCAACGTGTCCAACAACAACCTCTATGAGATCAAGGGAAATCTCTTCACGGGTCGCAGCGAATTGATTCCTCTCCAGCTGCTCGACTATAGCTCCAACAATGTGAAAGTTCTGGAGGATTCGGTATTCGCCAAACTGGGCAATCTCAAGACACTCAATCTGTGGTTAAACCAAATCAACAGGATCCATCCGAGGGCCTTCCAGGGTCTGAGCGCCCTCGAATCCCTCCAACTGCAGGGCAACAAAATCTCGGCCCTACCCGATGAAGTATTCTCCAATCTGACGTCCTTGGAACGACTCGATCTGAGCAGAAATAACATTAGGCAGCTTGGAGCCAATGTCTTTGGAGGCTCTCTTTTTAGACACCTCACCCATCTGAATCTGAGCAATAATAATATAGCGGAGCTCCATCCGCTGGCTCTTTCCGGCCTGCCCCATCTGCGGGACCTGCGGCTGAGGGGCAACAGGCTGACGATCCTGGACTTGCGCATGTTCGCCCCCATGCGACGGCTGCAGTTGCTTGCCATCAGCGAGAATCGACTGGAGGATATCGAGGAAGATATACTGGAGACCTTCGGGAATCTCTCCCACCTGGACATCAACAACAACCGCCTCAGCTATCTGCCATCGCTGCAGACATCCCAGTATTTGCTCCGGTTGCGTCACATCAGCATAGAGGGGAATCCTTGGCAGTGCCTCTGCCTGGACGAGATCACCGCCTGGCTGGACAAGCGCCAGGTGAGCTATGCCCGGCCCAGCAGTGCCTACTACAGTGGCCGTAAGCCGCTCTGCGTTGTCACACCCATAGAGCAGTGCCTCCGGGATTTGAAGGCTGTGCGCGCGCACGGAGTCATCGAGAGCTACGAGCAGATTTGAGCTGCCAAATGGGAGCAGCAATAAATCAATATCACTAAATGTCGGTGGAGTTTTGTTCGGTTGTGGGTTCTGCCTGGCTGCTTCCCTGACTGACCGACCACCGACCACTGGCCGGATTGGCGGAGGGGGGGAGGGATGTAGGATGGAGAGAAACCTTCGTAAATCACAGACAATTGGATGACCATGAGGGCAAAACTTTTGCTAGCCAAAGTATTTGGCCAACTGTCGTAAAACAATAAAACGGAAGGCGGCCGCAAAGCATCAGAGGGGAGATTGGTCCACAGAATAGCAGCAGAGCAGCAGAGAAGCAGAGCAGCACAGATTTTCAAATACTTAACACCACTTAAGCGAACAGTTGGACATTGACAATGGGCAGATTGGGAATTCCCAGTGGGGGTGGCGGGAGGGGTGCTGCTGGTGCTGATGCTGGTGCTGATGCTGGAGGTGGTGTTAGTCGGGGAAAGGTGACTGGTTTGCGTGTGATTGTTAAGCGTAATTTAGCGCAAGAATTTTTATTAAAATTCTCAATTTGTTTGCAGTCAAACTTTTTTTGCCCGGCCACCACAGAGACCATGACTGAATGAATTGATTGATTGATTGATGGGCCAAATGAGAGAAGTTTTTACATGCAATGGGAAATAAATAACGATTGGATGGACAATCACAAAGAGTTATGAATGCAGGTCGAAGGAGAAGAATTTCATTAAGCTGAAAGCTTAAAATCCTGAAACCAACTCATTAAATCTGCTGGAGGAGAGTCACAAATCGATGTAATACTACCATCAAAAAGCGGCTAAAGTCTTGTGCAAAATGTACCGACAGCTCCGACCGGTATGGCAGTGTCGTGCAACAGCAGCTTAATGAATTAATGAATGCCAGAGGACTCATTCCCCGTCTTCTCCCATTCAGAGGGTGTCGGGGAGCCGCATCATTCGTAAGCAAATAAGTAGTTCAACTTCTGGGTATTCATGGACGCAAGCTCGCACAGCCATATGTAGGTATGCCAGGCATTCACACTCGACCAGGTGACAAAGGACAGTGGGCACAGAGACAATGGGGCAAGTCGAGGGCTGCCAGAACACGTGCAGTCAATACGGCAATTACAGCAATACAAAGAAAGACGAGGATAGTGCATACCCCATACCCCATGTAACCACCCAATTTTCCTGCTCGACAGGCGTAATAAAAGTTCAACTCTGACAGAAATACATTAAAGTCTGGCAAACTGCATATAGAACTTCATATAGAAGCCCTATATAGGAAAAGCTCACATAATTTAATTACATTTTTTGGGTTAACATTTTCCCTTTCCCAAAGTTGTCGTCGATGAATCAGGTTTCCGGTCAAAGGTAAAAGGTGGTCGACAGCTTCTGCCCCTCTGTTTCACGTACGATTTCTTATGAATTTTGTCATCGACAGAGGGACAGAGGGACAGAGGTACAGGGGATCCCTTCAATTAATTTTGAAACAAACTTTGGCCATAGTCGGGCTTTTGTTTGCTCAATTTGATGACCGAAATAGCAGGAGTTTCTATTACCTTCCTATTCCCTTCCCCTGTGTGTGTACTCGTATCTGTGTCTGGTGTGGAGTATCTGTGTGTGGTCCTGACAAACTTGTTGCTCCGCTCAAACACAGACACGTTGCTGGACCTGGACCTGGACCCGAGCTCCAACCCGGACCCGGACCTGGGGGACCCTCAAACATTGAACCCTTATCAACATGAAATGACGCGCCGCTGAGGTGTCAAAGACATTCTGGCCATCAATTTTCCCCCCACAGCCCAGACCCACCGGCCTGGCGTATGCCTGATATTTCAATATTCAGACTCAAAATTGAATTTGATTTCTGTACGCATTCTCTGGTGGTTTTGTGTTTTTTTTGCTGGAATGTTGGCCAATAGCACTTTGCATTCCCGATTTTGTTCGGTTAATTACGTGCATGGCTAATTGCATTTCAGTGGCTTAAATGGCCGCAAAATTTGTTAACAAAATATTTGTAGAAAAACACATTTTTGCACAATTAGCTCGGTCATTGTATATTTTATTCTGTGCGTGTACACCACTTGTGTATACAATCTATGCATATTCATTATTCCATCCTTCCAACAAGTCCCCAAAAACTGAACTGAACGGAATGGAACAGAACAGAACGGAACGAGACGAGACTGGACAGGATGCGGTTGCGACTGCACTTCAAATTACAACATTTTTGCGGTTCTCTGAATTTTTAATTATCTACATTTGCAGTCGCTGTTGCAAAAGCAGCAACAATGGCAGTTGCTGCATCCCAACTCCAGTTGCAGCTCTAGTTGTTGCCACATGAAATTAGCAAGTTGAGTAAGGGAAAAGGGGGCCCAATTAAAAGATGTTTTTCATATTTGATTGTAACTCAAAGCTCACCAGGAAATTGTAGTGTTGTATTAGTGTAATGATATCCGATTGGAGGGCCAAGTCATCCAGACACCAAAGAACGATTGCAGATTCGGCTCAGATCGTCTATACACTGATTAAGCCCCCGGTGCCTTATCATTATGATGGTAAACAAGTGGAGGCATCTGGACATCTGGATTCTTGTCGGAGAGATATTTGTGGTGAGCTATATGAATCGCCACTTCATACAATATTTCCATCAGCTCTGGCTGCAGCTCGACAATTTCCAGAATCAAGGCCATTATTTCGGCCTTCTCCTCGGCCGTGGTATTAGGCATCTTTCTGTGTTTCAGTTTTTGTTGTTGTAAACTTGGCTGGCAATAGTGTTCAGAGTGAATGAACAGTAAGAACAGCAAGTGCTCCAACAAAGTCAGAGCATGCTCCGGGCTCTCGACTCCGGACTCCGGGCTCGTGCCTAATGAAAATGCCTACCCAAAACGCCACAAAGTATGCAGCAGCAGCAGCAGAAGTGGCAACATTGTTGCCAGATATTGCTCCATCAGCGTGCACACACCTCATACTTGGCCCCAGGGATCAAAATTCCCTGCTGCTAATGATTTTTAATAGCCAAATTGCATGAGCTGACTGCCACAGACCCGAGGCTGCACCAGGTCACAGCTGCCACAACCTCCGCAGTCGCCACAGTCGCCACAGTCGCCGCAGCCGGAGAGATGCCTCTTAAAAACGTATTTGTGGTGAGGATGAGGGTGAGGTTGAGGTTCCTCCGTGACATACATACTGACAGACTCCTCGTACATACTGCTCGATGCGGTCAATAAAATATGCAAAGTGAGGATGCTTGGTCCCTGAATGGAGCCGGGGCTGTGGCCCACAGAGAGTGTCCATCCAGCAAGCCTTAAAAAACAAATTAGTGGCGCTTACTCAACAAGATTGAGTGGTTCTTGTATCGCAGTCATCGTCATCGCTACGCCCATGAGGTGGGCCAGGGCAGTAGTCCCAAATTACTGACTCCAGGAGGAGGAGACTCCATCTGGCAATCCCTTGAATGATTACGCCTTTCGCACTTTTTGAGACCAACGCCTCTGCTCCTTGATTACGCACTACAGGAAAAAAAAACAACCTGAACTTAATTAATGAAAGAGCTCCAGGCTGCTTCTGGCTCTGGCTCTGATCTTACATCTATTTGTGGGGGGCATAGATACCCGTACGAGCTGATGAATATTTATGCCAAAAAAGAAATGGGGAAAAATATAGAGCAGAATCACCAGAGAATGACCATTTCATGCCTCCCACCGATGACGCGGCAAATCAACAGCTGAGCATAATTTTTGGTTAATAAAAACGTGTAACGTGTAATAATTTGCTGCGTGGCTGACACATGTAGCAACATTTGGGGGGTGGGGGAGGGGAGAGGACTGGGAACGGCCGGCATGTGTGTGGCAAATGAAATTATGTAAATGTGACAGCCAGCAACAGTAACAGCAACAGAGCAGCGTCAGATGTATCTGCAACTGAATTTTGTATCTTTTGTGGGTGTCTCCAGCGGTTGACCCACGTACACAATGGCATTTGGGGCAAGCAGAGGTCGGTGGCAGGGGCGGTGTCCTGGCCATGCCCAAACATGGCTTAATGTTGATTAGATGCATTAAACATGCAAAAGCCCAAAAACCCGCATGCCACAAACTGTTGCCTGCATTGCGGGGCAGGGCGAACAATAAACGGCAGCATAAAATTGATATTCCCATTGCATATTTACATGTGTGGGCGCTGTGTGCTATCCGCTGTCCGCTGTGCGATGTGCGAGGGGAAATGAAATTAGCGCAACGTTTTAACTTTTGCGCGGCAATTGAATAACTTTAATTGGTAATAAAGCCGTGGTCCATGGAGCCGGAAATTGCGGAATTACTGCGCCCAAAGCACAGACTCCCAGAGCCAATCGGCATTTGGCATTTGAAAGGGGAACTCTTGCCACTGGCGTGGACGCTAGCTGTTTACGATCTCTGCAACATCGAGTCGAGTCGATTGGAGTCGAGGCCAACTTTAATAGTAAATAAGAACAATAACAAGTGCCGCAGGAGCAGCTGCGAAGCGCCACAAAGTTTCTGCCACACGCAAAAAAGAAGAGGAAAACAAAAAACATCGCAGTGGGAAGACCAGAAAAGAAAAGTTGGAAAACACTTTACTTTGATGACCGTCCAAGTCTTTTGCTCTCGACTTTGACGCTGTCGCCATGGTTGCCAGTTGCCATTCAAATGGCTCGGTTCGCCTCGCTCTACTCTTACCCGGGGGATTGCGACAACTTTTTAATGACTCCTGTCCCAGGCTGAAAGGTGAACATATTGTTAACAGCTGGCTGTCCTTTCTTGGCAGCTCTACTGCAGGGCCCTTCAGCCATCAGGTGACACGCACATTGCCCCAGGGGCAGAGCTACTGTCATGCTAGGGTCATACTGGCTGGACTGACTGGTGACCCCAACCTGTTGTGGTGCCTGATAGGTGACATAGCCTATTAAGTTATTTTCTATTGTGTCTATTCTTCGCAAGGTTGGAGTTGTTATTTGGTGACCCTGATGTATGAGAATTCTTAAGTTTTCTTTATTAACAATCTAGCAATACTTACAGTTTCCCCTTGAGAAAGAGTAAGAGTATTGGACTGTCTGTGAATGAAAGCCTGCCAAATCATTTTACAGTCGATGGCTAGGCCAAATCATTATTGATTTCCCGATTGGGTGCCGGTGCCCCATCGTTTCGTTCAGCGCTGGCCAGGCTTATCTGCAAAAAGGGTGAGCACCGAGTGCCACTTGGGGCGCTTTGACAAAAAGTTTCTTTTGTACATATTATTTATGCCCGGTTCCAGCCTGAGGCCTGAGGCTCAGCCTGGAGTGGTCCCTTCAATACGCCTACTTCCTGTCCCACTGCCACTCCCACTTCCACTCCCACTCCCCGCTTTGGTGCTGCTTCTGGTTCGGGTTCTGGTCCGATGTTGATGTTGTTATTGCTCTTTTATTTGTAATGGCAGACTTCGCTTCGCTTTTGCTTTTGCTTTGGCTTTGGCATTTTCTTTATATTTTTTAATTTATGTAACAGCTGTTGCTTCCACGTAAATGTCAAATGCATTTGCGGGGGCGGCTGCCGCGTGAGGGAGTGGGGGGGGGGGGGGAGGGGGAAAGTCAAAGCCCAGAACTCATAATGTGTTAAGTTTTCGCTTGTCGAGTGAGTGGCTCGTGCTCGAGTTGTTGGCAAACAGTCTGCCTCTGCCTCAGCCCCCAGCCTGCTGCTGCTACGGCTACAGCTCCAGCTCCAGCTCTCCCGAATCAACTTCGCCACTTCAAGTGGCACAGAAAGTTTGCCCCAAAAGAGGCCAGCAAACTAATTATTTAGTTTCCTTCCGTGCCGTTCCATTCCGTTTTCCGTTTTGGGAAGAAAACCAAACGGCGAACGGCAAACGGCAAATGCCAAACGGCGAACGCCAAACGTCAGCCAAATATCAATAAAAACTCCAATCGAGATCTATTTCAATTAACTTGTTAAAAAACTTTTTAATTAACGGCATTGCAGACTCGAGTCTGAAGCAGCCTGGCAACGCCATCGCCAACGCCACCACCCGGGTGGGGCCACCTCTCCTCCCCTCTCCTCACCGGGCTAGTTTCTTTCCTTTCTCCTCGTTTCCGCTTGAATTTATTGCTGCGCCTAATTGGGCAGCAACATCCCCATCCCCATCCAAGCAAGGACGAAGGACAGACATCCGTGGGGATGGCGCCCTGTGATATGTAAATGTTTATAAATCAAGCTGCGACTGTTGTCCGTGACAAGTGGTCGACTGTTTGGACACTTCAAATAAATAAATAAGCAAAGAGCGCCGTCCCGGCACTATAACATGTTTATGCCGACCTGACCCCATTGTGCGGTTAGTTCAACATTCAACATTCAACAATCCATTTTCCAATTCCCCTTTTCTATTTCCCCTTTCCCTCTGCCCCTTCTTTTTCCCGACTATTTGTTTAGCATAGTTTCGTTGTTGAGTTAGCCCAGAGGCAGGAGGAAGGACGAAGGAACGAAGGAACCCTCATCAAAATTGTCTGGGAGTTTTTTTTCTTCTTTCTGCCTGACACCTTGTGATTTAGAAAGCCGCAACATATGAAACCAAAGCCTTGGACTTGGTGATTTATACGATTCGGGCTGATTTACTGCCACAAAAGCCATTAGAGGAGGAGTGTGGTGGGTCCTCGAGTGGACACTCGATTTGCTGCTGTCGACAATTACATTGTCTAGACTCTAGACCAAGGCGACTGTCAAAACTCGACTGTCGATGCTCTGACCATACTTTGGCCATTCTTCGGTTGTAGCTGCTGCTACTGCTGGGTCTGAGGGCCAGTCAATGTCTTCAAGTTGATTATAGAAGTGACAAAAGCAGAAAAGCAGCAAAGCAAAGAAAAGCAAAGCAAAGCAAAACAAATGTCTGCGGATCGAGTTTTTTAGCGCTTGATAAATTACTGCGAGGAGCTTAAGGCTATTAATAAGATAAATGAGCGGCAATAAGTGGAGATGGCACTTCGATTCCATGTCACGCCGTTCCATACTATGCCATGCCATGCCTTCTTCCTTCCTTCCGCTGCACAATGCGGCGTATGCGTAATTACCATTTCATATGCATTAAGAGCCGCTTCAATCACACGCCACAGAGAGCACGGCTACGGCTACGGCTCCACCTCCACCTCCCCTCTCGTTCAAGGAGAGTCCTGGAATTGGAGTATGATGAGCAATAGCTGGGAGCTGGGAGCAGTAGGTGGGCCTGCCAAACCAAACCAAACCAAACCCGATGGATGTCATTAAGCGCATTTGAAAAATCATCAACAAAGCGTTGACAGTGTTGCCAGCTCGGCCAACGATGGACGCCAAATGGAAGCAAAATGGAAGCATTGTTAGCGGCAGCGGCAGCGGCAGAGCGGGGATGGAGGGATAAAAAATGTACCAATAAATTGAAATACGATCAATAATAATTATGATTGGGGGCCCCAGACAGCGTGAATACACAGAATAATTGCGTTTCCATGCAATTGCTCAATTCCATAAGGAGCAGCTGCCTATCGGGCACAATGGGGCGATTATCGATAAGTGAACGGAGGCCCGCTCCAGAAATAATCATTCAAGAATGGGCTGACACAAAGTGGATTTTGCATCCAAGTGCTCATCGTGTCGACAAGGGGAGGGGAGTGGGCATGGAAGTGGGAGTGGTGTCTATGACCTTGGATGCTTTTAAAAAGGATTGTTGCCAGCATTTCTTATCAAATGCACTTGGCTGAACACCCAGCGATAAGGGAATAGTCAGGCTTAAGTGGGACATTTCCTAGTGTTGCTTATTCTTTATTAATTATCCCTTTGATGGGGTTCAAAGTTGATCGAAAGGAGTGCATATTAACAGGTTCTATATTCGACATTGATGTTGATTAACTCTGACTGCAATGCTGCGTTGAACTATCGAATTTAATCGACAGTTTCATTGGTCCATTGATAAAATCCTGCTATCGCTATCAATGTTTTAAAGTAATAAACACTGTTTTCAAACAATTACCAACGTTTTCTATTCAAACAATTATCTTTAATACCCATTTTTCATAAATCCATTCATCTATTGTTATATCCCACAGAGTGCCGACCGCAAATCCCCATCAATGTTCCCATTGTGCCATCCCCATCGCCATCGCCATCGCCAGTCCCTGCCCCCAGTCTTTTTCCTGCCGCAGCCACAGCCCCAGCCCCAGCACCTCTCCCTCCCACTGCCACGAGAGCCGCCGACAATGGCAGCGTTTAAAAAAACATTAGTTCAACTGGCCAGCAGAAAGTTCAACTGGCAGTCATAGGGAAGAAGCTCAAGTTTATGCCTAACGAGAGAAGGAGAGCAGCAACGGAGTACCAGTGCCAGTACCCAATCCAAGGACTCAGGTCCAAGGTCTCCCTCCCTCCCACACCCACACCTACTCCTACACCCACACCCACTCTCACTCCTTACTCAGTCTCTTAGTCCCTCTTTGAGTGAAAGCTATCCTAACCGAGTGACCGACCGCAAATTTCCCCTCCTGCCTGCCCTGCCCTGTCGTGCCGTGCAGTTCGTCACAATGGAAATCCAATTTAATTTTACTGATTCTGCACTTTGCACAAATCGAAGGACCCCCGACGAAAGTCTCATCGTTAAAGATGCGGTCCAGCCGCAGCCGCAGCCGCAAGTCCCCAACCGCAAGGAGGCTGCACTTCTTGAGAGGAAGAGGAGGATTCCATTTCACAGATGGCACAGGACATGCATATATGCAGGGATCAGGGCCCAGAGCCCAGGCACATCTAATTATTGTTTACCGTGCTTAAACACCGGGAAAATTGAATTGAATTCAAAATAAAATGCGACGAAAATCGAATTTGCCTCCGGAAGTTGGGTTTCCTTTTAGACAGGGGGCCAAAACAGACCAGAACAGACCAGACTATGCCCGGACCCGGACTCGGACTCAGACCCAATGTCAGGAGAGGACAGGACAGGGCAACAAACAAATCCTCAAAAAGATTTCAGCTTAGCCCCCAGGCAATAAGCAACCAAAGAAGCGTAAAGAAAAGACCTAAGAAAGACACCAGGTAAAAGAGAATCGAATAGAGTCCTCCGAATGGGAGGAGCAGGAGGAGCAGGCAGCAGGCAGCGTCAGCTCTGACAAGGTTAGGCCGTGTCCTGGCCCGGTTCACCAAACGTCAAGTCAATGTGTATTTGACATTTGATTTCAGACATTTGCCTGGGCCAAGACCTTTCGCTTCCTCAATGCCTGACTTTGGTTCTGTTGCTGGATCTATATCTGATTCTGGTTCTGGTTCGGTTTCCACTTTCCTTTTTGGTTGGGAAATGCAGCTGACCAGAACCAGGGTCATCCAATTAGAAGAAAACACCGAAATGAACACAGGCCAAGCAGCTGTCAGTCCCATCGAGCATACATTTGCATTTGCATTTACGAATGCAAATTAAATTTCTCGCTCGAAATAAAAATCTGCCTCGACTCGTAGCTGTCCGGGTTTTACCTTTGCCTTGTGGCATAGGGCTTGGGGCGTGCGGCTGCGGGTGCGGCCTGTAGGACTCTCAGATTTGTGTGTGCGTGTGGCTGGACTCGATGGAGTGGGTGTGGCTCCACTTACATTCTGGGTAAACATTTACCTTATTAACAGCGCGGCACGGCCCGAGGGGCAGCCAGACATCGAGTGGTCGGTCGAAGCTGCTGCTGCTGCCGCCGCCTAAAATAATGCCACAAAAAGCAACTTATGCTAATGCCGCCCCTTCTGCCTCTGCCTCTGTCTCTGTCTCTTTCGCTGCCCGCTGGGTGTTAATTCAAATGACATTATTTAATGCCCAGCACACGCAAGACCCCAAGCTACAGCCAGATTCAAAGGCGAAGCCAAAGCCAAAGCCAAAGCTTAAGCCAGCTTCAAATGTGTGAAAAGAAAGTGACTTTAATTAAACGTGTATGTTTAACGCCTTGCATAATTCAATGGAGCACGACGAATTTCTACCATTGCGCAATCTGCAGACAGCTGAGTCACGTTTCCTCAGTGAGATTGTAGCTGTAATTGTAGCATCCACAATGGCCCAAACTATGGCAATTTTAATGATACCTTCTTATATGTATGTGGCAATTAAAAGCCCATCAACGTACACCAACAATGCACTGCAGAAGGGACCTTGAGAGACAGGAGGACGAGTGGATTACACGAGACACAGCACACAACACACAACACACGGCAATAGGATGGATAATCGAAAAATTGCCATGTTCTCGTACCGAATTTACATATTTATTAAATTTTCTGATTGAATTTGATAAACCAGTACACAGCCACAGCCTCAGAGAGCACAGAGGTAACAACAGAGATAGAGAGAGAGATGGAAATGGAGATGGAGAGAGCCCTGATTTATCGATTGATGCTTCCTCCCCCCACCCGACCCCTGCCGAAACTTGCGGTTTCATTAGCAAATACAGACAGACGTTCGCATTGATTACTGTCTTCCATATCGTGACTAAATTGGTTGTTAAAATGAAAACATTAAATTAGTCAGCAAGTTCCACAAGTTTCACATTCCTATGCAGGCCAGGCCAGGCCGTCTGTTTGTCTGTCTGTCTGTCCGTCTGTCTGTTTGTCTGTCTTTCTGCGTACGTCATAAGTAGTAGCCGTCAAATCTGCAACTTTATTTCGAGGTCCCTGACTCAGCGTGGGGGGATTTTTCAGGGGATTTCCATCCATATTTAATGGCTAGACAGTCGATGAAAGAAACTGAATGAAACTTTTGCTGGCGAAGCTAAAATTATGCGAGGGTGAGGGGATATCAATGGATGCCAATCAAATTTTGGTGCAACTAAAGGTTTGGATTGTAATTATGTATACCATGTGGTATATATCTCTCTCCCTCTATCGGATATACTTTGATATGACATTGATTTCCCAGTTGTTGCTTGTCAGCAACACCCACTTTCAACACCCATAAATCTATACCCAATACTTCTCTGCTTCTCTGGTCCTGGGCCCATTCGACACTTCGATTTGACAGTTTTATGAGCGTAAATGGTATTTTGTTAATGTGGCCACGCCCCGTCCCATACTGGCCTATACACTTTCAATGCCGCCTTAAAGTGTCAATTACCAAGAAGAGGCCTCAGTTCAGTCAATAACCAATGCCCCGATGAGGGATCTCTGCGTGTGTGTCGTGTGGTGTGTCGTGTGTGTGTTAGCCATAAATAAATTATAAAATTGCTTGGAGGCAACAACAAGCGCAATTGGGTCTATTTGCCTGGAGTGTCGTTGTTGTTGTTGTTTTTTCCTTCTATTTGTCGTTGATTTCGTGCTTCCCTTTTTGTTGTTGTTTTTGTTGGTTTTTGATGCTGCCTTGCCCCATGCCCCGCCCCATGCCCCGCCCCAGGTCTCCCCCTCCTTGAACCCAGCACACAGTTGTTGCCGTTATCGTCGTCTCAGTGAAAGAAAGAGAAAGTGCCCGAAGCCAGTTTTTTTTTTGGTATTTTTTTCCATCGTTTTTTCTGTTCGAATTGTTTTCGATGTGTTGCCGATGCTGGATGGATGAATGGTTGGTTGGTCGGTCGGTGGATCGCCTGCCGGGAGGCGTTGGGGGACAGCAAAGAATGTCAATTTCTGGCCATAATGTGCCTCAGACTTTTGCTTTTCTTTGAAGCTGTAAAACGAGGCAGGCACACACACACACGCATACACGCATACACGTACGAGTGGCAGCTTTCCCTTCCTGTGCGAGAGTCGCTCTCTGCGGTATGGCCGTTGCCTTCCATTTGTTTTAGGCCTTGGCTATTGGCCCCAACCAACAGGCAGAAAAGCAAAGACGGCCACCGGCCACTGGCCACGAGTAAAGAGAAGAAGAGAAATAGAAGCAAACTTGAAAAGTAAAACTAGGCATAAACAGCTCATTAGATGGCCTTTTAATGAAGAAGCCAGCCTATTCGTTGACAACTTTTTCTTTCTGGTTTGATTTGATTTGGGCCTCGGGTAGAACCAGCCTCATCTGCATATCAATGTCTGCTGGCCACAGCCCCGGAATTGGTCTCAGACTCAGTCGCAGTCGCAGTCTCAGTCACCGTCTCAGAGTCGGTCTCGGACTTTCGCTAATTGAAAGACAAGCGCGCCGGCAGTTCTCTCTGCAGCCGCTCCGTCATTGCAGTGCGACACAATTAAGCCAGGTAGACTCCACTCTGCTTGGCCCAACCTCAAAAGCGTAGGGGAAAGACGCCATGAAATGGCAGGGGAGAGCTTGGTGGGGTGGGGTGGGATGGGTTGGGGGAAAGAAAAAACTCTTCTTCAGTTGCTGGTCGCGCACTTCGAGTCACAAATTTAGAAAACCTTTTGAGGGCACTTTCATTTACCATTTCTTCTGTTGCCGCTGCTGTTGCTGCCGTTGCTGTTGCTGCCACTGCTGTTGCTGCTGTTGTTGCTGTTGATTTTTTCGCTTGTATTGAAATTGCTTTGGTTGTCTTGGCTTTCGTTCGATGGATGCGTTCGCCCATTGAATGCGAAATGAGAGTGGAGCCGGACAAAAGGCGACAGCCAACGGAGGCAGGAACTTGGGCCGAGTCAGAGTCAGCGGCAGAGTCAGAGTCAGAGTCGGGGCTTTAACGGTCAAGAGAGCTGCCTATTGTGTGCGCCCGCTGTACGTGAATGAATTCATAAAGAAATAAAGCCAAAAAAGCAGCAGCAACAACAACAGCAACAGCCACAAGCAGCAGGAGCAGCCGAAGCGCGAGGCAGCATGAAAAAATTGAATGTAATGCGGCAAATGAAATTCAACAGCGTCAAACGCAAATCCAAATCCCAATCCCAATACCAACGATTCCCCATGCCGCATCCATATTGGCCTCTGCATTTATTCAGTTTAAACAAAATGAAATTGTCCGCACGCATTTTGCATATAATCAGAGTACACACACACACGCACACACACACACACACAATACGCAATGGGGTTGGCTTTGCCGTTTGCACTTACAACAGCAATATTAGCGACTAACTATAAGCTGATTTTTGAAAATCGATTAGTTGACGGCCGCCGCACGCAATGAATGCGGAAATGGAGGAGTGGCTGTTGGTCTGTGGCTTCGCCAGTGGCACCCTGCCCCCCGCCCACTCTATCACTGTCATTTTATTGACAGTTGGCGCGTGTGAACAGCAGCCTCCTCCTCCTTCTCCTTCTGCCCTCAGGCACGCCTCCAACTGGGGCCACGCCACCCAAAAAAAGTGCCTGGCTGCCTGCCTTGATTATTCCAGGCACACAGAGACGCTTTCATGCATAATCTCACCTACAACAACTACACCAAAAATTACAAGAATAAATACTACAACAATTATACCAACACTTGCACCAACAACACCAATACACACACACACACCTACACCTGCACACACATGAAAGAAAAACGGAGAAAAGTCGTAAGGGTTTTGCTGTTACACGTCCATCGTGTGGGTTGTTGTTGTTGTTGTTGTTGTAGTGGCTGGTGGCTGGCTTGAAACACCCAAAAGAAAAGCGAAATTTTCGTGGAGACATTGACTTGGCAGCGACAAAACGTTGGTAATCAAATAATTTCATGCCTTTAATTGTCTACCAAGGAAGGGGCAAGGGGCCAAGGGAGCAAAGGGGCAGAGAGAGAGAGAGAGTGAAAGAGGAGGGAGGGGGAAGCCAGGTTAGTGAGGATAATTGGATTGGTTAAATGAGCAGCGGAACAATAATGAGCGTTAAGTGAACAATGTTCGTGGAAATGGAATGGAAGGGAAGGTGGAGCTGACTGGGATAAGGATAATGATAAGGGGTTCTTGGGCGAACAAGGAGTTCCGTACGTTCCAAGGGCCACACTCGTACAGACGAACGCCACGCCAGTTAACGCGAAACGCAAATGGATAACCGGATAAGGTTAAATGGGAATGGAAATAAGCACGGATTGTGAAATGATGGCAAAAGAAATTATGAGTGCGGAGAGAGAACACTCGATGCAATTAAGGAAAAGAGTGCGGTGGAAAACCTTCAACTTCAACTGAAAATCGTAGTGATAGTGATACTGTCAATGATCCTTCACTGTAAACGAAAACTCTTCGCTGTTCATGCTTCTCCTTTAATGAAACTATATCCGAGCTCCACTTAAACGTTTGACATGCATTATTAATGGCCGAAACGAGCTCGGAAAGGCGGCAAGAAAACTCTCAATTAGAGTTTGCCAATCGCTGGCAAAGATTTTCAGCGGGTGGCCCATTTAGCAGAGCCAGGAAACAAGCAACAACAACAGCAACAAGCCAAGCAAAATTAATAAACCGGAAAAAGTTTTGGAAGCCAACCCACTGCCACCCCACCCACCGTCCCCTGCAACACATAAGCCAGCGTCTAAGCGGTTGCGGGAGCAAGTTGAGCAAAAATTAATTAGTCAAATGGAGTAAGAGAGGAGTAGACTCCTTAACGGATTTGTTTATGAAAATATTTGGGACGGAGGGGACAGAGGGGACAGGAAGACGATTTGCATTATTCTGGTGAGATTGGGAATGGGAGTGGGAGTGGCAGTGAGAGTGTCAAGTGTTGATTTGATTGGGTTTCCTCCAACTAGTTTTCCACCTGAGTGACGCCCCTCCTGCCACCCGAAAATGTCAGAGTGTATTAAGCCATTAAAATGCTAAATTATATGGTTTTTGAACATGCCCTCGCCCCCTCGCCCCTCGCCACCTCGCCACCTCGCCATCGCCCCAGCACAACTCTTTCATGCCCTTTGGCTTCTGACTTGGCTTCGGCTTCGGCTTCAACGCTTCAAAAATAGTTAAAGTTTAGCCGAGCGAAAATGCTTGTTTGTTTAGTTGTTGCCTTGAATGAAAGTTTTTTTGTTTTCAGTTTTTTTTTCGAATCTTTATTTCTAGCCATTTCTTTGTTCAGTGAGCAGAGCTTCTTGTGTTTTTTTTTTGGCACATTACATAAAATTTCGTAACATTCTGCGGCACGATGGCAAAAGTCTCTAAGCGCCTGCAGACTCTGCCCCAGTCGCAGTCTCAGTCACAGTCTCAGTTTTCGAGTCGAGTCGAGACTCTAGAGACTTGGTTTCGGTTTCGGTGTGGGTCTGGGTCTGGGTCTGGCATTGGGCTATGTTGGAACTTGAAGAAAACTCCACTGACCTGTTAACAGAAATGCTTTGCAGAGACTTACTTTGTGCCAATGGCAAAGGCAGAGACAGCAGCAGCAACGGCAGCAGCAACGGCAGCAGCAACGGCAACAACAACTTGCGAAGAAAGTTATAGACAGCCAGCTACACGGCCAAGACAGCTTGACTACAGTAAAAACAACTTTTGCCCAACTGCAAGAAGCAGCAGCGGCACCAGCTACAAACGAGTAGAACACGTTTTACTGTTGGAAGCGTCGCTGCCGGCATCGACATCTCCGCATCTCCGCAGCATCTCGGCATCGGCTTTGGCATGAGCATCGCCATCAGAGTCCGCTGTCAACCAATTTTCATGGGAAAGCTCAGCTCTGACTTTGAATTCGAGAGCAGTGCAGTGACTGTCAATTTTCCTCGTCCCGGACATTGAAAATGAAACGCCAGTCCAGGGCAAATCATATTAACTACCTCCTCCGTACACCTCCATTTATCAGCGATTATATTTCTATAAAAAAATAAAACAAAAACAAAAACACAAATCCATTTTCCTCGCTCTTTTATTGCCTGTTTTTTGTTTCTTTCTGATTGCGATTTCACTTTGATTTGTTGGTGTTCGGCACAGAAATTAGCACTGGAGGAATGCTCACTCGCACACCTGTACCTGTACCTGTATCTGTATCTGTGTCCATCACATGCATACATACATACGTAGGTGTTAATATATTTATGTAAATATATATCCATAATATGCGAATTGAACGGATCGAGGCCAGGAGGCGACTGCGGAATGGGGTTAGGGTGCGGAACGATGATTGAATAAAGTCAATATAGCAGCACTATGTGATGAATTTCAGATAGAATATACAATATTTGTACTGGTACTGGTACTGGTATTGATATTGCTATTGGTATTGGTGGATATTCCTTCTAGGCAGAAGCGGGAAGTGAAAGAATTTAGCAATATGTGCAATATAAATATTACTGAGAACAATCTCCCGACTGGAATATGCCCTATAATATGATGTGTCTTTTGTGGATTATATATTCCTGTTTTTCCCCTAAATAAAACTTAATTAAATCCCACAGCTTTTCCCCAATCACTCAGTGGCTGGGGGTTTCTTAACTCGACTTTAAATAGCACAAAACCCAAATAAAACCAAATTAAGTTTATGGCTTACATTATCAAAACGAAATCAAGTAGGCTACTGCACTCTTTCCCAATAGACCAGTCCCATTACCAGTGCCAGTCCCAGTCCCTCCTTCCATACCGTTCATGGGGGAACGGGGGAACGAGGAAACGGTGGTCGGGTCGTCTTAGATCATAATTTATGAGCGCTCGAGAAGTTGTCAGAGCCGCTGACGTGCCGCTAACTGTTATAGCCGGCCCTGGCCTGGCCGTTTAGTGTGCCAAATACTTTCCCAGAGTGGTCGACGGACACCGCCTCAAATGAATTGAAGATTCAAGTCAAGAGAGTGAGAAATGGATAGATGGATAGTTGGATAGCTTGGATTGCTGGATAGCTTGGGCTAGCTGGAGAAGAGAGTGCCGCATGAAAGCAATGAAATGTAACTGAAACGAGCTTCGGGCTGAGCTTCAGCTTCAGTTTCGGGCCTCGGGCTTCGGGCCAAGCTTTGGTGGCGCCTCTGTACGGCAGTTGGTAAGCGGAGACCGGAGCCAGTGATCAGTTGAAGACGCTCAGTCGTGCGAGACAGTTGTGTGCGCGGCGGTGTGAAAATTGAACGAAGCTCGAGCCCAGAATTCACAATCGAATCGGAGATATACTTCCCCCATAAAGCCATAAACAGGTAAAGAGCTGAGCTGCGACTGCGCTGCGACTGCGGCAGAGCCGTAAAAAAAAGAAAGTCTGTCCAAGAATCACGTAGTCGAGGGAGGGCCTCAAAACCATCGAAGAAGCGATCCACCAACGACAGTCTTCATTCGCAACTCGAGGAGTGCGCAACGGTGCCAGAGCAAACAGTTATCGGTTGTTATCGTGTGTGTGTGTACCGACTATCGATTACTTATCGCTTGTTTGCATTTAGTCAAGGTTAGCATTTGGATAAAAGCTGGGAGGATACTCAGCAGCAATTGGGATCTGTTCCCTCCACTCCACGACTTAATTAGAACTTGGATAAAACAAATCTGAGAGGATATTCAGCAATAGACTGATTACCGCTTATCGCTTATCGCATACCGCTTACCGCTTTTGGTAGTTGGTAGTTTTTGTTGAGGATTTTTTTTTGAAATTTTTACTGTGAAAGCTGAGATGAAAATCAGCCTCTGTTCAATCTACCCAGTGTGCCTTGTCCCTCGAACCCGAACCCGAACCCGCCTTCGTGGTGCTTTCTGTGTGAACTAAAAATCTTGGATGCAAAGTTCTTTCGCCAGAGAACGGGACGAACGGGAATCTCCCCCAAGGCGGGGAGCGGGGAGCGGCCCAACGACCCATAAAGCCGCCTGCCTGCCTGCCTGGCCTTGCCCGGGAACCAGAAACGTCTTCGGCAAGAACTTTTAATTGATTTTCAACTACAAAAAGCAACTTGCACTTGGAAGCGGTCTCTTAACTGGCTTGGTCATAAATTGTATCTGCAGCAATTTAGAGGCACCATCGTACAGAGTACAGCGTACAGCTACAGCTACAGCTCGCCTTCCAGCCATTCCTCGCTTTTTATGTGCTCTATTTTCACATGTGCTGCTGCTGTTCTTGATGTTTGGGGGTTCTGCGGTCAGCAGACAGGCAAACCAAACCCAAACTCAAACCAAACCCAAACCAAACCAAACCGAACCAAACCGAACCGAAAGAGAACCCAGTTGAGTAATCATCTCTCATGGCTCTCAGGTTTCTTCTTCCAAGCTGACCTACATACGGAACGACTCGAAGCAGTTAATTTAAGTGTTTCCTGGCCAGCATCAACAGCAGCAGGCAGCAGCAGCAGGCAGCAGCAACAGCAGCAGCAGCGGCAGCAGCTTCAACCAGTTCCAGCCAAGTTATAGTTTACACTGTTTACACTGGCCAGCACTTTGCTGCCAAACAAAACACACTCAAGGCGCTGGAGTCGGGGACGGACGGGGGCTCGGCAAGGACAAGCTATTAACAGAGGAATTCTACTGTACTGCTGTACTCTCCTCCCAGCATTGGCTGGCGAAATTTGAGTGGCCCACGACTCCTGCTCCTGCTCCAATTCATTTTCCACTTTTCCACACATTCTTCAACAGTTTCTTTTTTTTGTTTTTTATTTGTTGGTGCTACATTTATATATACCGTAGAAACTGGTATAAAAAAATATTATCCAGAAGTTCACGACGGTGAGAAAACGTAATGTTTGTGTTTGCAATCTGGATCCGAATAGCATCGCATCGAACGTAGTGCTGACAAATCTGCCAAATGTCAAGAAACGATCGATCGAAGGTCCTTCTTTGTGAATGCATTTTTTTTTTATAATAATACTATTTCCTGCCAAGTTCGATAAACATTGGACTACATATATCATTATTCTTCAGGGTATCTTTACCTTCGGATCCCTTCGGAACTTGGCCTCTATTTTTTACCCTTTTTTTGCTCTGTTGTTGCCTCCCCAGAAGTTAGTTCATGACACAAAATTGTGCAGTTTATGCAGCATGTCAGTCATGGCTAGACCCTGTCCCGTCCATTACCTTTCGCCTTTCGCCTTGGGTGGATGGTTGTGATGGGGTGGGGTGTGGTATGGTGGGGTGGCAGGGGGCTGGGGGCGCATCCCGGTCCCACAAAGGCTGCTTAGTGGCTGTTCTGCCAGGTGACGGTGACGCGACGATAACAAAGTCCTAATTCATGTGACGTGCGAATGCATGCGAAAGAGGGCCCAAAGCGGGCGCTCGGGATGGGGCCCTTAAGAACTTTTGCGTAGACAGTGGAGCCTCCAACGAAACGAACCAACTTCAGCCACTGCCAAGGGAATTTACTTTCACTCATGCTCCGATTGAAAATCTCTAGAAAATCACCTTGCCTTGAAGTCGCCTACTGTATTTTGGTGGGTATCGTTGGAGGGGGGGGCGGTGTTTTTTGTTTTACCTCTTGGTGGCATTGTCTTGGAAAATTAACTGCCGCGCAGAAGGACATAGATGAGCTGCAGGAGTCGCAGCAGCCGGTAGTCGGTGGTCCCTTCGAAACATATGAGACTTGAACCAACTTGAACAAAAAAGGGAGACAATGGGTGCTGTGGCGGTGGCTGTGGCTGTGGCCTGGTGGTGTGGCACATGCAAATCCTGTCTGCACGTGGCCCTTTGTGGGGACCCTCTGCATATTTATTGATATGACGCTGATATGACAATGCGGATGGAGACGGCCCCAGAGCCCACAGAGCCCGAAGAGGGGGAACCTCATCAAGTGGCAGCTGCCTTGCCTCAGGCATTGCCTTCAATAGATTTTCTCCTTCTACCTCTACCTCTCTCTCTCTCTCTCTCTGTTTTCCCGCTGGCTCTGGGCTCTGAGCTCTGAGTGGAGCTTAAGTAATTTTTGCTGCCTGTGTGACGTGCAAGTGCACAGCAAACACTCCATAGACCCGTCATACACCCTTCTCTAGAGCCCTCTGTAACCCCGTCCATGGGCTACCAACTTCCAACCTATCATCTCCATCAGCATCACGCACATGAATATTAATGTAAAATGCACACACGGTTAGCTGCGTTTTTCTATGGGGGGCATTAAAGTATATAGTGGGAGCAGCGTTCCATATGAGTTAGTCCCTACAATAGACAGCAGCAGGGGCACCAATAACAACAGCAGCAACAACAGCAACAAGAAGAGCACAAAGATAAAGCAGGAGGAAGAGAGTAGATGTAGAAGAACTAGATGAAGAAGAAGAACTGTTCTGTACTGTACTGTACGAACAAGTGTGAGGAGTGTGAGGGGAGCCAAGTAGTTGCCAAAGCAAAAGAACAGATAGGTTGCCTGCTCTCCATCTCCATCTCCATCGCCCTCGCCATCTCTTTCTCCCACTCAAGCTTGTCAGAAGTTTTGCATTGCATTGTTGCACTGTTCCACTCTCTCTCTCTCTCTCTCTCTCTCTGCTCACCACTTTAACTCTTCCTATTCTTCTGGCCTTTTCTTACCCCTTCATTCCTGTTCTTCCCATTCTTGTTGCTGCGGCATGACGCGTGAAATGTTCAGAGTTCGGTGGGAAAATGGTAGATAAAAGCGCATTGTAAGGGAGGGAACTGGAGGGACTGGAGGTGTCAAGGCAGCGGGAGGAGACTTAGTGGGAAAAGTAAATGCAATTTCCCCAAGACTTCAATAGGCAGGAGTTTATAAGTACTTCGAAACAGAGAGCGAGTGAGGGCGGGAGAGAGGAGAGCTTGGTGGGGCATCATACAGTGGAAGCAACCAATGTGATGCCAAAACTTTATGAATATGCACCAGAGTGTGTGCTGTGTGTGTGTGTGTGCATGTGTGTGTGTGTGCGGTTGAGGAAAATTGAAAGTCGGAAAACTATTTTGCGTCATTGAGCTAAAAGATTATAATTCCACGGCTGCTTATCTTAAGCCCTATTAAAACAACGCCTTAAGCCTTACAAGTGGTTCCATAAAACACCTCAAGTTAAGTTGGCAAGAGCATATTGGAGTATACTTCCAGTAACTAGATTTCGAACTTTGGCCTCTGCATTTCCTATACAAGACCACTCCTAGATTTCCATCACCCATTCGATCCCACTGTGCCTGTTTACTGAACACCTTACCCAGATTGTCTATCATCATATTTAGTCTAAGAACCAGGTTCCCCACCTCCCCCACCCCCTCTAACTCCCCCTTCCACTCGCACGCCTCCTGCCAGCGGCATTGGTATTTAATAAACACTGCTCAAGAGCTGCGCTCCGTAAAACTTTTAATTAAGCGGAGCCCCAGTCGGTGGCTCCCACTCGGCTCCTCGTTTGCGTGGCATCTTTCATCTGCCGCCTGACAGCCTCAGAGTCTTGGGGCATTGGGACGCCATAAAACTGCGACTGAGGCTGCGACTTCGACGGCTTATCAGAGCCAGAGTCATCGCCAAGGCCCTAAGACCCGTAAACCAATCCCCTCTTGAAGTCGAGGCTGTCAGAAGTTGCCGCTGTATAGTAGATGATGTTGCTGCTTGCCGCTTGCTGCCTGCTGCCTGCTGCTTGCTGCCTGCTGCTTGCAGTTGGCCAGTAGGTCACTGGGTTTTCACTTTAGTTTATGGCCACTTTGCCGTTTGCTTATCAGCTCCGGACTCGATTTACAGAAAACGTTTTACCCATTTTTCAATAAGCGGCCACGCAGCGGCAGCAACTGTTGTTGCCGCTGCAACAAATCGTTGCGGCAGGCGAACAAGTTTTGGGAAAACGTTGCGTCGTCGCCACAGTCGGCGTCGCTTTCACTTGGCCAAGAGCTAAGGCCGCACCAGCCGCACTTGACACTGCGACAATGGCAACAAAAGCAACAAGAAAGAAATGGGTCGTCGAGGCGATTGATACCCTTGCATATGGATCGTTAAATGGTAGCACAGCGCAGCTGTGTAGCCACTGCTGATGTTTGATTGATTGATTGATTGATTGTTCCCTTGGTAGCATTATGGCTTGGTGATTCGATCTCTGTCGAAGTCATACTACCCTCTGCGACAGGGTATACAAGCTGTAGCAACAACTACAACAATGGCAACAATTGCTGCTGCTGCTGCGGTTGTTGGTTATAGCCGTTGGCTGTTGGCCGTGCTGATTGTCATGACTAAAAAGCCACCAAAAGCAACAGCAGCAGCAACAATGGCAACAATGAAAGCTCCAAACCGAAACGGGGAATACTCTGCGTCGGCAAGGACTTCCCTTGGCCTTTGTTCTGCTGGGGCCAACACCTTGGAGAAACGGTGCGGCCCGATCTGGTTGGCAGCCATCACTGCCTTTACCTGCCACTGTGGCGGCTTCCTCGACGGCGCCTGGAGCTCAACGAAGAGGTGTTGTTGCTGTTGCTGCTGTTGTTGCTGCTTCTGCTTCTGCTGCCGCTGTCGCTGCTGTGTGTCAAGTGCCAGCAAATGGACATGTGGACACTGCCGGCGGCAACTTTGAGGCGTAGCTCAAAAACATGTTTACATTCGCACTCCAACTTACACACACAGATACACACGCTTACATAGATACACACACATACATTCAGACACAGAGACTCTCTTTTGTCTGCTTTCTTTGCGGGCTTACTGGCTGGCTTATTGACTGAATGACTTGCTGCTGGCCACGGCCACCACTGTCCGTTGTGTTTGCCAGTTTGCCAGTTGACTTTGCTCACTAAATATGTAATTTTCGATGCCGTGAAAAAGAAAGTGTTGCCACCTGCAACCAGTTAGTCGTCAATTGGGGTCAACCGCAGCAAAAGTAAAAGTTCTCCGTTCGAAAGAAAACTGATTTCTCATGCCATCTCCATCCGTGTTTTTTCCCTCAACTCCTTGCAGATCTGAAAAGAAGCCAGAAAAGAAGACAGAATGAAGTTCGTTATATTGCTGTGTGTGCTGAGTGCTCTGCTCCTCCAGATCGAGGCCTCTCCGGTGCAGCTCCTGTCCAGGAGCGAGCGGGCGGTGGCTCGCCAGCAGGCGGTCAACAACGATGTGGCTCCGGCCGCGGCCCCGGCCAGCGATGATGACGATGACGATGATGACGAGGATGACGATGATGATGAGCCCGATCTAGGAGATCTGATCGATGACGATGATGGTAGGTAGAGCGTAGAATCACTTGTGTTATAAGAAGTACGCACCCAGCACCAGCACAACCAGCACCACCAATACCACCACCATCACCAATTTAGTGAATGAACCACTGCAAAACGCACTCTGATGATGCACCACCACCAACGCATGCAATGTGATGTGATATGATGTGATGTGACGTGATCGATCTTGTCCAGCTTTATTAACGATAACTTTTTGACTCTTCTGGTCCCTTCCCTTGGGTAACAAAGTTCTTTTGATTTCGGGACTTTCAGATGATGATGAGGAGGAGGACGATGACGATGAGGAGGAGGATGACACGCCCCAGGGACAGGCTGCCCCAGCGGCCACGGCCAGCGATGACGATGAGGAGGATGACGATGACGATGATTATCTGGACAGGCTGTTCGACGACATCCTGGGAGGTGAGTGGCGTGGCGTGGCCTGGCGTTCCTTTCTTTCATTCTTTCTAAACACGTAAACGCCCATCCGCCACGCAGATGATGACGATGAAGATGACGATGACGAGGTCGCCCCCGCTGCCAGTGCCCAACAGAGCTCCGTTGCCTCCTCCCCAGCCCAGGCCTTGGAGGAAGTGGCTCCCGCCGCCGCCTCCTCGGTCAGCTCTGGCATCTCCGATGGCGTCGATCTGCCCGCCGAGTCCGGCAACGCTGTAGAGGCCGCCGCCTCCGGCAATGCCGCCGAGGACATTTCCGCAGCCGCAGCGGCAGCCCCCGCCACGGCCGCGTCCAGCAGCAACAACAACAACGAAGGTGAACAAAATGTTTTTTACGATGAAGATGCACTTGTAGATGGTATTAGTGGTGGCACAACTAGTTTAAGTAGCACCCATGCAATTGACGAACAACAGAAACAAACAAACGCACAAGTACTGCAACAGCAACAGCAACCACAGCTGCAACATGCCACAGCGATCGGCCAAACATCATCACAGCATCACAGTACAAGCACAGTCACGCAGAACACTCTAACCAACAGTATCCATAAAATTAATAATAACCAATTAGTCGCCGGACCAGCGGCTCTGGGAAAGCCCGCACCGGGGGCCGATCCCGGAGCTGTTGCGCCTGGCGGCACCACCACCAACGACGACGCTGACGACGACGACGATGACGAGTACGATGAGGACGATGAGGAAGATGATGATGATATTGATGATGGAGTCGATGAAATTGGTGAAATTGCAGGTATAGCCGGCGACGACGACGAGGAGGCCGACGATGATGAGGACGACGACGATGATGATATCATTGGGGACGATATCATTGAGGCCCGGCGCGAAGCACGTGAGTCCAAGCCCAAGTCAGCAACAGCCACAAAAACAGCCAAAGTCAAGAAATCTACAAGTCCCTCGAAGAAGACCAAAAAAGAGCTCAAGCATTAACAACAACTAAAAAACAATTAAACAATTGCTAAAAAACCACAAAACAAAACAAAAAACCAACAACTAAAGACAGGGACAACAACAACAACAACTACAACTCCAACAACAACAACAACAACGATGAATGACTATCGAAAGCCCCAATCTAAAGGAAAGTGAATTTTCCAATAATTTCCGGGGCAGGACTCGATCCGGACAACAGATCTTTGCCTGCACTGACTATTCACACACACACACGCCCCTAGCAATCCCCAGCAAAGTCCAAGTTAATTTCTAATTTATTTAAACTGAGTTAAGCAAAGACACATCCTCGAAAGGAGATGATGATTGAGAGTTTGGTGCTAGTCAAACTATCTGCAAAAAGAGAACAGAATGCAACTGCAACTGCAACCTTTTCAAGCTGCACGCTGCACACCTCCTATCCTATCAAAAGTATATGTACACCCCACACCCACTACCCTCTACCCACAATGTAACGCACCTTTGTTGAGTTATTTACGCACGGACTGTTTTCACCTGACTAAGAATTGCAAGAGCAACTGTACCGCACCAAAAACACAACACAACAACAGCAAAAGCAAAAGCAACATGTTTAATGCCCAAGCACAAAATGGTTGGAAAAGAGAAGACAAAGAAGATGATGATGATCGAAAAGATGATAAAGAAGACAAAGAAGGAAAAGCAGAAGAAGAAGGCGCTGATGATGAAGAATCCATTGAATACTGAGAAGAAGCAGAGCAGGAGCTTCTGGCCTGGGAGCGGCCTGAGGCCAGAAAGAGACACAAGCATTATTAGAGCTGCTCCTCCAGACCGCTCCTGCTCTCTTTCCCACTCTATCCCTGCCCACATATCAACTATCTACTATCTATCTCTCTCACACACACATATATCCCGAAAACACACACACACACACACACCTATAGCTAAATTGATGTAAAACAGCAATAAGAATTGTTCACTTAGTGTAATTTATTTATTTTTAGTTGTAATTAAACACCATAATTTCTCAGATTCGATTCGGAATTAATGATCATGATGTCAAACACATATCTATCTCACTCTGTCTACCCCCTAACTATGTCTATCTGTCTCTCTCTCACTCTCTATCTCTGCCTCATGCACAAAACACAAACACACAAGCACTATCGCTATCTTGCTTTCACACTATTTGGCTTACAATTGAATCTTTTTGGAACAAAGCAACAAAAAAATAATTGTAATATTTCTGGCTTTTCCTCGCTATCTCTTTTTCGGCTCGCATAATTTTCCAAACGTAAATAACGCAAAATTTTTTGTAAAGTAAAAAATTAACAAAAAAAAAACCAAAAAAAAAACAGGAAACAGAAAAAAATTGTAGCTAAAAGTTGAACGCTTGAAAGGCAGCGCAAAATTTCACAGAAAAGAAACAAAACGAAAACAGAAGAAAAGAAAAGATCCATAGAAAAATCGTAAACTTTGCGTTTTAGGTCATTTAATTTGTAATTTATTATTTATTTATTTATTTATTTATTATTTATTGTAAAAAACAACTCAACAAAAACCACAAATCAAGCAAGAAGAAGACAAAAGAACACAACACAACAATTTGCTTAAATAAATTTGCGAAAATGAAATTAATTGTATAATTCTTTTGTGCGGAATCCTGTGGAGGAGAGTACTTTCAAGCGTTACCTTAGGCGAGGATATCGGTACTGACACTGTCTCTGTCTCTGTCACTGTCTCACTTTCTTTATCTGTATCTGTATCTGTCCCACTCTCACACATACACCTTATCATTAGCCCTGCTGCTGCTCCGTCATTACCGTTTTACCATTATGTTCGGTACTATCTTTTCCGTACCGTACCTACCGCACATCATCCATCCCGCTTGTCTGCTGCTGCTGTAACATTCGCTCTAATTAGTTCGACTCCGGCCGCCCTGCTGTGCCGGCTCTCCCTTGTAATTGTGAATCCCTCCCGCACTCACTCTGGCCCCACTTCCACACATGGCCTTGCAACACGCCCCCCCACAATTATCTATTTTAGAAAATGTCGCTTTAAATTTAAAATTTTGTGTGCTTCAATTAACAAACACAGAAAAGGGCAAACTATATGCGGAAACTATATGGAAGCCAAGTGGCAGAGTGTGGGCCGAGTGGGCGAGTACTTAACAGACTCACTGCCATGTGAGGGCAGGGGCAGGGGGCAGGCACGAAGCAGAATTGGGGGGCGGACCAGGGCTAACATGCAAAAAGTACATTAGTACCTCATCATGGCTAACGCTGGTCGAGTTTCCGATGATATCCGCCAGTGGAGGGTGGCTCGAGGCTCGAGGGATGATGGCCTGTGTGGAACAGTCACTGCCGGGTGATGGGTCACTGTGATAAGCAGGTGAAAGACAAGGATTAGGTCTACCCTGAGAGGGGATATTTCTGGAATAATTGCATGCTCCCTCGGTGTGATGGATAACCCATGAGAAAGTCACTAATATGACTAACGAGATTGTTGGAAATTATACGATTTTAAAGTGGGGAAACTATGTTCAAATAAATTAAACTTTATAAAAGCAAACTACTCTCACTTCTTGCGGAAATAACTCTCTCTCTGAATCGTATTTTCTTTAACTATTATTCCAGTCAGAAATTATGACACATCATAAATTAAGAATTGATTAAGTATCCATGATTATTTTCCATTAGGGCGTGAAATGAATTATTATCGGGGAAAATCCTGCAATCAATTGCTGCACCCATCCCTGACAAAGAGCTAAGGAGAGGTGGCGGCCTGTTTGGTTCTGGCTTCAATGTCAATGTAACATTTTTATTTTGTAAATTATTTGCTAATCCCCCCACAACAACAAACAGCCCGAACACACCCACACACACACAAAGCAGTGCCTAATAATCACTGTCCTTGGGTGTATCTGTGTGTGTTGCTGTGGTTAGAATAAACAGCAGCTTATGCCCACACAGATACGCTCACTCTCTCGCACTTGAATGTAATTATAGGCTGAAAACATAATGAAAAGCCTACACACTTACACACACACACACAGAAACACAGCATCACTGAAAAGGAAAAACCACAAAGCTCCCCCTCTCTTCACAAACGACCTTTGTCCCCGCCCTGTCCCCAAAATGAACTTTCATTGTGTAAGCCGATCCGAACTAATGTGCATTCCTCTCCGTTCCTGCCACCTCCGTTCCCCCTGGTGACCCGTTGACCCCTGCTGATGCTGATGCTGGCTGCTGGTTGCTGCAGGTGACCTAAAGAACAACGTCATCGACATGTCCACGGATGCGTTCCAGGCGCGCCACAACCACTTCATCGATGCCATCTTCTCGCGTATCAATCGCATTGTATCCGACAATTATGATCCCTTCGTGGTGCGCCTCGCCGGACGCTCGGCCACGCCCACCGTGGGCAGTGCCACAACAGTGAAGGCCACCAACAAGAACAAAGGCACCAAGGCTGGCGGACACAAGAAACTGTAAGTGACAGGCAGAAGAAAACAATCTTAATATTTACTTGCCCAAGACAAAATCCCCAGAAATAGAATCCGGAATATTACAGACATTTTTTTTGTAATCTTAAATCTAACTAAAAAGTCAGAATCCGTACAGAATCCGCTTAAGTACTTGGGGCAGTGTTAGAAGTAACTCGATTTTCGTAGATTTAAGGAACAGTCTCTCGTCTGAGTGCACTCTAGAATCAGAGTGAATTGATGCAAATTTTGTGCAATTTTCTTGCAGCAAGAACACACGCTCCGAGCCGAGGGCTAGCGGCAGCGGCAGCGGCAGTGGGAACAATCAGGCAAAGGAAGAGGACGCTGGCAAATTGCAGGAGCAATTGATGCAATTACAGTCTGAGCTGGCCATCAAAGCCATCGAAAAGAAGCCCGTTGCCGCTGACCAGGCCGCAGCCTCTGTTCCTGCTCCTGCCACTGCCACTGCCACAGCCACTGATTCCGATGCACCAAAAGCGGAAGTGCGCACAGTGTCCGGAGGCAAAAGCGGCCAAAAGAAGTCGACTGCGAACGCGGCAGGCGCCTCCTCCCAGAGCCACAAGCACAGCAGCAACAAAAAGGCTTCGGGCACGACAGCAGTGAAATCTGGTAACTACAATCAGCCCGCCGGCGCCAGCAAGGCCGGGGATGTCGAGAGGCTGCAGAAGGCCGAGGGCAGTCTTTCGGGGCTGGCCTCCCTCAAGCGGGTGGGCAATGTGAAGGTGATCAGCGATGCGGAGGGACGCAACTCCACGATCAAGGCCAAGTTCACACTGGGTCCGCTGATCCTGCGGGTGGAGAAGTCCTTCAAGCGCGGCAGCGTGAGGAGCGTGAAGAGCGCCACGGCCAGGACCAACGAGATGATCGGACGCATCAAGTTCAGTGTGGTGGACGACCGGGCCACCCTCATGTCCATCAAAGTTCAACAGCCCAAGCAGGTGAGTCGCGTCGCATCGGCTTTGATTGTCCTTTGTCCAATTAACCTTTGACTTCTGCGTGTGTGTTCCAGGTGGAGGTGGAGAGCAAGGACAATCACGATAGAACACGCGAATTCGTGTGGCGCCGCACGCCAAAAATTGCCAAATTGGTCAACGAGAAGCTCAAATTGGCCGCCGAATCGCTGTTTGCGCCGCAGGGCGTTGAGGTTGTGCGGCTCTAAAGGATTTACAGGATAGGGGATAACAGGATGTGCTCCTCGTCCTTCTTTTACTGCTCTCTTCTCAGCTATCTAAATTGTAGTCTACGCAATTTTTTTTTGTTTTTTAACCCTGGCTGGCGGCAGGACAGCCACGGACCATCGTCTACGCTTTAGTGTAATGTGCCTAATTTATTTATTTATTTATTTAATTTATTAAACTATCTATTTATCGTCTAACCTATCGATAATAAATGCAACTCTGACTATGCAAACTTGTGCCTTGACTGTACTTGATTTTGAATTGCAGCTGACAGACAGCAAGGGGAAGATGTCTCTGTCTCTGTTTCATTCTCTGCAATATTGTGACCACAGAGTTTTTCATTTCGTCTGGAAATTGGGGAAAACTAACCACAAGGAGAGAACAAATTAAAGTATATTTGTTCAGCTCCCGAAATGACAATCTAATCCAATTATTTCATTATTCACTTTTTGTACCAATTCTCTCTCTCTCTCTCTCTCTGTCAAGCTCTCCTTCCCGATAACAGCATGCAACTCTGTCTACATCTTGCCGTCGCCGCAACTACATCTACAGCTACAACTACAACTACATATACCTGATTTGCCATTTAGCAGAAGCCCTTGCTAACCCATTAAACCCAATTTAGTTGGCAATTATCCAAGATATGCTGGAGGGGCATACATACAACGTAAAAGGAATCTCGCTCAGAAAATGACTAAAAATATTGTCCTATTCTGAAAATGCTTTCCCCAATTGCCTGGCCCCGTAATACCCGATGCCTTTCCTTTCCTCTCCCCCCCACATTGTCTGTAAATAAAGGTGCAGCATTGTCGCCCCCTGTCTCCCCTAGTGGCAGCTGCAGCTGCAGTGGCAGTGGCAGTGGCTGTCCCGGTCCCGTACCTATCTGTGTCAGGTCGCTTGCAGTTTTCATTAATGTTGCAGGCTGTGAGGGAGTCCGGTTAGAGGGCGGACTGCAACAGGATCCTCTTCCAACAAAGTAAATATGAGTGCGTTGTATATTGTGTTGCAACCCAAGGCGGAAGGACATGCAATTTGTTGTTGTTTGCCTTTGTTGTTACACTAGCTGCCTCTCTCTCTCTCTCTGTCTCTCAGTCTCTCTTTCTGACTATGCCTGTCTCTTTCGCTCATCCTGCATGCTGTTTGTTTTGTCTTGTCCTGTCTGACGGGGGACGGGGGACAGGAGCATGGGCTGGGGCTTGGAGCTAGAGCTGGATATGGGGCTCGTTGCTGCTCTTTGTTGCACCTAAATTGACAACAATATCGTTTCATTTGCTCACTGAAGTGAACTCATCAGTGCCCCCAGCCCTATATGACCATCCCATCGTGCAACCAATCCTTACCAAGACACACACGAACACACGAGCTGAGCCACACAACCACACACTCACACACCCACACACCCACACACCCACACTTTGGCAGTTCATTTTTTGCCAGCTGCCGCTTGATTATATTGGCTAGGACCAAGGACACTCCGGAGTCCGTACAATGTTTTCGGACTTTAAGTTTAGACCGATTCGCTCCCGATTCCAACTCAGATTCCCTTCTGCTGATTGCTGATGCATGGACCGACCACTCCACCAAGTTAAAAAAAAAAAAATAAAAAAATAAAAATAAAAATAAAAAAACCAAGTTGCAACAATTTAAACAAATTCAATTGTCCTGGGAGGGAGCGGGGCAGGAAAACTGATTTGCACTTTTGCCTGCTGTTTCCCCAGGCCCAAGCCCGAAAAATAACGAATATACAACAGACAACAACAAAAACTGAAAAAAAAAAAAAAAATGTAACAATTTTTGCCAACTGAAAATTCTTGAGCTTAAAATTTGCATTTGTTATTACTTCGTCGGTTTTGCAGTTGCAATTGTTGAATATGCAACAATGGCCCAGAACAGAGTCCGCCTGACGGCCCCAAGCAGGGGCCCAGCATCAAGGCCATAACTCGGTTACCAGATTTAATTCCAAGCCAGATCCTGATTGTAATACAATGTGGGCGGAATGGGCGGACGCCCAACTGTTTAGCCAGGGGAGAAGACAGGAACAGAAATAGAACATTTTCATAAATCATAAAATGTTCACTCAACAAATGAACTACGTTTCGTGTGGGTCGCTAAGCTGAGGGGCAACACTTGCCCCTTGTGGGGTCCAGGCAGAAGGCCACCTGGAAGATGGATTGGCGATGCATTGCCATTCATTGGCATTCAGTGGGACTTTCACTTGTTGGGGCTTCCCTCCACTTCAGGGGATCAATCATAGCAACTAGACTGTGAATTCTAGTGCAGGAAACACATGTGGCTCTGTAAACTGGACTCGGGAGATAAAGAGCTTACCCGGCTACAGTGGGCCACATGCTAACTGGCCGTTCTCTTGGAATTCGTACTCCCCTCTTGAAAACTATTTAATCTTTAGCTCTCGTCGAGTATCCTTAGCATGTTGCGTAGAGCATTCCCAATTGTCTGCCTTAGAAAAGTACAAAGTTGCCTGCAACAATATTTTCCATGCAACTAAATTGGAAACTTTTGGTTTTCTGACATTCCATAAAGTTTCGTATGCCCAGAAAGCCTTACAGGGCGACTGGCACTCATTAGACTGAAGACTGCTCTCGCCTAGAACTTGACCCACCAGTCCTGCCCAGTCCACCCAGGCCACCCAGTGACCTCCCTCCACCCAGAAAACCAATACACTCAGACGCCTCGGACAATATGTGTGGAAAGTTGATAGCTGGGAAAAGGCTGTGTGTCGGGTGTGTGGGGTGTGTGGGGATCTGGCTTAATAGGAGTTGTGTGGAAACTTTTCTCAAACACTATGTGGCGGATGGGAATTACAAGTGGAGGCTGTGGGCGGCTCAAGGTCAGCGGGTGGTTGGACGTACCAGTAATCGGCTTGTTTAATTAGCTCACTAAGCCCCACCTGGATGGGCATTAGCGGGTCTGTCTGAATAAGATTCTCTGATTGAAAGTGTCCTGGTCGCGGCTTGCCACAAAAGCGACAACTAATTGCCACATAATCAACAACAGACCCACCAGCAGGGCCACCAGCTGCGAAGTAACCGCAACAACAAGAGACAACTATTGAGGGTGTGCACTGAGAGAAAATTACTTCAATTGTTTCATTGATGTTCTAGTTGCCCAATCCAGAAGAACGCTATATAGTAATGCCACAAGTGAATGCTAACATTTTTGGCCAAGTGTACGATGAGACAGCGTGCTGGGGGCATTGGGTGACGGAGGAGGCCCTGCCCATCGGATTTTGAGCACTTGCGCTTTTTACCAACTCAATTTACGCTAATTACTGCCTTTCGCTTCAGCGATAACTGCTGTTAGCCGCCCCCGCAACTTCCATAACCCATAACCCTCCCTGGGGAGCGGGGCTACGAGATCTGGGATCTGTTATCTCTGGTTTTGGGACATGGAAGCGGCAGCGACAGCGGCAGCGGCAGCGGGCAGCCCAGCACCCGTCACCCATCTGCCGCAAATTTCCATACGCCATGAGAATTTATATTGTCATTAGCTCTTTTTATGCAAACTTCTTTCCGCTCGCTGAGTGTATTTTATTGAAATTTCTGCCTGCTGGCCATATTACCGAATTCGCCGTTGAAGAAAGAGCAAAAGAGAACAAGAGAATGGTTTTTAAATTAAATATAATTTCAGTGCATGCGCGCTCTTTGCTTAAGTCGGCCGCCGGCTCTCTTTGGCACTGACCTAAAGGCGCAAATTTCGCTTGGGATAGTTAGTGTCTGAGCTGATGCAGTGATAAGGCGATTGTTAATGAACCCCAAGATATTGCTGGTGGTTTGAGTTTGAGGGAACCAGCTCGATGATGGATCATCATTACTCCATGGTTAACTTTCCATAATTTCGCAACTTTCCAATTCTATTAATTATTATCCGATTGGTATTCAGATACATGTAGCCTAGCCGCATCTACTTATGAGGCCTATCTTAAGTGCTTACCATAAACATTAATTTACCCCTAAAAGTGGAATATCATTAAGTAAATTTTTATTAAGCGCAAAGCTATAACTCTACACCATTAAGTCTTTCCACCTGTCTCCACTAATATATTTATTACCGATTCCCAAAACTATTTCAAACATTTTATTGTTAGACCTTTAATGTTAGACCTTGAAAGAGAGCATTTACAATCTTAATATAAAGAGCGCACAAAGGGGCAAAAGAGTGCAAAAGAAAACCATGGGGTATTAATGAGAGGTGAGAAAAATGTTTCTTCTCTCTCGCTTTTGTATACGAAAAAATCTATGGGAAATTACCTAACGAAAACTCGAAGGGAAGCTTTAAAAAATTTGATTTGGGCATCTTTTAGCCAGCTTCAGTTTTGATGCTTTATATGGAACTATTCTCTGAGCTTACAAAAACTATCTCAACGAATTGTTCCATATACATTTTTCACTTATTTTATCAGAATATTTTATCACTTAACAAATCCATTGTCGGAATAAGACGGATCGAAAATATCTATCTACACCTATAACACATTTTTCTAAAATTAATTTCAATAAACTCCAGTAATAATAATGTTCCCAGTAATCCCGGAAATAAATCGTAAATCGGACCACTATATATACATATGTATGTATCATATAACCATCTTAATACCGCCACAGTTGTCAGCACAGTTACATTCTGCAGTATGGGTTCTTGCACCGGTTCAGTGTGTGTGTGTGTTTGTTTTTGATGAGGTTTTAAATCATTTTTCGTCTCCGCTTTGGGCTACAGTGTGCGCGCGAAGAGCAGAAACGTTTCACCTTGCCTAAATACACCTTTGAAATATGCTTAGAATAGAAACAAAAGAGAATCCCTCCACAAAGAAACATAAGAGAGGCACTTTACAAACCAACGTAAGAGAGTGTGTTCGTGCTTGTCCGTGATTGTCTGTGCTTGTTCGGCAATAGCAGTTGGAGCTCGGCTCAGTGTTGGCGCTTCGGCATGCACCCACTCCGCCAGGCAGCCAACAACACGAAGCGGAGCCGAGGCATCTGCTCGCTGCTTCTGATAAAGGCTCGTGCGTGCTCGGCCGCCCCTCCTTCGGCTGTCCGCTGCTGGCGCATTCCTCTGCCTGCTGCTGCTGCTTGGGCCTCCGCCACGGACGAGGGCCCCAAATCAGTTTCAGTTTTAGCGCGACATTCAACGTAGAACGCAGGCGAGGGCGGCACCCCACAACGCGATAATTATTGAGAATCACGAACCCAACTCCAAGTCCGAGGAATTCCCCAACGAAAAACTTTATGACAATGTAATGCCCAAAAAAATGTGAGACGCGGAAGTATCCACCATCACCAGATGTGCATATACGAGTGTTTTTTTTTGTTTTTTTTTTGGTTTGTCATAATAGTAATAACTAAAGATAAAGATATTTATGAAAAAACAAATATAAATTAAAAGAATATATAAATATATATAAGACCAGACTTGCGGGACTCAGTGTGCTTGTGATTGTGTGTGTGTGTGTGTCAGAGGAGGAAGGAACCGAAAATTGGGTCGTAAATTTTGGAAAACGTGTGAAAACGCAGGAAAAGCCTCATTGCCTCATTGCCGGCAGACCCCCAAACAAAAAAGCAAAAAAACCAAAAAAAATTGAATGACCTTTTGTCGCTTTTGTCGCTGTTTTTGTTCCAGTTATTGTGGTTGTTATTTTTGTCGAGCAGTTAAGTTAAAATGCTCTCAGCACGCGAATACTTTATGACATCGTCTCGAAAATTATGTACGATTTTGTTTCGAAAGAAAACCCAGAGAGAAACAGCCGAAAATTGGTGCGTGTCAGCAGTGGCAGGCGACAAAAATCCAAGAGACCAAGAGACCAAGAGACCAAGAGACCAACAACCAACAGAAGGAGAGCCGCAGCCAAACAAATTATAAAAGTGTTAAACGCCCACACAACGACCTCCAGCCCCGCCCCCTTTCCTTTGCCTTCCCTTCCATCCAACCAACACCCCACCCCGCTCATTAGCATGCAGCAAATTAAGTTGTTTTATATTTAGACAAAGGAAAGAGACAGAGAGCAGGAGAAGCCCCCAAATACTCGAAAGAGACCCCAAATATAAATTAACAAATTGGAACAACAAGAAAAACAAGAACCAAAACCAAATCTTTGATCTGCTGACTCCCCCTCCCCTCCCTTTCCCCCCAGGAAATACACAAAAAGCGCGCGTCAAAACAGAAATTGGTGGCCGTCCCAAATAGTATATCGAACATTAATATATTTCCCCCCCCGTGTAATACAATATTTGCCCAACAGAAACGAAAAAAGAATGTGACAAAAATTAATAGAAAACACATAAAATATTCGGGCAATGCACAGTGAGAAAAATAGTGATTATCTGGCTGAGAACATCAAGTGATTTGAATGGACTAAAGACTACGGCTTGAAACGAGTGAAAAGAGTGAACAGATCCTTGATCCTTTTTCTATTTTCTTAGGTATGGCCTCTCTCCTTACTCCTTACTGCTAATGGCTTACTTGATTATTTTTTCCTCTGTTCTCAAAAGCGAGCAACGGAAATGGAGGGAAATTTATGTGCTTGAGGGGCTGGAGGTCTGCCGCTGCTGCTGCTGCTGCTGCTGCTGTTTGCCGAGCACACTGCGTATGCGCAATGCGCCAAATGAAAGAGCTACAATATTTTTATTCAAAATATCTTCGTGTCTGCCTTGTCTTTCTAAAGAAAATGAACTTTTGTTTCGACTGGCAACAAAAGGAAAAACTTTCGCTGCTAAAGTTTTTACACACACACACACGCACACGCAGACATTTGGCTGTTGCAGGAAAAACACTTGAGGCAACGCGAATGAAAATAAGAACAGTGGAAATTGTCAAGTGTCAAGTGCTTTCAAGGCTTTCTTCTTTATCTGTTTGCCTCACAGAAATGTTGAGAAAGTCCTAAGACTGTTATGGGATTTATTTCTTGATAAAAACTTTCTTATAAAGCACTTGCTGCGTGCTGCTTGGTTTCATGCTTGGATTGGATTGGTTTGGATTGGATTGCTGTGCTGGAAGTCGGAAGCAATGTCCTATTTTATATGCCAAAAGAAATGCATTTCATAGAGGAGAAAGCCCCATAGAGATGTCTCTGCTTAGATCTACGCTTTCATTAAGTTTAGTTTATTGTTTAGCTTCTTTTGTTCGTAAGATTATGCCAATAAAATGTTGCCGTAAAAACCAACTAAAACCTTTCACAATGAAATATTCAAACCCAAAGAGTTTACTGCCACACAATGGGGGGACAATAGCAGAGGGAATGCTGTGGGTGAACCCGGAACTTAAGTTGCTTCCTAATCACAGATATTAAGCATTAGAGCAGACACACACACACACACACACTGCCTCAAGGACGAGGACAACAAAGTGCAGACGTTTACAATTAAAGAGAGAGGGATACCAGAGGATGCTCGACTTCAGCTCCTGCCTGGAAGCCTAGGGCAACATTTAGCAGACAGAAGGACAGAGAGAGCGATAGAGAGATGGAGAGAGTGAGAGATGGGTGGTGGAAAGAGACAGAGCAAGAGAGATACGAGTTAGATAGAGAAAGGGATAACAAGAGACTGCAGCAATTGAGTGCGTTAACACTTTTAGGAGACACTGCTGACGTTGCTGGGAGGTGGTGTGCTGGCAATGTGCCTCTGTCTTGGAAACCTGCCACTCCTTCACTTGCCCCCTTCTCTAATTCCATTACGGAAGCAACAGTGACAAGTGGCTGGGGTCCTCGGCCAAGGACCTGGACCCGGAGACCAGGAGACAATCTGTCAGCAGCAGCAACTCCTGATTGAAGCCACACAGGAGATGCAGGAGATGGCCATGCCATAGGATTCCGTAAGATCTGGAGATTGGACTTTTGCCTCGGCTCTCTCCCCCTCTCATTAGTTTCCCCTCTCCGCCCGGGAAGAGGGGAAGTTTGCAATTAATTAAGTTTTAATTAATTTCACACAGCCGACGAAGTAGCGGCAGCGGAAAAACTGTACTGCTGGAAAAAGAATTTTTCCCAGAGGCGTGTGAAAAAGGCGATTCCCCAGCAAATGTTTAACAAATTAGAAGCCAGGGAAATGGTAAAGTTAAACTAAAGTTTTTTCCAGCAATCTACGGGGCTAGGAATAGGGGTGGGTGAGGAGGGGACAGCAAATTGATTGATGCCAAAGTGGTTGGATGGTTGGATGGTTGGACGGATGGATGGATGGATGGATAGAAGTGGGGGTCCAGAAATAGCCAGAGACATAGGTAGAGGCGTGACAGGATATGGCTTGCTTTTGTACATTTTCCCATTTCCCACTTCCCATTTTCCTTTGCCCTCTTTGAGCGCCTCATAATTTTGCCGGAATTTATTTTCGGACCCCCGAAAAACCCGAACTGGGATACATGCGATCCGGACTCATGAAATATGCAGCAGACATGACATGAACTGAGCCCCGAAGCCGAGCCCCGAAACCGATGCTAGTTTATGCATTAACAATTATTAATTGTACGCCAGGAAAAACTTTATTATTTCCCCCTGTACAAGGGTTTAAGGGTTGGGCTTGTAGGCGTTGACCCTGGAAAACCTTCGGTCTAATTTGTAGTGTAAACTTTGAAGCCCATTGGGGAAACTTGGTGTGAGAAAAGTAGGTGAAGGTGATAGGGAAAACCATTTCAGTAAGCGAAGAATGGGGCATCAATCTTCCATCTTTCCACCTGCCACTCCAGGCATCACTTTTCATCTAATTCTGACACTTTTCCACGAATGATTCGCTGTCTCAAAAAAGGTCTTAATATGTACAGGAATAGACCTGGTCGGAAGCCAAGAAAGCCGCCCAACTTTCAAATGTAATCCATATAACAAAGATTAAAATCTACTCATCAGCCATTCAATCGATAATTGTTGCTCTTGGCTTATTTGTTTTGACCCTAAGAGGCTTTTCCTGGCTTCTTTGTTGCACTTCCTGCCAAGAGTTAGTTAAGAGTTTCTGCTCTTTGCAACAAAGTGTCGGCTGCACATTCGATCAAAATCTGGCTTATCAAAACAAATTTAATCAATTTATGTTCGTTCCCATAACGGGGGAAAATCCCCAGTTAAAGCTCAATGAAAATCCAGTTTTGGGTGGGTTCCAAGCCAAAAAGGAAAAACGAAAATTCCGGTCAGAGGCAAATGCGAAAATGTAAGGGAAAACAACACAAAAAGAAAAAATATTATTCCGGCCTAGGACCGGGGCTGTCCCAGCGAAAACGAAAAGAGCAAACACAGTTGCAACATCAACAGCAACAAGGACACGGGGCATGGCAACGGCAACGGCAGCGGCAGCGGCAACAAGGACAATACAGCAACAAAAAGTTCAACAAACGAACGTTAAAGGATTAAATTGTCTGCCATTGATATTAAGTGTTTTAAATGTCATTGCAAGTGTTTAATTCACGAGCTGGAAAGAGACCAACAGAAAAAGAGTGAAAGAGAGAGAGCGAGAGAGAGAGAGGTAGAGACAGTGTGAGAGTGAGAAAGAAAGGCAGCTACGGCTGCCAGGCGAAACAGAGAGACAATGCAAGTGTATAGCTTGTTGTGAGTGCGAAAAAGAGGAATAAAACCCAATATATTGTCGTATCTTCCCAGAGACTGCCATAGATCAAAACCTGAACAAAAACACAACGAAAGTGCGAATTGATAGCAGCAGCACACAGCAAACCTGATAAAGCGGGTAAAAGCCAAAGCCAAAGACTAGAACAACAGACTAGAAAGCAAAGAGTTATAAAAGGGTCATCGCAAAATGTTGACCCTGTGGACGGCGCTGTTCTGCTGCCTAACGGGTAAGTTGATACCAGATTATCTTAAGTATTTAATACTAAAATTATACTAAGACAATAGTGTATTCACCACTGCGGATTCTACAGGGGTTAGCCGTTCGCTTATGGGAAATTTATTCGACGAATTCGAGTAGATTCAATTGAACGTGCTTAAGGATACATACATATTTCGAAAACAATTTAAGTTAATTGAAACTGAGATTTCTTCGGGATTACTCTAAGAACAAGGACTTTGTGTAAACCACAGCCTGCCCCACCTTTCCCCTTTCTCCAGTGGTTCCACGCGTGTCACTCACTTTTGGAGCAGGCAGGGAATGAGATTGGGAGGGGGAATGCCATAGGTAAAGCGTTCTTTCGTACCTATCCCATATCCTGTTTAAGCATGCATAAGATTATCAGCGATATACATGTATGAGTGTACAGAGGGCACACACACACACACACACACACCCTCCTCAAGGTTATTATTGTTGCTGGCTGCCACAGCGATGAATCCTTTTAAAAACATTTGTGGTTCAGGCTGCGAAAATCCTGATTTATGTTTCTGCCTGCTGCGTTGTCCTTGCAGTCAGTCCTGCTCCTGCTCTGTTCTGTTCTCTTGCGTTCTGTTCGCAGCAGGAGCAGAGGGAAGGGAAGGGGGAAAGAGAGCCAAAGCAAACAAATGCGGTCGCTGGATGGCTCGCTTGGGGTCGCCTTTGGGGCATATCGCATAACAGCGGCGGCAGCTCCGATGAGGGATGTGCCCGGGGAAGGGCAGCGCAGGGGTTGACAGGCCGAGGGTCGTGTGTCGTGTCCCTGCACTTTAAATTTTAAACGGAGCCAAAGCACAGCACAACACAGTCCACAAATTGCTCTCTACACATAATTATGCATAATTGAAAAGTGTAATTATGACCGAGACTGGGACCCACTTTCTCTCTCTCTCCCCCCTCTTTCTTTCTGCGACTTTATGAGCCGCAAACTGTAAGCTCAATCAAGCGAGCAGGCAACAGGCAAAGGAGCAGAGCAGAGATCTTGTGGCACAAGACACCGCACCGCACCGCACCACAACCCACCAACAATCCACTCAAGCGCAATGTTTATGACTCGCAAGTCCTTTTAATTGCCACCGCCTGCTGCAGGTTTGAGTTTGAGTCAAGGGCCAAGAGCCAAGACCGCGAAGACAGCAAGCGAGGCAGGAGTCCAAGAAGGCGAAGGCTGGCAGGGTACGGGTAATGTCCTGCCACAGGCAGACTTTTCACCGAGTATCTGCATAAGATGGCTTTGTCTAGTTGGCCAACGGGAATGCAAGTTTAAATGTACCTTTCATTACCAGAAATACTCGTATACCTCTGATTTCACTTAATTTAGTATATGTTTTAAAACATCACTTCACTGTACTAATTAAGTTTCATTAATCAATCTTTAAATTTGTATTAAAAAGAGCAATCAACAACAGTCGAGTGTTTACCCTCAATTAACAATGCGATTAATACGCTTAATTCGCTATATCTCATGTATTTATGGGGCATTTATTGTTAATAGATTTAATTATAATGATTGCTTTTATCCGCTTTTCCAATTGATACAGATACAACTACAGATACAGATACAGATACATGACAAGATACATTGTTGTCTGTCAATAAATTATAACTTAGAACTTTGATACTTTGATTATAAATTGCAGACAATTTCTATTTCTATCATCATGTTTTCCATTCTGCAAAGAACTTTGGTAATTTTCATAAGAAGTTTTCCCTGCTTCGCTGCAGAGGAAGTCGGCAGATAATTTACATCATTCACAGCGATAAATTATCGGTGAGGTAATCAACGCTTTCTGTGTAAGCAAAAACGTTATCGAACGTGGGCCACACTGACTTTCAGCTTGTCCTTTTCATTCTCGCTCACTCACTCTCTCACTCTCTGCCTGCCATTACACAGAGAGAAACAAAGGCTGCTTTCAATACCCCACTTATTTTAACACCCATTTGTTGGGCAAACAATTTTCCTCAGTGCAGCCTCAGTGTAGCCTACTCCAGTGTCCCTTTTGTTTTGTGTGTATTTCTGCTGCCTGCCGCCTGCCGCCAGTGCTGCCAGTGCTGCCATGTGTTTTTATTGCATTAATTTTTATGGTCGCTTACTTTTGCTGTTCTTTGTTTCAGGTTGTCGTTGTTGTTGTTGTCTCATTCTCTCACAGTTGTTGGTGGCACTGGCACTGGAGCGGGCGCTGCTGCTGGCGTTACCGTTGACTGCTTTTGTTTTACTTTGCTGCTGCTGCTGCGTATGCCCCAAAGTAATAAAGCGAATTGGTTTTCTTCAAATAATTTCCATTTTAAATCCAGTTGGCAAATCTTGCACAGTGCCAGCCCCATGCCCCATGACCCCCCTCCCCACTCCCACGCCCTCCTCCGCCGCTTTTGGGGATTGTTGTTCTTAGTTTTTTGTTGTTGTGGGCGCTAAGGAAAAGTGGCTTCATTTTCCCGCATAAAATTGTTGCCAGAGAGTTGTGGGCCCCGAGATTTGTTGTCGTTTGCCTAAAAGTGGCATGTGGCATGCGGAATGGAAGGGCGGTGGCGGGGGCCAAGTGCGGCATTTGCAATTGTTTCTTTTACGCTTATCCTTTGCCTCAGCCCTGGCTGTTTCCTCCTCCTTATACTTATTCTGAGTGATTTCCTGTCCCTCTTCGTGTACTGCTTGATTTCCTCCTCCTCCACTCCTCCACTCCTTCTTAGACTCTCCGATTCCTCTCTTGATTTCCTTCCTTCCTCTCCTCTTATTACGCTTGATTTGCTAAGTCGCTGGGATCCTGTGGAACCTGCATCCTGAATCCTGGCCGACTGTCAGTTGTCAAAGTAGGCCTCAAAATTTAATTGAAATTTAGTGTAAACACAATGACAGGCAGTCGATTATCCTGCTTCCGCGATCTCCCTTCTGCTCCAGTTCCTGTTCCTGTTCCTATTCCTGCTCCTGCTCCTGTGTTCGAAGCACATTAGAAGGCTCTGGTATATATTTCTCGGTCTAAATCCTTTTGCGCGCAAATCCTGTCAACTTTTGGCCTGACTTTCCAATTTGCCAGCGTTTCGCTCCTTGTATGTGTCAAAAAATTTGGAGTCCGCTTGCCTCCTGTCCTCCTGTTCGCCTCTTGCCGCTTGCCTCTCGCCTCGCCATGCAACAAAACATTTCACACGTGTCACTGAGCATGGAGTTGTTGCCTGTCAAGATGCCACAACCTAGTATCCCCATACACGCCCCCCAACGAACCGCGCCACCGCCGACAACCTCAACCCTTCTTTCCGGCTGCTGCCAAGACAACCAGCAACAACAGCGCAGTGCTGCCAACGCCGCTGCATTAACAGACACACACACACACAATCACACTCCACTTCACTCCACGCCCGCCACCATCCACACCTCATTCCCCCTCCCCCAAACCCCCCACAATTTGTTTGCCTATTTGCTTTGTGCATATGGAAATGAAATGGCAAACAGGAACGGGACTCAAGTGGGGCAAAGAGAGCGAGCGAAAAATTACGTTGACACAGTGAAACACGCACACACACGCACAAACTCCAACACGCGCTCTCCTTCTCCCACACACACACACACACTAATTCCATCAGCGATTGGCCCTAAGCAGCCTCATCATTTCGCTCTGCCCCCCTCTCCCTTTTGGGCCGTCTGCCTCCCTCACACTCTGATGAGTGCAGCAACAGTTAATTCAATCATTCGCCGTCTCTCTTCGGCGTGAAAAATTGCAGGCCATGGCCTTTCCACATTGCTTTCCACATTTGCGTTTTCTTTTCTCTGAAAACAGTGACAACCATAAGTATTATCACTGGCTTTGGCGAATCTTTTGAACAGATGGTAGGCTTTTTATAGACTTACCGATCGGTTGTTACAATCGCTGTATTACTACATATATCATATAACCTGGTCAGAAGGCGATTGAAGATTTGGTTCGCTTTCTGTTGAAATGATCCCGCAAGCAGTTCAGCCACTAGCCCTGAAGCCTTGCTTCAAGCAGTTCAAGCACCGTTGAAACCTGAACGTTTTCTTTTGAAATGATCAAGCATAGCAAACAGTTCAGCCATTAAGCAGTGCACCGCTGAAACCTGAACGTTGGTTTCACCTTCCCTTGAAATGATACCGCAAGCAGTTCAGCCTCGTAGCCTGAAGCCATTGCTCAAGCAGTGCACCGCTGAAACCTTAACGTTTGGTTCGCTCTCCTTAAATCGCTCTTGCAAGCAGTTTAAGCCAGCAATTCAGTTAAATGTGAAATGTGTAAAAGTTAATTGGATGAAACTCAATCAATTTTTGCACAAAAATGCGTATTTGTGTAAATATTCCGAATTTAGTTGTATCGTTTTAATTATCTAGAATGAAAACTGTAGAAATTCTATCCTCACACATGGATAGCTATACATATGTATTTATTTAGTAGTTATTTTCGTATTTATGTATATTGAATCGTAAATTATATTAGAAATAAATATAAATCTCAAAACTTACCAAAATAATTAATACCAAAGCTTTCAGGCCATGCCACATGGCATTCGGTCTGCCGCTGGGCAGCCTCAATCCCGAAAATCAATGGAGTATTAAGTTTCATTAAAAGCATAGCATTAAAACATTTATTGAATAAAAACAATTTCAGATATTGCAACCAACTGAGATTATCGTGTCTGACGCATTTAGTTACAAATGTACATATTTATGTACGAGTATATATGTATGTATGTATGTATTCCTTGGAAATCTGTTTAAAACTTTAAAGGGCTTTAACACAAACCTTTCCGCCTGAAAGTGCCGAGGCAACTGTTTAAAAAATGAGAACTCATTTAAGCAGTTTGCAAAAAACCAAAACCATCAAGAAAACAAAAAAAGAAAACACTTAGGGAAAAACATTTCCATTTCCATTTCCATCTGATATGCAGCGTTCGCTAACAATTGGTAATTAACGCGCTGCCCACAAGTTTTTCTCGATGCTCAGGTTCCGTCTTACGAGTTTCCCAGAGGAACGACCGCCCCGCCCCGCCCCGCCCCGCCTCCAGCATGGCCAAGTCGAATTTGTAATCCGAGGCGTTGATTGCCACACTTTTAACCCTTTTTTGTTGGCGCAACTTGAAACAAATTCTTGGACTTCTTCTTGTGTTTGCTTCCCTTTTGGCCGAATGGCAGCAGTTCATTTGAATTGTTTTTGTTGGGCTGCCGTTTGGAACCCTTGTAATAGGGTTGCCTATTTTCAATTTCTCTGCTCTGCTCTGTTCATTTCTTTATTTTGCTTATCAGAGAACATCCTCCACAAAGGCACAGAAAAAAGAAGACATAACAGTGCAAGGGGGAAAAAATAAGAGCAGAACAAATTGTTTACGGATGTGTTTGTGTCCTTCTTCGGGGCACGATTCTGGGGCAAAGGAAACCCCCAAACCGAAAGAGGATGTAGCAGAAATTCATAACAAACTACATTTCATGGCATTGTGTCTCCTTTTTCGCTGTATCAGTGTGTGTATTGGAGTGTATCCGTGTGTGTCTGTGTGTGTTGTGCTGAGGAAATTCACTTGACTTTTGGCTACATTTTTTCCCTCTGGCTGGCAAGGCTAAGGCTTCTTCTTAGTCGCCTCGTCCCCGTCCTCGTCCTCGTCCTTCTCCTGGTCTTGTTGTGTCTGAGGGCATAAATAAGCTTTGGGCCAGACTTGCTGCAGTTGTCGCCGCTTGGCTGCCGCTTGACTGCGCTTTGGGCCAACAATGGTCGATGTTGCCAATAGCCCAGCCAATACATATGTAAGTATGTACCCACATGCACATACATACATACGTACATGCACATACATACTCGTATGTATGTCTGTTTGTTTTTCCTACTTATTTATGGCTATTTGTCGGTGGAGTTGGCCAACATTCTGATGCCATCTTTATATGTATGTATGTGCATATCCCATAGAAAGTTCGCAACTTTAAAAACCAGAGATTTTGCGTACAAACTGGCGAAAGTCACGAGAAGAAAACACAAATTTCCACAACTTTTCACCGGAAGTTCACGTTAGTGAAGTTAACTTTGCTGCAAGCCTGCAAGCCACTCTTGATAGTTCATTGTTTTGTGGGGGGTGGTGGGTGGTGGGGGGTTTCGAACTTTAACTTAATCTGATGATTAAACCCAAAGTGTTGAATAAATATTTAGTATTTTCATTTCTTCATTTCTCAATTTTCAATGGCATTTTGAATATCTCATCTTGAAAATGCATGCATTTATTCATGTTTTCATATTTTCCCTCTGCCCCGTTCCGAGTTTTCAGAATATTGTTTGAGCCTCTTACGGCTTTGGCCGCCCGTTCAACGTTCAATGGCCATTCAAGTCAATTGTTGGCATAATTGCCCAACGGCAGCCAGACAGACTTCTAGGACAGCAGAGCAGCTGCTCTGCTCTGCTCTGTCCTGCTCTGCCCCGGTCTGTCCTGCTCTGCCCTGCTCTGCTTTCCTACCGATAATCTGGCTCAGTTTTATTATTTCGCTAAATTGATTTTGAATTTAGTTCAATGTTTATGGTCAAATGATTTCATTTTTGTGTCACCAGCCGAGCGGGGTCCCTCCCGTCCTTGTCCAAAGGTGAGGCTTTTACTATCCGAATGGGGGCTTCAATTTTTGCCCTTTGTCTAGCTTATAAATCATTTGTGCGGCGATGCGTAAGCGGACACCCCTAAGAGCCTTAAGACCCCTGCCTCCCCTGCCTCCCCCCTCCCGAGGGGATAAGCTGGAGGCCCAAAAATAAATATGTATGTGAAACGAGGTAAAAATGAAAAGCGATGCCCCGAAAGTAATCCCCAATCGATTTTCCAGGGGGCACAAAAAAAAAGATGAGAAGCGAGACTCATTGAATGAGTTTCCGTTCGCTCGTTCGCCCGTTCGCCATTTGGCGACTTTGAGGAAGGTTCTGTTCCCACTTTTCGTTTTGCATATGCTCTCAGGGAACGGCTTTCAGGGATGGGGTGGTCTGGTCTGGCCTGGTCTGGTCTCGTGTCTCGTATATAGAGTGTAAAGTATCGGTGAATACGTTATATACATATGTACGTATATACATTTTTTATTTATTTCATATCCATTAAGTTCAAAGCGAAAGATGTGTCCGGACAGGCGGCAATGGCACCGACAACGGAACCGTCTAATGTATTGGCTTCTACTTTGGTTCGGTTCGGTTCGGAGTCTGTGGTGCCATCCTCTGGGTACCATTCCTATCCCTACCTCCCGCCCTTCCATCCTCCCATCCTCATTGATTGCCCCACAGTGCCAGGGCTTGGGTCGGGACCGGGGCTGGGGCTGGGGCCGGGGTGACGTTGAAATTTCAATTACTCAAGCAAAATGATAAATGAACTTGTAGCCGCAAATTTTTGCCCTGCCTTTTGTCTCGGTTCCCCGCTTCTCGGCGCACTCCTTCTGCTCCTCTGCTCCTCAACGGCCGCAACTCCTTTGCTAACCAAAAGCCATTATGGGAACAGCCCACTAAGTGTGCGGGCGTGGCAGACATGTATATACATATGTACATATATATGCATGTACATATGTGTGGCATGTGCAACTTTTGCTAGTTTCTCGACTATTTGACAGTTTTTCTCACTACCAGGACAGGGACAGTGCCTTACAAAACATTAAAGACACTACACCCGAAGCAATGCAAGCAAATACAAAGAGCAAAGGTTCATAATTGGCCCAAAGAGGCATTACCTATAGCTATAGAGAGAGTACATATATCCCGAATACAGCGATCGTAAGATCTGTTTCCCCAAGAAAGATAGTTTGTTTCTAAAGATAGTCTCTGCTGTCTTCCTTTTCATTCCGTTTACTTTTGTTACGCACTGTGTGCAAAGGCTTGATTCGCTTGGATGGAGGGAAGCGTGAAGAGTGAGAGAGTGCGGACAGAGTAGGAGAGCGGAGAGAGCAGAAGTGCGGAGAGAAGTGCTAAGGCCTTGTGTTTGCACTCAAGTTTATTTTAATAATATTTGTTTGGCTCGGAGCTCGAGAGCTGTCGTGACTCCCGTCGTCCCGTTACACTTACACTTACAGCTACAGTTGCAGTTACAGTTACATTTGCACTTAGTTAGCAGCTGAAATATGGAAATCGTTACGGATCTTGCAGAATGTGCATACATGCGTGCATACTCGTGTGTACATATGCATTCTCGGGGATTGAGTTAATTAAATAGGAATCCCAGCAGAGCCTTCATGACAACAAAGCGAATTCATTAGTGCCAAAACACTCACTGACTCACTCGCTCACTCACTCACTTACTCACTACTCGATTGCTTCACTCCACTCACATGCACTCACAAAAACACTCCAAAAGGCTCTTGGGAATACATTCGTTCTCCTTCTCCTTCTTTGGTAACGGTAACGGTAACAACAACAACAACAATCAGCGTGCGCCACTCATCAATAATCAGGTGTTGCTTTGTTTGCTGCCTGCTGCCTAGTAATGTCAGACGTGCAGAGACGTGTCCATCCGCCAGTGAGGCATTGTAAACTCGTATCGACATCCACTTAATTGCATTTCATTCATTGCTAAGCAGAAAGGTGTGAGAGTGGGAGAAAAGCATCAGCAGCAGCAGCAGCAGCAGCAGAGGCAGAGGGAAAGAGCTACGCTACAGCTCGCTAAAGGATGAGAGGAAGAGAGCAAAAGAGAGTGTCGGTAATGCTGTGAAGTTTTATTTCACTTCAATGCCATCTGTTGCCGCCCTCCAACCGTGGAATTGAAGTGAAAAGAAAAAGAGCAAAACATAAAATTAACAACGAGGAATGCTAGAGCAAAATGCTACCCAGATTTTTTTCCAGAGTAAGCACATTGAAGGGCATTAAGGATGAGGGAACAATTCAATATTGTACTGATATTGGGCTCTATGTGAGATATCCGTGTCGCTTTAAACTTCGTCAGAGAACCAATATACCCACGAGCACCGTGCACAAAAAAAAAACGGAGAGGCGAAACCAAAATGCAATGCCAAGTGGCTGTTTGCTGTTCGCTGGCGAGTGGGAGAGGGAGTGGGGACTGAAGTGTGGGCGTCAAGAGGAGTGTGAGGAACGGAAGAGAGGGACGATGAGAGAGACAGACGGAGAGAGAGAGAGGCGCCAAACAATGGGTGCAATAAGCGAAACAAGTGGGCAGAAGAACAACTTAAGCCCTTTGGCTTTTGTTAGTTTTTGTGCTTTCGCATTCGGGTTGAAAATTTTGGAGCAGAAAATGAGCAGATTCATATGCAAAAAGTTTCAGTTGTTCCACGACTAGCAGTGGGCTAAGCACATACATATTTATTCTCAGCAAGTCGCGTCGTTCGTTATCTTTGACCACTGTATTGGTTTCATTTTAATGCCACTCTCTTCCTGCTCTCTTTACTTTGTTAAATACTTGAGGGTTGGATATTGACATTCCAATCGCTTTCGCCTCTTCGGCCTGCGGTGGCATCGACTACGCCGGAGATGGTTAAAATTGAGACGTCACCGCCAACGCAGCAAACGGCATGGAATGGTACAGCGACAGAGACGGAGAGAGGGAACGGGAGAACGAGAGTGTGGGAGAGCAAGAAAAGTTGGAAAAAAGAGTAAACTCCGTTAATTGAATTGTACGCTGCACAGCTTCAATTGCAGGCGGAAAAAGGATGGGTAGATTCCAGCTGTCTAATGGAGAGTGCCAGAGGGGCGAAAGAGACCGATCATGTTGGCAGGGGGAGGGGCGAGCAGGCAGCTGGCAGCTGGCAGCGTGGAGCTCCATTTGGAGCTTAAGTTTCGGATTCTATTTTAAGCATTTTGGTTTTTGGCACGTTTTTCGTTTTATCTTCTTCTACCACACACACACACACACACAGCCACACAAACAGACAGCAACACCCTGCAACATCCGCTTGACTAAATGTGGAATCCAAAAACATGTTATGTAAACACTTATAACCGCACATCTGCTGCCCCCCACCACCCAACCACCAGGCTCCCTTTCCCTTTTGCAGGGGTTTTATTAACACAAATATTAATTTTTGCGGCGCTCCATGTGGCATGTTTGTTTACATTGACGCCACTGTTTCGCTATACCCTACCTCAAACACCCTTTCCACCGTTCCCCGTTCCCCATTCCCCCGCTCCCTGCGCTCTTGAATATCATTATGGCCTGGACCCCACCTCACCACCCCACAGACTACAACGCACTTGAATTTGCATGAAACAAAGAGACAGAGAGAGAGAGAGAGGTTGTCCCCTAAAATGATGTTCCCACCCAACACAGCATTTGTTAACCTTTGTGCACCCCATTCAGACCTTGACTATGGCTTCATTTCTGGACACCTCCTTTGAATAACTTAGGTCCAAGAGAACTTTTGAGGCCTCATAATGAAATGGTGACTGGGGGGGTTGGGGGGCGAATGCACTGCTGATGGAAGATGAACAATGTCCATCAACCCATTCTGAGATCTGGGCAATTGCACCTGACCTGTAACCCAGTTCTTCAAGGCTTCACGGAACGGCAACGGCAATGGGAACGGGAAGTGGAAGTGGACTGTGCGGACCGATGGGAAGCGAAGGTGCCCCAGAGGCCCAAGCGAATATTCGAGAGGCATGGAACACCGACTGGCCGACCGACTGGCCGACCGACTGGCCGACCGGCCGACCGACCGACCAACCATTCGGGGTGCATTAACTTTGTGGAAAAGTTTGCGGGCGAACAAGCGAAACTATGGAAACTTTTCCCTTTGCGGTCACATTCTGATCTCAAGCGGAATCAAAGGGTTTGTCCTCAATGCGTGGAAAGTTCCATGGATATGGAGAAATTCTGCACTAAAGTATTTCCATTCCCACTCGTAGGAGGATTTTTATAGTTTAACTTCAACTTCCCTTTGTTTTGTGGTCCAAGTGTCATGTGAGCCGGAATCGAATCAAAGGTTTTGTTTGTCCCCTCCTGATTCCGATTTGAGAATACTTCAAGGAATTCCTCACCGCAAAGAGGAAGCCCTTTTATGGCCTTAGTTGGGGATTGTGTTGTCCTCCACGCTGGAGATGGATGTCCTAATAACTCCTGCAGGAACTCCATCTTAAAGTAGTTTTTCCCAAACACAAAAATGTGTCACACCTCTCGTAAAGTAAGGCTACCTTTTATCGTTAGAGCGAAAACGCAAGATTGTTGGTTAGAGTGTACGAGAGAGCGTCCCGCCCTGCCCCGTCCCGCCCTGCCACGCTCTTGTGGCCGAGAATATTACGCTCCAGTGACTGCTGTTGGCACTGCGAAGATGTTGATTCTTGAGAATTGTATTGTGCCAGCATCCGCATTCGCATTCGCATCCGCATCCTGCCGGGTGTCCAGGGGGCGGCGGCGGGAAGCAATACAAACTGCTGCTGCAGCAGCAAGTCTCGGCAGACGGAATGCGGCAATTGCACGCCTCGCTGCTGCCTTGCCTGCTTCTGCGGCACGGTATTCCTCCGGTTCTCCCACCTCAACCCAATTTACCCCAACCCCAACCCCATCCCGAACCCCAAACCCATCCGAGAGCTGAGCAAATATTTTCTTAATTAGTTGCTGCCAAGGAAGGCTCTGTTCTCTCTCGCAAAAAAAACAAAAAAAAAAACAAAAAAAAAACCATGCAAAGAGAGAGTGCGGAAAACGGAAAAACGGGGTGCGGACTGCGGACTGGGGGCTGCCGACTTGGTCAGTTGTCAAGTGTGAAAAATTGCAGCTCAAATTGTGGAACAAAATGGCTGCGAGCCTTCGTGCGGCGCTCGTTAAAAGTCACGCAGGGGCTTCAAAGTTTAAACAACAAGGAAGACCGGGAAAAATGTTTTTAAATTTATGCGTATGAAAACAGAAATTATATTAATTGCAATTGCAGCGGTTAGGACGGGAGCGAGCCAGTGGCTGGTGGGTGGAGGGTGGAGGGGGGGGCTGGCTGTTGAGTGTTGAAAAACATGAAATTGCAACAACAGCCACAACAGTATAATCATCATCACGGGGGTTAGGGGCAACATGTTGATGTTTGCATCGCAAACAGCAACAAAAAAAGAAAAAAAATTGCATACAATTTGCATGTCAAAAGTGCGTCTCGAGTTGCGAACACCCCGCATGGCCATTGTGGATGCCACCCCAGAGCAGAGCCCCAGAGTTCTGCTATGCTCTGCTCTGCTCTGCTCTTATCACCACCACCCCCTTGCCCCTGAGAGCACTCTCCTCTGGCTCTGGCTCGGGCCCTCAACAGCGTTGTTTAGCAAGCAATTGGGGAATTTACTTTTGCTCAGCTCTGGTCGCACATTCTCCACTCTCTACTCTCTCTTTCTCTCCCTGGAAACTTGCAATCAACATAACAATTATGCGAGAAATGCAGAGGAAGGAGGAGGGAGGAGGGCGGAGAGTGAGGTTTTGCGGGTGCGGCCATGTCGGATGTTATAGTCGAGAATATTTATAAAATATACACACACAGAGCAGATTTTGCAGCACACTGCCACACTGCCATATGGTGTTTATAGTGCAGACAAATTTAAAGATCAGGCAGCTAATTATGTTGGGATCTGCCAGGCGGACACATGTTTCGGGGGATGGGATGGCACTCGCACAGGAGGGGCATATGGGAGGGAGCATTGTCTGGTCCCCTTCCCCACATTCTGCCGCAATCAGATAAGCAGGGGCAGGGCGCTGCGATTGACAAAGCGTATTTAATGAGCAGACTCCTCCCCAGTCCCAGTCCCAGGCCCAGTCCCAGTCGCAGCTCCCCCTTGGCTGTGGCACCACCCAAGTGGTGGCACCGGGGCTCCTGCGAAAATCACAAAATCAGTTGGCAAGAAATCACAGCAGACACAGCAGACAACCAGAGAGGAGGAGGCGTGAACCAGGCTGGGGAGTGGGGTGGTGCTCTAGGAAAAACCGCGGCGACAACATCAGCAGCAACAACGAGGCAACAACGACAACGACAACGACGACATCATGCTGGCAATGTTTGTTAGGGGATTGTGTTTTTGGGAATGAGATTTCTGTGTATCAGTGTGCGTGCGTGTGTGTGTGTGTGTTTGGCATGTTGGAATGGCAACTAGAAGCAGCTTGTGGCATATGCCACCGATGCGTGTCATCAACAGTCTGTCTGTCTGTCTGTCTGTCTGTCTGCTGCATATCGAGGGGGGTGGACCCCAAGAGGAAAACACAAACACCGAAATTGTCTAGGCTGCTGCCTGCCACTGCCGCTGCCGCTGCTTAAGGTAGGATAATGACATCAATATGCTTGACGACACTCCACACGCGTCTTGGGTGACCTTGAACCTAACTTTCGCCGAGCGGGGGTTAGGTGGAGAGAGAAAAACTGATGTTATGTGGGAAAAGCGTGCCCGGTAAGTGCTGATGGGGAAATGTCTTCTCTCTATTTATTATCCCATACACACGTGGGAGGCTTCATTAGAAATCTCTTCCTCTTTCAAGCGCGGCTTCGGCCCACACCTGGCCAAAAATCTCTAGGGAATTTGGACCATTTTCGGTTTTGGCCGAACTTCACGGCTAAAGTGTCGGTCAGGCGCGGGGGAAACACTTGCTGGCTGCCACCTTCAGAGCCGCAACCGCCAGAGTTTTTCATTAGTGCAAGTGCCGCACAGCTGCATATCACACACACACACACACTGAGCACACACACACACACACACATGGCAGCACGTTTCAGGCATTGCAGAACGTGCCAAAAAGCATTGCATAAGCGCTGGCGGACAACCAAATCAAAAGAGGAAAAAATAAGCGTGGCGTAGAAAATGTTGAGGAGGAAAAACAAAAAACAAAAACCAAAAAACAAAAAACAAAAAAATGAAACGTAAATAGAGAGAAAAGTCGAGGACAATATTTTTGCAAGGCAAGGCAAACAAATCTGAGCCACAAACTCGCATAGAAAATGGCATTGGAAATGCGTTTAGCAATCATCTCACGACTCGGCAGACAGTCCTTCCGCAGGACACTCGTCCTGCTCGCCTTCCAGTGCATTGCGCATACGCCACGTTCACATTCACGTTCACGACGTTGCATTTGTCGGTCTGTCGGTATGGGGCATGGGGCACGGACACACTCGGAACGGTCTGCCTGTCTCTGTCTCTCTGTCTCTCTGTCTTCCTGTCTGTCTGCCTGTCCGGGCGTGTGTTAATAATGCGTGACACAAACTGAAGCTCCAAGTGAGTCTCCCTTCGATGTGACATTCGAATTGAGTGGAGACGGGCACATTTTAAGTGACAGCTTGCAGCATGCCCCAAGTCGAGTCCGAGAGTGGAGGAGCCGAGAATTGAGTTGAGCACTTTGAGCACTGAGCACTGAGCACTGACTTTCTCTGTGACTGTGACTGTGGCGTGTAAATGACATTCCCCCCCCCCACCCCCCGAGCAGGCAGAAGGGCACTGGTGCAGCATGCTTATACGAAGTAAGTGATCACTTGGGGACTCCGGAACTGTCCAAATCAACAGCTGATTAACGGGGATGCCACAGTGGAAACCTTTTACAGCTATACAGCACAATTGTCATTGTTTTATTGACATGCCACATGCCCCCCCGAGCAGGAATAAGTGGAGCGCATAACATTTAAATTTCAACTTAAAATATTCAAAATAAATGCTTCAAAGTGCCAAACGGAAGGAAAGTTCTCCCCTTTCGAATGTAAGTATATGCGAGTGTGAGAGTGTGTGAGAATTTCAATTTCCTGCTGCGGTGGCACACACAACCAGCCAGCATGCCGCCAGCCACCATGCCACCACCCACCATGCCACCAATTTCTGCCAATCAAAAGAAAGCCCGCAATCGATGGGCGGACTGAATAAATTCTGGTGTGCAAGGAAATTAAACCAACTTGAAATTGTTTCGCACATAAAATTCCCTTTAAGGCGTTCAAGGACCATCTCGTGTTTGGGGCTGGGGGTGGGGCTGGTACTGGGGGCTGGTACTAGGGGCTGGCGGTGCGTTAAGCCCTGGGAAAGTTTTAATTTGCAATTGACATTTAGCAAGTACTTGGCTGTCGCTTTCTTAAGCCCGGCTCAAACGCAGCGAAAGGGTGCAGCTGGGGTGCAAAATAGGGTACAAAAAGAATTACAAAGTGCAATTATTAGCCTCGGATGCGGGAGGCGGCACAAGGGATGCGGATGCGGGATGCGGATCTTAAGGAGACAGCGAGAATGCTGGCACGGCAAGGCATGGGGCATGCGGCATGGGGCATGGCAAGGCGAATCCAATTAAGTGAAAAGCAAGTGTAAGCCGATACTTTACCTGGTCCAGAGCCCCTCCCCTCCTTTTGCCTTTTGCCTTTCCTTTCGTTTCCTTTTCCTCCGCAGGTAACTGTAGCTAGCTGCTGACCTTCTCCTGTTTGTGTCTCCTTCACCGCAGCCCCTTTGGGCTATTGGATTTAGCCATGCCTCCCCCTCGCACTCCTTCGCACCGAGGCAGCTGCTCGCCGCTCAGGTTTGTCTCCTTTCATTTTGCGCTTTTTCCCCCTCCCCTGTAATTTTCTGTCTATTTTCTTGCTCCTCGAGAGCATAAAATGAAATTGGCCAACAACAGCAGCAACAATGGCAACAGTAATAATAAATAATAATGCTTAAATGTGTTTGCTAAAAGGGAGAGAGAAATCTCTAGTTGGACGAGGAACGAGGAACCAGGATCCAGAGGCCTCCTCCCTGCCTCCCTGCCCTGCGCTGTCTCCCTGCCTCCTGGACTTGGACTTGGCTTACTTTTGTCTCCTGTGAACTGTCACTGCGTGTTGCACTTACAATGCGGATGGTCGGAGACGAGAAATGGTGGCACTGAAAGAGAATGAGATATTATGAGGGTCAAGGGTTGCTGCAGAAGTGTTTGTCATGCAAAATGGCAGTGAAGTGTTCCATCGTCCCTCGAAGGATCCGCTTTTTTAGTTTAGTTGCTGCTGGCATAACTTTTCAAACAGCCCTCGTTGCGCCTGTAATGAAAGTGAAAAACTGTTGCACCACCCACAAAAACAACCAACAGTTTGCTGCCTAGGAGAAAACTATTTCAATTGAGGTAGAAAATGAACGACAAGGACATGGCGGCATTCCCTCTCTCTCCCCCTCTCTCCCCCTCCCTCTCTCACTCTCTCTCTTTGGGTTTTTCTCGTATTTTCTTTTCTCAGTTTCTCGCTTGTTTTTTTCTGTGCCTGCCTACTTTTCTTTTGGTTCTCTGTGAATAGCTGGAGCCGAGATTGCCCGTCCGTGCTTCCCTCCCTCCCCTCCCTCCCCTCCTTCCCTTTCTTCTGTCGGTTTGTTTGCAGTTTAAATTGCACTATGAAAGGAATTTTTCACATTTAAGGATTCGTTTTCATTTGGCTTCTCTCTCTCTCTCTCTCTCTCTTGGCTTTTTTTCGGATAGAGGACAGAGGATGCGTCTGGGTCTGGGGGCAACTAGGATAATATGTCAAGTGGCATAAGTCTGTGGATGGAGAGGGAGATGGAGAGAGGCCGAGGGAACAGCTTGTGTACGTACCTATGTAGCTGCCAATGGCATTGATAGTCTCGCAAGCAAGTGTCATCCCAGTCACCAATCCCAATCCCATTCCAAATCCCCTCTGCACAATGGATTGCCATTGCTGTTGCTGCTGCTGTTGCAGTTGCTTCTGCTGTGTTTGCTGTTTGTGTGTGCTGTGTCGGGGGGGGGGGGGGGGGGGGGGGCTTAGACCCACTCTCGCTGTGAGTCAGGCTGCTAAAACAGCTGAGGCTGAGGCTGAGACTGAGGCTGAGGCAGAGGCAAGTGTCCGATTGAAAAGCAGTTGTCCAATCCAGTGCCCAATCCCAATATCCGCTCCGTGTATAAAAGGGGAAATCAAGTGGCAAACTGGCAGTCAAAGACTGAGCCAGCAGCATGTACGTCGCTTTCGGTTTGTCATTCATTCTCTGTGGCCTGTGCCTCCTGCAAGGCGTCCACTCGCAGGACCAATCGCAGCTGCAGTCGCAGGACAATAGCAGCATCCCCATCGACTATTGCCAGGCTGACTTGTGTTCCCGTTCGAAGAAGCACATTGCCTGCAAGAACAATGGAGTAAGCTCTCTCTCTTGGCAGAGGATCCGGGAAGATCGTCCTTAAGACTCGCGTTCTCTTTTAGAATTTCGGCAGCCAGTGTCCCGTGAATGCCACAGAGCTGCTCAACATAACCGGATACCAGGACCTGATCCTCGGCGAGCACAACTCTCTGCGCAATGCCCTGGCCAGTGGCAAGGTCTACGATCTGCTGCCCGTGCCCGATCGCATGGCCACCCTGCAGTGGCACTCGGAGCTGGAGTACCTTGCCACAGTCAGTGTCAAGCAGTGTGCCCTGCTGCACGAGCCCTGCATCAGCACCGTGGAGTTTCCGCAATCCGGACAGAACCTGGCCCTGATCCGTGTGAACTTCTCCCTGCCGGAGGAGAACCGCACGGATGAGGCCTTGATCAAGGACTCCATCGCCGAATGGTGGTCGCAGCTGGCCAATGTGACCGCCGACCAAGTGCAGAGGTTCCCCAAGGCGAAGCCGGGACTGTGGGTGATGCCAGCAAGTAGATCTTAACCTGGTCTGATCTTCCCCTCCCTTAGGTTGATTCGCAACTTTGCTGTGATGGCCCGGGAGAACAACACCTTCGTGGGCTGTGCCGCCCTGAGGTTCGTGCGTCGCAAGGTGGAGCACAACTTCCTGATGGCCTGCAACTATGCCAGCAACTATGCGGTGGATCACCACATCTACAGGGCCAAGGCTCTCGGCTGCCAGACGGGCGCCGATCTCAAGTATCGCTCACTGTGCCGCGCCGGGGAGCAGTACCTCGGGAACGGTACCTCGCCCATGGAGACCACCACCACCAGCCAGACGTTTGGCTAAAAATATGGGTGGTGGAGTGGCAGGGGATGGTATAACATGGTACATGGTGTGGTGTTGTGGTGCACACTCACAGTCTATTTAACATGTTGATTTGTGTCAGAATACGTGGTGGTCATATATCATCACCCCGTGGCAGACACCTGCACCCCAGTCCCCATCTCCCATCCCTCATACCTTTACCTATATATGTATGTATGTGTCTATCTGTAGCTATTCCCCAGCACCAGCACCAACATCATCACCATCTTCATCGGCATCTAAAATATGATACGCGTTGTTTTGGTGCGGCGGCCGAAACGCCGAAACGCGCACAAACGACGCGACAAGGAGACAAGTTGGCATCTAATTTTAACGTCAATATACAAAATGTAAGAACGTGTCTTCATCAGCTCGTAATACACCCAACCTGCTGCCGCCCCCACACTCTCTAAGTGCCTATTAATAATGTTGGGCCCCCTGCAAAAAAAGAAAATGTATTCACCCACCCCCACCCACCCCTCTATGGTTTATACAATATTTTTAGTGGCGTCTCTTCTATGCTGCTGCTTCTATGCGTTTAATATGCCGTAACTTTGTCAAATCTGAGGCTCATTAAAGCGCCGAAAAGAGAAAAATATCGCCCGTCGGTTTTGGCCATAATTAATTTCATCCTAACGCCAGAGCCAGAGCCAGTGCCAACAGCCATCAGCTATGGCCATTGTGGCTTAATTAAAATTCAACTGGAATTAGTAACATTGTAAACTTATTTTATCTGAAAAATATATACACATACATACACGAACCCTATACATATATGTGTATGTATTTATTGCTAATTATGTTTTGCGAATTTCTCTTGTTCATTTTGACGTCACTCTTCTGGCTGTTGCTGGCCCTCATTAAAAGCGTGTAAAACTAACAGGGCCAACACATATTTTGCGCTGCTCATAAAATCATGAATGCGAGCAGCATAAATAAACTGAAATATAAAATTATATGAGCTGTGAGAGTCACATAAATTATGGACATACCATGGAACATGACCAGAACCAGGACTAGAGCAAGGGGCAGGGGCAGGGGCAGGCCTGACTTTCTCTCTTTTGATGGATGATGGGTTGCTCTCAGTTTTAGTCGGTTGATTTTTAATTGGATTTGATAGATATTCTGTGTAGTTTTGGTTTATAGTAATTGGTTTATCAGGGAATGCCTATAATTCACACATGATATACGGTTGAACATTCCACTGGAGTGTGGAATCTCACACTCTTTCAATCCCTTTCAACGAGCAATGCATTTTCCACCCACTGAATATTTATTTGAATTTCCCAATTTGTCTTTTCTTAAATATTTAATTTATTCCAAATATTTCTCTCTAATTTGTCAGTGAATCAAAAAAGAAAATTCGTTGAAATTCATGAAAATGTTGCAGCAAGAAATCAACCTGATTTAAGGCCAAAGTATCTCATGAATATTCATATGTATCTAATTCTAATTTGTAACTGAAATACTTTCAATTTACTTTCTAAATATACTCTCTTAAGTGCTCTCTGCTATTATGATTCTAGTGGTTTGACTGGTCTGTGGCTGTGGCTCTGGCTGTGCGATTGTTGAGATGATGATTTGATGAGTTTTTGTGGCTGTGGCTGTGGCTGTGAATTTTGAAACAAGTTAATACGATATTAGTTGCAAACGAGCATAAATTATGCGGAGCGTGCTCAAAGAGATCGCCCCACGGGTGTCGGCCCGGCCAGATTTAGTGTCGGGCCATTCTGAATGTTTAATGAGCACTCAGATGTGTCAACAGGCTAAATGGAAATTTATTTAATTATGATTCATAAGTCACAAAGCGGCTTACAGCTGGCAAAACATGCGGAATATGAAAAGTGGCCCCCCCGCCTGTCATGCCGACGGCCGTCTTTCTTCTTTCTCCGTCTTTGGCCTCCTCCTCCTCCTCCTCCTGCTCCCTCCCAGTCTTGGCCTGAATGTTTGAAGTGGTTCGCTGTGGCATGCAAAAGAGGACTCCGACTCGGACTCAGACACGGACTTGTTCCATGCGTAGGTCTCGGACATGGCCACATCCAGAAAGGCAATCAAAAGTTTGTTGGCAAAACAAAACGGGACTGAAAAAACACAAAATAGAAACAACAAAACAAAAAATTGACAAAGCAAAACTTTTGATTTATGCAATTTGCGCTAAAAATACAAATCCATTTGATGACATTTGCGTGGATCCTAGCAGCGGGGCGGATGGGGAAATAAAATTTGGCCAACAATTCCAATAAAATGGCAAAGTAGGCTTTGATTTATTTGTCCTTGACGGGTGGGGGGAGGCGAGGGGATGGGATGCTTTGCGATATGTTGTGGCATGGAGAATTCCCCAAACACGAGAGAGACTTGGCATCGGCTGCCTCTCTGCTCTCCGCTCTCCGCTCTCTGCTAGCAAATGTCAACCCCCATATATGGGGAGCAGAATAAATGGGGCTTTGGGCAAAACTTTGGCCCGATCCGAACTTGGGGTCCCCGTCTGTCTGTCTGTTTGTCTGTCTGTCTCCCAGTCTGCTTGTCTGTTTGTCAACCCAAATGCAAATGACCGACAAATATGCCCCGGCCGTACAGCAGATGTAAGCAGATATACACACATATTCTTACGGAATATACATGACCGCAGGCCATGGGCATTTGCGGCCGCAAATTTCCACACAATTTATGAATGTTTGCTCCTCCTTTTTGGAACCGGACCGAACCGGAGCGAAGCGTCTCCCATTGCCGGATCATTTATTTTATAGTCCGTCGCTTTAAGTTATTTTTCTTCATTATTTTTTATGGGGCCAAGAGCGGAGCGTAGTGGAGTGGAGTAGAGCGGAGTTGGCCAAACAAAACAATTGCCAAAGGCATTTGACAATCAGCGCCCCGAAATGTACATCTCGGAATCTCTCCTCTCGTATGCCACATCACACATACGTCGTGTTGGCCAGGACAGACCTTAAGTTCATTTCCCAGGGACTTGACGGCACAGTTCATTAGCGATCCCAGAGAAACTTGCCTTATTAATCCTCCGCCTCACTAAAAGACAAAAGGATATGGCCATGGCCAATGCTATGGCTATGGCCCGTTGTCATTAGGGTTCGTCCTGCTCTCTCTCTCTCTCTCTCTCTCGGCATAAACACCAAATTAAGTTTTACTGTTTCATTTATTTTTGGCACTATCCCATATAGAGTATATAGAGTGTATAGAGTATATGTGTGTGTGTGTGTGTGTGTGTATGTTTGTGTATTTCTTTTGTTTTTCTTATGGGACTATTTACTTTTATGGCCTTAACTGTGACGGAGCCACGGACCATCCCATAAGCCTCTATAAGGTCTGTGGTCTGTGTAATTTTAGCTGCCTCCTATTGGCATTTGATTGTTTGTAATGAGCTGCCTCGGAGCTGCTTATGTGCGGGTCATCAACAGAATGAATAAAACATTGATCTCAACAGCCAGATGGCCAGATAGCCGGATAGCCCGAATCCCGAAGAGGTTGTGCCTGTGGCTGGACAAATGTCAGGCAGTCAAAAATAGAGCAGTGATTAGGGTTATGCCAGGGGGGTACCAGGCCAAACAAACGTTGCTTGGCTGGCATATAATCTGGTTATAATCTGGTTATAATCTGGTTATAATCTGGTTATAATCTGGTTATAATCTGGTTATAATCTGGTTATAATCTGGTTATAATCTGGTTATAATCTGGTTATAATCTGGTTATACTTTCAACTTTATTTCCCCGAAAATTGCATACTTTCTTTACACTTAAAGTTCTACTTTTCCCCATAAATACTGAAGCATTCTTAATGGAATTTTCTCCAGCTTCGTTTTTTATTTGCATATACCCACACATACCCATACACACATATACATACACATATATGTACATGTGTGTACATATTCGTATCCATTATTTATGTGCTTCAATTGATTATGAATTCATTTCGATTGCACGGTGAATTTTCAATCCATATGCCTGCAAAACGGAAACGATGAAAATTGGCTTGGGGTGTGGGTGTGGGTGTGGGCGTGGGCGTGGGTGGTGGCATGTTTTGTCTGATATATTCCGATTAATTTCTGATTTAATTGTTTCTTTTGAAATGCGATTCCACTTGATTTAATTTATTTGTGTATTTTATATGCTCTGTTTGTGCAGTTCATTTGTGCATGCAATTTTTGTTAATTTTTGTCCACAATTTGAGGTTGAGTGGGGCAGGGGGTGTGGCAGAATTTCTAAGCCAATAATCAAACGATGTTCAATGTTCGCTCTTACTTTTACTTTTTCTTCTTTTTATGTATTTTTGGGTTTGTTGCACCGCCACGCGGCCAATTGTGCGGAAAATATAATTCAATTAACGCCTGACCAACGGATGCCGCCGCAACACAGAGAGAAAGAGAGAGAGAGAGAGAGAGCGAGAGGGGATTAATGGGATGGTGCGATGGGGGATGTGGCGTTGGGTGGGTGGCAAAGTGGCCTGAAAGTGCCGCTCTACAATTTGTGCAATTTCCGCCTCTGAACAACATCAAACAGAAAAATCTCTCTCTCTATGGCAAAAAACGAGGAAAAATGGAAAAACTTTTCCCCTCGTTTGATGTGTGAATTGCGCAAATATTTTTACTAAAAAATACCCACCCAGACAACCAGACACCCGACTCCCCCGCCGCCACTGAACATTTATCATGTTTACATATTCATTTATAAGCGATTTTTTATGGCCACTTGTTAAATGAAAAACAAACAGACAAAAACAAAAAAAAAACTAAATAAAAAGCAGGGAATATATATTTTCATTTAATGCGATTAGCGGTCCTCAGCTCGGATCAGATACGAATACGGATACGAGTACGGATCATCGGCATTTATTAGTCCGTAGTCGGCAATCGCCTTAATTGAAAGCGCAACACTTGGCGGACGACAATTTGGCGGCGAACACTATTAATTGACAGTTGATTCGCATGTCGGAGCAATGTTTCCCCTTCCTTTTCATTTTCATATTCAATTAATTTTCAATTTATGGCCATTTAATAGTTGTCATCCTCTCTGGCTGCCTCCTGCTGCTCTGCCTCCTTCCTAGCTGCTTGGGAATCTAATTAGCATTTTCAGGCACGCCCACATGCACGCTGGCTGCCCGCCTTCCTGCTCGCCTGCTGCCCGCCTGCTGCTGCCGTCTGACATGCCTGAATAGCAATAATTGCTTAAATAAACACCACGACAAATAAACATTAATAAACATCAGCGGGAGTACAGCTGAAATGTGAGTTATGGCAAGCCCAAGCCCAAGTCTCTGTGCTCTGCTCTGTGGCATGCAACGAGGCGCACACGAAGCGCACACTCTCCCCCATTTGCATGTTGGCCTGCTGGTGGTCATTCACTTGGCCATTTGGTTGCCAGCGGCAGTGCGTTTCACAAATATAAGAACGAAACTAAATGGCATTTCCATGAGCAGACATTCGAACGATATGTAGCCCTACAGTTGTGCCACGCACTGTAGTAGTTGCCATGTGCGCAAATAGACAATGCGTGACGCTCCTCTTTCGTGGGGAGTGGGGAGTGGGGGCTGGAGTGCGGGGTACAACCGACTTAAACATGGAAATTATGCATTTTTAATCAGATGACAATAATGCTTCCCGGAAAGGCTTATGCTATTGATTTTTTCGTCCGTCAACCAATTGACATATATACCAAGAGTGAACCGCAGTGAACTCCACTCCTGCCCGGGCATACATAGAATATACATAGAATATACATAGAATATTCTAATAAGCCAAATCAAACAGTGCGAGAGCGGAAAATCAAATCGGACAAATTGTAAAGAATCATTTTCATTTCAGTTTCAGTCTCCGTCTACGGCTACGGCTACGGCTTGGGCTACGTCTACGTCTCCGTCTCTGGCTACATTTGCATGCAAATGCAGAGACTGGATTAAGATTTGAATTCGATATGCCACAACTCAAATACACATACAGTACATACATTATATACCATGTATATATGTGCCTAGTCGTAGCATGGAAATGCTCCTAACAATATTTTACTGCTCAAGATATTCTCAGACATTGTTGTGTTCGTTCGAGGTCTGCACAGGGGGAGGGGGTGGTCGGGGTGGGGGGTGGGTCACAACTTACAGAACTTCTTCAATTACAATTTGATTTGCAAATGACACAGAGAGGGAAACATGGCAAGAAATTGAAGTGGAAAACTTTCCTTCCCTGCCAAGAGTCAAGAAAAACGACATGAAAAATTCTTTGGGAAAATGTGACAAGTTTCAAGCGGAATTAAATGTTTGTTAAAGGTTTTCAGACTGATTAAAAATGAGTGAAAGCATTTCGCTAAAATATACATTTCACAGGAGTCAGCCAGCAGCCAGCAGGCAGCAGCCACCAGGCACCAGGCCAGGCCATAATCTCTCGCCCATCAACAGCTCGCTCTTCAGGCAATTGAATCCTTTAAGCCACACAATTTTTTTTACACAGGCAATAAAATGTTGCAACATTAAAAGGGCGGGTGCACATAAATAAAAAACTTGGTTGGTTCGTTGGTTGGTTGAGTATACGGTAAAAAAATTGGGTTAAAAATTAACTACACCAAATTTAAATCAACTGAAGAGCAGAAGGAGAAGGAGAAGGACGGACGGAGCTGGGCAGAATGCCTGTCAGCGAATCCTTCGGCGGCAGTTCCGCCGTTGGGAGTCGTAAAAAATCGACTCGTTGGGCAGCCTGTCCGGCGCTGTCCGCTCCGGCTGGAGAGCTGGAGAGCCGGAGAGGAGAGCTCTCGATGGCTGCCTGCCTGCCTGCCTGCCAGCCGTAAATAAAGCCCCGCAAACATTAATAACTCCCATTGGGTGTGTTAACAAGCAATGACCAAAGAGGGGCAGCCCTCTGCTCCTACCTCTTCCTCGCCCTTCCTCTCTCCCACCCCGTCGTTCGTACCGTTCGTGCCGTTCGTACCGTGATAGGGTCTGGTCTGGTCTGGTCTGGGATTTCGGATTCATTTTTGTTGTCGCTGCTTCCCCACTCTTCGACTCTTTCACTCTCTTCCACTCTCTCCTGCCGCTCCTTTGTTGCCAATGTGCATAAATTGCAGTAAAAATGGCGCACAAAATTTTACATTTTGTGGCTGAAAAACGATGTGCAACAAAAGGGAACAAAACGAGAATAAGTAACACGGGGAGGAAAAATTGCGCATACGCCAGGTGCACCCCGTCCCGTGCCGTCCCGACCAGCAGGCAAACATAAAATGGTTGAATGATGAGAGCCATGAAAGAGCCATGAAAGAGGGAAACGGGAAGACAGGGAAAACAGGGAGCCCACCCAGGAAAGAGTGTAATGCATGTAAGACAATCATTTTGACAAGCACTCTCTGCCAGTGTTGCCACCGCACTGAGTCTCTGAGTCTGAGCCCCACTCTGTCCGCCCCCACCCATACCCCCGCCCCCGCCCCCGCCCCGGGGCTGTGTGTTACGTTACTCATTGGCCCCGTCGCTCGCCTGGCTGCCTTCTGATTACTATGCACTTTGATACTTATCTTTAATTGAGGTAACATTCTGCATGCAAAAAGCGAAAAGGAACAAAAGCTCCTTGTCTTGTCTGCCACGCTCCGTTGGGCACACTTTTCATATCCTTCTCCTGTCTCCTGCCCGTCTCCTCTCTCCTCTCTCTCTCTCTCTCTCTCTCCCTCTCTGTGTCTGTGTCTGTTGGGCAATGGTTTTTGGTTAAACTTTGAGTGGGTTTCAGTGTTGACTGCCGACTACTGAGAGTGTTTTGTATGGCGAGGGGGAAACATCAATTACTGGAGATGAGGCAGATGCCGCAGTAAGATTTCGGCTGCGGAAAGAAACAGTTACTGCGATAGCGGAATAACGGAAGGATACTCGTGTGTGCGGGTTTCCAAAAAGCGTTTCCCCCGTTGATCGTTCAGCCATCAAGATTTGACCACAATTTGTATTCGCTCTGTGAGTCCTGTCTCTGGTGGATCTACTTCTTGGAGAAGATCGCCATTAATCAGACTCTGGTGGACTCTCTCCATGGATCCATCGATTCCCAGTAAGCGCTTAGCCTTAGCCTCGCTCCATTTTCCAGGGAAATAAAATTATATTCAATTTTCCCCTGGAGCCCAGTGTTTATGCGTCGGTCGCTTTAATATTTAACGAGCAGGCGGAGGCCGGCCACAGGAGTAGTTCAACTCGGTTTCAATTAATCGTTAACCCTTTCAGGGCCTGCTTACATCATTGTGGAGTTGTGGAGCTGCTGCGGCTGCCCATCGTTTGCTTTATAAATATTTAAGACCATTAAGCAGACAACGCAGGCACACACACACACACACAGGCAAACACAGCCATACACACACATATACAGAAAGGAGAGCAGAAACATGGCATGCGTAATCCTGGCCACATTCAAATATGCAGCCAGCATTAAGCGTTTTATGGCCATTGTATCCTCTGCGCTTTGAGCCAAGTCTCTCCCTCGCTCCTCTCTCCATCCCCTCCCCCCCCAGGGCAGTGGGCTGTAATCGCTATCGTAATCGTTATCGAGGGTACCTGGCCCAAGTCCGGGGTCCAATTGTTTTGCCGTTAGAAGGAGCAGCACAGCACTGCAGCACTTGTCTGCGGCGGATGCCAAGGCTAATTTTGCGTAAAATGAGAGCTGAGAGCCCCAGAGCCGCCGCAGCACTCGAATCATTCATTATGGGGGAGGGGGTGCCACATGGCCCACAGGACTCGTTGCATGTGCATATGCAAATGAACAATGAGAGCGGCGAGCACTGGCACTGGGCACAGGGCACAGAGGGTACAGAGGGCACTGGGGGTCGGTGTGCCCTGTGTGTGTCCTGTGGTGGCTCGGCGGGGCCAGTGCACCCGCAAAAGCGAATCAATCATAAATTGTCAACAGCTCCAATCCATTTCCACTTCCACTTCCCGGTGCGGCGGTACGTGGCGTATACGTGCTATTGGCAGGCATTGCCCTCCAAGGAGCACTAATTGATTTATTGCCCAGAATTAATTCTGTCCCCGAACATTAATATTTATTGCACAAGTTTCGATTGTGGCCAGGACGGGGCCAGGGGACACATGGAGCACCTAGCACCTTGACCTTTTAGCGGAATTTGTCATGAATCCCGGACCAATGCCGCACTCTGAATTATTCTCGGATCTCGGTTGTCGGATTTTGCCTTGGGGGGTTTTTTGTTCGCCTTTAAATTGCTTCTATGAATAAATGAGTTGCCCCCCAGACCAGCAGAGGGCCGGCAGAGGGCCAGCAGCACAAAAGCGCCCTGGCTAACGAGTCCGTACAAACAATCTGCACATTGCTCGAATGGGGGGAGGGGGGGGGCGATTGTGGATGGGGGATGGAATGGAGGTTCTTCCATCAGGTATTTGCAGTTTTATAAAAGCAATACGCATATCGTATGCCCGGCATGCCAATGCCTCTTCTCTGCTCTGCTCTGCTGTGCTGGTATTTGCATTCACTTTCCTGCAGTATTTGCCTCCGACCGGGAAACCCATCAAAGGCGCTTCAGTTGAGCTTCAAGCTTCAGGCTGCAGGTTGCAGGCTGTCCCACTGCAGCTACCTTTAAGGTCTTTCTCTCTCGCTCTCGCTCTGTCGCTCTGTGTGGCAGCCACAACTTCGTTTGGCCAAGCGACATTCGGTTTTGAAACGAAAATTTGTTGAGCTTCCAGCAGCTCCTCGAAATGAGCATTGAGTCGAGTAAGTAATGCCATTATACGAGGTAGGTGGCCATTGAATGCATCCTTCCGTCCCCTCCCCTCCCCTCCCAACCCCTCACCCTCTTTTTCTCTGTGTGCTGCTGCGGCTTGTGGCAGGGATTCTTATGGCTTTCAGGCTTCAACGAGTACTGCAAATACTTATTTCAATTATAGGAAAATTTGTGGTTATTCTAAAGAATTTTTCCCACATGAAATTGTTGGATGAAACACAGATTTCCCTTGTACGATATACATACATATGTTTGTATGTTTTGTTTCAATAGACACACACACACACGCAGTTTTATTTCAGCTCCAAAAATCGTTGACTGCTAAACCAGTCCCCATTCCACGCTCCCTCGCTCCGCCACGCCCCCTCATTCATTTTGGTAAATGGCAAAGTTTTATGAACAGCGTCGTTTGGGAGTCAGTTTAGGTTGTTTGTTTCTGTTTCTGTTTTGTTGTTGTTGTTTTTGTTTCTGCGATTCCTTTTAGGCGGAAATGAAATTTTTGCAGTTTTACAGTTTTACAATTTTGCCATTGCTGTTGCTGTTGGCCAAAGGGTTTGTGTTGCCGCCCCGCCCCTACTGACACCCACTGGTTTCGAGTGTGAGCTATAAAAGCTTTCTGCTTTCTGCCATTCCGCAAATGCTGACGACGACGAAGTCATAGAAAGTCGTCGTCGCGTCGAGTAATTAGAAAATTAACCCCAGCCAGCCGGCCATAAATGAAAATGTAACAACAACTGGCACTAGTCTAGTACCAGGGCTGTGACTAGGGCTGGAACTAGTGCCAGTGCCACTGCAGGGGAATGGGAATGGGAAAGGGGGAACAACAGAAACAACAACTAAGGGAACTGCTGCTGCTGCTGCTGCTGCTGCCAGCCACTCCACATGGTCCACACTCTGCGATTCAGCCAGCCATGGGCCGCTCGAGCAACTCTGGAGCGCGCTCCAGGGTCCGCATTGAATGAAAAGTGTAACTAAAAGACCAAAAAACCAAACAAAACAAAACACAGGAAAATATAAGTAGGAAGGGGCTGAGGCAGAGACAATACGACTGTCAGCTACCCCATTTGGTAGGAAAAGCTGCTTAAAAGTGCTGGCGTTACTCTCTTCCACGAAACGCCAATCTACTCCTAAATGAGGGGTATCAACCGCTCTCAGACCAAGTGCCAGTGCTGGGTGGTGTCATCGCTTTAATTAAACTACGTGGAACATGTTAAGGTGCAGTTGGTTGGCATTCTCATTTTTCTGTGCCACATTCGGGTGTTCTTTTTTTTCGGCCACACTTAGGCTGAGACAAATGTGAGTGAGTGTAGAGGAGGGTCCTTGTGGCGTCACCAGCAAGCTGGCAGGCAAGCAGGCCAGCAAGCAGGTGCTTGCCACATTAGAGCCCAGCCGAGTCGAGTCGCGTTGAGTCGGCCATTTCCTATGACTTGTGCTGAGCACATTACTGTTACTGAGCACTTGCCACGCCACTTGCCACACCACCATTTTGCTCACACTCCCATTTATCACTCTCTCTCTCTCTCTCTCTCTCTCCCTGTTGCAGGACTGGCCCTCTGCTACCAGAGACAATCTGTGAGCAGCAACAACAACAATCACAATCACAATAACGCCGAGTCAAAGCCCACACACATGCCGCCGTCGCATTATCCGCACGGCCACAAGTGGAACGAGCCGTACTTTGATCAGACCATGCCCCGGAACATCACATCGCTGGTGGGCAAGTCCGCCTATCTCGGCTGTCGCGTCAAGCATCTGGGCAACAAGACGGTGAGTGGTGGCCATCCTGGCCAAGCGAAGCACTTTGTATTAATAATAATCTTGATTTTTATTTACATTTAATAAACAAAGAGAGACGAGACCCAGACCCAGATCCAGATCCAGATCCAGCAGGGGGGATGTGGTGGCCACAAGTGTGGCAAATATGCCACCAAATATCCACTTAGATGGCCGTGATAGTCGTCTCCGGACAGACTGGGCGGCCGGAGGAGGATGCTTATTAAATTTGGTGCCAGTTTATTATGTAATACGTGACAACAGCAGACAGCAGCTGGCCCACGCACTTGCCACACACATAGGCACACATAGGCAGTTAGGGGCAGCTAGGGGGCCGATGGCGATGGCGTCACTTGATTCGCTTGCCCCAATTAAAGTCTCGTCTTCCAGCCTCCAGGGCGCAGGCACTTTAAATCCCGCCCAGACAGCCAAACAGCCGAGTGTTGCATTTCAGCAATCGAAATTCAAAAGTGGTTGCCATAACAAACGGGCGGGGGGTGGCAGGCGGGCCACCCCCCACCCATATCCTGTTTCAATATGCCGCAGCGCCGGGACAGACACAATGCGGAAATACTTGCAACGCACTTGCCAAATTTTCTCCTCTCTCTGCCCGCTTTTTTCCACTGGCAGTTAGAGCCACAGAGCCACAGCCATATCCATGGCTTGGGGTGGGGCATGAGAAAGTTTGCAGGTGTTGGCAAGCCGAAACGCTGTGGCAACGTTGATTACGTTAAGCGATTTAGCTCCAGTCATGGCTGAGGCCGGGTCATAGATTTCCACATAGCCAAATCCGCTTCCGCAATCAGTAAACTACACACGGACTGCCAGAGAGAGAGAGAGAGAGAGAGTGAAAGGGGGGGCCTCTCGGTTTTGGCCAGAACAGTAAATTTATGGCCAGACTGGGCACAAGTTTGCTTTGCTCCTACTTTTTTGGGTTCCCTCTTTTTTTTTTTTTTGTGCTGTTATTGCAGAATTAGATAGAGAGACAGACTGGCGGACGGACGGGTGGACAGACAGACAGACAGACGGTGGCCAGAAGTGGAACTGCACAGATGGATGCCACAAGGCAACACAGTTGGCTGACTCTCTGACGCAGTGTCTCCCTCCCTCCGCTGGTGGTGCTATTGGTTAGACAGTTAGCCGTATAAACAAGGAGCCTGCGAACCGAACCTGGCCTCCACCCCACAAAAAGGAAGAAAAAAGCAATCCAACTCAAAAATTGTGTACAGGCATAAAATGTAGTGGGGCAACTGAATGTCGACTGAATGTCGAAATAAAGAGGCAGCCACTCGGAGAGGAAACACGCTGCAAGGACACAAGGGGCACAGAGACGGGAACGGCGACAGAGCCATCCCAAGTATCATTTTCCGGGTCTGTCATGCGTTTCGCACACTAATTTCAGCTTGTATGAAAATTTCTAGATTGTGAGCTGCATAAATTTTGTGGCTTGGAGCAAGCCGAGAAACAAATTATAACAGAAACCAGAGATAAGTTTTGGTCTCCCCGTATTAATGGGGTTCTGTTCTCTCCTCTTCCGTTCTGTAGGTGGCCTGGATACGACATCGGGACTTGCACATACTCACCGTGGGCACCTACACCTATACGACGGATCAGCGCTTCCAGACCTCCTATCACCGGGACATCGACGAGTGGACACTGCAGATCAAGTACGCCCAGCAGAGGGATGTCGGCATCTACGAGTGCCAGATATCGACGCAGCCAGTGCGTAGCTATTCGGTCAACCTGAACATTGTGGGTGAGTACCGTCGCAATCCATCCATCCATCAAGGCTGCAGATATATCCATCCGCTGGCTGGAGTGTGGCTTTCGGGTTGAGCCTTCCAGCTTTGGGATCTGCCGCTGCATATTTCAGTTTGGCCAACGCTGCTGCTGCTGCTGCGTATACGTAATATATGTGGGATACACGAACAGAACAGAGCAATCCATGCCTGTGGTGGCCGCCAGTGGCATGGGGTTGGGGATGGGGTTGGGGTTCGGTTGCTGGGGGAATTTCACATATTTCTGAGTATCGCTGAGTATTTTTTTCCGCATATTCATGCAATTTGCAAGAGTGTAAATTATGCAGACCTCGCAATCGACGAAAAACAGGATACAACAAAAAAGAGCCAAAAGAACAGCAGCAGGACACCACTTGCCCCTCGGAATGTATGGCAAAATTTTCGAAATGCTTTCGGGTAGATTGATGGAGTGAAAGCCGAAGCGAAGAGCCAACTGGCTTTAACACAGAGCCAGAGCCACAAACAGATATTGACAGGAATACACAGGAAATACACGGAAAGGTGGCACAGAAAAAGTCATAAATTCATATGGAAAAACATTTGTTTCTCTTTAATCCTGCGGCCATATTTCCATTTAATTGCATATTGAAACTATTATTTGAATAAAAACAAAAACCAAATCTGGCACATTAGATAATTGGTCAAGTTTGAAACGTGTTTGAAATTATAATTCGATAAAAATAAATAAAACACACGGGAAAGTACAATTATCAAACTTTCCAGCTCTAATTGTTATGGACAGTGGGCGCGTGGTGTGGCGTGGGCGTGGCGTTCTATTTCTGATTTTTCGGAGGCCTCCTGTGAAAACTATTTAAGTTAATTAGTTTACCTTTTTGTTATAATTTATTCACTGATTTCTATTTGTATTTTCTATTTTTATTACACCAACCAACCTTTTGTTTGTTTTCCTTTCGTTTCATTTCCTTTGTGTGTACACTGTACCGCTTTTTGGATTTTTGGTTACCGATTGACTGGCCCGGCCCAGATCTGATTGATGACGAGACCAGCAGCATGATGCAGCAGTACTACAATGACGACGCCTTCTATATAGCCGCCGATCGGGTGTACCAATCCAGCGACGATGAATTCGCGGGCATGTTTGGCCCCATCCAGACAGTAGCCGGTTTGTGCTCCAAAATTCATATTCGCTTACCAACGACAAAAAGTCTAACCGCAAGCCAAGCTAAGCTACGATGTAAACCCAGACACAGACAGAGACACAGAGACACAGAGAGAGAGAGAGAGAGAGACAGGGCAGGACACCCAGCCGATGGAGAGATAGACAGCCACGGACGGAGCAAGGAGACCGAAAGTGTGGGATAAAAAGAGATTGGGCGGAGGGAGGGCAGCGAGGGCAGGGCATGGCAGGGAAAGTGCTTGAGGGCTGCCATGCATGCATATTATTTTTTAATATTTTACAACATTTTTCGTGCTCAGGTTGGGCATGGGACAGAGTGAAAGTGAAGAGAGTGAAGCCAGCAGGATTGGTTAGGTGTGCTTCCTGGGAAAACGAGGAAACGAGGGAGACGGAGAACAGTTCGGGGTACAGGGTGCGGGGTAAGGGGTTTGGGGAGTCAAGTGGGGAGCTGTGTGCGCCTTGAGCGAACATTTTTCTGGCTCATGACGAGCAAATTGCTTTCCAACCAGCTTTTACCAACTAACTTTTGCCAGCTTGTTACTGCTATTCCTCTTATTATTTTCCACCTTTTTCGCAGTGTTTCCTCGCTCGGGTTTTGGGTTTGGGTTTTTATGGGGTTTTTTTTGCTAGTGAGAACTATTTGCCCACGATTTTGATTGCCCAAGTGGTTGGCACATTTAATTATACTCAGAGCGTTTGCAATATTTATTCTGCCAGGTGCCGGCTTCTAGCCATTTTTGGGCACAGTGCGGCAGAGGTTCGTATGGCGGGTGCTCTGGCCATTGGGGCAACGCCTCGCGTTGAAGTCGCCATGCGTGTAGAGGTTGTGGTGGTGGGCGGGACCTGCATCGTAGTAGCATATCAGGACGAATCGCACCTGCCGATGGTCGTAGTTCTGGCCGGCGGCACAGCCCACGTAGGCGGCCCGATCGGTGATAATGTTGCGTATCGCCCTGGGCGCCCCATCCGTGTATATGCCCCGCAGTTCGTAGAGCTCGTGCAGCCACGTCTCCGTGAGGAAGGTCATCTGCTGCATGTTCGAGACGAGATGTATGGGTCGCGGCTGCACATCCTCGCCGTAGTTGAACTTGGGCTCGGAGAAGTCCTCTGTGGCCACGCACAGATCGTGCAGATCCCTCTGGCAGCGCTTCACGTGATACTCGGCCACCAGGGCCAGGTAGACGTCCCACACCAGCTCGGGCATGTGCTGGGCCCTCGGCAGCCCGTCTACTCCTCCGCTCGCCACCCTCTGGCGGTACCTGTTGTGGATCGTCACCAGATACAAGCGGTACATTTCCATATTTACCAAAGTGTGTTCCCGCAGGCAGCTCTGATGAAATTTCTGAATAATAGAGACGGAGATGCACCAAAAGTAGAGAGAGAGAGAGAGAGAGACCATTGTGATGGCCTTACCATGCTGTTGTTGCAGCCCAAATGCGTCATGCCCTGGCATGCCCCAATCTGGCAAAAGTCAATGGCCAGGCAGCAGCTCAGCCAGAGACTGAGACCGAGAGCCAGGAAAACCAACTGCATTTGCTGCATTTCTGTTTGGCACTGCCAAATGTTTGTAGAGGGCTCGAAGCCTATTTGGATAATACGCTTAAAACATCTGCAACAAGTGGCACTTGTTAAGTGCAACAGCAGGCAGCCGGTGTGGAGTGGATTGGGGATTTCTGCAACGAAAATCGTCTCGTGTTATGTTGGTTTTTTGTTTGTATGAAACAGAAATATACAGACTGCTTGGTGTTGTTAAATCCGGAGTTAGGAGTAGAATTTCCCCTCACAGAGAAATCTATAAACCCTGTAGCAAACTCTGTATAGCAAACTTTCTCTATTAACTATCAACTTTATTAACTCTGACTAACATTTTATGACTTTAGAAGCTCATAACTGTCCAACGGGTCGACTATATACTGACTGCAGCTATGTACATGCATACACATGTATATAAAAAGTCTGTTGATTGGCATTTAAATTTGAAAAGTCCCCTGGGGAGCACGAGGAACGTACGAGTACGGACGTACGTTGAACGAATGTTGAGCGATAAAGAGGAATCACAGAAATGTATTGGTAAACAGAATGGATGCCCGCCCGGCCATTTCCCATTATCCTATCCTCGCACCCATGACGGGGCCCGTAATCGATTATTTAACGTACTGACTTTGACTGGCAGAACATTTCCTCCTTAACTATGGAAATTTCCATACAACAACTGGGCCCCAGTCCCAGTCCCAGCTCTGGCCAAGTGGTCATGTGGATGGGCTGCAGCCCGGAGCAGCACTTGTCACTGGTCAAATGCAGCTCAAACACACAGTCTGGGCAATTTCTAGCACTGGCATGGCCATGGGAATGGCATGGTCATGGCAGTGGGCGGGATGACCATTTCGGAATTTCACAACTCGTCAGAGAGAGAGAGAGGGGGGATAGAGCTGTGAACGGAGCTGATTAGGCAACGTAACCTACTGATTGGCAGAGCTCAAGTGGTAGGCTTTGCCGGGGAAACACAGACAGGGCGCAGGGCAGGGCAGCGTGTCGATGCTGGGCATAATGAATGGCATAACTGCAAAATGTTCGCTAATTTCAATGTTTCGTTTTGTTTCTCCCAAACACACACACACACACACACACACACACACACACACATACACAGTGCCAACGGCCACCATTCTGGGAGGACCCGATCTGTACGTGGACAAAGGAAGCACTATAAATCTCACATGCATCATCAAGTTCAGCCCAGAGCCGCCGACCCATATCTTTTGGTATCACCAGGATAAGGTAAGTGCCACCCTCCCCCTCCTCCGCTCACTCTTGAAATCAATTTACAGGGAAAACGCCCACAGAACGAACGAAAAACCAATTTAAGGTTTTCCTTTTCTGGAGCCAAATTATCTTGCAATAATTGAGTTTGGGGCGCAGTAAAAAGCGCAAGGGCCAGGGCAAGAGGGATCGGGATGGGGATGGGCATCGGGATCAGGGTCTGCCAGGGGAAGGACGCCGTGCCGAGCCGAGCCACGCCCAGCCAATTGCTGGGGGGGTAAACGTTTTTAACTTTTATGAGCTCCGAGCTGGCGCCTCGACAGGGTGTGGACAAGGAGCTGGGGGCGGAGCCTGCTGGGGGGTGGAGTGCGAGTTTGTTCGCGTTTGTTTACGCGTCGTATACGCAACGTATTTAATTTTGGCTTTTATGATTATGAGAAAACATGCTTTTGCATTTAGGTTATACCCCCATGCCCTAAACTTCCTCAGTTCCCCCCTTGCCCCCTCACACGCTGCCACACTTTGAAAATAACTTTTCAACAAGGGAAAATTTTGTTTAATATTCTTCTTCCACCTCTCTTACACCGCTCTCTCTCTCTCTCTTTCTCTTTGCCGTCCGCAGGTGCTTAGCGAGGAGACTGGCGGAGGACGTTTGAAATTCAAGACCATCAAATCGGAGGAGACCAAATCCATTCTGCTCATTTACGATGCGGACCTACTACACTCGGGAAAGTACTCCTGTTATCCATCCAACTCGGAGATAGCCAGCATACGCGTCCATGTCCTGCAGGGTAAGTGTTTGGTGTGGGCCTCCTCAGGCCTCTGGCCCCTGGCCTCTGCCCGCTGCCCTCTGCCGTTTCCGGTTTCAGTTTTTGGTTTCCGGCATCTCTCTCTGTCTCTGCCTCTCTCGGAGACCGACTTTAAGGCCGCCTTAATTTGATGCCAAAGTCTGATAATGTGAATTATTTATTCATGCATCTGCTTGACCTCGATTTGTATGCATTAAAAGTTGCATCTTTCTCCGGCTCCGGCTCTTCTTGTGGAGAAACTTTATGCAATTTATGAACTAGCCCCACAAAAGCCAGAGAGAGCAGGCCTTTTCGGGACGGAGACGGTGACGGTGGCCGTGGCGGTGCTGACGACTACAAATTTGTAACTCATTCAAGTTATATATTCTCTTCTCTTCTTTTCTTTTCTCCTCTCTTTTCTCTTTGGACAGGCGAGCGCCCCGAGGCCATGCAAACGAATGCGGCGCCGGCTGCCGTCGCCCTGGCCTGCTGGTCCTGCCACACGGCCCAGGCCACTCAGGCGGTCAAAGTAATTAGCACAATGGTCGCGGCAATTGTATTGTTGGAGGCATGCTCCTCGCTGCTGCTCCAGGGCGGAGGTGGACCAGGTGCTGGTGCTGGCGGTGGGAGTCGGGCCAAGGAGAGACCAGGCCGCGACCCAGAGTTGCCGCAAACAAGTTCGTCGTGCCGCCATCAGGAGAAGGCCGGTCTGGAGAAGAATTCCGGCGGTGTCGGCGGCCCTGTCAATAATGGCAGCAGGAATGCACGGTGATAAATTAATGTCGCTCCGTTGGAATTCCACCGCCAATGCAGCAGCCACTGCCCCTAAATGAGGCAGAGTGCTGCAGCAGAAATGATTTATAGCATCCACAGCAGGGGGCAGCAGGGGACAGCAGGGGGCAGCAGAAGGAGCAGCAGAAGGAGCAGCAGAAGGCGCTGTTTTCTTCTTAAGATTCTTCAGAGTTGAGCTGCATGTAATACCTTTAAAAACGAAACGGAAAACAGAAAAGAAAAACCCAACTAATTATGCTAATGATGAGAAGATGTTGCAGCGGCTTCTTCTCCTACTCCTGTGGCTCCTGCTGCTCCTGCTCCTCCTCATCCTCCTCCTAAGTTGTAAGTAAGAGTGTTTCTAATTAAGTGTGCAAGGATCTAGTTAGCCGAGCAAGAAATTTTTTTGGGTGGGGCGCAGCCTTGTACATAGACATGCATAAACTTCTCACACAAATTTGCGAGAAGCCGGGCTAAATGGCTTGGCTAAATGGAACGAGTCATATACTTAGAGAACTATCCACTATATACATACAAACATATATGTATACCCATATATGGAGAGCTAATACTAGAGCTAGGTTCCCGTTCAGTTCAGTTCACATACTAGAAGATACTATACATAGAGCGACATTATTGGCGTAGTTTCCGTGAAAAGTCTACTCCGATTGTTGTAAATACTAAATAATAAAGGGATTTCTTGTGTTTCTTGGGTTACCCTGTATAGCGTAGAAGTATAGACCTTAAGCAGTGTAAATAATTAGGAGAGGAATACAATATACCATATACCATATACATGTATGTATGTATCGTATAATACAATATTTCTATGTGGTTCCTAAACTACAATTTTGTTTTTTTTTTTGAGAATCTTTGTAAGCTAAAAGAAAAACAATGTACGAAGTAGGTATACATATACACGTATCTGTTGAGGAGTTTTCCTTTGGGGCATTCTTTGGCTTTTTTAATAATCTATGGGGACATCAAAATTGTATGAGAAATTCCTGCCAAAAGCTAGCTGCTGCTTCAAGTAGCTTTGAAGTGGAACCTTGCGAGGCTAACAATTTATTTAAGAGTTTTCCAACGTCTAAGGATATGCAGGGGGACTCCCGTTCGCTGGGACCTTCCTGGCTAGTGCCAGTCATGTGGGAAGTTCCTGTTCCCGTTACCAATTCCTGAAATGGGTTCCTTGCTCCTACCCATCCTTGCCACCTCTCTGCTGTCGTCGTAGTCTTGGCCAACTCCAGGCCAACTCCAGCAATATTTAGAGCTTCTATTTCAGCATGTCCGGTTGCATTCTCTCCGACTTGCCCCTGCCCGAACTGTCCGAACTGCCGAGTCACTGCCGAGTACTCTGGTCCGACGGGGACTGCATTTGCATTTCCATTTGCCGAGTGTTGTTCAGGTTTTCTTCAAGGAGCGAGTGAGAGCGAGTGAGTGTGGCCCACATTTAAAAATCCACAGTCACTAAAGGCCACTGTCACACTGTTCAGCCACCATTGGGGTGGGGGGGGAAATCATGGCCCGGAAACGGGCCCGAATTTATCCGATCAAAATTGTAAATAGACATATGTATGCATATATGTAGTACCATACGAATGAATAAACTATAAACATGTACTCAACTATTTATGTGTTAGTCGTAAAATATGCATATACAAGTACATATACTTATATACAGAAAAATGCATTCATATATAGTACATATGTAATACGTATATATATATGGATATGGCTATTAATAATGTTAACCGAACGCATGCAAAATTAGTCGCGACATGTAAATGAATGTTTAATGGGTAAAAATAAATGTTGCTATAAACGGGACAGGCAAAATATACCATACAGAAAATAATTGCAATTAAGCAAATAAAATAATGTTTAAGCGTAAAACTAGCCAGTAATAAAAACACACACAGAGACACAGAGACACACAGACACAGAAACAGAAATACTGCAAAAACAGTTATGGAAAATCAGAAAACATACAACAAACTTTGTTGACCTTTGTTGCAAACAAAAATGGCAATGCATTATAAAAAGGTTATGAAATTGTTTTTAATTTTTAAGCAGCGTAGAGCTACGCAACTATGGAAATCGGTATGGAAATTTCAATAAAGATTTTTTTTTCGGGTATTACCATTTAATGATAAATATGTGTATTACAAAGGCATACACACTAGCCCAGTGAGTGCTCTTGGTTTTGGTTTCGGGATTGGGACTGGGATTGGGATGGGGGCTCTCGGCGTGGCGTGGCGTGGCGTTGAGCTGTGATGGCCTCCCGCTGGTGGCTGGTGGCTGGTGGCTGGGAGTCCGGGAAAGATTTATGCAAATATTTTCCATTGCTATTCATGCATTTAGCCAGAGAATTTTAATGGCCCACACAGACAATGGAACGACGTGAGTGCCAGTGCCTGCCAGCCTGCCTGCCTACTGGGAGATTGCAAGTTTCTCTCTTCTCTGCTCTGCTCTGTTCTCTCGTATTTTTCGGGGGCGGCATTTTCCATTTTTCAGCCTAATAAAGCCGCAATGCAAACGGCAAGAAGAAAAGTGTAAGCCAGGCAAGGAAAGGCAAGAAAAGGAATGGAACGGAACGGAATGGAATGGAATGGGCATTAAGTGCCTGGCAGGATGGCTGACTGGCTGACTGGCTGGCTGTCTGGCTGTCCTTGCTGATGGCCTGGCTGGCAGGACTAGGCCATGTGTGCGCTATCCTGTCGCAGGACTCTGTTTGCCGTTTTGGTAAGACATCAAAAGCCGTTAACATAAAAGTTTATTATATGACAAGTAAGTACATATATTTCTCTCTCTCTCTCTCTCTCAATCTCGCCATATATGTATGTACATATGTGTGTGTGCCTCGCTCTCTTTTGGCCAAGGCAAATAACGGTAATATCATGCCAAAAAGTTTAATAGCGCACAACGCGTCACCCAGCCCCATTCTTCACCTCCTCCTGCCACCATCAAACCGAATTGAGTGGAAACCGTAAGAAGCGCATAAGGCGCATAAGGCACATGAGCCGGAAAGTTTTTACCCCCCTTCGCTCGGACGGAGACAGAAGGTATTACATACATGAGATGATGATGATGATTGGAATACACCCGTGCGGCCGCCTCTGTGCCGTTCTGCAAGATGGATGGACTGCATGCCACAAAAGATCTGTGGACTCAATGGGGATCCAGAAGAAATACATTTTTGATGCCACGGAGCAGTGTTTCAAACGAAAGTGAATTGGGTTGCTCCGGATTGAATCCGAAGGCGGAGGCGGATATTGTAGGGCCACTGTGGGAGTCGCTCTCAATCTAGGAAAGGATTTACTTTAAATCGATTAAGCTTATTATCCGCACGATTAACATCGCGCTACAAACTCAAATTGTAGCGTTTTTTTGTGATTTTCCGACTATAGCTATTAGTTTTTATACCCGGTACTCGAAGAGTATAGGGGTATATTAGATTTGTGGGGATAACGGTTGTGTGTAACGCACAGAAGGAAGCGTTTCCGACCCCATAAAGTATATATATTCTTGATCAGCATCAATAGCCGAGTCGATATAGCCATGTCTGTCTGTCCGTCCGTCCGTCCGTCTGTCCGTCCGTCCGTCCGTCCGTCTTCATTTGCGCCTATATCTCAGAGACTATTAAAGCTAGAGCAACCAAGTTTTGTATCCAGTCTCCTGTGTGATCACACTACTCCAAATGTAATTCAAAATTTCGCCCCGCCCCTTTCCGCCCACACAAAGGACGAAAGTCTGTGGCGTACACAATGTTGAAGATACGAGAAAACTAAAAACGCAGAGTCATAGAGAATGCCCATTTCTATCAGAGTGTTGAATCTGGATCAGATCGGATCATTATTATAGCTACAATGAAGAAAACCATTTCGAAAGTCATCATTCCCTCTCGCTCTCTCTCACACGCGACCCCATCTGCTTTGCTTATTCATATAAATGAGCGCCTAGTTCTCAGAGACTATAAGAGCTAGAGCAACCAAACTTTCTATCCAAACTCCTGTGATACCAAACCTGCACAAGTGTATTTCAAAATTTGGCCACGCCCCTTTCCGCCCCCACAAAAGACGAAAATCTGTGGAATCCACAATTTTTAAGATAAATGAAAACCAAAAACGTAGAATCATGGGAAATTACCATATCTACCAGATTACCGAATCTGGATCTGATTGGATCAATATTATGGACAGAAGAAACAAATTAAATTTCAGTGGCTACGCAACGCCTGCCAAGCGCTGACTCATGCCCCCTCCCTCTCTCTCTCTGTCCTAAACACTTGTACGTCTCAAATATGTAGTTATACATGTAGTTATACAGATATACAAAGCATATGTAAACAAAAATGGAAACATGTATAAAAATTCCAAAAAATTCATTTTTTTAATTTAAATATTATTTTTGTCCTATTTGAGAACATATAATAAATTTCATAAATCGTAGGCTCATATATGTATGTATATATATACTGACTAAGTACCGGGTATAAGGTAGAGCCGCGGCCTTTGCCGCGGCTCACAACGTTCCCCCTCGTTTATTTTCAAAATTTGTTCATTTTATTTTGATACAAAATGTCGAAAACTGGTGTAAATTCGAGCGAAAAATCAACGTTTCCGGCTGTAAGCATCTACCGTCTGCCGGTATTGCCATTTTGTAGGGTAAATGCAGCTTTTTTTGGGCCTCCACTGGGATTACTTGACCAACTTGGAATGGCCCTTTTCCGTCTCACAGCCAGTGGTATTGTACTTGTCGACCTCGGCCAGGTAGACGGACCAGAAGTCCTTTGGGTCCACACTCTTCTCGGTGGTATCTCGCAGCTTGGGCACCAGGCCGGTCTTCAAGATCTTAGCACCACGACGACGTCCCACGCAGATGGGCGGCGGAGCTGGGGCGCCCACGGCCGCAGCGACAATGTATGGAGCGACTGCACTGCCCGAGGGTGCACTCTCCTGGGGGATGCTTGTTTCATGCATCTTTTCCTCTTGTATTTTCTTGAAAATATCCAAGAAAGATCCATCGTTGGCGAAGTAGGACATGCTCTTCGTCGACTTGGCTGGCGGAGAACTTTTCCCCTTCTCCTGCCACTCTCGTTGGCTGCTGTTTCTGTCGAACGGCTCGTCTGTGTCCAGCTTGTAATAGGCCCCCACAGCGGATTCAGTCTTTGGCTGTTCCTCCTCTGCGTCGCTCGTGTCATTTGCTTTGCCGTCTTCGCCGTCTTCAGTAACTGGCGACTCTGAACGACGACTCCGTTTGGTGCGGCTGGAGTAGTCACGGTCGTGATGGTGGTCACGCTCCTTGGACTCCTTTTTCGAATGGTAACCTGATCGGTCCGGGGACCTTTCGTAGCGATCGCCAGAGCTGCTGCGGTAACGCTGCCGTTTGGGGCAGGAGCCGCGTCCACGCGTACACTGGGCCTGCTGTTCAAGCATTTCCTTCTTCTCTTCAGAGTGGCGACCAGACATTTCGTAGGATCTGGAATGCGAAAAAGTGTTTACGTTGATCCACTTTGCCACTATCCACACTCCGTCTCGCTGTCTCTTCAAATACTTACCGATTGCAGATAACAATTTTGATATCAGTAGACGCGGTTCAAGTTTGCTGTTCTGGGAAGTAATTATTTGCTTCTCGGGAATGGTTTGTTTTCTTTGAACTTGTCAGAAGGACGTTTTTCACGAGGACTACTGTATTTGGCATTTTGGGTGTGGTGTGCCCAGGCAGGCCCCATAGCAAATCTGGCAGTTTCATAGCAGCCACCGTTGGTAGTTTCACAGCAGTCAGCTCACGGAGAAAAGCAGAATTGAACCACAAGCTCCTGGCGCACGGGAGCAAGTCGGAGTAATCCGTTGGTCATTCTCTCCCTCTCGGTCTAGAAAGAGATACAAAGAGAAGCGTGAGAGTGGGACAAATGTAGCGGAATAAAAAATAGCAGCGGAAAAACAGATGAAGTATTCGAAAGCTCAAAAAAAATAGATCAATCGATGGAAAGGGGCTATGAAGCGATATCACAAGACAGATAGAGAGAGAGAGAGAGAACGTGAGTAAATATGAGACTTACCTGTATCGCCGACGAGTATATCCTGGCGGCAAATGTGGCAATGTGGACATTAGAAGTCGGCAAGTTCCTCCCACTCCCAAAATAACACAAAATTAACCCAAGTGCTAAAGAAGAACAAGGAGCACCGTCCATGGGAGCACCGGGGAACCCCGGGGGTTCCATGGATGGTGTACCTTGTTCTCCATTTGTATTTGTTCGCACCAGTTTAATCTTGTATTATTTTTTGAGAGGCAAAGAAATACCAAACTGGATGTTATGAACAACGAAAACGAAATGAATTTGTGATGTGATGTGATTTGATTTGATTTGATGCCTTGCGACAAAAAACAACAACGTATACTATGTATGGAATATAGCAATAACGTACGAGTATGTGATCCATTTTGCTCTAAGACATTGTTTTCAATTATGTGTTCTCCTGACTATGACGTACAAATTTAACCAAAAAACATACATATTTTCCCAATCTTGATTGGCAGCATTACGCATCAAGCGTGAATACAAGCAATATACATACATGTATGTATGTGCAGCGAGGAGTTCGGGCCGTGTTCTATAAATGTTATGTTAATTCATGGCAATTTAGCAGCGATCTAACAGCGAAAGATCCAAATCATTTATGAGGCATGATTGCTTAGCAGAGAGCTAGCAGCCACACCCACACAGCTATACTCTTATCGCAGCTTTCAGTCTGTCTGTTTTGTTTTCTTTGGCAAGATATCAGTGAGAAGTGCAATCAATCGGTTCTAGATCGGTTCCAATCGCTTGGCCTTGAGTGGTTGGTGTTGCGCCAAGATGTATTGAGTAAGCGGTCCCGTTAGGCGCAGAATTAAATTCGGTTTTGTTTTGTTTACGCATTCGAGTGTTTTTTTTCTGTGAGAGTGAGCGTGACTGAGAGCCGGCGAAATTTACTGCAAGAAGTGCCTAAAGAGCGGCGTGCAGTTCGGCCACTAGCTTTCGCTCTCGTTCTTTTCAGGGAGATAGAGAGAGACGAGACGAGCAGGAAAGAGAGCCGATTCCTAAGCAGAGCAAATAAAGTGTTCAACATAACAGAACTTTGGCCACAGAAGAGGTGAGAATAGATGCTATTTTGAAGCGATTTCATAAAAGCTTTTCATTTAAATTGCACATTATCCCGTATCCCGTATCCCGTATCCCCTATCCCCACCAGTATCACCTTTGCTCGAAAGTTCAACAGCCGTCTGAGGCGGCGACCCTTTGAGACTTGGAGTTTTCGGAAAATCGAGTTCCACGAAATGTTTAAGCCCGAGAGCAATTGTCGAATATTCCCTTTAATTGCGCATTGCTCGGGTCACAGCTGTCGTCAGATGAAAGCGAAAATGCCCGAGGAATGTGGGACACACGGCTGTGTCCGAGCCAGAACCGAGCAGGGGCACGGGGCAGGGGCAGGGGGCAGGGCAATCGAGAAAAGGGAAAATAAATTATCATCATTGGTGACATTTTCATTTGTCAACGTAATTCTCTTTTGTGTCGCATTCCTTCCACTGCCTAAAAACGCCCAACGCGCACCCTGTAGACATCCTTACAGGATAAACAAGATACAAAAAAAAAAACTCTGGCAATTTGGCGAGGAATTTCACTTTTCTTTGACGGGCAGCGAACAGAACAGAAAATAACAGAAAAGTACAAAAAAAAAACGCACGCAAACACAGACAGACAGACAGACAGCGAATGACACGTTTCGCTTTTATTGGGGCTGCCAAGACCTGCCTGGCTCTGGCTCTGTCTCTGGCTGTGGGCTCGGGGTTCTGGCTCTGGCTGTCGTTATGGCCGGGTACATTTTTAATGTGAAAATATGATTTGATTTTATTTCTCTTCTCCGCTCCGATTCACATTTATTCGTTTGTAGCGGAGAACGAGACGAGAGCGAGAGTGGAGAGCGGAGAGCAGTGCAATTTATATTTCCCTGGCTCCTTGCCCGAGTACTCGTACTCGTATGATTTTGCTCATATTGAACATAAATCACGCGTCTAAGGCTTCAAAATGCAAAATAAACCAACCAACACACACACACAAATACAAGTACACAAGTACAAATACACGGGTGTACACATGTGTGCATGTGCATATGTGTGTGTGTGTGTAAATCCAGTACATAATTTATTGACATGACTGTGAAGTGCGGCAGGGCCAAAGCCAAAGCCAAAGCCACGGCACACAGGTATTGCCGAATTCTGTCTGGTCTGTCCTCCAGCTGCCAAATGGAATACTGTACATTATTTTACCGATCCTAAGGCCTGCAACCCCCAACCCCCCAACGCCCTGCACCCCCCATACATATATTTCACGCTGTCACAGTTACCCCCCCTCTCTCTCTCTCTCTCTCTCTCTGTCTCTCTGTCTCTCTTTTCTCTCCTTCGTTGCGTGTTTGTGACGTTGTCAAAGCGAGTGCCAATGGCGCCGCTTGGATGACCAATTTGAATGGCAGCAAAGTGAGTTGTTAAATGCATTCCAATGGTGCATTTCATATTGATTGGCTTGGTCTTAAGTAGCCGCCCCAATGACAGCTCTGGTTGAGCCTCAGATTGGGGCAGGATTAGCCCCAGAGCCTGAAGACAGTAGAATTGAACCATCTTGGCCGAGATACATCGACATGCACACTCGTACAGCATTGTTTGTCCCTAAAAAGAGTTAATTACAATGCAGCGAGAAATAATTAAGTGTAATAATTTCCGCATTCTCATAATATTCCTCCCTCCCCGCCATGCCCCATGCCCCAGCAAGAGGCAGCAACAACAAATTTATTTGCTTTATTGTTTACAGATGTAATGAAATTTCTGCGGTTACTCATGCGATCCCTTGGGGGGCGGGGGAGGGGTCGCGGGCGGTGTTCCCTTGGAAATTATTTTGGCGCCAGTTTTTCAGCCAAATCCCACCATTTTTGGCCTTTAAAAATAGCAAATTAATTATATTTCACGCCAAAAAAAACAGCAGCAACAGCAACAAAAACAACAACAATTTGTATGTGTACTCTGGCTCATAATTAAATTTTGCTCTGGTGCGTGAGGGGGAGGGCTTGGGAGGGTCGATGTGTCTGTGTGTGTGTGTGTGGTTTGAGGTTAGGGAAGTAATTCGGCTTTGATTATGAAATCGGTTTAAGCGGGTTTTGTTTTCCCTTTTAGACAATACACTTTAAAGGGGTATAACGGCATGTACCTGCCTCACTTTCGCCTTTCACTCTGTATAGTGCAGAGATTCTTCAAGAGTGTAGACTCCAGTCCAGGCACAAATCCTTTAACCATATCCATGGCATATATGTCCTTGTGGCTGCCAGTGTATTGTGAAAGGGTTCGCTATGGTTGGTGTCCATGTGGGTGGAATGGCTGGAACCCCTTTTGGCCAGGAATTCCCCGTTTGTTTGTCTGTTTTTGCTTTTTGTTACAGCTGTGGAGCTGGTGCTGTCTTCATAAATGAATAACCAAGCCCGACAAATTTCATTCAGTTGTTCACTTTTGCACACTTTGTGCTGTCATTTTTGTGGTCAACGCCAGTCCTTCTGGTGCCCCCCACCCCCCTCGCTACTCCTAGTGCTAGTCCTGCCCCGTAATGCATTTTGTCATTTTCAATTTCTGCTCCTCTGCCTCCTCCTCTTGGCCTCCCCCCTCGCCTTTGTCTCAAATGGAATTTTTGGCATTTCGTTCACATAAATTAGGCATGACTGTTGGGTCCTGTCTGTCTGTCTGTCCTTTGTTGCTGTCTCTCTCTCTCTCTGTTGTCTGTTGTTGCACTCAAATTGCTGTGTAAATAATTATTTTTCCAATTTCGTTTACATGCAAATTGTGAAATTTATTTGTGAAATCTTTTTCAATTCCAGTTTGTTGCCAGCAAAATTGTGCGCCAATCTTCAAGGGTGTGTGTTATGTGTGTGTTGTGTGTGTGTGTGTGTGTGTGTCCTGTTGCCTAAATGTCCCTTAGATAACCGTCAGCCGGCATTGTTGTCTGATCAATTTAAGTGGATTTGCTGGCGAGTGTCTTTGCTAATAAACTCCACTTGACCCCAAAATGCAATTACCCAAGGCCTTGTGCAATCCTTTTGTGTGTCCTTCGGCAGGTGATGAGTGATGGGCGTGAGAAATTAGTTAAGGAATTTCTTGAATATCGAAATTCATATTCATATTTTTCAGTACAATTTTGTGGCATGCCAATCAATTTTAATCCAGGAATTATGCGAGATTTTCGAGCCTGAAACTATAATATATTTACTTTTTGTGTGGCGTTTGTAAGCTTTTAAATTCCCAGCCCCTACCCTTAGCCCTGCCACCCCCCGCCCTTTCCCCTTTGCTACCTCTTGTGTGGCATGCACTTAATGCCATTTAAGCTGGACCCCGTCCAGGTCTCCACTCCCTGGACAGTATCCAATTCCTGGGCACTTAAATGGAGAACATTTTTATGGAAATTCTCTGGAAGTGGGCGGAACTCTGGAGTGGGTGTGGCAGAGGTGAGTCTCCATCCTTTTTTTTGTATCTCTTTTTTTCGCATTGCAAACTCGCGCGCGCCGGCTCTCGTGTTGCGACATTTCGCACATCCTTGTGACTGCATAATTTCACTGTACGAATGCCATGCTGAAATATTCTCATCTTTCGTTTGTATTTTGCATGATTTACTCAGATTTCATTTCCACCATCTACCCTGTGTCGGTCTCTCTCTCTCTCTCTGTCTCTCTCTGTCTCTTTTTCTATCCCCTTTGTCTCGACAGCCATCTTCCGTGTGTGTGTGTGTTTGTGTGTGTGTGTGCCTACTGCTTTTGTAGTTTTATCACACACTTGACCCATAAATCAAACATGTGTAAATGTTTTCACTTTATATGCGCACTAGTACACACACACACACACACATCAAATACTTTGGTCTACTCTCTATCCATCGGTTTGGCATAGAGTATGGATTGAGTAGAGCAAGGTCCTGGCTTGGCTTGGCTTGGTCCTCCGGTTCGTGCGTGTAAACGAAGTAGAAAAGCGTGTAAAATATGCCGCAAATAGCCCCGACTCCCACCCGACTCCTACCCGACTCTCACCCGACTCCTCCCCACGACTCCTTGTCACACATCCTCTGCCCTCTGCCTGTCCTGTCGTCCTGTCTGTCCACAGAGTTTGGTGTCAATCCCTTTTGATGGGCCACTGACATTTTTTGGCGGCCTGTCATACCATTTTTGTGTGTGAATTTTTATTGGCTTAGTGAAGTAAGATTTCTGGCATAAATTTCTGATATATTTCTGAATTTTTGTATAAATAAATAAATGTGATTTGCACCTCCCCCCGCCCCCGCCGGCAGCAAACATTGTTTTCCAAATGCCAAACATTTCGATAATTGCGTCACATTTTCGGCCACGATATGAAATGAAATCAAATTTTGTGAACGAATTTTGTAACGACTAACAGATACCCCCCAATACTAAGGCTTTAAACCGATTTAGGGACAATTTCTGTCACTGGCGACTGAAAACACAGGGTACATTGAGTGCCAAATGCTTTTGCAACAAAATCGCCCAGGGACATTTGTTGCATTCCGAAAATTGTTCCGTTTGCTGTTGTTTTTGTGCTAATAATTTGTGGAAAATGCTGGAAATTGCATTTATCACTCAACTAAATGAAATTACAGCGCGGTTGCTCTGCCATGTTTGATCGCTAAAACAAAACGTTGGCCCATCAAAAGCACAAATTGTTGCCATTTGGCTTAGAGCCTCAAAGAGGCAGCAACCAAAGAAGTTGACCATGAAAATGTTGCATTCATTTAAGTGCAAATTTCACACTTTTCCACTTTTCCTGCCACTCTCTCTCTCTCTCGCTCTCTGTGCAGCATCACGTGATGCCATGTCATAGTCATAATGGTGCGAGGCAGACAGGCGGCAGGCACTAAAAGTTCTGCATGTGTGTGTGTAGTCTCTGCAGGAGAGATGACCTCCTTGTGGCAGCAGTCCAGAGTGCAACCAGGGGGCAGAGAGGACAGAGGAGAGATCAACTTTTTCCATTTTACGCTTGAAAGCCTTTTAAAATGTAATTTTTGCCTAATTAGCAACAAACAACGAGACTGCTTCAGCCATGCCTCCTGCCTCCTCTTGGCAGTGGCAGTGGCTTCTTCAGTGGTCCCTTTTGGCCCTGATCTGTCACTGTTTTGGGCGGCTTTGTCTGGGTTGGCACACGGTTGGCTCAGCCAAATCTAATTTGCGCCTTAGCAGCTGCTCAGCGACAGCCGACTGCCGACAGTCGACCTTGAAGCTGGGGAACGCCTTTAGCCAAGCGGATTCGACTCAAGGCCGGTGGCGGGCGGGCGGTCGGCATTAACGACAATTCGCAGACAGGCTGACGGCCTAAAAGGGGGCTTAAAGCCATTCAGGCTGATGGATTGCAAAGGTTTGGGCCGGCTTACTCTACCCCGTGCCTCTCTGGCCATGTTTTGCTTTCATCATCCTTTTTTTGGTGGGGGTGGCAGCGGGGGGCGGGTGTACGTATAATAAACAACAACGAAATATAAATGAGAATTTCACATTCGCACGTAAACAACACATTGACGAGGGGGCGTGGCTAATCCACATTCAGCTTGCCAAAGCATGTAGGGCCACTCTCCTCTCCTCTCCGCTCCTCTCTTCTGCTCCCTTCTGCTCTCCTCTGCTCTCCTCTGCTCTCTAGGTTCTCCTAGGCTTCCACACTGCCAGAAAATATTGTACCAAGGGATCCCACTCCGACTTGAACTTGATGTAGCAGATGTAGATGTAGATGTAGAAAAGGCGACACTTTTTGCACAGTGCAGTTCCCTGTGTTCCCTGTGTGCTCTCCCACTTTTATCCTGGTTCGGGTCTAATAAAAGTAAACATTTCTTTCCGCGTGACTAAATACCTTTCACTTGCTGTCGCCGGAACACCCCACCCCACCCCACAGCACCCCACCCCCCGCTGGCCCGCACACTTGACTCGACGGTTGGCCCCTTTTATTAATCGCGTGTCGAGGCGCGTCATGCGTCGGCAATATGGAATAGAATTTTCTTCGTTTTTCCTTCTTTTTTTTTATTATTATTATTGTGCACAAGTTCCGTTCCACCTCCCACCTCCCCCGTTACACCCCCTGCTACCCGTGTCTCTAGCTGCTGCTGAGCTAATTAAAAATTATAATTAATTGCATTTGCTGGGCGCACAAGTCACTTGTGTGCCAGAAAGAGAAAGAGTGTGTGTGTGCACACAGAGCGTATGTGGCTGTGTGTGTGTGTGTGTGTGTCTTGAGGGTGTGCCCAGCATATCTTGGGGAATTCATCTAAGTTCCTGCGTTGCCTGTTTTTTCCTGGCAGACGCATTAAGCTTATTAAATTCGTTTAGACCTGGCTAACGTAACGCCAACCGTCAACATCAGCCAGAAACGGAATTTGTTCTTCCACACACACACACACACATACACTGTCTGTGTGTGTGTGTCTGCATTAAGTTATTAAATGCAAAAAAAACAAAGATGAGAAGAGAAGGTAACAAAATGCTATTTAACTTTGTAAGCCAAGATGTTAAGCGGCGATTAGTTGATGTCCTCGTTATGCTAACTGCTTATTAAAAAATATATAATTACAAGCCTGATGAGACGAGACATCCCCTCCCCTGCCTCCCTCCCTCTCCCTCCCGTGTGCCCTACTACCCCCGTTTCTGGATTTGGCCTGGATTTCAGCTGGATCCTCTTTTAAATTCCCGTACACATAATTTGTGGCTCCCGCTCCCGTTTTTCGCTGAAGCATAACTCATTTTACCTGCCAGTCGGGCGGGAGGGCGGAGGGCGGAGGGCGTAATTAATCGGATATAGCGACAACCGAATTAATGAGTGCCAGCAGCCAGGGGTGGCAGCCGGGGAAAGGGAAGGTGCAAGGGGTGCAAGGATTATGCGAAGCCGGAATACGCTTGCAAAAGGATGTCAAGGAAGTGGCTCAGAATGAGTGCATGCCTCAACCGATGGCACAACTAATGAGATGTTTTATCAGAGATTATATGCCAAATTCCGATGCATTTCAGAAGGGATTCACTTGGCAGGGAAGAGCAAAGCAGCGCCAAGTAGTCGCAGGATTTATATTAATGTGTGCTGTCAGCATTTAAATAAAATATAACAGCAGCAGCACGGATGCAGCAGCACGCAGAAAAACGAGCCATTTTCATTTTGCGAATGATTTATGCCAGCGAAGTTTGCTGATCAATGGCAAATAATAAATTAAAACTACTTTAATTGCACATTACTCGCTGCCCGTTGGACACTTCACTGGAGGAGTGGAGGAGTGGCGGAGTGGAGGTGGAGGCCCGTCCCTTAATGAGTGTCCGCTTGAAAGGGCACCACCGCACCGCACTCCATGGGGGAGGGAGGGGGCATTTCAGGGGGTCATTTAAATATATGAGCAACAATTTACAATACCAAAGGCAAATGTCGAGCGGCGACAGATGTCCCTGACAGCCAGCGAGCCACACACTCTGAGCCTCTCGCATTGCCAGGATTCTTGGATTTCAATACCAAGATTTGACAGGGAAACAGCGCAGCGTATATGGCTCTATATAGGTATCCGATTCTCTGGAGAGACTGGCTCTAAGCCCTAGCTATCTCCCCGGGGGCCTTTCAATCCTTTAATTCCAACTAGTCCTGGCCAAAGTCCACTATTGATTACCCTGAACTGTGAAGCCACAGGACGAACTTGAATATTTCATTCACCTTTGCCGAGAGGAAACCGCAAATCAATTAATTCATTACGACTATTACACCACAAATTGCTGACAAAGACCCCATCATTATCATCCCTATCATCATTCCTATCATCATCATCGTCGTCGTCGTCTCTGAAGCATCGTGCAACAAAGGAACTATGAAAATGTGCGACCAGCAGAGGAAGAGGTCAGAGAAAACTGCTTGCAACGTTGCTCTGCCTTTTGCTTCCGTGTTGATTGTACGAGTGCCCCTCGCAGAGGAGGGAGGAGGCAGAGAGGGGGCTAGGAGATGGACCAGCGACTGTCGTAAATTATGCAAAGATACTCTTGTTCAAATTTGACATAAATTGTGTTTAATTAAAATTTACAACTCGTTACAGATGCGGACACCTTTCGGGCCACAACTTTGCCAAAAACTTTCCGAGTTGCGAGTTGATCAATCTTTGAGTTGGAAAAGGGAGGAGTGGCAAACACATGCACGCACAAGTACTACTTGAGACCTTCCTTTGCCACTGCATCCATCGTCTAATATTAGAGGATTCCTTTGACGTTCTCTGGCATAAATAAGTAAAGGAAATGAATTGAAAGAACATTAAATGGGAGTTCGAGAGAAAAATCAATTCAACAGACAACTGACAACAATCTTTGTATATTATTAAAATTTTCAAATGTATTATTACCTTTGCAAGCACCCACCCTCCCCCCGCCCTCCACCCTCTCTGTGTCCCTGTGTCTCCTTTGAATAAATCATGAACAGCTGTTGCTCTTGCTGCTGCCTGATTGATTTGCTTACAATTACATTTGGCCGGAATGGGATTTGTTGGCAGTCATTACCGTCGTTGAATGGCAGAAGGAGAACCAAACCAAACCAAACCAAACCAAACCAAAGGAAAAAAATGCTGTGAAATTGCCTTAGCCATTTGGCAACTAATTGACGTTGATCGACAGTTGCCATTTATATAGAAATATACATATACATATATATAGATAATATTTATTCGATTGCTCCCAGAGCACGGCCGGAGGCATCGTCTCCAGCTGCTGCTGGCTCTGGCCCTGATGCTGGCTCTGGCTCCTTGGCAATCATTTATTCATTCATTAATTTGTGTTTGTTTTATGTTAATTTATTTATTACACTCTACGCCAGCCTCTCCTTCCCTTCCCTTCCCCTCCCTTCCCCATTCCCCATCAAATTAAAGGTGAGCCAATTACGAATGCGAGCGGGCAACAGAGACAGAGACACAGCCAGAGCAAGAGGCATGCCACACGGACTTGGTTCCGACAGCCATTCATGTGCGCATAAATAAGTTCTTTGGGGATGGCAGGGAATGGACGGGAATGGAAGGGAATGAACGGGAATGGAATGGAATTATGGGCTCTACGCTGCTCTGCTCTGATGTGCCCCCCGATATTCAGTTGTGGCACTTAACAAGTCGCCTTTTGATTGGCACACGCAATGAATGTATTTTTATTTACAGTTAATTTGCGTAATTATGGCCAAAAAGACAAAACCATAGCCACACAAAAATATTACCCATTCGCAAGTTATGGAATTTAAGCCGTCAACTTATCACTTCAACTTTTTTCTGTGCTCTGCCGCTCTGCCCCTCTGCCGCTCTGCCTCTCCCCTCTGCTGTGCTCTTTGTATTGTATTTTAATTAAGGCACGTAGACCGAGAGAAGGCAGCAGAAGGGGCATGGCGGGTTGGGGCCATGGGTTGCATGCAGCAATTAAAGCCAAATAATGGCAACCAGCAATGCATACAAAAAATGGAAATGAATGGCCAACAGCGGGCTAACAAGGCGACAACAGCGACGATGGCCATCGCCTGCCGATATTGCGTATACGCCAGCCGCATTGTGCCCCAGCCCCAGCCCCAGCCCAGGCCCGAGTCGGGCCGTGCCCCATCTTTCTCCCATTATATAACACTTTACTTCGCCTCGCCCTGCCTCTCCGGACGGGCAGGGCAGGGCAGTCCCTGTTTTTCGTGCACGACTGGACACGCGCAAAGGTCGCGATTGAGGAAAACGAGAAAGAAACGCAGAAATTTACGCAATTTCTTCGAGAGCCCTGGCCGGCCCTGGCCCTGGCCCTAGCCCTGGCCCTGGGTGATTAAATGGGAATTGAAGTCGAAAATATTCGGACTGGAATACCGTATTTCGGGAGCTCCTTTTTGGGTGAAAGTTTGTGAAATTATGAAAGCCCAAAAGAGGGAATTAAACAGCAAATCGGGACTGGGTGGGGATCCAATATAGTCCCAATAGAGATTTTCCTGTAGCAGAACTTTGATTTACTCTCGCTCTATTGCTGTCTTCCTCTTTCTCCCTTCAAGAGTGAAAGTATCTAGGTGGAATCTATCTGGTGTGTAGGTGTGTTGGATTCTCATCTGTAGCCTTGGTTAATTATGCTAATTTATGCAAACAATCAGGGTGCAATAGGCAGACAAGTGGCAACAACAAAAATACTCGTAGCAGCGGCAACACGGCAATGTGGCAACGTGGCAGCAATACAACCGAGCAGAGCAGAGCAGAGCAGAGCAGAGCAGAACAGAGGGCGTGCCTCAGGGGCCAAATGGGCACAGATAACATGCAAATAAAGACCTACACAGACACATAGAGAGTGAGAGAGGGAGAGTGTGCGACACATGCAGAACAATTGACTTGAGCTAAACAAAAAGATACACACACAGGCATACAGAGATACAGATACAATTCCAAGGCATTGTTTTACAACTGCCAACAAAAGCTTCAAATTTAACTTCTTTCCCATGCATTCATACTCGCTCTCGCATGTGTATCTGTATCTGTGTATCTCTGTAGCTGTAGCTGTAGCTCTGTATCTGTTTTGTGTCTGTTCTGTTTGTGTGTTAAGCGACTTGTTTTACAATGCCAATGATAACACACACACACACATTGAAATATATATGCCATGCATGGCGGCAGAAACAAACATCTTGATAAGCCCAGCACAAGTGTTGCCTCTGCCTATGTGTGCGTGTGTGTGTATCTGCGGCTTGTCTGACATTTTGTAATTGAAATTTTGTTGCAGCCTACTTTCAGGCGTCGGCCCAGAGTGTTGCCAAGTTGCCGTGTTGCAACCATTACGCATACGCCATGTTGGGCACTCAAAGAAATTAAACTATTTGCCAGCGCCAGCGTCGGCGTCAGCGCCTGAACAACCTGTATAGTTCCTTCTGTTTAGCCCCTGTATAGCCTGTCTGGCCCGCCTCTGCTGGTGGCGGAAAGAATCCAAAGCGTCATATTTTAAATTAAAAATATATACACATTCTCGTGTGCACGCCGAGGCATGACATTGGCTTCATTACACGCCGACAGTGTGCAACACACAAAAACATTTCAAGGGTTCACAAATCGCAGAGGCAGCAGCGGAGCAGCGGTGAGCCAGCCAAGCCTTTGGCCTGCTTCCTTCTTGCTCTTAGCGTCGATCTTCGGGAACTCCACCTCTCCCTCTGCCTCTTCCTCTGATTGGCTTTGGGACAGACTCTGCCTCTGTCTCTGCCCCTCTGTGGCCGCTCTTCGGGGCTCTGCTGTTGCAACTGCTGATCCTCTGACGCACGGGCTTTGCTCTATGTTCTGGGCTCTGCAGCTCCTCCATGAACCCTGAGCTTGTAGTCTGGTGTGGAATTTGCACGGCCATGTTGCTGGTCGTGTATGCAGTCTGTTGGCCAGATTTCCAAGCGGCGCACACAAGACAACTTGTTGCCCTGACAGCCCAACAGACGGGAACATGGTCCGTTTGCATGTGTATGTATGTGTGTGTGTGAGTTTTGAACTCAAGGTCAACAGTGGCGCATATTAAAGTGCAAATTTGTTTTATTTTCCTGGGCAGCAGCCATGAAAAATAGATGAAGCCGGCCGGTCGACACAAAAAAAACAACCAAAAAGGAGAGACAAGCCAAACGGAAAATGGCCCAACAGAGACAGGGACTGGAGACTGGAGACAGTGACAGAGACAGAGAGACAGGAGAGAGAGGAAGAGAGAGACAGGCAGAGACAGGCCACAGAGAGAGGGAAAATTTCATTGAACCTAATCAGTTTTGAGGCCAAAATAAGGTTCGGCCGTGGCATGTGGGCATGTGGGCCTGTGTGGCACGTGGCACCGTTGCCGGGCGGCCAATGGGCAATGGCCAATGCTCGGAGGCCACTAATCCCATAAATAATGCAAGGACCAGGCAACCAGAGCTGGACAGATGGGAATGGAGAGGAGTGACGAGGAATGACGACGGCTCGACTCGACTCGACTGGCTCAAAGATGCGGCTGGACCAATCGTTTCAAGGACATAAATTCACGCAAATGTTTCAATCAATTTTGCGCTGCTCGGGCACAATACTCGTACAAACTCAATTTGACCCACAGTTGCTGGCACAGCCCAAAGGACTCTCCCTCTCCCACAGCAGCAAGGGGAGGAGCAGGAGGGCAGAGCTCGCCTCTCCCTCATGTTGTTATTGAGCCATCTTTATGCGATTACACAAACAACAAAGCAGCAAAAGCAGCAGCAGCAGCAGCACTGTGGCAGGACGACAGGACGACAGGACAGCACGAATACAGTACAGTACACGACATAACCGAATGGCATTGAGGGGGAACGGAACGGGAGAGGGAGGACACTGTCCCAGGATAGAATACACAAAGGACGGGACGAGCCTCGCACTAAAAAGGGACAGCACAACGGAAATGTCTAACGATTGAACAAAACGGAAGGCAACGAGGCGAAACCGGAAGGGGGTTGAGAGGGAGAGAGAGAGCGGGAGCTAGCGGTAATAAATGACATGACAGGCATCGAGGAAAATTCCTTTGAGTAAGCCATAGGGCCATCGACTGACTGGCCCAGGAGCCAGGACGAGTGCCGTGCCGTGCCGTGCAGTGCAGTGCAGTCCTGCAGCTTGAGTCCTGTCAGAGTCATAAACGCTTACCTAATGCAAATGGGCTATGGCTAAGGGGCAGAATATGGTTAAGAGGAGATGGTTGAGTGTGGGGTGTGGGGAGAGGGATGTTAGATCTGGATGTGTTGCAGCATTTGCTCATTAAAAACTGACTAAATTGAGTTGTGTGTTTGTGTGTGTAAGCAACGTTTCCCCGAAATAGGAAAAAAGGCAGGAAGAAAAACCCACAGCCAACAGTCTGTGGGGTAATGCGCTTAGAAAAGGAAGTCGAAGAACAGGGAGGGGAGCAGGGGGCCAGCGGGGGACAGCAACTGGGATTGGGGGCAGACAATCTACTGGATACAAGTTGCGACTGCCACTTGCAAATGCCTGCCAAGGATTTATAATGTTGTCCTCGTCCTCGAGGCGCGCTCGAGTTGCCGTTAAGTGCACGAGTTAACCTCATTTTATACCGTCTCTTCTTGGTCTCCTTGGTCCCCCTGGTCCCCTCGGTCCCCCTGGTCTCCTTGCTCTCCTTGCTTGTAGTTTCCTCCTCTTGCTCAATCTTCTCCTTTTTTGTATGCTCCTGGCTGCAGGACAGGACGCAGAAGCAGACGCAGATGAAAGATGCAGGGGAGAAGCTGTGGAATCAACTCCTTATGGGATAATCTGCTGGGGGAACTAATTCCGTGAATATACTTAATGTCCGGACGATTTGCCAATCCCGCCAGCGAGAGGCCAATGCCAATCAATTATGTTCCAATAAAGCAGAGATACATCATACTCTGGCGGGCTTACAGGGTATCTATGGGTCGATGGTGCTCCCCCGTTTCGTTTGACCTACTGCAAGCGCATAAAACTTTCACCCCATGGCAAAAACACACAGACAACGGACAACGGACTGCCGACTGCGGACTACACAGACTCCACGTGCAGCGCAATTTATTGAATCAACGCGCGTGGCATAAACAATGGGGCAGGGCAGCCAGCCCCGAGATAATGGGGCGTGCCGCTGCCTAAATATAGAACACAATCGTCGTCGTCGTCGGCGTCCTCGTCGGTCGCTACACATTTCCTTATTGCAGTTCGGGCCCCGCATTGTGTGAGTCCTGGAGATTGGGAGCCACAGTGCAGCAGTGCAGCAGTGCAGCAGCGCAGCAAGAGGCGGGGGGCGTGGCAGCAAAGAAAATGCAACACATTAGCTGGCTTTTGTCTTTGTTTGAGCAACTGCAACAATGCCATGCCACGGAGGGAATGGTCTAAAGAGTGGCAACAGCGAGACTCCTGCCGCAAACCTTTCTGTGTCAGCCATTGTTGCAACAGCTACTCGTAGAGACACCTATTCGGCGGGGGTGGGGGCTGGGGCGGGTATCTGCTTCGTCTTCGTTTTGTGTAGGATGCCGCCAAGGGATTCATTTGAAATATTTTTTTAAGAGCAATTCGTTTGCGAGCCCCCCGCTGGTTATTTGCCCCGAATGCAATTAAAAACTGCATTTCCATTGGCATTTTCCATTGAAATGGGAAAAACTCAATAGCTGAGAGGCAACCAAAAGAGAGAGCGAAAGCGGGAGATATTAATAAATTGTTCTTTGGCCCTGCAAAATGAGCAATAATCAAACAGAGAGAGACAGCGAGGGGGGGAGAGAGAGAGAGCAGCAGCAGTAAAATGTTAAAAAATGCATAATTGCCGGCCAAGTAATGGGAGAAGAACAAAGGAAAAGTTTCCTTCCCCCCCCCCCACCACACCCCACCCCCTCTCCAGTGAAGTGGAGTGGAGCGAAATAAGAGGAGGAAAAAAGAAATGCTATCACTGCGTGGGAGGGGGTGTAAAAAATATATATTCAATTTCACTGCTCTTCTGCTTTTTCAATTAAACTTTTCAAGTATTCCGGGATTCCGGGATTCCGGGATTCAGTATCTCTCTCTCTCTCTGTCTCTCTCTCTCTCTCTGGCCAACAAACTGATTAAAAGTTAAACTGGGCAAAACTGCTCCCCGAAGCGGTACTTCCCCACCTTTTCCACCTGCTTCTGGCTTATGTTTTCCCGTGGCAATAAGCAGTGCCAATTAGCTCCCGATATTGACCACTTTGGAATGGCAACCCCAGAGAGAGAGAGACAGAGAGAGAGAGAGAGAGAGATTAGGGAGGATAATCTGTCGCTGTCTCTGTTTCTGTCCTGGTTTTTAGGTAAAATTAAGAGCCTTCCGTTGAGTCGTTGAGTCGTGGGATTAAATTGCTTTTTGCTCTGAAGGCTGAAGGCTGGAATGAAGGCTCGAATGAAGGCTAAAGGCGGCTGTAATCATCATTCGAGCTCCATTTCAATTGAAGTATTTTCAATCAAATTGTTATTGGTAATTTTATATCAAATGCCCTGCAGGCTGCAGCATCTTATGGCCCGCCATCAGCAGCTCATTTATCCCTTAGTCCAGCGTTGGTTCATTTTCCACTTTCCAGTTAATGACATTGCTCTGTGGCTGCTCTCCCTCTACCCGTCTCTCTCGCTCTATGTACACACTCTTCTCCTTCTTCTATTGGCCATAAATATCTACTGGTTTGGCCATTGAATAACCATTTGTGCTGCTGTTTTCGCCAGCATTATGAATTGATTGCTTGCAGGTGCCTGCCTGGCCATGCAGCTGACCCACCGCACCAAATATCAATAACTATCTAAGGCAAATCCTCCACAAACACACACACACATACGAGAGCACACACACACACGAGAGCACACACACACATGAGAGCACACAAGCCATTTTTCATTTTCACTCCTCAACTCTTTCAGGGTTCGGTGGCTGCTCCTAGAGATGGGAATCCCGGCATCCCGGCATCCCGGCACGAGGAATATGAAATACACCCCCGACTATAGATGGATGGAACTGTTTCTAATCAAAATTCACTCCTTCAGTTTTAAGGCAATGTATATAAATCTATGCTATGATATGCCGCCATCAGGGCTTTGGTTGCTTTTCTTATCGTTTTAGGACCTCACCTTCACCTTCGCCGCATGGCTACGTGCCTCGTCCCGCCTCCAGCCTCCAGCTGCTTCTTGTTAACCATATTCATACAGATACTCGTAGTACTCGTTTAGTATCTATCTACATATGTATCTATCTACATATCTATATATCTGTGTGTGCGTGCTGTGCTGTGCTCCTGTTGTATCTGCTCTTTTCTATGCATCATCAAAACTTAGTAAATTAAAATGGTCAGCGAGGCGTTTTTTTTTGCTTTTGTTTTTTGTTTCGGCAGCATTTATTTTCAATTTGTGTGGCATGCTTTTAGTCAGCCACGTTCCACGCTCCACGCTCCTCCACGCTCTGCTCGCTGCTCGACACCTCCCTTTTCGACCAATGTGTATGTTTTCCATTTAGTTTAGGTTTTAGCCACAATTTTGGATTGGAAACAGTTTCCTGTTGCTGTTGCTGGTTTTTTTTGGTTGTTGTTCGCTGCCTTTGTGTTTGGAATATTGATTAAATTGAACTGCCGATCAGGAATGCGAGGAGCCGAAAACGATTGCATTGCATTACAGGCTGATTGCACAAATAAAACCTTAAACAATTGCCCATTTGGCCGGGCCAAAAGGTTAAACTCCCGCCCATTTATTAACACACACACGTGCCGAGCATTTGTTTACCCAGCAGCAGCAGGAGCAGCAGCAGCAGGTGGAGGGGGGTACAGCGGATAGCAATTTGTTCGTTTGGTGGTTTTTCGGTTAATTGAAACAAGTACTCGCAGGGGCCTCCCGCAAGACTGGCTTAATCATCCGTTTAACCAAATGCTCTACGTTGTAAAGGAGGAGGTGGGGGGGCTTCTTTCTTTCCAACATTCAGCCAGACAGCCCCAAAGCCCCTCCCTTTTTCTTTCCGCCATCTTTGCGGCGTCTCTCGTCGGGCGCTCCATTAAAAATGCATTTATCATTTGGCATTTTTGGAAAAGCTTCCTTCCTTTTCAGACGCGCGGCAGCAACTGACACCTTATATCAGGATCCTCATCCTTTCGCTGGGATCCAGAACGTCCTATACGTTCCCTGTCCGTATCCCTGTCCGTATCCCTGTCCCTGTCCGTGGGAGAGGAGCACTTTAAGTTGTTTGTTTTCAAAACTGAGCACAAATTGTATTTGTTGCGAAAAACTTTTACTTTGGCCAAGAAATATGCACGAATTTAGTTTTTGCGGAAAAGTGAAAAGCGCACACAACTCGTACATGGATGGGAGATTGAGGGGCAGTGCAACTTGGGGCATGTTTAAGCGCTAAACTGTTACTTCCACATGCTCGACTCGAATGAGGATGGAGAATGGAGAGCAGAGAATGGAGAACAGAGAATGGAGAAGAGAATGGAGAATGGGGATTGGGGGGATTGGCAAACAGGTCGCCAAACTGGCTCCAGCTGGCCATCGATGTGTGTGGGGTTTTAGCTAAGAGCCCGAGACAAAAGGCCCGTTCCCAGAATGTTCATAAAAATCCAACCCGCCAGCCTGCCCCTCTCCCAAGGAACTAGGTCAGCCACACACACACACACACACACACACAGAAAAGTAGACGTTGTAAAGTGCTGGCAACGGCAATGGCATGGCAGGTGGAAGTTGTCAGTGTGTGAGTGTGAGAGTTCGGAGGGGCTTCCTCCATTCATGTTTAGCCGCAATGCAGCGCCTGCATAAATTTCATTAGATTTTAGCTCTGGGGCACACTCCACTCCACACTCCGCACTCCGCTCCCCACTCTCCGCTCTCTCCGCCACGCCACACCACTGTCGTCTTTTGTTTCCATCTTCTATATCAAATCAATTGGCCTTCAGTTCGATGCCATAAAGAGCCGCAAGAGAGAGAGAGAAAGAGTGAGAGAGAGGGAGAGAGCCGGACACAGTGTGAGGGGGAGGGTGCCACATCTGAAGCACATACTCGTAAATGGCTTCCTAATGAAGTCATAAAGTGCCCCGGCAAAAAAGGCAACTAGATGTCCGCCATTAAACGCACCTTGAGCCAAGGCCAAGAGAGGGAGAGAGAGGCTAAAGCCAGTTCGCCGAGAAGTATGCTAATAAACGTAAACCGTGCTCCATTACCAGAACGGGATGGAAGTTGGAGGTAATAAAAATGAAAATAAGTAGGAAAGTGGCTAACACCAGGGGCAGGACTTGGATTTGGATACCCTTGCCGATCGATCGTTTCTAAGGATTCCCAGATTCTTGCTGGCAGCTTCTAGTGGCAGCCACATATCATTCCCGCTTAGTCTATGCTTAGAGCAATCTTAGACCATCTTCCATCCATACTCCAGTCTAATACACTCTCTCCTACCTTCTAGCCAATAGCTTTGGCAGCAGCATAAAAAAGCAGAGTCGGCATTTACCTTTTGGGATTGGGATTGGGCCAGAGAGAGAGCGAAGCAGAGAAGCAAAGGGAAGCCGCGAAAGCCTTAACACACACACAGAGAGAAACGGCGACACATACACATGCATAAATCGAACATGCGAGCAGAAGCTTTACGTGCTGACAATGATAATGACTTTCGTTGCCAGCGAAGAGAGAAAGCGGGAGAAAATGCCGAAAGTAATTAGAAAAATTCGACTAAAAGATACCCACTAGATTATCTATGGGTTTATCTATGGATTACCGAATCGGTTTAAACTATATTTAAAACCAGGCATTAGCTCTTCCTCTCATTCCTCGAGATCTCAAGCAGAGAGTAGAATGGAACATACCCTTTGTATTCAACGGCAACTGTCTTTTTTCGCAGCTCCAAAGGAGAGGGGAGTGCATCAAAAACGCTTTGCACGCTAATGCACCATTATCAAAAGGTTGCCTGCCCCTGCCCCTGCCACTCGCATCGCTTTTGCCTCTGGGAAGCCCCTTTGGAACCCGTAAATCTTCACTTGCATCTGTGGACTTGAAAGGCTTTAATAGATATTTATGTGCGGAGAGGTCGATGATGCATTCACCGTGGAGCCAAACATTTGCTCTAGATCCTCTCCTCTTCACCCTCTCCCTCTGGCCATATGCCGTATGCATTGATAAATTGTTGCAAGAGTTCTTCAGCCCAAAAGGGAAAAGGCTTTAAGTTCAAGTGCTTAAAAATGGAGAAAACAAACGGAAAGCGGAGAACGGAGAGCGTCGAGCGGAAAAGGGAAAAGCGAACAGAGCGAAGAGCGGAGAGCGGGGAAAGCGGAGCGTTGAACGTTGAACGGTGAACCAAAGCAAAACAAATTGTGGGAAAACAAAAACTGCAAACTACATGAACAATTTGGCATGCAATGCGAGAGGAAAAACCAGAAAAATAGCGCCAGGGACACACCGTCTGGATATACGTATGTACATATATATTTTGGCTTTTTTTTTGGCCAGCTTGTTGCTTTTTTTTGGGTTACAGGAAACCTTAAAAACGAGCAGCGCTTCAAATTTATGTGCTGCGGAAGTGGCGACTTTTAGTTTTTTGCTCGCCAGGTGTCAGACATGCGAATGGAAAGTGAGGCTGCCCAAGAGGGAGGGGGAGGGATAGGATACGATATGATACGATAGAGGGAGAAAGAGGGAGTGGTGGCAGGAGGACCTCCTCCACTTGGTGGCCGACTAAATGCAATCCAAGCTGCTCTGGGGAGTCCAGAGTCGAAGTCGATTTCGCCATCGTTCCATCTGGCCACACACTCCCATGCATTTCAATCAAATGAAGTCGCATAAAATAATGGAACGGAATGGTATGGTATGGCATGGAACTGGAATGGAATGGGGAAATGCAATACAGACGCAACAGAGAGTGTGCTAATCGGATTGGTTTTCAGTGGAGGGAGCGGAGAGAGCTGTGGGGGGGTGCTAATGGGGGGCACTCCCACGTTTTAATTAACTATCTCCCCCCGCACCATCGAGCATCGGCCATCGAGCATCGAGTTAAGAAAACATGTGTTCGCTCTCCTGGATTCCGTTTAACCCCTCGACGAATGATAGTCCTCCTCCAGCTCCGCTTCCAGCTCCTCCTCCAGCTCCTGCTCCAATGATAGTTAGTTTTTATGTTATTGTACACCAACAGCATCCACTCTCAAAGAGGGGTGGGTGCTGGGTGGGTGGTGGGGGTAAGCACTGCATTGGAACGGTTCCCAGTGTCGGTTAATGACCCAAACGACACTCGATGGGGCATTAAATACTCGTAGCAATCCGAAACAAGCCATAAAGTTTATGGAGAAATAAAATTAAATTAAATGAGCTTAGACCGGAGAGTGCCGGAGAGAGAGTAGCCGTAGCCATAACCGGAGCCATCCCCTCCTAATCAACTCGTTTACACCGCCTGCCCAACCCCACCGCCTGCCAATTTGCAGAGCGGCGGAAACGGAGATCCACTAATGAAGGGGTTTACGCGATGCATTGCATAATTTTGCTATTGGCTATTGGAAGAGGATCCGCTCGCTGTGTCGCGGATAAATATTGGTTGAGGAATGGCTCTCCCCTCCCTCGGGGGCCTGGTTCCGGGGGGGAGTTCAGTTCTTTGTGTGCTGTCCTGGCGCGGTCCCCGGCTTTTGTGCAGGTAATTGCTCTGCCATCAACGCTTCCTGTCCCGCCATTGGAGCCGAGCCGAGTCGAGTCGAGTCGAGTCGAGCCTCGGGGACAGGAAATTGGCAGAAATTCCATTTTGATGGAGCCCCCGCCTGAATGTGTGCATGCACCATAACGCTATAACGCATTCGCGAATGGTAAATGGCAACTGGCAATGGGACAGTGGGACAAAAGGTGTGTTGGTTACATGCTGTGGATATTTATTGGTTGGCTAAAGGAGGGGAGCTGGAATATTTGTCAGATAATCATGGGATGGGATGCCGCTCGGCACAGCACGGATTTAAGTGAAGATTTCGTTGGGGGAGCAGAGGGCTGGATACTTCTTGTTGCGGCCCTTGAGGCAGCCATCGGTGCGGATGCGATAGATCGGCTGGCCGCACACCGGATCCTTGGCGTAGTTGCAGGTCAGCTTGAAGTAGGTCAGGCCCTTGGACACATACCGGTAGCCAGCGCAGCCCACATGCGAGTTGCTCTCCATGGCCATGACCGCAAAGTGTCGGGTGAGCCTGTCGGAAATATCGGAATGAAGGAGGAATGTAGTGGGTAGAGCGGTAGAGGGCAGAGGTCAAATGCAACGGGGATGGGGATGTGGGTCCACTTACTGCTGCCGCTTTGTGTCGCACGGATAGTGCTCCATATCCGCTGCGGTCATGTTGGCGTGCTCGTCCCACCAAGTACGCACCGCGATGCCGACCAGCTCCGGATACAGCCGCTTGAGCAGCTCATCCTCGACGTGGTGCGTCATGTTGAACACAATGATGTTCTGGCCGGAGCCGGTAAAGTTGTCCGTGTTGCGGCAGTCGTCGTGCTTCGCCTGGCACATGCGCGCATTGTAGCCGGCCAGCGTGGCCAGCTCCTCGCTCCACTGCATCACCACCATGCGGGCGGAGCGCGGCAGCGTCGAGTTCTTCCCGCTGGCCAACCGATGGCGCTGCTCGTTGTGCAACTTGAGGATCAGGGCGGCATGAACGGTCACGTTGACCATCGTTGGCTCGGCTGCCAGGCAGGATCTGTGATGGGGCTACGGATATCCATGGGTTAATTCAAGGTGCACCATTATCCCTGTCCCTGTCCTTGTCGGACACTCACTGTCGTGTACTTCTCGCAGGCCACATGCTTCTTGCCGCGCGGACACAGCTCTGGCTTGCAGTAGGGATTCTCGGGTCCTGTGAGCAGCACCAGGCTCTCATTGTTGCCCGCTGCTGCTTCAGCTGCTGGCAAGGACACGTTCTGCTCCTGCTGCTGCTCAGCAGCCAGAAGGCTGAAGGCAGCCATCAAAGTGAGGAGTGGGAATAGTCGGTTCATGGCTTGACTGCGGACTGTGCTGCAGAGCCATGAGTGCGGCTCCCTTATAAGAGAGTGAGAAGCCCAGGTAGGCATTTCCTTAGCTTCTGTCCAAAAACAGCTGACAGTTGCTTTACCCCAAAATCGCTTATCCGAAAGTTGTTCTCTCTCGAGTGGCATTGAACAGATGTACAATACTTGGAAAATGCCTCAATGCAGGCCCGTAATTGTCGGTAACACAGCCACAGCCACAGCTTACAGCCATAGCCCCACTTCCACTTCCTCTTCCCCTTCCACTACCCATTTGTTTATCTACTCAGTTGGCCACAAATTGGCCACGAAAAGTTGCGGCTGCTTGCCTGGCTGCCTGGCTGGCAGTCTGCTACCAAAAATGGCTGTCATCATCATTGTCGCTGTCGCGTTTAACAGCTGAGTGCTCTCAGCCCGCTGACTCACTCTCACACCCACGCAGGCTGGCAGGCTGACTGGCTGGCAGGCTGACTGGCTGGCTGGCTGTCAATGGCATTCGCATTAGCCCACATTAAGTGGCATTTCATGAGACTCGGCCAGCACCACCCCCCCGCAGATGGACTCGAAAAGCCTAATAACTCAATACCGCTCAATTGATTAAGGCCAAGACGCTGGCCAGCTGAGACCTCTTCCTTGGTTGCTAATTGCCTGACAACTGACAACTGGGGCTCCTGTTGATTTGCGTGTACGTGGACTTGGCTCATAATTGGCCCGGCCATAGGCTGAGCTTAATTATAGCTGCTGCTGCCGCTGCCGCTGTTCCTTTAAGCCCTCGCTTTGCCCGCTTTGGAGCTAGATCCGAAAGATGAATGCCTGAATTATGCATAATTATTCATGCCATATATCGGGGCAAGTATCGGGGACTAGAGACGGGCTCGAGCGCGCGTGCACATGTCAAGTGGGGGGAAACTCCGGAGTCGGGAGTCCGGGCGTCTGTCTTGTTTAGTAGGTTGTAAATTTTAATGCAAAAGAGCAACATTTTTTGTGATTTATTGTTTTTTTCCGGGGAGTAGTCCTGGAGTACACAGGGCCATGCATTAAACAGCAGACGAGGGGCCAGCCTCTGGCTCTGGTTGGATCGGGACGACTTCCTAGATGTGGCCGACACGCGTGCACCTGTTGCCGAGGCCAGAGGCCAGGGGCCGGGGGCTCGGTCCGGCCGCAAAGTCAGTTTGTTTTGGCCGGAAATTTATGGCCCAAGACGTGGACGAAGCCAAATACTCGTACAACATTTTTTCGTGGCCCGCATATAATTTATTTTTAATAGAGAGACAACTTTCTTTTTCTGGCTTTTTATGGACCGCCACCATAAATATCCATTTCCCATCAAAGAGCGCACGAAGTATGGAGCATGGGGCATGTAGCACGGAGCTCGGAGCACGGAACAGGAAGAGGAACAGGAACAGAAGGAGCTCTGGCTATCAGGATGGAAACCGATTCAATTATGTAAGCACTTTGCACTTAAAATGTCATTATCTGCGGGGCGCATGCCGCTCCGTGCCGCTGCTTTGCTGCAGATCGGATCCCATTGTATCCTTTCCGTTGCAGTTGTATCTGTATCTGTATCTGACCAAATGCATCTGTGTGCGCGTTTCCTTTTGGAATGTGCTTTAGCTGCGCTGTCAGAATTTCGCAATTGAATAATCAAATTCAATGGCCACAATTATCTGTGCAAGTGTGTGCGAGTGTCTCTATCTGTGTGTAAGTGTGTGTGTGCGTAAGTGTGTGTGTGTGCCACGGCCAGTTGATTTATTGGCCAGGCCAAAGCCACAACACAGCTCGCCATAACTCAAATATATACGCCGCCCGCTCTCGCCGCCCCCCGTTTTGGACCACAAATATTTGCTAATGATTTTGGAGGCGCCAACAAGCTCCTCGGGGTTCGGGTGATACGATACGATGCGATGCGATACGGGTGTTCGGGTGGAGCCATGGAGCCATGTCAAAGGATTGCCGGCCATCAATATGCGCATAAAGTTCAATATTGGAACGCCCGAATCCTGCTAACAATAATCCTTAATTTTATGCAAATCTCGTCAAAGTACTCGGGCTCTTCCTTAAGCAACCGCCGACCCCGCCACCCCCCCGCAACACCCCGCAACCCCCACAAGTCGTCAGCTTAGTTTTCGCAATCCTCTCTTTACTTTTTTGTTGGTGGGCAACAAAAAAAAAGAAAAGGAAAAACTTTTTAAGCGCCAACGTGGAAAACTTGTCCGTGTCTTGCATGCCAAGGAAAATGTGTCAACTGCGCGAAGCGACTCGCCGAAAACTCAATCCTCGAAGCCACCAGGCAGGACGGGAAGGGGTGGGAGTGGAGTGGACCTCGAGGCCGCCGGAGTCGTAAACATAAAATGGAATCCAGCGCATTGCGCTCGCTCCCTTATCGCCTCTCAACTGCCAACCCAATTTAAGTTAATTAAGTTGTTACATTTTTGATCTAACACACAAATCGCAAAACAACAGAAATCTATGTAGCTCGCTCTCCCCCTCTCTCCCTCTCCCTCTCTCTCGCTCTATTCTATTCTGTCTTAAAGCCATAAAACACTTTCCGAGGCCAAATTTCAAGTAGGGAGGAGACGTATTCATTTGCATTGCTGCGAATCATAAAAAATTAAATGAAATGCAAGCCTCAAAAGAAGCCTAACGAATGCGGAATGCTCTTCAGAAGAGGTGATTGGAATAGATCCTGTTTTAAGGATATTTTTGTGACTTAACTGCCACAAAATCCTAAGCAGTTTTATTCACTTTATTGTTTATTGTGGCGGGATATCCTTTTGTGTTTGCCTCCTTGAAGATTATGTCCTGTTGGCTGGCTACAGGAACAGGATGTAACGGTTGAAAGCCGTCACGATTATCGCCTAATTGGCCATCAATTAGCATTCGAAATCCTTTGAAGAGGGTAACAGCTGGAGTCCTTGAAACACTCTTAATTATCCCCAAAAATGTAACAGAAATTCATTTTAAACTTTTTTTGTGGACCAAGTGGATCCCCCTCCGCCCCCACAAAGTAGAGCAGAATCAGCATACCCCATTGCACCCTAGAGTATAATTATGCAAACGTTTTATTATGTTGTGCACTTGTATACGTATTACGTGTGAGTGTGTGAGTGTGTGTCCATACACGGGTTTTTTTAATTCTTTTAAGTTGGCATTTTTAAAGCCGCGCGCAAAAATATGCAGCATTTATTTTCGCTTTTTTTGCAGGCAGCAAGTCTTTGTTGCAGGAGGCAGGAGGCAACGTGGTGCTGGTGTTGGTGTGGTGTTGGTTGTGCATTGTGTTGACACATAAATTTTAGGCAAACACAGCCAGCACACAGATACACGCGCACATGCACATGCACAGAGCGGTGCACTAGTGTGGTTTATTTGGGTGAAGGCCACCACGAGCAGCGCCAACCCAAAGGCAGCCGCAGCAGCAGCAATAACAACGGCAGCGGCACCACAACGGGGCAAATCTCAGAATTAAATGCAATTTAGTGCAGCAAAGTGGCAACCCGCACACACACACACCAACACACACACATGGCTTGGTTACATGTGGCAGGGGGGGAAAAAATGTCGCGAAAATTGTGAGCAAACTTTTTGCAACTTGTTAAGCATTTGAATGGCAGCCATTGCCATTCGACATTCCACATTCCACATTTGCTATTGCCATCAAAAATTACCCAATTCATTTCTGGCTTGCTCCACTCAAACATGTCAATTTGTATTGGAGAAAGCTCAAATCGGGGAAAGAGTGAAAGTGAAAGTGGAATAGCAAAGCAATTCCAGCAAATATGGCAAGATGCTTGAGATTTGGTGCCCGATGCCTGATGCCTGATGCCTGAACTTCTTCAAGCGACAAGTAAACAAAATGTCCCCGGCTTAGACGCCACTTACGAATGCCATTAGGCCCAGGGGAAACACGGAAAAAAAGGGCTATGCCAAATACCAAAACCTACCGATGACGAGGGGGTGGGGGAGGTGGAGGGTGCCGAGGCAAATGTGTTGTAAGCCCTAAGATTTTGCTATAAAAATGTTGAATTTGCGAGGCGGCATGGCATGGCCTTTGATTTTGTTGCCACATTTGAATGTTAAGTGGGGAGACGATTTGTCAGGCAGGGGTGGCACAGCCCCTAACAGATGAACAAGATGTCTGTTTGGCTGTTCGTCTGTTCGTCTGTCTGCCATGAAAGTTGCCTAGCGTTCGGCTTGAGTAATCTCTCTACCATCCGTCTCCGTCTCCATCTGCACACAAAAAGGAATCTGCTGGGGCGGGGGGCAGAGCAGAACAGAACAGAACAAATTGAAAATGCAAATCTTTGGCAGAAAGAGCTCAAAAGTGCAGAGCAAACAACAACATCATCCATCCGGAGATTGGGGAAGTTGGTTCTTGGCTGAAAGTGCATAAATTGTTGCATACTTAACGGCGCCGAGCCAGCGCCAGCTCCATAATAATTGCAAAGCATTTGTAAGCACCTGGGCTAAAAACTTTCTTTCTCGAAAGAGATTTCTTCTTTTCACTTCTTTTCGTGCTGATGAGCTGTGCAAATTTGCTCATTGCAGTGGCAGTGGCAGCAGTGGCAGTGGCAGCTAATTGGCTAAATAAGCCGTCTTAGCATTGCCGAGCAACTACAGCAGGCAGGCTGGCTCCCTGGAAATTACGCATACGCCATGGCGACGCAGAGCAACTGTAAAATAATTGTAAATTTATTGCTGAGTCCCCAGCCCCAGCCCCAGCTCCAGCTCCGCCTTCACATTGTCCAGCTTCAGCTCCACTTTCTTTGCGGCTTTTGTGTGCGGCGGCTACACTTTTATTGCCTTTTCATCTTCTTGTTTGTTTTGGCTTTCGACTTTAATGCGGCCTAATCTTTGCCGTTTACCAAAAAATGTTGCCCCAAGGAGCGTTACGCAAATGAATTGCATCATGATTGCCCAGGCCACAAAGGATGAGGCGAGCGGAGCGGGCGGACAGGGTGGAGGGGGAGGGACCGTCTCGGTTAGGTGTGCAGCATAAATTTCAAGAAAATATTGTCAAACCAAAGAAAGTTTTTGTTCGTTTCGGGGGCTTTGGGCTTTGGGTTTTTGGGCTGGAAACTTTTGGAAACTGTTCTGGCAATTGATTTCCTGCCAGATTCGGTTGGGGTTTCCCCAGTTTCCCCACAGTTTCAAAGTGGGCCACATTAAAGTTGATGGAATCCTTTTTGGGAACACCAATGCACACACACACACACACACATACGAAAACACACACATACACATTGTTACCTTACCTGATGGTTATTAGCCGGGGCATTGTTATGGCCAACGTTGTCGCTGGTGTCGTGGCCATAATATCCCCGGTTCGGCCGTGTTGTTTATAATGTGGGCTCCGCACTACAGCACTACAGCTGGGCCTGGGTCTGGGTGCCAGGGTGCCAGGGACTGACTGCCGGGCAAGCTATTAGTTATTTTACGGCCTGCTCGATGCTATCAGGCGGCTTCAATGCATAATTTTGCACTCAATTATAATGGACGCCCTCGCCGAGGGAGTGCCAGGGGGGTGCATGTGCGGAGGGGGTGTGGCCTGTGCGGCGGGTAGTAGCAAATGAAGTACTTAATTTCCAAGGAGCCCAAGAGAAGCCGCAGCCAGAATAGTTTGTCATCTGCTCCAAGGCGGGCACAAAATTATCATTAATTGCATACAATCAATGGATCAATCTGTGGTTTGCTTTACGGATGGCATGGGATATGGGATATGCCACACCTCTTGTGGCGGCTGGGTCAAGTGTGTGTCTGTCAGAGTTTGAGGCTGCCTCGTATTTGGGTTAAGTGAGGGCATATTAAAAAACATTTCAAGCGTTTTATTGCCACACCACAAATGAGCTCAGCGATGATGCTGCAGTTCCAGTTCCGCCAGTTGCTGTTTCAATTGCAATTGCTGGGCGTTAAAGTTGCAACTCCAAAGCTGCCGGTAACGGTAACGGTACGGTGTACAGTGTACAGGGCAAAAGTTGTTGCGGATGATTGAAACTTTTTCGATTTCGTTCCGTTCGCATAACGGACATAACTTTGTGCGGAATTAGCATAATTATTGTGCCATAAAATGGTTATTTGCCAATGGCTGCCAGAATGGTTGCAAAATGGTTACTTTACTCTCCCCTCTCCCCTCTCTCTCTTGTTCCTTGTTATATGGAAATGTCCCTTTTTGTGCAGCTGCAAGCGAAAATGGAAATTTGCTGGGGGGATTGGATTGATTCCTGGCTGAAAATTGGAATTCATTTTAGATCCATTCCCCGGCTCTCATTTCTCGGTGAGCTTCAACCTATGCATTCAGCTACCGCAAAATCCTCAAAGCAATTTTATTGCCCCCAAAAGTTGCAAAGAACTTTTGGCTGACATATTAGAGCTGCTGCTGCTGCTGTTGCTGCAACCGCAAAGCCGCAGCCGGGAAGGACTTGAAGGACTGACTGGTCGCTACTCTCCAGTCGCCCCCTCGCACTGTTTTGTTGCAACACTTCTTCTAACCGAAATTGTCAGTCTTGTTGCGGCTCTTGTGACTGCTGCTCCGCTCGCTCTTTTTTTGTTGGCCGCCCGCCCTAAGTCTATAAGCCTGGCCAGGAGCATCTGTGTCCCGTAAGCCGCATATGTGTGTGTGTGTGTGGGTGTGGGGGAGAGCTCTCTCTCTCATAGATTTTAGCGCATCTGGCTGGGCCCTTTTTTATAGCATTAGGACATGGACTGTTGTACAAGTGTCTGCGGCCAGTTGGGACACTTTTATTGCACAGCATGCGACCAGAAGATAGTTTGCGGTGGATTCTGTGGCAGAGTGGCCTGGAGGAGGAGGCTGCGGCATGGAGACGCTTTTATCTACTCCTGGGGGTGTGCGGGAGTGCGGGAGTGGGGAAGTCGTTTGCGTATGACCAAAATGGCCAAAAACCAAAGCATAAGAAACCATGAACCCATATGCTGAATTGTTAAGTATTAAGGGGAATGTGGCATGTGGAATGTGGAATGAAACCATTTCGGAGATTGCGCCGCGACTCACCATAAATGTCAGTCACAGCTTGACCTTGAGCTACCCCGAAGTCATTCCGGATTTGTAACTTGAGCCACGCGACACGTTGAGGGGCAAGAGACGGAACTGGAGTCACAGTCACAGTCAGAGAGTGGAGTCATCAGCATGCCAGGCAGCCGGAATCCATCAACGAAGCATAAACTATGGGCGAGACTCTGTAGACAAGTGCCAGATAAATGTTGGCAAATAAAGAAAATAGAAAATACGACTAGGAGTACGAGTGAGAGTACGAGTACGAGTAGAGCCCTGAAGGCGGACACAAAGTGTGGCAAGTGGAGCACTAAAGTTGCGATGATAAAACACTTTTGCCTAGACATTTGGTCTAAATGTTAATTGAATCTCTCTCGGAACAGATTTGTTAGATTATTCGAATCGAGGCCAAATGAAATTCGAATCTTAGTGGAGTCCAGCGACCTTGAGCCCAAGACAACGTGAATGATTAGAGGGACCAGCGTGAACAGTAAGGGTATCACCACTCGGGACTTGGATTGCTGAGAGCCAAATCTAATATGCGCCTGAAAGCCAAGGACAAGCAGCGGCAGCGGCAGCAGCAGCAGCTGAAAAAGACAGACGCGAGTCCTTCGCTCTGTGGCGGCTCTCTGTGTTGCAAGTGGCAGTCTCTGGCGCATGTTTTAAGCTAAACGACTTGGATTTAAAAATAAATTGAGGTCAACTAAGAGACACCAAAAAACAATGTTTCTGCACCATTCACACCGCTCACACACACACACACAGACACAGACGGAGTACTCACACTCACACTCACACTCACACTACGGGGTTTCTACGGTTTCTGTTGCCGGATGAAAGGGAATGCGCTTTTAGTGCAGTTGGCTGGAATCGTAAAACGAAATTCGGCGTACATAATGGTAATTGCGTGTTTTTTTCCACTCTAATTACGAGTTATATGCATTCACACACAAATACAATGACACGCACACACACAGACACACAGAGCACACAGACACACAGCACACAGACTGCAGACAGAGTCACATTCGCATCCGTGAGTTGAATGCGGCGCATGGAAATGCCAACCTAAATTTCCGGGCCTCCGACTCCGTTGTCGTCTTCGCAGCCCAGCCCCATAGTCGCATAAAAATAAGAATTAAAAGAAAAATGCATATAAAGTGTTGCATTTGGCTCGGCTCGGCATTCGCCACCCCACCCCTCCCTGTTCCCCCTGCACCCCCTTTTCCTGCTTTTCTTTGCCTCTTTTTTTCACACCCAGATAGCACCCAGCTCTGTCCTGTCCTGCCCTGCTCTGCTCTGCTCGGATTGTGCTCTGCTCTCTGCTCTGCTAATTAAAAACAGCACATAGTGCCATTAAAGCCAAAAGTTCACTTCGTATGCCATTTTTTTCCGGGTCAGGATAAGAGACAGACAGATCGCAGAGCAAGACGCTGACAGAAAGCGAGAGAGAGAGAGAGAAAGAGCAGAGAGAAAGGGGGAGAAAAGAAAGATAGGGCGCACTGCATATGCGCTATTTGTACGGAGATTATCTCATTATGTTTGCGGTTTTAGTTGCACTGCCACTTTTTGGCCATAGGCTGTACAACATGGCGTATAATTAATTGCGTAATGAGCACGCCTGCCAGACACACACTCACACACACACGGATGCTTGGTGGCAACTGCCTCAAGGATTCTCCGTCTGTCTCAGCTCCGGCACTCAACGCCCACGACTCGCACTCGCACTCGTCCTCATTGTCCTTTTGGTGCCTCCTTCTGCGCACAGCAGCAGTGCTGCTCCTTTGTCTGCCCTTTGTTTGGGCCCGGCTATCTTAAGCACCTTGTCTGTGGCCTCATAAAGACCAGAACAGCCAGAACAGCAAGAACAGCCAGAACAGCCAGAACGACACTTCAAAACAAACAATTATCATCAGGCTGCAGTTGTGCATAAGAGTCGCTCTCTCTCGCTCTCTCACTCTCTCTCTCTCGCTCTGTTATTTGTCTTATTTTTTTTGTGATTTTTGTTTGGCGAGAGCTTATCACGCCGCCATTAAAAAATTGTTTGCTCTTCCTTTGTGACTCGACAAACATAACGAACGATTTACACAACTGCAAACAAGCATATAGCATATATGTAGTATTTGCCAGCAACAGTAGCCAGTCCAGAGAGGAGAGAGCGGGGAGAGAGCGGAGAGAGCAGTGAAAATATTTATGGATGGATAAGTTTGTTGTGCAGCCGATCAAAGGGGTAGCTTCGATTCTGGCTTCCATATGCACCAAAGAAGGACGGAGAGTGCCACCCAGAGACACACAGAGAGAGAGTACAATATGATAAGAGATAACACCTTAACACCGGCTTGATCCTCTCATTGCTAGAGGGGCACTCCCCTCCAACTGTGTAGGGTATTCCTTGGTGCCGGGCCTTCGTCTCGCTGTTCTGCCCGAGGGGATTATTTACAGCATGACAAAATAATTACAGATACGCAGATATTTTTTGCAGCTGCTTTTATGCTTTTGTGCAGCATGCTGCGATTGAGTGCCACAAAGGTGGGAGAGTCGGAGGAGAGTCCATAAAAAATGTATCAACTTTCATTAGGGCGATTCACTCAGCAAATACCAAAAAAAAAAAAAATACAAACCATAAATGAAGCAATAAATTAGCAACTACCACGGGGTGGCACCACCATCTAACGGTAGACTAAGGTTCCTTGAGGAGCCTCCCCTCGTGAGCCACCCTTGCGGGGCAAAGTGTCTGCGGGGAAGTGCCGCCCTGTGCGTTTATCAACACTATGCAAATACAAATACATATATGTACATATACATATGCAATATATGTTGAAATTAAATTGGGTGTGTGTCAATATTTGCACAGGACACACACGCACACACACACACACTCAGGACACAGAAATGCTTAAATAAATAAAAGCAAAATATTTTATGGCAAATGAATTAATTTCAGTAGTTTGCATTTTCAATGCGTTTTCGCACTCGCCTCTTCATTTTTCCACATATCCTCGATTTGTTCTTGCTCAGGAATTTTCGCTGGCAAAATCAATGCAATCCCCGATATCCCCCAGATAGCTGTTTTTTTAGGCAATAAATAAATATAATTATAATTTAAATGTTGTTTTATGTGTGGGAAAATGTAGGGAAATGCAATAAACACGAACGGAACATTGACTCAAGCCATGCAGCAACCAAAGAACAGAAAAAAAACAGAAAACAATTCAATTCAAGCATGAACTAACATGAAATACTCGCCGTAAATAATCTTCTGCTTCTACGTTTAATTTCGCATATAATATATGTGATTTTATGGCAACAATTCCCTTATACAGGACCTGCAAAACCACGACCTACATTACGCCAACCCCAACCCCCAGCCAAGAGCAAAGCCTGACAATAGTTTATGGCACAAGTGTTAAATATTTTTCATCCCAACTCAAGTTTCTGTCTGTGGCTGTGTCTGTGTCGGTGGAGCCTTGGCAACAATTACAACAAAAGACGGCATCGAAATAAATGTAGGAATTATTAAATACGAGCCATTCCGCCAGCCATTCGAATCGATTTGGCCCTATCGATCTAACAGTATTCTTCTCCTGTTTTTCGGGGGGCAGCTCTTGGCTGGCATTTTACAATAAATAACCCCAGACCCGACCCGAGCAGCCCAGACCAGACCGGACAGGACCAGTGCGAACGGGGGGTGGGACGGGGCGACGGGGGGTTGTTGTAAATTAGAGTCTCTTCATATTGCTGCCAGCCGCTTTAAATGGCCCCAAAGGATTGCGGGAGGATTGTGGGATTGGGAGGGTGGCCCTCCTTCAACTTGCGAAACGCCTACAATTTAATTCAATTTCAGCAACTTTTTTTCCCAACTATTTTTAACTTTTGCACTTAGACGGAGGCGGAGGGAGGAGGGAACAGCGGTGGCACCCAACATTCACACAACAACTGCAAGGAGCGAGAGGAAAAAAACGTGAGGAAAAAGGTAAACCAAATTATAATGCTTAACCTTTAAGCCTGCCTCGGATTGCGTGCTAAGTTCTCTTGGTTACTTAACTTGGCCAAGTTGTTCTTTGGTCGACTCCTGCCTCCTGCCTCTGCCTCTGCCTGCGGCTCTGGCACTCTGGCTCCGGCTCTTATTCGCTCTTGATGCCCTGTAGACGACTTTCTTGCCAGGGGTGTTATTATGTTGTTCGCAGCGAATGCAACACGGAGAAGGGGCGTGGCTTGGAAGCATTGATGCCTGGCTGGGCCCCAGACACCAGCTAAGCATTTCGAGGATTAGAGCTGAAAGGATAATGACGGTCTGGTCTGGTTTGGTGTGGTCTGGTCTGGCGGAGGCTCTGCTTTTGGGTAAACAACAATTATAATAAGGTTTTTGTCATGATAATTGCGAGGTGGCTCTGGCCAAGTGGATTGGTCGGATCGGCTTGGCTTGGTTTGTTTGTTACTGTACTTGAGACCAGGTTTCAGGATGCAATATTAAAAGTCTCATAAGGTTCTATCCTTTGTATACTCATTCTCTTTTCGTTTTTCCTTCAAGGTACGTGTCTACTCCTGGATGCCTATGCTCCCTCCTCCCCCGCTGTGTTCCAAGGCCATCATATCCACATTAGCATATTTTTGATAGCTCAAACTGCCCTCAAGCTCTGCTCGGCTCCGCCCGGCTCCGCCCGGCTCCGTGGCTCCCTGGCTTCGTGGCTCCCTGGCTCCGTGGCTCCTTGTCTGCAGCGTATCCCATGGTCGAGGTCAGAGCCAGCTTCCTGCCACAACGTACTCTGCCACTTCAAGCTGTACGCTTGCTTGCACCTACGCCGGCCCGACCTTCCACCATTTCTTTTTCCCCTTCCCGCCCCGTCCCTCTGCATCTCGGCAGCCGTGGGCCGTTGTTGGCTTAAGCCGTGCCAGCTGTTAACGACCTTTGCCGGTTGAGGCTCGTTTGTTGGCCAACGCGTGGGGCGGGACTCCACTCCACTCCGCTCCGCTCCGGAATGGCACGGGTAACGGGTAAGCGCGCCCGAAGCGGGGCGTAAAACTGCAATTGCGCTGCGAACTTTATGGAAACGAATCCACTGAAGAGCTAACCCCGGCAAAAAGGGGTTCAAGAGTGAGGTAAGTGCTCTATGTGTGTGTGTGTGTGTGTGTGTGTCTGTGTGTGTATATAAGTTTTCTAAATTTATTACAATTCGCGCGCAAACTGAAAGCTATAATTTTCGAGCGGTTTCTGGCGACCACGCCTCGAATGTCGAATGTTGAATGTCGATTTTTGATATTTGCGTTTGGCACGCAACACGATTTAAACTTTTTCCACCGCTCTCCCTCTCTCTCTCTCTATCTCTCTCTCTCCGGGTAGCCGCCGCCTTGCTAAAAATATCCATAAATCAATTTGAGTTGATTTCAGAGTCGCGAGCCCTCATACCCACCAACAGCAGGCGTCCCATTGAGTGTCTCGTTTAAATTGAAAGATGGGTGGATCGGCACGGCCCCCGTCCCCCGCCCCCGTCTCCATCTCCGCTCCGTCCCGGCATTAGTTTACATAAATTTCACCGACAGTCCTTGGCTTGCTTGGGATTGAAAGAGGCTTTGGAGTCCTTGGATATTAGCTTGGTCAATATTTTCGCCTGCGCCCTTCAGGTCGCAATTTGAGCACTTGATGCATATGCCTCCAGCCTCCCGCCACCCACCTCCCGTGCCCCACGCTCTCTTAATTGCAGTTTTCGCAGTTCCAGTTACAGTCGCAGCTGCAGCTGCAGCAGAAGATGGGAGCTGCATTGGCATATCCTCAGCTCAGTCCATCTCCATCAGTGTCGCCGCCCTGTCAAAAGATTTAACAGTTTAATGAGGTTTTGTGCAGTGCTCACATCTGCTGGCGAATTCATCTTTCCACATGTGTATTTATTGTATTTACTTGATGCTGTTGCGGTCACGAGGAGTAGCAGCAGCCGGCGGCAGGCGGCAGCCGGCACCGTGTCCTTTTTGCCAGCCATCCATCCATCGATCCACCCAACCAGCCATCCCAACCATCCATCCATCCATCCATCCATTCCTCCATCCATCCATCCATCCTTTTCAACCCGTTCCCAGGTCCGTTCCAGTGTCCGTTTGCTGAATGCCATCCGTCGTCTGTCGTCCGTCGGCCGTCGGCGCATGTCAATGCTGCTGGGCATTGTTGACAATGGGATTTATATTTCAACAGTCTCGTTGTCCACTCCTCCTACTCCTCCTCTTCCTTCTGCTCCTCCCCAGTCACCGTCACCTCCCCCACACACATGGCCAACTTTTTCCCATTAACATATTGATTTTTATGGCTCGCAAATTTACGAGTTTTTGCTGGACGGGGAAAGGGGCAGGGGCCGCTGGCTCTCTCTTTTTTTTGCCATTTTCGCTGACGTGTATAAAAGGTTTTAAAAGTAACGCCATTAATTTCTGTAATGCCTCAGGAAACACTCTAACATTAATTTGCAAAAGTCCAGTGCCGAATATATCAAGGGCTCTGGCCAGGCACAGCAAACATTGCGGAAATATGAAATACATCCACAAACTACAAACATCTACATCCACAAACTACATTCTTGAACGTAGCTACAGGCTCAAGGATGTCTCTGTCCTGTACGGCTCTTCAGGGTATTCAAAAATCAACAAAATTCACAGTTTGTTGCCCCTCCGAAAGTTCTCTTTCTTTGGCAACTACGAACCAATCCTTTACGGCACAAAATGTAGATTTTTCTAATGAAATGCCCCGCGCCGTTTCATATGCAAATCAGGCGTATTATTTACAGGCGCTTTGCAAGACCAATAAATAAGCAAATAGTTTGATAGAAAACCATAGCAAGAGCCAGAGCCAGAAACAACAACAGCCATAATAAATCCAAATAGATAAGTTTGCACAATCATCCTGATATACGAATACCAGTATGAGTATGTGTGTATGTATGTATGTATGTCTGTTTCCGGACTAGCAATAGCAAATATTGATGTTTTGATATGAAATTGAGTCGGGGATACAGCCGCAGCCGCAGGCACCGCCACAGGGCGGCATAAGCAATATAAGCCAGAACTATTTTGCGTTAAACGCCTGAGACACACAAGTGTTTCTCAGCTCAAGTGTTCCACTGGATGCGCCAACAAGCCAACAAATCACCTTAAGAGAACACATTGACTTGGCTTTGATGATGATATTTGATCAGGCAGCGGCGGCGGCGGCGGCCTGCAATTAAAAAAAAACTACCTCAAAACCAACTTGAATTTCGACTTCGACTGGGACGCGACTGCGGCCTAAAGCAAATATTTGCCAACAATTATTTGTGCGCCGAGCGTGTGGCAGTGCGGCAGTGAGAGTTTCTTGGTTTCCGGCTTATTTGGCTCTTAAATAAATTACATGGAAATGCCCTTCAAAATTTTGCGATGATAAACACGTTCAAACCGTTCCGAACCGCATAAAACCTTTACAATTACTTATAAATTTAAGGCATTTATAACATGCTTAATGAATTTCCAGCTGGAGGAGATGCAGGAGCTGGTCCTGGTCCCAGTCCCAGTCCTGCTGCTGGTCCTTGCTGGCTGTTGGCTGCTCCTTGCTGGCTTGCTGCCTGCTGCCTGCCTGCTGCCTGCCCTGGCAATGTTTTCGTTGAATTATGATGCTTTTAAAATGTAATTTATTTTTTTAAATAAACACCGAACGCGCTGCTTTCGCCGTCTCGCTGCTGCTGCTGCTGCTGCCTTTTCCTCTGATGTTGCTTCCACTTGCTGCTGCTGCTGCTGCTGCTGTGTGGCAGCAATCTGAAATGAATTTAATTTAATTTTATTATTTCAGTCAGAATTGCCTCGACGGCAGCGGCAACTTTGCGCTTCTCAGCTTATAATTTCGTTCATTTTTATTATCCCTTTTCTTGTGATTTGGCTCATAATTTGTTATGGCTTCTTCTTAAGTGGTGGAAAGTGGAAATCAATAAATGGTCAGCCCCAAGCCCCAAAAAAGCATGAAGCATGATAGTATGGTATATAGAGAACCCAAACGTACATATTTCAAGTTTTGAAGAAAGAAAGAAAACTCCCAAAAATTGTTTCCGCTCAATGCAATTTATCGATACCGATGGTCATTACTGAAGGCTGAAGTTGGCAACATCTTCACATGTGGAGTGTCTTGGCTTGGCTGGAATTGCATATGGCCAGGCACCAGGCACCAGGCACCAGAACCAACTTTGTGCAATCAAATTGGGCAAACAGGCAAGAGCCAGAGAGCCAGAGCAACGTCGAAGTCGTACTTCAAAAACTCAAGTCGTGCATATTTATCAAAAACATTCTCAATATACATATATGTATATGTATTGGGGGGAGGGGGGGAAGGTGATGGGAAAAAATTGCACGTGCATGCCAAAAGCAAACACGGGGAAATTGCTGGCACTGGAAAAGTCCCACACAGACTCACACACACGCACACAGCAGACAGAGTCTTGGCCAAGTTAAGAAGTGAAGGAGAGCTGAGCTGTCTGTGTGTGTGTGGGGGGGTGGGGGTCCTCCATCTGGCGTTGACGTTGCCAGGCGCTTCAGAAATGTGTAAAATATTTTGCACATCACAGAATATGGCACGCGGCAAAGTGCAGCAAACAATATTTATTATAGAAAATATGATGTGAATATGCTCGTGCCATATACCATATACATATACATACATGTATGGTATATATATGTATATATATATCTAGAGATAGAGAGCAACTTTCCTTGCCGTCTCGCTTTGATTAATGCCTGCAATGGGACAACATGGCGTATGCGTAATGTGGCATTGAGATACAAATCGAATGATAGCCCAGGCCAGGCCAGGCAGCATCAACTATTAAACTAATCGCTTTTGTTGCCTTGCGACTGGCAATTATCCTATCCTCCCCCCGCCTTCCTTTTACCCCTACTCCCCCGTTACGACTACCCGAAAATCAAGCCATAAAAGGAAACAAAAGCAAGCAGAAGCGGAAAAAGTCCTCCCGGCTAAAATGTCGATCTCTCAGCGGAGGAGTAGCAAGTGGCAGGAGGGGCAAGTGGCAAGGTCCGGGGCTCAAGCAATTTTACACCTGTCAGCAAATAAAACGTTGATACACAAATAGAAAAATCCGTCTAAGTAGCAAAATTATTGTTGAGGGCACAAAGCGAATAAAAATAAAAAAGGGACAGCCAGAAAGGGAGAAGATCCAACGGAATCGTTGCTGCCGTTGATGCCGTTGTTGCCTCCTGCTTTTGGCCTTGTTGAAGACAAATGCCGGCCAACAACAAAAGGCCAACTCATTGTTGTTGCTCTTGATTCACCTTTTCTGCCAGTGGCCCTCCCCTCCCCTTCCCCCTCTCTCTCTGTCTGTCCCTTAAACACTCTCTCTACTTGTCTCTTTCTTTCTCGTTGCTCGTTTCTCGTTCTTTTTTCGTGCTGCTTTGTGCTAAATAAACATTTATAAAAACAGCCAAAAGTTTTATTCGCTGATGCTGCTTCTGTTGCCACTTTTTGGTTCTCTCTCTCTCTCTCTCTCTCTCTGTCTCTTTTTTTCGCCCCTCAATTCTGGCACAGAATCTCATTTTGAATTTCCTCTGAACATTTCACGGGACTTTGACGCGTGGCAAAAGTTTATTTCTATATATTTTTTTATATGGTACCCAGCCAAAAGGTACTCGCACTCTGAGTATATTTGATGAGTGAGTGACTTGGTCACACACCTAACTGCTAACTACTCAACTACTCTGAACAGGACTTCCGGTTAAGGCTATTCCATGCTGTCCATGCTGTCAGGATAATGATTGTCTGTGGGGAATCATCTTTGGAAGCGTAGATGATCTTCGACCCTCACTGTCTTCTCGCTGCTTTTCGCCCTGTCTGCCCAGCCCTCTCCTCGTCTGGCCATTGTATTGCCCCGCGGCTTGCAGGGCATCTGCCAGCCTGTCAACATTTCATTCCCGTTTTAGCTGTGTTCCATTTTAAAATTGTTGCTGCAGCCGTTGAAGTTATGCGAGTGCGTGGGCGGGCACTTTGATGGGGCACAAACGGCGGGGGGAGTACGAGTACACCCATAAAGCCATAAACCGCCGCAAGTCAAACATCTTGCCAGCGAGAGAGAGAGAGAGAGAAACAGAGAGATCTGTGTCGCTTTAGGATAGATAAGGAATTGCTGTTTAGGCCAGAGACATGCATTCTGGCCGGGTCGGGTTGATAGATGGCAGCTGCATTGTTTGCTTTAAGACTTGGCTTGCCGATTACTTGGCTCAGATAATGGCTTATGAATGCCCAGGCAATTGCGTCATGTAAACTAGGATGGTGGGCGTGGTGGCCAGACGCGTGACGCCTCCTTCGTCCTGCCTGCTGCCTGGTGCCTGCTGCCTGCTGGCGCGCCCTCAACATGTGCCGAAGCGAGCCATCAGGCCATCAGGAGGCGAGGTTACGCCCACTGTATGTAAGTGCAACGTTGTAGACTGCAGCACGCTTGCAGCAAGGCGTTCAACAACATGACGCGCTGCGATAGTACTCGTCGTACTCGTATGCTTGTTGTGCCACCTCTGGGGGGCACTGGTGGGCAGTGTGCTGGGCAGTGCGCTGGGCTCTCCTTGATGGCTCTCAACGATGTTGTTTCTTTACGTGTGTGTGTGTGTCTGTGTGTCTCTACTTTCCCAAGTTGATGTCTAATTTAACGCTATCGTAAAGTTGCCAGCGTTTGCTTTCTATCATCCATCTGGCTCTGCTCTGCTCTGCCAGTGGCTGCCAGTGGCTGTCAATGTGTCAGCCAGTCCAAAATCGAGACTTGTGCGGGTTGAAATGGCTGAAAAACACATGTAACTGCAAATCGGTATCGTCATCGCCGTCGCCGTCGCTTCGCCATCCGTTGCTGTTGCTGTTGGTTGTCCCTGTCTTGTGTATCCAGCCAGGACAGGACATTGTTGCGGCAGTTGGTAAACGTGTGAATGGTTGTAGGGGGAAGTGTAAGCAAAATGTGCAGTCATACCACACATACATACATACATAATAATATCATGACGCTGGCTGTACTCTGGGTTGCTGCGACAAAGGATGTCGTATAAATGCTAATTAGTGTGGCAACTATGTAATCTATAGTTTGATGTTCTGTTTATGGAAGCACCCATGGTGCAACTGCAATCACACTAGCGAGAAAGAGAGAGAGAGGTAGAGAGCAAAACACCTTTTGTTTCCTCATTTCATCATCATGTCCTTAGCCTGCTTCCAGTTTCTTCATCAATCCTTGATCAATCTTCTGGCAATTAACTCACTAACCAATTATTCTATGCAATAAATCTTAATCGCATAGAAATCCTGGCCAGTAAAAAACCCATCCAGCGACAAAAGCCACTCACAATCCGCTCACATGTATGCCAAGTGACCCAACTTTCGCTGGGTGCCAGAGTTGCCAAGTCAATCCATCACTGGGTAAACCTTCTCCTATTCCACATCGCATGAAAGTCTCTCAAAAATGTATCGCTCCAGCCTTGGGTAGCATTTGTCATCAGCTCAATAATTGTCAGCAGACAACAAAACAAATTTACATGTGACAATGTTTGAATGCGATACAAAGAGCAAGAGAGAGAGACAGAGAGAGCCGTCGTCCCATGCTCGGACTAATGTTCTGCCAAGTGTCTGGAAATGTTGTTCCATTTATAAAGAAACAAACTCAATTTAATTTGCCGTAAAGTTGACAGGACTTGATATTCCGGAGTGGAGTGCCAGGGGGCAGTCGAAACGTGGGAGAGAGAGAGAGAGAGAGAGAGAGAGACGTGGCTGCCATTTGAACTACGAATACGAATAGGAATATAAATATACAAAGGCTTAACACTGGGAGAACTGCTAATCTGGCTGACGAACAGGTCTCCGTCCGATCCACCGACTGACCCTTTTTCGGACCCAAGTCTCTCCCTTGACCCTTTTCTCGGTGCGAATCTGCATATTCCGGTGTTAATCCTACTTGGGAATTTATAAAATAAATTATTTACTTGACGAGGCTTCCATCCAAATGAAGAAAAAATAAATATCCAGCTTAAGGAAGGAATGAAAAATTACCAAAGCACCAGCTCCAGCTTCCAGCTCCATCTGAAGGATGAAGGATGAAAGGGATGGATTTTTAGGAAAAAAACACACACACAGGCACACACACTCGACTCGTAGTTTCCAGGCCTATTGTGGCGCTACAATTGTCGCCAGGTGGCTTTAAGGGGGACTACGACGGTCTGTGTGTGTGTGTGTGGGTGGGCCAGACCCTGCTGACGTGGCACAAAATGAATTGCACTTGATTGTGGCAGCTCGTGGCGTGGCAAGTCGTTGCAAGGCCAGGGGACGGGGGCAACGGTGGCAACGCAGGTGGAATTGCCAGTGCAAAGTGCATCGTTAGCCAAAATTTACGTGGCACGTTAACACCCGGACTGCCAAAAACAAGCCAGCCCTGGCACAAGGTGTGCTCAACAATCGTCCCTCGTCGCTCCAGCTCTCTCGCTCGCGCTCTACCTCTACTCCCATTTCCACCTGCAGGTCGCTCTGGAAATTTATGCTCTTGAATTATGAATGGAAATGGCGTCTTGGCCCGCACATCTACGAATCCCCCCCCCCCCCCCCCCACCGAGTGTTTCAGCCAGCCCTTTTTTTTTGGTGTGTTGGAATTTATTTAATAGTCAGCTGCAGAAAATGTTCTCGACGGTTTCTGTTTTGCTTTTATTATTATAAATTCATATGCGTTGTCGATTAATTTTCATTTTTCCCCCATTTCTCATGTACCCCTCTTCCCTCTCTCTCTCTCTCTCCCTCTCTCTCTCTCCCTCTCTCTCTCTCTCTCTAGTTTTGTGTCCCATTACTTATGCTGTTTTTAATTTGCTAGGTTCAATGCACGTGCCACAACCCCAGCCCTCCCCACAAAAAGGAATCCTTTACACACACGAACACGACTACAAACTACAATGGCCAACCCTTGTCCCCCTCTCAACCCTCTGCCCCCCTTCCAACAGATGCTGCACTAAGTCAAAAGGGTGCCCGAGACTTTTGTTTATTTTATTTAACCTTATCCCAACTCACAGTTGCTGCCAGGGGACAAGCCATCTCGAAATATGATTACTGTTGAATACACTTGTGCGAGTATATATTTGGTTTCGTGCTTTGCAAAAAGGATGCACAGACGTGTTAGATGTCTATTGAAAGTCCTTGATGAGTTCATTATCTCCTTGAATACCCATGGTGCATGGTGCATAGTGCATTTGTTGTTAATGAACGCATTGAACTGCATTGATGATCAGTCAACTGTTGTGTTATCAGGAAAGGGACCGGATCGGACCTGATTCCCCCCAGAGGAGCTATCAGTGGCGACACCCTTGAATGATTCTGATTTATGAATAAATCGATTTTCAATTGCATTCTATTTTGAGGCATAGTAAATGATTTGAACTCGAGTTTAACGCTTCTCCCTCGGATGGAAAGCAATTTTCCATTTGGCTTTCTGTTTTCATTTGAGCAATCAAATAAAAAGATCCCAGTGTAAGCCTTTTTTGGCAGACAATCCGCATAAGAGGGCGCCTAAATTGGCATTCCCTCTTGAAATACAAAAACAATTTTGTTTCCTCTTTTATTTTTGTTTTCTTTTTCTGTTTTCTGTTTTGTTTTTTCTTTTTCTTTTTGCTCGGAATATTTTCCTTTATTTGAGGAATATTTTTGTTCTTTGCTTAGGCGAATTGGCTTCTGATTTGGCAAGCGGATCTTAATATGGTCTTGCCCCTGCCACACCCACCCCCAACAAACACCCCCCAACCCGCCCTGAATTCACGCTCTTTCTTCTCTGTTTGCTGTGGACAAGGAACAAGGAACAAGGAATTATGGGACGGCTGATATGGTGATTCTTCATTTGATTTAGCAGACGAAGAGGATAGCATCAGCATCTCGCCCGGAAGGATATAGGCATTATCATATTGAGTTCCTTTCACAGCTCGACAGCAAATAAACACGCAACACACACACAAACACACAGGCAGTCGACAGGCAGTCCTGCAGGCGCTCTTCAAATGAAAAGTCATAAAAAAAGCACAAAGGATAATGCGTTTTTAATGGCAATGAGTTTGGCTTTTGTGCGTTTCGGGCATAAAAAATACAAAGAGAACAAAAAGAAGCCAACTGAAATGAAAATCCTCGCAAAAAATGAAACACAAAATTTGTTTTTGAAATGCACAAAAGTCGGCTGGAAGCCCAAAGTTTATTTAATTAATTTTTCTTCAGCAGTCGACCAAGAAAAAATATTATGCCCGTATGTAGGTGAGCGTGTGCCAGGAAGTTGGTAGCATCCTTTTTCAGGCAATTCTGGCCATCACACACTACCACTCGTACTCGTCCTCGCACTCGCACTCGCACTCATACGTGTTGATTAAGCGCATTCACTTGACTTTATTAACGAGGCGAAAAAGGCTGGCTGTGTGGGAAAAGTTGCTGCAGACGTCTGGCTGGATATGGCCCAGGACTGCGACTGGGCCAGAACCGCTAAGCCGCGTACAGGCCCAGTTTCTGCTACAGTCATTCATCTGGGGAGACAGGTGGGCAGGCAGGCAGGCAAGCGAGCACACGTTTAATTTTTGTATAATTATTCAAATTTACGTTGAAAACTTGCCGCCTCGCGCCAGCCACAGACTCACTTCGTAAGAGGCAGAGCGGGAGTGGGGGAGTGGAGAGTGGTGCTCTCGGGCACGTGACTACTCATAAGCCATTAGACTACCAGGCACCGATGACCTGAGACACAGCACAGTCTCATATCTCCCCCAATAGTCCCTCCTAATCCCCAAAGGCGCTCCTCCTGGTTGTCATTCCTTGCAGCTCGGCAGACGCAGATTGTCGCTGGTAATGGTTGACTAATTGAGGCCGGCAACGGACAATGGACAATGGGCGACGGGTCACGGATCACGGGTCACGGGCCACGGGCCACGGGCCACGGGGAGCTGCCATCGAGATTGAAGGGAGAGAGCGCGTCGCCGTCGCAGTCGCTGTCGAGTTCAGGTTCTGTCAAGTCGGAGACCAGTGATTTAGAGCGCGCTTAGCAGTTCGGACATGTGTCGTCCCTGTGGTTGCTAATGAGCTGCAAATCGGGGTGCCTTGTGTACGTGCAGGAGTCCTTTTTTGACGCTCACCTTTGGGACAGCATACACACACTCACACACGCACTGGCAATGGCGATGGCACGGACTGTGCGTAAGGCAGGCCTTGAATTTCCATCGACCAGCTACCGGAACTTAAACTTTGATAGACTGCCAGTGAAAGCTTTGCAATGGGTTCGTTTTTTTATAGAGCAATCCATTCATAATTTAATTGTGTGCATTCTGTAGCCAAAAAACGAACCAAATATTCGCTAGTTCCGAAAAGGTTATGCCCCCACGGAGCAATCAACTAAATCACAATTTAAGCCCAACAGCATTTGTAATTTATGAAGCAATTTAGTCTCTACATTTATGATTATATGGCGCACAGGGCGTATACGTAATAAATATGCATATCCTCTTTTTCAAGCTGGATGCTCTTTATTCTACCTCACTCAACTAATTAAAAGTTTTATTCAATAATTTAACCATAAACGAGGCCCCCACCCCCACTTGTGCCCCTCCCCCCACCCACACACGCAATTACCAAATGTCTGCAACTATTTAATGACATTTTTATTGCCTACCCCGCAAAAACAAGGGCGGGGCAGTGGGGCAGTGGGGAAAACAACAAATTAAATCATTCTCTAAAATGTAATTGTGCCAATGGCAATTTAGTTGGGATCTAATTTTAGTTTTTCGGGCAACAAACACCAAAACCCGAAACTGTTGACTGACGACTTTTAGGTGGCTTTATCCGTGCTTTCGCTTTTCGCTTTTCACTTTTCCCTTTTCCACTCGCCCAGTCGGTGGCAGGGGTGGCTTTGGCCACACCATCACACACCCTCCCCCCACCCCCGCAACGTTATGCAAATTGAACGCAATGAAAGAAAATCAATTAACTAAAGCAAACACGCGGTGATGTAAGCAACAACAATGGCTCAATGGCCCCATACCCTCCCCCGCCACTCCCCCATTCCACCCATTCCTCTTCTGGCATGATCCTGTCAAACGCTCGATTCGGGTATGGTTTGAAAATTAATTAAAGCTCATTTGATGCAATCTTTCAGCGGGCCTAATCATTCCGGGTCTCTCTCTCTCTCTCTCTGTCTCTGTCTCTCTGTCCCTCTGGCCTTGGCCAGAATTCAGAATTCAGTTTGCCCGACCGACCAGCAATTAGACCCCGTAAACGTCAAGCATCATGGCCCGAAACCGAAACCCAAACTCAAACCTAAAACAGGGCCAGCCCGGCCCGGACCGGAATCCACATGCGTATAGAAATTCCAGAGGATGTGTGAAGAGATGATGGGATTGTGGGCTGGATTTCGGGGCGAGAGCATAGCTATGTGGGGCATGACTGTCATTTGCTTTATGCACACGCCGAGGAAATATTCATGATTGCAGTTAACAATGACAATTATGATTGATTTATGTATGTGGCCTGCTGCCGACTGCCTGCTGCCTGCTGCCAGGCCCTGGCCATGGCCATTAGTGGCAAAGGCAGCAGCCAGGAGCCAGGAGCCACCAGCCAGCAGCCACGTTTATGACAGGTGTGGAGGCGTCTGATCCAGATCCCAGCTGGGGAATAAAAGTTATTATGATTCCCGATCCGGCATAAAACTTTGAGTGGCTCGTTAAAAGCGTAGGCCAACTAAGATGTGCCAAGTGAACATGGCCAAGTGTCTGCCTGTCTGTCTGTCTGAAAAACATAACATTTAATTAGATTACGCATATGAGCGCGCAAAATGCCGCTGGAAACGGGACTCATTTACATTTTGTACGAGTATCTTCTACGGGTATCTCGGGGCATCGCCGGGTGTTAAGTTTATCAACCTTTATGGCCGCAAGTTTTGTTATTGCTTATTCAAATTGGGTTGTTGGCTGGTTGGGGCTTCGAATCGCATTAATTATATATGGATAGTCCTTGGAGGATTTATTTAAAATAGATCCTGTCTGTCTCCCGCTCTCTTTTAATCTGGCAGCACCCTGACCCCCTTTGACCTCTGCTATCCAGCCATCCAGCCATCCGGCGTTGTTAAATATTCATTTATTTGCAATTATCTTAATTATTCAAATGCAAACTGTTTTCAATGATTATGCGAAAGCCTTAGCTTTTCGGTTCTGGAATTGCATCATAATTAAATCGGGCCATGGCCAGAGACCAATAAAATTGCGATGGCCATCAGGACAGGTGCAACAAAAAGCAGCAACCGAAAATAGCCAGAAAATAAATGCCCCGAGTAATGCAATTTTAATTGCACAAAATGTATCGCCTACAAATGTATATATACATCAAGTTATATATGTACTTGCGCATATAAACAGGACTCATAATTTGCGGGCAGGGGGAATCCTTTTTTGGAGCCTGTCCCTGTCCCTGGCTTTGCCTACTGCCATGTCGTTTGCCACAATCGATGTCGTTTATCTTCTGATTTGTTGCCAAACGAAGCAAAACAAATCACTTGCTCGAGCGGCTGCTCCATCTAACAACTAAATTTCAGACATACCGAAGCGAGAAGGTCCTGCCAAAGGAGCTGCAGCTCGTACTCCTCCTTGACGGGATTTCTCTGCTCCGCTCCAGCTGCTGCTGTTGCGAATGAATTGTAGCCATTTTTCAGGCATCTTTGGCAGACTCGTGACGTCCGACGTTGCATGGCTCGAACGAAACCGAGAAGAAACAAATATATGGGACCCAGAAAGCTGGGAATTTGTGACGCCTTCGTTGTGTGTTAACAATGAAAGTATGCCGTTTGCCGTATGCCGTATGCCGTATGGCATGTCCCGCCCATAAGACAGCGCCTTCCGCCAACAAAAGGTACAAATGTCGCCGGAATGGAATTTATTGGCGTGCATTAACCGACACAAGGACTCCGGACTCCGGACTCCACTCTTCGGAATATACACCATATATTAATATAAGAGCTTCGAATGTCTCTGTACACACAGAGATACTGCCACAATTGTTTTGTCTTTCTGGCTCTCCGGCTAAAGTGCACATTTGTTGGCTTTCTTTATGCTCGCATGCCCCAGAAGTTAATCAGGATTTGTGGACCATCCCACCCGCCCCCGCACTCTGAGTCGAGCTCCGACTCTGATAAATTAATTTGTGCGTTGACTGGCTTGGCATTTTATTGAAATTTGCATAAACATAATTTCCGAAAGGTTGCCAGTAAATCCTCACAGAACAAACACTACAACATAAACTAACAATAGATGGTCCGAGGCACACACACTCGATAAGAAGGGCCGAAGAACCGAAGCAACATGCAGTATTGGGCCAAGAAAAACTCTATTATTTCAGTACATTAACTTTGGATTTATTGTTTATGGCAGCAGCAGCAGCAGCAGTTGTAGTGGCAGTGGCAGGGGCAGGGGAAGGGGCGGGTCTTCAAACGTCGATGGCCCCTAAGTCAAAGTTGGCGAACAAATATCGAGTGAAAAGTTGGCTAAAACTAACTGAAACCTTCTTCAAGCTAACTGAAACGTGACTCTCTTAAGGGCGGGCCTTGCTTGTCCTTGGACGGAGTTTGTCTGCCTCTAAGCATGCAACACTAATTGAAAGAGCTTTGTTTCACGTTTGCATACATACATACACTGTGTGTATGTGTGTGTGGTGTGTATGTATGTGTGTTTGTGTGCCGCAGCCACATCATAATATGCATTTTAAATTACGTATGCACACGCGGCGTATGCGCAATATGACGAGCACCAGCCGCAAATTTCCTTGCCACATATGTGACACTGAGACACACAATCTCACAGTCTGCCTGCTCCCCCCACCCTCGTTACATTATAGAAAGAAATTCGCACGAAGCAAACCCACTTGGCTTTTGTTTTTGGCCAAGTTTATGTTATAAAATTTTCGTTGCCATTTTGCCGTTTTCTTTTCTTATGTTTCTGCCGCCCCAAGCTCGTAAATCTTTGAGAAAGTGAGCAAAAAGAAGAAGCAGACAAAAAAAAATGGAAAATTGCCCATTTTGTTTGCTGGTGTGTGTGTGTGTATGTGTATGTGTGTGCGGGATGGCGGGTCATAAAATGGAAACAGATCAATATAACATTTATTTATATTTTCGCTTGAGTGGCCATAAAAATGGCAACCCCGCACTCCCTCCCCCTACCCCCACTCTCATTTCCATTCAAATGATCATTTCTGGCGGCGCTCTAATTAATATGTGGGTGGGTAGAAAATCGCCGAAGAAGGAAAAATACTTAGGCTGGGAAATACTTCAAAGAGTGCCCAGGGGATTTATGGCCTGCAGCAGGCAGCCGGCAGCCCGGGCGCCCGGAAGTGTCACTTGGCAACTTTCTTTGGATTGTGTCGAGACAACCTAACTTCACAGCTCCAAAGGCCCCCGAAGGCGTTCAACAAACTCCAAGCACTCCAACTCCAAGCTGCCTCCTCCCTCCACCCTGCACTCCTGATTCCTCCGAGTGTTTGTGTCTGTATTTATGTAGCGATAAAATTAAATTTATTTTAACGCCAGCCGAAGGTGCAGATGGGGAGTACGGGGAGTGGGGGGCGTGGCATGTGCGCACATAGTCAAACATTATCGCCAACTTGGTTGCAAGTTGGCGAAACTTCGATGCCGACCAGCGTTTGTCTATCCGTCCCCGGCCACGTCCCCGCCCCATCCCCGGCCTGGTCAGGAAATCGCTGGAATCGGTTGGCCCAAAGTCTGCCTGCCACAGGCGGAGACCAGGAAAAGCACCTGCGATAAAAGTTTCTGCGCCATTTTCCACTTTCCCCATCTGTATCTGTATCTGTGTCTATGTCGGTGTCTGTGTCCGTGTCTGTGCCTGAGTGTTGTTGGCTGGGCTGGCATTTTCGGGCATACGCATGAGTCCTTCCTTTGCCACGACTAATGCAGACCATAAACAAGCCACCAAATGCAATGCCATTGCCATTGGTCCTGCCACGGGCTTAATCTGCTAACAGAAGTTAATATTGCTCTGCCGCAATGCAGTGGCAGCCGAACGGCAGAGCAGAGAGTGGTGCAGGTACCCCACCCTTTTTTTCTGACCACTCGGCAAAATTCGTTCGCTCTGCTTGGCCATAAACTCCAAAAGGGAAACTGCATGCAAATGCCGGCCGGAGATTGGATCTGGCATGAAACATATTAATATAATTTCAAGGGGGGCGGAGGGGGGTGTCTGTACATCAGTAAGGTAAAGCAATATCATCTACAGAATATAATCGGAAAATCGAATGCGAAACTTGCTTAAAGGAAGAAGTTCAAGCACCTTACTATTTCTTTCCGCCATCGTTAATAATCGTGCCAAAGTTAATCCCCTTGAAATAGTGCATTCCCTAGGGATTCCTCAGTTTGCGGTGAATTCTTGGGACTGTTATTCGATTTCCAGTCAACCAATGAATCAGGAAACATGACGCTATCTGCTCTGCCATGGCATTCCTAATCTTATCTGACTACCGGGCTTAGATGTTTTACAAGAACACGTTGCGCATCGCAGATAGCCCGAACCACTTGTAGATTATGTAAGAGAGCAACGAGGCGAAAAACCCCGAACTTGATTAGCTATCGATATACCCGCACCCCAGCCTACCTGGCTATAGGCAGCTCCCGGTGATTTATGCCAGCCAAATTCATATTAATTAAGGCTCGCTGGATATTTGGTTGTGGCGGGTTCGGGCGTATTTATTTTTGCCATTTCGATTGATGGATGCCCCTGTGGATGGGTTTATGGTTATAGTTATGGTGGGACTACTATGGATATGGTTGTGGATACGCGATAAGCTGATAAACAGGAGCCATTCATGGGGGATTATTATAAATAGTAGCCCATAGGTCGGCCGCCTCTTAGACAACTCGAGAATGGCGCCGGACAAGTATGCGCCACCGCACCAGGATGGCAGGATGGCAGCAGCTCCGGCAGACAGCAGCTGGCTGAGTCGAAGTCACAAGAACCAGCCGCAGTGGAATGCCCTCGGTTCGGTGTCGTTCATCCTGATTTCGGGGGGCATGAGCCTGGCCTGGGAGCCGGCTTCGCCGTCCACTCCGCCCATCGCGACGAGCTGCTGATGACGTCTCACATGGAGGTGTCGTGGTACGCGGCTGCCACCATTGGAGCCTTGTTGGGGGCACTCTGCACCCATCGCCTGCCCCAGCAGCCCGTCTATGTGAGTAGATTGGACAGGATCGAATGGCGAGAGAGAGAGTGCGAGAGAGCATGCGAATGAGAGAGGAAATCATCTCCCTGACTTCGCAGATAACCGGATCCTGCCTGGTGCTGGTCTCGGGCATACTCTTCCTGGCCTGCCACGAGTGCCCGGCGGCAATCATCACAGCCCGCTACCTGGACGGACTGGCCAATGGGCTGGTGTTTGTCCCGGCCATGAGCACGGTGGGGGAGATCTCTGTGTGCGGCATGCGCGGCCTGCTGGCCTCCACGGTGGAGCAGCTGAGCTGCAACACTGGCATCCTGATGCAGCTGCTGTACACGGCCGTGTGGCAGGTGGACTGGAACGTGACGATTGCGGCCGACCAGGTGCACGGAGTGCTCAGTATTGTCTACGGCGTGGTAGCCCTTGCTCTGGCCTCCACGCTGTGCGTAGAGTCTCCGGTCAACCTGCTGCTCCGCTCCAACGAGCAGAAGGCGGTGGCGGCTCTGCGGCACCTGCAGCGACCCTATATGGTCACCAGCGAGACCCTGATGCAGCTGGACGAGCACAAGCACTACGTGGCCACCAATCGAGAGATGACCTGGTGGCAGAGCATCCGGATGGGACTGCCACCGCTCCTCAAGCTGCTGGCCCATCGATCCCTCAACGCCCTCAGCCTGACGCTGGTCGTGTGGAGTGCCCTCTACGAGACGGCCGTCCAGGTGGCGACCCACTACCACGCCTGGCCATATGTGACATTCGGAGTGATGCGGTGGTGTGGCTGCTTCTGCGTGCTCCTCCTCATGGACACCACAGGCCGCAAGAAGCCCACGTTGTTCGGGTGCTTCTCCTGTGGCTCCTTTGCCCTCGCCTTTGCCACGCTCTTCGGCCGCACTCCGCACATGAAAGCGGCCCTCGCGCTGCTCTTCAGCCTGCAGTTCTTTGCTGGACTGGGACAAACAGCGTCGGCGGTGTATCTCACGGAGGCCTTTCCACTGGCCATAAAGCCCCACTATGTGGCCATGATCTACGTCGTGGAACTCCTCCTGCGACTCATCTTCTGCAGCTTTGCGCCGAGTCCTGCTGGAATTGTGGCCTACTTCTATGTCCTAGGAGGTCTATCACTGGCGTTCTTCTTCCTGGGCATCTTCTGCCTGCCGGAGACGAGGCTCACGACGCTCACGGAGGCCCAGCAGAAGTTTAGCAAGTGGTTCAACAAGGATTTCTAGGGTTTCTAGTACAAAAAATGAATAAAATCCATATCCATTCTGTGGGTGAATACCCCATAGATTAGAAATCATAGAGTTACCCCGAACACCGAATGATTCATCTGCGATTGTGGATGGCAACGAAAACGTTGCTGGGGAAGCACACGATCCGCATCTCGCACGGACAACCACTTGACAATGGCCATGGCGTTCGTCCAGCCTGTCCAAATGGCTAACATTTGATTGGGGGGAGGATAGGGCACAGTACACCGTTATTTACGAACATTCCGATAAGAGTGCTTATCAACCTGCAGCACACTTTGGTTCCTAATACCAATTGGGTGTCTTATCAATGCCATTCCGCGCGATAAGCCCAGGTCCCTCCACTTGAGTATCAGTTGGACCAAGCCCACTAGCGAAAAGCCACAAAAATCACCTGCCCCGGCAGTCGGTCAATCAGTTTCAAATCGAACCCCATCACGGTCGGTGGTACCCTCGACAAAAACAAAAGAAGCCGAATCCAACCGAAGAAGAGAATGCAAAACGACAAGTTCGCGGCCCCGCCACAAGGCTTCACCTCGGCACCGCCGCAGCCAGGATACCCACAGCCGGAATACCCCCCACAGGGATACCCACAGCCTGGATACCCGCAACCTGGTTACCCCCAACCAGGGGGCTACCCCCAGCCAGGATATCCGCAGCCTGGCTTCATACAACAGGGAAACCCACCACAGTACTACGGTGCACCGCCCGGACAAGGACCACCGCCACCAGGACCAGTCCATAACTATGGCTCGATGCCGCCCCCGGCTCCACCGCTGCCACCAAACGATGCAACCACCACAGTTGTGCGCCCCCCAGGGGGCTGCTTCAGCCGCAACCAGAAGAACAAGCCCCAGTCGAATGCTGTGGGAGCTGGTGAGTAGCTAGTAGTAGCTCAAGGAATTAGTCATCTGCTCTGCAATGACAACCCGATAAGATAGCCTTTATTGAGGGGCTCATATTCCTGGAACTGATTGGGCACTATCAGTGACCTCATCAGAACAGAAAGGAATCGATTCCTAGAACTGACAGAGCATGCGATATATGCCACCATCTGTTGCATTAAGGGACTTTTTGGTCCATAGGAAAAAAATATATAAACGATTCTGGCTTTTTCCTTTCCAGCTAGTCTGATCTTCGTCTCGGGTGGAATGAACATTGCGTGGTGCGTTGGGTTCCGTGGTGCCCTCAACTACAGCACCACAACTCACGATTTTATTGCCTGGTTCATTGCGGCCATTATTGGAGCAGTTATCAGCTGCTTCCTCACCAACAGGATCCCCAAGAAGTTTGTCTTGGTAAGTGATCGAAGCCTCCTGCCTCTTGATCCCCCCACTAATTTAATCCTTAATTTTCAATCTATTTGTTGCACTCCACTCCACAGCTATTCAGTGCGCTTTTGGTGACGGTTGGAGGCATTGTGTTGGGCGCCATTAGATCAAATGGCGGTGCAGTTGTAGCTGCCTCCTATTTGGATGGAATAGGCAATGGACTGGTCTTTGCTCCCTTCATGGCCCTGGCAGGTGAGGTGTCAGTGCCCTATATGCGCGGCCTGCTCACGGCGAGCTTCGAGCAGATGTGTTTCGGTATCGGCATCTTTCTGCAGATGATCTACACCAGCACATGGTCATATAGCTACATCTATTCGAGCTCTAGCTTCACGCCCGAGAATCTGAAGGGAATCCTGAGCGCAATATATGGCCTGTTGGCCCTAGGCCTGGGCGCATTGCTGTGCCGTGAATCGCCGGTCATTATGCTGGCAAAGAACGACGAGCCAGGCGCTATCGATACCCTCCGCCGGCTACAGCGCCCCTACACCCTCACCAACGATACCTACGAACAGCTGGCTGAGCACAAGAGATACCTGGCCCATAACAAGGAGATATCGACGTCCCAGAGCATTGTCCAGGCCCTGCCCGCCTTTTTCCAACTGGCCTATCTGCGCGGCCTGAATGCCCTCAGCATATCCAGCCAGGTCGTCGTAGTCCTGGTCATTGCCATCCTTGTAAACTATGGCGCAGGATATTCGAAAGGCTGCCTCATTGGGTTCGCCCTCTGCCGCTGGTTTGGCAACTGCATTTCCACCTTCCTCATGGAGAGCGTGGGCCGCAAGAAGCCTCTTCTGCTGGGCCTGCTCGTCTGCAGCTGTCTGGCCTTTGCCATTGGCTCCAAGTACAGCATTTATTATGGCATGAGCGGAGTGACCATCATGTTGATGGTATTCCAGCTCTTCGCCGGCTTAGCCTTCGTCTCCACCTCGCCCTACCTGTCGGAGGCCTATCCGCTGGGAGTCAAACAGCATTTCATCGCCTTCACCTTCATCGTTGAGATGCTCGTCTTCATCATCATCGGGGCGGCTCGCTTCAACATCTACGACGGCGGCAACTACTTCTATGCCGTCGGCGCCCTATACCTGGTCGGCTTCCTGGCTGGCATTTTCACCCTGCCAGAGACCAAGATGACCACGCTGCGCGGCGCCCAGCAGAAGTTCCGCGGACTCATCAACACCAGCTTCTAACGGAACACAAACACATTCTGTTTGCGTCCTGATTGGAGATATAGCCAGTGGTTTGCACGATCTTACCTGCGGTATTAGTCGAACCAAAGATAATAAATATTTATAGCCCCTCACGAGCAGCCTTGTGTGTGTTTTTTTTGTTTTTTGTTTTTTTTTTTGTGTTGGCTATCGCAAAACAGATAACATTTCTGGACTGTCAGACAATAGATTTCGACTGTCACAAATGTCATTAATATATTGGGTGTTAATTGTGTATTTTCCTCTCTCTTTTTACGTCAATAAAGTGCTACAAAGAAAATTGAAAAGATAATTTACACATAAAACAAAGGGACAGGGACATCGTCTATGAGCTATCGCCTTGAGTGAATGTGAAAGAGAAAGCATTTACCTGAGAAAACAAGAACTGGGAAAAGCAAACTAAACTGCAACACATGCTCAGGTCTCACACTCGCGTCTCACCTAGCGAAGCCGAATGCAAACATTCAGCGATACGAAAATCGCGTTCTGATAGCGATATATACCTCAACTAACAATCCGAAACTCGTAGTGCTTACTTATCAATCGGTACACGATAAGATTAGTGTGCCATCGATGGTTTAACCACACGGAAAGAACCTCAACATACCCGCCTGCAAGAACGCGACCCCGGAGCATATAGTATTGTGCGGACGGGCGACCAAGGCGGTCGATACCATCGTCATGCAGACCGAGAGACCACCGGCAACCAGTGGCTTTCAGCCCATACCCACGGCGGAGGTGCATATTCCGGAGGTGCAACGGGAAGTGATCCAGCAGACAGGACAGGGCACCTGCTGCAATCAGGATCGGCGCAATCAGCCACAGGCCAATGCCATTGGAGCTGGTAATGTTACAATTTGTGAAAAGTTCAGACCTTGGCCACAAGTGTGATTCATCTGTGAATCAGTGTTTACACTGCGGCGTACAGAATAGAAACCAGAAAGCAAGGAAATTCCTACTTTAAATGCTAATAATGAGTATTCTTTATATCTATACTTTATTTTGCAGCTGCCTTGATTTTCCTCTCTGGCGGATTGCACATCGCCTGGAGCATTGGCTTCGACAGTCTCTTGGCCCAACTGGAGGTCAGTTCGCACCTGCGCACCAGTTGGTTCATAGCGGCCATTCTCGGAGCCATGGTGGGTGGCTTCTTTAGCCGCCGATTCACCTACAAGCAGCTGATGGTATGTTAAGAACAACATTCCGTAAGAAAAACACTTGACCAGATTCCATTCTTCACACAGCAACTGTGCGCCATGCTGACGGTCATCGGAGGAACTGTGATGGGGGCCAGGCGGTTCAATGTCAAGGCCCTGCTCGTGGCGAGGTATTTGAATGGATTCGCCAACGGTCTGGCACTGGCGCCCACGCTGGCTATGTCCGGGGAGCTGTCCGTGTACTACAAGCGTGGCACCACGGCCTCAGCCGGCGAGCAATGGCCCACCACGCTGGGGATCTTTGTGCAGATCGTGTGCAGCGCCAGCTGGGACACGGAGAGCGAGTTCACGGCGCAGCAGTTCCAGGGCGTACTCAGCGCCATCTTGGGCGTGATCGCCATTTGCATGGCCTGGATGCTGACTATCGAGTCACCCGTGGATCTGCTCAGCCGGGGTGACGACCAGGGAGCCATCGATGCTTTGAGCCGTCTACATTGTCCCAGAGCCGTCACCGCTGAAACCTATGAGCAGATGGACAGTCATCGTACCTATCTGGCCCACAACCAGCCGATGCGAGGGCTAAGAGCCTGGACGGAGGCCCTGCCCGCCCTGCTGCACCTCTGCCTGATGCGGGGACTGTACGCCGCGAGCTCCAGCATGCTGGTAGCCTACACTCTGAGCTGCACAAGCACCATCGTCTATCCCGGAAGTTCGGGGCCCTTTGTGCTCTTCGGCCTCCTGCGCCTGGTGGGCAGTTTCTCGAGCGCCTTCGCCCTGGACACGCTTGGCCGCAAGATCCCCCTGCTGCTGGGCCTGGTAATGGCTGGTGGACTGGCGGCTGGAGTGGCCAGCAGGTTTGTGGTGAGCGAGCTGGTGCGGGTCAAGGACATGAGGATGGCCCTCTGGCTGCTGCTCCTCTACCAGCTGTTCGCGGGCATTGGCTTTGGACCGAGCTCTGCCTACCTATCGGAGGCCTTTCCCCGGAGTGTAAAGCGTCAGTGCATCGCCCTGGCCTACGTGCTGGAGATGATCGTCCAGCTGGTCATTTGCCGGGCAGATCTCAATGGAGGCACCGATAGCGTTGACAATATCGGTGCCTTTTTCTTCAGCCTTGCAGCTTTGTTGCTGGCGGAATTCCTGGCCAGCGTCTGGTGCATGCCGGAGACCAAGCTGACGACTCTGCAGCAGGCACAGATCAGGTTCCGGAACTTTGTGGTCTCGCAAGCCTGAAAGTGGGCTACGCTACTCTCATACATGACACAGAATAAGACTACCAACCCACCTCCTAGATATAGCTGAAAATAAATCTGTAATCTACTCGTACATACATACATACATATATAGTAAGAACCAGCAGTCCAAACTTGTTCGTCTTATCGCCAGCATGTGCTCGCTCTCTGCTCTTCTCTGCGCCTCTCTCCTGTCGACATTGTGTCGATCAGCATGAAGAGCTAATTTTAATTTGATTTCGGGGATCCCACTTGTCAGATAAGCGCAACGCAGGCAAACGTTTATTTGCGACCTCCAATTAGGTCGGCTATCGTTTATCTTAGATTAGATTTGGGGGCTCGTAAAGAAATGTTTGGCTGCAATTTAGATTGAAAGCTAAGACTGTACTGTCTACACACTGCCGTCATCAATTATCATCAACATTCTCATGGCAGTTTTAATACGTTCATATTTACATATTTATAAACTCAGTAAAGCAATTTACACGAGAGATGGCCAACAAATCACTTTTCATCTTGACCAGAAGTATCTGTAATATTTAGGGGAAGGTTTTAAAGTATCCAAATGATTTCTCAATCTCACCTTTTGGGGCCCCAGCACCAGCGCTAGATGCGGAACCAGAACCAGGCTGATCTCGTTTTAAGGCAAAATCTAAGAATATTTCCTCCAATCTTGTCTGTATTATTAAATAGTCCTCTATATGTAACTGTTCTCTATTATTTTCAATTAGTCGAAACAGGGACGACCAAACTAATTGCTTTATGGGAATATAGTACGTGAGCATACCATTGTAGGATTCCTTGAGAACTGCATCTGGTATTTCTTTAGAAATAAAGCTTTTTAGTTTAAGAATCCGATGGGGTTCACTTCTTTTGGCATTGGTATTGCTATTTGTAGTGGTAGTGGAATCGTTATTCGTTGTTTCCTGTACTTCAGTGCTTCTGTTTGCTGAGAGCCCTGAGCTGGACGAACTCTCGACTGCTCGCTGAACACTTCTTTTGGAAGACTTTATCTTGATCTTCAGTATGAGTCCCTTTGAGAATCTATTCTTTAGATTCTGTACAGATCCGATGCACTTGAACTGCCCATCCACCATAATGGCCAGGCGTGTGCACAACGTCTCGCACTCATCCATGCTGTGTGACGTCAGCACAATGGACTTTCCCGACGACCGTATGTGCGCCAGCCTTCTCCATATCTGTCGCCGAGCTGCGGGGTCCATGCCACTGGTCGGCTCGTCCAGATACAATATTGAAGGATTCCCAATAATCGAGATGGCAGCACTGAGCTTCCGCTTATTGCCACCGCTATAGTGTTTGGTTAATTTGTCTATGTGTTCGTGGAAGCCGAAATATACCGACAGGGCCAAGCAGATGTCTCCGACATGCCGGCGTTGAACGCCTTGCAACAGGCAATAGATACGCAGTGTCTGGCGACCAGTCAAGTCGTCAAACAAGGCATCGAACTGCGGACAATAGCCGATTTTTTCGTAAACCTTACGCATTTTCTTGCACAGGTTTCTTCCTTCTACGAAAGCCTTTCCCCTGGTGATTCGCGCATCGCCTGTGAGCATCCGGAAGGTGGTCGTCTTTCCGGCACCGTTGATTCCCAGCAGACCAAAGCACTCGGCGTGCGTGACATGAAATGAGAGATCCTTCACAACAAAGTACTTGCCATAACGCTTGCTGATGCCATCCACGAGAAGAGGCATCTTTCTCCGCTGCGCGAGTGTCATGTTCTTAATGAAGAAATTTTCCTTTATCACATCATCGCTATCAACATTGGCTTGGCCCTTCGCTCGTCGACATTTTCCAATCGAACACAGCAGTTTACAAGGCTTACGCATAGCCCCACAAGTACATAGCTTGGCATCAACAATCATGAGTAACAAAAGCAGGACTATAGCTACCACACATAGGTATACGATCTCCGGCAGCACACCGGGATGGCGCCAGTCAAAGTATCCGGGAATATTACAGCACACCGGAATGGTGTGACAGCGTACGGTTTTCGGTAGTCTTTGAACGCCGGCAAAACTACATCCACGCCGAATATTGAATCCAATGTGAATATGATGAAGGGCACTCGCCAAACAGTAGTGGGGGAAGACTCTGAAGTACCAGGCCAGCTGGACGGCTACGTGGTTCAGTTGGAACGGCTCAAATGACAGGGCCAGGACTAGCATGAACAGGCCAGTGCCAGTCAAAGTGGTGGCAATGACGGTGCGTATGAAGCCCGTGGCACCATCGGAGAAAAAACTGGACATGGCGTAGCTTAGAGGCAATGCTGCCAGGCCAAATAACAATAAAACGGCAAAGTATAGGCCCAAATCAGAGGCCGCTGAATATCCAGGCTCCTGAAAGGCGGCAATTGTGATTATGGCCACCAGGGCAGATACCACGAATATGGCATAGTCCCACAATAATTGGCTGATCCAGTAGGCAAACACGTCGACGCCACTCAGGAATTGCATTAGTTTGGCTCGCGTCTGGCGCTCTTTTATTATCGGAATCACGTACAGAGCAGTAATGATACTCATGCACAGGCCCAGGTTGATGGCTATTTCGGCACCCAGTCGCTGACCTTTGTTCAGGCGCAAGGTCAGGGTCTGCTTGTTGTACGGCAACGGGGCATTGGTTACTTCTGTCTTAGCCTGCTTCCCAAGGAGCTCCACTGCAATCGCATTGTGCAGTAAGTTAAGCGTCAATGGTGCCGTATGTAGTGGCTTGTTGTTTAGCCAGATGGTCAGCCCATCCTTTCCGATAGTCACCCCTGCCAAGTACTGGAAATCGAGTCGTCGATTCAGGTGCTTATCCATTCCCAAAATGTATTCCTCCACACTGGAATCTGTGATATTTATCAATTCATATCCCCGGCCATAGCTGGACAAGTGCTCCGCATAGGCGGCAGCCAGCGATGGCATTTGTTCGTTCGCTTCCTCATGGAACACAACGAACGCGTTCGGATACTGGTGGAGTGAAATTTCCATTGCAGGCAGCTCGTAGTAGATGCGACCACCTTTCGAGTTCAGTATGGTCAGCGACATAATCAGTATGGGAAGCAGCACCTGCGTTAGCACCAGCCAGTAGCTGCGTTTACTGATTAGGGCCTTTTTCAGAAAGAGTGCTTGCCACCGCATGCAGCAGCGAGTGTGCCAGCGCTCTTCTTTCATTTCCATATCGGAAAACAAGTCATTGAATCCTCCTCCTTCCTCCTTGTGTGTCTGACCAGCAGGGTCTGTCCGAGAGGGTTCTGTCTGCTGACGTTCCGATATGCTGCTGACCTGCATGAAAACGTCCTCCAAAGTGGTCACACTCACGCCATATCCATCCAGTTTCAACTGACCCGACTGCTGCTCCAGCGCACTTAGCAAATCTGGATATAGTTTCGAGTGCTCACTGGGCAGAAGATAGGCTATTTCGCTGCCGAACTCACTCTCCAGCTGAATGGTCGGCAAGTGCTTGTTCAGCAGCTCTGTGACCTCCACCACATTGCAGCTCTCTTGCTTGACACAAATCAACCGGTACCCGATGCCATAACGTTTTTTAAGAAAAAACGATGTTCCGTAGCATTCCAGCTTACCGTCGCACAGAATGGCAATACGATCGCCCAGCACATCCGCCTCGTCCATGTAGTGCGTGGTCAGCAGGACAGTGCGGCCAACCTTCTCGGCCTGCAGCAGCTCCCAAAGACTTCGCCGTCCGGCCGCATCGACGCCAGCACTGGCCTCGTCGCACAGCACTATGCTCGTGTTGCCGCAGAGAGCACAGCACAGTGACAGCTTCCGCTTCATGCCACCGGACAGCTTATCGGCGGCAATGCGCGACTTGTGCTCCAGCTCCATTAGTCTCATGTATTTGCTGACTTCACTGTCGACAGCTCTCGATCCACGCACGCCCTTTAGTTTGCTGAAAAACTTGATGTGATCTCGCACTGTCATGTGGTTGAAGAGTATATTTTGTTGGGGGCAAATGCCCAGTGATCTGCGTGCGGACACCAGTTGGTGGCGAATATCGTAGCCGTTTAGTAGTGCTGTTCCATCCGACGGTTGAATTATCCCAGTAAGCATGTGGATTGTTGTGGTTTTTCCAGCACCATTTTGGCCAAGTAATACCGTTATTTCATTGCGATACATTTTCAAATTCAATCCCTTGACGGCCTTGTGTTTTCCATAGTTTTTCTGAAGATTGCACAACTGAATCCCAATATCTTTGTGCCTTCTGCTGAAACTGGTTGGACCTACAGGCAGAAGTCTTGCGTTATCCGAATTGCCCAGGAATTCCGACCAAAATTTGCGCCGAAAGGGATAATACCATCGACGGGCTTGCCCCGAGTCTCCAGAGTATATCTGCTCCACATACAGGCAAATTGTCAGATAGACTAGTCCACCAAGTGTGAGCATAAGAACCACGTAAATCAGCGACAGACTGTCATCCAGGGAGACTGGCTGGAACATATTATTCCAGCGAGCCCCCTCCCCGGTACCTTCCCAGGCTATTATCACATGAAAGCCAAATCCCAGAGCTGTATTTGACATCAGGAGGCATAGCACAAGTTTGGCGGCCAGGTTCAAGCGTTCGTAATAATAGAACGAAAACGAATACGGTATATAGGTAATGAACCACAAGATACTTGTGGCTGCAGCCGATGTACTGGCCTTGGAGATGAAAACGGCAATCATGAAGCAGAAGCATATGCTCGCAAACACATATGTGTGGAGGAATACCAGTAGGGGAATCCAGTGGGAGTATGTTAGGATGGCCACAGAGTTGTAATACCTGCCCAGGAGCAGGCACATCAGAAGCAGCACCACAATCATCAGCATTATGTAGCTCTTGATAAACCACGCCAGCCAATGGATCCAGTTGTGAACACCCATCAGCTTCATGATGTCCTTCAGCTGTAGCTCCTTTTCGTTGGTCACCTGCTTCGCCACAAACGAGCATGGGTAAATAAAGCTCAGCAGAATCATAAAGGACAACAGTTGCTGCAGTCCGCTCAGGAGCGGATCGTGTGTGTACGCTCTGAACGGAAACCTCTGAAGTACTACTTGCGGCAGCTCCTCCTCTTTCCGCCCACTGCTCAGTTGCAGCCACGACATTGTCAGGGCATGTTGTAGTGGCAGGAACCCCTCCATGATATATCCAACAGGCACACCCCCATCGCTCGCATTCGTGTTGCGAGGCCCACTCATATCGTAGTTTGGAAACAGGCTGTTGGTCCGCCACGTCTCCACAAAGGGCCCATACATGGTGCGCAGCTCGCTGGGAAAACGAATTCTGTAATTAAATTTGTCGGAAAATTCCGTGCCATTCTTCGCCACTGTCGAACTGTCCTTCTCGAACTCCACACCGGCCAGATAGTTGTGCATCACCAAATCGTATTCCATGTGCGAGGCGGTGTCGTACGATCGCCAGCTCAAGAGTCTTAGCCGCATTGTGGCGGCGGTGATAATGGCGCGGTTGGCCGAGCTCTCTGGAGTGTAGCAGAGGATATTTTTGGGTATATTCAAGGATCCGTTGTCGTGCATAATCAGGTTTCCACTCAAAACCGATCTATGAAATAAATCCATATCCGAAATAGACACTGGCGGGTATCGAACCTCTGGCATTGACGATGGCTTCACCAGGACACGCAGCGTAACAATAAGTAGGAGAAATATGACTGGAAGGATGACGGCAAAAATGAGTTGAATTTTCTGGTTCCATTGAAGAGTCCAGTTCTTCCACAGGATCAGCTTCAGCTTCTGCCAATCTCCGATTGGCTCATTGTCGATTGTGGAATCTTGTGGCTCTTGGCTCATTGATAATACTTTGAAATTCTACAAACAAACGAACTGAAATCAGTAATGCCCTGGCATAAATATCAAAGAAATACATACATATACATATGTGAACTGAACCCACACATCCGTAATACATACTACTATACATACGTACATATAAACAAGAAGATTGTCCCATTAGAACCCTTGTATCTGGATATACACTATGACCTTTCGAAATATCTGGCATTATCTCGAAGGGCAAGCCTTATGCGATGCAAACTATCTCTATCAGTTCACACTCGTACTAGACCTTTCTCTGACATCGCAGTCAATAAATTTTATTGACTTTTCTGGCCAGTCCACCCTTGGCCATGCACCAATACTTTTATGAATAAAAACTCAGAGCAGCAGCAGTAGTAAGCACACATACAGTATATTCAAATTTAATTAATTTATTTATATCCAGTAATCAAGCTGATAAGAGCACTGACAAAAAGTGTTCCATGCTTTTGTTTATCTTATCAGCTGGCCGAAAGCGCTCTCCACCAGCCACTCATCGGGCGCTTCGCTCACTTGGCCGCCTGCTCGCTTGATGCTCCTCCATATATCAAGTAGCGTCGGAGCAGTCGGTCAAGTTTTTCGTATCGTCTCCGCTTTCCGTTTATTCCGTTTATTGTGCGGTGCCGGCCAAACTCTGGAGTGGGCCCAAAGTGATCGACAGAAAAGTGCAAACAACAAAATATAAAAATGAAAATGACAAATTGGTGAAGGCAATAGAGCGGCGATTTCCAACGAAAAGAATGCCAAGTAAACAAATAACAAATCAATCGCAGTACCCCAACAAATAACATATACATACATATAAATATATATATGGAAAAGAACCTCTAAAGAAACTGTTGTCAATTGTGTTACGTAGAGTCCGCGGTGCTCAAAAGCCAATATGCCAATGCTGCCGACCATCGAGGAGGAGGGAAAGCTGTCCTGGCTGCGCCTCATGTGGCGCTATCGCCTCCAGTTCCAGTCGATGGCTGCGGGTAAGAGCTACTCCAAGAGATCTACTTCTAGTTCCATACCAGATCAGTAAATCATATTATATTTGGCTATATCTCTCTGACAGCCTCGATTGTGTTTGTGGGCTCTGGCATGCGCCTGGCCTGGTCCATCTTCGACACGCCCGCTGGCAAGTTCCTGAACAACAACAACACACAGAACCTGATGATGAGCTGGTTCATTGGCGCCGCCTTGGGAGCCCTGCTGGCCGCCTTCTTTGTGCAGCGTGTCACCAAAAATGTGGCCTATGTGAGTACGGATCCGAGTTCTATACCCACTAGCAACTCTTTTTTCTCTGGTCTCCTGTATCTGCGACTACTCGTACTGATACTGTGGCCATTAGCACTCGGCCATTAGGCGGCTTATCAATCCAATAAACTGATAAAGTGATCGCGTTCAACCTGCATTGGCCATTAAGTGACGATAGTCTCAATGCGAGGGCTGATCGATCAATATTTGGCTTTTCCCAAATGGAAATTAGTAATTCCAGTCCTCACATAAGTCTCCTAGATAATATAGTAGTCCGAAGCTATTCTAAGAGGGTCGGTATACAGACTCATGACCGACAGACTTTACCCATTAGTCAGCACCCTCATCCTTGTCCTTTCCTTTTTTTCCCCAGACATCCAGTGGCTTCCTGTTGCTCATGGCCGGCGTTCTGAATCTGGCACTGCCTCAGCACTTTGGAGCCGCCTGCTACAGCAGTGTGAGTGTGGGTGCCGCCTACGGGCTGACACAGATACAGGCCCTGGTCACCGGATCGGAGGTGGCCCACAAGTCCATACGCGGCATGTTGCTCAGCTGCGAGCGCATCTTCCTCTGGCTGGGTGTGTGCATTCAGGTCTTCTACACGAGGGTCTGGTACAATCTGGAGCCACTGCAGCGCGGCTATGCCATGCACATTGATCAGCTGCACGGCGTACTGCTGGGAGCCCTGGGACTGGCGGCCGTCATACTGGCACTGGCCCACCGGCTGGAGTCGCCGCTACTGCTGCTGCACCAGGAACGCGACATGGCCGTGGGCGAAACCCTGAAGCAGCTGAACGGCCAGTCCGCCACGGAGCTGGTGCGCCTGCGTGAGGACTGCCACCAGCTGCACAATGCCCGCGATTGGGAGCAGTTTGTGGAGGAGCCAGTGGAGATACCGGGCTGGCATCGCTGGGCGCGTCGCCTGCTGCCACTCCTAAAGGTGCTGCTCTTGCGCTGCTTCGCGACCTTGGCCCTGTCCCTGTCCTTCAACCGCGCTTTCCTGGTCGTGAGCTGGCATGGCCTGGAGTGCGACATGAACTGTCTGTACTGGCTGGCGTTCGCCGGTCTGGTGGGCAGTTTGGGTGGAGCCTTCATGGTGGACACTCAGGGACGTCGCAAGCTCTGTTCCCTCTCCCTGTTCATAGCCGGCATCATCATTGTCATGGTGGGCGGCGTTTTCGAGCATCTGGAGTCCGTGAAGAAGACCTTCTACGACATCAATCTGCAGGCCATTGCCTTGCTTATGCTCCTCTTCGAGCTGATTGTGTCGGGCGGGGTGGCGGTTCCGGCTCTAATCTACACGGCGGAGGCGTTCAGCATTGCCCACAAGGCGCGCTGCTTGGCCGGCATTCTGGTATGCGAGCAGCTGCTCCAGTTGGGCCTGCTCCTGGCGGCCTTCCACCATTGCCTGACGGACTCCATCCTGTTCTTCACCATCGGCGCCCTCAGCTTCTTCTTCGGACTGCTCGTGTACATGCTGATGCCCGAGACGAGGCACTTGACGCTCTACGAGTGCCTGCTCAAGTTCAAGAAAGTTCCTTAAACCGACTTCGTATCCTTAAGTGCTTACACCTATTCGTATCCCTATCCCTAAGTGATTCTCTATTATCTATGTTTATACCTAATGTGTATGTGTATGTGTATGTGTGTGCATCTGTATCTCTCCTATGTCAGTATCTCCTAAGTTGCTTTAACAGCTATTTATTGTAGCCACACCTCCCTTATCCAACAACCAACTACTGCACATCTGTGCGCCAATAGAAGCTTTGCTTCTGGCTTAAACTGCTTGGCCATAAGCTTGCCCGTTTCGCTTTCGGTGTCGCTGCGTAGTGAGGCGCCACCCACTGCTACGCCACCCTCTCTCTGACAGGATCTGCTGACGATCTGCTGCAGGTGCCTCGTTAGCTGGAATTTATCTTTAATCGTAATAAATTGATGTATTGCGTATTGCATTTGATGTTTTTTCGTCTCCCAAATAAATTAGTTTTCCAAATGACACCTTAAATTCGACTCATATTCTACACACGACATCTGATACCTAAAAACCCACCACAGGTTCTACCACTGGTTCGAGGCAAGACTAAAGCTTTGCTGAAGCTTTTCTGCCATAATCGCTGTGCAGCTGTTACCAGTATTTCTCCCAGAGCTTTCACTGGAAGGCCCGGCCCCAAATAACCCAGTTTTTCGGCCGGCTGCGTAAACAATGAGTGAAAGTCTTCCTCCCATTCATAAAAGTTCCTACGTTCCTGCAACATTTAAGCCGATTCTACACACTCTAAAAGTGGAATGCTAGGAAGAGAAAAGGAGGCAGAGAGAGAGAGAAAGAGAAAGTTGATTAATTTGCCCGAATCGGTGTTAAGGTACCAGGGCCAGCAGCGATGCCAGCCCAAATTGAGGCAACTCCCGGCTTGCCATCTAATGATGTGGAAAATTCGCTGTGCCCTATGCCACACAGAAACTTATTGATATGCAATTTTGGTGCTCCACATTTTTGGCTTAGACAGACACAGCCACAGGCACAGCCACTGCACTCTGGGCTCCCAAAGTGCTTCCTTTGGCCGAATACCAGCGGAGCTGTGTGCGTGTGTGTGGGCTGTTTCTTGGTTGCTGCGGTTGCTTTGTTAGCCAATTGTATCTGTCCCACAATTAGCCAACAATTTTCGGGTCAGCACCTGCCGGCCATTCAATAACAAGCGGCCGGCACGAGGACAGAACACCAGCCCCTATATTGACCCTTGGGTCGGCGTGAATCGAGTTTAAAGTTATTTAATTTTTAATTGAGTTAATTAGTGGGCAAGGGCACAACAATTTCTTTGTTTATGCAGCAACAACAGCGAAAATATAATAACAGCGAAACGAACGGTATGCCCTCTGAGGACTTGGAACATTTCCCTGCGGCTTGCGTTTCCATGGAAGCCATTGAAAAGTTTAGGTTTCAGCTAATTACGAAAACAAAAATCCCCATAAGAATCCCCATAGCATTGACTGTTCCACTCTCCGTTGGTGTCTTATTGAGCCGCAGTAGGATGGAGCCAGGAATTGCCAGTCGAACAAACAGACTTGCATCAGAGGCAGATCCGATTGAGGATGGCTCGCCCTGGCCCACTCCCTCTCGACGATTCATAGAAGAAGCCAGAAGCCGTCATATCCGATTTAACATGGTTGAAAAGGTTCCACTTCCTTAATGACAAATGCGTATAATAGTCTCTGCTTAGGTGGACTTCCACAGACACCTGCCACACACTCCGTTGCCGCAAGCACAGCTTATCCCTGTAATCTGTCCCTAAAAAGAGTTGCACAGCTTCCACAGTGCAAAGAAAATGAACTTACTCTCAAAGGAACGAATGCCTTAAAAGCAAAAACATTACCCAAAAACTAAGCTTTGAGCATCTGAAAGAGAGAAAACACCCAAAGGCCGACCTTTCAGCCACATGCTCGTACTCGCATGTGGCATGTGGCAAGTGGAAAGCGGAAAGCGGAGAGTAGAAAGTGCGAAGTGCGGAGGGAGTTTGGAGCAAAAGAAGGTCTCTCAAAAGGGAGCACTGTGTTAGCGTGTTGTTACCCTTGCCAGCAGTTTCAATTAACTGAAATTGAAAACGACAATCGTAACCATTAACAGCACTGCGATCCCATGCTGGGAGACCCTTGGGGGCGTGGGAACAACAATTGCAATGCAAATCGCTTTGGTGCAGCAAAGAAAACACGTTGACGAGCAGAAGTCAAGAAACAGAATTTCCGCAAGCCAAGAAAAACAGGTTAAGAAAGCGACTAAGATGGAGAGAGAGAGCGATGTGTGTGTGTGTGGAGACGAGACGAAGCGAAGGGGAGGGAGCGACGGAGAGAAGCCACGAGCATGCCGCCGTCGTAAATGAAAAAAGCAAACAAACGTAAAATTTTATTTGTGCGCAATTTTCTATAAATTTTCATCGATTGCCATTGGGATATTGGCGACATTTGCGTTTGGCATTTTGCTGCGTCCTTCACACACATACACACACACTGACACTTCTTATAGCGCAGAAGGAGCTCCGTATGGCTGCTTCCTTTTGGCTTTGCCTTTGGGTCCATCCCTCCGTCCGTCGTGCCTCTGACCGTCGCTCCATCCGTCCTTTCGTCTATCCCTCCGTCTGCCATAACTTCGGCTGCACTTGGTATTACGCTCTGTTGTTGTTGTGGTTGTGACTCCTCCCCACCCCCACCCCCCATTCGAAATTGAAAACGCATGTGGGTCTGTGGGTGGGATTACTCGTATAGAGGTTTCCAATCAACAACGAATGAAGTTTCCATCATGGCAAATAAATTATGTTTTTCTCACTCACGGGTCCGGTGGAATGGAGCCTGGAAACGGCAGCTTCCCGCATCGGAAGCACCGGTAAGCAGCTCTAGCTGGCATCCAGCATCAAATTAATGTCTCAGCTTGCCACAAAATGGCCGACGTAGCGCGATTTATGATGCCCGAAGACAACTCTAAAGTGGCCCCCGCCACAGCCCGCTGGAGTACGCTGCGGTGTGACAATAAAACGGCTTCAAATTGCCATAAAAACGGGCAGCCAGCGGGCGGGGGGCCCGAGGGGGAAAACCGACAAAACCCAAAACCCAAAACCCAAATCGAAACTGGCCGCCAGCAAGTCAAGGACCACAAAGCAATGTTTCTTTTTGGCCATACACATAAACGTATAAAAGTGAAATAATAAATAAGCCCGTAAACCATCAAAGAAGGAACGACTTTCGGGGAACGGAACGGAACAGAAACCGTAAAGGGTTGCCGATCATAAACACACATAGTCAAGTCCGAACCATTGTCACTGTCACTGGCCGCACTGCCTTGCATTCAAGCCAAGTCAAGGCTTGCCTCCGGCTCCGCCAATCAATTGGGCCAGTGCGGAGTCGGAGTTGAATCATAATTTTTGCGGGGTGGGGGGGTGTAAATCCAAAAGTTGACAAACTAATTGGAAATTAAAAGGAACAACTGACACGAGGCATCTCTGACATATTATTAAATGAAAATTGCCAGAGTTTTCTTTGGATTTCACCATGTTGTGTTTGTTTCTTACTTTTCAGAAAGTAAATTGACACGTTTTCATTTCATTTCATTTTGTTGCTGGCTGAGGCTGGCTGACTGGCTGGTCGGAGTGTGGAGTGGAGTGAAGTTCTTTGAGCTCTGTCTGCACGGAAAACTTTCTTTAGCCCTAACAAGCCTATAAAGTTTCCTCCTTTCCGGCAGATTTTTCGGGACATAACTTTCTGCTTAAATTGAAAGGCTCAAACGCAAACCCAAACCCAATCCCAAGCCCAAAACCCTGCAAAAGTTGATCAAAAATTAAAGAGAACTTTCGGCAGGCAGTTGACTCTGCAGTCGCTGCAGAGTCGAGGCTCCAGGCTCCCGACTCCCGACTCCAAGGACATGCAGATAGACTGGCCCTGGGTAGAGGATGGCCAGGATGATGGCACACAAAGCGCATTAAATTTAATTAGCTCACATAAATTTCTGGTTCGAGGTCTGGCACTGCATCTGACTCTGACTCTGAGTCGGATTTGGATTCGGATTCGGATTCAGATCCGGGATTCTGTGCTCTCTGCTCTGCTCTGCTCTGCTCTGCGTTGTGTGTTCTGGTGTGGCTCCACTAGAGCTGACATTTTTAATGCCGGCGAAGCTGCTTGCAGCAGTGGCAGTGGCAAATGAAGTCTTTGCGTTTCTCTCACCCCATTGCTCCTCTGGCAGTCCAGGGCTTTCATGACTTATGCAAGTTTTGACGACAGGTGCACGCGTCTGTGACTCGGTGAGTGTATGTCTGTCTGTGTCTGTGTCAGTGTGTGTGTGTGTGTTTGTACGTGTATGTGTTCGTGTTAAATCAACTGTCGCTTCCTCTTGGAAAAGTTTGTCCTGACAGGACAGTCACTGAGAAGGCAGGGAGCCGGGACAAGAGCCAGTTGAATTCAAGTTATGATAGCTGCTGCATGCGTTTCAACGTTTTACTCAACAGCTAACTGCGCTGAAAATGTCCCTGGAGAAAATAAATCGAGGAAGCGTGACGACAAAAAGAAGAGAGTACGAGTGAATAGTAGTGAATGGCACAAACACTTGTACTTTTATCGCAATTATACAGAATTTTTCAAGATGCAAAGAGCGCCGAGTAAGGCATTTATCGAAGATTCTACGAGTGTTTTCTTTCAGTAATCCGAAAATGCTTCGCTTAATCCTGCAGGGATTCCTGCCACAATTTCCATGCAGCTTTGAAACAGAAGAATGCATAATTATTTCCCGTTTAATGAGGGACTTTAAGCCTGCAGTTCGATCGCATTTTGTATTTTGTTGTGCGTGCAACTGTTGCTAATTAAATTCTCTTTTTATATCGCAGATTATTAACGCAGCGGAAAATGGCGGAGCGGAGCGGAGCCGAATGCTGTTTCCTCCGCTATTTTGTTCTGTTATTGCGGCGGCCGCTGCTGCTGAGTATCATTTATGCCGTGCAATTAACGCCGTTAAAAATCAGTGAACGCTAATTAACTGCGGCATATATTTGTGTGTATTTTGCATGATTGACTCGGCCGTTATTTATGGCTGATTTTTCAACATTCGACTCTTTTTTCTGGCCGACTTGTTCTTGCGGTCGAATGGAGTTCAATCAGCGCCTTTGAACCGCCTTTGAAGGTATTTATTCAATTCAATTCAATTCCCCGTTCCCCCATTCCCTTTTCCCCTCGAAACAATTGGCTTCCGTTTTGTTCTGCCGAGCTCCAACAGGCTTTGAAATGCGGTTGAGGTTAAGGAAGTTCTGATACTGTCTGCCAGGCCATTGACAACTGCTGCTGCTGCTGCTGCTGCTGCTACTGCTACTGCTACTGTAACGTGCAACCTGCAACCTGCAACAGCTTTCGTGTCTTCTCACCGTTATTTGACTTAACTGACAGCGGAAATGGGGTTTCCCTTTCCGCGAGTCGAGATGGTGCTTCGGTTTCCCTGCCCCTTTGGCGCGTTCTGTTTACAAAATAAGCGAAAGCACTGCCTGCACTTAATTTATTTCCAACAAAAGGGTGAGGAAACTTTCACGCAAGTGCAACTCTTCTTTACGCACTCTCTCTTTCGGTCTTTCCGTCTTTCAGTCTTTCAGTCTGCCCGCGTCAGTCTGTGTCTTTTTCTTTTCGTCTCTTTTTGTTGCATCCTCACTTTACCACTTTACTTCTTTTCAACACATACGCGAATTCGAGCAGCTTACAGCGCGCATTTGGCGACCGCAAACACGAGAGCCGGAAGTTGGGGCAGCCACAAGGGACAACCAATGGATAGGGTCGGGTGGGTGGGTGGAGGTGCCAGATTCGTGTGTGTTATAGCAATGAAATGAAGACATTTGCATATCTGCAGCTTCATCAGAGTGTCAACCGTGGATAAATGATGCGACACTTGAAAAATATCACAGATTTCCGTAGAGCCTTCACCTGTTGTGGCTGCTGTGGATATGGAGGGCGACCCCTGATACATATCTCTGGGCCTAGGATGTAATCAAATCAAATGTGTCACCAGCACACGCACACACACACAGAGAGAGTCGAAGAATGCTGTTTTCAGGATATAATTTTGCATAGAAATCGCACGCAACAAATAATCAAATGCAAATATGTGCTCAAGAATCAATTTGAGTGCAATCAGCGGAAGGCAGAAGTGGGTGGGGCTACAAATAGAGGGATCTCTGGCTGGGAGTTCTAGGAAACTCCCCATAATCCTCCCACTATCAGACCCATTCATTATTACCAACAATATTTATTTGACCATCTTGTCATTGACTTCTGCTTGCCCATTGACTTTTTGTGGGGCACACACATACAATATGTACATATGTGGGGCAGGAATGCCAGAACCCACAACACACATAGCAGAGCCCGGAGCCCGGAGCCCAGAGCCCAGTGGGGCATCTCGAAATTAGCACCTAAAATGTCCTTAAGTGAATTGAATGAAACTGATTTATGGTCGCACTTAATGTAAATGTGTAGCCATGTGCCCAGAGCCGAGGCCACAGTCGGAATCAAAGTAGGGAATAGCAATCGGAGGCCCCTATGGTACTATCCATCCGCTCCATGTGTCTGTCTGTCTGTCTGTCTGTCTGTAGCCGCATCTATCTATCTATCTATCTATCTATCTAGTTAGTTGTTTGTTTATGCAGCACGCACATATGTAGTGTGTGTGTGTGTGTGTGTGTGTGTGGGAAGCGCGAGCAGGAGAAGGCCCTCTCCGGCGCTGTGCCTGCCGGCCTGCCCCGACATTTGCTTAAGCAGGCGTGTGAAAATTTACCATTAGCAATGCCATATATTCTCCAACCAGCTATGATATAACTTGTTGGCCAGTCTCTTCGACCGCATGTGCAGCAATGTATGTGTGTGTGTGTGTGTGTGATAATTGGTGTAAATGCCACAAAGCAGAATCAGAATCAGAGCCAAGCCATGCTCCAACTCGGACGCTCAATATGCAGCTACATAACTTATGGCACTGCTAGCCATTAATTTGGGCGTACGGAGCATTGCCAATCCAAAGGACAGCGCGCAGGGGGGTATGGTGGGCGGGTAGAGGGTGGCCGGTGGCCGGAAGGCGTTGCATAGCCACAGGCGCACGTGCGTGACCTGCTCTCTCACTTGTCCATTTGCGTTCAGTCCTCCTGCTCTTTTCACTGAGCCTCCCTGATACATACATATATCGTATCGTATTTTATTTTAATTTGTTCAACAAAAGGCAACAGGAAGGCGAAAGTTTGCTGCCATCTTCGTCATCATCACGATCGCTTCATTTGCCTCATTCAATCTGGCACACGTTCCCTTTTGGCCATATTGAGAGCGAGATGGCAAATCACAATGGCCTGCCGGCCAGGCCGAAACAATATGCAAACAATTTCCACCGTTACATGACCAAAATACACAAAATGTCCTGCTCCCGAGACGCACTTATGGTCACGTGCGATTATAAGTATACATACATATAAAAATATACATACATACATATGTACATATATGTACATGTATATGTATGTATGTAAAAATGGCCGATGACCAGACCCTAAAGTCCAGACAAGAAGAAGCACAAGAAAACAGCTTAAAAAAAACTGAGTAGGAAATGTTCCGGCAAAAAAAAAAAAGCCGAGCGAAAAGGGTCGCGCCATGGCAGTTTTCCAATATGCCAATAGATACACGCACAAATACAGTGAGCACTGCATTGAGCAGAAACAGAAACAACTGAACACCGAAACTTAATTCTGTAAATATGAGTCATATTTATGTCACTTTACTTGGAAGAATCCTTTGTGTTAGATGCATTGGGCCGGTCGTTGAATACAGAAAAAGTGCCCAGCAGTTGTGCATTTTAATTAGTCTGTTGTCTGCTGTCGGCCAAAAGTTTACCACTCTCTTCGGCTGGGACGGAAGGACGCTCTAAGCCCGTTTGTCCGTCTAACCTTTTTTTATTGGTCATGTCTCTGGAGTTGATCGAGGGTTTATTTTCGTTCCTTCTCGCCGGCCGGTCAAAAGTAACTCAGCAAGCAGCCAAGAAGTTGTCCGTCACGCTGATGATGGTCGTGTCACCAATAAGTGGCATGCGGCATGTGGCATGTGCGTCGTCGGAGTGTGTGCTGGGACTGTCTGGGACTGGGCCACGTGCGTCTGCGATTCCGATGGGTTGATTGATGATGGGAGCCATGGGAGATGGCCAAATAATGCCAAATCTATAAGTTGACAAGACAATTATTTTGTAGTTCGTGGCGTTTCCTTTCGGGCCAACCAAACAGGATGCGATACAATCAGTTTAAGCCAATTGAGACATTATCTATGCACACATGAACATATAGAGACCCTATAGAATCCCTATCCATATTCAAATTGGAGCTTAGCTTGAGGCTTACAACTTCTAAGGACTGTGTGTGGGTTTCTTACCACAGAAGCTGTAGCATTAAATATATACAAATTTATTCAAATTTACGAATTCTTTTCTCTTAATCATTGCTCTATTACCGCCATTGATAGTTGATAAAACGTAAAAATGTAGGTATAGAATTATTAAGATTCATTTTAAATATAATCCCTATTTTACCTCATTGGCATTCAAATGTACAATTTGAAATGAATATGCGCGCCAAAGGAACCTTTTTTCCACGTGTGGCAACTCCATTTTGCTTACACTTGGGAGTGTTACCCGGTTGGATAAAACACACACAAGCGTGGGATATCGTATATACAATATCGTAGCGCATGTTCTAAATATTCCTTATACAGTATACACAGTATACGACCACGTTTGTATAAGACTCGTGAGCGATTTTTATCGTATTTACAAACGTATAAGACGAGAGTATAAGCGACGTTCGTATAAGACTCCTGGGACAGTTTTATCGTATGTACGCAGGGCGCTACTACAAATGTAGAGGAGGCAAGTGGAACCTGAAATCTCAAAATTCGCAACATTCTCAGACGTTGCGAATATTGAACGAATGTTGCGAATTATGTAGATGCCAAGAAAATAAACCATATAGAACCCTAAGGTCCCCAAATTCGATGCATTGAGGTTCGGAAACAGGACGAAACATTTGTGAATTTGAGGATGTCAAATGTGAGTTTTACGTTACATAAATACCATTTTGGGGCATGTACGACGCCCCTCCCATGATCTCTTCCTGGGACCCATCCAGGTGGCAAGGATAGGACATTTATGGAAATGAATCCGTTGTCGAACTAGCGGGTTGGCAGAAGTCTCTCGATCCCGATAGGACATGCCACGCCCAGATCGGCCACTGTATAGCCGAGATGAAGCGAGTTTGAATTATAATTTTTATGTACAGTTATCTGGACAGACAGACACACAGACTGTCACAGAAATCAAGATAAACAGATGCACAGACTGACCCAAACATGTCCGAACATGTCCGAACATGTACTGGGCAACATTTTGCACATAAGAAAATAGTGAGACGAGGGGAGATTCAATTACGAATAGTTTTGGGTTTCCAGATTGTGCCGTAATAATAATATTTATGGGAATTGAGAATTGCTGATTCGAAAAAAAACAAACCCAAGAGCCACTGAACAGAATAGAGGGGACTTGTTTATTTATAAAGAAAACAACATTTAACAGCCTAGAAATACATAGATTGGAGATCCGAAAACTATTCGGTTAAATGTACATATGTATGTATGTTTGTATGTACATATGTAGGTACTATTGTAGGGGTATTACAGAAATAAAAGATAATTTCTGCTTGGACTTTATTTATATTCTCGATAAGGATAAACTGCCGAATCGATTTAGCTTCCCACGCACCTACTCATTCTCTCTCTCTCACTTTCACACACACACTCTTTCTCGGGCAATGTGCAGCCCCTCACGGAAAGAAGCGAAATAGCAAAACAGCAGGATTGGTGTGAGAAGTGAATTAGAAGGAGACAGATGTAGCGGAAAAATGGAAACATAAAATATAAAACATGATTGCCATTGGCTCCAAGACCTATTCTGGCTCTTACGTATAATTAGATTGCTCCGGATACAATCCGAAGGCGGAGGCGGATATTGTAGGGCCACTGTGGGAGTCGCTCTCAATCTAGGAAAGGATTTACTTTAAATCGATTAAGCTTATTATCCGCACGATTAACATCGCGCTACAAACTCAAATTGTAACGTTTTTTTTGTGATTTTCCGACTATAGCTATTAGTTTTTTATTTTCAAAATTTGTTCATTTTATTTTTGTACAAAATGTCTAAAATTCGAGCGAAAAATTAACGTTTCCGGCTGTAAGCATCTACCGTCTGCCGGTATTGCCATTTTGTAGGGTAAATACAGCTTGTTGGGCCTCCACTGGGATTACTTGACCAACTTGGAATGGCCTTTTTCCGTCTCACAGCCAGTGGTATTGTACTTGTCGACCTCGGCCAGGTAGACGGACCAGAAGTCCTTTGGGTCCACACTCTTCTCGGTGGTATCTCGCAGCTTGGGCACCCGGCCGGTCTTCAAGATCTTAGCACCACGACGACGTCCCACGCAGATGGGCGGCGGAGCTGGGGCGCCCACGGCCGCAGCGACAATGTATGGAGCGACTGCACTGCCCGAGGGTGCACTCTCCTGGGGGATGCTTGTTTCATGCATCTTTTCCTCTTGTATTTTCTTGAAAATATCCAAGAAAGATCCATCGTTGGCGAAGTAGGACATGCTCTTCGTCGACTTGGCTGGCGGAGAACCTTTCCCCTTCTCCTGCCACTCTCGTTGGCTGCTGTTTCTGTCGAACGGCTCGTCTGTGTCCAGCTTGTAATAGGCCCCCACAGCGGATTCAGTCTTTGGCTGTTCCTCCTCTGCGTCGCTCGTGTCATTTGCTTTGCCGTCTTCGCCGTCTTCAGTAACTGGCGACTCTGAACGACGACTCCGTTTGGTGCGGCTGGAGTAGTCACGGTCGTGATGGTGGTCACGCTCCTTGGATTCCTTTTTCGAATGGTAATCTGATCGGTCCGGGGACCTTTCGTAACGATCGTGAGAGCTGCTGCGGTAACGCTGCCGTTTGGGGCAGGAGCCGCGTCCACGCGTACACAGGGCCTGCTTTGCAAGCATTTCCTTATTCTGTTCAGAATGCGAAAAAGTGTGTACGTTTATCCACTTTGCCACTATCCACACTCTGTCTCGCTGTCTCTTCAAATACTTACGGATTGCAGTAGACGCGGTTCAAGTTTGCTGTTCTGGGAAGCAATTATTTGCTTCTCGGGAATGGTTTGTTTTCTTTGAACTTGTCAGAAGGACGTTTTTCACGAGGACTACTGTATTTGGCATTTTGGGTGTGGTGTGCCCAGGCAGGCCCCATAGCAAATCTGGTAGTTTCATAGCAGCCACCGTTGGTGATTCACAGCAGTCAGCTCACGGAGAAAAGCAGAATTGAACCACAAGCTCCTGGCGCACGGGAGTAAGTCGGAGTAATCCGTCGGTCATTCTCTTCCTCTCGGCTAGAAAGAGATACAAAGAGAAGCGTGAGAGTGGGACAAATGTAACGGAATAAAAATAGCAGCGGAAAAACAGATAAAATATTCGAGAACTCAAAAAAAATAGATCAATCGATGGAAAGGGGCTATCAAGCGATATCACAAGACAGTTAGAGAGAGAGAGAGAGAAAGAGAGAGTGAGTAAATATGAGACTTACCTGTATCGCCGACGAGTATATCCTGGCGGCAAATGTGGCAATGTGGACATTAGAAGTCGGCAAGTTCCTCCCACTCCCAAATAACACAAAATTAAAATGGTGCATCCCAAGTGCTAAAGAAGAACAAGGAGCACCGTCCATAGGAGCACCGGGGAACCCCGGGTATCGAGTATGTCACAACATTGCCGCTCCTTTAATGTCAAAAAGACAAAGTAATAGACTCAGTCAGTCGAAACACATTCACACATTTTCGTTTGTCCTGTCTGAACCAGACAAAACCAATTGCTGAACCAATTGCTGCTACATTGTGGTGCAACAACAGCGACAGAAACGACAAAACGGACTGCCAATACCTACCAAAACTCTGAAGCCACAAGCACAACATGGCGAATCTGGCAGCCTCACGGATCAAGCGTGAATTCAAGCAATATATGTGCAGCGAGGAGTTCGGGCCGTGTTCTATAAAAGTCGAACTTTTAAACGACAGCTGGACAAACCTGAGGGGCGAGATAGACGGCCCCCCCGATACACCATACGAGGGGGGGAAGTTTTTGCTGGAAATCAAAGTGCCCGATAGATATCCGTTTGAGCCGCCAAACATTCGTTTCTTGACACGCGTCTGGCACCCGAACATTTCGTCTGCGACTGGCGACGTTTGCGTACTCAAGGACAGCTGGGCAGCGGCGTTGACGGTGCACTCGGTGGTGATGTCCCTGCAGGCCCTGCTGGGCGCTGCCGAGCCGGATGATCCACAGGACGCCGTGGTGGCAGCCCAGTTCAAGGACCACTACGATCTGTTTGTGCTTACTGCCAAGCACTGGACCAACGCATACGCAGGCGGTCCTCACACCATTGCCGACTGCGATGCAAAAGTCCAACGTCTTCGGGCCATGGGCTACGACGAGCAGGATGCGCGCCACGTTCTCTCCAAAGAGAACTGGAACTTGAAAAACTCCACCAAGTGCCTGTCCCGTACGCTTGCTTGGTCCTCAATGGCCACGGCCATCGAAAATATTGCTACGGAAATAACATTTTAGATTAGCGACACGACACGAGATCTGATTTTAAATGTTCTAAATTCTTCAATTAACCATACACTCCCACTCCTTCCCCACTCGCACACAACATCTATGTCCTTTTTATATGCTGCAACTGAATTTTTTGGTTTTAAATTCGTTTCGAAATTGATCAGACTTTACGCCTCGACCTTTCATGATGAAATATAAAAGGCGTGACATAACTTCTCCTCTATGCTTCTCCCATCTTTTATAGCAAGAACTTTATAGAACTGAGAAAATCGAGACAATCGCAGAGAGATCCCCCCCTAGCCGCACTAATCGAAAAATCAATTCGTATAGCGATACCAAAAGACAGGGAGAACCGTGGCCCAAAGGAGGACCATTGAACCGAAAGTATATTTTCTGTACTTAAAAAGTTTGGCTCGAAACGAATCTTAGAGTTACCTGCAACATAAGCAGACTACTCTTGACACCAGAGATAGTATATTTGATACGCTCCTAATCGAAGTCTCCCACCAACCCATTATTTATGGGTATAATCTAGGCTTGATCTGAGCATGGAAATACTTTTTTGGGATTTTATTGGGATGCTATTCACAGACTGTAGGGAGTTTTCGACTCGTAGAAGCTTGACGTTCTTCGACTTCGGTTTTTCGGCGGTGGTACCCTATGCACCTTCGATGAGTTTTAAATTTTTAATGGTTTCCGGTCCCGCCCATCCAATTTCAATAATTATTTGTGCACAATGACCATAACAATACATATAGCAAATTGTGCCAGCCGAGCCATATAATTTGTGGCCACTAATTGAGACCCCAAAGACTGCGAATGCCATAAAAGTAAAGGCTTCGCTCTGGGCTCAATCAGTTTTGGAACTATCCTTTGAAATGCAGGACCTTCTGGATCAGGAACTGGATCGCTTGGACAAGCGGCCAAAGCAGGGTCTGTTCTGGGTGGAGCTCAGCGCCTATGCTCTTGGCATCAATATTGCTCCGCGGAAGCGCAGCTCCAAGCACTGCCGACTGTAAGTGGAAATGTACATTTTTCATTGGAAATTTCCAGACGATGTCCATGTTTCCTTCCTTGCGTGTAAAGGACGCTCACTGTGGTCTTGCTGGTCAATTTGAGCATCATCTACAGCCTTGTGGCGTTTATTAAGGCCAATTACCACGTCTCCTTTGAGACCTACGTTGAGGTTTGCTGGGCTATCACTTGATTGCTGATATCACTCCAACTAACCATTCTGAGTTTCCTCAAGGCTGTCCTGCTTACCTTCCAACTTAGTGTTGGCGTGGTCAAGATGTTACACTTTCAAAACAGCCTGGGAGCCTCAGTACAATTGGTCTATTCAACGGAGACAGGAGAGGTACTGAGATCCTTGGGTCTCTTCAATTTAGGTATGAATAACACAAAATCTGCAAGTGCAAAATCGTTCTCATGAAATTTGTCTTAGATTTGCCCCGAAAGCAGTATCTCCTTAGGGCTGTGAGCTCAATATTGCTCGAAAATTGGCTGATCATCGATCGCCAGGTGATGTTCTTCTTCAAAATTGTCACTATGCCGGTACTCTACTACGTACTGCGTCCATACTTTCAATACATCTTCGATTGCTACATTATTCGGGATGGATGTGCAATGACCCTGAGTAAGTGGTGACTGGGAAAGTCGTGGCCTTAATCCCATTTCTTTATAGCTTATCCTGCTATTGTGCCTTTTGTGAGGATTGGAGACTATGAATTTCCCCCCTGCGTGGTTCGTTTCTTTCTGTTGCAAAGTGGTCCTTTTTGGTGCTTTTTTGGTTAGTAGCTAAACTCCTAATACCAATCTAACACTAACCGGAGTGTCCCTGTCAGCTGTCTTTGGCTTCAATAGTCTCTTCGTGGTGCTCACCAGGTATGAGTCGGGTCTGATAAAGGTGCTACGATTCTTGGTGCAGAATTCCACGTCGGATAGCTTGGTGCCCAAGCACCTACGGGTGCGGTATCTTCAATGTTGCGTCCGACTCTTTTCTCGAATTTCGAAGTAAGTATCGAATTAAGCAACTATTTTTCTTTATTAAAAGTTCTTTGCAGTCATCACAACCAGATAGAAAACCTCTTCAAATACATTATCCTGGTGCAGTGTTCCGTCAGCAGTGTCCTCATTTGCATGCTACTATACAAGATTAGCACCGTTATGGTGGGTTACTCGATGTTTGTATGAGTTCATAGCCTCAATCAAATTAATGGTGGGTCTGGTTTGGTCGTTTAGGAAGTGGGTTTGGTATGGATGGGCATGATCATGGTGTACTTTGTGACAATAACTCTGGAGATCAGCTTGTACAACGTGAGCGCACAGAAAGTGCAGACCCAGAGCGAGCTGCTCTTCCACGACTGGTACAACTGTAGCTGGTACAACGAATCGAAGGATTTCAAGCTCCTGATCAAAATGATGATTCTCTTCTCCCGACGAACACTTGTCTTGAGCGTTGGCGGCTTCACTCAACCTTTCGCACAAGTTCCTAGTGCAGGTAATACTACTAATACTACTTCGAGTATTTGAAGAAATTTTAATTGAACCCCATTGCCATTCCCATTCCCGCAGGTCTTTCGGTTGAGTGGAAATTTCTTCTTGCTATTGCGGAATATGAGCAACAAATAAGTGGAGTTTGGTTTATACAAAATTACAACGTTGGAAAAGTTATATTTTGAAAGGAAATCTTTAGGCAACTTATACACAAGGATACATGTTGCAATTGGCACATAAAACGTAGATGACAAATATATTAATATTAATATACATATGTATAGTAAAAGTATACAGAATAGATTTCAGGCTGGAACAACGGCTGAGATAGAGATAGAGAAATGCGATTGGATTGGTTATCTGATTGGAGTACAAGTACAAGCAAGGCTTTCTTTCGTATTTTCGTGTTTTCATATTTTCATATTTTCGTATTTGTATTTTTGTATCTGTGCTTTTCTTTTCTTTAATATATAATACAGTCAGTCCATTCCATCCATGGCTGGCTTGAACGCGGTACGTGGTGAAAGCACAGCTGGCAGTTGTTTCTCGACAGTGGCATCATTCGATTGCATTATAGTATATGTATATGGCATGATGCGTTAAAGCTTAACGTGGGTTAGTTGATCTCTTTTGTGGAACCTTGTCTTGTCACTAAACAAAATATTTCGGCTAAGGCACTAAAATTACATAATTTCATGCAACGACTACGTTCTATCATTAATCTGATTTGTTCGTCTCGTTCGACTCTTCCTCGTTCTTAGGGTTAATTGAAGTAGTTGTTATTGGGAGTGGGAGTGGGTCTGGTTCTGGTTCCGGCTCCGGCGCCTCGTCTACGGCTCCAGGCGATTGCGGCTAAAGCACTTGTTGGGTAGTGCCTTCGATATTTGACCAATGTTATCGACCTCCTTCATGAGCTCCTTCAGCTCGGAGCCGTACTTGTCGATCAGATTCTTCTGTATGGTGCGCTGCTCCCGGTACTTCTCAATGCGTCCCGTGAGGTTCACGCGATTGATCTCGCCCTCGACAATAGTCAACCGATTCTCTGATGGATGAAGGGAAGATTGAATTAGCTACCCTGATGTTTGAGTGCAAGATGTGCATGCGGCTCGACTTACCCAGTTTATCCAAATCAGCTGTATTGATGTCCTTCAGGTTCTCCAGCTCATCCTTGATGGCCGTCAGCTCGGCGTTGGCCTTCTCGATCTGCTTCTGCGCCTCCTGTGTGTCGGCCTTGGCCTGGCCCACCTTTCGCTTGGCATCGTCCACGAGATTGTCGTCTTTGGTGGAGCTTTCTTCCAGCTTGAAGATGTCCATCTCGGTCAGCGTTACGCGATGGTCCAGCTGATCGGCCTCATCGCGCAAGTTCCTGGCAGCCACCTTTGTCTCGTTTGCCTTGCGGCGAATCAACTCTGCATCCTGTCGAGCAGAGGAAAATTAGACGGAACTTGGTCGGAAGGACAGAGATATCGCTTACCTTTGAGGCCTGCTCGGCATACTTCATCTGCGCCTCCTGGGCATTCTTCTTAGCCTCGTTGGCATTCTTGTTGGCTCCGTCTAAAGCCTCGGCCGCCTGACTGATCAGGCTCTCGGCGTTCTGTATCTCCTGCTCGATGTTTGGAACTGTTTGCAGTGCCTGGGCAGCACTCTCGGATGACCGCTGGACATCCGACTGGAACCCGGCCAGCGTATTGTAGGTGTTGTTCGCCTCCTTCAGTGTGTTGTCACCCTGCTCTACGGCCTTTGTGGCCTTGTTGTGGGCAGTTGTGGCGCGAGCCAGCAGCTCAATGTCATCCTGTTTCTGCTTGTCAGCTCTGCGGGGTGCGAAAGGACACTAATTAGTTGGACACTGTCTATTGTGTAGCATATAGTAATGGAACCTACCGCTCCAGCAGGACCTCAGCCAGTTGGCGTTCCTCTTCGAAGTCGGCAAAGACCTCGCCGTTGCTGTTCGACAGCTCGTTGATCTGCTTGAGGAGAAGATCGGCGCGCTCGTTGGCTGCCACGGCGTCCCGCTTCAGCTGGTTGATGTCAATGTTCGGCTGTGACTGCCTGTTCACGTCGTTGAGGAGGGTGAGGGCCGTGTCGTAGACCTCGTTGGCCTTGCGCAGTGCCTCCTTGGAGGTCTGAGCGACGGCGCCCAGCGACTGCTTCACCTGGTCCAGTTCGAGCCGAACTTCGGAGCGGGCTCCACACTAATCTTTTGCTGCAGATCGATGGCGTTCTTGGCCAAAGGTGGGCCTTTTCCACGGCATCCATGGCGTCTTTGGCGTTCTTCAGATCGAACTGCGCCTCCGACTCCAGTTTGTCGGCCAGGGCACGTGCCTCGCGTGAAATGTCCGATATCTGCTGCGATTGCTGGCCGAACTCCTCGGACTTGTCCTTGGCCTTGGCCAATGCCTGGGCACCCTCATCGTTGAGCAGATCGAGGGCCTGCTGCAGCTCCCTCTTTGCATTCTCGGTAATATCGTGAAGAATCGTGTAGTTCTTGCGGGCCTTGTCTATCTCCACGTTAGCATCCTCTTGCAGCTTGTCGGCGCTTTGCAGGTGCTCCCGTACGCTGTCCAGCCGCTTGTGGAGGTCGTCGATGACCTCTGCATAGGTCTGGCCGCCTTCGCCGACATTGTCGCTGGCGTCCTGGGAAAGCAGAGCCACCTTCTCCTGCACCGCCCGCAGCTTGGCCTCGAACTCCTCGTCATTGGTCACCGGCGTGCGGGCAATCTCGTCCAGGGTGGAGCTCAGATTTGCCAGCTTGGCGCGATGCAAATTGGCGGCATCCTGCACCAGGTTGTAGCAGTCCGGACAGTCGATGCAGCCACGATGGCGATCGTACTTGTTCTCCTTGCACCGGTCGCAGCGACGTCCCTCCACGTTGTCATTGCAAGGACACTGTCCGTTTTGGTCGCACTGGAAGCCCTTGGAGCCGCTCTCGTCACACTCGCACGGCTTGCAGCCCTCCGAGGAGAAGCCGTAGAAGTAGTTGGCGCACTGGTCGCATCGCAGACCCACCACGCCCGGCTTGCAGTGGCACTGGCCCGAGTACCGGTCGCAAGTGGAGTTGAAGCTGCCAGTGGGGTCGCACAGGCAGTTCTCGCACCCATTCCCGGAGCGTATGTTGAAGTATCCCGGCTGGCACTCGCCACAGTCGCGCCCGATGACGTTGGGCTTGCACTGGCACTGGCCCGTGACCTGGTCGCAGCGCGAAATGCTCTGCTCGTCCTGCTCGGTGCCGGCCTCGTAGCAGCTGCAGCGGTCGCACTTGCCGTGGGGCAGGGACAGTGGGTCGCCAAAGTGGCCGGGCAGGCACTGGTCGCAGTGCTCTCCGGCCGTGTTGTGGATGCACTTCAGGCACTCGCCCGTGGTGCGGTTGCAGTTGCCCACCGCATTGGGGTCCACGTTTCCGTTGCAGTCGCAACCCGTGCAGGTCTGTACGGTGCCCAGGAGGCCGGTGGGGTCGCCGAAGAAGCCGTCGCTGCACTGCTCGCAGCGGGATCCAAAGTAGCCCACGGGGCACTCCGTGCAGATGACCGTGTCGCCGTTGATCTGCAGACAGGCCCCATCGTTGGGACAGGGGCAGCGCTTGCAGTCGTAGGGGGTGCCGCCGAGGGCGATTCCGTAAAAGCCCTTGGCGCACTGGTCGCAGTTGTCGCCGAAGGTGTTGTGCTGGCAGATGCAGCGACCCGTCTCCGAGTCGCAGATGTCGGCGTGTCCGTGGCAGTCGCAGGGGATGCACGGCATGAAGGGTCCACCGCGGGCCGGGCTATGGCGGTAGCCGGGGGCGCAGGACTCGCAGAACTGGCCCAGGTAGCCCTCGGGGCAGGTGCACTGCTCGATCCAGGTGGCCGGTTGTCCGGCTGCTCCGCGATGAGCCGTGTGCAGCTCCACATCGTCGAGAATGGCCTCGCCCTGCACGGAGTAGGTGGCGCGAATCTTGATGGCCGTCAGATTGGAGAGGATGGAGAGGAAGCCCCTGGCCGACTGACTGGGCTGCCACTGGTAGTCGTGGTGCTCGTGCAGACGGAACGTGTAATCCTTTACGTTTTGGTCGGGAATGCCGTTGCCCTGGGCGAAGATGGGCAACGAGATTCTGCTGCCGGCACCCTCCAGGATCACGTCATTGGCACTGGTGCTCGGCCCCACCTGGCCCACCAGCTGAAGCTTGAACTTGAGGTCACGGTTGTAGGAGGCCCGCTGATCCCCCAGGAAGCGATCGGGCGCCTGGAAGTAGACGAACTCGTTGCCCTGGGCGGTGGTCCCGATGCTGCGGCTGTACTGGTTATACTTGATGTCCACCTCGCGGCGGTTCAGATCGATGGCCGTCCAGCGCTCCTTGAACTTGTTGAAGTTGGAGGCCACGGAGACGATCGAGTAGCCCGGTGCCGTCTGGCACTCGGAGGTGTGGCCGTAGCAGAAGCATGGCGTGCACCCAAAGCGATTGATCTTGTCCAGGTTGAAGAAGCCCGGCTTGCATCTAAGAGGAGGAGAGTGAACAGTAGTTTCGTTCAGATGGATTCGGTCATTGGGGGGGAGAGGATCTTACTCATTGCAGCGCCTGCCCTCAACATTCTCCTTGCAGAAGCAGATGCCACTCTCCGCATCGCAGGCTGGAGTGTTCTCATGGGAACCGCGACTGTCGCATCCACAGGGCTGGCAGCCATGGGGTCCGAACTGGTAGTAGTTGTTGTCGCACCGATCGCACTTGTCCCCCGTCACGCCAGGCTTGCACTGGCACTTGCCCTGGCTGTTGCACTGCAGCGAGCGGGATCCAACGGAGTCGCAGCCACAGTTGACACAGTACCCATCCTCGCGCATGTAAAAGTTCTCCTTGCAGCGTTCGCAGTTGGGTCCGTCACGATTCTCGCGGCAGTCCAAGCAGTGGCCGCCATGACCCGTCTGGTTGAAGAGGTGGGCATCAAAGAAGCACTTGTCCGCCAATCCATTGCAGTTGCAAGCTGTGGATTGAGAAACATAGGAGAAACATCAAGCATCAAAGAGGTTCTTCCTGTAGAGATTTCTGCCTGTATATACAGTTGATCAGATACCAATGGGCTGGCCCTGTCCCAATGAGATTGGTCTGGAGGCTGTAGTCACGGGACCAGGCCTGGCCTTGCACAGAGGACACGGACATCGCCAAGAGGAGGACCACAGACAACCAAAGCAGCAACATGACTGATTCGATTGATGGGTCGTCTTCTGCCTAATGGGATTTGCGGCTAACGGAAAAGTAGTTTGTCCTTATATAGAAACCCCAGCCGAGTGACAGTGGCCTGCGGCTATTGAAAGCCGGAGCTCCTATTTCAACAGTAACCCAACATAAGCTAGAGCCACTGTGCCAACCTGTTTGCTCTGTGTTTCCCCCTACACTGAGGAAAACGTGTCCCCTAGAAACGACTTTCGCTATCTAGTCGTGAGAATTGTGCACTTATGAATGATGTTCTACCTTTGAGAAGATCAAAAACTGATTCTACAGTGAAACTGAGAATACATTTTCCTCCGATTCTAACTTATAAATTCTTTCCAGTCTATTATCCCCATCCTACCTTTGCACTCGTTGACTTCCGTTGAGGTGGCCCTCTTCCACTTGACGTCATTGTACAGGGGCAGACAGCGGTCGCAGTCGGGTCCATCGGTGTTGTGGCGACACTCGCACACCAGCGTCCTCTCTCCATGCATTCCCGTGCTGGCGACGCACTTGCTGGCGTGTCCGTTACACTTGCATCTGGCGCCCACGGCGATATCGCTGATGGCATAGAAGTAGGACTTCAGCACCTGGGGATCGCCGAACAACTCGTCGCCGAAGGTGTTGAGGCGGTCCAGCGTGATGCGGATGTCGGTGGCCGTGACCCAGTCCTGCAGCTCCGCACTGCGCTCGAAATTGATGCCGCTGGGACGACCCTCGAGGGTGGAGAAGGCAATCTCGCCGTCGCGCAGCGGGGAAATGTCACTGTACTCGCTGGTGCAGAGTGCATGGGCCTCGCCCTCGCCCTTGCGGATGGCCCGGGAGTCGGGCAGGAAGTAGGTGTCCCGACAGGTGGCACTGTAGTACTGGTAGGGAATCCAGGCACCGTTCTCCGAAGTCCGCTTATAGATTGTGAAGGACTCGGGCCGGGGAGAGCGGAACAGAATTCGCACGTAGGTGATGTCATAGGATTTTCCTGAAATATTGCAGGGCACAAATGTTATCTGGATTGGCTGGATTGTCCACAATCATTGATCTACTCACTTAAATGGAGCGTCAGATTGACATAGTTGGGGTGCTGTATTCCCTCGAACATGGTCTCCGACTGCCACCAGGATGGATTCTGCGGATCGTGCAGATCCGTCAGAAATGAGGGATTGTGATCTTCGTATCTGAAAGGGAGCAAGACCCAATGAGTATCGGTTTCCATTTGCTTGGGCTGTTACACTAACCTGCAAAACTCGCAGTTCTTGTGATTGGGATTCTGTATGCAGAAGTGTGTGTCGCTCTGCTCTCCGCAGGTGTTGGTCGACTCGAATTGCAGTTGGTATGCGGCATTGATGAACTCGGGCAGGCATTTCTATTAAGGATGAACGAACAGATGATGACTCAATATTTACCATCTGAATGAACATTCTCTTAATTGCTCAATTAGTTTGTATCTCTCTTTTGAATTTGAATTTGACCCCCCAAAACGGAATGAATACATAAATACTCGAACCACTTCCAATTTCTTTCAATTGGCCTGTGGACAAACAATTATGGGGGGACGACTCTCTCCCCCACACTCGCTCTCTCCCGCACTTACCTGCGGTCTGCCATATGGATCGTAGCACTCCAGGGCCGGCATGAACGTGGTGGCGCGCAGCTCGTGCCCGGCAGAGTTAATGGGTGTGCGCTGGGCGCCGAACGCATCTGGGGTACAGCAGGAGAGTAAGACGCCGGCCAGCAGCAAGCGCGCCGCGGAGGAGCCACATAGGCTCCACCTGCTGCGCTTCATGGTGGGTGGTTTCGTTGGGTGGTTTGGCCTTTGGCTTAGTGTCTATAGGTGGGTGACCGAGTGAGTTGGGAAAACTATATCGAGTATCTGTATTCTGGGTGGGTTTCCTCTCAGGTTCGTCGTCTTTCCACGGCTCAATTCATAACTGGATCGCTGCTCTTACTGCTGGAGGTTGGTGAGCGACTTCCGTCATATGCTGGAAAATGCATTGGTACATCATGAGTATGAGTCAACAAATATCATCTAAGAAGAATCAATCCAATCCCCAAAATCTGGAAACATGTGTGCCACATATTGTGGGAGATAACATATACATATGTACACATATGTGTAGACGCAAACGCACAGAGGAAGACCATATTCCGGGACGGGTTTTTAATTAGTTCGTCGGTCAAATGGTTTGAAAAATAAACTTTGGCCGACCAGTTCACGCAATGAGCTCCGTGAGACGGAGCTCCGTGGCCGGCCTTCCAGTAGTACATTTGGGTAAACAGAAAACAAAAACCAAAAAGCTAAAAGCGAAACTGCAAATGAAAATTTCAAACAACTGCCAGCCGCAAACTGGGCGAGAGAGAGAGAGAGGTAGACATAAATAAACTGAAAAGATATGCGCTGAAAATGAAATGAGCTCCGAACAATTTCTGTACAGTATGTTTGCTTCCTATAATTTACATACAATGTACCAACCCAGTCCCCAGTCCCAGTCCCCAGTCCCTGGCTCTATTTGCGCTATTCGGGAACTTGAAATAATTATATCCGATGATTTCATTCACTCCGCCCAGCGGCACAGTTATTCACATGTGCTGTGCCATTTTATAATGGGCTTCCTCAAATGTTTTCTGCAGTCTGCAGTCTGTGGATGCATTCTTAATCCCCAGCAAGGCTAGATTCATTGAAGCTATGCTAAGATCCCAGATGCACTATCTTTATGTGTGGATTCAGTTAGGCGGTTAGTCGGAGGCACTAATTAGCAAATATTTGCCGCAAGTACTGGCTGGCGATGATATCACCCTTTCCAGAGCGGGGTCCTAGCAAGAGCCCCAGTAAAATGAGAGGAGAGCAGCAAAGATGTTTGCCTTTTGACAACAAGAAAATTCCAGTTCTCGTGGGTAAGATTCGGAATGTGAACCCCAGTGCAAGCTGATACCGCCAGCCCCAACGGAGTAGATCTCTGCACAGTGCCATTAAGCGTGTTCTATAATGAACTTAAGTTTCCTAAATTGAATTCTGGGAACTTCTCTCTACCACTTTCCGCTTTTGTCTCGTTTCTACTGTCGGATTCTATTGCAATTGCTATGATCAGCTAATTCGGTTAACAAACTAGGATCCGACCCAGAGATTCGAATACAACACACATTCCCACTGCAGAGGTTTGTTTGCACAAAACATTCTTGTTCTTATTCTTTTGAGATTCGTTTTTCTTTTATCAATGGTTCACAATTATTTTCCCCTGGAGGCGTAGCGAAGATTCAGATTCGTTGGTTTCTTATACGATTATAGTCGAAATGTGTATTATGTTTTGGCTTATCAGTCGTCACGGGTCACAAGAACGGCTTCGCTTCGAGTACGAATTGAGCACATGAAATCTTTCTGGGGTCTGGGGTCTGTGTTGTCAGGCTGGGGGCTCATGGAGTCTCCGATTTCGTTTTCGACTTCCAGCCTGAGAACCCTTTGCAGGCGGGCGAGTTCAGCTGAGGCCAACATACTAGCACACACACTGATATTACGAGTATGTACACACAATATGTGCGGTCTGATCTGTGCACCAACATATGTACATATATACGTATATAGCCCGAATGAACATCCGCTCCATTCAGATTTCATTTGCTGAGCGGGAGCGGCCGCCCAAGAGCTCTGTGTGTGGACGCGATACGCGCCTATGAACACGAGTTCCTTTCGCGATAAGAATTTGGGGCTACGAACTAGCCCGTTGCCGCGTAGTGTGATATCAGACTCTATATAAAGATGTCTTGGCTTTGGGAGCCACCGATCCAATCCGACCCGCTGCTCTGCCCTGCGCTGCGGCGTTTGAAACTGCGTTTTTGTTTGCACCTTTTCTTCTGTATCTTTATCGCAGTGTTTGTTTTTATCGACTGCTTCACTACACACTCACACGCACACGCACACACACACAGACGTAGCCAGCAGGTAGAGAAGAGGGAAAACAGAAAAGAAGAAAAAAAAACACTCCCGAACGCACTCAAGATACTTTTACGAACTCCGAACCGCGTTTCGTATCTCTCAGATGCACAGATGCAAGAGCGCAACAACTGGCGTTATTTTCGTTTATTTATCGGCTATTTTTGTGGTAGATACATTTTCTGTTTCTGTTTTCGGTGTTTCGGTGTTTTAGGTAGACCATAACACATGCTGCTGCTGCTGCTGTTGCTGCTGCAGCTTCTGCTGCATTTGCCCGACACTTTTGGGGGATTTCAGATCTCCAAAATATTCCTGACATTATTAATAGGACAATTGCTGCAGGGGTTATTTCCATTCGGGTTTCTTTCATTCAGATTTCAATGGAAGTGTGTACACTTTCCTGAATTTTTCGGACTTTTCTGCCTTTTCACTTTTCTGCTGACTGTTGTCGTCGGTCGCACTTGTATTATGTTGCTCCGTTTTCCCTACCACATTGTAAGCGTTTCATTCGTGTAATTGTATCAGCACATCGAAGGCAAGAACCTTTCGAGTAAACACTTTGTCATATGGCCACAGCCGCAGCCACAGCTAGAGCCACACACACATACCACACTCCACACACCACACACAAGATACTTTTTATCTAGAGGTTTTCTTTTCGCCTGGCTGGCGGCCCCTGTCCCTATCCCGCAACAGCAAGACAGTCAAAAAAAAAAAAATAAAGTGACCCAAGAAAACTTGAGACTCCTCTGCTCTGCTCCACACGACACTGCACCACACAACTACACCACATTTACAATGGAGTGGAGTGGGCTCCACATCCACATCCACAGAGCACCCGATCACCGACCACTTACTCGTCGCTCAGGAGAGACAGGCAACAACCGCAACGCTCAACGGATTTTCGAGGAATGCGACGATCGGCCGATCGCAACTCTCAGTCGAGTGAAACTCTGCGCAGAGCGGAGCGGCTCTCTTTGTATCTGTATCTGTGAGCGTGCTCAGAGCGGGCACAGATCTTGCTGGACTTGTCGTTTCTCTCTCTCTCTCTCCCTCTCTCTCTCTCTCGGAAGATTCACATGATCTTCAGTGTTAAGATACTCGCTTTATAATTGCTCTGCTCGTGGTTTTCGTTGGTGTTCATATTTCCTAAGCGAAATACCATTAAATCTGGTAAATATTTGAGCAGTGATTGTCTTATAAGAGTTCTCTAAATAGGTCTTCTTTGTGGCTCGATAATGGCCAGGAAGCTGTGCAGCGCCGGTCTCTGTTCTACTTTTTGCCTAGTTTTGTAGTTTTTGGAGTTAGCAGGTTATCGCTCGGGAAGCTGATAAGAAGGTTATTGTACGACAAACGTCCCCGCACTTTCGGTTTCATTGAAGAAATCATATTCTTTTCGAGCTGAGTTTCAAATGAAATTCAATTTCTGAATCAAATAATCTTTTGAATATATACATATGTATTTGTATACTGAAATAGCTGGCGAACTATTATTTATTAATAGATAATCCAAACGCTCCATTATTTATAATATAATGTGCTTCGATTTTTTGAGATCTGAGTGTACTTTTGTAGGCAAAAGTAGTTCCGTATAGCATTCTATCATAAAAGAACATTAATTAGACATAATAGTTTCCGTTGAGTTCGGTTTTTAAAACTCCACGTTGTAAAATGGAAAGGAGTTCAATTTAAATTTAAATTCAAATTCAAATAATTTTACCGCCAATTGGTTGAGACCGAATTCATGTGGGAGCTGCTAGCGCAGAAAAATGTTGTTGGTATGTTTTCTGTTATATGCATTGGCACACTTTACTACACTACTGTTATAGGTTAAAGGCTGTTTACACTTCCCTGCGTCACGCGCCTTTGCGTCTTGCTGTGAACGCGGTTCTTACAACCGGTACTCAAAGGGTTAAGAAGTACATATATTAGATATGTGGAATAAGTAAAAGAATATATATTCTTGATCACCATCAATAGTCGAGTCAATATAGCCAGACAAATTTTGAATATAGACTCTTGAAATAATATACTGTCACAAGTGTTCATAAAGCACACAGCACCCGACTAAAGCTAAAATTGTTATATGAACTGAGCAATTTTCCACTTAAGAATCGTATGCATTAAGATAAAGAAGAAGTTTTGTATCTTATTATTTTCGTTTATCATGAAATTGTTGAAAACACACATACATATCAGGACAAGATAGCCTGAGTCTGCTAGTGTCAAAACATTTTCTGCATCATTGCGTCTTTCCGATATCGATAGAAAACGCCCGGCAGTGTGAAAAGGTTTTTGTGACTTTCAGAGTTGAAATTATCGTGTCAGTTATCGATGCCAGTTCCAGACGTTTGCCAGCACTAAGCTTTGCGCGCCTAAGCGAAATTTCAAATATGAAACCGTTGCTCATTTTGCCACAGTCCTAATAAATATTCTCAAATGAAAAACAGAATAATCTCAATTTCGTGCAATATGTATAGATTTTATTTCAATTTTCATAAGGAATTAAACTATTTGATGAAAGTATTGTACGAGTATTGTATTTTTTGGTAGTCAGTTAAGAAGAACAAGATTCAAGCTAAATTGTGAGTAGAGATTAGGAAGAATACTAATTCCTTCGGTTTAGAAGACAATCTGGCGTTCAAGGCACTTGAAGGACGAGCAAATCAACTATTTATCCTGCTCTTCGTCGTCCTCAATGTTGATCTTAATAATGTTGACCGTGGGGCCTGGCGGTTCACTGTCACGCGGCTCAGGCAGCCCATTCTCCGGCGGCACCGCCTCCACAATGCACTCGTCGCTGCCGGTGGTGCTGATGGTGATTGTGGGTATGTTGTCGGACCAAATGGAGCTCTGCGAGTCCTGCCTCATGGTGCGACGTCGCTGGGAGGCGCTTCGGTTCGGGAATGTGATGGGTCCGGGCAAATCCAGTTCCTCCAAGTCATCCATTGTGGCCAATGTGGCCGTCGGGGTGGCTCTAGAGGCGGCAGCCGCTGGCGGGGGCTTGGGTGGCCGCGAATGTGGACGACCAGACGATGAGGATGTGCTGCTGCCAAAATGCAGAGGTGCACTGGGCGTTGGTGATTCCGGTTCCGGTGTGGGCGGCATCTCGAGGGCAGTGGCGCTGGAGTTGCTCGACAATACTGATGGTGGTGGGGGCGGTGTGTAGGCCAAATATGTGGGCGTGGTAGGACCAGGAGACTCATCTGAGCCCTGCTCCACATCCTCCTTCTTGAGGTTGACTGCCTCGCGTACGAGGGCGAGAAGGGAGCCAATCTTCTTGCGTCCCTGTCGCGAGAGGACCGACAACTGGCGCTGATGATGGCCCTGACTGGGCGTGGGTGAGGGCAGGTTCGGCTGCTGCTGCTGCTCCTCTCCGCCGGCCACCTCGCTGCTTAGGTGATCCGACGCGGGCACATCTGAGAGCCCACCCGCCTTGCTCTTCTCCACGCTCCTCTCATCGAACTTGAACACTTCAGGCTCTGGCTTAGCAACCGCATTATTTGACTTGATTTTGTGCTTGCGAAACTTGAACTTTCCCAGGCCAATAGCCTCGAGTCCTCCGCCACCTCCAGCTCCGCTTTCCTTGGGCGATGGCAAGGGTTTATCTTCGACATCCTGCGGCGGCTTCTTTTCGTCAACTATGTGGAATTTGCTCTTGGCCAGCGGAGGCGTTTCGGGTGTCGACTCCTCTGCCGCCTGCTCGACTCGCTCTGCCGTGGGTGTCTGCGGCTCTGGTGTGGTGGGCTTCGACTCGTCCTCTCCTTGCTCCTTGTGGCGACGCAACAAACTGGCGCGGCGCTCGCTGACAATCCTTGAATTTGTATCCGGATCATGTTCATTGTCCTTGGGCGACTCGTAGGGTGGCGGCTGCTTGTGCCTGGGCTCCTTTTTCTCTTTCATGCTGCCCCTATCCCTTCGCTCGTGTTTCTCGACTTTGAAACGGCTTTTGGGATGGGGCTCCTTCACGGGAAAGTTGCCACCAACTCCCCCACCCGCCCCCGAACTGCCACTGGCCACTCCTCCGCCATTAGCAGCCACAATGGAGCTGGCCCGGGCCCGCTCCTGCTTGGCAATCTGCACAATGTCTACCAGCGAGGGCTTCCGAGTGCGACGAATCTGCTGCAGTCGCGACAGGCCGAACCGCTTGTCCTTGGCCTCCTCATCGTGGGGCAGGGAGTCCTGGTGCTCAGTATCCGTATCATCGTCGTCGCGACGCACAAAGGAGTCCTCGTCCGAGGTGGCCGAGCCCTTGCGCAGGGCCTTCTTCATGATGCGTGAGATGAGCTCTATAGGGGCGAGGGGAGGGGGAGAGAGTCGGAACAAATGATTTGCAAGCTGAGATTGGATACATTTCTTCTTGGGCTTACCCTTCCTGGCCTGATTCTTGTACTCCTCCGTGTCGAAGTCGGGCTGCTGGGTGGGGGTGACTGGCGAGGAGGCTTCGAGCACCTTTCGCCAGCGATTTGTCAACGTTGTGGCAGTTGGTTCCGCCTGCTTGACCTCGGGCACCTTGAAGATCTTCTTGCGCTCCTCCTCGCGCTCCTTCTGCAGCTGCGTCCGCAGGTCCTGGTTGGCCTCACGCAGGGCGCCCGTCAGCGACACCAGATAGTAGATGATCAGGATGAGTAGGAGCAGCAGGGGAATCACAGTGCTCGATGACGTCAGGTAGTCCAGGGGCTCATGGAGTTGTCTGAAATGGAATGAAATACCCAATGACTGTTTTCGTTCTTTGGTTTGCTGGAGATTCCTCGTCCTCTTAGTCCTCTTACTGGGGCAGGGCATTGCGGGTGGTGTTTGTAATGAACTCGGCAATCCGGTTGTACTCCGAGAAGGGTCCACAGTGCCAAGAGGGGCGCAGCCAGACGATGGCGTATCCCACGGGCAGCACACAAAGGAACAACATGGTCAGCAGCAGCGACAGGTAGAAGTTGTTTGACTTGGAGGCCCTGCAAGAGATGATGGGATTAGCAGGCATTCCATTAACCCAATTCCGGCATCCAATGGGGGACAGACACTCACTTGAAAACGACCTCGTGGGGCACGTTGCAGGTGAGGACTATCCACGACCTGAAGTACATCATAATCATCAGCTTGACCAGGTTGATGAGCACAAGGCCCGGCGAGAAGAATATGCCCATCCACACTTGGCCCTGGTTATTAATCAACGTCAGGATGTTCTCGGCTATCTTGAAGTCCCCGTACTGCCCCACAAAACAACGAACAAAGCCTCGCATTAGTCATAGTCGCACTTGCACCAGATCCAGTGATGGAGCCAGCCAAAGTCTCGGACACTCCCGGGTACTCACCTGTGGAAAAGTCTTCTCCATGTCCCAGCACCAGTTTTGATTGACGTAGCGCACAAACAAAGCACGCAGGAAGTCGATACAGAGTGGGGCCACAATGGACATTAGCTTTTGGATGAGAAGAAGGTGGGCTTAATAACCATTTTGTAATGTAGCTCCAGCTCCAGCTCCTGCTCCAGCCGGATTTCGGACTCGAGCCACTTTCAAGCTAACACACGTAACCTGTCCCCGTCCTTGTCCCTGTAACGTCCCTCTCGTCCCTATGTCTTGTGTCTTGTAGTTTATGGCTGATTTCCCTAGTCTAGTCAAACTATCCCACAGATGCCCATACATACTGTGGTCGCTGTTCATGCACGACCAAATGCCCCACGTTCGAGTCGAAAATCAAACGGAACCAGGCTCAAGTAGGAGTAGTAGGAGGCATCCCAGAGACCAGAGACCGGAGACCACACACAAAGAGCGCACTCAATTTCCCTCAGCGAGCCTTTTTGTTATGCGTAAAGCATAGATGCGTTTAAGCCCCCGCCCGTAACTTGTTTAATTTATGTGCTTAAATCGTTTAATAGAGATTATGTACGCCATGTCGGGTGCATAATCAAATTGGGTACCAGACCCATTTTGTTTATTTTTTTTGGTGCTGGTGTGGCTCAGCCTTGACCCAGGCCGGCAGTTTACACGAATGTCGGACAAATGTTAAGTACGAAATAAAAGGGAAAGTAATCCCTGGATTGAGATCTCTTTGGGTTCCCAAACTGCCAATGCCCGCCTAGTTCTATTACGCTTGCTGCTCACATTTGCTCTCTCTGATAGCACTGACTGGATAACATCGATATCGGGGCATGGGCATGGGCATCGATGGCAGGGCGGCAACCTTGAAAACTTTAGCAATTCCAGGGAATTTGTTTACGATTAGACTTAAAGTTCAGCGAACAGCAGGAGCAAGAGCAGGAGCAGAAGCAAGCACTCCCAATGGGATGCCAATCGACACTCGAGACTCGACGTGGCAAATGGGCAAATAAGACTTGGCGTTCGAGGGCTAAAGTTCACAATCATGCTTATGGCTTATGTAAATTTTCGATTTCGGATTGCACAGGGGGATTCGCAAGCGTAAGTGTGCCCTCCCCCCTCCCCAGCTCCTTCCACTTCCACTTCCTGCTCTGCCCGAATGCCAGATGCGTTTTATATCAATGGAAAGACTCACGAGAGCGATTATTATGATAAAATACTTTTCGTTTGTGCTTCCTTTTCTTCCTTTTAAATATTTCCCTCTTCAGGATTTGCTCTTTCCCCGATGGTTGGCCTTTTTTAAGTCAAGTCGATTTTGGGATCCTAGACGAGCGCAAAAATTTGATTTTTCTACTCGTGCACCCTCGTATGCCATGCCATGCCCTGCCCTGCCCCAAGAAGAGACCGGAGAGAGAACGGAAAACAAATTTTGCGTTAAATTTTCCGGATAATTTAGCTAAACGGGATTTCACGCTCAAAACGCTCAAGAGTTGCCAACAGAATGGCTGAAATTCCCTTCTGGTCTTGGTGTTAGTCTTGGTGTGGCCGCCTCACCACCACCCCACCCCCCTGTGTACACAGATACTCCGCTTTGGGTTCAATCATATTTTGGGCTAAATAGATTTTGATACAGAAGCAGTTGGTTGGCTCGCTTCCGAGAGTCCGGAGCCCGGAGTAGAGACGGGAAATTGATAGCTGCTTCTGGTGATAAATTCACTTTTAAACTGTGGCATCTTTAGGATTGCTCAGCAGCTGTTTCCCTCTTGTACACTCACCCCATCGAAGACGATGACCTTTGATAGCTCTTGGCCCAGGGACGTCTCCCAGCACATGGTTGTCAAATTGGTCTGGATTTGCTTAATCGCCATCTTCACCTCCCGCAAGCGCTTCATCTTCCGCTCCAGGGGAGTCAGCTTGACTGTGGATAGATGCTTGCTGTCGCTGCTCGGGGTGGTGCTGTCCAGGCCATCGGTAGTGCTGCCACCGAATATGTCGTCCTCTGGCCCCTTGGGACACACGGTTATAACACAGAGCTCTAGGTACTCGCTGTCCTCGTCGTAATAGACGGTGCTCCCAATCTCCGCCGCATTCCCGTATCCTATATAGTACGGGGTCTTTCCATATCGATCCGTGAAGGAATAGTCATCCTCAGTGGTGCTGCTGCCGCCGCTGCTGGTGCTGCTTTCTGGGCTGGTGGAGTCGGTGCCAAACTCCGTGCTGGATGTTGCGTAATCCTCGGTGGTTGAGGTACTTTCTACGGTTGTTGTCCTAAGCCATCCTCGTGGCCTTCTGGTGCTCGTACTTCTGCTGGTAGTGGTAGTGGGGGTGGCCGTAGTTGTGGTGGTTTTCTTCCGATTAAGTCTCAACTGATTTATGAGGTTGTTCCACTCCTCTTCGGTGAGTATCCTCTTGGTGGGTCTGGTGCTGGCGCTGGTCCTTGTAGTGGGAGGTCTATAGGGTGGCCTATAAACGGGCCAACGGCTCTGTGGCGTATTCGCAGACTCTGTGGTGGAGCCCGCTTGTCTCCCAGTGACACTGGATTCATTTCGATGTCGTCTACTATACTTGCTGGTTCGCCATATAGGGGTGTCGCCCAAAGCTCTTTTCGTTCGGTTCTGAGCCTTTTCCTCGTCATCATCCAATTGGGCCAGGACCTGAGCTAGGGGATCATCGGACTGTTGGGTGGTATCCCCGTCCTCCGTGTCCTCGTAGTCATCCTCCGAAACGGGCGGATCTTCCGAGTAATCTGTGTAGCTGGAGAAGCTGTCGTTGTCCGAAGCCACAGTGGAGGCTGATGCCAGCGGCTCATCGCTGCCATAGTCGTAGACATCTTCGTCGTCGTGGTCGGTGGTGTAGAAGAATTCTTCCCCTTCCTTTTTCTTGGGTGCTTCCGTGGTGGTGGTGGTTGTAGAAGTGGAAGTGGTGTTTTGCCTTAAAGTTGTTGTCTTTGCGGTCGTGGTTGTTGTGGGAGTCGTGGGTGCTTTCGTTGTTGTAGATTCTTCAGTGGTGCTTGTTGAAGGCGAAACAGTGGTCAAACGTGTCGTTGTACTGGGCTCTGTGGTCAGTGTTGTAGCTTCCGTGGTTAACGTTGTCCAAGGCGTTGAAGTTGTTGGAATTGTAGTCGGTTCCGTGGTCCGGGTCGTGGGCAATGTCGTTGGCAAAGTCGTAGTGGGCAAAGTAGTGGGCAAGGTAGTGGGCAAGGTAGTGGGCAAGGTAGTGGGCAAAGTAGTGGGCAAAGTAGTGGGCAAAGTAGTGGGTAATGTGGTTGGTGGCAGCACGGTAGGTGTTGTCAGGTTAAGCAGCATCAATGTGGTGGCCAAGTTCTTTGCACTGATTATGGTTCGTATGGGTTTTGAGCATTTGAAAGTCATGTTATAGCACTTGATCCGCTGCACAGCGGTGGAGATCAGGGCGGCGGCAGCTGTCGTCAAGAACAGGCCGTCGGTGGTGCTGCCCCCGTCCTCGCCCCAAGCAGCAGTGGATGTGGATTCGTCGAACAGGCCCTCCGATGTACTGTCGCTGTAGAGCGACGTGGTGGGCGTCATGGCGCGCAAGGCCTCGATGGAGCTTAAAAGATTCTGCAGCTCCATGGTGTTCGTCTCGTTCTGCTGCTTCAGCAGCTGCAGCGGCCTCTCCTTGCTGTTGATCTTGTAGATGAAGGAGAACATCAGGGAGTACAGATTCAGCATGTTGAGTATCATAATTCTGCAGGAAATACACAGACGATGAGATGCCCGCTGGGAGAGAGAGGATGCTGCCTTTATTTTCGTACCTTGCCAACTGCAATCTTAGCTGCTGTCTGGGATGCCAGTTCTCAAACAGACCCAGAGCCTCGAATATCATGGGCAGAAAGAAGGAGAGCAGCGTCATGGTCACGTTCACAGCATTCCTGCTCAGCCAGTTGTCGTGTTTGGCCAAATCCTCAGAGCTGCAAAGGCAAAGCAAAGTCAAAGCCAAAGCCAAAGCCCGAGACAAAGCCAAAGCCATAGCCAGGAATAAATGGCAGTCTGTGTGGAAGATATGCTCTTCTTTGTTCACTTACTGATTAACAAGCAGCACCACCGTGGCACCAGACAGACCCAGGAGACCCATTACCAATATATTGACCAGTATTCTTTGGAGGATTACCCGCCAGCTGAAAAGGCATTTCCCCACTGATTATGGCACGCGATAAGCTTACACTTGGCTGCGACTCACTTGCGATTATCCTTCTTCTTTTCGGCCTCCTCCAGCAGGGCTTCCTTAAAGCCGACAACCACGGATGCAATGCGATTATGCGCCGTCTCCGCGTGTCCTGTGGGAGTTGCAAGAGTTGCAAAAGTTACTGTAACGGCAGCTCAGCTGTGTGGCCGGCCACTTACCAATCATAAAGTCCCAGCCGGTGAAGAGCTTCCACGAGAAGACGCACTCATCATCCTTCGAGGAAAGTTTCGAGTTGCGAGAGTTCTCTGCCATTCTGTTGAGAAATCAGGGAAAAAGTTTCAGCTTTCAGCTGCTCCTCCGGCTTATCCCGCTCTTACAAGCCATAATTTGTGCTCAAATCCTGACAATGCCCAACCCCATTCCAATCCCAATTCCAGTTATCCTAATGCAGCATAAACATACGTATAATTCACGCACTCTGAGCACGTGCCACGACAAGTGGCAAGGTCAGGGCTGGGCTGGGCTGGGCTGAGCCCTCTCACTGTTGACATTGCTACTTTGTTCAATTACGAAATCAGCATAATGCCGACAAAGCCATTAAAGCGAGCAGCCCAATGGTCCAGGCCAATGGCATTCGCCTGGCCTGGCCTGGTAAAAATGGCGTTTTGCCGATTCGTTTCCGTTTCCGCCCTACAGAGCACAGCCCGCCCCCTGCACGTGTCTGAGTCCCTGTGCGTGCGTAACTCATAATGGTCAATTCTTTTATGCCTTCTGCTCCGTCCTCCTTGTGGAGGGCGCAAAAGTTTCGTGAGCCAGACACGCCCGTGCCAAGATTTGTATTATTTAATCAGCGCTTCAGTTTTGTTTAATTAATTAACGAGCAGTCTGACATTTAGTTTGCTTCTTGCGGCTTCGATGACCAGAGATTTAATGAAGTGCCTCTTCTGCTCGGACACTCCAGCCCCAGGGTCCCTGACCCCTACCGACCCCATAGCCCTAGCCATACTCACTTTCTCAGCGTGGCCACAAAGCTGTAGATGTAAACCAAGACGGCGGTCAGGAAATAGGCTAGGGGAAGTTTATATCCGGATACGCTAATGCCGGAAGTGCTCGAGTAGTAACTGCGGAGAGATAGAGACATAGAAAGAGAAAAACGGAGAAAAACAGGCAGCAGCAGAGGAAGCAGAGAAGATGAGCAGGGTAATTATCGGCTGGCTGGCTGGCTGGCTGGCTCTGAGCAAAACTTACCCATAAAACATAGGTGAGTATTTCAGGAATCCCTCAAATTCCCAAAATGTGAAGAGATTGCCAGCCACATTTCGTTCCGCGTCAGTCATGCGCTTCCTTGGGTCCGTTTCCCCATGCTTCGTGGCAAAGTACTGGTCGAGAAGAGACACAACGAACACATGAATGAATGCACAAATGGGGGCTCTCACGGAGACTACGGTTATGGCTACGGCTACGGCTACCCACCTCCGGTCCGATGACAAAGGCCACCAGCGGAATGGCTATCATAATGTTGACCCACATAAGCCAGCGCAGGAATGTAAAGTAGGAGGCGACGCCGGAGCCGAAGTGGGATTCGATTTCCTTGATGCGCAGCTCCCAGGGTATGAGGACGGTAAGGAAGCTGGTCGTCTCCCGCTTCCAGTGTCGCCAGCGCTACAGGAGACAGGAGACAGGACGGAGATAGAGGGGAAGCACATGAGTTACGGGCATGGAGTCTCCAAGGAGTTGCATCGCAAGTTCGTATTTTAATTGGTTTTCAAGTGAATGCCAGCCACCGAACCGAGCATAAATCTGTGAATTATGCGACTGGGGATTTATTGAATGTCCGTCCGTCCTGGCAGCCAGTCCGGAAAGTGGCCCATAAATTGTGTAAACATAAATATTTTTGCTCCCCACCAAGGGGGTTGGGCACATTCTGCACTCTGCTGTCTGCTGCCTGCTGCCTGCAGTCTGCATTTTGTATTCGGCAGGCGTTTCCAGCTCTGAAAATTTGCTGCTGAGGAGAAGATTGGGATAAGGGGAAAATCACTTACTGCCGCCATTAAAATTTTAAACCTCGCCCACAAGTCTCGGGTGCTGCGTGACATGGCGAAGCGCTCCTGAAGCGCGCCCTCGTGGCGTGCCACATATGTTTTGGCCTGTCAACACATGCACGGGGGGCCGGTGGGGGGTGCAGATCCAAGTCCAAACATCATTAAAAATGCCAGGGCGAAGCCACAAGACGGGGAATGGAATGGATAAAAACGTGAACAAAGATAAGGAGGAGGTGGTGTGAATGAAATCGAAAAGTTTGCTGTGAGGATTTGATGAGTCGAGTGTTCGAAGGGAAGAGAACGAGGAGGAGGAGGAGGAGGTCGTAACATTTTCAACGACCTGACAAGCAGCGTGAAAACGAACGCGCCCAGTTTCGAGGTCCTCCCACTCTCACTCCAACTCTCTCCCGTTTTCCCACTCTGCCACACTCTTTCCACATTTCCAGTCCACAATCTACACCCACCTGCCGCACCAGCTTGAGCTTCTTGCGGATGGGCCATGGCTGTAACTTCACCGACTGTATAACCTCCTTGTGTAGGCGTATGTTCTCAAAGATTTGCTCTTGCGTGGACTCCTGATTGGTGCCCTCCTCTGTGAAGTAAACCAAAGCAAAGCAAACACACACATGTTACACATTACACATACGCCGAGTGGGCTCCTCGCTCGTGACCGTCTAAATGGCCGCACGTAGCCTGGGAAATTACAGAAAAAAGGCCCCCAGACGTTGATTAGCCGCCACTGGAGGACGCCCATCTCCATCTCCATCTCCACTGCAGCTGCTCGTTAACTAAGCGAAATCTTTTCCCCACAATTGCGGGAGTGCCTTGCCTGAACTTGTCGTATAGACACTGGAGCGCCGCCGCTCCACACTATCCAGCACGTGATCCATTGGACTAGATGCTCGTCGCGAATTGCGGCTGCCACGTTTTCCCCGATAGCCGCGTACACTGGCACGTCTCTGCATTATTGCCGATACGGATATTGAGTAGTCCTCCTCATCGTCAACATCGCCAGTGCCGCCATCTTCATAGAGCTGTGGGGGCGGAGGATGAGGCTGGACGACAAAGTGGGGCTCGAGGTGGCTGCTCTCGGCGTCGCTGCTCTGGTTCTGTGATTGGAAATCTGTGCAGGAATAGGTTTGGTAAAGAGAAAAAGATGCTGAGAAGCTGTCCAAAGATGCTGTGGTGTGGTGTGGTGTGTGGTGTGAAAAAGTTATCTCCTCCTACCGTTCAGCTCATACGACCTATTGTCCTCCTGCGATGCGGCTCTGCATTTTTAATTAATTAATAATGGATGGCATGGGACTTCCTTCTGGCTGCGCTCTCTACTCACCTCTTTCCCCTCTGTCCTCTGTAGAATTCCCTCTTCTCATCGGCGCTGCTCTGCATTTGCCAGCCCCCTTTATTCAAGTCGCATGGCGGGGCCCAGGTCACAGATAATTGATGTGGCGAGGTGACACCAGAGTTGTTCTGGGAATTTGAGTTTTAGTTTTAGTTTAGTTGAAACTTACTAATTATCTTAATCACACTTGTCACATTTAATACTCGTTAGTCACAGAGAATTTTCTTCAGAATTGCTTATTATTTAATTGCACTTTAAGGATTAACTTAGTTGTAACTGAGTTTCCACAAGCACCGCTTTGATGTGCTGTGTGTGTGCTGGAAAGTCTTAATCTCAGGATGAAGGAAAACTATTTAATTCCCAGTCGCTAGTTTTTAGTTTGTAGTTTGTAGTTTTTAGTTTTAAGTTCGTCCTTCGCCGTAGCGCGTCGGAGGAGCCTTATGCGCAGACTGAACGGCTTAGCCCGCTTACCAGGCCAGCAAGGCGCAAAAGACCATCATCCAAAAGGACAACGACTAACACAAATACCTATACCCCCGCCTCCACGCCCCCACGCTTGCTCACACACAGACACTAGCGAATGCTGAATTTTTTCTAATAATGAATGAATATGAATGAAGAACAGACAGAGAGTCGAGTCGAGTCAAGTCGAGTCGAGTCGAGTAGAGTCCTGGCCCACAACACAGTCTAACACCAATGACCAACCCATGGCCAACTTATCAAAGCCAAAACGTGCCCAAAACACACACAGCCAAATGAACGCTGTGTAACGTAAAGGAATTTACATAGACAGGCACCAGGACATTGCGGTAGGGATCGAGAGGAAGCACGGACACGTACAAACACACACACACACACACAGACACAGACACGTACGGGCCAGTATCTGACTTCCTCGCCCAGTTGGAACGAAGACGAATGAGTGTAAAAATCGCCAGCGGCATGTGATAACAACGCCGTGTCCGGGCGTAACCAGCCAGGACTTCGAATGTCCATTTAGATGGTGGCCAGGCCAGGTCCGAGTGTTACAAGGATTGTGTCTAACGTTTTGTGTGTGTGTATGTGTGTGCGCGCTGGTTTCTATGAATATGTGTGTGGGTTGATATTGAGTCACGTTGTATTCTTGGCTTCTTCTGGTTCTGTCCAGTCCAGTCCTGTCCTGTCCTGTCCTCTATTGCCTCTCCTTTCCCATCACGGCCTGGTCATGTAAATGAAAATCAAACATGCAAGGGTTGATAAAGAAAATCGCGAATTCTAACACAAAACACACAAATACATGTACAAACATATACACACACATATATTTATATATATGGGATTTTCCAGTCCTTGCTTTGTGTCATGGGAGCGCCCACTATTGAAATATGTTTTGGCGCTTTCCGTTGTGTTTTGTGTTTCGCTTTTGCTTTCCTTTCCTTTCTCTGATTTCACTTTCGTTCCCTTTTAATTAAATGAAGTTTTTGCTGAGGCTTTAATTAACATCAAATTTATCTGTGCGTGCTTCCCCCACTCCACACTCCCTATTCCCAGAACCTCCCCCCCCCTGGCGAACCTGAATGCCCGCGCACGTGTAGCATAATGCCAGCCGCCAATGGGTTCATTACCCGACGTCCATGAGTCTATGTCGTTGTCTGTGAGTCCTAGAGAGTGATTCTGTGACAGGAGCAGGTGCAGGTGAACTTGAAAAGTGCTACACGCTCACGCTCACGCTGACCCAAATGCCACGCCTCATCGGATAGGAGATGGGGGATGGGGGATGGCGGAGTCCCCTATCCGTAGGCCTAAGTGGCTTTCCATGTTCGATTGCAGTTTTGGCTGGTCCGCCATAAATCTTGGGCCCTAACTTGGCCCACCACGCCCTGGATCCAAATATGGGTCAGCCATACACAAAATATACACATATATTTAAGCAGAACTGAATGAAAAATAATCCTACGATGATGCAACATCAGTTGATGCGGCACGCGTGGGTGTCGCTCGTTTCGCTCTTTCTGTCGCGTCTAACCTTCCCTGGAGTCTTCCTGCATTTCGGATGGGGCTCCTTCTTCACGGTACGATCGAGCTTGGAGCTGTTGCTATCCGAAGTGCTGGCCGCATGCAGGCGCATCTCCTTGCCGGAGCTGTCGGAGCTCTCCTGGCTCTTGGAACGCTTACAGATGCCAGGCATGGGCATTGTGGGCAAGTCGTCGTCGTCCTTCAGACAGCTCTCGTTGACGTCCAGATTGTTTTTCATAATCTGACGGTTAAACTTTGCCTTGACCGAGCTTTTCATGTGGTATTTGGTCAGCTTGCCGTGAGGACAGTTCTCCATGATCCAGTGACGCACCTTGCGACAGCCCACATAGACGCTCGGGGTGCCGTGCTTTAGGTCCATCAGATAGCCATGCGGGTGCAGCCGGCCGAAGCCCAAGTCGAAGACGTTTAGCGGCAGATCAGGCGGATTGGGTCCATCTTTGGTCTGAAATTTGGATGGACCCACAGCGGTCAGCGGGGCTCTCGTCTCCGGGAAGAAGCGACGATCCTCCGCAGTGCAGTACTTCCAGGGGTGGAAACTAAAGCTGCCATCCTTCAGCGTAGCAAAGTCCACTTTCAACTGATCGTCAAAGATCATTTCATTGATCTTCATTAACTTGCCGTCCTTGTGGGTCACCTCGAAGTTAACACCGAGCGGCGCCGGCAGCTGGATGGAGCCGCGTCCGTGAAAGCAATTGTTCCGAAAATAGCCCACGTACCGTGACCCGTCTGGATACATGTAGGTGCCGTAGTCCTGCATTCCCAGCTCGTTTATTTCGCCAAAGAATTTTGTTCCAGTTGGGAAATTGCCGGTGCGCTCGCCAGTCATCGACGCCTTCCCCTGGGGCGCCGAAATACGATTGCTTGTGTCGAGTTTGTCCATTAAATAAGACCAAATTTTAAAACTAATACTTTTTGAATATAATCTGAGACTGTAACTGTAACTGTATGATAATTGTTATTGTGGAGTACTTGAATATGTCCACCAGACATACTTGTGTTCGGATCACTTCTATGTAAGGTAGTTGCTTCGTAGTTTCGCCTACTCCATGCAAAGTCATTAGCAAGCTCAAGCCCCAGCTGCCAGCTGACAGCTCCCAGCTCCCAAGATAAGACAGTATGGGATTATGGAGTTATGGCTAATGCGCAAAACACTTCTCTTACGAAACTTTTGGTAATTACATTCTGACCATATATAAGCAGACACCCCCCACATTGAGCAGAATCAAAGCGTAGCGGAAACATGCTGTTGGTAGTAGTTCTTTTGGCCTTGACTGTGGCTGCAGCTGCTGGTGCGGGGAGTCCCGAACCAGACGAAGTCATCACCAACGGGAATCCGGCGTACGATGGACAGGCCCCCTATGTGGTGGGCATGGCCTTCCATCTGAGCAACCAGTGGTGCAGTGGCACCATCATTGGCGACACCTGGATCCTGACTGCGCGCGCCTGTCTGACAGGCAGCACCGGAGTAACCATTTACTTCGGAGCGACACGGCGTAGCCAGGCTCTTTTGGCCATGTATGTGGGAAGCGCCCAGTACGTTCAGGACAACGAACACCTAGCCCTGGTTAGCGTCCCTCGGGTGAGCTTCAGCAACAGGATCAGAAAGGTCACTCTGCCAGGACTGCGGGAACAATCGAATCAGTACGAAAACAGGTGGGCCACCACCTGCGGCTGGGGCAGCACCGCATCCGCACAGACGCAGCCCGACTGGTTGCAGTGCGTCGACTTGCAGATCATGTCCAACACCGAGTGCATCCCCTTCTACGGCCTGGCCACCATCACGGACCGCATCCTGTGCACCCGCACCGTCAACGGCAAGTCCATCTGCTTTGGCGACGCCGGCAGTCCCCTGGTCACGAACCAGGGATCCACTTTGGTGGGCCTCTCGCTGTTCTTGTCCACGCAGGGCTGTACCCAGGGACTGCCAGCAGGCTTCTCTCGGATCACCAGCCAGTTGAACTGGATCCGCCAGCACACTGGAATATACTATTAAATTTGAACTAAAATTGAATATTCAAATAAAATCTTTATATGTAGTTTTGCGATTTACAATTCAAAGCGAGAACGCGACAATTCCAAGTAGCTCGTCCGGCGCACCATATTGGATTGCACCACGTTCAGGCTGTTCGTGGTCGTGTCCTTGTTCACCATCGCATTGGCCGTGTCGTAGGTCTGCTTGATGTCCAGCTGGATGGGCTTTGAGGCAAAGCTATCGGCACTGCAGCTGGATGCTCTGAGCCCTGAGTCCAGGCGCTCTTCACCCGAGCTGCTGATCCACAGACGGGGCTTCGCTAGTGTGGTCGTGGTCTCGCTCCCATCTCTGAGATGGGCTTGCAAGTCTCTCCGCTCGTAGGCACGGAGACATTGTTTCGTGGCTTTGGAGTCCGGATGATGGTTGCAATCAAATGCTTCCGATGAAAGGTCTGTCATTGACTTGGGCTTTTCCGTCTCCTTGCACAGATTGTGGTAGTAGCGCTTGCGATTCAGCCTGATTTCGGGCGCATAGATGATCGTCTTGGAGAAATTGGAAAGCTCCGTCTGCAGGTTGTTGGCGATGATCTGGCGACAGAAGTACGGTATTGGCTCGCGGATCTGGTCAGCGCGAGCGTGACGGCAGTGGCGCAAGATCCAGCTCTTCTCCCTCGGACAGCCAACGTAGATGCTGTTGGAGAAGGGCTGCGGACGATCCGTCAGCCAGCCGGTCTTCGCATTGTAGAAGCCCTCCTCCACATCGTAGCAGTGATTGGGCACGATGCGCGACTTCAGACTGCTCGTCACATATGCGGTCGGACCCACGGGCGGCTGAGCGTACCGCTTCTCGGCCTGGTACCGTCGGTCCTTGGGCGTCAAATAGTCCCACTTTGAGGCGTCAAAGTCGGTGCCATTAACCCGACCAGTAAACTGGCCCTGGACACGGAGTCCATCGGCGAAGCACATGTCCTCGATGCTCACCAGCTTGCCCTGGTTAAACACACCCTTGATGGTGAAGCGATAGGGCTGCGCCAGGCGCAGCTGGCCGAACCCATGGAACTTGCCGTGATGGAAGCGGCCGCGGTACTCACTCCCGTCCGGATAGTGGTAGGTGCCATAGCCATCCATCATGTGCACCTCCTTGTTCCAGGCTCCTTCGTAGCTGCTGCGGGTGATGAAGTGCATCAGCGGCGTCACAACGCCAACACTCGACATTGCAATGTGTGGACACAGAAATGTCCTCTGCTCTGGTGCTTCAAATGCGCTTTTCTCTGCTCACTCTGCTCACTCTGTGCGGGTATGTGATTATGTGATTGTGTGCTCGTGTACGGGGAATCAACAGTATATGAACTTGAAACGGAAACTAACAAAACACCTGACCCACTCGGCATGGCCTGCCTTGTTGAGATTATCCATCAGCTTTATGACTAAATAAATGTTTGGACTCGACTCGACCTGACCCGGTGCCGGGGCTGGGGTTGGGGTTGGGTGTGGCCGCGTCCGCCACATTTCCGTCAGCGTTCAGCTTTTGTCGCATGTCTGACCTAATGAATCTATGCGGCATACTCTTGCGGCACAAAGTGGGCTTAACAGGTTCGGTGGAAAGCTAAGTATGAGTATGTGATCTACCCATCCAGTTATACAACCTTATTTTTGTTTATGATATAGGAGCAAACTCAATCCTTCTTCTACAGCAATTGCAGCACACACACATTTGAGGGTGTATAACAATATGTGTGTCTGGCTAGAAAAGAGCAAGAGCATTCCATGTTCGTTGTGGCTTCTTCTCGTTGTTCACTTCACACCCGCTGCATAGCTGGGGGCACACATAAAAAATGATTTTAACCGCCACCTTGGGTCGACCTGCTGCATTGCTTGACCAGAGCCATCCACCGTTTAAGTGCGATTGGCGTTTATGGCTATTGGCATTTGCTGCCATTGCTGCCACTGCTGTAGGTGCTCTGCTCTGCTCTGCTCTTAGCCATTTGCCATGGTTACTGGTTACTGGTTACTGGTTACTGCTGCTGCACATGTCGTTGGCCTGGCCAAATCGTAAGCACTCCCTAGCGGGCAGTAAATCATGCTCACTTACCTCACTGTTGGCGCCAGTGGCGATGTTGCTGCCACTGCCGCTGCCGCTGCTGCCCACGCAGCGGAAATCGACAGAACCACCTGATGAGCGTCGCGGCTTGCCGATATCCAGGCGCAGGATTCCGGGCTTGGGTCGCCGTGGGGCTGCGGCCGGTGGGCTCTGCATGGAGTCGGTCGTTGCCACTGGTGTGTCTCCTGCTCCTGCTCCTGCTGTGGCAGTGGCTGTCGCAGTGGCTGTGGCTGTGGATGGCTGCGGCACCACATTCTCGGTGCCCTCGTTCTGCATGACCAACTACTAAACCAGGAAGGCGAGAGTACCCACAGAATGCGCGATTCACCGCGCACACAACCGCCGTGCAGCGCCAACGCGAACAGACTATATCCTGGCATGGCCTCCTGGCCTCCTGTACAGCTCGTGGAAGCAACAATTACCCGCGCAGCCAACGGGCACTGAAATAAAATGTGAATTAAACGCGCCACCCACGCGATAAGTGTCAATGGATGTGTTGAACCCCGTATTCGCATACCCGTGTGCCCCACGGATGTGTGGTGTGGTGTGGTGTGGTATGGTGTGTGGTGTGGTGTGGTGTAGTGTAGTGTGTCTGCCCCAATAAGGATGACGCTGGACAGCACAGGACACGCGGCACTTTCAACTGTTTCTTGTTGCTGTCACAGCGCACAGCTCACATGCTCGTCCCCGTGTTGGGTGACACAAAAGCCAACTTCCTGCTTTCAGGGTCGCCGTAGCCTACCTTTGTGTAATTATGTCTGCCGCAGCCCCAAAAAGTGTCAACAGCGTTGGCCCCAAAAAAAATATCGCATGTCGCATTCACCATGTGAAAATTTCCATTTTTCATTTTCACTTTTCATTTTCATGTCGCTGTTGCTGTTGCTCTTTTTGTTAGTATCTTTGTATCTTCCATTAGTGCGTTGCGTTGGCCCATGTCCTTAATTATGAGGGCACGAAGCATGAAGCGCTGCCATCACTTTGTTTTCTAATTTGAATACCCTGTACTGGAAGCCGCCTGGGTAGTTGGGTACTCGCACGATCCATTCCCCTCTTGTAAGTCCCCATTCCAACTCGAATTCCAATTCAAATTTAAACGTTTACTTAACATTCGAATTCTCGTAGACATACTGTCAAGATATACCTGCATATATCTTGAGCTCATTGGGTATATTTCAGTCGATTTTATGCTACCCATTTGCAGAACCCTCCCATTTTCATTTTCACCGGAATGCGTTCCAGTCCCCAGTCCCAAGTACCAGCCAAGCCCACCTGCGGTGCCGTGTTCGCATATCCGTGTCCGTGTCCTGCCTGCCCCGTGCTGATATGCAATGCTTTTTCTATTACATGCAAAGCGCGTTAAATTAATTGAACTGTAAAGTGTCAGCAGAAGCAGCAGCAGCAGCGCCACCAGCAGGGCCACCAGTGGGCTGGGATAACCAGAAGACGAGCAACTCAGCATGTCGCATTTAATTTTTATTATTCTCGCTTTATTCTATGGCGCTGAACCAGATCCACTAAATAATAATTTAACTTGGGTGGTTGGTTATGCTAAGTGGCTTATAAAATAAACTTTTCTATTTTGTCGCAAAATGTTATTTGTTTAATATCTAGATGTAAGTGTTTTTGTGTTGGTTTTTGTTGTTTTTGCTTTGTGATGCGTGTGATACGTGTGTGAGTATGTGTTTTTTGTATTTTTTTCCTGGCCTGGATTATGCTTAGTACAAATTTCAGTTTCAGTCTCAAAAATTGTTTGCATAAATTAACTAAAACCATTTTACGTACGTACGTATGTGTGTATATTATTTGTATATTTCCTGGATCTATAAAAGTCGTACCTAAATGGGAAATGTGATCAAATTCGCTTTTGGACGATAAAAGCAAGGCATCCAAATAATGCAATAAAACCCTACCTACCCCGTCGCAATTTGATGATGATGGAAGTTGTGCTGGATGCTGGAGCCTCTGGGGATGGCTCCAGTCAAATTTCAATTGCATCATTTGGTTCGTTCCCAGTATTTCACAGATACAAATGCCTATCTAAATATTCTTCTAATCCTCTTTCTCATCTGCTCATCTGCTTATCTACGAGTATGTACTTATCCCATAACTTATCAGAGCTCTCAAGTACAATCTGCATTTGGCTCGTGCATTGTACACCCTCTTTGAAGCTAGCTAACTATCTACGAGTCCTATCTACTAGTACTTCTCTAACCCAACCCTGTTTTTTATAGCTAAGGAATCCCCATAAATTTCGAGTGAATCGCTTATACGCCACGTATGCCGCACACGCCACACCAGCGGACATGGATTTATGGAATAGCCCGCTGTATAGCTGCATAGCAAAAAAGGGGACTGCGAAGCGCAAAATGGAATCGATTTATGCATAAGAACGTTGATGCTGGCAAAATTTATAAATAAGAAACAAACATTTGATCTTTGTTGTCCTTGCTGCAGGAGCTGTGTTTGCTTAGCTTAATAACCAGTTTTTCTCTTAGCCGAAAAGTTGGTCAAGTTAAGCAGTAGTCGATGTAGTCGATGCTGCGCTTTTGGCTACTCCCTCTTCCTGTGTGTTGTACGTGGCGTATGATTAATGTGCGTGGCTTGTTCGCTTAATGAATTGGCCACAAGAGTACGTGTGAACATGAGTGTGTGTGTGTGTGTGTGTGTGTGTGTGTGTGTGTGTGTGTGTGTGTGTGTGTGTGTGTGTGTGTGTGTGTGTGTCTGTGTGATGTGTGATGTGTTGCCAAATACTTTGTTGTTGTTAATACTTAAATACACATTGAGCTCGAGTCGTCTGCCCGCTAATTGACTTATGTCTACTCGTATGCCTGTTGCTTTGGGCCTCCTCATTGGTCCTTGGTCCTTGGTCTTGGTCCGCCTCCTGCCCGTGCCCGTGTACATGGCATCTCGATGAGCATGTCGTTCGTTCTGTTTCGTTTTCAGTTAATTTGGTCATTTAGTCTATTGATTTTCATATGAACTAAGTGGGCCATGGCTTAGGCTCGGAATATTTATCATACCTACACTTAGGGCTATGCAAAAAAAAAAACTCACTTAACAGCTAATAAACGCACACATTACGGCAGTACGAGGAGCAGCCGCTTGGGCTCGGTCTAGGGCTAGGGCGTCTGGCCCTCAGAATGTTGTCACTTTGCCCAAACGCATGCCGAGCAATTTACGGCGCTTTTTGGCGCTCAACTTTGTCCAAATGGTGCTGCTGCCCTCCACGAGCAGGAACTCGTCGCATAAATCATCGGTTTCCTTGGCGATGCCGCCGTAGAAATGATCCTCCTGATACTTCTCGGAGCGGGAGTCGCCGGAAACGAAGCCGCTCTCGGGCCGTGACAGGGAGGCGGTGTGCCACGGCAGCTGCTGGAACCATCGTGCCACTTTGGCCGTCGAGGAGAGCTGTGAAAATGAGTGGGTGAGTGGGTGGGTGGTGGTGGTGGGTAAAGTCAGTGTGTAAATTTATGCAAATGAGTTATGTGCGCAAATTGCTGCCCCGCAGCAAATCCAGCGGGAGAAAAAGAGAAGAGACGAAGAGAGGGGACGAACAACAAGGCGAACAGGGAAAGTGAAAAATTGCGACACTTGTTTTTGCTGCTGCTTGTTTCTTGGGCCGCACTGAGCCGGACTGAGGACGGGCATCGTTTTTCATTCATCAAGGGGAAATTTATGCACTGCGTAATGCGCGTAAAGCAGAGCGCACAGAGCTCTGCTCTGCTGTCGGTGTGTGCTGCCGGTCGGTTCTTGCTGGAAAACTCATTAGGAAATTGGCCAGCCAACCCAGCGTTAACTTTCAATTATTAACAATAATACATACTCTCCTCGGACTGGTAGTGCAAGAACTCTCTGGCCAGTATGTTTATACATAATTATGTGACTTTTATTATTATATGCGATGTTTGTGCTGCTTCTGTTTCGACTACTCTTCGGTTTTCCAATGAACAAATAACATTTTAGTAGCCTGGGCAACTAATTTATGCTCAGAGTATTGGCATTTCAAATTATTATTATTATTATTATTGCACTTTCCATTTGCATCATTTCGTAGGGGAAAGCCTATGCGAGGGGGCCGCATAAAGGGAATTAAAGTACAACAGTTAAAAAAACATTATTCAACTAAGTATTAAGAATATATAATAGATTCAATAGCTTAGGGGGTAGAGGGTGTATAGGTAGATTTCATTTTAGGAAGAGAAAATACTTTCAAACGTTTACTTTTCCAAGTTCTTCATTGCTGATATGCCATGGGGGATTTGGTATAGATTATGCTTCGTAAATACTTTCACTGACTAGAAATTAGAGAGTTATTATTTGACAAAAAAAAAACACAGAGACTTTGGCACACTTTGATCTCTTCTCTTAACAACGATAATCGGTAACCGGTAACATAATCGATAATCACTAGACTAACTTTGAGCTGCTGTGCAAATAGTTTGCTTCAAATGATCTTTGGCACACTGGGACCACACCTGCTCCTAAAATGCAAACTAAAGTTACAGTTTTCTTCTAAATTAATACTGTTTCACTCATTCACTCGCTCCTTCCACTCACTGGCACCCACTGGCACTCGCACCCACGCTCACACCACTCAAACTCACATCACTCACAATCGATTTCACACTCTTCACTTCACACTAATCTGTGTCTAACTCAGGTCCTGGTCCGGGTAGAATCTCCAGCCCCTCATTTGGTCGTGTGCCTGGCCCAGGCGGTCCTCTGCACTTGGCTCATCATCTGGCTCCGATTGGGCACCTTCTCGCTGGTGCTGCGCGTGATGAAGCTGGGCGTGGCCGACAGCTTCCGCTGGTGTCCCGCCTCGTCTGTCACCCGAAGCTGCACCGTATTGAAGCGTGTGTCCCTGCCGCTGTTGTTGCCGTTTCCATTGCCGTTTCCGTTGCCGTTTCCATTGCTCTGGCAACTTCCCGGACTGATGTTGTTATTGCTGCTGCGTAGACGCGGAGACGAGGGAGAGTCCAGCGTGGAGGAGCTGCGGCTGGTGTCGCGCGTGCTGGTGGATCCCCCACAGGCCAGACCGGCCAGGTTTCCGTTCGAGACGGCCGCCTTCAGCTGCTCCTCGAGGCTGTTCAGGTTCTGCTCGATGCTGAGGCGCAGGTCCTCGTTCAGGGAGGAGCTGCCCGCAAACGAGTTCCGGTTCAAGGTGCCCAGCTGCGAGGGAGTCAAGGTGCCCGTTGCCGCCGGCGAAGTGAGAAAATTGAATCCCCCCGCTGCCACATTATTGTTGGGCGTGGCCGGAGCACAGGACAACGGATTCGCATAGAAGAAGGAGTTGTGCGGCGAGGCCGAAGGCGTCTGCTGGGTCGGGGCTGGATTTGCATTCAGATTGAGGGCCTGCAGCCGATTGAGCAGCTCCTGGTTGACCTGAAACAGATCCTTGGACAGGGCGTCCTGCTGTTGCTGTTGCTGCTGCTGCTGCAGCTGGTTGCTTATGCTCTGCAGCTGGCTCATGGAGGGATACGGACTGCTGCCACTGGCCGGGGAGGTGTGGCAGGAGTCAGCTGCGGCTGCGGCTGTTGCTGCTGCGGCGTTGGTGGCGACTGCTGTTGCTGCTGCTGCTGTTGCAGATTCTGAAGATGCTGGCTCTGCTGATTGAGCCCGCTCAGCTGGTGGCTGAGGGAAGTGAGCTGCTGGTTGATGTTGCCCAGGCTGTTGATCTGCTGATTGATGGTCGCCAGGTTGTTGTTGTTGCTGGTGGCCTGGAGCAGCAGCTGCAGCTGCGATTGCTGTGGTGGGTGAAAGGTCACAGACAATGGAATTAAGTACGGGGCACCTGCCTGACAACGACAACGAGAACAACGAACAACGAACAAACAAACAGCTAGAACTATAAACAGTCGTGCAAAAAAACAGCAAATGGCAGCCAAGTAAATCAAAATCATGCAAAAAGGGATTCTCTGGGTCGGGATATGCTCGGATTTCAGCGCAAATTTACGATCGCATAACTCAAAAGCTTAAGGTAACATAAATTTCGGGGTCGAGTCTCACCTGGGGGGCCAGCCCAATGTTGGCCGTGGTGAGGCCAGCGCTCTGCTGCTCGTTGTATGCCCCCAGCGAGGCCAGGTGCTCCAAGAGCTCCCGATTCTGCTGGAGCAGCTGCTGGGTGCGCGCCTGTGGAAGAGATGTACTCCAGTCAGTACTCCAGTACTCAAGGGCTCATCTCTGAAATGGCTACTCACCTGCGCCTCGATGCGCGCATTCGTCTCCGAGATGAGCTGCTCTCGCACTAGCATCAGTTGTCCCAGAGCCTGACGGGTCTGCAGGGCCTGTGCCTCCAGCTGATCCTTCAGCTGTGTGATCTCAGTGCGCGGCGATGCAGGGGAGCCGGGCAACTTGTCGTCCACATCGCACTGCAATCGAACCAATATGATATGAAATATGGAAAGCCTTGACACCCTCCCAGGTCGAGCCAACAGAAAGACAACAACAATTTGTTTACTCTTTCCGGGTGGGTTTTGTGTGTTTGGATAAACAAATTGGAAATATGAATTTGTACAAAAGATTTTATTTCGATTTCCATCAGCATAAAGCTGGAGATTGCGGCTCATAAAAATTTGCCAATCAGCGATGGCATTTTAATTGCTTTGGTCAGGATATGGTAATGGCCAATACGATTCAGATTCAGATACGGATTCGGATGCGGATTGGTTATTATTGGCAGGCCATTCCACAGAGCATTATGTGATTATGATGGGGGTGATGGGGGTGGTGATAGGGGATGGGGGATAGGGGATGGGGGTTACTCACCAGCAGGCTGGTCGATTTGCGTAGACTCGACTGCGATGGCATCAGCTCCAAGTGGTTCGGGCGCTGCGGCTGCGTGTGGTTCAGATCGGGCGTTATGGCCAAGTGCTCTAAAAATAAAAATGAAAACCAGAAATGGTTTGGCGAATTGAGTGAGTGAACAACTGGAGCGTGTTCGAGTGCACGCGGCGGCCTCGTCGACGCCCTCCAATTTGTCAAGGTCATTGGACACCCACCCACCACCCATCACCCACCCCCACATGGTGCCCGGCACACACCTGGTGGTCCCTCTGGCTGCCTCTTTCGCGCTTAATTTCCCATTAATTACAGCATTCTAGAGTTCAATATCTGTTTGGATTATGTTCTGTGCGTTCAATAAATAATGAAACAATTATCTAGAGTCTAGAGTCTAGACACTCGCGGCAATCATCTGCGAAGATTGATAATAATGATGATCAGGATGGGGTTTGAAAGGGGGGCTGAGGGGCTGCGGGGCTGAGGCTGGGTCGAACGAAGTCCACTGCAAAAAGTGTTCTGTTTCTGTTTATTTGCAGCCATTTCAATTTGATTTGTTGGCAAATATTTCAGCAATTTCAGCCACGAACTCTACGTACGCCTGCCTTTACTGGCTGTAAAACCCGGGGAGAGCCTGTCGGAATCTCATACATATATGTACATATATCACTATACTATATGGCCAGTCGAGTCGAGTCGAGTATTTTTAGATTCCGTTTGGGTTTCGCACCTTGGGCACGTGTTAATTGCCGCCGAATGGCTCCAAGTGCTGTAAAAATCCTTCACAGCATGTAAATTAATTTTGCATTTCTCATTGTTCTGTGGCCGAACATTTTTGGCATCTAATTGATCGAATTTGGCCACCCTTCCCTTGAACAAGGATTTGGATTTGGCCTCGACACACACATCTTTCTTTGGCTAAAATTAGAACATTTTTACAACCCAAATGACCCATTTCGCGGCAACAGAGCAGCAGATATCATCCTCAATTAGAGAACAGCTCAAAGAGGCTCGCAGAAACAGCTGCAGAGCAATCAAGCAATGGCCGAGTGACAGGGAACAACAATTAGTAATCTAAATGTTCACATTTTACTTATACTCGTAGTCCGAATAGACCAAATTCATATAATACTGGCCAATTCCCTGGCCAAAGTCAATATGGAAGGCATTGCGAAGGAGAGAGATATTGCACATACGAACTGTTGTCGCTTCTGTGGCCTGCCAAAAGCAATAAATGGTTGTGTTTTTATTGTTTCCTATACTAGGGATCTGCAGGTTATATCTAGTGTAGTTCTGCCCAGATTCTAGAATGTATATAGCATACATTTAGGTGGCCCGCAGTCTTGGGACATTCAACTCTGTCCCTCACGGATGCTAATCCAACCAGAGAGAGAGATCTGCCAGACATATCTATAGACGGACAAAAAGCTGACATAATTCATTATTTCGGTGTCGAGTCGCCTCCGACCCCCCGACATTACAGGGGGAGGAACTACAAATGTATCTATTTGATATTAATAAATAATTTTTGGCACACGACTCTAGGGCACGCCCACACGCCACCACGTGTCCCCCCGGCCGGCCCATGGTGCGTCTCCTGACAACAAGTTCGAGTTTCACCGCTCTGATGCCATGGCTATGATGAAAATATCTGCAAATACAGTAATCCATCTCCAACCTGGCACCTCCACCTTCCAAAAAATACCCCCCACCCCCACCACCTCTCACACGAAATCTCTTAGGTTTTATTTATGTATATATGTACATATATTTCTCAGAATTTCTGGCGAATGATGTCGTCGGATGGTTTTAGACAAAAGATGGTAAAAAGAATTGGATTCTTAGTGAGGTTTTAATATTTTTTGTTGTCTGCTGTTTCGCTTTTTTGTTGGTTTTCTTTTGGCAGTCGCTACGCGTTGATGACGTCAAACTGCGCCTTGTCTGTGTAAGTGTCTGAGGGGTAGGCGCTGGGGAGGTGGGGGGGCGCTGATGGGCGGAAAGCCGCACGAAGATTATTGAAAATTGAAGCAATATGTGGAAATTGCTTAACGGCACTGAAGTGTATGTCGAAAGCGCTCTCATCTCAGCTACAGACTTTTCTTTGCTCTGCTTTGCTTTTCTTTGCTTTTCTCTTCCTTTTTCTTTTTTGTATATCTTTTTGCTCTGCTTATATGCGCAGTCATCTCTCATATTATATATGTATTTTCCTTTACTTTTACAGGGTGGTGGGGGGGGGGGGGGGGAGGGGTATTGTAAACTGCTTGGATATATTCGTACTCGTGTTCCCATATTCCCATAGATCTATATTGCGTTTTGTGTATTTACGGAAAAGCACTATGTAGCGGTAGATAAAATAAACTTTTTCTTAGAACAATAATTAGAGCTGCAAGTTCATCGAATGAGTTTCTTCCGAGCTCAAATTAGTGTATAATAAACTTCGGTGTGTCATCGCTGAGTTTCGTTAATTTCTGGCAACAGGCAAATTAATTCCAGAAATACATTTTTAATTGTTTTATTTCCCCAATTGCCGTTTTCATTTTTAATTGTTGTTAATTTTTAAAGCGTTTTCCGTGCAGTTACCCCTCAACCCACAACCCTTACCCTTACCCCTACCCCGTCCTTCCCCGGTTGTCGGTTGTCCGAAAAATGCAATTTAAATGCAAATGCAAATGCCGAGCGCCCTTCACTCGGAACTGAATTCGAAATTAAAGAGCAGAAATTTGCATTGGAATGCAAAAATGAATAGGAAACTAATGCTCCCGGCGCATCCAGATCCACATCCAGATCCAGATTGTGTGTGTGTGTGTGTGTGTGCGAGTGTGTCCATGGACCCAGGAAGCAGCCGACGGACGTTGTCGTCCGACAGCGAGAGCTTTTCATTTATTTATTGGCCAGGCAACGACCCACTGGCAGAGCCAGACACGGCGTAGTCGTAGTCCCCAACCCCCAGTCCCCAACCCCCATTTTCCAGTATCTCCTATCTGCCCATCCAATTTCCATTTCCATTGCCATTTCCAATCCCATTTTTCTTACCTTTCTTTGGCGTCTCGTTGTCGCCGCCGCCACCGCCACGTTCCCCATCGTCGCTCAGCTGCTGCTCGCTGATTTGCTCCACATCGAGGAGCTCCGACGACGAGATATCGGAGCGCTCGTCATTAGGTTCCAGGGAATTCTTATGAAGATTAAATTTGTGGCACACTTCAAAGGCTTGTCCGACGGTGCGAACAATGCGCATGGCCTGAGACTGCAACGAGATGGAGAGAGAGGGAGGAGGAGAAGGCGAATAAGGAGATTAATATAATTGCATTAAGCCATCAAGCACCGCCCAGTCCCCAGTCCCCCCGTCTATATCGACAGCAATTAAGGCAACCAAGGAGGCACCACATGTGGTGCGCAGTGCCACGCCACTCAACGCAACGCAAATTACGCATACGCCCCGCCCCGACCCGCCCCGTATACGCATTGAACCCACCTCGGGATCGCTTGCCGCACAGCCGCAGGAAATTGCATCCTTTGTGCGATTATTGCATAAATTATCACAGTCGCTTCCTCCTGCTCCTGCTACTGTCAGTCCCCCTCGGGTGCGCTCCAGGGGAGAGCTGCGTCGTCGCTGCCTCGCCTGCCGCTGCTCAGCCATTAGGAGCGGCAGGACCTGGTCCCCAGCCACAATTGGCTCCCGGAACGACAGCTTCTTGCGCGGCTTGTCCGTCTTGGGTCGCTCCAGCATAATGCTGCCGCTGCTGATGCCAAATCCATCGCCACCTCTCCCTCCACCGCCACCGCCCCCGCCACTGCTGTGACTGGAGTTACTCTGCTGGTCGCTGAGACTCTTGCGGCGCTGCAACTGGTGACGCTGCTCAGAGCGCTGGTGCAGCTGGTGGGCACGACGCAGGGCCTCCGGCGAGGCCGTCTCATACCGGTCACTGGGCAGGCGCTTGAACTTGAGGCGGGCCTTCAGCACATCTCCGTTGGACACGGAGCCAGAGGCAGAGGCAGAAGCAGAGGCGGAGGCCTGCGGCTTGTGGGTGCTCTTGGCCACCGGCTGCTCCTTCTTGATGATGTAGACGGTGTTCTCGTCGTCATTGAAAAGAATGTGCTTGGGCTTGTGGTCGATGTAGGTGTCGTCGAGGAAGCGGGTCGGCTGCCCTGCCTGTCCGCCTGTCGCCCTGGGCGAGAGCTCGCTTTCCACGCAGCCGATAAGCTCCCGGATGTCCAGACTCTTGTTGCGGGACAGACGCTTCTGTTGCTTCCTCTTGTTCGCCGGCACCGGGGACTGGGGCGGCTTGCTGGCATTGTTATCTTTGAGATTTAGCTGCTTGTCGCCCACGAGAATGTCACGGATGAGGCCGCCGCCGCTGCGGAAGATATTCCGATGGTAGTGCACCTCCGTGGGCTTTTCCGTACTGACCGCCTGCTGGTCGGCGACTGGCGGCGATTGGGCCTTGGCCGTGTTCACCTTGCTGCGACTGCGCGCCCACGGCAGGAAGTCGAAGGCCTTGGTGATGGGACTGCGGGGCGTGGACGAGGAGCGTCCCATTTCCAAGAGCTGCTGGTGGCGCTGCTGCTTGTGCTGCGGGGAGGCCATGGCGAGTGTTTTCTCCTGCTTCATGGCCGCAGCGTTCAACGATCCGCGAAAAGTATTCGCAAGGTTGCCGAATTTGTCGCGTTTCTTCTATGTTCTATTCAACTTTCACTTTCACTCTCACCTCGATGGGGATGGCGATGGGTGTGGGTATGGGGTATGGGGAAAGTTCAATGCTGTTCAATTTTTGGCTCTTCTTTCGACCAATTGTCTGGCTATTAATTTCATAATTGCTTAGGGCTCTTCTCTGCGGTCCATGGGATCGCTTCCTTGGTCCAGGTTGTTCACACATTGCCGATGCGCCATTTTGTTCGCACCTTCTAGGTGGGGAAATTGTTTATGCTGTTGTTTCTCCGCCTCTCTCTCTCTCTCTCTGCTTCGGTTATTGTTTCTGTTCTTATTTTGAGTTCTTTTGCGCGTTCATTTATTTGTGTATTATTGAATTATTTGCAACCTTTCATGCTGCCTATAAAGCAATGAAAGATACGATATGAGTATTTCTGGACTGGACTGGACTTTACTGGATTTTTCGTTGAATATTTCTGCCGCCTGCACTGCAGCGAGCGAAAAACTGTCAATCTCTGGGTTTGTTTAAGTTGAACATCAGACAGAACTCATGCAGGCATCAGCAGTCGACGATTATGAGTCAGAGCTGCATTTTGACTGGCAGAACGGCACAGATCGAAGGTCGAACTGCACCCTGGAACGCTGAGTAATCGAAGCCCCCACTGCACCCTGCACCCCTTGCCAATAACCAACTACCAATTAGGGCCAGATACATTTGTGATCTCCCATTTCACCTGTGCCAGCATTTGGCCACAACTGAAGCACTCTGAAGGGCTACTTCACTGGCAGGCTTCGAGACTTTGGGCACTTGTCTGAACGACATTAACCAGCCATCAATTTGAATTATTTTGACAAGCAGTGACAGCACTTGTTGCGCAAGTGGCAGACAGACAGGGACAGAGATAGAGGGAGTGGGAAACATGCTTACAACACGTTCCTTAAGACAAACTTGGGTTTGGGTGCCCAACAGTTCAGTTCCTTCAAGGTGAATGTTCTCCCAACTGAAAGTGGCGTCGAATCGTCTCATAGACATACTGAAGATACATACATGTATATCTCTCTGTCAGTTCATACGCCACGTGTGCCAACCCGTCTATAGAAGGTGCCAACTGATTCTCTATCATTCTTGTGCGCACACACACATACACATACACAGATACGTACGAGTATATGTATTTCCCATGGGTCTCTTGTGCAATTTCACATAAATCAAATCGAAAGAACTATAAAAAATAAGCGTATATAAAGTGTGTGGCAATTTGAATTCGTTACAGAAAACGTTCGTTACAGCAAATGAAAACTTAAATAAATACACGCAAGAAGACATACATATTGTATGTATATGTATGTATGTGTTTACGAAGAAAATTGCTGAACTTTTGCTTGGTCTTCATGGAAAACTACTTGAAAATTTATGGCGTTAAAAAATGACTTTGTTAGCTTTTGTTTTATGTATTTATTTGAATTTTAATTCCCATTTCACGCTGCACGGCAATCAAATCTGGCAGTTTGTTTGCTTTCGCCCATCCCCCAAATGTCTGTTCTGTCTGTCATAAGGGAAAATTTTTACAGAACACAAAATCTTTTGGGTAAACCGTTCCAGCTGGTGGTCTCTGTCTCTCTCTCTCTCTCTCTTTTTCCTCCTTTCCCTTCTATTCTCTCTGGCTATCTGGCAAATGTTTATTGCGGCTATAAGTCGTTGATGGTCAGGACTTTGCAGCAGTCGGTGGCAGCCACACACACCCACACAGCCAGAAGCCACATTCGCAGCTCCAGCTGCAGTTCCCTTGCGGCTGGTTGCAGCTCATAAATTCTGCACATTGTCACGTGGTTTCCGCTCTTGCTCTCATTCGCACACTCTCGCTGTCTCTGTCTCTATCCCTATCTCTTTCCCTCCATGTAGATGGGCTGGCTACTAATGAAGTTCTCATTAGTCATGCAGGAGGCGGCACTTAAGAATTCAATTTTACTTAAACACGAGTGGAATAAGCACAAAATACTCTAAGTATATTTTTGGTTGTTGATGGAATGGAATGGAATGGACTCTGCCTTGCCCGAGAAAAACACACCTGAACGTCTCGCCCATTTCGGGTTGTTCGATTTCAGAAATACTTTAGAGCAGGCTATTAAAATAATGGATCTATTTTGGCTTAAATGCAAAAAAAAAAACAACAAAACAAAAAATATAGAATGAAAAACTGAACGGACACGAGCAAGCAACGGAGAAACGAGAGGAAAACAAAAAACAAAGCGAAGCGAAACGAAACGAAACGAATGCCGATTGTGGCGGCCATTTTTGGGAAAGTTTAGAGATCATGGGGGAAGAGGGGAAAAGTGCTGTGGGGGGCTTCTACAGGCAACAGGTAAACTAAAACTAAAATATTTCCCCTCCACTCCCTTGCACAGTTTTCGAGCAGTTCATCAAAATATTTGTAGTGTCTGTCAAATTTGAGATCGCCTTTGTTTTGCTTTGTTTTGTTTTGTTCTGTTGAATTCGATTTATAAATAAATAATCTAAAGAAATCATAAATATTTCAGCCTTAATACTCGCATCACGTGTGTGTGTGCGCTCATAATTCTATTTTTTTGGATGGGCCCACGCATTTCCTGGACTACCTGTGGCTAGCCAGGGCTCATTAAATGCGAGCAACTAATATGCATAAACAATGTATTAAGGAACAAGTGCGTCATGGAGCCACGAGATATACAGATACATACTTATACATACGTATGTGTGTATGTGGCCTTACGGATTGTACTTATTAGGGAAAGATCTAACTCTAAGGCCAACCCCTAGAGTGGTGGCTTGTGTTTGGGCTTTTATCTGGCAATTAATTTTCTAGTCACCGCTCCTGCTACTGCTGCTGCTCCTGCTCCTGTGCTCCTCATTATTCAATTCCTAGAACTGCTGCTGCTGGCCATTGTTTAAAAATACATAAATACTGCTTGCTGTTGCTGTTGTATTATTATATTTCTGTTCTGTGCTGTTCAGTTCTACTGGCATTTAATGGCGTCAGCAGCCCCCCAAAATCCAATGACAAAACACTTTTGTGTGATTTCTGATTTCTGGCAACGGGGAATGTTTTTCCACAACATTTTGAAACATTTAATTTCTCGCCTCGTCTGCGATGTTGATAGATGGGACTGGTAAAATATTTTCCCTAACACTTTGACATGCCATTGCCTGAATTTATTTCGCTTTTATTTCGCTTTTTTTCGCTTTTTTTTGCTCGCCAGTGACACTTTTCGGTTTATTTGTGCAGTTGGCAGAAATATGGTTTTAGTTTTGGCACAGTTTGCAAATTGTATTATTCATATTATGATTATGCACACACCACCTATGATTGGGTTTGTTTCACTCTGTTTCACTCTTCACTGACACGCACTCGTTGTAGTTGCATAATTTTTAGTTAGTTATTGGCTTTTGGTTTTTCGCGAACGCTTTTCCAATTTGGATCCCGCTGCACGACGTCTGCAAAGGCGCGCCGTCGAGAACGCACTGGACAAAGAACCGACTGGGAGCGGAGATCGGCGGCCATCGATCGATTGCCTTGCAGCCGGCTAAATGTGAGGAGAGCTTTCACTTGGCCAGAGACCCACAGAGCAGTAGAGCAACAGAGCAACAGAGAGGGAGGCCAGCGAGCTTTTGGCCAGCCGCTCAGCTGTTAACACGATCGTTTGCTTTTGCCTTTCGGCCAGTTTCACGCTGCGTTTGTTTTGGTCAATCGTTCCACCACCAAACACAATAACAACAACAGAAGAGAACCCGCTGCGGCCGGTAAAGTGCTGCGTATGCGTGTGATTGCAGATACTGCTGCTGCTGCTGCTATTGTGACGTCACTGCTTTGTGTTTCGCGGAAGTACTCGGCCGCCTGCCGACTGCCGTTGCCTTTGCTCTTGCTTAGCCATAAATCATGCACTTTTCAGCGCATTGTCTGCTGCTACATACACATACACACACGTTTCGGCTCTCCAAATTGCGTTGCATTTCCATTAGCCTGTTGTTGCTGCTGCTGTTGGGAGAGCGTTGGAAGTGCCTCTTGCCTCAGGTGCATCGTTGCTGAGGAGCTTTGCTCTGACGCACGCGGCGTATGCGCAATTTTCCACACGTGCATGCGGCGTGTAGAACACCAGGCTGTGTCTGTGGCTCCATCAACCCCCCGTCTATGTCTCTGGCTATGTCTATGGCTGTGTCTATAGCCCCCATCCCCATCCTGGCCTTAATTTCGTGTGTCACTTGTCAGGCATTTCGACAGGCCCACAAACACAGCCATGTCAGGCCCTGTTCTGATGTCTGATGTCTTCTGTATTCTGATGGATAGATTGGAATTCGTTCCCAGAATTTCTGCTTGTTAATTAGAAAACAAAAAATAGAAATGCCAACTTGACATTGTCTGCGGATTGAAGTTGAAGGCCAGCGAGAAATCATTTCAGAATATGTACCCAGAAATACTTCTTCCTCGGCCTCTGCCTCTGCCTCTGCTTATTAATGATTATTAATTTGGAACATTTTAGCATTTGACGGGGAATTAATCAAAAACCGCATTCGGGTCGGAATCAAAGCGAATGCATTTCCCCCGGGACGACTACAAAGTAAAAGCTGATTTATTTATTGGACCAAAGCCCGGCCATAACTAAATGGAGAGCAGTCCCCCTCCCCATGCCCGTTGTCGCCCCGTTTGAAACTGAGAGAGTCCGTGGATCGGCCGGACTACAATACGGAAATGGAAGCGACCGCCTGGCGGTCTGCCTGATGGACAGTTGCGCCTTACTTTTTGCTCAGTTTTGTTTAGACCCCAATTTTCTCGAATGGTCAATGAAAAATCAGTCGAGAGTCTCGCCCGAATTGACAAGGAAAAACGATCTTGGAATCATCAAACAGGCACTAAAGTGCCCAAACCAAACGAATGGCTATCAACTGGCAAAAGGCGAAAGTGTCTCTGCTGGAAGCCTTACGTTTCGAATGTTTAAATTCTGATAAATACACAAATTAAGAATCGTTATTGAACGATTGAAAGCGGAAGTCCAACGATAAACAAATACAAGTTTCCAAAAAAGATCGTAAGGGAAGAGATAAACTGTTGGAATCCCGAGATTAATTGGGTGGAGAAATGCTTAATTTATTATAGAAATAAACGAGAAATTTTAATTATGATGAAGAGCCTCTGCCGCTCCCTGGAATAGATACAAATATTTGGTACACTTGAATGGCAATTTGTTGTTTATTTCACACTCTTTGAGGCTTGCCCAATCTTTGGATATTCCATCAAATAGATCGCTTTTATAGCGCATCTAATGACTGCACTCCCTCCTCCTGTTCGGGGATACAGGGGGATAAACCCGTATCTTGTTTATTTGCTAGTTGTTTTCGTTTCGGTTTTCCAATGCTGGATACAAGCCAAAATTATGCATATGTGTAGACATTTTGCACAAGACCAGAAATCGTATTTATAGACACCCATTCCCCATCCCCACCCATCCCCACGGGGGGTTAGGTTGGGACGAGGGACGAGGGAGAGGGAGGAATGGGTGGGTAATGTCAAGTAAGTCGCACGTTCAAGTAGTAGCCCCTGCATTATGCGAATTGCGGCCATAAACAATTCCATTCCCCCCGAGAAATACCAAAACAGAAACTAATTTCTGTTCGCATTTGTTCGCATATAGGATCTGGGGATCGGGTAAACATAATGTATATAAAACACATATCGTATCTCACCTTTTTGTGACTTTTGAAGACCGAACACTTGAACGTATCCGTGCTGGCATCGCGCGCTATGTAGCTGAATATCTTGAGATCGCTGCTGTCGTGGGACACGTAGAATATGCGGTATATGGGATGATTGAGCAACTCGATTTCCTCGGGGTCATTGGTCCAGTTTTTTTTCTAAACAACGAACGAAAATCCCCATTAGAAGACATCCGTGAAATATTATGCACGACATTTGACATTGACTTACTTTTCGACGACGCTTCTTGAGCACAACGCGTACGCCGTTTACCGATATGTGTATGGTGACCTTTCGCTTCTTCAGATTCTGCACTTTGCACTCGTACTGTTAGATAGAGGAGAGAGAGAGAGAGAGAACATATAGAGTGCATGTCGGAGCTAAAAGTGGGCCGCGTAATTCCAGAATTTTCAATTAACATTTGACTGCCTCTGACGGCTGGGCTAATGGCAAAGACATGACAATAACAAGCGCCAGATATGCCTTCCCTTTCCCCCCACCCCATCAGTACAATGGCTGACAGAGACAGGGCTAATATACACACACACACACACGCGCTGTTAGTACACACATGTCTCTGGCCCAGCCAGGCCAAGCCGGTTTAAGCCAAGACACGCACGACCCGCCAGCAGGCAGCAGCAGGGAGCGGGAAGCGTGAACAAGCCTCGTTACTTTTTATGCTACTAGGATGGCACTTTCTTCCTGTCTGGATTTTCCTTCCCTTCTACCATTATCCAGCATGTGTGTGCTTGTGTGTAACTGTAATCAAAGTATGTGACGCTTGGAAAAGCGTTGCCTGCTTTTGGGGAGCAGTGGAAATGTAAAATTTAAAACCGCTTCAAGCCTGTCAAAAAGTTTCTTTAATTGCCTGAAGGATATATGTACATCCTTCCTTCTTCCTTCAAACACAAAGATCCAGTCTAAATAGCTGTGTAACTTTTTGGCATTTCCTCGCCGGGATTCCGAAATTCATTTGCGGCCCACATGGCGTATGCTTGATAGATTCCGCCCAAGGAGTAGTACTTACCCTTATGCGGCGCATGGCCTGAACAATCTCGGCGCGTGTGTTCGGTCGCGGCACCTCCTCCCAGCCCACAAACTGCAACGAGAAGAGCGGGAAAGAGTGTGAGTATTTGTATTACTGTTGATTGCCCCAAACAAAGGGCCTCAAGTCAAACAAAGGCTACAAAGGCCGTCGAGAGCGAGGGCAGAAGGCTGCTGGCCGAGAGAGCCCTCTACAAATGGAGTGGCCCTGCCCCGTGTCCGTGTCCGTGCCCGTGCCCGTGCTCGGGTCCCCTCCACCAAAACTTTAAATTAAACAAATTAGCTGCCACACAAGCAAGTTTGCCAGCAAAGTTGCCAGCAAAGTTTTACCCGCCAGCATTTAATGTGAGAAATCATTTAAATATAGCAGAGTCGGACACTTCTGTTGCCAACAGCCTCGACACAGTAAACGTATTTATAGTTGGAGCATTTTCTAAATTTAAGCCAGCAATCGAGTGCAGCAGCAGCAGCAGCAGGCCCTTAGTCCCCAATGCTGCCCCCAATGAGGGGGGCAGCAGTCTGTCTGGTGTCTGTCCTTTCTGCATCTCAGAGATGCCATGGATTTCACTCTCATTCAGCGGTACAGCGGTAGCCTCTCTATCAAATTTATGGCCCAAAAATGAATAACAAAAACCACAATTTGTCGAGCACTTATTTTGTTTGAATAACACAACAACTACAGCAACAACGACAACAACAAAAGCAAATTGCAATTTTAGTGCAATATTTCGCGCTGTTGTTTCGGTGTTCCACGCCAAAATGCAGCTCAAGGATAACAAATGCGTAGATATGGACCTAGATTTGCGAATTTTATTACAGTGACAACAACAATTTAAATGCAAAATGACAGATGGGAGAGAGAGAGAGAGGAGGAGAGCGGGATACGAGAGAGAGCGAGAGAGAGACGTGGGTGATGCCATCGCAGGCTGACAGTGACAAAATGTGCATGAGATAGCAGCACCACGCCTACCACGCCGCCCACGCACTTGCCAAAATGGCGACAAATAACGCACAACAATAAAATATATACATATATTTTTATGGATATACTCATGGTATAGTGGCAGTGGAAAAGAAGGACAATCCTTGCTGGGAAAATATAGCAAAACCTTTCACAGAATTCGCAACAACAAACACCTCCCCCCCCCACTGATTCACCAAGCATATGTCTATCGTCTATTACGAGTATGATCTATGTCAAGTTGGGATAAACAAATCGAAAGTTTTGCGCCAGATTGCGCCTAGATTTCTGATTTCTGCGAATGCCATGATGAATGTTCTCTGGCCCAAGGCGTGCGACTCGTCGTATAAGGTTCTGTGCCGAGAATAACTCAAGATAAATGTTGAAATTCGGTTGAAAATAGATTTTGGCACATTATTTCTCGCAAAATTATGAAAGAAAACAATGTTAATGCTCTCCACTGATTGATTCGCAGCCCACACAAAGGCTCCGCAGATTTATGCCATGTGCCCTAAAAGGCAGATACGTTTTTACACGGAAGAAAGAGCAAAAGTTCATTAGCATGAAAGCCAAATGTTTATCTTGGCCAAAAACATCAAACATCAAACAGAAGAGGGACCTTAACACAAGGGGAATCACAAGTGATTAATCATGATGGAATGAGAGTGAGATTGAGATTGAGATACATATTTATGAGATTAGGCACAAGTACAAGAAGGATCCTAAGTACCGAGAGTAGAACGATTCCTGTCCGTAAATAGAGGAGTATGACTGGTGGTTTAACACTCGCGAATGATGAGTGAATATATTCATAAGAATAATCATAAGCGAGTTATCCCATCAAAGGAGTTTACGTTCTAAGAGTGTGCTTTCTTTTACCCATAAATAAATATATATCTATGTAGATGTATATGTATATGTATATGCAGATGTATGTGTATTTGCATGCAAATGCCGTTTGAAAGGTTATGAAACGGGGCTTTAAAAAACTCCCCACAAAAGCCATCCGGCAGTAAGCCCATAAAAAGCCATTTACACAGCGGAAAGAGCCAAAAGAAAAAGCAGCCAAAGGGATGCGAGGGATGGTGAATGGCGAGCTGCCTCTCACTCTCTCGCCCACAAATATTTGGATTGCATTAAATTCATGCAAACACAAAGGGATAAGAGATACACAGGGCGCTTATCCTCTCCAGCTAGACAAATCCTCCGCGCAAATAAAATAAAGAAAACCAACTCCAGAGTCCCGGCCAAATGCTGGCTCTTCTCAGTCTGCTTTCCTGATACTTTTCTATTCCCAGACCCCATACCCATCCCCATGCTCCACTTTCCTTTTCCATTTCCATTTCCCATTCAAAATCCCTTACCCAGTGCCATTCGCATCCCTTTTTTCACTTAAAAACCATTTCAGTGGGACGGCTCTATGTAAATAGCCGCTGGACTTTGTTCGTCGCTTCGTTTAAATTCATTTACTTTGATTAAAACCCTGGCCAAGAGAGCGGACTAAAGACTAAAGTTTTATCTCTCTCGTCAGAGGCAAGAGGCAAGGGGCAGGTCGTGTCCCTGCCCTGCCCTGCCGAATGGCCGAGTTCATAATTTATTTGAAGGCATAACTGTGTCTACCTTCAGACGTAACGTTTTATGGCTGCTACGGTTAGGTGTCGGTCTCTTCCCGAGAGCTTTACGACCCGCATTACGTTTATCGATCAAGGCCCCCCCGAGCACCCCGAGCTCTGTATTGTAATACCACTCACGTTTTTCAGACAATTTCCCTACGATTAATTGCCAGAGAATTGCAATCGATTTTCCCCTACTTTCAGTTCTATTTTCATACATTTGTTTATTTATGTATTCGATCGTTCCAGTGAAAGACAAGTGAAAAGTCAAAAGCCACGCGGCTGGCCAACACTCTGACGTCAGCAGGTGTATGGATGGTGAATGGGGAGGGGGATGGGAAAACGACTAAAAAAGGTATCCTCAGTGTCAGGTACGGAAACTGCTTCCTAAATTATAGCCTGTCATTTTTTCTCCCCGACAAATGGCAATTAAGCTGCGTTTAATGTCATCCTAAAATCCCGACTAATATCGTCAGGAGAGTATAAGCTAAATCAGAGAGAGATTCTGAAAGGAGGCAAAAGGAGGAGATGGAAATGGAGCGGGACGGAAAGGGGGAGATGGCCGCTGGCCAACGACAAACAGATTAGAACAGCTTAGTTTTTCCGCAAAAAAATGGGGGTAAAAAATGGTAAAATGGGGGTAAAAAGTATGCGAAAAATGAATAAAGAAAAGCCCCAAAGCGTTTCGTAAAAAATCAGGAAAAAAGGATTTGGCCATGGCTAATGGCGCTGCAGGCTGGACAGGCTTTCATGTTCAGCTTTTCCTTTTCCTCTGGATTCTGGACTCTCTGCTCTGTGCTCTGTGCTCTGTTCATTCCTCTGCTCCTTTGCTCTTTTGGCTCTTTTGGATTTCCCTTTCAACAATGCGAAACATTTGTTTGTGCAGCTTTTCCAGCCCCCAGCACCCAACATTGGCAGCAGCAGCAGCAGAAGCAGCGTCCGTTCGCGTTGAAAACATAATTTTCGTCGGTTTATTTATAAAAATAAAATACCATTTTATATTTACACAGAGCCCCCCCCCCCCGACCCCCACCGCACCCCCATCCGCCTGGCATAACTGGCGCAATTTTTTGTCGCAATGCCGCAGGGGCATTACCATTTATTTTTGCTCTTTTCGGTTTTATAGAAACGGAATGTAATGCTTATGGAAAGCAGTCTTTAAGCCAGATTAACATTTGGCTATGGGTTCGTTTTTGTGCTCAGATTTGCAGCAAAAGACCTGTCGAATCATTTAAAACTCCACTGCAAAAAGAACTATCCCTTGAAATGGTATCGAAATACGTCGCATCTTTGGAAATCTAGTAATTATCCAGGGTGTATACGGATCTCCTAGTATTACGATCTCTCAGCTCTTACAGCCCCAATAGAGTTCAGGTCCCCACCTGTCAACCAGTGATCATCCACTGGTGATCAGGATCAGGTAGGTCTTAATATACTCCAGCTGGCAGTGCAGGGTATTCTTAGCAAACTGCAGACTGCGACAACACGTACTCTGCATTGTCAGGACGAGAATTAAGGGTAGGAGTATGTGGTACAAGAAGTACTCATAAGGTAATATCCTGCCAGCTAGATCTTAGACCAAATCTTACAAGAAAGGATTCAACTTTGCGTCGATTCCATGGATTTTGGCCACAAGTTGTTCGATATGTTGATAATCGTTTTATTGTATCTAGTATTTGGAAACTTTATAGCTCTTTAGTTTTTTCAGCATTTTTCATAGCATACTTCTGGGCTGACATTTTCCCAATTTTGCATAAAGCTTTTTACTAATCCCCATGGTCATCCATTGAGTGGTTTTTCTGCACAATAAAATATTTAAAACAACATGCAGCGAAATGATATATGTGTATGCGAACATATGTGTCCGGCCCCCTACGATAATCGTTTGTCATGGACACATTGAAGTAAACAGATGAAAAAAAAGAACCGTGCAAAAACCATTGCATAATTTTGGGCGACATGTTTTACAGAAAACAAGAGAACGAACGGCAAAAATCTCTCTTCTCACTCTCCTTTAAAGTTCTCTCTGCTCTCTTTGAGCAGAAAAACGAACATGTGTAAGAAATTGAAGAATTAATTGAAAAATACAAAGAAAACATTAAAAACGAATTGGAAAATTGTGGAAATTGAACGAAAATAGATCGAGTCGTCTGTATTTATTAGCAGTAAATTGACGCTGTTTATTGGATCATTTAATTGGCCACTTTTTGAGTGCTCTTCGATGGAAATTCGACTTTAATATCGTTTATTTGATGTCTAGGGATTTGATGTCTTCAATTTGTTTATCGATGGATGGAATTAATGTTTGTGGTCTGGGAAAAAATAGAGCTTGTGGACAGTACTGGGTGTTTATGCACTGCTCTCTCAGTGGTCCAGAGTCTCAGGCCAGAGTTCTTGTTACGCATTCAGTTGGGGAGAAAAGAAGTCCAACTCCAGCGGAGAAAAACATTTAAAAGTGAAAATCAACAGCACAAAGTTAAACATGAAATGCAGAGCCAGTCGAAAGGAGAAGCTGGAGAAGCCCCCCAGCAGCCCCCAGAGTTTCCGCTAATAATGTTAATTCCATTGCCACCTACCTCCCACAGAAACGTCCTCCCACAGAAACCTCCCCCACAGAAACCTCCTCCCCCACAGCGAAAACCTCCTATAGAAACCGCCGCAGATAATCAGCAAGCAGCTCGGTCTTGTTCTGCTCCTCCAGCTGCCTTTTGTTTTGCTTTCATCTCGAGTTTTAGTTTTGTGCTGTCTCGTCCTTCCGTCCTTCCTTCCTTGCCAACTTCCTGTCTTCCCATTGCGTCCATTGTTGTTGCGTAACAGAACTTCCTTTGGGGCCCAGTCCCTGCTGATGCCAACTGCCATTTCATTAGCCTCATCCACAACCAGGAGGCAACTTAATGAGATGCCCTGCAAAACTTTTCTCCTCTTCGTCTCTCTCTCTCTCTCTCTCTCTGCATTTCGCTCTGTACATCTTCTGTGTTGCGGCGTTTTTCTGTACTATGCATAACTTTGGGCATTTGGCTTGTGCTTAATTTAAAACAATTATTTGACGAGCTGTAAGTGGCCAAGGCCGCAGGCCAACTGAAGACCGCACCCGCACTCGAACCCAACCCAACCCAAATCAAAGGTTGACCGCACCAGGAAGGCACAAAAAAGGAGGCAGCCAGCCATTGAAAACTTTAAACTGCAAATCAACAGTTTGGCAAACCAGCAAACAAACAAACAACCCAACCAGAGCCAGAGCCAGATCCAGAGCCAGAGGATGGGCAAACTGAAACTTTACTCCTCCAGTTAAATGATTCTCCTCCTCGAATTGCACTTTTCCACCGAAAAAGAAAAGCAAATCACCTCCCTATTATATCTCAACTATGGTAATTTGCAGCGAAACTACAACTACTCGTGCAACTGCAACAACTGCAACAATCCGTGGCTGCAAGCAAACATTTCGCGGCTCAGACTGCGAACTGCGACTGCGAACTGCAAACAAATGAGTTTGTGTTGGTCCAGCGAAATAAATCATGTCGGGGAGGACGGGGAGGACGGGTGTGGGGTGTTTTTTGGGTTAGAAATGCTCCTAGTATCAGCCGGTGCTAAAGTGCAGAGTCAGGCTGCCTAAGTGGCGTGAAATGAAATGCTTTCTTTCCACCAACACTCGCGGCAACAAGTTAAGTGCAAGTTAAATCAACAACTGAATTTCCCCCGTGCTAAACAGCAAACAGCAGCAAAGAGAGTCAGCTCAGGAGGTGCCAATGGGCATGGCCATGGCCAGAAGTAAATGGATGATACAGGAGTTTATATACCCTCACAGAAGCTTAAAGAGTACACAAGATGTTTCCCATATTGAATACATATAGCCCTGCCCTTGGCGTCTTCCCTTTGGAGCAGATCTGTGATCTGTATAGCTCCGAAAATGATCCAATATCAAAACTATACCATCTGCTAGGGTATTCGATACTCTGACCATAAGGAAAAGCAGATTTTCTTTCATTTTCTGCTCATCCTCTCCAGTTGGCCATAAAAGTGCATGTGTGATAGCACTGGGAGTTGCCTGGTAGCTGAAGCCCCCAGACAGGTAATAAAAGCCAGAGAGCTGCACACAATTCTCGGATTGCTTTCTTTTGAAGCACAAGCATTTACATAAGCCCGACGTGAGTATCTTCACTTTGATTGGCCCCTGCCAAAACCCAAAGCGTTTTATTGAAGACAGCGGGCCGGGCCGGGCCGGGCCCATTACTCATCCTATCGATGCCTAGCCCCCAGGTCTGAGTGATGGTAATATTCCGACGTTTCCGGCGACAGAAGACTGAAGACAGAATGTCTATGGCCACGGTACGAGTACATTAAAAATTCATACAAATTATGCGCTTGCCCTGCGCTTTATGCGCTTCACACATAAAAACCCGTAAAGCTCTAAGCTAATAATAAACGACTTTACTCGCAAGCCGCGTCGAAAGAAATGGAAAAGCAAAGAAAAAACTCTTGCCCCACGATAAGCAATTATCTGACAGATAAAGAGGGGCGAGGGGAGAGCAGATAGTTGCATTCTTTGTTTGTTCTTTGTTACAACTTTCGCTGCGAGAGTCTAGGCCACACTTCATTAACCCCCCCCCTGCCCTGCCCTGCCCTGCCCTGCCATGCCCACAAAATCTCCCCACTCAATTGTAGAGTGTCAAGTTTTATTAGCCCTCCGGGTTGCACATAGCTTCAGAGTTCCAGAGTTCCCGAGTTCGATGCGGGAAAAAGTAAAAGTTTCTTTTGGCTGCTGTCCAGCGTTGACCCATATACGAGTATATGCCAAAGAAATTTCGGATTTCTTTCGATTCTGTTTAGACAAAGGCGATTCGAAATGAAAATGCATTATGCAAATGCAGCTGCAGCATCACTACAATACATACATACATATGTACATATGTACATATATGTGTGTGTGTTTGCTTTCGGGGTCGCTGCGGGTTTCTAATGGTTGTGTGCGTGTGTGTGTGTCTGTGGAGACAATGGATATACCTTGTATGCCCAACATGTAATTGAAAATCGAATGAGGCATGAAGGCATACACACATAGATCTATCTCAAGAAAACATCTCTATATGGATTCGCTGCTCAAGTTTCAGCGTGGAATGTAGTAAAGTTTTCCCCCTCCCCCCCCCCAAAAACTTTAAGAGATTTATTTGATTCGGAGCTCATTTCATAGCTGGACAGGAACCACACACAATCCCGGTAAAGTTCTCCAGTCAAAGGTAAAATCAATAAACAAGTTACCAAAACCACCCCACAATAAGAACCTACCAACCACCCACCACCGCCCACCACCCCACGGACTCAGGCCATAAACAATGGTGTGTGCCTGAATTACCGGCTTGGCTCGGGTCGGGTCTCCGGTTCCCCGGTTCCCTGGTTCTCCGGTTCTCGAGCACAGGGTGGAGTACACTGTACACTGTACAGTGTGTACCAGGGTTCGGATGGAGGGCGACAAAGCGTGTACAAGTTGAACAATAATAACAAAGCAGAAAATCAATTGGAAGTACTTAAGCAAACAATGGACCAAAGTAATGAAAGAGCAGGCCAACAAAAACCAATCCCCAATCTCCAAAAAAAAACGAAGGAAAACAATAAAAGCCTCTTTCGGGGCAAGGGGTGCGGGGTGCGGTATACAAGGGGCACTCTCTGTTTCGGTAGCAAGTGGCGTCTAATTTAGCACAAGACGATTATTTAGATATCAGCAACAACCAACAACCAGTGCAATTACGGCCCTCATTCTTAGCCAGCGATGGAGCCCAAAAGAGCGGAGAGTCAAAGTGCGAAAAGAAATTAAAATAAATAAATTGCGGGCCCCACACACGCACACACACACAAGCTCACACGAACATGCGAGAGGAGTGCCGCGGAGCGTGGGGCTGGGCGGGGGGCGTATGAGTAATGCGTCACAGAAACTAAACGAGCGGAAGCATTTAATTAGCGGCTTTAATAATTCAATCAGCGTTATGTGTGCTCTTCCCCCGTCTCTCTCTCTGCCCCTCTCTATTGTGCGTGTGTTTGGCTGACCGCTAATTTTTATACAACAACTTAACAATGTTATTATCGTTCGAATTTGGGCTCTTCTCTTTTGGCGGGTGTACATTTCACAGGCTGTGTTAAAGCACAAGTGTTAAACGGGCTTAAACGATTGATGCCTCAAATTATCGAAAATTTGAATTTCAATGGATTTTTCTCTGCCTGGTCACACAATTTACGCTATCGAAGGGGAAAGGGCATGAATGGGGGATGTTGGATGTTGGATGTGGGGCCCTGCGGCTGCCTTTGTAACGAGTCCTGTGGCTTTCTGGGGGTTGGCTTCGGGGCTCCTTTGGGGGCGGGTGGGTGCAGGCGTTCAGCTGTTGCTTAGGCCCTTGGTGGCTTTTTGTTTTGCCACCTGCTGGGTTGCCAGGCGGCGGCACCCATTACTGGTTTATGGGCTAATGAACTCCTCTCCTTAATGACCATGACCATTAGGTTAGCGGTTTTGCTCCAGCCCAAAACTTAACACAAATATTACACTGATCGCTGGGGGGCGTGGGAGCGGGGGAGACGAAATGCAAATTAGTTGAAACATTATTGGCTTCGCGTTGACAGAGAAATCTCTGGCCGCTTCTGATGCGACTTTAAAGCGTTAAAGCTGCAAATGCCCGACGCACGCACATATAAGGCAGAAATTGCAATGCCATAAATTGCCAGACGGCCAACACGGCAATGGTCAATGCCAATGATGGCCAAGAGGACGCAGGCAAGGCGCTGAGAGTGTTTCACAGCGAGTGCCTAATGAAAAAATAGGAAAAACAAGCAGACAGCCAGAAGCAGAAGCAGAAGGCAAGGAAAGGCAAGGCCTGGTCAGGTCTAGTCTGGTCTGGTCGGGCCGGGCCTGGTCAACAGCCATTGATGTTCAAGAACAGACAAACAGAGGAGACAGAGCCAGAGCCAGACGGAGTAAAAACCATCAAAGCCAGTGCCAAACGTTGGCCTAAGCCGGGGGAACATGGAGCATGGAGCATGGAGCATGGCCATGTCCAATGTGCGTGCATCTTGGCCTGCAAACTGCAACTGACTTTTGTCCACCCCACCGTCATCCCATCCCATTCCATTCCACTCGAATCCATGACCATATCGATGCTGCTGCTGCTGCTGTTGCGAGCTTTGATTTGATGGCCATGTGTCCCCATGTTCGCTTTCTGTTTCTCTCCATCTGTGTGTCTCTCCCAGCATTTCACTTTACCCCACCCCACCCCGACTATTGCCTATTGCCTCTCGCCAGGGGAGTGAGTGAAATCCATAGACATAGACTCGGACTCCGACCCGGACAATCTGTGGATCAGGCTCCTAAATGACTGCATCCGCCGAGCGAAAACAGAGGAGAATCTTCAGCTATGAAGTAATTTCATGCCATTCCAGATAGCTTTGCCAAACCGCACCGCACCGCACTGCACCGCACCGAACCGTAATTATATTCAATTCCAGGCCATCCAAAGCAACAGCAAGTGCAAAACTAATTTCAACAAACGATGCCAAAATGATAGCACACTCAGAGCTCCGATTCGGATCCAGTTTCGTTATTGTTCTCCATACAGAAGCGTCAATTGCCTAACTAGAACAAAAGCAATAGCAGCAGCAGCAGCAGCAGAGCTCTGTCATGCATTCGCCTTTCCCATTTCCCATTAGCAGAGTAAATATAATTACTAAGGCTAACTGGGGCAACAAAAATGTCAGGGAAAATCCAGGCAAAGCCGGGCCGGGCCGGGCCAGGCCGGGCAGGCCACTGCCACTGCCGCTCTTAGCCAGGCCATGCGAAGCGCATAAATGCATGTTCAAGTCAATTTATGCAGGCAGGCCAGACAATGCTGCTTAGATCCTCTGGAGCATCCTCTTCTGGCATCTGGCTTTTGTGCCAGGCCCAGATTGCACACACACACAGACACAGACACACACACACACACAGAAACACCGGGGAACAGGACACGTGCTTGTTAGCGTAATGTGAACACCTCACACTTGCAGATTACACACCCCGCTACTCCTGCTACCCCTGCTACCCTCTACCCCTCTTTTGAATATGTTAAGTGGCAGGCGGGATACCGTTGCGTATGAACGTTATTTGCTGCACGTGTGTGCTGCTGCTGCCGCTGCATGCTGCATGCTGCAATCTCAATGGAATGCAATTTGCCATTTTAAAGCCTCAGAAACCTCTCGTGCAATTAATTTTGCGATGAAAGAAAGTCAAGTTTGACTTTTGTGGCACAAATGACAAATGGCCTGCACATGCCCCAAACTTGGAATTGGACAAAAGTTGCAGCTCGCAAGACGAATGTGCAGCATTTTCTCAGATTTGACAGCTGCTGACATGTGAAGCCAGAAGGCAGGAGGCAGGGTCCCTGTCCCTCTCTGTGTCTCTGTCTGTGTCCCTGTCTGTGTCTCTGTTTGTGTCTCTGTCTGTGTGCGGGCTTTTCAATTTGCCATCAAAGTTCGGACCAAATGGTGTGAAGAAAGCATTTTTCCTTGGGAAAGTTTTTGAGAGGGCGGCAAAAAGCAAGAAAAATTACACTAGGTATCACAGAATTTTCCACAACATTTCCAAAAGTTCATTTTCCTAATAGTAGAGAGAAATGTATTCGAAAATCAATATGCCTGACGCGTGGCCTCAACGGAAATGTTTCGGGGGTCGTAAAAGAAATGATAAAATGAATAATATTCTTTCTCTTTTTTATGCGGGAGTGCGGGTGGGGTGGAGTGGGGGACAGTGTCTAATGACACGCAACATGGCAGTTATGAAGCCACACCCTGTCCAAAAACGAAAACTATCTGCCACACATTAAGAAAAGCGGGAAAAACGAACTAAAAAAGAGGCCAGCTTTAATGCTTTCTTCCGCTCATCCAACTACGGAGTACCCCTAACATTTGGGCAACAGTTAAATGAAAATTGTCTTTATTTAGAACATCATAGAACGTGCATGTTCCACAATACTTGCCACAAGTATTGCCACCAATATACCCAGCTCTCTAGCGCGTTACCGCGCAGAGGAAAATGCTTCCAAGATATGTATTGTATGTGCTTCCCTGCGGCGATCTGTTAATGATACTTTCCCGGTGAAAATCACCAGCGAAAAAACGAAACGAAACGAAGCGAACTCGAAACGAGGACACGCACATTATATAGCAATTTGCGGCTGTTGCAACTGCAACTGCGAGCAAAACAGCGCTCGACTTTCGCGACTGCAAGGCACAAAAAAGTTGCAAGCAATTTGGATTTGGGAATGGGAATGGGATTGGCGATTGGGAACTGGGGATTGGGGGCCACTTTTTGTTACCGCTTTTTGCTGACTGCCGTCTCACGCAACGTGTATGCCGCATGCCGCTTGCCGTATGGCGACCAATAAGGACACACTGCCACAATTGTTGCTGTTCGTGAGAAAAGTCAATGTCAAGGTGTCGATAGCGATTTTCTATTAATACGATACGATACTATATTTATTTGCAATTCGCTGAATGTTTGGCATTGTTGAGTGCCTGTCGAATGTGCATTCGATTGCCCCTCCGACGGCGGGGGCTCATTAATTATTTATGAAACATACCAAGACGGAATGCCATGATTCATTCCACAAAATGCATTCTACAGAATGTGCGAGTATTCTCTCTCTGGGTTGCCCCCTGCCCCACTGCATCAAAGTTTTTGCTCTCACTCGATTGTTCTGTAACATGAAATAATTTGTCTGTGAGTGCCGGAGAAAAGCCGGAGAAACGTTTCATTTTGCCAATTTTTTAATTAAATTTGTCGTCAACCTACGGGAAAAACGTTTTCATTCCATCTCTGCTCTGCTCTGCTCTGCCCCGCTCTCTGCCTGCCTGCCTGTCCATTCTTTTAATTGACAAAATTGATTAAAATGTTGCTTAACATTTTGCGCCAAAAACTGACATTTATCTTAATGGCTGGGAAAATGTCGTTTCCCCGTTGGAGGGGGAAATAGAAATAGAAAAAGCCAGCAGCCAGCGGAGACTTCCGAAAGATGGAGATGGAGCTCTTAATTAGATAATGGTTGTCAGCGCAGTTTGTAAATTGAATTTCAGTCCGAGATAAATGGAAAGTTAAGTGATGGCAGAGGAGAAAAGTTATGGCACAAAATGATAGATCAAAATATTTAAGGAAAATACAGAGAGAGAGAGAGAGAAAGATAGAGAGAATCCATTCAGCTTCATTCAAATATTTGAAACATTCCTAGGGTTTCGCATCTCTCCCTATCGCTCTCCCACTCGGAACACTCTCTCTCTCGCATGCTGGGCTAAAACGAATACCATGTCAGGCCCATGATGATGGGTCTGGCCCACCCGGAATACATAATCTCTTTCACAACATTCTCATGGCATTTCAAACACTGTAGTCCATGGATTTTGCCGCCTTTTTGCTTTATTTTTATCCATTGAAATTCAAAGACTTTTCTGTCTTTTCTGTGTCTGTGGTGGCATAGTTTTGGCTGCCAAAAAAGATAGAATATTTGTATGATTTAGTAGCAAATGGATCCGTGCTCTCTGGGCGTTTATAATTTATTCATTGTACGAGTGTGTGTATGTTGTGGTGCGGTGTGCCATTGAGCGACTGCTGACATCCCTCCCATCACCCCATCCCATCAATATGTTTCGGTTGTCATTTGTTTATAGCGTTATTCGGATGTTGCGCAAAGAGCGAAGAAAATATACTCGATTTTCTCTTTAATATTTCGATACAACATTAAAGGGGACGCTGGAAGGTGGACGAAAGATTTATGAGCTGGAAGAAGAAGCAATGTGCGGCAACTACTTCCGCCCCGCCCCGGATGTCAAGCATGTGGCAGACAAATGTTCTCCAACTATTCGATGTTTGGTCTATGGTCGATGGTCTTTGGTCTCTGGTCTTTGGCCTTTTGCCTCACTCTCAAGTGCCTGCTGCCTGCTGCCACACTGCAATGCACTTGACACGTTTCCAAGGAGCAGTTCTAAGGACTTTGGACAGTTTCCAAGGCGCTTGGCGAGAAACTTGGCCTGCGAAAATCCTTTTGAGAGCTTCGACTGTGTCTGTGTCTGGTGTGTGACTGGCATTTTTATAGGCTGCAGTTGAATTATCGACACATTTTCCAATTCCATTTGCTATTTGCCATTCGCCATTTGCCATTCCTTTGGTCCTTCCATCGGTTTTAGACTGTCCCCCAGCCCCATCCACTCATCCACTCAGCCGCACTCAACTCATTTAACTAATCAAAAGTAATTTTAATCAAAGGGGAAAACCTTTGCCCCAGGCCCTGGCACTGCTACCGGAACAGATAACACAAGCCAGACGGAGCGAAAGCAATTAAAGCCACGTGCAAAGTTTGCCCAAGGTTCGGCAAAAGTTTTCATCTAGGTGAGGAGAACTCCACTCCCCTCCACTCCACTTCACTCCAGTTCCAGAGAGAGGGATTGCTGTTCGATTTTTTCCGTATTTGTCTTGGCAAAGATCAGAGGAAAAGGACCTGGGACCTGGGTCCAGGAACCAGCTTGGCCTTTGCTTAGGCAGCCTTGGGCTTGGTTTGGGTTGGGAGTGGAAGTGGAAGTGGGAGTGGGGTGGTGCTCGGTTAAGCAAACTTAATTAATAAACGAGAGGCACAGCCGAGGGGAAGCTAGAGTCTCGGCTCTCTTCTGTCGTCGGTTCGAGGAATCGAAACTCATTAAAAACTTCCACTGCGGTTTTCATTAAAGCCAGCTGCTGACACGCCCACTCATACGCAGTGCGAAGGATGCTGCCGCCATTGTCTTCTATTAATATGTCAGGGCTCGAGCACACACATTGTGCCGGCAAATAAATTTGAATAATTAAACGCCCCACAAAGAAAAACATCCAACGGAAGCTGGAATAGAGGCGGAACAGATGTCCTTTTATTTTCGGCAAGCTGTTGCCTCCCCCTCCCTCACTCATTATGCAGCAAGAGCAAGGAAGGGGGCGGCGAAGGCAGAGACAGAGACAGAAAGAGAAACAGAGACAAATAAAGCAAAGATAATCGGGTCTGGCAAAGTGCAGCCCCACACAAAAATAGACCAAAGCGACAGCTTGACAAACTAATGACAAAGGCCCAAACGGAATGAAGTGGCGGTCCCTTGGCCAACAAGAAGAAGATCCCAGCTGCCAGATAGCCGAAAGGGAAAAGCGGTAAAGCCAGTCCTTAGCCCCTAGGCTTTTGGTTAGCTCATTAAAAATGAGAGTGCCTCAGCAAAGTAGCCAGAGCCAGGGCCGGGCCAGGGCCAGGGCCAGGGCCAACAAGTGCCAAAGTCACAATTTTCATTTCCCAGAGATAAAACACAACAGAACACAACAGAACAGAACAGAACAGAACAGAACAGCAGTACCAACTGTTTGTTCTGGTCAGGATGGGTTAGAGAGAAGGTTCTGCTCTTCTCTATCCTCTCTCTTTTATCCTGCCATGATTGTCTAATCTCTAGTGAAGTATACATCCTTCCAAGAAGTGCGCCCTGCGCACCCACATTACCAGCCAATTATGAGTCGGGCTTTGGGCCAGGGCTTGGGCCTCAAAAAGTTTGCCAACTTTAAGCGACAGCCCGCCGACAGAACGTACATATTTTAATTAAAATTCAAAGAAAAATCCATGGCATAAATTCTGGCAATTTGGAAATTTAATTGAGCGTGCCCGGAACAAGGACAAACATTCTTTGGCAGGATACGTTTTGCCTTACGCTCTGTGTATTTTCTGGGGATCAGCGCAGTCTGCAGCTGTAGTTTTGGGCCATATTTATGGCTTGTAATTTGGCAGTCTCCAGCATGAAAAATCATAGAAATCTTTAAATATTTTCCGCACACAAAAGCCTAAGAAATCTTCAAGTATTTTCGGGCGAAATAATTTTCAATGAAAATGCAAATGAATTGGTGGCTAATTGGTAAAGCTTTCAGCACGCGCGCACCTCCCGCCTGACCGCCTGCCGCCTGCTGCCGAAAAAGGTCAAGAGAGCAGAGTGGAATATGCAAACATTGCGTATACGCGGCGTTGGTCGCACGCCTTTTTCCTATTTAGCAACAATTAGCCGCCAATCGCGGGCAATTATTAATTTGGCTTGGCTTTCAATTAGGCAATTTGCTACCCTACCCTTATACCCTCCTACCCTTCACTCCACTCCTCTCGCTCTGCTCAGTCGATTGTGGCTCTTGGTGTGCTTTGTGGCGGCACAATAGGCGGGGGGCGGAGGAGGGCGGCAGGAAAATTGGACCATTTATGGTATCACAATGCGGCGTATGTGCGATTTCTTACATTTTACGATTGGCAGGCGGCGAACGCTAAAAATGCCGGAATGCCGCGCCCCCACCGAATGTTTTTATGCTAATTTTCCACCCATGGAAAAAAGAGGAGAAGGAGGCGCCATCACCAGCGCCATCACCAGCGCCAGCGCCAGCAGCCGAAGCCGAACTCAGCATCAAGTGGCGGGGAAAACTTTCCCATTCGACAGAGTGTCGAGGAAATGTTTGTTTAGAATTTGGCAGAGCGTTATTTATGGGCCAATAACTTTTAACTTCACATGCGGCCCCGTCCTGGGCTCGGGCCTGGGAGTGGGAGTGGGCCTCGACCTGGCCGAAAATGAAAATGCAAATTACTTGCCATTTGGCCAAGACTCACGTAGTGCGGAAAGCTCAATGGGGGCGAATAAATTTAATTGAAAAGCGTTCGGTCAGCGGAGGGGGAGGCGGGGGCGGAGGCGGCAGGTGAAAAGTTCCCTCCCAGAATGTCAATCGAATCGATAGACCACAGCGGATGCTGCGGCCGTCAGTCAAAGTGTTTAATTAATGTCTAAACAATGGACGGACGGGTAGCACAGATTTTCATTAAGGTACGAGAGGGAGATGCTGCCCCGCGTGCCACAGCCGCCTCCTTCTGTGATGTCCATGCCGAAGGTTAAGGTCACGCCCATGCGGCTGCTCAAACAATTTCTTTTCCTTTTTTGTTGGTTTTCTGATTGTGTTTTCGGCTACAAATTAATTTCAGAACAAAAGCCATCACAACAGCCAAATGTTGGGCCAAGAATATAAAAATAATACACCCCCGAGAATATGCATATATGTATATTAAAAGGTATTTATAGGTGGTATATGTATATACCACAATGACGTCACTTAGTTGGTGTTCTGGCCCTGCCTCTTGCTCTTTTTCTGCCATCGACCAATTATTAAATCGAAAAAGTTCATTTGAAGAGAGGCCCTTCCCTGTGTTGCATCCACCATTGATCTCTCTCTTTCTATTCATACTTTGAAGTTCGAACTACTATCTCTGCCCCTGTCACCAGTCACCAGTCGCTTTGTGTGTCTATTCTCTCTGTCTCCCTGTCTCCCTGTCTCTCTGTCGGCAATGTCAAAGGTCGCTGTGAATGGTGGCACATAATTGCACTTGACAGCAAACGACAGCCAGTAGCAGCCAGTAGCAGCCAGTTGCCAGTTGCTGCGACCGTCGACAGTCGACTGGAAGAGATAAGGAAAAGGCAAAGCCCAGGGAAAACTGTGAAAGATTGCATAGCAAAATGAATTCAATTGCATCGTTTTTTCTCGGTTTTTCTTTTTTCGGTGGCTCCCATCCCATCCCATTCCATCCAGGGCTGTCACTGATTAGACGGGCTCCCGGCGCTTTTGATGCTGCAGCACAGATAATTTTTCCATCTTTTTTTTTATGCAGTCGCTTTTCCCAGCAGCAGCAGCAGCTGCCCCTGACCCCCTCCTTTGCCAACGAACGAAACGAAACGTGAGCACAGCGGCAGTTAACGAGTTTTTTTTTTATTTTTTTTGCAAACCCTTTTTCGATTTGTTTCGAATGGGAAAATTGGCTGGAAAAAATGATCGGAGATCGCAGCGACGACGCTTGTCATTAAAAAACAGAAACAGAAAACAACAGACATTTTTTGGGCTGTGCTGGTTAATTTGTTATTTGCTTGCAGGTATTAGGGGTATTATCGTTTTGGTGTGCACATGGGGCATTCTGTGTCTGTCCTTCCCTTGCCATAGGATTCGCTATAAGAAGCCTGGCAACAATTGCAATTAAAGGGTAGCCAATGTTCGTTCCCGTTCGAGCCATTTCTGTTTCTGTTTTCGGTTATGGCCAAGCCCAGTCAGGCGGACCGCGGACCGCGGACCCTGGACTGTGGACAGCTGTCAGCGGGCATCGACAGTGGCCTGGGAAAGGGTCGGGTTGGGTCTGTGTGCTTAGAAACTGCTTCGTCGAGAGCGTGCCACAGCAGCTGGCACATGCAACTTCCGCAATTGAGCGCTTCGCTAGGCACCCACAAACGTTGCACACACATTTGCGTGCGTTTCCCATTTTGGTCAGGATGGAGGGAGGGAGGGAGTGGGTGTGTTGTGGCAGTGCCAGTGCCAGTGAGGTCTCATGAGCCTGCGCGCCTGCCTGCTGCATGCTGCCTGACTCATTGCCCATTGATCAAAGGGGGAAACTCGTTTGCGGCAGCTGCGCCAGGTGTAATTGCGAAATACGAACCAATTTGCAACAGCAAATTGTGTAATAGATAATAAATGAGCAGCATTGAGAGTAGAGCATAGAGCATGTGCCACATTAATGCCTCACTGATCTCCACCATTCGCATCATTCGCACCATTCGCACCATTCGAACGGAATGAATCATCAATGCGCTGGCGAATGCCAGATATAATATGGCAGAGAGCTGATAGCCGCCAAAGGGAAGCCAAAACCAAAGTCCATAAGCCCTGGCCATGTAATGGCCACTTAATCCTTGACGACCAGCATTAATGTCGCACTTGACACACATTAAACGCGAATAGAGCCAGGAATTATGTCTGAAGATGGGGATGGGGATGGGGAGGGGGAGGGGGATGGGGTCTGGCTGGAGTCACTTCATCTTTGCAGCAAAAGATGGGTTGGTGGAACATCTCTAACGGAGCTATTGGAGTGCCCAGCAAACAGTGGTCGCTGCCACTGCCACAGCCACAGAGTGGAAAGAACCAAAGAAGTGGAGGCAATAGAAATCAGAAAAATCGATTAGCCAGGCCAAGCAATCAGCGCGGAAATAAGCGGAATGAATCTGTAATAATCAAACTGAACTGCAGAGATGAAGGAGCAATCGTGAGATGGAAAAACGAGCTACCTCAGAGCGTAAGCATCTCAATAATGGGGAATCCGATGAAAAGCCCGAGTAAATCATGTCTGCCAAATGGAAGCCATTTCCGCACACACACACACATACAAACCGAATATCCTCGAGTGGCGGAGTGGCGCAGTGGGTGGAGTGGGTGAAGGAGTGCTGAACTTTGAACCGGAAGCAAGCCATAAAAGCATTTAGCTGATAATTTGCAATGAATATGAAAATTCCCATCCCCCCAGGACACAGCACACAGCAGAGGATTCAATTGGGGCAAAGCAAAAGCCCATTTTCCATTATTTTTATTACACTTCCAAGTAACTGGAAATATTGCAAATTTTATTATTGGATTGAAAGCCAGCCACAAATCGATGGAGAGCCAAAGGCCAAGGGTGAGCTGGATGAGAAGAAGCGGGAAGGAACGGAACGGAACGGAGAGGAGTAGAGCCTGTTGCCATAACATTAAAAATTGATTGTACTTTATATCGAATCGAATATGGAAAGCGGGCTGTGGGGCTGTGGCTTCCCACTGTCGGACCACTGCCAAAAGTACGAGTACGAGTGTATCGTAGGAAGAATGATGATCCGTGCATTGTCCAGAACAAATTGTGGGTCATAAAGGCCACTGCCAGCCAGGCCAGGCGGCAGTGAGGCGTGTGCAATTATCCCATGTAAACCAGACGAATCGGCACACGAGGCTCAATCTATTCGTAGATTTTTTGTAACCGATAAATGTTTACCGAGAAATTAACGAGCAAATTGAACTTTACGCAGAAAAATGAACATGGAAACCAAAAAAAAAAAAGAACAAAAACTCTTTAAGGGAAATTTTAGGCTGTACAGCGGAAACAGACAACAGACACAGCAGCACACAGCCACAGCACACAGCATGAGGCAGGGACTTGAGGACTCTTGAGTTTTTATTTGCATTTTATGACTCATTTTTCACGCCCCTCGTTTGATTCTGCTGCTGCTGCTGCTTCTGGTTCGGGGCAGGCAACCGAGCCGCCTGCTGGTGTCAGTTGCGGCTGATAAAAGCCAGGACCAGAAGCACACAGACACAGACACAAACCAGGAGCCACGAGCCAGGAACCAGGATAGAGGACGAGGACCATGAACCCAAGTTAAATTGCAGGCCGCATAATCCTTTTTGAGGCCGGCCCGGCCTCCCCTCTCCTCTGGAAGGCGTTGTCCTTTTTGTCTGCCTTTGTCGTTTGCCAATAATTTATATATGGGAAAATGCTTTTGAAATGCTCTTGCTCCTGCTCCTGCTCCTACTCCTGTGCCGGCCAAAAGCACCAAAGGAAATGCCAGATAATTGAAATTGATATACGAGTAGGTCCTGAAACAAAACGATGTCTGCATGTGCCGTCATCTCCGCGGGCCTCCTGCTCTCTAGATAAACACAATGCCCGAGGAGAGCACAAGGAAACGGCATAGGGCGCTCGAATATATTGCGTATACGCCGCATGAACCACATTCATAATTTTGCGAAATGGAAAATGGGGTAAACACAAGAGGAAAATCCAAGGCACACTCGGCAGTAGCAGCAGCAGCATCAGCACACACACATGCGTAGCACGTGGACGGACCCAAGGCATGTGGCCGTCTCCGTCTTCGTTTTTATTTGTTTTTTAATATTTTTATGTGTGTGGCCCGCATTTTCTTTATTTTTCATCTCGATGTTATTGTGCTCTGTGCGTGGAAAATTGGAACACATGCGCTTCACCTTCGCCTTAATTAATATTATTTTGTAAATAATAATTAATTTTACCCCGAGCGTAGAGCACTGCTCGAGCCAAAAATAAATAATTTCTCATAAATAAAAACAGACAAAATGGAAATAATATTGTAAGTTGAAAAATCAGCAGCAGCAGCAGAAGCAGCAGCGGCAGCGGGTGCGAAGAAAAATGATAATTAACATGGGATTAAAATAAATTTGAAGAAAAGTACGTAAATTGATATTTGATGGGAAATTAAGGCAGACATAAAATGGGGAAGGAAAGAAATGGAAGCCCCACAAAATACTGACTGAATAAAGAAAGAAACTAATGTTGAGCAAGTATCAAATTTAACCCGAAATATAGATACATGGGAAATCCTGAATTTCTTTGAAATAATTGATGAACCCTGGGACCATAAATTCCCCACACACCAGTCGGAAGTCGGAAGTTGTTAAGCCAAAATAAATCGACTCAAATCGGATGCAATAGCATAAATATTTGATAGAGCTGCTAGAGCTCCTGCCAACCGCCTCGAATAGCGAAACGAAATCAGGGACTAAGCTCCCGCGTTAAGCATACGCAGTGTTGCCGGGCGCGAAACAAAACAAAAATACACCAAAGCCAAGCAAAAGCCAAAGAAAAAAGTGCGAGAAAAAAACCCGTCGGCGCCAGGCATCGTGCGTGAGCGAATAATTTATACACCTTTTGAAAGATTTATGCTACCATGGCCCAGAGGCGCTGGCAGTGGCAGTGGCAAGAGGCAAAAGGCAGTCGGCAGTTGGCAAGGCAATTCGCGAAATCAAAGCGTGAAATTCAATTAATCTAAGAAGGAAGAGCGGGCGGGGATTACGAGAACCGGGAGGTGGAAGGTGGAAGGAAGCCCATCCAGTGTCAGGCCTTAGTGGGGCATGAGGACACCTCCTCCATCGACGAGCCAGTGACTCATAGTTCCCATAATTCTGACCTGTCAGATGAATCAGATGCAAGAGGGGGGCGGGGGTACGCTGACAAAGCAGAAAAAAGCAAGGCAGTCCCTGCTGCTTCGCATTCGTATTTGGGTTAGGCCAAGCCAACCATATAGCGTCAGCAGCATCGGTGGGTAACGGTATCCACCGTTGTGTTTCCTTTTGGCCAAAAGCAAGCCAAAAACAAATATACTCCCAAACAAACGATGAAGCTGCAGCTGAAGCAAAAGCACAAACAAAGCGACAACAAAAAAACTGCATCACAAAATGCAAAAGTTTCGTATACCCTCACAGAGGGTATGAAATGTTTTCCATTGTCACACAGCCTATAAGAAGGGTATCCACGGCGTCGACTCTCGATGTTTGTTTTTTGGTTCGTTTCGTTTATTTTGTGTTGTTTTGTTTATGGAAATATGCAAATAACATTGAAGTTTTGAGTGGGGGGGTGGAGAAAAACTACAGCACGTGCATGGCGGAGTGCAGCGGAGAGAAAACTTAAAGGAAAGAAGAGAAAAACCTCTTCAAGCTTCAAGCTCTGCAAACTCCAGCGATTGGTTTCCCTCTGCAATTTGGCATACAGAATTGAGTGAATTTAATTGCAGTTGCAGCAGCAGCAGCAGAGGCAGCAACAACTGCAATGGCAAGTGCAATGCCTTGCCTGCCTGCCTGCCACACAAAGACAAATCCAGTATGCAAAATGCCATAGAGAGACAATGTAACTATCCGGAGACACTCACTCGTACTCGTACTCGTACGTGAGAATGATGCGACTAATGTTCGTATCATTTGCATACAAAATTGAGCATGTAAAAGGGGCAAAGGCAAAGGCAAAGTCAAAGTCAATGCCCAAGCGGCAGTCATGAACTTGCCACACAAACACTGGTTTTTCTCCGCCTGTTGCCCTTTTGCGTTTGGCCACAGCTCATCAATCTTTCAGGTAAAATTAATTGAAATTTTGGTCAACCGCATGTAACTGATCAAATCAGAATCGGAATCAAAAGAACAGCAGAAACAACAACAACAACAGCAAACAGCAACAACAACAACAACAAAAGTGAGCTGCGTCTGGCACGCAAACAATTTCCACACATTGAACAAAAATAATAAACAGAAGCCGAAACAACCGAAACAACAACGTCAGAGAAAAAACGCACATAAAACTAAACAAATGCTCAAAATACGATGCTGAATAATTGAACACGATACACACACCACAAACACACACACACACGCACGTACAATCGTATGGAAATGGAAAATTTGTTTACAATTTTCCCCACTACATCAGTGTCTGTGTGTGTGTGCATCTGTAGCACGAGAGTTGAGAGTTGTGACAGTTGACTAACTCTTTGCTTGCCCACCGACTGTTAACGTGGAAAACTCTTTATTTGCTGCTTCCGTCCACCGCAGCAGCGGCAGCAGCAGCAGCAGCAGCAACATGATCGAATCAGACATACCCTCACAGATCGGGGTATAGTGCACAATATGGTATGGTTGCGTCTGCAATATGCCTCCTGCCTTCATTATCTTTTCCACCGATCAACTTTGAGTGTTTCGTCGAAGTAAATGTACCCTCAGCAAGGGTATATTGATAACACAATTGCAATGCAATCCACACAGGAGAACAACAAGAGCAGCAACCGCAACAACCAGCAACTGCCAATTGGTTGCGAAGCCGCTCAAACACATGTCAGGAATACTTAAATGCATTCACAAATTATTTAGAATCACACCACAAATAAAATCGAACAATATGAAGCTATAACTATATTAAATGGAGAGAGAGAGAGAAAGAGTAAAGAGAGTTTTGTCTCATCATATGTAATGTTTACTCCATTGTGGTTTTGTCAATAAGTATTTCATTAGAGAGAGGCATAACTTCAATGATTAACACAGCATGAATTTCACTTTTCAGGAATTTACTTCAACTCAAAATAAATAAATCTCATCTGCGCATTGCAAATCAGCGACAACTTAAATTTGTTCTCTTAAAGTCCGGTAAGACATAGTTCCAAATTAGTTTTGACCAATTTGATCGCCCTCGGCAAATATTTGAATTATTTATTGATACTTTTAGACTTCTTAGTCAACATTTCGAAGAAGCCATTAAAGAACAGAACGCCTCAAAGATGGCCATAAAGATAAAACACAAATGCTTGGCTGGAGAGTTTCCCGAAAAAACGAAACGAAACGAAACGCTTGGAAAGATAGAAATGTAAATAGATATATACGTAAATATGTAAATAGGACTCACCTTTGCCTGAAATGTGATGCCATGGAAGAAGGCCTGTTCGGCATGAAGGGGCACACGCAGGTCCTGATCGTCCTGCACCAAGTCGTACGGCGTCGATGGCATTCTTAAATAGTTCAATAGCACCGATTCGGACCACTTGTAGTATCATGAGATGGTTTTCATCTTCCTCGTGCTACGCTTGTGCAGCTGATGGCGCAATTGCCACAAAACGCCACTTGGCCGACGCTTTGGCTGATGTTGCGGCTGTATCTGAGGTTTCTGCTGCTGATTCTGTTGCTGCTGCTGCTGCTGCTGATGCTGGATAATGCCTTTGCTTTGGCTCATGCAAATTGCTGGGGGGGCGACGAGCGCTCGCTCTGTGATTGATTTGCTATGTTTCTGAGGTTCTCTCCCTCTCCGGCTGCGTCTCCACGCTCTCTCCTCTCCCCAAGCTCTTGCTTAATCCCAATTTATGAGCTTGCGGTTCCCGATGCTCAGCAAATTGAATTGCGTCAGTGGGACCAGCGGATTCTATTGGCGCTTTTCTCTTGCGTTTTATTATGAAATTTACAGTGCGGTGCGCTGCGGTGCTCTGCGGCGTATCTGCAAGTGGAGAAGAAAAGAGAAGAGAGATATAATGCCTTAATAGATTAGAAAAGTAGAAAGGCACTGGACTGGCACTGGACTGGCACTGGAGCCGGAGCTTGAGTTTGAGCTTAGTGAATACGTAGATTTTGTAATCAAACGCCGTCTATCGATCTATCTATTAAAGTGAGTCATTAAGTCGATGATTTTGAGTCAGCTTTTGAGTTCCCTGGAAGCCGACTTCGAGCTTGGACTGACTCACCTTTTGGACTAGCCAAGCTCTTGGTGCGATGACACCCCCCTGATCGAAGGTATTAATATATACATACATACATATAAGCATATGTATGGGTTGGTTGACTAGACACACACACGCACAGCCCACACACGTGTCGCTGGTTGCTTATTGAATTCGTAATTTTATTTGTTTGTGGCATTTGTTTTTGTGGAGCAAATGTCTGCACTTTAATTGAAATCAATTGTCGATTTACGTTCTATTTGTGGCAGTCATCGAAGAGGATTTCAACAGCCTCTACAGGGGACAAATATAGCTGCTGTTCACCACACAGAGCTCTCACTGTACTCCGCCCTGTCTGGCGATGTTTTGATTAAGTCTACCGAAAACTGAAACTTAAAATAAACAGCTGCTTATTATCGCCCACCTCTCTCTTTGCCAATATCTTTCTTTCTGTCTCTCTCTCTCTCTCTCTGTCTCTCTGGCTTCGTCTGTTTATCTCCATCTTTTTATGTGTCTATCTTGCGCTTCTTTGTTTGCAGCCTCTGAGGCTTCCTCTGAAGTCTGAAGTCAGTTCAAAGCCAGGCCAGAGGGTCACGGACGTTTACGCGTGTAAATGACAAGGCAGCCAAAGCGCAACAGCAACAACAACTAAAACAACAACTAAAAAAACAACAAAAACAACAGCCGCCTTTAGTTGTTGCTTCGTTTGTTTATCTGCCTCCTTTTTGGCTTTTGTGGCGTCTCCTCGGATTGCCTGGTGCCTGGTGCCTGGTGGCTGCTGGCTGGTCTCTGGTTCCCAGTCTCCAATGAATAAATATGCTGGAGTCAACTTTTTAAAAGGCCTTCCCCCCACTCGCACCTCCCTCCTCCCACTCTTTCTCCGCTGATTGTTGTTTCTCTCTGTCTCGCATTAAGTTATCAATTTGGGTGTCGATTGAGTTCAAATTGCCACCAGCTGATGCCGCCTCCGAATGGAGGGCATTGGAGTTGAGTTGGGGCAGCAGCAACGGCAGCAGTTGACACTTTTCGGGGAGCGACATAAATCAGCTTTGCTTTAAGGTCAGGCCCCGCATTCACATGGGGATTAGGGGCGCTTGACCCTAAAAGATACTCTAATAGTCGCTTCTGAATAGATAAATGGATGTATGGAATGCAAACACACACCTACATACTTATGTATTGAAAAGTAAGAATCACATATTAAAGGCAATATTGGATGAAGTCTTAACTCTCCATAGTTTGGAGATCTTCTATCCCTTAGAATACCCCTAAGTTCTTTGGTCCCTCCTTGCTTGCTCCTATTTTTCGCCAGCAGAGGAGCATTTTGCAGAGTTCAATGTGCCAGGCTTCGCCCACAGCCATATATCAACCGTACTGCGAGCTGCATAAGGTACTAGCTCTAGTCTCGACGCCATTTTGTGGCACAAAACTACACATACATACATACCTAGACATATCAACAATAAGGTTCAAGTACCTCCAAAGCAGGCTGCACATGCGTTGTACAAAGACCCATCTAGCAGAAGGAAAACGACTGAGAGGGAGAGAGAGGGACAGCTATTGCATTGCACTTAACACCCACCCTGGAACCCCCAGCCCCAGCACCACCCGCAGCCCTTCCCTATCGTGGCCCCCCCCGCCCCGCCACACCATGAACCACAACTCTACGCATGACTCTTTTCGGATTCTTCTATCTTCTGGTTTACGTACCAACTATCGGTTTCGCATTGCGCTCTCTGCCTGCTGTTCTGTTCTGTTCATCTGCTTCGAGCAGTGTTCTCTCGATTCCGTTTTGTTCTTTCGCCCGCACTATCAACAGCAGGCCACTGCAACTGCAACAGCGACTGCGCAGCAACAGCAGCAACAACAACAGCAACAACAACAATTAGAAACCCGTATCGCCCTGCAAGTGAATGACTCGCGAGGCAACGACGACGACGACGACGACGACGACGACGTGCTTCCAAGAAGCATTCAAGCTCAAGAGATGAGAACCGGTTTCCATGGGCTCGACTCCACTCCACTCCACTCCAGTCCACTCCCGAGTCGAGGCGCGAGTCCAAGTCGAAGTCAAAGTCTTGGTAACTTACACGCTCACTTCCTTTCCGGTTCTTGCATGCACACAACAAGACAAAGACAGAGAGAAGGAGAAGGAGACGGGGAGAGACAGAATGAGTAAACGAGTCGGACAGAGAGGGGAGTAAGTATCACTCTTTGGCTGGCTGAGCAAGAGAGAGATGGCCACAAAACAAAGCACCACTGCAATATCAGCTGCAATTTTATGATACCCTGCAATACAGAAGGGGTATAGTACCCCATTGCAAAAAAAGATCAGTATATACTATAGAAAATCTGTAGACTTTATCCGCATAACTACATTTAGGTATGATTTGGTCCTTCCATGTCCTTGCCTTTCCATTGAAAGATTCATTGAAATATTTGAGATCTCCCGCTAATATTTCTATACATCATCCGAAGTGTCATGGCTGGGTGTTCTTTTAGGGTATTTAGTGCGTCGGCATCCCCGTTTGGCACTGTCTTTTGCTTCTTGCATCTTTTATTTTTTGCAGTTTTTCAAGTTTTGTACTTGGCAATTACGTAGCAACGAATCAAGCGAATCGCTTCGGAGCTTTTGTCATGCCTGAAACTGAAAATATTTACTGCGCAGCCGTAGCCGCAGCCGCAGCCTCCGACGAAGCTGCACTTGCCGCAAGCAGTTTCTGTTGCAGTTGTTGCTGTTGCTGTTGCTTTTGTTGCAGTGTCAGATTATGCAAGCTACTGGGGGGCGGGGGGAGCACATGGAAAACGAAGAAAGAAAAACGAAACTGGTCGCCGCGGGCCTGATATTTTATTCGAAAATATGCTGCGCACTTTTTGGAAAAGCAAGCGGGAAAACTTGAAAGGAAAAAATATCTGCATGGATAGTATATTTCGCGCATTGTTTTTTTAGCCAACTGCCTAATAAACAGATACACAGGCAGCAATTAAACAAATACCACTACCAAGCGAAGAAAACATGGCTAAAAGACAGACCAGCTGCGTTGTCTCCTGTGGCTGCTCCTCCCTCTTCCGACCGAGACCCGATCGGGGGGTCGGGTCGGGTCCGGTCCGGTTGTGGCATGGCCAAAGCATCAATCTTGTTTTCGATTTCGAAGGAAACTAACTGCCGAGAAAGGCAACATGCTACTGCCTTAGATGAGAGCCAAGAGAGTGAACAGAACAGAACAGAACATCTCTCCTTTGTCCCGATCCGCAATCCGCAGTCCGCGATCCGCGATCGTCATCACATTCTGAGTTCTGTGTCTCGCCATTGTCGTGGCCATATATTTATGGGGCAGACAGCCCCAGACAGATATTCCAATAGCAACATCCAGAAACGAGAGGGAGAAAGACAGACACAGAGAGAGACAGAGAGAGAGAGAGGAGACGGCTGGCTGACTGGCGGCCTGGCTGCCTGGCTGGGTACGATGCAAAACTTTTTGCCTGTATCTATATGATACATTTGGTGCGAGGAGCCAGCCCCGCGTATGTGTGATATAAATAGCAGCGGGGCGGCCACTCAGCCTCCGCCACCGCGGAGCCTCCTCTCCTCTGACCCATAGAACGCACCTCAACAACATTCAGATACAACATAAATCTATTGGGCAAAAGAAACGATTGCCAAACCAAAATGATTGCCAGGGAGGGCTGCCGGAGGAGGCAGCAGCATCAAACAGCATTGATTTTTACTTTTCTTCGGGAAATATTTTCCGACATTCTTCGGCCATCATTTGTCTCAGTGTTTGTTTGTTTGCTTGTTTGTTTGGCCGGACAGCCAGTCATTGGGGATCATTAGACTAAGCTATATAATCCATAATCCATAATCCATGGTCCAGCCAGAAGAACAGGCACTAACCTTGAAAGTTCTGCGCTGGTGGACTTTTCCCCAGAGTGTTCTGTATCTTTATCCACAAGACACAAGACAACAGAAATTAATGATCAATCGAAGAGACGGAGGCAGGGACAGGGGCAGGGAGGAGAGGCAGAGAGTGAGAAACGAAGCGAAACTAAAGTTAGCAGCAATTTTGTCATTGCCCTGAAATTTATCGTTGATTATACGTTGTGCCTGCTGCTTCGGTGGCACTGTGTATCTTTCAGATGCATTTCACCAGAATATCATATAGAAGCTTCGGGTGAATCAAACAATACATTTTCTTGTTTTTGTTGTGCAATAATTTATAAAAATAATAAACACGACTATGGCGGCGGTAGTTTTCATTTCGGTTTTTCAATTTTTCGTTTCTTTTTTTGGCACACATTCAACTCAAACACACACACAGACACAGCCACAGACACAGACAAAAAAAAACACACACACATATATACAGTACATATATATTGTATGTAGAATGTAGATCTCTTTAGAGATCTGCACTGCAGCCAGAATGTATCTAGAACGCGTCGCGTAATCAGTTTTTTAGCTGCGATCTGCAAAATATTTTCATCATTCTTTCTTTTTCTTATTTTTTTGTGCAATTCTTTCATAATGCGCAAAACTTTCCATTTCTATGCGTTCGAACGGTTCTCGAATGTCACCCACCAAAGGGCTTCGAGCTGCTTCGAGCTGCTCATCGGGTATATAGTTTCACAGTTATCACTCTCTCACACAAACAAAAATACACACACACACACACAGACACAGGTGTAACACCTACGGCTTTCGGTTCGGTTCGGTTCTCTTTCTTTTTCTTCTCTGAAGTCTTGTGTCGGCTGGAGGTGATTTCAAAAATTAACTGCCAATTCTTGGAAACGGACGCCGATGAAGACGACGCTTTTTCCGTGCGGCAACAACTTGGCTTTGGCTTTTTGGGGGGCTCTGAGAGAGTTGACCAACTGGCGCCGACTTGTTGCTATGTTTGGCTTTTGGTTTGCTTTTTTCGGCTTAGTAGTTTTTTTTTTGGTATATTCTGTTTGAATATTAAGTAAATTTTCGCCAGTTCTGCTTTACGTTCTTTATTTGCATATCCTACAAATTGTTGCCGTAACGGAAATGCTTAGATTATGATCGCGGAGAGAACTTCACTTTCGTCACGAACAAAACCCAGACAGACCGACAGACACACCGAAAGCCAACCCAAGTCAAATGCAGATGGAGATTGAGAATGCCGTAAAACCCGTTTTCCAGAATGCATCGGCCACACAACCAATAAGAACCAATATTTTGGAATAGGACGGAGGGGAGGGGCACAGGGCCCTGCATGATTTTATAAATAAAAAAAAATATTTATTGAATGGAAAATTACTTGTATTCCTCTGGAAACCGATATTCCAATTCCAATTTAGAACCGCTATTCAATATTCAACAATAATCGAGCCGAACGTCGAACGTGTGAAGCAACCGGTATGCAAGAAACAGAAACAGAATCAGAATTTCGTTTTTCAGTGCGACGCCAGAACTGAGCGGACGATGCGTGAAAATCGTATAGGCCTGTGTCGAACAACCACGATGAACGCCGAACCACCCAAAACTGACTGTGGCTGTGGCTCGGCAGCGCCAAGAGTGCCCAAGCAGCAGGCAGCAGGCCGAACGCTATGCCAGCATACAGGGTGTCTATTCTGGCTGTGGGGAGTTCCTCTCTGGCGCTGGCAAAACCTGTTTGTTTCCATGGTGTATTTATGCTGAGAGTGAGGTCTGGCCGCTCTCTTTTGTGCTCGTTTGCTCTCTTTGTATTTGTCTCCGGCTCTGGCTCTCTTCTTGAAACAACTGAAAGCATATTAAAATAATAACAATGGAATATATAATAAAATTAATATTTTGAATAAAAGTGAAATATTCAAACATAATTTTAATATTTTTCTATTAATATTTATATATAATATAATAATAATAATAATTAATATTTAGGAATACATTTTTCCAATGTTTTAAAGATTTTAGGCTGTGAAAATGAACAGGAACACACACATAAAATATGTTATAAACGTATTTTGTAAAAACGAAGTTTTTCTTAGCTATGTTTAAGATATCTTCATTAAATTGTAAATATCCGGGATGTTCATTGCAGAGTTCCAAGAGAAATGCATATCGTGTAGGCAGCAATAAACTGCATTCAAAGTAAACACCTCACCTTCTGCTGATGTACCTTGCTTGGCCATCGTCTGCACGCTCTCTTATGCTCGCTGCCTGCTGTCGTCGTCGGCGATTCTGGCTCTCTGCGGAAACGAAAAGCGAAAGCCGTTGGCCAATCAGCGTGCGGCAAATACACGTGCTCGCTGCTTGCCCTATGGTGCGGGGGGTGGTTGGGGTCTCCGATGGGGGCCTCAAAGCGATTTCGCAATGTTTCTCTGTTTTGGTTTCCGTGTGGAAGCCCCAGAGTCTGGGGGGATCTCTCTTTAAGTTTGCCAAAGATGCAGCCTCGTACTCGTACTACCACAAACTACCAAAAATATTCCTAAGTTTGTTGTATTTCTGGAGGTGCTTGATTTGTAAACATTGTTCCAAATTCATGGATTACCAATATTTCTAAGATTCCCTAATCAAAGAAAACTATCTTAAGACAAAGATGATCAATTTTAAATTTCCATCTATCATCAAAAGTTCCTTCGCTCTCCTTAAAATTCTGCCCATACCTTTCGCAAGAAAACTTCTCACAGACAAACATTTGTCTTCAATGCGACTCAATATATTGGCCGGAATCAAGGTTGACAACTAAATTCTGCACATACCGAAAGTAACCGAGTTTGTGGTAGACTGCCACAACGTGAGTTAGCATGTTAGGATGGGATTGGGGGTGGGGCTGGGGTTGGGGTTGGCGTTGTGGTTCACAAGGAAGACAACCCCTAAGAACATACTCTGCAGAGCTGCGGATATCCACGCATAATTCAGCCCCAGCCCCGACTTACGGTGAGTGTGTGCAAATTGTATTCATGGGAAATATGCAAAAGCCGCAATCATATGAAAGGCAACAGTGGGAATGGATGGGGTGTGAGGTAGTGGGAGCTGGCAGCTAGAAGCTGGAACAGGAGTAGGATCAGCTAAAGCCAACGACAAGTCGAGACCGCAAAAAGGATGACAACCAAGCGAAAAACTCGCAAAAGGATGCGGATTCGGAAGCGGATGAGGCCTGACTATCGGGCAAGCGACACGGAACGCTGACAAATGGACGGAAAATGTGCTCAGTTTCCCGTACTAGACACGGCTATACGTGGTCCTTGGCATTACTTGCAGAACTGGCCAGAATCTGTGGCTATCCGGAGAACAACTGCATTCGAACGGACTGCAAATATTTGCCGTATTTTAATTACTTTTTTGTCTAAAGTTTCTGCAATAGTGGAAACACAGAGGAACTAGGGATTGGAATTGAAAATGAAAATGAAAATGAAAAGAGGCAAGGAACAAGTTCAAATGGCTGTCGCCATTCTGTTCTCCTTACCCTTCCTTCCGCCCGCCGCCCGCTGCCCGCTGCCCGCCGGATGGCCACTTTTTAATTAAAAAAGCGCAAAACTCAAAATGGCGTCCACAAAATGGCGTACAATTTCACAGCTTAACATGGTGAAACTTTTGCCAGGCAGTACAACATTAAAGGCACCACAAATACAGATACGGATACGGATATCTACATACTCGTACATGTGTGTGGGGGTCCTTAAGGCCTCTTTTCAAAATGCGTTCAATCATAGCAAGCTGTCCCCTTTGGCCTGTGTCAATTTTCACTTAACACATTGTCGAAAAATCTTAAGAAAACCCTACTTAGACGGTCCCATCGAACAGAACAGAACAGGGATGCTTCAGGCTTCAGGCTTCAGGTTTCAAGTGGCAAACGCAAAAGGGAAAACTTTTCCCTCTTTTTTGTGCCTACCTCAGGAAAAGTTTTGAACAAGTTTCCCACTCGATGAGTGGATCAATGGAGGTGCTGGATGGAACAGCTTTAAAGCCAAATCAATTAATAACTTTTCACTCACATGCACGCAGAACGCAGAACGCTGCACACTCCTCCTGTAGCCTCATTATTTTATGCATAAATTATATTACCGCTGTCAGGGAGAGGGAGAGGAAAAGGGAAAGAAGAAACAGCCACCGAAACTCATTTGACATAAAAATTTACTGCATATATTCACCGGAGATGAACAGACGACACAGACAGAGACAGAGACACAGAAGCAGAGGCAGAAGCAGCCATGATAAGCTCCATTTGGGGAGTGGGGAGTGGGGAGGAGTGAGGAGAGCAGGAATGGCCCATTCCACAGGATAAAACAGGATAAAACCAATAAATTTATTGTCGCACGAAGGACAAGCTGCTCTTCGGGGGCTTCCTCCTTCTTTTGTGTTAACGCTTCGTTAAGTCTGCGTTAATTTATGAGGGCGTGTTCGGGGGGCGGGGGATATGCCTCTGGGCCAGAAGCCAAATGACTTTGATAAACCAAATTGTCTAGCTCAAACGGATGTTTTAGAAACGGTAAGAAGCGGAGATTGGGGGAAGGGGGAAGGGGAAATCAATCAGCAAAGCAAATAAATACAATTAATGATACATTACGTATACGCAACGCTGCACAGCCGCAAAAGTAAGAAAGAGAAAGCCACGAGGCCTTGGCATAAATTATGCCTGGCAACGGCAAGCGTACATTTACAATTTTATGCATGTCAACGCCAAGGAGCAGAAGCAGGAGCAGGAGCACGGGCAAGGCGCGACTTTATGCAAATACACGGACACGGGAGACACGGGGGACACGGGACACTGGCGACACAGAAGACGAGGCACAGAAATATGAATAAAGTAAAATCAAATATGCACTCGCGTGAAAATTAATGCGACACGCTCTTCAAGCACTCGACTCATTCAACATTTTTTCTGCTTTTCTCCTTTTCTCCTTTTCTCCATTTTTCCTTTTTCCCCCATTTAACTTGTTTAATTGAAAGAGAAGCAGCGGAAACAGCATCCACAGTGGAAATGGAAGTGCAAATGTGGAAAATTTCAACTAGGAAAATTCGAGTGAGTGCGAGTGCGAGTGCCGGGCAAACTTCTCGAAAAGTTGAGGGCGGCTTTGCCCGCCAAATGCAAATGGGCGTAAATGGTGTGCACATAAAAATCATGCAAAATTCATGGGAGAGCAATTATTATAGCGCGTACGAATATCCGACTCAAGTGCTCATAAATATTTAGCCAGACAATCAATAAATTCAATATAGTTTCATGGCAAACATGCCCCACAGATGGAAATGGAGATAAATCAAATGCAAAGAGGACATAATCCCCAATAGAGTCAAAAGGATGTGCATATTTGTGTGCAAATTTCAGGAAAACATGCAAACAGTTTGCAGAAACAATTAGAAACAATCCACAAAGTCGTCCTTCCTCAGGAAGGACCACGCCATTAAGCTGCACTCTGGCCGATGGCCGGACATAAATCGTTTTGCAGTGTTCATTGAGTGATGGAAATGCCTCTGGTAGATAGGTGGCTTGGTTATTATTATGGTTATTATTTTCCTGAATTTCCCTGAGATATAATTGAGCCTCTAAACACGCACATTAAGTAGTCGAAGTCGTAAAACTTGATGCTAATGGTGGCCATTTCTCAGGCGCCTGCAATCCGAAGACCATTAGAGCATTTAAGCGGCCCCAAATCATTTGTAACCTCCACTAATTAGCGCCGATGCCGAAAGATAAGCTCTGGCCATACAGCTCCTGGCTCCGTCTGGCGGACTTGCAACCATTCCCTGGCGACATGTGGCAGCTGCTGGTGCTCCTGCTGCCCCTGGCTAGTACGGAGAGCGAGATGAGCGGGATACTGGACACCATTTATGCGGATCAGCCCTTTGAGACACTTCTGGTGCTGCGACACAGCCAGAGCCAGAGCCAGGCAGAGGAGCGGGATGAGAGGGGGCCTGGCCTGTCCTTCGATTTGACGAGCAAGTGGATTGCTATTTGAGTGGCAGCTACAACAACGAGATGCTGGTCCTGGTCTGGCAAAGTGGTGACAACAATCAAATGAACATGGAGCTCTGGCAGGCATTGGACAGGAATCTTCAGAACATGAGGCATGTCCGGCTGTTGCTGGTGATGCCAACAGCGGAGGGACAGCAGCTACTACAAATTGCGGACACAGCAGAGCCTCTGCGGTTTCTCCAAGTAGCTGTATTGACATCCCAAGGTACAGTCTATCGCCTGCAGCCCTATGCCCAACAACGTTGGGTACAAGTACATCCCAAAAGGGAACGCGTATTTGCCAGCATTCGGAACTATCAGGGCAGGGCCATAATTACACTGCCCGATCAGGTTCCCCCTCGTTCACTGGTCTACCAGAACACCCACACCCAGGAGCACGGAATGACGGGCTATGTGGCCAAGCTGGTGATGGAATTTGCCCGCATCTACAACCTGACCATTCAGTGGCAGCGTCCCATCGTGCCCGGCGAGCAAATGTCGCTGATACTCCTGAGGAATCTGACACTGAACGGAACCATTTGTCTGCCCATCAGCCTGTGCGGCTATGAGGCGCCCAGCGAACTGGGCGTCTACTCGGTTCCCTACGATCTCGAGAAGTGGTTCATAATGGTGCCCTGTGCGGATGAGATATCCACAGCCGATGTTTATGGCTTCATGTGTGGCAGGAAGTTCCTGGGCATCGTGGCAGGCTTCTACTGCCTCTTTGCGCTGCTGGACACCTGCTTTGGGTACCTGCTGCTGCATCGAGGCATCGACTGGTCGACGCTCGCCTTCAACGAACGCATCGTGTCGGGGATGATTGGTCAGTCGTTCAAGATGAGTGCCCACAACATGATCAGCTCCAGAGTCACCCATGCCCAGCTCTTTCTGCTCGGCCTCATGCTGAGCACCCTCTTTGCGGCTCACCTGAAGACCCTGTTGACGAAGCGACCCCCAGACCAACAGATCTGCAACTTCCAGCAGCTTCGGGATGCCCCGGTGGACATCTACTTCGACGAGGACGAGCACTTCTACCTGGACAGGTTCAAGGCCAACCGAACCGTGGGGTTGATACGCCCCAAGATCAGATATGTGAGCACAGCGGACTTCCAGGCCATCAGGGACACCCTGAACAAGTCGCGGGCCTTCTCCGCCCTCAGTGCCGGGTGGCTGATCACGGCCAAGAGGCAGCAGTACTTCCAGCGACCTGCCTTCTGCTCCCTGCCCGGTCTGGTCATTGGCTCCTACATCATCCTGTCGTTTCCCATGCAGGCCAACTCGATCTTTGAGCATCCACTCAACCGACTAATTCTCCGTGTTCACTCCTCAGGACTCTTAGGCCACTGGAAGCAGCAGACGCTGTACGAGATGGTGGCCCTGGGACAGATACCCCAGGATGACCCCTTTCCCTATGCGGCCTTCCGTGAGTTCAAGGTGGCAGATCTCACTTGGGTCTGGGTTCTGCTGGGAGCCTGTCTGCTGCTGTCATTTCTCATATTCCTGGCCGAACATTTCGTGTATTTTCTTGAAAGGAAACGAAGCTGAGCACCACACGATTCTATCACAAATATGTAAAAGTTTACAAACTTAAGTCCAATTTTGTCATCATTTTTATATTCATTAATATAAATAAAATATACCTATATAAATTATTATAAAATTATATGTCTTAAGATGCTGGTTTTTTATGAATTTTCTGGTTTTGGGAAAATCTTTCCTTTTCTGAATAGATGATGCTATCAAAGGGTTAAATAACTGCATCTACAAAAGAAACTCTTCTGTTGCTTATGTCTGCATTTATAAGGATAATCTGTTACTCAGAACTGTGAAGGACAGCTAGTACGTTTATTCACTGAACTGAAAATCAATGGCAGAACATTAGTAAACATTTCGGTAAATATTTTGCCAAACATTTACATAATTAACAGCCAGTTAATGGTGTTTTAATAGCCAATCAATGTGCGAATGTGTGCCATTACACTCCACTATCTATCCATATCCATAGCCCATAACAACGCACACGGGTGCGGGTACGGGTATGGGAGCCCGCATAGTGCCGCTTGGGGCTAATGGTCTAATGGCCCCATCCCAGCGACAGCTTCACGTTGACATAAATCAAACATTTTGCCAACGAGCGGATTACTTTCACAAAAAATGTCAGTCGTCTGCTCCTGTTCCTGCTCGTGCTCCTGGCTCTGGCAGTGACGAGGTTCAAGCTTCTGTCGTCAGTTCCGAATGCTGTTTGTTTAGTTTTTGTTTTCGACAACGAGAGCTTCTAGTCATTCAATCATCCGGGCCGTGGGATGTACGCCCACATAATTGACGTTTACGCCGTTGTCGGAGCACACACCATTTTTATCTTTAAAGAAATACCCAGCCAGCCAGCCAGCCAGCCAGTCAGCCATCCAGCCATCCACCCGAGAAGACAGGGCAGACAGACAGGCGCTGTAAGCAGGATTTGCCGCTTATTGGCGAGTTAGCGCGCGGCTTCTGATGCCGTGGCATTACAGGACATTTATGGCAAAATCGATGCGACAATTTCAGCTTTAAAGGGAATGCGATAGATAAAGTTTTCCATTCATTAAAGTGGCAATTTAATTACTGGAACACACTGCATTCGGTCCATGGTCATGCATGTTGCATGAAATTTTTAATTAAGCCCAAAAGCATTGTACGGATTCGGTCAGCAGCGGAAAGCTGCTGATTCCATCTGCCAGGATCCACTTCCTCTCGCGTAACGCAACAAACCAAACCAAACCAAACCAAATGCAGTTCCAACCAGTTCCAGTTTCTGGAAATGTTCGTGTAATGCAATATGCAAATTAGCGGCTAGCTGCCCAGAGCTGCTGTCCGTCACTGCCACTCGCACACTCGCACACACACCAGTGCCCATTGCCCAGAGCAGTACATTCCGCTAATTGAACCGCATTCTGGGGCTAATTGCAACAGCGTCAGCACCAAAATGTTGCCACTGCTTTTGCTCATTTCGTGTTGCCTATCAATGCGGGCGGGCACTGGCCAAAAATACACAAAAATATAATTTAGAATAGCTATGGTGGGAAAAGTACATTTTAAGCGTTGCTACTTGTTTAAGGGGAGCCACATAGGGGTTTTCCAAGCCACTATTCAAATTTCAGTAACTAAAGGGAATCCCTATCCAGATGCATAAACTTTCCACGAGCAGAAATGATTTACTGCCCACTAATTGCTACAGTTCTATTAAAGGGTATTACTGATATATTATATCTCTCTTCTAGTAGTTGGTCGATGGATCCCTGCAGCATCAACATTTCCCTTTTCTACCACTCCTTCCGCCTCGTACACATATCAATTGCACATTAATTGCACACGCAAAAGAGAGAGTGAAAAACACAATTATTCATAGTAATTATTGAAGCCACAAATTGGCCCATGTGTTAATTAACTCGTTTTAATTCGACGCCTCTGAGAGTGCTCAGCGAATCGCATTTAAATGCAAGCCAGAGCCAAGTAATGTGGCAGCCACAAACGGCATTGGGTGCAGCCAAGCCGATTCCAAGCGGCGCTTAAACACGGCTAAGCCGAGAATCCATAAAACTTCAACTTGTTGGATCGTATTCTAGGACTTGCGTGGAAAAGCTCTTGCAGAGACAAGTTTTGCGCATGCAAAATGTTGGCCAAAAAGTTGTTCCACACCCAGGGAAGAACAACGGAATAAATGTTGCATGCACCTGTGGGTGCTGTATCTCCTGTGTCTCTCTGGGGCTTAGCATTCATTTGCATTTTATTTATGCAGATTCGTGTGGCAGCCTCAAGAAGACTCTCAGAAGAAGACGTCACAAAAATGTCACATAAATGCGTGGCATAATTTTTGTTTCGATTTAACTTTTGGTCTAATTAGTCGTGAATCTTAACTCAAAACTGTAATTTGCATAATTTGCATAAATTGCAAAAAAGGTTCTGCCACCAGCCACCAGCCCAACAAATTTCGTGCCCTTCATTTGCGTTTGTTCTAATTATGAACTCAGGCAATTAGCTGGGGAAAACTTTTCCTTTCCGAGGAAGCTAAGCAAAAACAATAAACGGAAAATCAAAACAAGCTTATGGCAGACACCTCTCCATCTCTGGATGCTAGAATGGTAGAATGGTAGCAATCCCTCAGAGAAACTGTCAAAAACTCAATCACAAAACTTTCCTCTAAGCTGGAAAATGGCAAAGTTGTTGCTTTTTGGGGGGCGGTGGGGCGGAGAGACTGGGAGCGGGCCCCAACTTAGTTGGCATTATTAACAAGTTTTCTATATGCAAATCAGTTAGGAAAATGAATGTAGCTGACAGCACAGCACAGAACATCAGAGCAGAGCACAGAGAGAAGTTTCAATGGAAGCCAAACAAAGAGGTGGAAAATGTTTACCTTACCCAAGGCTATAGACGTTTCCCTGTTATGTTCTATCATTCACTCCTTACCTTTCCTCCTCCGAGACTTTCTCTGTGTCTCTGTGTCTTCCTGCAGCCACTGGCTTTCATTTTGCTATTAGAATGCGAAAGTAAGTGAAATTGATGAATGCTCTAGTGACAATGGAGTGCTTCAGTTGTCATTCTCCTGTCTAATAAATGAATGGGAGGAGCTCCTGGGGAGCTGCCTGCCACATTAATCAAGCAGCTTCAATGAATTTAAAGCCACAAAATGATCTATCCACATAACTTGGGCTCTAAGCCCTAATCCTCTCTTTCCCATCCCTCGTCCTGTGACCTCTAAAGCTGGCTATTGATTTTGGTCTTAGTGCTGGCTCCAGCTCCAGTCCTGCCTGTGCCTGTGCCCGTTTCTCTGGTCTTGACACTGGTCCTCTTGCTCCTTGTCATAAATCAATCCAAGAAGAATTTTGAAAGCATTAAAAGCATTACGAGAGCGCAACATTTTTTCTCTTCTTATTGCTGCGAGTGTCCCTTTTTTGCTGCTGCTGCTGCTGCTGCTGTCGCTGTCATGTCTTTGTCATGTTGAACAAAAGCCGCCATAGAGGCTGAACACACATTACGTATACAACCCGTGGCCCACATGCAAAAAAAATGAAGAGAGAGACAAACGCCATGGCAACTGAATGAGTGAGCGAATGAATGGGTGAGCGAATGAATGAATGAATGCATGAATGGGAAACCTAAGGCAATCTTTTGTCCCCCCTATCTCGTTTCTGGGTTCTCGGTTCTGGTTTCTGTGTTCTGCGTGTTCTTTTTGCCAGCATTTGCCCTGCCATTTGATTGTTTTCCATGTTACATCTCCTTGCCACACACACGCACACACACATTCCTGTGTGCGTATGTGTACACTACGCAAATAAAGCTGAGAGATATATCTTAATATTAAAGCATTTCCACCTACTACTGATAGTTATTTTCGCTGGGAGATGTGGGCGTGGGCGATGTGGGAGGTTATCCTTCGAGGCTCTTTTTCTCTCATTTATATGCATTCCGTATGAAGCGATGGTATTTGTTTAAGAGCGTAACATTATCGTTTCATATCCGTAAGGTCAACAAAAGTCGTTTGTGAAGATTGCCTTCTGCCAATTGGATTCCACATGGGGCATGCAACATGTACCCAGCAACAGCAATAGCAGAACGGAACCGAACCGAAAACAAGCTTCATTTCGGTTTCGTTGGGATGCCAAAACAAGTTTGACAGCTCTGGGCAACTGATAGATACAGATGCTCGTGCAGATAAAGTAAGCTGCAAAGTCTTGGCTGCATCATCCCGTCCCGCAAAAGTTCATTGCCACAAGGCGGGGCAAGAACGAGACCAAGACCAAGACCAAGTCCAAGTCGTGGATCCAACAGGAGTCTGAGTCGGAGTCAGAGCACTGAAAGTGAAGACGCAAATTGCTTCTGCTGTCAACTTGCTGGACAAGTTTTTGGGTTCGGGTTCGGGTTCGCTCTGGTGCGGTTGGTTCTGTTCTATTTTAGAGGAAATTGGAGTTCTCCCAATAGCAGATAAAAGTAAAACTTTAAAATATTTAGTGGCCGGACGAATGGAGGAACTTTCGAATGCATAAATCGAATGCATCCATTCGTGCGAATTAAACAAAATGCCAGCTGCCATTATCCCATATCGTGCACCCATTTATGCTCTCGCATATAAATTGACAATTGTTGTTGCAGCATCATCATCATCGCAAATAAAACATTCATTCGATTGACATTTCAAAATGCTTTCCGTGCACATGAGCGCAGCCATAGAAACGGATTGCAAAAATGGTAAAATGTGCAACAGCAACAGCATACATACCCACATATATACTCGTATGGGGTATCCATGCACCCGGAGAAAAAATCATTGAGAATCGAATAGTTACAAGACTTAAATTATATAAATTCATACATATTTCTATGGATCAAATTAAATTCCATTGAATTTGCCAATATTTTTATTCATCTTTAAATGTATGTTTTCTTTGTGTGTTTATTTTCTCTGAGTATATATGTATGTGCATGTGTATGTATGACAATGAGGAATGTTTCGTTTCTATGGAGGATTGACCGCAGCATAGCAAAAATAAATTTCAATTCAAATTATGTTTGTACGCTTCCTGAATGGCTTACCAAATGTTAATCAGCCAAACGGTGTGCTCAATGCATTTGGCGGAAATAGCATCAGAATTCAATTTATTGGCCACTTTAGTTGGGGATTATGAGGTCAACGGATTACGAGGGAGAAAAACAATACAGCTATAATTGGTAATCAAATATTCTATTGTATTCATCATACATTTTAAGCTAATCCCATAAGTACTGCCATCCGATATTGAAAGTAGATCATTGAAGGTATCCCTTGTAGAATATTCGAATTTGAAATTCATATCGATAGCATTTCATCTTCCATTTTAATATTTCTTTAGCCCAGCAGCAGCTTCTGCTTCCTGCTTGCAACATTAACCGCTTCATTACGCTCACATTCACGGCCCGACGTGACATTTCAATTGGCCCGTGTCGGGGCAAAGGACTACATAAATCCTCCTCTGTCACCCATCTACCCTTTACACTTAACCTCCACCACCCGAACACCACACTCTACACTCTACACTCATATTCACATTCACATTCACACTGGCATTCGCATTCGCATTCAGAGTCGTGAGTGTGTGTGGGGGGACCAAATGCATTGCACGTACAGAAGCCTCGCCGTAAAATGGTGCCAGCGCTAAAAAGTGTAAGAAAATCAGCAACTAAATGGGTGCCCAGGGCAGTAGAGGGGGGAAGCTGCCACATTCTGCTACTTAAAGCCACAAAAGCCACACGCACAGACTAGCAGACTAGCAGACTAACAGCTGCATAGAGGATGAGGAGGCATCTTTAGCACCGCCATTGTTGTTAATTTTGCAAGAAGGCGACGCCGCTGCCAGGCAACCCTGTGACGGAAGCGGAAACGGAAACTATGAGCACTTGGCTCCTGCCATGTCTCGTCGCGTCGCGTCCCAGCTAATGTATCCGTGTGTGGCTCTGTGTGTGCCTGTCTGCGTGTGTGCGGCATTTACAGTTGAGTTATGAGCGCACATAAATAAAATGTCAGCGACAAAATGGCTGCCAAAGTTTCTACGGAAATTACCTGAACTACGTCGTTGACACAAAATTGAGCCAGCAGCCACAGCAGTCGAGGCAGCAGCACTTTGACATCTTTGGGTTTCCTTGGCTTTGTTTCGTTTCAGATCACGTAATCTCGTGCAATTTTTGAATTGGATTAGAAGCCGCTTTAGGAACTGAACTGCCAACTGCCAACGCGTTTGATGAACTGCTAAGCTGTGCGGAATTTCAACCCGTCCTTCCCCATCCCCCTGTCCCCCAGAAACTAATTCGATGAGCAGACAACAACATTATGTAAGTCCATTAAGGCTGTCAAAATCAGGTTAAGGCCCCATCCCCAAGTCGCCAGCAAAAGAGGATAAGTTAACCCCCACAACCAAAAAAAAAAAGGTTAAACAAAGGCCTCAACCGCAGGCCCCAACCCTGAAAGGGTTCGCTTTCTCTTTTTTTATATATTTATCTATGAAATATTTACATTTTATTTGCAAGTTCTCGAGTGTCTCTCTGTCTCCCTCGCTGAATATATTTAAAATTCCCATTAATCCTTTCGTCTCTGATGGCATGCTTAACCCTTTCTACCCCAATTTGTTTCACTTTCAGACCCTTTTTTCTGTATTATTTTGTTGCTAGGAGTAAATTGATTTTTGGCTTTTGTGTGTGTGATGAAATTTACTTTTGATTTGAATAAAAATGCAAATGCCTGAATAAATTTGTGTCTGCTGTCTACCTTAAGGTCCTACCACAAAAGCAGCTTGAGGACTTGAGGTATCCTTGCAGCTTCCAGCTTCCAGCTTTTAGCTCTTAGCCTCTGGAAGCTCCTCCTCCCAGTTTCTTTGTGGGTCTTGTGCTCATCTGGCCATGTAATGCAATTGTTTAGCCTTTGTTTCGTGCTGCACTGAGATCGGCCCCAAAAAAGAATAAGAAACATTCTCGGATATTTATTTTATTCCGTTTGGTCGCTTGGCCATTTTCAATTTACGTTTACAATAATTCAACAAAAACGCTCAAATGGCCAGCAATAAATTTGCCACATCAGGAAATGAAAACGAAGGAACCAGAAACAGAAACAGAAGCAGCAGAAACAGCAGCAGAACAATTTACTTGACTCTCTCATGCAATATAGATGTAGAGGTAGATGTAGATGTACAATGTACAATGTACAAACTTTTAGTTTGTTTTATTTGCACACACATGGCAATTTATGTTTTTGCCATTTTCAGCTATAAAACAAAGAAAACATATATACATACTCGTATATGTACATATGTATATGCCATTAAATGTATCTTTTCGGGGTCAGTGTAAAACAAATGCTGACAAGTGCAATTATCCCCGGACTGCCAAGGAGAATCTGCCCGGTGGAGCTGTGCCGTTTGGCCCTTTGGCCCCTCCGCCCTCGCAATGAATGTAATGCCAGCAAATGGCATTGTAAGTGCGGTCTGCTTTACTCCGGCACGGAATCCGAGTGCATATTTCAGCTGGCCAAATGGTCAAAGGCTGCTGGGGGGGATTAAGAGGTAGCTGGTAGCTGGTGGCTGGTGGCTGGGCTTCTGGCCCAAAGGTAAGTGCTACTGATTTGGGTTAAGTCTCCCGCGACATTTGGAGATTAAAGTTACTAAGGCAGAGGGTTTATAGGGGCTTGCACGTATACTAACCGATTGACTAAGGAAATAATAGACAACTTAAGGGCAGAAACTAATTAATAAACTATTTAATTGAAGGGTAAACTATTGGGTAAAATAAGCTTAAGCTTAAGCTTTCTGGATGTCATTAACGTTGCTTAAATAAACATTACATTGCCCTATTCGCCATGTACTTAACTCTAGTCTCCTTATTGTGCCACCTGCCACACCCTCACTCCCTCACTCCCTCAGTTCCTGTTCACGGCCTAAGCTCACCCACTAGTTGCCCCATACAATACTTACATTTTAGCATCCATAAAAGTTGGCTTCCGTTTTAGCGCTGGCCCTAAATGAATTTATGTCAACGGCACTTCATCCGAAGGCCCAAAAGCAACAAGAAAGCCAAAGCGGAGTCCCGTTGAATGCAAGCCGCAGCCCAACAAGTTTGTGTCTTGTGTCTGACATTAAATTAATTTGTTGCCTACAACTTTGCCGGCTGCAAATAGTACCCATGGGTGGCCTTTATTCCTTCCCTTCTTTCTTCCTTACTACTTTCTCCCAGAGGAGCAGGAGCAGCAGCAGCACAGGCCTGGCCCCCGTTCCCCTCTCCCCGCTCCAGCTCTGGCTCCAGCAGAAACTTGTTAAAGGCAAAACTAACAAGAAAAGTTTTAAATCATTCGCCAGTGCCAATGTCGCAAAAGTTTGGCGGCAGCCCCCAAAAAAAATAATAATAAAAGAAACGCAACGGAAACTACGAGTAGATCGGCAACCAAATAAAGGCGTGTGTTATGGGTGTTGTAACTGCTTTCCCCCGGCTTGCCAGATGCCACATGCCGCACAAATGCCTTGAACCGTGGCAAGGCGTGTTTCAAGGGCAGCCGACAGAAGGGGGCAAATCCAACGAGTGCTAAATCTTTGGCCTAATAGTCAACGCTTTCGGGGGAAATGTTTATGGCTGTTTGTACTTAGCCCGTAACCCAAATTGATAACAAAAGTGGAGTTGGCCACACATTATGTGTGGGGGTGGGGTGGGGTTTGGGAAGCAAAAGATCTCAAGTAAATTATAGTTGTATCTTTTTGTTCGATGGGGGAATAGATACAGACAAAGTTATCTCCTAGATTCAATTAATCACGATAGCACTAATCTTTTCTCTGTTCTCTGCTCTCCATACTTAAAGGTTTCAGGGAAAAACAAATTTTTAAGTAAATTATAGCAATAATTTTCACAAGAGAATTTTTGAGTCGACTCTTTCGAACTCTCTTTCAAACTCTTTTTAGTTTCGTAATTCCCCAATTCTTTTGGATTTTTTAATGGAATTGCTGTAATTCGGATACGTCATGCCTCATTGAAAACTTGACCCACATGGCGCGTCTCTTCCTCCTCTCCCTCTCCCTCTCTCTCTTTGTGTTGCTGCTGTGTTGCCATTAGCTGCCACTCCACCAATTTGTCGATCGTTTGCCTGCATCCACATTCACATTTTATTTCGTGCTCGACCTCACACACTCACCCTCCATCTCTCTCTCTCTTTCACACACACACACACTGCCTCTGTTTCTTGTTCTTGTTCTATTTGCCGGACCCCTCGGTCCTGGAAACTTCATTAAAAGCTCCGACACTGCAGCGGCGTAAACCAATTACAAGTTCGAGGGGGGCTCCACCAAATGTGATTAGAGTGCACTGCCGTAGCGGAAACAGCAGCTGCTCCTGCTCTCAAATGAAGTTATCGCAGGGGAGATGGGAGGTGGGAGGTGGGAGGGGAGGCGATTGGTATGTACCGCTCATTGCAGACACATAAACAATTTTACGAGGAAAATGTTATAAGCAACAAACGAGCATGGGGAGCTTGTTAAATGATTTAGAGACCAGTCGTAGAGACCAGTCCGCAGTCCACAGTCCGCAGTCCAGTGTCCTGGCAGCAGTCCTTGTCCACAGGACACCGTTGCAGCTGCAGTTTCCTGGGCTGGGCCAATATGCTGCGACATGCACTTAAATCAATTTACGTCTGCCATTTGGTTGGAAATCTCTCTCTTTCAACGGCTGCCACACACACTAAGAGTTGGTAAAAGAAAAAACTTGGCCAAGGAAACTATTAAATCGTGCGCATCGACATCCTAAGAGTTGTCTCCCCCCTCTCTCCGTCTCTCTGCTCCTGGTTCTCCTTGCAGTAAATTAAATTTCACCCAGTAATAGACTACTGCCACGAAAGGAATAGTGTTAGGGGTAGGAAGGGAAGGGGACTGACTGACTGACTGATTCCAGGGTGCAGCATCCATTGCAGCTTTGCATAAACTTTTGCATATTTTCAGTGACACACAGTGTCAACCCACCACCCCCCACCCTTTAGTTCCCTTTAGTTGTTCGAAGGGACTAAAACATTGTTGTGCTGGCAGCTGCTCTTCCACATTCGCTTTTTGCGGGTTTTGTTCCCTGTGTTCCCATTGCGGGTCAGCGTGCATATAACAGAAATTACCCTTAGCATCCTCACCCCGCCCCGCCTTTTGTTTCCTATCCAGCTGCATCCTTCTTGTGGCATGACCATCCACCGATGGCCTGTGTGTCTCTGTGTGTGTTTCCTATTACCAACTGCAACACTTCCTGTGTGTGTGCCATTGTCGGGGTCCAGTTGACTTTTGTATGGCATTACATGACGGCGCCTGTCTGCCATCCGCTCTCTCCCTCTGTCTCTTCCTCTTTTGGCTTCTTCTCTCATGCAGAACTAACCGCATTTCCCAGCACCCTGAATTTTTAATTTTTACACTTGGACTTGAAAATATAGCAAAATATCAAAGGATTCTTTTGTCACAGATATGGTTATAGTCTCCATTATTGGTTATTGGCAATTTTTAGTTACTGAGAGAAGAGATTACATACATTCTCGTATATCGATAAGGGGGTTATATTGGAGCTCTTCCACGGCTGATTAATTACGCTGCCCGCGCATCTCATTGAGGTCACATTACGCATACGCACTTGGCTACAAGATTGATGACAAGCCACCCTCCGCTGGCCCTCAGGCTCTTTTGATTGATTGTGTCCCGGCTGCTGATGTTCATACTCTGCATTCAAGCCACTCATCATCAGCCATGCACGTCGCATGGCATCCTTCAGCTATTCATCAAGAGAAGAGAGCTGCCTGATGACTGCTGGCTGGTGACTGCCTGGCCAAGTCTTATCATGGCCGGAATGTTTTCATTCGCTCTTGATATTTCCCTTCTTTTTAATTTTCCATTTTCCGCTGTTTATTTGGCATATGCCAAACCCCACTTGGCTTGCCGAGCACGTTGCCTGCTGGCCCGAGATCTCTTCTGGCCCCACAATTTTTGGAATTTTCCTCAACTATTTGTGACAGCCTCACGCCTGCCGCTGCTGCTGCCGCTGCTGCTGCCGCTGCTGCTGCCGTTGCTGCTGCTGCTCTGCTGGCATTCTAATACACTTAAAGCTGACAAATTTCACGCTTAAAACAAGTTTTTTTCTCTCTTGGCTCCTAATTAGCATGCAAAAAGTTTTGGGAGAAGGAATTGTGCTGCTAATGCTGTAATGTGTATGCCGGGCACGCGATGCCTTCGCAGACTTGGCATTAAATTTCAAATTAAATTGCTCTCTGCAATGCGATACGAGGCGGCATACACACACACACACAGGATACACACACACACAGGACACACAATATCCGAACGAAACATGTGTTAAAAATCAGCGTCGGCAACATTTGTCCCCATCACGTATACGTCACGTAGGCAGCCGCCCCCAAACAACAGCAACAACAACAACAGCAGCAGCAGGGAAAACTATATGACCAGCTTACTGGGCGGGGTGGTGTTAAGGGGTGGACAAGGACGAAACTTGTCAATTGGTTTTCCGCTCGGAGGCGTCTTAAAGCTTCGGCAGCTTAAAGCCGATCGAAAAATGCGTACGCATACGCCACGTGCAACAGACGATGCGTTATAAAAATAAACTTCAAACATTAATTCGTGTGCGAGTGTGTGTGTGTGTAATTAAGGGCACAGGAGGCTCATGCATAAATCTCTTTCAACTAATCAGCCGCCTTCTGGGGTTAGCCCCCAGAAAAAGAGCCAACCGCCACAGCCATAAAGTAAAAAGTTTAAACAGCACTCGAACTTCATAAATTGCACGCACACACACACACCCCAGCTTCCCATCTTCCCATCTCGTCATCTCGGATGGAGGATGGAGAGGATAATAACCTTATACAGGGGCTGTCAAAATAAATATAATAAAGCGAGAAAACGTTGTCAGCATTTTTAGGAGGAAGCGGCAAATGTCAAAATATTTAACAACAAGACCATCATCAGCATCATCAGAGAGCTGGAGGAAGAGCTGTATGGAAATGCCTGCCAAGGTGCAAATTCAATAAAGATAAAAAGTTTTTTAGGACAGACGACAGGCCGGATAACCTTATCGAGTCGTTGTCACGCCCCATGCCTGCCTATCATTGAACATTTGCTTACAGCGGGAATTATTAAGAAATATGCCCTTTGTGGGCCATCAAATTCAGCCAAAACGAAACGAAAACGAAACGAAAGGAAAGCCAGAGCAGAAACGGAGAAGGTTTTCCAGTTCAGTGACAGCTTTTCATTTGTTTTTGTTCCCTTTACGCTGGCCAGAAAGCCTCAACATTATGACAGTCATATATATACGTATACGTACACTCAACCACCCATTAGATCCACACAGCCACAACCACACCCACACACATAGGGCGTAGGATAGGGGCTAGCAAGGACGAATAGGAATATAGGAAGGACGAGGAATAAGTCGACACAAGTTTTATCTTTACGCTTGCCTGCGTCTGCGTCCCAAGTCGGAAACAAAGGGCGAACAAAGTAAATTCCACGGCAATGAAGTGTAAAAATAACAAAAGCTGCTTGCTCTCCTGGTCTCCTTCACCTGGACGTTGTGTCCGCTGTGTCTGTGTCCGTGTCCGTGTCCGTGGCAGAACCCTCCATCCACATAGTTGGAATTTAATTTCCCAACAATAGCTTTTAGGGCTCCAATCCCCCGCCCACAAGTTGACCAAAAACTTTGGTTTAAGCATTTCCTTTAAAGTCATTCCGCAGTGTCCTGGAGTCCTGGAGGGTTGCCTTTTAACGCACATTAAGCCCGAATGTGTCCTCTGTTTGCCAGGAGTTGCTTCCCCTGGAGTTCCTTTGCCGGCCATTTCTTATGGCCATTTGGCTTTTTATTGACTCCGTTTTTGAGTGCGAGGGTGCGGGTGCGGGTGTGGGGACCGCATTCTTTCTGGTCTTTCTGCTGCTACTGCTGCTGCTTTGTGGTGCTTGTCACGTGGCCGTAGATGCTCTAGATTTGCCGGACGGACTCTGGACTCCCCTCTGGGTGGCTTGGTCGGTTTTTATTATTATTCTAGTTCTCTAATTGGAAGGTCAGGCTGTACGTGCGCTGGTGGCACTTCAAAATGCTCGCATCCTGCCTCCGCAAAAGGCAATTAACTTGTTTTAATTAGTTTTAACGACAAGTATTTTGCACTCGAATTTGTTAGTCTCCTTGGGGATATCTTAGATTGGTTGGATAAACCCCTGCAACCTGCAATTAATGAGGTGCGCCATCATGGAAAAACGTTTGAAAGATGTGCACATACATAAATAAAGTCTCATCTCCTAGCCATTTGATTCGATGTCTTGCAGCTGCGTCCCAAACCGGTTGGTAGATGGTAAATCATTATAAATAATGCCTAATTATGCATGAATGAACTTGTCTCGCGGACAAAGATGCAGATGCTGGCTTGGGCCTCAATAAACCTAAAGATTTCCACGTTCTCTTGAGCGGCTCAATGGTCTAGGGGTATGATTCTCGCTTTGGGTGCGAGAGGTCCCGGGTTCAAATCCCGGTTGAGCCCATGGTAGCACTTTTTTGTTAAAGCTTATTTAATCATTGTAAACATTTGACTCAAGTGGTTGCTCACTTTAATGAACTGAAATCAATACTTATGTATATGTATGCTGTGGCAGCCACAGCGAACCAATTGTTTAGCCAATCTCTTGACCACAGACCCGACCCAAGCAGACTCCAAGCAATGATGAACAATTCAATTCAATATATTGAGAGTCAATTGCGAATGTTGCCAGGCCACAGGCTTCCCTCCCACACACTTCCCCCACTCCCCCAAATCCATTTCTCCCCGAACTTGTCTGATATCCCTGGCATATCCCTGCCCTGCCACCCTGCCACGCCCACAGTCCCTGCCTTCTGCCTCCTGCCTGCCTGTCATGTTTGTTTGCTCGTTGTCAAGTGTTTCATATGCTTGTCAAATATGTATACGATGGAGTATTGGCAACACTTGCCTTGCCACAGCTGCAACCGCCCCCCAGCTCGCCCCCTGTGAATGTCACTCGTTTCCCCCTCCCCTGGCTAACATGTCAGGACACTTGTTGTCAATGAAAGATGCTCAAGTATCGTCCACTCAAAACTACTTTAAAAATCAGTCAAAAATTAAGTAACCAGAAACCCAAGCAATTGCATAGGGAAAAAACTACTGAGAACTCCCTGGCAGACATTCCCGGCAAAAATTAATGTTTATTGCATTTTATTGGGCACACACTCGTGTTTTATGGCTCTATGAATCTAATCACCATCAAAAGTGCCTCAATTAACATGCTAGCACAAGCACAAGGACCCTCCGTCTAGCACGAAAATAAAACCCAGCAGGAGAAGCCCAAGCACTCTCCACACATGCAAAAAATATGGAAGCGAATAATTGTTTACGCATTTGAGCCAGGCAACCAGCCAGGCAATAACAAAAATACACAGCACCAGGACAACGAACCGCAGGAGAGGTCATGTTTTTGGGATACTTACAAAGGAATGTGTGTGTGTGTGCATGTGTGTGTGGCTGGAACACGTTTAAGTGGCATACAAAGCAACAATGGAGGAAAACAAATTAATAAAGTTAACAAGAGAGAGGAAAACACACACAAAAATAGAGAGAGAGAGACGCAGTCCAAAAAAAGAACAGAAAGGATAGAAAGGATAGAAAGAGCACACACACACACACACAACAAACACACAAAATGGAGTGTAAACCAAGCCAAAATTGATGGAAAAAATGTGAAAAAACAACCTACAATCCAGAGATAGATACGTTTGGATGCGGATTCAGTTTTATCAATATTCATCTGCCACTGAGACCCGTCCTTAACCGAAACATGGCAATTCAATCAGCAACTAGACAGACAGACAGACAGACAGCAACTGTCAATGTCCTCAGGGGGGTGGGGTGGGGTGGTGTGGGGCAGGCCCTCGAAACATATTCGCCAAATCAAAAACTGCACTCAGTCGCAGACCTCACTGCACCCCCCCACCCCTCTGGCCGAACAGCCAACAGCCTCACAGCCAGAGTTCCCATCCACTTCAATATATTTGATATTCGCCCCGAAAACTGAAAAACTGAAAATTCAAATGCAGGCAAAAACTAGCAACAAAAAACCAAACAACAAAGATATTGAGTTGCCAAAAATACAAAAAAATGAAATGGATGCCAACCGCGGTATCAACAACCAAATGGTTTAGTGACTTTCCTCAGAGATGGAAAATAATTGAAAAAAAAGCGAAAATAAAATCGCAAAATCGAACTGAATATGGAACCAGTTGCCAAACAACCACCAGATCGAAAGGACAAAGAAAGGAATGCCGCATCGGTTTATACTCTTAAAGATTCATCCTTCCTCAGGCTTTTGCTCTGGGTATAGGGTATACCTTATAGAATCAAAAATATCTCCATCGGGCATCACAAACCTCTTGCGAAAATCACAGTACACTCTCAAAGGGTATCAAATCTTGGACATGGCAAATGTTGTGCCAACAGCAATATGGAACTATCCAATGGAAAAGAGATTGATGGAAGCAGCCACAAGAACAGCAGCAGCAGCAGCAGTAGGAGCAGCGGCAGCAGCAGGAGCTGGAACTAAGGCTAAAACTAAATGGACAGGACTGAGAATGGTCATGGCAGGAGAATGGGGCAGGAGGACGAGCCTGCTGGGCCTGGCGAGAGCTTTCAAATAAACGAAATTGCTTGTACAGCTCTTGGCCAGACACTTGGTCACTTGGCCCTGACCTTAGGCACATTTTCACACGACCAGCAACACACACTCAAGCAAATCGGAAAAATCAGAGGGTGGGCGAGGGAAAAGCATGTATAGCTGGACAATGACAATGGAGCCGAAAAGGGAAAAAGAACTACTCGCCTGGTAAATGCTCTACAAAAAAGGAAATAATTTTCAGAATATTTTCCGTACACAAAAAAATGCAACTTTAACTTGAAGCAAAAACTTTGCAAAAAGCCTTAAAACTACTGCCCCAAAGTACGCAACACTTTTCGCACGAAACACTAAACCACTTTCTGCAAAAATTCTGTGGCAAGAACACAGTTTGGAGGAAAAACCTCCACGAAGTGGTGAACCTTTAAGATAGTGTCTGTATAACTTGCATGCATAACTTCATCAACTCTCGCCCGCTCAGTGGCTCAGTGGCTCAGAAGCAAAACCAACCTCAGGCCAGGACAAGCACACAGGAGCATAAGAGGCCACACACATAGCACACACTGGTAATACTCGTAAAGAAGAGCTGAAATGTTGTTGGCAGGCGGCTCTGGCACCCACAGAAAATGGCCAAGAAAATGGTAGAAGAAAAGGAGAGGAGAGAACCATTATTACATTTTTCACGCCAATAAAAACAAACACAGAAAGCAAAAGGGAAAAGGGAAAAGCGAAAAGGGAAAGGGAGAGGGAAAACTGGGCCGCCTCGGCTGATCCACTGCCTTGGAATACTTTCTGAATGCCTGCACAATGCCGGTATTTTCCATTTTTTCTTGTTTAGGGTTTTTCTTTTTGGCAATTTCCTTTCTCAGGCGTCGCCATCCGGATGGGAGTTCGATTTCGATTTGGGGATATTTGGCCTTTGGTCACTCACGAAAATTACTAAAATTGTATATCCGTTTCCGGTTCAAGTTGGGTCTCCAGTCGGGTCCCCTACATTCTGTCGGTCCTTTCAGTGCTTTTTGACAGGCATATCGAGTGTTATTTATTGGCACATGTGGCCCATGTCCTCGAACTGGCCAAGTCCTTGCCAACCAGCCAATAGTTGGGACATAATTTATGGCACTGACACATCACGCATACGCCGCATTGCACACCAGTGGCTGGCTGGCTGGCTGGCCAGTGTCTGCGTGGGCTTGAGAGGAAGCTTAGCCAAGGGAATGCCTGTTCTAAGTGAATGTAAAATAGTTGCAGTCATTTTTCATTCCATCCAGTGGCCTAGGCTGGACATGTAATCCCCTGCAAGCCTACAACAAGTCAATTTCCAGAGTAAGTAGAACAATTGCCCAAGCAATCAGCACAGGCCCCAAATCCTTGTCCAAGCTGGCCAAGTGGCTGGAAGCTATTTCCCAGAAATGGCAACCCATTTCGAATGCATCGCCAGGACCATAGTAAGGGGCCAAAAGAGCAGTTAAGAGGTAATCATTTTCCACAGCATGGCGATGGCTATGGCGATGGGGGTTTCCCTTAATCATTACGACAAATTGCCAGGCCAGGCCAGGGCAGGCCAGGGCAGGCCAGAGGCAATAATGATTAATAATGAGGCAGCTGCAGTTCGTACCGCCGCAAAATGGCAAAAGTTTTGTGCGGTCGCTTGTGGCTTTATTAAAATAAATAACTACGGTTAAGGCAGTTCCGTAAGCAAAAGGGGGACGGAGACGGGGACGGATACGGTGAGGTAAGGTAAGGTAAGGCTCGACCCTTGTTGCTGTTTCCGCTTCCGTTATGAATAATAAACTTGGCGCGACTCGAACTTTAACGAGGCTCTGGCTGCGGGTCGCGGTCGGGGCCAAAGTTTGTGTAATTTGTGTAATTAAAAAGTTATCCTGATTAACCTGACAGCTGACAAGGTCAGTTAGTGGATGAACCTATGTGCGATAAGACAGACAAACAGACAGAGGGACAAAACAAATCAACAGCCAATGCAAACAAGTGCCAGTTGGCCCGATTATCGGGGCAAAGATGCGTGTCGTGTCAGTTGCAACTTTGCAGCTTTTGTTGCGGCGACTTACTCTGTTGGCCCATAAACCGAATGCACATTGTTTGGCTTCGCATTTTGTTATTTTGTTGTGGCATTTCTACGTGCATTTTATTGCAAAAGTTTTTAGCTCATGTCCTGCGGAGATGTCATGTGGCCACCCCACTGGACACTGGACACTGGACACTGGACGATGCTCCAAGAAAATAGTTACCAACAAAATTGTCTGTCTCTGGCTGCACACAAAGTGCCAGCAGAAGACTCTTTTCGAACCATTTTTAGCCCGAAGCTTGTGGAACAGTTTAATTTAATAAAATAATACAAATAAGATTAAAACAAGAGATGTAGCTGGCTGCTAATCAAAGCCATCCCATCCAAATTGAATCAAGCTGAGGGCGACAATTTAATTGAATAAAACTCTGGCCATAAATGTGATACAAAAAATGCAATTCAAATGCTGGAAATGACTATTCTTTTATACATTTAAAATTAACTTACATTTGTTGGATATGGCAGAAAAAATTAAGTTGAAATGTTGATAATTTATGAATGAACATGGACATAACACTAACTGGCTTATGTAAAGAAGAATTAATGTAAATGGAAAATATCCATAATTCGGTCTGTGTAAAATTGATTTATAATTGAAAATCCATTTGCCATTTGGATCCCAGTGAAAAGCACAGTTTGGCGGCCTCCTCTTTAGGCTCTCGTGGAGCATGGCCGTGACTGGAAGAGATTACCCACTTTGGGAGTGTTATAGTATGTACTGTATTGTATATCGTTTAAGATATTCATGTTTGTTCTGAACTCACTTTAAAACAGAAATCAAACACAAATAATTATTCGCTTTATCTGTTTCCGAATCGAATCGAAATACCAAGTGTTCGGCAAACTAATTGCCCTGCCCATCAGGCCGTTTAATTAGCTTATAATGAACAAAGTTACACACCCGAAAAAAAAAAATTTGATCAAATGACCAGCAACTGCCAGAGACTCAACATGATGTGGACACCCATTCCAAGCCTGATTCTGATTCTGATTCCGATTCTGCTTTCCCTGTGCCCTGGGGGCTGCCTGGGAGCCTACTTCAAGTTCACCAACGTGGAGTGCAAGAGTCTGGATCCGATATTCGTAGAGTTTAAGGAATGCTACCTCAAGATGCTGCGCCGCAATGTGGTCGGCATGAACTTCCATTTGGGGGTTAAGTATGACAAGCCCATCGACAAGATCGAGTTCAATCTGTGCATATTCCGCAAGTCGAATGTCTATAGGCTCTTCATGGTCAATCACACCCTGGACTTTTGCTACTACATGAAGAAGCCGCAACAGTATCCCCTGTTCTACATATTCCACGACTCTCTGATGAGCGCCACAAATGCCAATCACACCTGCCCCTATCAGGTAGGTCTGGGCTGCACTTGCACCGAGTATACAGTCCCCCAAATAAACAATCTTTTGCCAACAGGTAAAGGATATCTATCTGAAGAAGATGACGCTCAACGAGCAGGCCGTGCGGGACCTGCCACTGCCCAATGGGGAGTACAAGCTGACGGTGACTGTGGGCGCTTTTAAGGTCTGGCGCCTACAGGTCAGCGTATTTGGTGTGCGTGGCTAGTTTTTCAGTTTCCATTATTTTTTAATAAGCGGTGTAGATTGGCGATTACAAAAAACAATTACGGCCAATCAGCCGATGTGAACCATGCGTTAAATATAAACCATAAACCATCCTTACCCAAAAAAATCAATCAGTTTAATGTCTCATTCCGTGTGGGAAACATGAAAGATCAGCTGCTATTTTTCCGTCTCACATTATTCATATTGCTGCTGCTGAAGGTGCCGGAGCCCATCCAAGGCAGGGTCTTCAAAGTCACCAAAATGGAGTGTCGCACGCTGGACCCTTCGTTTTCCACCTTTAAAACCTGTAAAGTTGTGCACGGGGAGAACGGCAGGGCTGCACTCTACATCCATATAAGGATGCTCTACAAGCAGCCCGTCGATGACATCATTGTGAGTACACAGCACAGCGAAAAAACCCCATTTCTAGTGTGGCTAATAAGGCTAATAATAACTACAGTTAAATTTGGGCATTTACAAACTATTGAAAAACCGACGATTCCAATTTGTGAACGAGACGCTGGACTTTTGCTCTTTTATGCGGCAACCATTTATGTCCGGATTCATCGGATTCCTCATCAATCCGTTGCTCCAGATAACGAATGTCAATTCAACGTGCCCTCTTCAGGTAGGTTCTTAGTTATTTTAGATACAGGCACCTAATTACCTACATACCTTGAAAAACCAACAGCAAGACTATATTTTCGATGGTTTCCCCATCGATGAGAGCACACTGAAAGAAATTCCCGTACCAAATGGGGTCTACATGTTGCAAGTTCGGACATCCATGCTAAAGAAGTGGAGAACTGATATAAGAGTCTATACGACACGGGTTGAAAGGTACGAGCATTCATAAATATAGACGTTTTACTTACTCGCCGACTATTTATTCATTGAAAACATGTTTGTATCATGGATAACCACAAATTTTACTAATTTGAATAAAAAATATTTAGATTTAGTCAGGGAAAAGTTTTAGTTTAACATAAATGATTTAGCCAAAAGGAGTGCTTGGGTCTGTGCGCCTAGGCATTTTATGGAAAACATTTTCAAATTACAAAAATTTGCTCCAAATTTCATAGCTACGAGTAATTTATTGTAAGCGCCCTAACATTGATATTTTGTGTCATCTCTAACGAACAGAGTTGCTCAAAATAGCGATATTTATGTGCGATAAGCGATTTCTTTTTGAAACTTATCGTGTTTCTTCCATCCCTAATTTGTTTTCTGTCTCGCTCTTAATCGTGCAGTGTGAGGGAGCGAGATATATATATTTCTCTCACTCGCACTTTCAATAGTGTTGTGTGCAGGAGCGAGATATAACGGCTGGTGTTTATGTGAGAAGTGAAATAGAGAGAGAAAGATTTCGAGGACAAATGGAAGCGGTAAAGTTTTTAAAATTCGATTAAAATAGATAATAAAGCGGAAAGAAGATAAACGGAGTTCGTGGTTTCTCTTTCTCTTGATGTTTTTCCCCCTCTCATGACAAGTCGTAACAGAAACTAACAGAGCGTCAATAAATCCTCAATAGGGCTCTAGAGCGATTCCAGAAGGTCAAATATGCACATAGTATGGCTAAAAAATATTTCCCAAATAAATGTTTTACGATGGTTTCAAAATAAGTGTTGTATTGTTGAAATGTTACAATTTCAAAATGTTGCGCCATGTTTCATAGCAGCGAGTAATCTACTACTACCACATTAATATCGGTATGATATCTCATCTATAATGTAAAGTTGCTCATTATAAAGATACTTCTGTGCGATAAGCGAAGTTTCTTTACCCAATGTACACACTCTACAGGTTAATGTTTAAAATTTAAAAAACACTTCAAATTGGACTGCAATGTCATTTGCCCTTAGAAGTGTAACCAAATAATGTCCAAAACATTTTGACGAAACATCGCAGCGTCCAACGTTCCCGAGAAATAACGCGGTAAGAAATGCGCCAAAATAAAAGTGGAGTGCATATATGGGATACTCTAAAATAACTGTCCATATTAAACAAAATCAACTTCCTCTTAGGAGTTTAAAAACTGCTTGAAGCTGGACATGGACAGAAAGGAGTTCGCCTCTGTGTCTTTTCGCACAAAGGAGGACCAGCAGAGAGCCATGGAAGCACTGAATACTAGAAGTAGAAGAGAAGTTCACTAGTATCCTGTGAACCCTGAAGAAAAAACGAGCGGCGGTGGCTGCTACGGAAGGCAGGCAACGAGCTGATGCTGTTGACGGGCATCTACTCCTCCAATATGAGTGACGACGAACAGCAGGAACTAAAGCAGGAGCTAACGTCCTTTTATGAACAGGATGATGGCACCTTCAAATGCGCTTTCTTGTTCTATCAAGGTGCCTCGTGGGGCTGTCCAGACGGTTAACGCAGTCGACCAACAGCGAAGGATCAGAAAACTATTCATCTGGTGGACTATGACATTTTTATTTGGTCCTAGAACCATTCATCCGACCTTTTCCAAGAATTGCAAGCGGGTCGTAGACGTAGAAATCGTACCAGATTCCATCAAAAATGCACATTTAAATGAAGCAAACGGAGTTAAGAACTACAAGTTCTTCATGAAGGGAGGCGGAAGGCGATGTGCCATCAAGCGTGTGTTGTGTGCCTCCTGCAATCCACACAGCGCCAAACGGAACTTCATCAAACTGGCCAGACCCGAGTCCAAGCCTTACCACTGTGGCCGTGGAAATGTTGCACCAAACAACACACACGGATCTGGTCATTCCGAGCGTGAGGCCAAAACAAAGACAGATAAATTGCACCGCCAGCAGAAGCAGCACCACCGGCTGTGGAGGCAACCACAGAATCGAAGACTGAAACTTAACTAAAGTAAACTTTCAGTCAACCACGGCACTTCTTGTCTAAACAATTCATTGACTCTGCACACAGGCGTCTGCTGCGCCGTCTGGTGTCTTGCAAAAATCCAGCATGAAGATCAAACCCGTGCTCGGCTTTAGGTTTAGGACTTTTTGGGCTTCACCTTCGTTAGCAACACCAACGTCTCTAGGAGTATTCATTATGACCTGGCAGTCGAACAGACGAAGAAGACCTGCACCGGCTCTCAATGTACTTTGATTGCCTAGACGACTCTGTTTATAACAAATTCTATGCAAATTACGCATTGCGTATGCATCACCGTCTTGCCAAACGCTCGCAGCCACCGTGTGATGGACTCCCAGAAGCACATCGATTTCTGGGTGGTGCTAAAGAGAATGAGGATTAGAGATAAAGTAAGTAGGTTGTTATTTTGATATGGTGGGCTAATTGACTACCAATATCAGCAGGGTACCTTATTTTTGGGCAGGGCAATGTGCGTACTTATGTTCATGGCTTATATGCTTTCAAAACCATTCAATTCATAGGATACCTTATTTTAACAGGTAATGCATTTTTATACCTGGCACTCTTGGAGTTTAAGGATATACACATGTATAATAGTTTTGTGTTCGATGTGGATGTACATGACGGAACACAGAGAGTGCAGAATCGTAAAGAATGGCCATATCGACTAGACTGCTGGATCTGGATCAGATCGAATCATTATTATAGGCAGAATGAAGAAATCCATTTGCAGTGGCTACGCTGCTCCTTCCACCCGCTTACTCATTCACTCTCTTTCTCTCTCTCGTTCTATGTCTCACTCTTAATGGTGCAGTGTGGAGGCGGATGTTGAGATAAGAGCAAAAGAGAGACAGATGAGCGGAAAAATGGCAACAGATAAAATATTTTAAAATTCAAATAAAATTGGTCATTAGGTGGAAAGACTAGCAAAGAAAGACAGCTAGCACTCGAACAGCGATACCGAAAGACAGAGACAGTGGAAAACCTCCGTTATACACTTTTTACGTACCTTTTTTTGCGAAATGTTTCAAAAAATTTAGATTTTGATGCCAATCGATAGGAAATTCAATTTTTGAAATGCCACTACCAGATCAGGCCATATTATGGCCTATTTAGGCGAGAGCTATCTCTCTATCTCTATAGCCAAACAAAAAACACAAATTTCATGATAATTAGCGATTTTTGGCAAATTCAATGAAAATTCAATGTCATTTTTTCTGATTCGGTTGGCAGGACTCTCCTGATCACAATAAAGTCTGGCACGCCCAGATCTGACGCTGTATAGCCGAGATATAGCCGATATAGCAAATTTGTATTTAGCTATACAGATAGGATCCTCACGATCCTGGGAAAGTTAGTCCTTCACCTTGCAGTGGTGCCATTTTACACCCATTCAGAGAATCTATTAACGATTTATTAACGAATATATTATGGACGATTTCCGGGGAAACGTGAAATGGTAGGATCTAGTATAGGGCAAATTAAAAACAATATTAAATTCAATATTTGAGATGTGCATAAATATTATACAACAGCCAGAAGAATGCCTTTTCGACACCATAAAGTCCATATATTCTTATATGTATATTTGGACTCGATTATATATTTGGACTCGATTATTGATGCTTACAATAATCGAGTCCAAATATATAAAAAATTTTGTTCAATAAATGATGGTACAAAATTGCGCACTCGAATGTGTCTAATTTCTCGATGGAATTACGAGAGTAGTCCCGGTAGTTAGATAGCCAGGCACCAACGATCAGTAATGTACGTACTTTATGGCCTTCTATGCCTTGTAGGAATCTGACCCTCGGCAGTGGGCTATACAAACCCATCCTCAATATATCAGACATATATTTGGTTTTGCCACATTTCCCAAATTTATGTGAATTTCCCACAATAATTTATCATGAAGACAGGAGGAGATCGATTTGAAAGCCTGCCTGCAGCTAGACGACTCTTCAAATGATCCCCCAAGATTAAGAAGATTCCGTGCGCAGGCGTGGCAGCATCAGAAGTCATCAAAAAGGTGTCACAAATCATTCACACGACACAACGCGACGCATCAGGGGACACCCTCCCCTACGCATCGCGCGGTGAAAGTGGAAATGATATTAAAGCAGCCGAAGATAAATACAGGGAAAAAGTAATCAGAAATTGAAACAGTTGTCTCCAAAAAATCAACCGAATTCCAGGGGTCGGGCTCTAAGCTAGCACTTCCAGCGAAGCATTTAGGCAGCATGTAACACAATCCGTGCGTAACTATAACTACTTAGTACAAAACATAGCTCGCAGCCACCGTGTGATGGACTCCCAGAAGCACATCGATTTCTGGGTGGTGCTAAAGAGAATGAGGATTAGAGATAAAGTAAGTAGGTTGTTATTTTGATATGGTGGGCTAATTGACTACCAATATCAGCAGGGTACCTTATTTTTGGGCAGGGCAATGTGCGTACTTATGTTCATGGCTTATATGCTTTCAAAACCATTCAATTCATAGGATACCTTATTTTAACAGGTAATGCATTTTTATACCTGGCACTCTTGGAGTTTAAGGATATACACATGTATAATAGTTTTGTGTTCGATGTGGATGTACATGACGGAACACAGAGAGTGCAGAATCGTAAAGAATGGCCATATCGACTAGACTGCTGGATCTGGATCAGATCGAATCATTATTATAGGCAGAATGAAGAAATCCATTTGCAGTGGCTACGCTGCTCCTTCCACCCGCTTACTCATTCACTCTCTTTCTCTCTCTCGTTCTATGTCTCACTCTTAATGGTGCAGTGTGGAGGCGGATGTTGAGATAAGAGCAAAAGAGAGACAGATGAGCGGAAAAATGGCAACAGATAAAATATTTTAAAATTCAAATAAAATTGGTCATTAGGTGGAAAGACTAGCAAAGAAAGACAGCTAGCACTCGAACAGCGATACCGAAAGACAGAGACAGTGGAAAACCTCCGTTATACACTTTTTACGTACCTTTTTTTGCGAAATGTTTCAAAAAATTTAGATTTTGATGCCAATCGATAGGAAATTCAATTTTTGAAATGCCACTACCAGATCAGGCCATATTATGGCCTATTTAGGCGAGAGCTATCTCTCTATCTCTATAGCCAAACAAAAAACACAAATTTCATGATAATTAGCGATTTTTGGCAAATTCAATGAAAATTCAATGTCATTTTTTCTGATTCGGTTGGCAGGACTCTCCTGATCACAATAAAGTCTGGCACGCCCAGATCTGACGCTGTATAGCCGAGATATAGCCGATATAGCAAATTTGTATTTAGCTATACAGATAGGATCCTCACGATCCTGGGAAAGTTAGTCCTTCACCTTGCAGTGGTGCCATTTTACACCCATTCAGAGAATCTATTAACGATTTATTAACGAATATATTATGGACGATTTCCGGGGAAACGTGAAATGGTAGGATCTAGTATAGGGCAAATTAAAAACAATATTAAATTCAATATTTGAGATGTGCATAAATATTATACAACAGCCAGAAGAATGCCTTTTCGACACCATAAAGTCCATATATTCTTATATGTATATTTGGACTCGATTATATATTTGGACTCGATTATTGATGCTTACAATAATCGAGTCCAAATATATAAAAAATTTTGTTCAATAAATGATGGTACAAAATTGCGCACTCGAATGTGTCTAATTTCTCGATGGAATTACGAGAGTAGTCCCGGTAGTTAGATAGCCAGGCACCAACGATCAGTAATGTACGTACTTTATGGCCTTCTATGCCTTGTAGGAATCTGACCCTCGGCAGTGGGCTATACAAACCCATCCTCAATATATCAGACATATATTTGGTTTTGCCACATTTCCCAAATTTATGTGAATTTCCCACAATAATTTATCATGAAGACAGGAGGAGATCGATTTGAAAGCCTGCCTGCAGCTAGACGACTCTTCAAATGATCCCCCAAGATTAAGAAGATTCCGTGCGCAGGCGTGGCAGCATCAGAAGTCATCAAAAAGGTGTCACAAATCATTCACACGACACAACGCGACGCATCAGGGGACACCCTCCCCTACGCATCGCGCGGTGAAAGTGGAAATGATATTAAAGCAGCCGAAGATAAATACAGGGAAAAAGTAATCAGAAATTGAAACAGTTGTCTCCAAAAAATCAACCGAATTCCAGGGGTCGGGCTCTAAGCTAGCACTTCCAGCGAAGCATTTAGGCAGCATGTAACACAATCCGTGCGTAACTATAACTACTTAGTACAAGACATAGCATAGCATAGAACAGAATGTATCTAGTGCGCACGCAGAGGTGCATGAGGTGAACAAACTCTGCTGCGCATGCGTCGCTGTCTCTGTCTGTCTCTTCCTTGGAACTGTGTCGTCCTCCTGCTCCTGTTCGTTGTCATCCAATTTCAAAACATGAAAAATTAGTCCACTTCCGTCGCATAGATCCAGGCATTCACAGGCGCAGTCACCTCTCCTGCCTTCCTCCCCTGGGCTGGCCCCTGGGTTGAATGAACTGCAATTGTGTCCAATCCTGCAGGGCAGACTTGTTGCCTTTCGCTTAAGTGCATTGAACTCGGCTTGGAGTGGCGTCACTGTGTGTGTGCTGTACAGTCAGCAGGATATGGATATGGATTTGGATATGATTGAGGAATTTTTGAGAATTATATGAGCAGGATCTTAAAGGTGTACTCGGGTGTACTTAAAGATTGTACTGCAGATTGTTATATCTGGAAAACGGCTTATCTTGAGGAAACCTGAAAATATTCCCCTTGGCGCTGGGGCACACTCCAGTGGCATGGGGCCATGGATGGCCGTGCAATTAAATGGCAACCAAGCAAGCGACACCTCTGGTTCCGCTGGCAAACTTTGGCTGCCATTTGGCTCCCCTCCTGCGGGACGGGACCCCATTAGAAACCGAGAACCCGACCCGGCTTCGCGGGGTGCAACACAAACAGACGCGACGTCTGCTGCGGCTGCCGCGGCTGTTGCTGTGGCATGTGCGAGGGGACAAGGGGACAGAGAGGGTGGGGCGGGGGGAAACGGAATCTAACAAAAGTGATGGACCGGCGCTGACTGCACGTCCGACTCCGGGACTATTTTTAGCCGCGGGACCGCGCGACGTTGTCTCCGTCTAGTTAGTATCGGGGAAGACATCAACTTCTTGTTGCCGAGGGAGGCTGCTGCGGCTGCGACTGCGCTGCCTGCCTCACTGCCAGAACTGCCAGCAGCACTGCTGCAACGGATGCAGTTGGTGCCGTGATCTGGCTTCCGAGCCGATTCAATTGCATTCCAGCGCGCGCTCGGTACGGATACGTTACGGCACACCAGGGAGACGGATACGTATACGGATACGGATACAGGCAGCCGTTTAGATCGTGTGCAAACGAATCTCCACTCGGATTAATTGTCACCTTGGATTATCAGTGAAAGTGGAGAAATTCTGAAAGAGAAAACCGAAAACAGAAAACAGAAAAGATAGTTCCTAACTTCTATGGTTGTGAGTCTTTAAAGTGTTGTACCAAGATTGTTTCAAAACATTACCATTACCAAGCAAAAAGTGATCTTAAACAAGGAAAAACAAAAGTTAACTAAAGGTTGGAGACGAAAACATACATACAAATTGTTAATAATATTCATAATTGTCGTTCTGCTGGCCCCCTTTTTTATTTTCATTTATTTTCGTGTGTGGTTGGTTCCTGTGCTTTCAAATATCATAGCATACTTTTTTTGCAAAGTGAAACATTCATTTCGATCTAAGAATATCAAAGAGTTCGTTCTCTTTTGGTCCCAGGCAACCGAAATGAGTAATGCCAATATAATGATTCTTGGCTATAGGAATTTCGCATGTCCCTGGGTCCCCATCCCCTCCCCCCTCGTACCGTTCAGTGACCACATCTCAATGCGTTTAAGTGCAAATGTCTGGAACAAAGAGACATTCGCAGGACAGGACAGCGTCGTGCCGTGTCGGACGGGGCAGGGACAGGGGCAGGCGGACGCTGAATTTAAATTGGAAACAAGCTGAAAAATGTCGCATGTTCGATGCTTCTCCATTACCATTCCCCCTCCCCACCGCTCCGCAGCATTTTTAAGCATTTTCCCACTCTCTGATCATTTCACTTTCCACCCAAAAAAGAACGAAGAAGGAATATGTAAACACAAAAACCAACAAAAAGAGTGAAGACGCACAAGTTCAAGATTCTCACCGATTCCAGAGAGTCAGAGAACTGTGCACGCGCAGAGTATATCGAACCGGAGATGATGCAATGCCTCTCTCCGGACAGAGCCTAGAGATAGACCCTCTCTTGTTTATAATATGTGGTCGCAGCATCCGTGCAATGGCCGGGCATTTGGCTTGGATTCCACTCTCCCCGAGGGCCTTACCTTACAGTTGGTTATACCTTGCACACACTCACACGCGCATGGAATAGCTAAAAGTAGAAACGCGCGCAGACGAAGCAATAAACTGCAACGAAAGTAGTTTAATGCAGTTTGCTGGGGATCCTAGCTCCCCTTCCCCCCACGTCCCCCGATGCCTTTTCCCGCTTTGGCGCACGACAAACAACAGCAACAACAACTGCCACTGCCACTGCCACCGCCACCACGTCGCATCATTTTGGTTTCCCTTGCAACAGAACAGGCAGCGGCAGCGGCAGCATCTCCTTCGTGCCCTGCTTCCCGTGCACACCCGTGTGCACACAACGAAGACGCGTCACCGTCACCCGATGCGATCGTTTGGTTGATCTATTTTTGTCCTAGCCTTAGCCCCAGAGAGAGGGGATGGAATGGTATGGAATGGAATGGGATGGAATGGGATGGGATGTATAGTTTTTCGTCGCCTCGAGTAATTTGTTTGTTGCATTAGTTTGGTGGAAATTCTACACTGTGGAAAATTGTGGCATTACTTTTTGGATAGAACCCAATTGGAACTTATAAAATCCAAGCCTATCAAACCCAAGGACGATTCGCTTTCCACTTTCGGGAATTTTGTTACAAATCATTTTTGAATAGTTTTTTTGCAATACAAAACTATACCAGAGGTCAGCGGCAGTACAAAATTAACATCAATGTCGTTTGCATTACTCGGCGTATTGATCAGGGATTTCTTACTTTTGTTGTTCTTGTATCAGTTGTAAATACTGCACCCGATCATCTTTTTCAGTGTAATTTTCCCCAAACGCCGCAGACCAAACCAAACCAAAAACCATGTTCAGGCCACCAGCCATAACAAAATTGCATTCAAACAAACTGCAAACGGCGCAAAAATGTTTATTTAAGAAAACTTTGCACTGCCAGAGTCAATGTTCAAGGAGTTTTCCGCCCCGCGATTGAGCGATCCCAGCCCCAGCCCCAGCCTCAGCCCCAGTTGGAGTCGTCCCTTTCGCTAGTTTTCCCAATGGTGGTGGTGGTGGTGGCGCAAGCGACTTAAAAATAGTGAGCTGCAGAAGAGCATCTAAGACAGCAACAATAACTAAGACAACACCTACTTGAGAGGCGGAGGATAGCGATAGCGATGGGGATGAGTCGGAGTAGGAGTCGGGCCTGTATGGACTCGTATGTCAAGAGTGCGACGACATTGCCCATGTAATGGCAGGCAGAACTTTTACGAGTTCTTTGCACTACGGAAGAAGCAGACGCCACAGCCAGCAGCAGCAGCAGCAGCAGAATCGTTGCAGGGGGCCACACCATACCACATACTCGCAGTCGCACTCGCACTCGCACTCGTAGTCGTAGAAGATGCGCTCACATGTGGCCATAAATGGGGGAAGTTGCGTGCATGCGTCTATCGTTCTTTTCGGGAGGGGGGGACACTTCCGTCTCCAGCTCCAGTGCGTGCCCCCCCCTCCCACACATACATATGTATGTGAGATTTATGTTGAAACAATTTCACGTTCTGTTGTTGCCCTGGCATTAAGTGGCATTAAAGTTTCCCGGGCTTATCGCCTACAAGCTCGCACCTACAGATGTACAAGATCTTCGGGCATGAGTTGAGCTAAGATTTGGGCTCATTTCCGCTGCAGATCCAGTGTGCAGTGTGTGCGCGTTTGTGTCTTTTATGTAGGATCGTTAATGTCAAGTCAGCCCTCAAATTACATATGTCAAATATTATGTTGATTGTGGAGCATTGTCCAGGTACAGTTGTGCCTGGATGAAGCTGGAGCCGAAAAGTCGAACTCGGAAATAGTTTCCTTAACATTAATCGAATATTTGTTTCTTTCTCTTATGATCCTTTCTAGCATATGGCCACCCTGCAGCAGATGCCACTACATCACATGGACGGCGATCAGATAGATCTACCGACGCCACCGCTGCCCATTAATCCGCCACCGAAACTGCTCGCCAATGGGATCATCTATGGCTTCCGGACACGGCACTTGTCCTGCATCGAGGAGAACGACTCCGATTCGCTGGCCGGCAGCTCCATTCCCCGCGCCTACGACATGATGCAGCAGGCCGATGAGACCTTCCAGAAGCTGAACGCCAATGCAGAGCAGAGCTGCGAGGAGGAGGAGGACGAGGAGGATCAGTCCGGCCAGTCTGGTAGCGAGGATGAGGATGGCAATCTGGATGATACGATTGCCATGATCGATGAGTCGCGACTGTGCGATGCCGATTATCTGGATGAGCTGGTGGCCGACGAGCAGCAGCAGCAGCATCAGCAGCGGCAGGAGGAGTCCTCGGATCTTGTCGATTCGGGCAATGTGGAGGAGGACTACTGGCAGCCCAGCTTCAACCGCAACGACATCATGATGACCTCCGTCTACGGCACACTGAATGGCTCCATAGCCAGTGAAATATCCTCGACAGCCCCGCCAGCCTACTCAGAGATGATGACCACGCCCAAAAAAGAACAGCCAGAGCCCGTGTATGCCACGCCCGAGAAGCGTCGCGCCAGCAACCGCAGCTTCGACTCCACCTGCGCCTCCCTCACCAGCTCCATCTACGGCGGCTCCATGAACTCCTCCCTCGATCTAAAGTACTCCTCGCTGGTCGTCTCAGTGGGCGGCGGGGACTCTGGCGGCATCAGTGCCACTAGCACCCTGCGCGGCACCTCCGTCCCACCCTTGGACATGTCCATGATGTCCAGCGACGGCGTGAGTGCCCTCGACTGGAGCTCGACCAGCGTCACCTGCGGCGGCCACCACCTGGACACGGACGATGCCAATCCTGAGGAGGACCTTAACGAGGAGATGTCCGCCAAGTGCCTGAGTGCAGCAGAGAGTGGTGAGTGCTTCAAACAGTTAATATTTGCCATAAACCCCATAAAACTGTCCATTAATGGCTAATTGTGAGAAAGGCCCAATCCTTGGCATGGATATTTATTACTTTGTTTTTTGGCGATTTCTCTTTGTATTTCCATCCGAGTGATAACCGAATGGCAATTCATCAATGCCGACCGGCATTAAACTCATTTACAATCCTTCATTACCGGACATAGACACAGATACACAGACACAGACACAGCACATACACAGATACAGATACTTCTCTCCTCGTACACGCCTGTACAACTGTTTTAATGACCGACTCGCAACGGACTCATTTCTTTCGGCATTAGAAAGGTAGCCCGCAAGGCGGCGTCGGCCAACGCTGACCCCCAGCACCACACACCACACCACACACTTCAACATCATCAGCATCAGCATCCTCCCAGCCGAGAGAAAAACCAACAGATTTCCACCGGGCCAATGGTGGTGGTACATACGATTTTGTATTGGTACGATTCAATCGGCCCGGCCGTAGAGCAAACAAAGCCAACGAAAGGAGAGAGAGGATAGTGGAGAGCGGAGAGAGGAGAGAGAAAGAAAGCCATTTCACACAGATGTTTAACAAGCCCCAGCACACCAGGGTCATAAATCATCCAAGTGGATTTTATATATCTCTTATTTGGTTAGCATATGACCGGACCGTACCGGAGCGGACCGAGGCGGACCGAAGCGGACTGGACCGTGGCCAACAGACGAGGATCCTCGTCGGCGAGTGACTCCTCCTCGGGGAGCTGACATTGACAGTTTCTAATAAGAAAATTGGCCAAGATTTATGTCCCAGTCTTCTGCTGACTTCCTTCCACTTTTCATTTAAAACTAATCAATAAACTAGCACAGCACACAACACACAAAAATTGTTGCAACAAATTGCCAAATGATGCTGCAAAGTGCAATGTCACAGTAATTTACGTGCCACTCCAAAGTCTCCCCTCCCCCTTCCACCATCCAGCATCCACAATGCTGATGAGAATTTATGCAAGGGTTAAGTGTCAGCCCCAGCCCCGTCAATATTTGCATAGTGGGTGTCATCCGCTTTAATCTCTTCACAATTTAATGTGAAATCATATTAGGGGTTCGATTTGTCATCAAATCAACAGACAAGGAACCTCAATATCATGTCCATCTCTTTGGAAAACAGTTCACCATTTTCACCCTTTTCCCTGCTGTGATATTAGCATAGTTTTTCTCCAGTTTAGTCCACTGTTCTGCCATGGCTGTGGAAATTCGTGGCTCGTTGCTGTGTGTGCGTGTGTATGTTCGCAAAAGTGAAAAGTCATGAATCATATGCATCATGATCACACCGAACACCGTGCCCGTGCCCGTACCCGTACCCGTGCCCGTGCCTGTGCCACACCAAACTATGGCAAACTAGGATGGATGATGATGATGATGAAGCTCTAGCCAGAGCCAGAGCCAGCTCTAGCCGTAGCCAGAGCCGCAGCCAGAGCTACAGCCAGGGGGAGCATTGAGTGCGAGTGGATGGGCCATAAAGTTCCATTGCTTATCGCTGGAAAACTTTTAAAAAACACTTGAGATTGCGCTGAGAACGTGCAGAGAGACCAAAGCGAACCAAACCAAAGCGAAGCCTCAGAGACGCATCCATGGAACAGGTAGAAGAGTCTCTCAGCACACACTCCACTCCACACTCCACTCCACCGCAGAGAAATGGGGGAAGACGACGGCGACGACGACGAAGACAGGCAGTGGCAGTGGCAGCGGCAGTGGCAGACGCTTGTTGTTTGGCTGCTTGTATCTACAAATAGACTTGGAGGAGAGCTCTGACGGCTCTGCCCGGCCGCAAGACAAAGTCAAACAAAAGACCCAAACGGTAGTTGCCATGAATGGACCTCGACCAACAACGAATCGGCTCAAACCGGCTGAAAACTATCTGTATCTGACGGATGCGAGAGGCCAACACTCGGACACAGTTGCCATTGCAACTTTGTAGCCCGTGGGCACAGCTGGACCCAAACGGTGGATGGGGGACGGACTACAGAGGACGGAGGACAGAGGACGGAACCCAGTAACTATTTATTGGCACGGATGGATCCCAGGCTCGGATCGGATCCAGATAGGAGGCTCAATAAAATCCCAGCGCACGCACTGCGTTGAATGCATTTTGTGTGTTCGATAAGCCCCGAGTCGAGTCGAGTCGGTGTGGAGTCGGTGTCGAGGAGTCGCCGGCGATTTCCCACAATCGATGCACTTGAATTTGAATTTCGCAATTGCTCTTTCAATATTTATGAGTTGAACTCTGTAGTTACTCTTGTTCAGGCGTTGCGATAATGAAAGTGCCTACGATGGAAACCATTTACTTGGTTCTTGATTAAACCGAATTTACGACAACAAAAGGTTGCAAGTCTACCAGTCTAAGACTTGCAATCGGTTGAGAGCTTCAAATTCAGAGTATCACTTGAAAACATTGCAAAATGTTTAAATCAGTGTCTCTAGCACTATTTTTCTAGATCAGTCGCAATATTTACGAGTATGGGCATGGGTCTCTTATCAAGTAGATTCCTGTAATTAAATGTAATTTTTCCTAGATTTCCACAACCCAAAATGTAATAGGCAATGGGCAAGATCCCCATCCACATGGCTGGGGAGCTCCTCCTCACCATCGCTCTGCTCGTTCCACTCTAATCAAAGCCCATTAATCAAGATTGTGTCACAGGTATGAGCTCATTTGAGCGCTTTACATGGACTCAATAACTGGGGAGGAGGGATCTACGACAAACACGCACACATGGACACGCACATGGACATGTCGAGCGATTACAAACCATTATTGTTATTGCTCGAAGATTACAAGCGGGCGGTTGGGCGATTGGCGTTTGTTTCTTCTCTTTGCCAGCCTAATGAGTAGATTAATTCTAATGACGTTGAAAACTCAGTTCGGCTTTCAGCTACCGAAATGTTTCGAAACTTTGGTAGCCCTCCCCCATGTGATTGGAAAGCCACCCGAGGTGGTGAAGATCCTCAAGCTGCAGTCCCATTTGATAGAAACAATTTTTGTGATGGGATTTCAATGACACCTGGCTCCTGAAACTACTGTTACACTTTCCTGATGGAAGGAACAGATCAAATAGGACTCGTATCTAATCATTTAATTTATGTAAATATTCAAACACAATACTGTTAGGGGGAAAACCTATCGGCAGGCCTTAAAAAATTTTTTAAAGGGAGTCCCGACGGACGGCACCCTGTAGAGTGACACCATTCCAGCGCGGAATCCCATCCTCGGCCAATCGAGGTCTTGCCTAATCCACTCACTTTCAATCAGTCACTTATCGGAGAGCAGGAGGAGAGGAGCCCCTGGAGAGGAGAGGCACCTACACTTGCTTGCGTCATCATTCGCTCCTCGGTCAGCCGGATGCGCTGTGTGCGCAGGGAGGTGAGGGAGAGAGTCAGCGATAAGCGACGCGACCAAGTCAGCACCTCAATCAGTCAAAACCCATAAAGAACAAATACAAATACTAGAACCCAGCGTGAATGAATGCTTCCACACAAATTGAAAAAAAAGAGTGATAGTGGAACTGATAAGACAGACGCAGAGACAACCGAACCAACGCACGCCGAGCGCCGTACACCGAGCGCCGTGCAGAGATCGCGTATCAGCTGGAGAGCAGAAAGACAACCAGCGGGAGAGAGGAGGACGACGACGCGAAGAGAGCGCAAGCAAGCACACTCTACTGTGTCTTGGGTCTTGGAAAACCGGTAAATGTGCCCGAGAGTTGCGCACGCTCTCAGACCGCGATGTGGAGAGAGTCGGGCACTTGTCTGGCTTTGGTATATCATTACTAGGTGGGGCCAGCTTAGCGAGTTCGCTCTCTCTTTTTGAGGGACCAAATTCTGTCAGTCTATAGGAAGTGCAGGCGCGCATGCCTTATATTTTCTGCTTTTAATAACAATTTATGTATTAAAAATTGAAATAAGAAAGGATTTACAAACCACCCAACCGGTAATCGTTTCCAGTAAGCCATATGATCAGAATGCTTGTGAGTTGACCCTACCTTACTGCAAGGTATAACACGGCGTAGTTATACCATGTGCCTGGCTTTCCGCCGCTCAGTTTCAAAACGCATTTTAAAGCTCGCGCACGCGCACCTCTCGGCCAACCAACGGCTTTCGGCCAACCGCGATCAATCGTACGGACGGACGGGCCCGGCATCGTCGCTACTTTGGATACGGTTCTCATTTCAGAAACACATACTCGTATGTCGAATTCCCAAAATAAAAAAAATGTGCAAAATTGCTAAATCAAACAGAGTTCACATGTGCCGTGTCGGCAGGTGATGAGTAACGTGGAATGCACTGAAGAAAAATGTAACAAACTTGCCCGAGTATAAATACTATTGTTTGTTTCAGTGTGTGACAGTTTGTGTGTGTGCATAATCTAATAAGTCTAGGAATTCCTCCAGTTTTGCGCGGAAAGTATTTCACTGTTTACACACCGATGACTCCTCTCTCGCGAGTCATGTGGTTAGCAGTTACTAAATTTGATGAAATTGCTGGCTACCTTTAGATAGTAAACACAGTAGAATTCTTTGCACATTGTGGCCAAAACAAGAGAGGATCCACAGAGAACCAACTACCCAATCTAAAAATAGAGAAAAAGTTAAATGAAAAGCCAACGTCTATATTTAGTGATTTATTTTATCTGCATGTATTTTTTGATTTATTTTTAAGTGCAGTTTGAAAACGAAACAAACGAAAGATATCGAATTAAAAATATAAAAAAGAGCAACAAAAAGAACGTGCTACAAAAAGTGTGACAGAATAAGAAGAACGAACGCGAAGGAAGACAAGAATTTTGGCAACAAGAAACAAGGCTAAATCAGGCGCCCGTTAGCCAGGGCAACGACTTGAAAGGATTCGCCTCGACAGCGGCAGCTGGTATTCTGCATCCATCTTGCAGCTACAGCAACAGCTACAGCTTACAGATACCGATGCTGAGATACTTGTACATGAGGCAACCAACGAACCCACAGCGAACCACAAAAGATACATGCCATGTTCCCACTAACCAACCGCTCTTCGAGTGGCAAAGGCACCAGCAACAGCAACAGCAGCAGCAGCATAACCCGAAATAACAACACCAACAGCCAGACCACAAGCTTTATAATCGGCAACAGCAACAACCACCACATAAGCAGCAACAACAACAGCAGCAACAACCACAGCGGCAACGCAAAGGATAAAGGAAATTTTGAAAATAATTGGAGCTGCAATAAAACAACCGGTCGTCGATCTGGAAGCGGGAATAGCTGCAGTTTTTTAGGTAAAGCATCATCTCCCCTTTGGCTTACTTTCGGCGTCTGTCATAAGTAAAGCAGCTAAAAGCATCATTTACCGTTAATTGTCATGTTTCGCATACAATATTTAATTTAATGGATTTTCGGAACAGTTTTAAGAAGTCACCAATTAGATAATTATCTATCCAGACAAGTGAAGTGTTTTAACCAAAAGAAAGCTCTTGCCAAAACACAACCTGAGTCTCGAGTCTCGAGTCTGCTGTCCATTTACTTATTTACTTATTTATTGTACTGGTACTCAGCTCCGTTGGCAAGCGGTCTCCTTTGATCGGCCGGTCTGAGCCGAGATCTTATCTTATGGCCATCATCTCATCTCCTCCATTGGAATGGCTTCAATTCTGCAAATCGCATTTACTCTCTTCCGCTTGCAGTACTTTTGATGTCCCCAACTGATAAAGGGTTGCCTCTCTTAACTGAAATTTACAATGCAAATTGCATTAATTGCAATTTTCTGTTCAAATTGACTTTGCAGCGGCACAACACTGTGGCTGTCGTTGTTGTTTTTGTTGGATTTACATTAAAATGCAAATACTTTTGCACTAATTTACATGTCGCGCCGGTTTCGTTCACTCTCCTCTCCCTCTCTCGCTGCCTGAGGAGGGAGGGAGGGAGATAGGGAGAGACAATGGAAGTCTTTTGTTGCTGCAGCAGACATGGTTTTCGGATGGGGATGGGGAGGGGGGAGTGAGTGCAGGAGGATGTGTAAGTGTGAGCTTCAACCATGTGAAATGCCATAAAAATTCCAGTCTCTTGGCAGGGTTGTCCTCTTCCTCCACTCTTCCCTCTCCCTCGCTCTTCGTCACTCTTCTTTTTCTCTGTTTGCTGTTTGCTTCTGGTGCTTTAGTTGCGCTTGCGCAATCATCGTCGAAAGCTTCTTCTTTGCTCTTTCATTGCGCATGCCAAAAAGAGAAGCAGAAAGAGACACAGCCACACAGAGACGGAGAGGGGAGGGAGGGGATGTCGGCACATGCGCTTTGTTTGCCCGTTGCCTGTTGTTGCTGTGGCTGTGTGTTTGTGAAAGAATTCCCAGAAATATTTTACTTGGAAATTTGTTAACAGTCAAGACAAAGCCAGCAGCATAGTAGGGAATATTGTTGTTGTTTTTGTTGTTGCTCTCCACCGAGCCAGTTCCAGGGCCAGGGCCGTGGAAGTGTATCAAGTGTTTGCTGCCCCCCACCCCCCCACTCGCTTCCAAGTTGAAGGTTAAAGTTGAACCGCTCTCAAGCCTTTCGATTGAAATATAGAAAAAGTTTTGGTTCTGTGCCTTGGAATTTATTTGTTCGAGTGTGTTTGAAGATCCTTTGTGCGGCATTAGGAGAGTATTCTTGAACTTGATAAGCTTAGACAGTTCTCAAGGATCTCAAAGCATCCTCGTAGCAACACAAAAAAACAGACCACTTCCCCAAGAGAGAGAGAGGGAGGGGGACAGAGGGGGGGTTGCCCGCCTTCAAACCCAATACGATTTCATGTTAGTTCTTGACTTGTGTCTTGTGTTTAGCTGAAGGCTGAAGGCAGGGGCTGCTTCCATGCTGCATTTCCACTTCTCGGGGCAGCTGTCGAAGCACTCGTGTGCATAGTTTTAATTGCAAATTGCAAAACTGACCAGTCATAACAAGTCTAATTAAGGCGAGATGTCTGCTGCCTGCAAATAACTTGCATATTTTTAGATTTAGCCGTCGATCGCCGATCGCTCCGCATTTGCATGCCGATCTGGGGGCTGTCTCAATGTCAGAGCGTCCGAGAGTCCGCGGACACATCACAAAGAGCAAAAATTAGAAAGGGAGATCCATGCAAAAGATGAAGAACCGCGAGCCGGAGTGGCAATGAGTTAATTTGCTGCCAAAACACACCCTCAGGCCTCATTAGGTTGCACTCTGAGTGAGATTTATAGGCAAAACTCCGAGCGACTGGAGCGACGCTGCTGGCTGGCTGGCTGGCTGGCGAATTAGTTGGAAATGCAAAAAATTGCCAGTCGGGTCAGTCGTAGAGGCAGGGCGCCGGAAGGGGGCTCTGCTTAATTGTGTGGCAGAAGCGGCAGCCGCAGCAGCAGCATCTCTGCGGGTTGCCTGACTAAATGAGCGCCTAAAGTGTTGCTGGAGCCACAAGATTGCAACATGCCCAGGATCGATGGGGAATCCGACTATCCAGTACTCTGATTTTGTCAGACTAGTATTCAAAAGTATTCACAGTATTCACAGTATTCATTACTCAGACTGTCCCAAACGATTCGGCCACATAAAGATGTCCACAGCTGAGAGAAAAAAAAGAAGGAAAAATGACTTTCGATTTGTTTTTGCATTTGCTGTGACATTTTGAATTATTTGACACTTTGCGCATGCGCATGTCCCATCTGCGCGCACCCCTTTCTCTCTCTCTCTCTCTCTCTGTCTCCCCACATGGCTGGGGTCTTTCTTCATGCATTTTATTAACTCATTATTTTGAAATCAACTCTGGCTGGCAGGCAGGCAACAGGCAGGCAGGCAAAACGTGTTGCAGACAGTTGTTGGGGCTGGCTTCCGTTGCACTCTCTTCTGTCGCAACTTTTCTCTTGATTAAGTACTGCACTGCAGCTCTCTCTCTCTCTCCCTCCCCTCCCCTCTCTTTCTTGGCGAATATTATTCATCTGGTGACCGCAATTCGGGAACTAAAAGATGTACACTCTTAATTAAGACAATCAATAATTGTGGCATATCGTTAATTGGCATCAAAGTGCGTTTCTTGTGCAAAGAACTTTTACATTTCGACTATAGGAATAATAATTCGGTAGTCTTTGATCGGATATCGTATCTAGGGTTAAGACAACAACAAAACCAACCAATTAATTATTTGCGCATTTAGGGGGATTTTCTCCCCCAGCCTCAAAACTGAAGAAACAGCAAAAACAAGGAGCTGCCAGCCACTGCGTAACAGTTTTTGATAGATAAATAATAAATAAATAAATAAAAAAACACCAGCAGCAGCAGCAGCAGAAACAACGGTTCATATCTCTCTCCCATCTCGTATCGTATCGGGGGAGTCTTTTTTTGGAGTCTTTGCGCGAGTAACAGTAGTAGATGCTGCCGATGCTGCTGCTGCTGCCGTGAAGTTGTAGGCGTAAGACAGTTGGCGCTGTATCTGTCTCTGTCTCTGTCGTTGTCGGCAGCTCCCTGTGATGTGTGTGTGTGTGTGTGGCAAGAGACATGAACAAGTAGCCGAGGACATGGCCAACGATCAACGAGCGACATCAAACGGAGTGGAGTACGGAGAGTACGTACTCGTATCTCTTGGAAGATATTGCGCGATCTCTGTTCAATGGATTTGCAATTACATTCATAAAAATTTAATTGGCGATGGGAAAAAACCTTGAATGGATTCAGCATATGGAGACAATGTGTTTCAAGAGGGAATGTCTGCAGTTATGAAGAATCGTTGGGAATGTTGGGGAGTTTTTGCCTTGACACCATCTCCAGAGGGGAAGATTGGGCAATCAATAGTGCCATCACCGTATCGTACCCTCGTAATCTCTTCCACTAAAACTCTTTCTATCTTGAAAAACTTGCCAAAAGTCACGTTTTGTGCACCGCCAGCCCCTCCTCGAAAAATGTAAGATCAACACTTGCGATAGATCTCATGCACAGAAATAAACGTACAAATAAAAACCCAAAAAAACGTGCAAAAAACGCTCAGCGTAAACATTTGTTGACTTTTGTTTACACATGCAAATTTACCCTTTAATATTTGCACTAGAAATCCACAAACCCCGAGCCCCAATAGGCTCCATTTCGACTCTACTATTCTGCTATTTTTATTGTTTTTTGGCGACGCGACAATTTGCAAAGCAAACGACAAAAATTGGAATAGTTTATGGAACCACTAGCCCTGGCTGTGGGGCAAAACGAGGTGACGACGACGACGACGACGACAAGCAAAGCCAATTACCGTTTTTAATTATTTGTAAATATTGAAAAAGTCGGCCTGGACTTATTGCTTGGCGCCGCAGCTGCCACAGCAACAAAAACTTTGCCTTATCGATTTGGCAAAGCAGTGCAACAGGTGCGGCCCGGCCCTCAGTGGGCAAAGTGCGAACGTACCTGTACATGTATGTATGTGTATGTGTCGTATCTGTGTGTAGCCCCGTTAGAGATATCTAATCAAAAGGTCTTCACATACCAATGGAATGAGCAATCGATCGATCTTGACAACTCCACTCGGCTTTTACCTGTTTTCCAGGAGATATCGAGAGTAGATTGAAAGACTGAAAGATTGAGATAGATATCGATCTATGGGATGTTACTTGGGAAGTTCAAATGAATTCAAAATGTCCATAAATCATAAACTGATCTGTGTATCTCGCACTTTCATCCGCAAAATACTTTCTTTGTCTGCATCAAAGAGAGATTTCTATCTATAGGCCAACTTCCACTTCAGATCTGAGCAATTTGTCAGAGCCAGGCCAAAAGGCAGACGCGTGGGCCATAAACACACGAAAATCAATAAATATGAAGGGCACTCCACATGGAGTGAAAAACTGAATTGAAAATTTTGTACTCGATGCAAAAACGAGTTGCGGTTTTTATTTTTTATTGTAATAATAATAATAATTATGCGATTTGGGTGTATTCACATTCATTCATTCATTTATGGCTGTTTATTATTATTATTATTATGAATATTTTTCTGTTGTTTTGCTGTTTTGTTTTTACAAAGTGGGCGTGTCGAATTGCGGTAATTTATTAAGTGTTTTCCTTTCCCACTCTGTTTAATTGCCGCTCAGATGATGATTTACGAGTGTCTTTGTGCTTTGTGCTTTTTGCTTTGTCTTTCCACTGGAAGCGGCTCCGACTTTCACCTCAAGTGAAATTACGGCCTAATGACTAAACATTTCTTTTAATTAGAAGACTCATCTCTGAGAAGCAGCAACAACAGCGGAACAGGAAGACTTTTCTTCAACTTATTCTCTTTGTTCCTTCTTTTTGTTGTTGTTTATGGCATTCAGAATGTTTATCCGACACTTGAGGGCTCCCAAGAGATTAATATTGAGATGGAGATTCTGCCAGGCGTCGCGTCGCGTCGCGTCGGTCATTGACGGATGGGGGAGGGGGATGTCCAATATTCTTAGAAGACAATTATTCTTTCTGTGCAGAAAATATACCTTCTTTTTTCTCTTTTCGCAATCCCAAAAGCAAAAGCAAAAAAAAAGCTTTCACAAACCCTTTTGGCCCGTTATTTTGACATTTTGTTGGGGTTTCTTGTCGAACCTTTTTTGGGGGCACGAGCTGACTCACCTGAAGCGTTCATCTGCCACATGCAACGATGCTGCAACGACGTTGCTGCAACACGTTGCAGCGAATTAATTTATCAGCATTTACCGCTACAATGTCAACGCCACAGAGGGGTGAGGGGCCAGCAGCGGAGCAGAGAAAAGAAGTTTTCGCAGCATTAAAAGGCAATAAATTTGTTGCCCCAACCAGCGGCTCGGACCGAGCGACGTCTGTGGACCGGTGGACCGGACCGGGACCGACTTCCAAGAAGCTGGAGCGCAACTTGATATAGCCAAACATTTTTGAATATCCGACAATTTGTTTGTGTTTGTGTTTGGGTTTGTTGTGCTGAAGAAAAACCTCTGCTGCGCGGACCAAAGTTTGATTTATGCGTTGCGATGCTCAATGGGCGATATGGAACACAAACCGAACGGAATGGAACGGAACGGAGTGGAGCGGAGCGGGCCAACGGCAACTGGCCAAGGAAGTCCCTCCGTCCCTCGCTCGCCTCTCCTCTGTCAAACAACCAGGCACGACTACCAAATGCGATCGTTGGCCTGGCCTGCCTGCCTGCCTGCCGGTTAAATGCAGCTAAAAACATAAATTATAGACCAGGGCTAAGACTAAGACTAGAAGAAAAACAAAAAAAACATAACTATCGAAAATGCTTGTTGCCCTCAGCCTCAGCTTCTCTGTTCCATAATGATGTTTACCAACACTTACCGAAAGTCCCATAGAAAGTGCGAGGGACGGAGACGGGGACAGGGAGGGTATGGAACATGCTGGCGCGTCACTGCTGCTGCCTTTGTCTCGTACATTTTAAACATTTTTATTATCAAAGCCCAGCTCTGGGTTCCGTTCCATTCCATTCCTGCTGCTGCTGCTCACACAATGCCAATGCGAATGCGATTTATTTGTATGCACATTTCGAGGCAGAAGTTGATTAATTACAGACGAATGTATTCATAAGTATTCGGAGTGAGTCCAAGTGCTCGCTCGTACAGCACAAAGCGGAAGAGCTGCGAGATCTCTTGTTCGTTACGATTATTCGTTGATTCATTTTTCAAGCTCACAAATCGGGTTTTGTAAGACACGATTGTACGATCCTTGATTGTAATGTTATTCTATTTATTGTTATTCCGAAGGTTTCTGCATTATCTAGCCGCTGCTGACACGTCCCTGACACCACACGCCACACACCACTCGTGGCACCACTTGTGTGTCTGGTGTGTCTGGTGTGGTGTGGCACCGGGCTGGGGCTGGGGTTGGGGTAGTCGTAAATCGATTCAGCGATTAAATTGTGTAAAATTTGTTTCAATTGTCTAACGATTGCTCTTGTAATGTGTCAGAGCATGAAATACCTACCATGTAAAAATATTCTTAAATGACAGCAGAAGGGCAGCAGGAGGACAGCAGGAGGACAGCAGGAGGACAGCAGGAGGACAGCAGGAGGGCAGCAGGAGGACAGCAGGAGGACAGCAGGAGGGCAGCAGGAGGACAGCAGGAGGGGAGTCCAGCGGGGAGTAGCGGTCACACACTTAATTGCTGTCAAGTGTTTTGCAAAAACACCCTAACTACATCTGCATCTACAACTACTACTACTTCTAGATCTACTACTACTACTCCTACATCTACTACTATTCCTACTCCTATAAACTGCCATCTCCACTGGAAGTATTTAGGGCTGGGTGGGGCAGGGGTGGGGTGGTTATGGGTTATCCAAGCGAAATGTCAAGGCAATTAGTTCCAATCGACTCGCGCTAGATACAAATTCGTTCGTCTCTCTCTCTCTCTCTCTCTCCTCTCTCAGTCGATCTTTAAGCGATCTCTGCTGTGCCGCAAGAGCGAGAGAGAGCGCGATAGACATAATGCTTTTAATGCCACATGTGTCTCTTTATGATTCTGTGTGCTACTTAAATTTCATGGAATTGTTTGTCTGTCTTGTTGCTTTTAATGAGCCATTAAAATGTTTGGGGAATTGTAGTACAAAATGTTTATTTTTATTTTGTATTTTAGTGGAGATTTTTTTGATACTAAACACATACTATATATACATATATAATGAACTTCATTTGATACGGAAGCCAATCCGGAACACATTTATATTTATAACTATTGTTTGTACTTTTTGTTAATATATCTTTCTTTCTTTTGTTTTTTGTCTCTTTTTAGGTAAGTTTTGGTTCCAATTGACATCTTTGGTGGAAGAAAACTTCACACATTTGTAGGTAAATATTGAAGTGGTGAAACCTTTTAGGGCCGACCCCTTAATTTGGTCAACCAACAGAGGATTAGATCATCCGCACATAAATAGGAAACTATTATTTAGTACTCAATCGGACGACATTCGACTGTCTGCTGTCTGCTGGTCTGCTGTCTGCTGGTCTGCTGTCGAATCGCTTCATTTGCCAAATCATTAAACACAATTAGTCGTGTGTGTTGTCATAACCAGTTTGCCTGCCAAATCCTTCAACTAATTGGCTGGAAACGAAAGAGAAGACGTCGACCAACAAAAGGAACAGCCTACCTGTGTCCGCCCCAAAAGTTTTCGTACGATAATTCATACTTCAGTTCTGAGAACAGTCGTCGAGTGTGTGGACACAATATTTCATAAATGTCTGGCTTCCTTTTGGTTTCGTTTCAAATGCACAAAAAGCATAGCATAGCCACAGCAGAAGATACAATTAACCTTCAGGTTCAGGTTCAGTTCGTCGTTAGAACTGAATTGTATTCAGTTTTTTCTGTTTTCTGGTTGCGCAAATACAACGTACAACGACAGCAGCAGCAACAACAACGAGGCAACAACAACGAGGCAACAACGAGTCGACTTTGTATCTAAAATCAACAAGTTCACGACGACACAGAACCACAGAACCACAGAAAGATAAAAACTTTTAAGCGTCAGGCAAATAGACAAAATGATACCCAAAACACAAACCACCAACACCGATACTAATACCCACAAATGTGTACCCCCTCCCGCCACGCCACCCCACCCCATGCCACCCCACCCCCTGCCACGCCACCCATTCATTGCCCAGACGTTTGCTAAGAAGGCAAACAGAACCCCAGAGCATAAAGCGAACCTCTGGCAAACCCCACTTGAGTGACAAGCCGAAACAGATAGTTCACTATCGCTTGCTCAATGGCTTAAACTTTTGTATCTATATCTACATATATCTGTGTATCTATCTATAGCATTGCAAAAGTTCTCTTTACACTTGTGCATCGATTCGAAGCGTGTTGGGAGAGCGATGAGTGCAGGAACATCTAAAACCCAAGGGGGAGGCCTGTACACAGATACAGTATCTTGTATCTTTTGATGATGATGTCGTCACCTGCCCACGGGACCAATGGCGGCATTCGATTACTGCAGTGAGTAATGGCATTGGAAATCGATCCTGCAACGAATTGAATCGCAATTCAATACGACTCGTAATGGAATACCGAATTTCGACTTCAAGTTACAGCCAGAAACAAAGTCAAGTGCCTCATGGACGGGGCACAGTGGCAGTTTCACGGATTGGTTGTGGGGTTTCTTTATGTTTATTGTTGTGTGTGTGAGGAAAAGATACAAAGATACAAGGGACAAATGACAATCGAGTGATCCTTTAGCCAGGGCTTATCCCTTCGTGGCCTCTTCTTTGGCTTTGTCTTCGTCTTTGGCTGTGGCCTCGGCCAACATCAAGGCCTCAATCTTCTTGAGATTCTCCTCTATGGTCCGCCGCTGCTGCTGCTCCTCCTCGGCCAGCTTGGCTTCCGTCGCACTGGGCTTGGCTTTGACCTCCGCCTCGGCCGGGCTGTCGCCTGCAGTGCGTCGGCCCATGGACAGGCGCGTCACCAGATGCGGGGGCACGCGGATGCCCGCCCCAATGCGGTTCTCGTTCTTGTACTGGCCCACGGCCCGGACAAAGGGCTTCAGCGGACAGCCCCTGGCCCGGGCCGTGTCCATCAGCTGGCGGGCATAGTCGAAGAAGAAGGCATCCTCGCGCAGACACTCCAGCTGCGCCTCCCGGTTGTAGTTGGTGTCGGGTCGCGTCTCCTCCTCGTGCCGCTGCCGCACCTGCTCGTCCAGCTGCTGGCGCAGCTGCCGCATGCGCTGGAGCTGCTCCTGGCGCTGCTGCCGCTTGAACTGCACGTGGACGAGGTCGTTCTGCAGGCGAAGATCGATGGCTTCCCGCTTGTCAGCCTCTGCCTGCTGTCTGGCCGCCTGGGCCAGCTGCTGCTCCTCCCGCTGAATGGCCAGGCGACAGTTTTTGGCCTCTTCCCGGCTCTGGCGGCGCCTGGCCTGCTCCGCACTGTGGGCCTTTTGCATTTCGGCCAGCTGGCGCTTGTGGCGCGCCTCATCCTCGCCAGCGCTGTAGTGCAGGCGAGGGGCCTGCTCCTGGGCGAGCTTCTCGTTGCGCTGGATGCGCTTCTGGACGCGGCTGCGGGCCCTATCTCGCTTCATCTGCTCCAGGCGCCCCTTGGCCTCGTTGTGGACATCGCACTGCACCTGCTCCACCTCCTCCAGCATGAGGAGGCGCTGCTGACGCTGCTCCGCCATGGCCAGCGAGGCGAGAGCCTCCTCCCGTTTCTGGCGCCGCCTGGAGGCCTGCAGCTCCTCAGCCCTGCGCTGCTGTTCCCGCAGCTGCCGCTGGTTCCGCTCCCGCTCCTGGCGCGCCTGCTCGTACTCCTCGGCCTTGGCCGCCTGGCGCTCCCTCTCCCGCTCTGCGATGGCGCCGAGCAGCTCCTGCTTGTGCTCCCCCAGCTGCCGGCAGCGCTCGGCCCGCCGCCGCTGGGCCTCCTCTATCCCGTTGAGCACCTGCTCCTGGTAGATGTGCCTGTCCCGCTCCGCCTGCCGCGCCAGGGCCTGGGCGAACGTCTCCTGCACCTGCCGCTGGGCCTGGACACTGCGCTGCACCTCACTCTGGAGCCTGGCACACTGCAGCTCCCGCGGCCCCGGACGCAGTTGCTCCAGCAGCTGCTGGGCCGCCGCTATGCGCTCCTTCTGGCTGCGCTGTGCCTCCCGCCGGGAGGCAGCACTCTCCTCCTCCGCCAGTCGCTTGGCCGCCAGCTCCTGTTCCCGCATCTGCTCCAGCTCCCTGCGGCACTCCTCCGCCTTGGTGATGCACAGCTTTCTGCCCTCAAACTTACGCAGCAGCTCCTCTCCCCCAGCACGCAGCTGCTCCTCCGCCTGGGCCCGCAGCTGCAGCCGGTACTGGCGCTCCTGCTGGGCAGCCTGGCTGGCATTGGCCTGGATGCGGGCAAACCGCTTGGTGGAGATGACCAGCGGCGGCTTCTCGCGGATGATCACCTCACGGCGTTCCTGCGGCAGCCAGGAGTACTGCATGACCAGAAGATTGACTGAGAACTGAGGACTGGACTGGGAACGGCCAGGAGTTGTTTGTGTTTCCATGGCACTAGGAGGGGAGGGGTTCCTGGTTGTCAGGAGATTGTTTGGGGCTGTTTCCCATGCGACCGAGTGAAGATATCATCAAATGATCCCACAAATGTTGCAACCAAATGCCAAAACAGAAATTGTCGACATTTTAAGTAGTTTATTTTAATTAATTAGTGTTTTTCGTGTGCCCGTGTGCTCTGTGTGTGACAACTGTCAACGCAAATGGCCAGCATTTTGGCCCGGCCAGCTAGTTTTGATGGCTTAATTATGTCCAAAAGTTATGTTGCAGCCATTTGGCATACGGCAACAAGTGACAGGTTTCGTGATAAAGATTGCCAGATGCTTTTAGCCAATTACAGACACAGACCATACACCACGTTATACCCGTAATGTGCGCTGGCTGGTCCGAACAGATCCGATCCGATCCGATCTGATTGAATCTGGTTTCCAGTGTGGAATCGCAAGCCCCAAAGGGCACGCTTCATTTGGCTTCCACCTCAAGGGCCCCTCAGATTAGGTTAATTAACACTTGGCTGTGAATCGGCTTTTAAAAACCCCAACGAATATTCAGTGGGCTTTGAATTGGGTCAGTGCCTCGCCTTTTTCTAACCGAACCCCATTAAAAACCTCATTGCGAGGGCGATAAAGGTGCCTTTCTTTCCCCACTTTCCAGCTAAAACTTTGAAAATGGAGAGAGAACGAATGTAAGGCCCATGGAATATTATTAGATAACTTCTAATGACAATTGGTGGGTTACTTTTCAAGCCGAAGAAGCCTTTGAAGATTGTCGAATATTAAATGGTAAATTTCCAACAATTCCAGTGCACTTTTAGTAGGTCTTCGTTACACTTTGTAGGGCACTCTGTCATTTCACAATTCTTATAGCATGGAGTGGTGTTCTATTGCACCTCCTGCAGCACTTTGTCGCCCTCCCCTGCCCCCCTCGATTCTCGATTCTTATCTAATCGAAGCTTATTGATTCCCCATAGACCATTGCCTTGATACCCATGTAAATATACGACTGTAAAGCCACCAGGGCTATGGCTATCTATCTTTCTGTCTGTCGATTTCAGATTCTACTCGAGAGAGAGAGAGACACACACTTGGAGCGACAGAGAGACAGCCAGACATATATCACTTGATCTTCAAGTGCGAATGACAGCAGCTCCGCTCCAGAGGCAGCAGCGGCAATGCCTTTCGCCTGTCCACCGCCTCTGACTACCGTCCAGCCTCGTTGTTGCTTCCACTTGAATGACTTCATGTGCCCCCTGTCGGAAAACTTGAAAAACTTGTCTTTGTTTTCAGACGAAGACACAGCAGAGGCAGAGGCAGAGGCAGCGACAGAGTCGGGCCATAACCACACGTACTTTAGTAGGTACTGACTGCCGCCGCTCGAGAGAGATCCGAACAGAATGGCGAACAAGAACAAGAACAACGACCGGGACAACAAATGAGTGCAACTGTTTTAGACCTGGACCTGGACCTGCACTCCCAGCTCCATCTCCATCTCCAGACCGAAGCAAACCTGGGGGACTACTCGTACTCGTACCAGAAAAAAAAGAACTGAAACTAAAACAGAAACAGAAACAGAGCAAACAGCAGTCCAGTCCCCAGTCCCCAATGACTTAAACGTTGACCAAGTTCCTCTCTCTCCCTCTCTCTCTCTCTCTCTCTCGCAGACTGTCTGTTCTTGTTCTTTGTATCTTTTACCGACCTGCACACACTGTCTCTATCTCTTTCTGTGCAGCTTCTCTTGGGTCTGGGTCTTGGTTAGAGAGCAATTAACATGCAATTAAAAGACGTTTCAATCCAAAGATCCCCCTGCTAAACACTTGAAACACTCTTTATAGAGAGAAGCGCAGCTTCTGCAGAAGCGATTCTCGATTCTCTGGGCAAATGAAAACACAAGTTTCACCTGCATAGATCCAAAGATTCTTATTGTAAACTGCCATTCGCGGCCTGCGAAAGTTTTAACCGGAAATTCATTGAATACGTTTTACTCTATAAAGAAACGTGCAAATATTCATATGTATTTTATCTGATTTCCAGCAAATCCAATCGATAATTGACTAAATTACTAAATAATCAAGCTGCAACAGAAGGCAATTTCAAGATGGAACTATAGATGGAATCCTCATGGAGAACTTCCTATGTAGCATGGGAAGTTCTTCTGCTTTTCCAAAGGAATTGTCTAGGAAAACATCCAAAGATGTTCTGCAAGATCTATCTACAAAGTTCTTCTCTATAGACAGCCCCTTCTACCACACTTTACCCAAAAAATAGATGAAAACAGAAGTAGCTGCAATCGTTTGCCAATGATTTACATATGTACATATATCATATCTATTGCGGCCTTGAAAAGTATTGAAAAATGTAACTGAAGTCTCTACATGATATCATCGCTGTTTCATTTGAATGGTAGTATATGTAAGGCTTTCAGTCTTTCATCTCGAGAGCTAACTGGGTTTTGATTTATAAACCTGTCGTCGGCCCAAGCTGAAAGCAGGAATAAACTATCCACCCCTCTCCCTCACCGAATACTTTGGTGGCTTATGTCATTCTTTATAGTATTCCCATACATAATATACTTACTATATATAGTACTCTTATTCCAAAATCAAATTGAAGCCGGACTGAAGGCAAATTGATGCTGTGGCTTTTCAATTTGGTGGAATTGGTGGGGTTAACTCTGGCGTTGAACTCTCAATTAAATAGTTTCATTATCAATTGAAGCGTTTCGATCCGCTTCACTCCACTCCATTCCCATTCCCATTCTGCTCTGTTCTATTATGTGTCGACTTCATAGATCTCATAGGGCGATACCAGAGTAGCAGTACGAGTACACTCTATGTGGTATGTGGGGTATATGGTATATGGGTATATGGTTTGTGTTGTTTGCCAACAAAACAACACATTTCAATGTCAACTCGATCACGTTTTCGATGGCAATTTGTTGCTGCTAGAGCTTGGGTTGGGGTTTATTTTCGAATTTGATACAGTCTAAAGAGCGTGGCAAATTGCCCAGGCATGTGGTGGGGGATCGGAGGGGGGGGCTTAACATGAGGTTTTACACTGGTTTTGTCATCCATTGACAGACAACAGCAGACACACACACCTGCAGTACTCTCTTGCCAGTGCGGGGGGCGGGGGGGATGTTCCGTCTCCGCAATCTCAGGGTTTACTTGATACTACCAATAACAGCAGGTTCTCTCTCTCTGAATAGTGTGCTGTGACAGACCCTAAACTCCCATCAGATCCAATGAGATCCAATTCAATCTGTCAGCCATCAAATTCCTACTTTAAGTAGATGCCGCTAGCACATAGAAATATTGCCAAAAAAAACGAAACGATACGGAATCAATCAATCAAAAGGCATTACACATTTTACGACCAATTCTGAAGTACGATTGAAAAACTGAAAACTGAAAACCGAAAACCGACTCAATCACACGCTCTATTTATAGCAAATTAAAAATTCAGAAAAAAACAAAACAAAACAAAAGAGAGAGAAACAACTGAAAAAACTGGCACGAAATATTGGTCAAAATATTTACCAGCCACGCCCCAAAACGAAAGAAGGAATTGATTAATGATGCCCAGATACAGATACAGATACTCGATGGAATGGAATGGATCGGAATGGAATGGGGCAACAAAGAAAGCGTCTTAAACGATACAATAAACGGATCGGATAGATGCGGCAGAAAGAGGGTGAAATTAATTCTTACACACATTATGGGTTATTGGGGAATGGGCGGGTGTGGGGGTGGGGGAAAAGGTGTTGCACTATGTTGAGGTATCCACTCGACGCGACTCCACTCTCGACTCTGTGCCACTCTGGAGTGTGTGGCTGGCGCCCACACGTGATAGCAAGCCGATACGAGCAGCGGCGGCGGCGGCGGGGGGGCCTCATTTGGTATGCAGCTCATCGCCGCAGCTGGGACCTAGTGGGGCACACAGATAGCCATCGATGGCGTCGCGTAACGCGCCGGACAAATGCTGAAAGCTTGTCAATTCCCGGGGACGGCCGGGGGGCTTAGTTTTCCCACATCGTTTAATTTATGCAAATTTATGCCCCCCATTCCCAAAGCGAATGAAATATTTTATAATTTGTTTCGAACTTCTGCCAGCAACCAATATCGGGAGTCCGAAAAGCCGCTTTTGGCCCATTACCATAATGGACCAAACAAATGGCTGGAAAAAAGATCTCACCAAAAACCAGAAAACGAGCAAACCAAACGAACAAATCCCCTAATGATGTGCTAATGTCGCCAATAATATTTGACAACCAAAACAGTATTATTATGGAAACAAATTATAGAATTTTGGAAGACGTAGACTTGTGCCAGGAGCCAGAAGCCAGAACGATGGCAGATAACACAGATAATGATCTTCCATCTAAAATGTGATCTCTTATCGATCACGAGTGCAGCAATGGCATGGGCAAACACCGAAGAGTAACGGACAGGAAACGTAATGGAAAAGAGTCTGTGAGACTGTGCGAATTTCGCATAACCAGAATTGATTTTAGCACATTAACAACTTTAATAAACAATTAAGATAGCATCATAAACTGATGTTTGAGCATCGAATTAGCAATTCAAATTTCGCCGAGATTTATTAGCAAACAGCAGCAGCCAGACATCCAGACAGCCAGAAGAACGGTCCAGAATCCATCTGCAATTCGGAGATTTCAATTTCAATATCTATTCCTCTGTTTTTTGGATGAAAACTGAGTAATTAATGTGAGCGGCTTTGGTTTGTTTTTTCTTTTCGTTTTCGAATCCCAAATGAGCCACTTAATTTTGTTTAATTAATTTCTATCTAATTTTTAAAACCCCAAAGGGGGCATACGAAAACAAAGCCCCAGCGTAACTCTTTATCTGCTGATATTTCATATGCATAATTATGCCTCATTTGGGCCCTGCTTAAGAGCCCTGATTATGCCCTGAAATAGTCAGAGATGCGCCAAGGTCGTGGTGGATATTTGTGGGGAAAGTAAAACTGAATTTCCCTTAACGGTTAGCGCAGAAACAGTACAGTATTCCTGCTTACTCTTCTTAGTTTCCCCCTCCTACACGGACGATCCTAAGAAATGAATTTCCCGCATCATAAATCCAATTAAAGCTCAACATCTTGGCATCGCCTTGGCACTAAATCTGTGGCAACTCGAATATCACTGGGGGGTGGGGGAAACCTACGAATGCAACAGCAACTGCCACTTCAACCTACTATTATGCTGCTATGCTGCACTGTCCGAAACCCGCATTAGCCGCTCAGCCGTTCAGCCGCGGAGGCCACTGATCGATGGTCGCTGCCAATTATGGACAGAGGCGATCCGATCCGATCGCTTCGCTTGGACCCCGCAAACCTGGGACTGGGATTCGAAGATTGTTTGTCAAAAATGTCTCATGAATGGGGGGAACCTGAATGAATGATCGAGTGAATGAATCAGCTGTGCAGCAGCAGTGCAGCTGGGGCGTATTGGAAATGAATGAATCGCCCAGAGACAGTCGTAGAGGCAGAGGCGGTAAAAGACGGCGGCGGGGGGATCTCGTGCGCCACGGCGGACACCTTGTCTGGGTTTGCTGTGGCTGTGGTGCGTGCGTGGGTTTCCCCCGTCGAAATTCGCACTCGAATTCGAATGAAAAATAAAAGAAATAGTTTGCAAGTACGAAATCTCGTACTTCGGCATTGACTGCTGGCTGGGTGCTGGCTGGGTCTGGTCTGGGGGTTCTCTGAAGACTTACTTCCACATGAAATTGTCACTTTTCATTTGGCTAACGGGTTCGTTCCCCCCCTGCGCTGTAGTACAGCCCACGCTCTAGCGGAAGTTCCATTTGATTTATTCGCATTTGGGGATTATATTCGTGTTTTGTGTTTGTATCTTTTTATTTGTGCTTTTTGCGTGCGTTGGCAAATTTCCGGCCGCTGGCACACATTTGAATGTGTCGCACACATTTTGAATGCAATAAATATTCATTTTTATATTTGATTTGGCTTTGACTAATGAAGACATTTATCGACACATCACCTCGCTTTCGAGGGATTCACTGCCTTATGGGGAATGTGGGTCAATGGTAAACGATGGTCCAGCACCTAAGAGATGATGATTCGATGGGGTTTGAGACCAACTCTAAACTCTAACAAGATCTTTGTCAACTACGAGTAAACGATGATTAAGTGGAGCCAAAGACATTCCTTTCTTTGAATTTTCCTTGGTTTCGCAACATTTTCATGGCACTGATTGGGGCAGACCAAAAGGCATAACAAAGTTGCCCGAGTGGCGAGGGTTTTCCGTGAAAAGTGAACGATGGCTACGCCTCGTTTTTCCTTTGCTCCCCTTCTAGGCCCGGGGGCTACGCTTAGGTAACTTCTTCCCCGAACATTGGGGCTCACGTTTTCACGAACTGCGGCTGCCGCTGCTGCTGCGCTGCTGCTGCGCTGCCGCTGCTGCTGCTGCGAGAGAGCGCATCAAAGTGCAGAATCTCACGAAATTTGCCATTCGAGCGGCTATTTGGGTTATTTATGGTCTGCTCTGGGTCCGCGGGATTTGCTTGCGACTCATTTAACCGGACAGCGACAGCGACAGCTCTTAGGGTTTTGTTTTTGTGTTTTTATGACACATTTAACAGTTCGTTTCTGGGTTTATTTTACATTTCGTTTGCTGCATCGTTGCTTTTCCAAAAAGAAAAAAACAAAACCAATTTCGCGCTTAATTTGATTTGTTTTTGCTTTTGTTTTACTTTACTTTTCTTTGCTGAGCCTCTCTTTTTCTTTGGGAACCCTTTTACCTTCCAATTACCATTTCCATTCATTTCATTGATAGACTAGAGGAGATTGTCATATACACGACGTGTATTTTGTTTACCGATTCTCGGGGCACCAAGTTTCCCATACATAAAGGTAATCCATGGGTAATTCATGAGTTCGAATGAATAATGCAAGGAATATATGTACTTCCGACTCTCTCAGGAAATGTGACTCATTCCGCGATGATCCATGGCATCCACACAGCTGCACACAGATACACAGATACTCGCACGCAATCGCAGCGAGGGGCGGCCCAAACCATGACCCACGCAAAAGATTCAAATGCAAAACAAAACTTTGCCACCCCACGCATTGAACTTGAAAACCAAAACAAAAGGCCCTTCAATAAAAAACGATCATCTATAAAAAATACGAATGCCATAATGAAAAATATATGTGTTAAAATGCAATTAAATATAAACAAAACAAAAGGCCAAAGTCCAAAGCCAATGGAAAACAATGAAAAATCGCTGGAACCGCTGGAAGGTTGGAAAATGTTCCATGTCACTGGACTGCCATTTGCTGAAATCAGACCCGAGATTCGAGGCGGCTGCCAAAAGCTGTCGATTGTGGTGGCTCACTCTGGTGGTTTCTGTGGTTGGTGGCTTGGTGGTTCGGTGGTGACTGGTTAATGGTAAATGGTCCATGGTCCGTTGGGTGTGCACTTCAAGCATGAATTGATTTGCGTCTGTGTCCAGTCCATGTCTGTCAATCAATTGTAATGAATACGCACTTTTCAATGGTATTGGACTCTGCGGGAGTGCCCCTGCCCCCCTTTCGCCCTTCCCCTCTTGTTTTTGGCGGGGTCAGACGTTTCTCCCATTGACCCTGAGCTTTCTGATTAACTATTTAGAATAGCCCTGACCCAACCAGCCAGCCAGCCAGCCAGCCATTGTTCTGCCTACGAGTATGTCTCGTAGACATATTTAGGCAACAGTAGATATTCATTTTATGCTTCATTTTATTCATTTAATCGTGCTGTTTCTTTTACAACTCCAGTTTGACACTTTTTCACGCATTTCGTCTCGCTTTTTCTCCCGCTTAATGACTGACTGTTCGCAGAAGCAGAAGAACAAGAGCAACACGTTGGCCACGTTTTGTTTTGGCCATATTTAGTTTTAATGGCACATCAAATCGGAAACCAGTTCTCTGATATATTCCATCAGCCATCAGCCATTGGCGGGTATTACGAGTAGATAAAGATTCAGATTCAGATTCAGGCTTGGTTTCACATTCTTGTAAGCTCAAGATTCATGGCTCTGACAACAGATACACAAGCTTCCCCGTTTCCATTCGCACTTCAGATCTCAGTTTTGGAGAGAATAGATTGACAAAAGTAGTAAACGATGAAGGGATGGACATCAATCACAAAAGGATCCATTCTGCGTCCTTATTTCATTTTGATTTACTGCAGAACTTGTTCCTATCCATCGTTTCATTCGTTGCACACTTTGTTTCGTTCCATCGTTCCCATAAGGAACGCTGTGACAGGGTTGCCCTTTCCTCTGTGCGATTCCTGAGAACACTTCTACAGCATTCCTCTCTCACCAATTTACTACTTAAGTACACTTACAAATTACAAATTCGCGGCTAACCATCATTCTGCGGCACCACATCATGCCACATTCCATCAGTGGCAGCAGCAGAAGCATTCCCCTGGGACTGGAGTTTCGTGGAAAACATTGGAGGGAAACCGCAAATTGAATTACGTCCAAGTTGGGTATTAAGAAAATCATTTGCAAAGAAATTACATAAAGGAAAACAAGTGCCACAGACGGACAGACGGAAGGACAGCCAGAAAGAGGCAGACACGCAGATATCGCCCACACACACGGGGCAAGCAGCAGGCAGGAGGCAGCAGCACCGAGCGCGGTTTGCCAATTTAGCAGAAATAAACCGCCCACATGGAAACCACTTGGATCCATTGAGGGGGCAAACCGGCAAACCACAGCCAGCCAGTCAGTCAGTCATCGGAGTAGAGGAGCAGAAGAGGAGGTGGAGGGAGGTGGAGGGAGCGGAGGGAGCGGAGCGGAGTGGAGCGCAGGTCATACGATGGAAAATTCAAATCAATTTAGCGCAGACCGCAACGCGAGTCGCGAAAAACAACAGAAAACAGTGCCGCCGCGCATGCGTAGCGCGGGGTAAAGCTGCAGCGGGGGGAGGGACAGATTGTCGTCCCATCCCTAGCTGCTGCTGCTGCTGCTGCTGCTGGTACACTCTGGCACTCGTATAATTTAGCAATTTAGATTTAGTTGCATTCCCAGCCACGAGAATTTCCATTTTTCCCTTTTTCCATTCATTGTTGCACCACAAAAGAGAGATCCGACAGATGCACTTCTTTGCAGAGCAGAGCATTGGACTCGACAGCCATTAGCCCATTAACCATCTCCATAAATCAGGCAGGCCAGGCCAGGCCAGGCTCTGTCTGTCGTCTCTCATTTTGGCCACAATTAATTTGCTTGTAAGCCATGAACTTACACTCCACTACACATAGAACATTGTTGCGTGTCCATAAGCATATGCACATACATACATATATCTATTGATGTATCCAGGTGGTTACAGGTTCCAGGTTCCAGGAAGGGTTTCCACAGGAAGTCATTTAAAGAAATCGCCGGAGACTTGCATAAGTGAGAGATTTCTCTTGGCCATAAATTTCCCCCATAAACATGGGGCGGGGGGCTGGAGGTTTTTGTGTGTTTGCCAATGTAAAGATCAAATTCGTTTGCTTTCTTCTGGAGTATCGATAACCCCCCTGGAACAGTCTTCGCTGTCGCAGCCCACACAGAGACAGACGGACGGACGGAGAGACAGCCCACAAATCATCATGTTCGGCAGGTGACTTTCGACTTTCGTCGAACTCCGACGATAACACTTTATCGATGGCATAAGTATGAAGTACACTCGTGGGGCAGCAGCAGCGAGCGGCAGCTGTCCTAGTTGGCGGGAAAGAGAGACCCTGCCGCCGCCAACGAGAACCACGTCCGGTCGTTGGTTTTGTAAAGTGGATTACAAGCAGCAGCAGAGGCAGCAGCAACATCCACGTACATTTCCATAGCCATTCATGCCCACCATTTGACAAACACTCGCGCACAGGAACCGGCACGGGCACCAGGCACAGGCACAGGCACCAGGCACTGCCACAGACTGGCATTCGTTTTCCTCTCCTGCTCGTTGGCTCGTTTATTTATTGCAAATCAAAAACCGCAGTTTGGATAAATTTCCCTCTCCTCTGTCTCTCTCCCTCTGCCGCTCTGCGAGTGGCGTGGGCCGCCGCAGAACTACAGCTGGCACGTCTGGAGTTTGGCGGGTAATCCAACAACCCACATGGAATGGTATACCTTACTCGCACCGCGCGTACCTTACTTATCTTTGAACTTCACTGGCAAAAAGTCTGCATTTCTGGACTGGAGTGGAGTGAAGGAGAGTGGAGTGGGGACTGACCATGCAAATCGTTAACCGCTTCAGAAGGGAAAGGGGAAGGCAGGCAGCAGAAGCAGCACATGGCACAATTTATGAACAACTGTTTGGGGTTGGGGTTCGGGTTCGGGTTCGGGGTTCTGTTCAACAAGTGCCGTCCATTTGCCTGACATTTGCCTAGGCACAAAAAACAGCAAGAGAAACACAATTTGCATTTGCAGAAATGTCAACGGCAATTGCCGCTGGCGTGGCATGCCATGCCATGGTGTGGTGTGGTGTGGTGTGTCGTGTGCGCAGGCGCAACAGCAGATGCCACCAATGCAACAGCAGCAGGAACAGCAACAGCAACCAAATGACGCTTCAGGGGTGGCAAAATGAATGGAATGAGTATTGGGGTTGGGGTTGGGGCTGGGGCTGCAACTTGGGTCTGTCTCGTGGATGGACTTCAACTGCTGCTGCAACTGACGTTCACATAATTGGGGTACAGAATGCAATTGAAAACAGGGAATGGAATGACAATGGCAAGAGGTAAACTTGCCACAAATTGCTTGCAACAAAAAAACAAAGGCAGAAGCATCTGTCAAGTGATGGATGAAAGAACTGTCCTGAGGTTCTATCTTCTTGACGAGTAGGCAATTCAATCGATCCCCTTCGATTCCCCATCGACAGCAGTCAGCAGTTCTTTTGTTTAAATATTGTTTAAACAATAACAAGACTTCCGTTCAAAATGCTGACGATTGGTGGCAAGTGGCCAGCAGTCGTACTTGCACCCGTACATAATATTGACACAGAAAGACAAAGTGCTAATAGAAATAATAAACCAGGCGCAGATTAAATCAATTAAAGCGCAGCGGCAACGGCGGCGGCAACGGCAAAGAATGCCGCTGATTGCTGCCTCCTGGCATTGGATTGAATGGTTGCTAAAAAAACAAAGCACAGCTAAAGACCCCAAACAAACGATCCAAAGAGCCAGCGAAACGATATGGAGAGACGAATATATCTTTTTGCTGTATCGTAGGATTGGATTGGGTCTCTCCGCGTCCAAGTCGGAGTCGGTGTCGGTGTTGGAGTCGGAGTCCGTGGCTGAATCCGAAACCGAAACCGAAACCGAGTCCCAGACAATTGACAGTTGCACAAACCCGCGATTTAATTGACAGAGCGGCAATTTATGCAAACGGTGGCCATAAAACAAGTGCACTTTGAGAGTGTTTGTGTGTGTTAGCCATTGGGTTTTTCTTTTGCATTCGTTGAGAGTGGAAAATGGAAAATGTGGCGGGGTAAATGGCAGTCAAATCTTTGCCCCAGAATCTGAATCGCTGAAATTGTTGATAAATGTTGCAAGATAATCAGATAAATACAGAAAAGCAGATACAGATACCAACCTAGATCGATGCAGGATATAAACTAACTATTTTCCTAGCTATTAAAGGGGTATACTATATCCCCTTTTAGATATACTTATGTGTTCTATGGGTCCCTGGAATAATTCCTGGAATTATTTACCTGACAAACCACCTGCCAGTGGCACCCTCTTAGTAGTACTTAACTTCCCTATTAACATAGCCCCGACTCACACTCGATGTATCTTTTGCCCTTGCAGATCTCCAGTCCATACGACGTCTGCTGGAACAAGATGCCAGCGGCTCTGTGTGCCCCTCCTGCCGCATCTCCTTCGACAAGGGCAAGCGACGGAAACTGATCGACACCTGCGGCCACGAGCGCTGCTACTCCTGCATGTTCCGCAACGACCAGTGCCCCATGTGCATGAACAGCTCGCTGAAAGGTGAGTATCCAAAGCTATGCAGTTGTATCTTGCCGATATTCCATATGGGGCTTAGCAGATATTCGGTTACAAGCAGCAAGCAAATGCCAAAGAAATTGCCAAGTAGATGTTGCGGTTTGTATTTGGATAAGACTTTCGATAGATGTAAACTTTAAGGTTGGAGGGGGAACCCTACCTGATACCTAGTGTTACCTGGTATCCCTAAATTAATATGCCAAATGTGTGTGTAGAAATTGCTTGGCATGCAGATATCGTTTTGTCGGTTAACTTCATATAAAAAACAGCGACACACACGAGTCGGAGACGTGGAAAAACTTCTACCCCGTGATACGAGCCCATGAAAACCGAAAGTAATGTCCGTCTTTAGCCAAGTGCTGACACGATTCCACGCCCCACACTGGCCATTTGCCACTAGCCACCAGCCACCAGCCACTTGCCACCTGCCACTTGCCATTGGATTTATTGGCTGTTCCAGCGTACACGATCATGTCACTAAGCCTGGCTCTAAGCCTCTCTGCTGCTGCTGCTGCCGCTGCTGCCGCTGGGCGGTGAGAATTTACGACCTTCGCTGTGGCTTGTTGTGGTGGCTGCTCTTTATTTATGAGTGCTGCCGATCAGGGCTCCACAGCCCCACAGCTCTACTTAATTAGCATACCTAATTAGGTGCTGATACAGTTGTTTGCTGGTAGCAACAAACGGGGCTTCAATCAGTCGAAGGGGAGGGGAGGGGTTAGATGGGATAATTGGGTAACTCAATTGAGTCTCCGCATATTGTTATCTTGCGAAGTCCGTGATTATTCAGTCGATTTATGTTTATATCATATTTCTATATGCCTACCACATTCATCATCTTTCGAGCTCATCCAAGGGGTTCGTTCTTATTTGTGTGCCACTTTTAGTGGCAGTTTGCAGTTTTCTTATGCAAACACACTCTTCGATTTGATGACTCATATTCTGTTATTTTATTTCTTTCCTTTCCACACACACACACACACACACACACACCTACTGCACACCTACTGCACACACAGATGTTGATGGCGCCAATGCTCAGGGCTACGATACGGGTATCGGTGGCTCCACATCCACCATCGTGAGTCCGCTGGGATCGCCGCAGCCGCAGCTCAGATCGCATGCGCAGAGGAACGCGGCCCTGGCCCGCTATATGCAGGTGAGTGCGTACTCAAAGATGCCCCCCCTCAGGAGGAGTGAGGGAGGGAGGGCAACGTTTCTAATGCATGCTTTAATGGCCACTTGATTATGCCTCTTGCTGCAGTCGATAGAAAGGAGACTCCATGCTGAAGAAATCTACAAAGAAAAGAAAATGTTGGAAAGAAAACTCTGGGGTTTTTTTCTTTCTAACTGTCTGAAACGACTTTTCCGTTCCCATTTCCGTTCCGTTCATCTTTTCAGTGCTTGGCGCCTCTTTTGTATCTCATTTTCGGGGTTATCATAACAAAGAAGTTCCCGGTTCCCATTACCATTCCCCCCACCCTAGCCTGAGGTGAAGATCCCGCGGGGGGGGGGAGAACGTAGGCGATCGTAAAACGCTTTGATTTGCTTTTAATCAGAGCCACCAGAGAGAGTGTGAAACAATTTGTTTTATGCCCAAAAGATGCTGAGTGGCAATAAAAGTTTAAAAGTTCTGTCTGGGTTCTGGATTCTAGGTGGGTGGGTTCTGGGTGGTATAACAGCAAAACCACTTAAGACCGCCTTGGGTAACTGCCCAAGTAACCCTCGTTATTTGGTGATGTTTTTTGCTTGAGATCTACAAAACAATTACCGGCTCCAATCTCCTCTTAATTAATTTAATTTGATTGAAATTCAACAACGAACAACGAGCGAACCTTCCTGCACGGACCTCTAGTCATGGGCATGGGTATCTGGGAGCTGGGATCTGGGATCTGAGATCCCAGTTGCCTCCACCTCGACGGATCATCGCCGTCAGACTGTCAGCAAATGTCACTTTAAATACGCCAAAACGGCGCAAAAGTTTCAATTGTCGGGCGCCGCTGGGAGCCCCACAAAAGGAGGAAAAGATCGAAGATGGAGGAGGAGTCGGAGATGGAGATGGAGATGGAGTCGGAGTTGGAGCTGCAGTTGGAGCTGCAGTTGGAGTAGGAGTCGGAGGAGATCTGCTAGAGCAGATCGCCAGTGCCAGATATGTATCTTGTCTGGCAGGATGCAGCAGCAGCGGCAGCGGCAGCAGTAAGTAGCTGCAGATACTCGAGAGGCTCGTACTCGTATCTCATATCTTGGCTTGTGTATCTCCAAGCGACTGTCAAATGGTTAAACTGACAGTTTGTTTTCCACCAGAAGATGAAGTCGGGTAGGCAGAAGGAGCTGGAAGATGGGAGCCGCAGTTGGGTGATGGCGGGTGGCGGGAGGCGGGAATCTGGGTCACTCTGGCGGCTGCCTGTCGCCTGGGGGCTTTCGGGGCGCTTGCTTGGGTCTTCTGCTTTCTAACCAATTGAAATCCTTACTTTACTTCTACTTGCAACATACGAGTGTACAGTATTTATGAAGCAATCATACTGGTGATTCTCAATTGATTTCAGTTTTCAGTTTCAGTTTTTCGGCGTTGTTTAGCACTGCTGCAGCCGTACTGTCCGCTCTCTGACACGTGACATGGGATTTCACTTAAGAGTTAAATACTCGCGCATAAGCAAACATAAACGTGCCACAAGTCTCTCGGACACATGACATGGACATGAATGTACATTTTGCTGTTGCTTTTACCCATTTTGGTGGCCCCGCGGACTCGACGCGACGCAACTCCAGTCGAGTCGACTCCACTCGGACTTTGAGCTGACAGTCAAAAAGGAGCCTTAGACAAACAATGGAGCCAAATCCCAGTCCCAATCCCAATCCGACGTGTAAATTGATTTCTAATTATTGTCAAAAGATTTGATTTGAATTTGAATTTGATGCGAAAGTTGCAAGATTTGTGGAAAGTTTATGCACAAAAAATAAAAGAGGCTGAAGAGGAGAGACTTATTCCTTCTTCATTCTCATTTGCTTTCCTGAAGATTCCCCCGGCAGTTTAAAGAAGCTGAAAACAATGCCAACATTTGTTTCTTTTTTTATGTTTCGCCACAATTTGTCGAGAGTGTCCGATTTAATCAACAGCAGACCAGACCAAAGACCAGACCACAGACCAGATCCACAGAGCAGCCAGCAACCATATAAATATCTGTGATGTGATGTGATCATAAAATGCCCCACCGACCGTCCGACCGCCTGGCCGACCGCCTGGCCGACACCTAAGTGCCATTAAGTCAAATACAAACAAGTCGACGATGCGATGCCCATGCCTTTGAAAACCGCCAGCACAGCACAGAAAGAAAGTTTCCTTTTACAATCATCGGAGAGCTGAAGCTAGAGCTGGCTCTCTGATTAATATGATTCGAAACGTTTTGATTTGATCCCGAGATGAGTTCGGTTTGCGTTGAGTTTGATGATGCGCCCCGGAAAAAGCTGTTCAATTGAAACGAATTGAGTTTATGGGCTGTCTCTGCTGTCCAGTGTCCACTGGCCAGCATTCAATGAGCTGTCTCTGTCTCTTGACCAAGAAGTGAGCGACAATTGGACCAGCAGCAGCAGCAGCAGCAGCCTCAAGTGGCAGGCTTTTCCATTTCTCTGCCTAGATATACGAGTATATATTGATATGGTTATGGCTGGCTGTGTGTCGGAAGTGTGTCAGCAATGAAACCCCGATCGAACTGCCTGCCTCGTGGATAGCTGGATCTGTAGATACAGATACTTAGATAGCTGGTTCCTTTGGCTGGTAGCACTTTACATAACGTATCTCTATCTAAGACCAAGACAAACCAGAAGTCGTTTAGGCAATTGCTGACTGAAGTTGTAAGCACGATGGACGATGGAGGATGGAGGGGTGCCTGTGCCCCTACCCCTGCCCGTGCCCCTACCCCTGTCCATGCCACTGAGAACTGTCATTAGATCAAGTGGCAGGCAGGCAGGCAGCTGGGGTCTCTGTCTAATTATCGTTTGGAAATCGTGTTATGAGCTGCACCACAAGAAATACTCAATCAATGCTTGTGATTGACATGCACAGGCGACAAATCAAGTCGGAAAATGTCTGTGATTCAAATTCGAAATAGTTTGCATTAGAGAAAAACCCCATATACAGAGCCGAGCGACTTGCGCGCGACTCGAGCGCGTTTTTTGCAGCCATTACGCCAATGCGAATGCGATTTTTATCGCGCATGCAATTTATTTTTTATTTTTGGCGCTTTTTTTTTTGGTTTTCTTTAGTTTTGGCATGTTTTGGTCTGTGCCTCGTCTAATTGTCCATTGCTGGCAACAAATATGGCGTTAATTATCCACAATTTCGATAGCATCACGTATTAATGATTAGTAAAAGACGGCAAAAAAAAACAAGCGACTAAATCGAAAATACAAGCAATCCCCAGCCAGGCAGGCAATCAATCAAATGGAGCAGCAGCGTGCACCTTTGTGGATTGTATATCTTTGACTCTGCGGAATGTCAAACATTGTAATTGGTATTCGATTGAATGTGTGGCAGTTGCCGTGTATCATTAGCTCTGCTTGTTGCCTCCGTGCCTCCGTTCCCCTGCCACTGCCACCGATTTCGCAAGAGATTTATGTGTGACACCTGTCTCTCTGGGCACTGGGATCTTCCATCGCGAACCGATTCCGATTGTGAGACTCTCCGTGTGTGCTGCCCGCTGTGCAATTATTCACTGGACTTTCGATTGGCCGTGATTTAGCGAGGTGTTTGTGGCATATTCATGGGCCGAGGCGAAGGTGTGTCTGACACAGGAAGTGGAATGCTAACAATAGACACTCCTTGGCCAGGAATATGTTGTATATTAGAGAGGCATCGATATCGTATACCCTATATCGTATATCGACTTTCGCTCACTTAACAATCATTTGCTTAATTGGCCTGGCCATAACAATAACTGCAATCAGGCGTAAGTGCACACGGCCAGCCATGGCCAGCATATCATTTACTATCATAAGCCACAGACTCCGCCCCGCCCCGCGGGCCATCAGGTGGCGCCTTACAAAAGGCCCTCTAATTAACACGGCAACTGGCAATCAATCTATCTCCCAATATTCTCCATAGAGAGAACCGAGAACTCCAATGCAATCAACTCTGAAAGAGTCGAATTCTCTTTCCATTTTGGAAAATATTGCGCCCCGAGGGGCAGCACTGCAAAGGCCACCTCAAAGTGTCGCTAATTGCCTTCAGGTTTCCAGTCACTGAAAGATACTTTATACACGAGTGTACACGAGTGTATATCTTTCAGATTTAGTATGTTTTTTAAACGTCCGACTACTCCGAGAATGCAATATGCAAATGAGCCAAAAGACTGACGTTTTTCGAGTTAGTTATGGGTCGCTAATACACCTAAATTGCTGGAAAATTGTTTATTAAATGCTGCATAAAATATGCTGTAGGTGCCACGCCCCTTTGACATTTGTGTATGTGCTGAGCAGCAGACAGAGGGCGGGCTGTGGGTGTGGCATAAATGGATGCGCCACTTGGAAGTGCCAAGGGGTCAAGTGCATCAAATGGCGGTGCGAAATAGACTATCTATGGACAGGCTTTTCTCTGAATATTTAGCCACAAAATGCATCAAATATTGGCCACAATCTCTCTGGCATTTTCAATTAATGACAAGTAAATAATTTATGAACCAATTTTGATAAAAATCCAATCCATACTCGTACCATAAACACACCCCCCTCCACTCCCACCCATCAAATTAACTTTAGCTTTCAGCTTACTCGCAATTAAAATCAAAATAACATAAAATAAATGCCCCGCACTGCCCCCCGCTGCCCCACGCTGCTGCCCCCACTGCCCACATGCAAGCTGCACATAAATATTGCACACGGCTTATCTTTATTGGCCCAAATTTCAATTTGGCAACAAGTAAATTAAGGCCTGCCAAGAAATGCAATTAAAGATTAAAACAAAAGGTAAATCTGTTGGCTCTTGGCTGTTGGCTCTTGGCCAATGATAAATGAAAAGAAAGTTTTGCTTTCTGAGATCCAGGGTCCAGGGCCTGGCCATGGGACATGGGTTGCCGCTTGTCAGCAGAAATATGAGATACATTGTGGAATGGATGCAAAAACCAAAAACGCAAAAAAGATACATCCGAGCATATGTATTGTATGTGTATCCAAATTAATCATTAAGCTGGGCGAAGAAAGAGCGAAGAAAGCAGATAAAACACACCTCTTGCCAGGGCAGGGCAGAGCCCGCGTTTTGACTGAAATTAATTTGACTTTTGCCATCTGCCATCTGGTTGAATGACCAGGTCGGCAAGAGGCAGCCAAGAGGCGAAAAAGGGTGCAGAAAATGATGTAAGCCATGCAGACATATTTGGGCGAAGATCGGTGGATACCGGGGGACCCAGAGAACCCAGAGAAGAACCCTTTGTTCCCACCTTTGGCTCGAAAGTAATTTCTCCAAACTCTGCTCTAATTGCGACAATTTGCCACATTAGCAACACCAACAAAAAGAAAATAAATTATAATTGTTTACAGAAGCCCAAAAGCCACGAACTGCAATTAACGTTCCAGCTTTGGCTTTGGCTTTGGCCTGTCTTTGGGCCCATTATAATTTCGATTGATCGTCGACGTTTTCACTTTCTAAGCTTTGCGGCCGAAAAGCAAACAAAGATCTGAAGGGCTGAAGAGGCTGAGGGGCTGAAGGGTTGAGGCTGAGTTTCCGGCCGCCAAGAAAGGTGTCGAATCCGAAGTGAAGTGGTTGGCGTTCGGTTTATTTATTTAAAATGGTGCTAATTAACCAATTTTTCGATTGCTTCGATTGGGTAAGGTGTTTTGATTTGTTGCATAATTGCAGCAGCAGCTGGAGGAGCTGCATCAATGGGATGAAAGTTGGAAGACTGGTAGACGTAAGAGGTACAACGACTACTCGTATCTTTAGGCTATTCCAGATCCGATCTAAGAGTGTCTTCATATTTACTTTTAATTTAATGATCCCATTGTACACATTGCACTCCTCCTCCTCCATCACCTTTAGCTATTATCATTAGGGTAACATTCTTCCCCTGCTCTCTGCCGCGTAGTCACCTTTTCTAAAGATCAAATGCTCTGCTCCACATGACCCCCATTCTCCAGTTCCCGCTCTGCCTCTCCCTTTCTTGGGCATCTTGAGATTATTTACGCTCAACTAAGCCGTGCTCAAGTGAAGTACTTAAACGCCGCCCCAACGCGTTCGGTCATGAGTGGATGGATGGATGGATGGGTTGGGATGGGATGGGATGGGTTGGGATGGATGCTCATGTTTACCGTAATGCTCAGTCCATTTCCATTCGCATTTGCATGTGCATGGCCAGTACGATTACCATTACCATTTGGCATGCCGAGCACGTTTCACACTCTCTCTCTCGAGAGAGAGAGAAGTCCACAGAGGGGGTCATACTCGTAAATGACCGATCTGAGAGGGATCAGCAGCGGGGGGAATCGGGGAATCTGGGAATCGGCGTTAGAAAGCTGCCACAGACTGTGCATGGCATGGGGCACGGAGCATGGGGCAATGCATTTAATGCTCAACTTGTTCTCGTTACGTTAACTGCGGCACTGCAGCACTGAGTACTGACTGGCGTACTCCAAAAAGTGCATTTCACTTTCTCAGAAATCAATAACTGACCGCGCTTGAAGACGCCCCATGGCATGTACTCCCAGTCAAATTCGTGCGATGTGTAGGCACCTTTATAGTTGCCCCATGCCTCATGTGCCCCAATCAATCCTCAGCAGCTGAAGGCACCTCTAAGCTCTAAACTGAACCCTAACTTAATTAAATAAATGCAGCTCTTCCCCCCTCCGCACTGACCAATACAATTGTGGTAACCAGAAACCAAAAATGCTCGTTGATTAGCGCTGAGGCGGCTCCCAGGCACGCACAAAATCGCTTTTATGTGAATAACTTTGGGTCTTTGGCTTATTTACTTTATGATTTCAGTGCTTTCTTCCACATAGTCGTTATATTTTTATGGGCTCTCTTGTGTGGAGGAAAGTCATGGCATGGCGTTGCTGCATGCCCCGTAATAATGAGTTTGGCACCTTCAAACATTAAGAGAGTGCACTGTGGGAAGATGAGATGTGCTCTAGTATTGGTGAGCTTTAGAAAGCTCCGTCACACGATCATCAGATCGAGAAGCTTCTGCTGCTGCACATGAATTGTGTGTGTGTGAAAGCTGCTGTGCATGGACAGTGTCGGTGTGAAAGCTGTGAATCAATTTGCGACTTGGACTGGCTACTGCGGTTCATTTGATAAACAGTAGCTACCATGCTGCTGCCGCTGCTGCTGCTGCGTTAGGTCAGATGGCAGATAGCGAAAAGATTGTCAACTTTCAAATGCCATAAATAAATGAGCCAGACCCCAAACAAATAACAACTTCATTTCGCACTGCATATTTGTATATCTTTTCTCACCCATTTCACCCGATGCAAGTGGCCGGCCGTCCGGCCGTCTCTTCAACTACAACTATCTACGAGTATCTATCTATCTATATCTCACACCACTCGTCGTAGTATCTCCCACTTACTCTGTGCTCATCTACGAGGAGTGCATACTGTATATATCTCTGGGAGTTTTTCTGTCTTCTGTCTTCTGTTTTTTGTGTTGGTTTGGCATGCGAGCCGCTTCCTCAAATAAATCGCACGGCATTTGCATGTTGAAAAACAATTTCTCAGGTCTTGTTCGGTTCGGTTCGGTTCGGCTTGGTCGCTGGTTGATCTTGCTGTTGGATTAGTCGTAGTCGCAGCCGTATCTTGGCCCAGTCAGACTCAGAGTCAGATAGTCCGTGGGGGCCGCCTTTGATGATATATGCCACATGGCGATGGTCATAATATTTTTGCGCAATTCGGTTGTCGTCGAGCGGCTTTTTAACTCAATTTATCGATCGTTAAGTAAATGCATTAATTTTTCTCACCGCACCAGCAGCAGCAGCAGCACCGCTCAGCAGGCACTGTGCCACACGGCGGCAAGGCATGTATTTTCCCCGCCTGTCCGTCCGCCTGGCTGGCTGTCCCCAATATTGATTTATATTTGAAAGCCAAATTCCCAGCTTGTCAATTAATTATGAGCATGTTGGAACCAAACCAAAACCAAATCCAAGCCGAACCGAACTCCAGTCTGTCCAGTAATTTCTCACTCAATTCGGTTGCAATTGTCGGAATTCGGAATTCGGTATGTTGCCCCGTCGACAGCTCTATCTTGCCACTGATTTACAATATTTTCCTTTTTTCATCATCGATTTGTTTACTCAACTGATTAGTTTTTGTGAGATAGATGGAGAGAGAGAGAGAGAGAGAGAGAGCTCTGGGGCGAAAGTTTTCCCACTTGCAGTAGGCTGCCGCGTCCCTCTTGTGGTGGGGTTATGCAATGATTGTATCTCCGAGATACATTTGAAGAACTTCAAGCCCCTATCGATTGGACAAGCAAAACCAATTTGAGCAAAACACCTCAGTCCTGGCACTGGGACTGGGACTTGGCCAACATTCTGCCATGATTACAATACAAGAAATATGTTTTAATAATGCCAGCCAGCCAGACAGACACAGAAATTTGGCAATCTCGACACAGATACTCGGAACCGAGCCGAATGCTGAATGCTGAGTGCTGAGTGCGCCTACATTAACCAGAGATCGGTGCTGGATGCTGGGTGCTGGGTGCTAGAGGCCACATCTTTTGGGCCCAACAAGAGCGACGATTTCCAATGGCGGCTGCAAAGTGGGCGATTTGCAGGCGATTTCCCAAATGCCAAAAACACACACACACTTTCTGCATGCGATTTGCTAATGATTCCGCCACTAAACGATGCTCGAACATGGCTCTGCAGCGCAGCTTCGCTCTTGAGCGACTCGTGATCACAGACATTTGGATGGAGAGTACCCATACTCAAGGTCTATTATAGAGGGGGGCTGACAATAGCTATGAGAAGTATATAGAAAACTTCTAGTGATCGTTTATATTTTATCAATCTAAGAGTCTGTTCCATAAAGTTAATCACAACCAAAATCAAATCAATTTTCTATCGCTTTTTTTGCAGTCAAGTGATTTCCCCCACAACAACTCCCCCCTCCGGAAACCCCTCATTGACCTGACCCTCCGCTGTGCTGTGCTGTTGGTTGTGTGGTTTATTTTATGACATTTATACAATTATTTTTCAACACAAGCGACTGAGAGCTTGTTGAAATATCATTTTATTTTGCCAGCCTGCCTGCCAGTTGGCTGCTGCCTGCTGCCTGCTTGGGCCCACACCCTAACGAAAATAATGGCCAAAAACAAGTTGCCTACCAGCCTGGCTGCCGCTGTTGCTGCCGCTGTTGGTGTCACAATGTCTGGGACCGTCGAGCGATCTGTGACGCGGTTGTACGTAGTACTTGTAGTTGTTCTTGCAACGCCCCGCAGCTAAACATGAGATGCATTTTTTCCCCTCTTTTTTTAAGCAGAGAAAAAAGAAACGAAAACAAAAACAAAAACTTTTGATACGAGGTAGTCTGGTTGTGGTCGAAAATCGAATTCTTGAATGAACCATTAATCTTGTTGGCAGCTTGCCGGACTCGGTCATTAAATGCCGCTGCTGCTGCTGCCTGCCGCTGCCTGCCGCTGCTGTAATTGCATTGCCCGAGACTCCTGCCACTGCCACTGCCGGAGTCGGAGTCTGCCAAAGCCCGACTTTGGTTTTGGTTTCAGTTTCTGAAGTACCCGAAGTTTCTGCCGTTTTTGTTTCTTTTGCGAGCAAATTAATGCGGGTTTGTCATATTACAATTACGATGCTTGGCCCGTTTGGGCTCTGTCTGTCTGTCTGTGGCAGCTGGCTTTATTACACCTGCGCCTCAATGCGGCTTCGACGACGACGACTCCCCTTGGGGTCCAAGCCAATCCAAAAACCCAATCCAATCCGATCCGGTTCTCTGTGCAGATACTTTTGCATCCACTAGATACTAGAGTCTAGCGTCTAGGGTCTAGAGAGTCGGTCAATTGGTTCTCGGCTCATTTGGTTGCTCATTCGGGGGTGCGGTTAAAGTTCAGCTAAACATTTGACAATTTATAATGTTTATTTTTTTTTGTATATTTTGGTGTGTTCTCACGATTATAATTCGCTATAAATTAAATGGAAAATTCCACTAAATTGGGTTGATTTTTTTCATATCCAATAACTCGGAATTGTTGTCGAATTTAGGATGTGGGAGACTCTTGGAACTGTAGGAAAATGTGGAAAATCCTTGGCTTAAACGGTTCCTTGAGCTATGATATATGGAATGTAGAATCCTACAAAGTTCATAATCTTCCTTTGGTGTTGGCAGGGAGATCAATGTCTCATCCAATCACCTGCATCCCCCCATCCCCCCTCCATCGAGCAGCAGTGCAAATTTTATTGAATTGCCGCATGGAAAAAGTGAAAATCACCTTTCGAGATGCTGTTGCTGCTGCTGCTGCTGCAGTTTTTGTTGTTATTTTTTTTCAATTTGAAAATTTTCCATGCCCGTCTATGGCCAGGCATAATTTGTTAATTATTTTCCAAAGCGTAGCGTAGCTCGTGTGGCCGCGCTACAACTTAATCAAAGAGATGGGGCCAATTAAAACGCCACCGCGGGATGCCTGCCGCAGCGGCGCAACGTCGGACGTCGGAGCGATAAGAGAGACCAGTGCCACAGCCAGTGCCAGAGCCAGAGACACCCCAGGCGCCGCCGCCCCAGACTCCGAACTAGTTTAAAGAAAGCCATGTGCTGGTGTGTGTGTGTGGATGGGCCAGGTGGGGCTCGGGTGGGTTGGGTCTCTCGAGGTGAGGCAAGGTGAAGCGCAACGAAATGGACCAAAGCGAACCGCTGCTTAATTACGACCAAGTAGAGGCGGAACTGCAGCCGCAGATCAACTTCATTGATCCATTGACGGATAGAAAGGAGATTGACTCCACTCCACTCCGCATTCCCAAAGCTGATCTCTGAGATTCAAGCCAGCGACAATGACTCCTCCAGGGAGTTCATCACGACTCAGACATCAGACATCTGACTCGAGCAGGTCCAGAGCCAGATTGAGATTCAGATCCAGAAACAGAGACTGGAGGCAGACTAGACTGCTGGTGGTGGGATGCCTGTGACAGCAGTCTGTGGGCAGACGACTGACTAGCACATCCTCAGCGGAAGTGGGCGAAGTGTGGAGACATCCGCTGGCAGGGAGGCTTTCCCGATATGCCCCCAGCGATGCTCCTTCTGACAATCTCTGCCATAATTTCAGCAGCTCTTACAGACATCTAATCGAAAATCAAAGCCTTCAAAACTGTTTATTTCTGTGTGTGTATCCTTTGCCATTCAATTAATTCCATAACAGTCCCGCCATAATTTAGCTCCAAAGTCCAGTCTCCCCAAAGATGAGAGGAGAGGACTTTGGGTCCCACCACCTGCCACCATCATCCTCCGCACACCACACACCACACGCCTGTTGCCTCTTGCCTGCTCTCTGCTGCCTCCTGCCTGTCAATTAATGGACTCTGTCTGGCGAAGCAAACCAATTTCATCTTATTATCCCACACAGAACTCAGTGGAACAGCAAGGAACGGGTTCTGGCCTGGGTTCTCTGGTCTCTAGCACTCACGTTTTTGTGTCCAGTCTCGGTCGCGGTCTCGGCCTACCTAAAAATATGAAAGAAAAAACAGAAACAGGAAAACCAACGCAGACACAGCCGCAAAATGATTTGCAGTTCATTAAGACGAAACCCCCACCGAAATCCTAAGGGGAGGCAGACGTTGAGGGGGGGACTAGACGATGACTAAGACCCAGCCCCAACCCCAGCCCCAGCCCAAGCCCCAGCCCTGCCTGCTCAGAAGGCGGGTTTGCGGGTCCTCATGCGAATGAGTTGTGAATTGGTTTCAGTTTAGTCTGGGGTCCAGTCCAGAGGACTCGAAAGCCAACGCAGCGTCGCCCAGACATGTGTCCGATAAGGTCTCGCCCGATTGTTTGAGTGATGATTATGTCTGCTGGTCCGAGGACAAGGTGTGGACGTGGACGTGGACATGGACGTGGACTTTAGATAAGTCTGACCACAGGCTTTGGGATAGGGCTAGGGCTGAGGCTGCGGCTAAGGCTGGAGGCTAAAGGGTGGGCTTGGCTGATTAGGAGCTAGAAGGAGTCCAGATGAATCTTTGGGCCATTTGATCGCTTTCTTTGCGGCTCCGCTCCCTGTGGCGCACTCTCATATGGCACCAATCGATGTGCAACGCCTTTCCTTTCTCCTCCACAAGGCTCCACTGACGAAGCATGTCGAATCCCCAAAAGACTTTCATCATTGATAAAGCTCTAATGCTCCACTCTATTCTCACTTGCAGCAGCATCGCCAGGAGTCGCAGTCGCCGGACTTCCATCGCTATGCGAGCAATGGCAAACTGCCGCGGGCCTCCGCTGCAGCATCGACAAACGGCAATGGATTCGTGGCTGGCACTACACAAACCGTCACCGTGGATGTGCACAACCACAATGGGCCGGCTGCAGCTGGAGCTGGGACTGCAGCTGGGGCAGGGGCTGGAGCTGGAGCAGGCGGCAAGCAAGGCAACATCATCCACAACCACAGCCGCAGCAGCAGCCTGAGCCACAACATCCATGCGGCGGCGTACAGCGAACTGAATGCGGCACCACCGGCTTTTGCCACACCGCCGACGCGTAGGCGGTTCTTCAACCACAAGAATCTGCGGAGCGCCCTCACCGGAGGAGGAGGAGGCGGTGGTGGTGGCGGGGGTATTGGCGGGGGCCACCGACGCACAGCCTCCAACGGGGGCTGTCCCATTGACACGGCCTCGATACTAACCGGCGGTAAGTTTAGACTGGGTTCAGACTGGGTTCAGCTTGGGTTAGGTTCCCCCCAAAGTCCCCCACAAGAGCAAAAACCAAAAAGAAAGCCAAACATTCACCCAGCACCTTCATCCAACCATCATCGTTGTCCAGATCATCATCACCATCATCGTCATCATCATCATGATCATCATGATGACCAAGCCAGAGGCAAGGAATCGAACGCCCTGAACACCTCCACCTGCTCGGACTCGGCGGTGACCCGAAGACGCCGCAAGAGCGTCAGCAGCAACAACCTGAAGACCTCGACCTCGGCCAACAGTGAGAATCGCCTGAACCGACTCAGCCTGGCCGGCACCTCCGTCTACGCGGGGCACCTGTCCTCGCTGGTCTTTGGCAAGATCAAGTCCCTGTGGAGCGTCAACTCGTCCAACTCGAGCGAGGCGGGACTCAATCAACTAGCAGGCAATACCACCAACCTCCATACTCCATACTCCAGTTCTTGGAGTTCTTCGATGTTTTGCATGTGTTCTTGCACCACTCATTGATTGATCCTCTGATCTTCGTTAACCCCACGCTATCATAGATATATATACTTTCGATTTTGCATGATTTGAACCCTAGAACATTGTCAATGATTAAAAGATATATCAAGAGATAGTTGTTAAATGTTTTGCATGATATTAAACCTGATATTAAATACCTCCCCTAACGCTGACTTCTTCTTGGTTCGCAGGTGGTGGCGATGCCTTGGACCATCACTCCTCGTTTCTGAACGAGAAGCTGCAGAAGGATCAGCTGCATGCCCGCCTGGGCCTGCTGCTGAGCGACAACTGCAATGGAAACTCCAGCAGCAGCGATCCATCGCCCCACTCGACGAGCACCACCAGCAGCAGCGGAGTGGGTGCCGCCAGCAGCACCACCACGAGCAGCTCCTCCCAGAACATCAGCCCCGAACAGACGCTGGCCAGTGGCGGCTGCTCCGGGCTGCTCAGCGGCAGCCAGCTGTCGGTGGCCACCAGCCACCTGGCCAAGGACGACACCCTGAGCCTGTCCAGCAAGTTCAAGGTCGGCTGCTCCATGCTGCATGTGTACGAGGCATTGCCGTTGCCGGGCAAGTCCCGCAAGGGAGCCACACGACGCTCGACGCGATCCAGCCAGCAGACATCCTCTGCGGGAAGCAATCGAGTGGCCGGCTCCACGCTGGCGGCTGTGAAGCTGGCCCTGAAGCCGCTCTTCTTTGAGGTGCCGCTGCAGGAGCCAGATCCGCCGTACGTGGGCCGCCAGTGGCTGGTGCAGCAGCTCTCCAATATACTCCTCGGCACCGAGACGCGAGTGGTGCTCATTAACGGACAGCCGGGCACGGGAAAGACCGCCTTCTGCCTGCAGCTGGTGGAGTACTCCTGCTTTGGCCGCCGCCAAATGCAGGAGGACCCGGACGGCATCTACAGCCAGCTCCAGCTGGGGGCTCACAACGAGCGCATGCGCGGCCTGGCCTCCCACATGGTGGGCTACCACTTCTGCCAGGCGGACGCGAATCTCACGTGCCAGGTGCCGGACTTTGTCCACTCCCTGGCGGCCCAGCTCTGTCAGGCGCCCCAGCTGACGGCCTACCGGGACTACCTGCTCTCGGAGGCCCATCTGCAGGAGATCCTGAGTGTGCGCGAGTGCATCGCAGATGCGGAGCGGGTGATGAAACTGGCCATCCTGGAGCCCCTTGCGCAGCTTCATCGGGCGGGAAAGATTCCCGCCAAGGTGGCCGTCATCCTGGTGGATGCCCTCTGCGAGGCGGAATATCATCGACCCGACCACGGCCACACCATTGCCAGCTTCTTGGCCCAGCTCACGCCCCACTTCCCGGCCTGGCTGAAGCTGGTGGCCACCGTGCGCACCCAGATGCTGGAGCTGGTGAAGGCCCCCAGCTACACACAGCTCACGCTGGACAGCTGGGCGAGCAGCCAGTCGCTGCAGCAGGACATGCTGGACTACATCGGTGCCAGGCTGTCGCACAGCACGGAGATCCAGCACAACATCGGAGGAGCGAGTGGCGGACAGGGGCAGCCGGCGCAGGCCCAGACCAAGTTCGTGTCCCACCTGCAGTCACTGAGTCGCGGCTCGATGCTGTATGCGAAGCTCATCCTGGATCTCATTGCGCGCGGCCAGCTGGTGATCAAGTCCTCCAGCTACAAGGTGCTGCCCGTCTCGCTGGCCCAGATCTTCCTGCTGCACTTCAACCTGCGCTTTCCCACCGCGCGCAGCTTCGACCAGGCGGCGCCCATACTGAACGTTTGCCTGGCCGCCCTCTACCCGCTGACACTGGACGAGATCTACTACAGCATGGAGGCGCTGAGTCACGGCCAGGATCCACTCAGCTGGCCGGACTTCATGCAGCGCTTCAAGCTGCTCGACGGCTTCCTGATCAAGCGCCTGGACAACACCTACATGTTCTTCCACAGCTCGCTGCGGGAGTGGCTGATGCGGCGCGACGAGGGCGAGTCCAGCAAGTTCCTTTGCGATGCCCGGCTGGGCCATGCCGCCATCGCCTTTCGTCTGTCGCGACTCCAGGCGCCCCTGTCGCCGCAGCTGACCCTGGAGCTGGGCCATCACATGCTCAAGGCGCATCTGTACGGGGGCAGCAGCCAGCCCATTCTCTCGCCCCGCGATCTGCAATCGTACTGGCTGGCCGGGACGGCGGACAACATATCCGCAGCGCTGGGGGCTCTGCGCAATGTCTACAGTCCCAACCTAAAGGTGTCACGCCTGGTCCTGCTGGCGGGCGCCTCTCCGAATCATCGCACAGACTACATGGGTGGTGCTCCGATCCTGTGCATTGCAGCGCACGAAGGCATTCTGCCCATGGTGAGTCTTCTGCTGGAGTTTTGCGCCGACGTTGGCCTGACCAATAGCCAGGGGTGCACACCGCTCATCCTGGCCGCCATGCGTGGCCACTGCGATGTGGTGCGTCCGCTGGTGGCCGCTGGCAGCAGCCTCGGACAGCTGGACATCACGCAGAGGTGCGCCTTGGTGCATGCCGCTCGCATGGGCCACCTGAGTGTCGTCAAGTATCTGCTGGCCTGCGAGTGGACACCGCGCCCCAATAGCCAGGATGTGAGTCGGTCTGTCGCTTTGCAGCAGGCTCTTATCGGGGCCGCCGCCCAATCGCATTGCAAGATCCTCGAGGATCTGCTGGACCTCAACGAGAATGAGTTCGATATAGATGTCAATGGCCTGGAGCCGAGCAGTGGGGAATTGGCCCTCACGGCGGCAGCTCGTCACGGATGTGTGGACGTTGTATGCATCCTGTTATCCCGTGGCGCTCAGATCGATGCACGAAACCGACAGGGATACTCGGCCCTGTGGCTGGCCGTCAAGGAAGGTCACTGGAGCGTGGTTGAGCAGCTGCTGCAGAGGGGAGCGCTGGTGGACGAACCGCTGGGCCAGACCCGGAAGACGCCGCTGATGATTGCAGCGGAAGAGGGCCACCTAGAACTGATGGAACTGCTGCTGGCGCGCGGAGCCTCTCTGGAAGCGCAGGATCACGAGGGATTCACTGCCCTCAGCTGGGCCTGTCTGCGCGGACACTTGGCGGCGACCAAATGCCTCCTTGAGCACGGATGCAACCGCCACCACGAGGACCACAACGGACGCACGTCGCTGGATCTAGCTGCCTACCAGGGAGCAGCCGGTCTTGTATTGTATCTGCTGGACCAAGGCGGCAATCTGGAGCACATAGATGTACATGGAATGCGACCTTTGGACCGTGCCATCGCCTGCCGCAACATCCAGGCTGTGCAGGTATTTTTGCGCAAGGGCGCCAAGCTGGGCCCCACGACCTGGAGCATGGCCATGGGCAAGCCGGAAATTCTGGTGGTGCTCCTAAATAAGCTGCTCGAAGACGGCAATGTGCTCTACCGCAAGAATCGCTTCCAGGAGGCTGCCCATCGCTACCAGTATGCGCTGCGCAAGATCTCCGGTCTGGAGCAGCTGCTGGAGCGGAATGCGGTGTTTGCCCAACTGCGCACCAATCTGCTGCTGAATCTATCGCGTTGCAAGCGCAAATTGAATGTAAGTCCATCCCCATTCCCAGATAGACATACTCATGCATACATATATGAATGCTTATGATGACCCTTTTAATCGTTGCAGGAACTTGACGATTCCATAGATTTGGCAACGCAGGCTATTGCCCAGAAGCCACACAGTTACGAGGGCTACTACGCACGGGCCAAGGCGCGAATGGAACAGGGGGCCCTGAACGAGGCTCTGGTAGACGCAAATGAAGCAATGCAGCAGGCCGCCCAGAGCGGCGTACTCAGTGAGGTTGTCGAGGTGCTGAAGCGCATTCAGACCGAGCTGCTCACCCGCATCTCCATCAGCAGCGAGGATCACTTTGCCTCCGGCAAGTTGCCACACGTTGGCAACGGCAACGCTAACGGCAGCGTCAGCGGCGGCGGTGCCTGCGCCATCTACGAATCTCATCATGAGATCACCGATTTGTAAATGTCGATTGTTGTGTATTGTTTTACTCCTGGTATCCCATTCGAATTAATCACAAGTCTAAATATAAAACTACCTTTAGGCCTAACTCTAACTCATTTTTTTTGCTATTTATTGCCTTTGAAAGTTTTAATTTAAAATTATTATGTCTTTTAAAATCTTTTTAATTGTGTAATCTTTTTAGTGTGTAATTATTGAATAATTTCGAATTTTTTTTTTATAAATACAATTGAAATAAAACATGTACGGTATAAAATTAGCATGTATGTATTACATGCATGTATTACATAATACATAGCAACCTATGTATTATCTTTTGGCGTGGATTTATTTAAAAATAAGAACTGATAAGGGCTCTGTCATGGATATTGTTCCGATCACGGGAAGCCTTGATGTGCCCACAATCAGATCTGACCATAAAAAACTGAGAAAACTAGATATGTATGGCTGGGGAACCTGTATTTCTTATCCGAAATTTTCACCTTTCGTATTCTCCTGTATTATGTTTTCTCCGCTATTTTTCTGCACGTGTTCTCATGATAGCGAAAATTTGCTTATCTTGTTTTACATGTTCAGTCGTGGCCACTCTAGGCCAATTTTTATTCATTTCATATTACAACAGAAACACAGCACCTTATCTACTAATCAGACTCGTCAGAATCAGAATGTACCTCTTGGTTCTGCTCAGCCAGACGCAGCTTCTTCAGAGTCTCGACGTCCTTCACCAAATGCGAGGGCTGAATGTAATTCTCATTGGCACAGCCCGATACAGGACAGAGGACACTGAGGTTATCCTTGATCATGGCGTTAACCGATCTCTCGTCATAGATATGACCACACATCTTGTTACGCACAGGCTCCTTCATCAGTGCCATTGTCCATGGGTCGTGTAGGGAGACCACATCGCCGCCGGTTTCCACAACTTCGCTGTTGCAATCATCATCGGGAGCAGGAGCGTTCCTGTCTGCCGCACCAGCAGCATTTCCGCCCGCCGCACCAGCAGAATTTCCGCCTGCCGCACCAGCAGCATTTCCGCCTGCCACACCAGCAGCGGATTCAATTTCCTTCTTAAACCATTTGTATTTGGTTGTATTCTTCACATTGAAGGACTTTTTAGCGGCAGCTAGCTTCAGTTTCTCGACATTGCGCGATAGCTCCTTCGGGGTGGAGCTCCCTCCCTTGGCCTCATCTACGGCTTTAAGGCTTCCTTATGCTCTTGTTCCTGTTTAATCATTTCTTCTCCCTGTTTCAGCCGCTTCTTTACGCTTGCTTCTAGCAGCTTTTTCATTTCACCATTGTCACCGTAATCGTCAAGCGCTGTAGGAATTTAGAAGTTACAAATTGGATAAATGAGTAACTAGGAAATAATTACCGTCGACCATCTGCTTAAACAACTTTGTGTTATCCACCAATGTTTGGAGGTCTTCCTCCACCTTCTTCGTAAAATCCATCACGCACAGAATGTTTATTTCAGATAAACAGATAAATATAAATTCAGAACAATTTAATTCAAAAGCTAGTAGAGCTGGAGAAACATCGATGTTAACATCGATATAATCGATGTTAGGGTCCTAACTGCAGACATCGATAGTTTCTTAAAACATCGATTTTTTTTGCCATACACCCATTTGGTTGAGTTTCAAAAAGGTAACGTACAGAGAACAATAGTGGAACAACAAAGTGCAAAAAATTAAAAAAGATTCGAATACACAAGAGAACAATATAAAAAATGTCTGATGTTAAAATCCCATTGAAGGGTATTGTTTATAAATTAGTTTATGACTTTCTAAATAAAAAATGCATAAATTTAAATATCCCATGGGGCTTGCTTATATCTTAGTTTATTTATTTATTTTATTTATATATAAAACGACCCATTAAGGACCTTTAAGAAATTTAAAGAAAATTGTGTAAAAATCTATGTTTAATCGATTTTTGGCCCTCAAAATATCGAAAACATCGATGTCCGCTAACATCGATATTTCGCTAATAAATTCAGAACAATTCAAAAGAACTATCGATTAAATATACCGTCCGACCATCATAAATATACCGAAAATTACGGTCTCATTTTGAAAATATACCGTAAAAATACCAACAAAAATCATATTCCTCGATTTCGCACTTGTTGTTTTGACTTAATATATCGATATCAGATATCTCAATAGGATATACGGTCCGACTCTTAGAAACATACCGTCTCATTTTTATTCGCAATTTCGACGTCAAAATATACCGAAAAGTATATAATATACGGTAGTCGGTCACTGCTAGAGATGTTACGGCATTGCCATACTTTAATATATCGATGTCTATTTCAAACTGCGAGAACAACTGATTTTGATTGAAAGATTGAATTCATAAACTCTGTCTTCTAAAATTAAAGTTTTTAGCCATTTATTAGAGTTCGTACATTTAGTTTCAAATTAAATCATTTAAAAATAGTTTGATTTACAAAAACTAGAAGCTACATAAAAAAGCCGCGACGAAGTCTCGCGGAACTCATAGTGAGATGCTTGGCGCCATATGAACAAATTCAAATAAGTGCCCACAGTGGGAATCGGGGGAGTTATTCGGAGGCTACTTAAACGAAATATTAGTACATACATACATAGATTAGATACTCGTATTATATGCTCATAATGGATAATTCGGCATGAATGTCTGTCTATGAGTGCGTGTGTGTGTGTGTGTGGTTGTGAATAGGACATGCCGAAACGTACCTAAATTACCTTTAAAGGGGTCTATCGCCTATTTACTGCAGATATAACCTATGATAATCGTTGGCGCCGAAGGCGCAGTTGCATTTGGGACACTTTCGCTGCCTTGTCTCGTACCGCGTGCGCAGGCAGTCGTAGCAGAAGACGTGGAAACACTTTGACAAGACTGCATCCTTTCGTTTTACCTTGCACGATGGACACGTGAGCGTCTCCTTGTACTCGCGGATCTCCTCGATCATTACCTCGTCGATGGTTGTGCCAGACATTTCCATCTTCTTCATGCGCTCTGCCTTGCGCTTGAACTGTGCCAACTCCTCATGTAACCGCTTCGTCTTGTACGCCTCCGCCTCCAGGGAGCTCGTCTTTTCAGCCACCACCTGCTGCGCCTCCTTCATCTGTGCATGGTACTTCTCCAGATGGAGCTTCAAGTCGGCCGCCGATTGCGCCGATTCGATGGCCTTACGCTTGTGCATCTCCATGGCCTGTTGCCGCAGCATCAGCTCCTTCTCCATCGAGGCCACAGTTGCCTGTAGACTGCGCTCCTTCTCCTCCAGCTTTCGCAGCACGACGTGCATGGCTTCGATCTGACTCGTTGCCGTGGCCATCTGATCCTCCAGCACTGTCTTCTCTTCCCTCAGCAGCTTGTGCAGCTGATTGGCCTTGATGCGTTCCGACATAAGCTTAAAGTTAGCATCGTCCTTCTCGCGCAGCTGCTGGATGAGCCTTGAGTTCTGCTCCTGCATGTCCTCAAAAGCCTGTCCCGTGACCTCCATCTCGTTCAGTAGCGCCTCTTCCTCGTGGGAGCCAACAAACGGCCGGGTGTAGTTGCCCGCTGGACCAGGTGCGCCTCCCCACGCATTCTCCGAGGGCTTATGGTTGGCCATTTGCTTCTGCAGCTCGTACTTTTGCTCCTCGAGCTGCTTGATTTTCCGTAGCGCCTCTTCGTCGGCGAGCTTTTTCCGCTCTTCGCGCTTGCTCTCCTGCAGCTTCTTGAGCTGTTGCCGAAGCTCCTCGATCTCGGAGCGGAGCTTCTTTTCGGTGGCCATTAGTTGTACCTTATCGCGTTGATCCTTCGAGACGCCTTTGTACATGTCCAGCAGCAGTTTCATCTCCTTTTGATCATTCAACGCTTTCCTATAAAACAAGATCAATACAAATAAGGAAATTTGCAATTTCAGATAGAATAAAACCTACTTAAGCTGGGCCTTGAGATCGCGTACCGTTTCGCTTTCCACGGTCTTCACGTCCTTGGCCTTCACACCATCCTTGGAATCCTTTTCGGCTTTGACGGCGTTTCCTGAACCAGCATTTGAGGCTGCTGTCGTTGAGTTCTGTGGCCCAGGAGAGTCCTTCTTCTCTGCTGACGCCGTATCTGCGGCGCTAAGCTTTTCCTGTTTAATACCATCCTTGACATCCTTGCCAGCGGAGTCGTCATCCATTTCATCATCGGCCGTGGCAGGGTTCTCCTCTTTAATGTTGGCTATGTTGGTGTCGCTGCCGGCATTGGTATTGTTTGTCTGCCCAGAGGAGGATGAGTGGTTGGCATTCTCCTCTTTGACATTCGCCGCAGATTCCTGCTTGATCTCCTCGCCTGCAGCATTTGTAGCTGCTTGCAGTTTATTGCCCTCCAGCTTGGCCAGGGCCTCGTCCAGCTCCTTCCGCATCTTGACAATTTCCGTGAACGTGTCCTTGTACTTTCGCTTGTACCTCTGCACCTCGCCCTTGAGCTGGCCATTGTGATTCTGCAGCGAGGTGATGAGGTGCCTCATTTCGCGGTTGATGGGTGCCGTCTGCTCGTTGGCAGCCATATTCTGCTCGAATTCGATGCGCAAAACTTCATACTCCTTGCGTATGGCGGCTAGGACGTCTTCCATTTGGATCATCTCGCTGCGCACCTTCTTCTGGGCAATCAGCTCTTCGCTCTCCATCACCTCGATCTGACGGAGATGTTGATTTTTACTCGTCTGCAACAGGTTCCGCGTCTCGTCAAGCATCGTTTTAATCTGCATGGACTCGTTGTAGAGAACGGAGAACTGAGATTGCAGACACTTGTACTCGGTGGTCTCCACAATCACTGACTCGGGCAGTTGCCGTATCTAATTAAATCGAGAATAAAGTAGGTACATATATGAATAGGTATATGTATACAAACCAAGCCTATATACTTACATCCATCTTGAGCTTCTCCACTTCTTTGAGGGTCTCGCGATGCGTTGCATGCAGCTTGTCCAGCTCCTGCAATCGATTGTTGGCCAATTCCCGATACTCTTCCAGCTCCTTTTGCAAATCCTCCAGGAGCTGGCTGTTCACACTGGTCGTGGTAGTGGCGGAACCCGTGCTGGGCGTCTTGGCACTGTTGCTGCTCTTGTTAGGATCGCCATAGATCTGGTGATAGGCCTTTAGCTTCTCAATGGCCTCGGCCAGATGGTTCTCGAGCTTGTCGTTGCGGCAGTGAATCTTCTCCAGGTCATATTGCAGCTCATCGATTTGATTCTTGAGCTCGGCATTCTCCGTCTCCTTGGCGGTGAGGGCGTCCTGGTACTCCTTCATCTTCAGCGACATTGTGTGGAATTTTTCGTGCAGCGACGTGTTCAGATTCTGCAGGCTGCGGTTCTCGGTCATGATCTCGATGTGCGTCTTCTTGAGCGTCTCCTCGAGCGCCTGGACCCGAAGCGTAGCCGCTTCCGCCTCGCCACTGGACTTTTGCTCGTCATCTCCACCACTAGCTCCCGCGGCCCCGGACCCTGTTGCACCCGACAGGCTATCGCCTCTCAAAACATGAGTTATCTTTTCATTACGCTGCATTACCCGATCAATAACCTGCACGATCTTAGCCACTGCACGCTTTGACACCTGGACGCGGTTGGCCAGCTTCTCGTCCAGTTCCTCCTTGTCCCAGGTGGAGAGTTGCGTCAGAAACGAGGTGGTCACCTCGTTCTCATTCTTGTTCTCCAGCTCATCGGCCGTCTCTGCATCGAATCGCTGCAGCAGGACTCTGATGTCCTCGTTCAGTTGATTCCAATACCGATTCACCACGTTCAGCACGGCATCGTCTTGCGTTTGCCGCTTCTCCAGCTGTTCAATGCGGTGTCTCAGTTCGGCCTCGGTGCGCATCCGCTGCTCGATGCGCTGGGCCAGCTTCTTGTTTTGGAACTCGAGCACCTTGATGTCCATCTCCTCGAGAGTGGAAACCGGCCCAATGAGGTGCGGCTCGAAGTGCACCTTCTTAATGGGTGGCTGGCCAGCCGCTGCCGCCGCCACCAAGCAGCTGCTACTGCTGCCGCCAGTAGCATCGTCAGCGCTGCGTTTCGACATCGTTTAACTGTAAACAAATCATAACAAAAATGCATTGAAACACAGAAAGCGCACTTCGGATTATTGATTTTGAGCAGAAGCGGCAAGTGGCAGTCGCAGCTACGGCCGCAAATTTTCGTGGCTGTACTCCATTTTTTATCGTGTGGTGGCGCGGGTGGTGCCGAACAGAGGCAACGAAGTAGAACCCCCAACCACGTAAATATTGAGATAAACTTATGTTGTAGGAGTTGCTTACCTTAGTCTCAGGTTTTGACACTTTTAACTTAACATTTATTTAGCTAATCTATTGAATTTCTACGTTTTATCTGCTTCTTCAACATTTCGTGATCTGGATATTAGAGGTGGAAACACATCGATGCTACCATCGATGCATCGATGTTTGGTGTTCGGTTTATGCTGCGGATATCGATGTTTTTCTCAAACATCGCGACCAAGGGGTTGCAAAAAGTTGCGGTTGTCAGACTTTCCGAATATTTCAGCACTGTTCACCTGTCGTGTGACAGTTACAACAAAAACTAGCAGATACAAATTTAAATTTTAGCGCGTACGAATTATGGCTGAGGAAAAAGTGCAAATACACATATGTATAATACGCAAACAAATTCTTTAAATGGTTTCAAATGACAATGATCTCAAATAAAAATGATTTTGAATCAATATGTTTATTTATCATGTTTATTTTCTCTAAAAACATCGAAAAATTCTATGTCTACAAGTATCGATGTTTTCCCACCTCTCATCTGGATATCCGTTGACTGCATACACGGTCTGCATACGGTCTGACCCTCAGAAATATAACAAAATACGTCTCACTTTCAAAATACACCGTATTATATCTACAAGATTGGTTCATTTTGAGGACTGTCTTTTGTGGATTGTTTATAATATACGGATATATCAACAGCAATGCCTGAAGGGTATCAAAGTTTATTGAGAGAGATTAGGACATTGCCCTCTAAATGGCAGCCCTACACGAGTTCAACATTAGTGAATTCAAAAATACTGGAAAATGCTAAGATATGAAAACTCTAAACTGGCACGCAAATCAGTGTGACCGCGGACGTATGGATAAAATATACCGTCGTGCACTCAGAAACATACCGAAATATACCATCATATTTTCAAAATATACCGGAAATAAAGCTTCATTCTCATGTTTCAAAATATTCCGAAAAGTGTATTAGATAATATAATGGTCACGCTGTCGGGATTGATAAATAAATATATACCATCACTACTGGCAAAGTATAATGCCATATGGCCAAACATACATTTTTCTAGACGGTTATACTTAGAGACGGCACCTTGACCAACGGCCAACTGATATAAGTGTGGGCAAATTCAAATTTTTAGTTGGGTACATGTCATAACGCTCGTGGGCATAATGACACATAGTGTCGTAGCGCCCGCAGGGCTTTATTTCACTTTTTTGTGGGCCTTATGACACTATAACACACTTCAACGCACTCTTTATTTTAAATAATTGTTGCTGGGTTGTGAGAAGCAACAACTTCGAATTTTTTCGAAATCCAGCAACAATTTTATAAGTGTAAGAAACAGCTTCCATTTCGCGTTTACTTTGTTAAAAGATCAATGATAAACTAACTCAGAAGATCATTGTAACGAAAGCTTGTAAAATGCTTAGAGAGATAAGAAAAGGAAGGGTAAATTCAGCTTACCGATGCTCATTGATTCGCCCACGGGCGTTATGACACTGGGCGTTATGACATGCACCCTTTTAGTTGATTCTAACTTGAAATCGAAAGTGAATTTCAATTTATTTATTAATTTTGAATTGAACACGAAATGCGTATGCATATAATTTGATTAATATTTGTTGGTGTATATGTGGCTGGACTACTAGTGGAAGATGGTTGCCTAGAACGATTGGTATTTAAGTGCCTGGCGTAAGGTCATGCAATCAACCTCGTCGATCTTGCAAGTGTTCGCCTTTATATTGATCTCCTCTTCCTGCATGACCTGGACATGCATCAAGTAACGCATCGATGCCTTGTTCTCGTTCAGCTTCTGATTCAGCTTGCAGACGGAGGCCTTCAAGGCCTGCAACTCGTTGTAGAGCGCATCCTGGACCATATCGCAAGTCAGCTCCAGTCCGGGACGATGGGCGCGATTGCTGAGTCGTGTCTGACAGAGAGTAATGGCGCGCTGCTTGTCCATCATCTCCTTCTCCAGATCGGTCATGTTGCGCTGCACCTGGTGAATGTGGTCCATGGTGTCCTTGTGCTTGTTCTCCAGGCACTGCTTCACGTGCTTCGTCTCGGCGATGCGGCGCTCGAAGGCCTCGTTAGTGCGGTCCGTCTGGTTCTGCATGTCCTCGCAGACCTGCTTTAGAAGCAGGTCGATGTAGGCACGCAGCTGGCCAGCCGAGACCAGGGCCTTGGCATTGGCTTCCAGGTTCTCGTAGGTCTGGGCCTGCCACTCGGTCAAGGAGAATTGGCTGGGAAAGAATTGAAAAGGGAATATAGACACCCTTATACCGATCACCAACAACCTACCAGTGCGACTTGGACAAGTCCTGACCCTTTCCGAGGTCATGCTGGAACTCCTTCAGCTTGAGATTCTTCTCGTCAATGGCCAGAGATTTGTCTTTAGCAGCCAGATCTTGGTCCAGCAGATAGATAGCTGCGCGAAGCTTGCGAATCTGCTCTTCGGACTCCTTCAGAGCGGCATCGGCCAGCCCCTGACAGCCCTTAATCACCTTCAGCTCGCGGCGCAGCGAGCGATCCACCTCGTCATCGCAAAGATCCACCCCGATGCGACCCTCGCGCAGAATCAGGCACTGCTTGCAAATGGCCAGAGACTTCTCCTTGAGGAACTCGATGGCATTCAGCACCCTATTGCGGTAGGTGTTCAGGGCCTCGTCCTCCAACGTGGCCGTCTTCTTCTGGCGATTCAGTTCGTCCACCAGGAAGCGGATCTCGCTGGTGCGCTCGCGCATGTGGTGCTCTACTTCGCGCTGCCAGTTCTTGGTGGTGTCCTTCGTCTCGTCGACCACGCGACGCGATTCCCTGGGTTGGAAAAAATTTGTGGAAAAGGCATGCCATTCCGCTCCCCTAAAGATACTCACTCAACAATGCGCTCGGCCAGCTTCTCCTGGTCGCAGGTAATCCTAAACTTGATCTTGTTGTTGTAGTCCCAGTCCTCCTCGGAGTAGCGGGGTGGGCACTTGGCCACGGGCCCCAGATGCTTGCCTGCCAGCTGCATGCCAGTGATGCGACGTGCCTTCAGATTGGGCAACATGATGAACGATGCTCTGTGCAGCAAAGATTGCGTAAGAAATATAAATGACTTTTTGCTTTTGAAGCTTTTGATTAAGAATATGCTTTGGAGACTACGATTACTGGACTGTGAATGTGGAAACTATATTCGAATCGATTCGACTGCCTTTAACTGGCACACTTTGTGTCTGAGGTGGAAAAAATCTGTACCTGCCTGAATCTGATTCTAAGTCGGACTAGACTCTCGACTCGAGCTGCAATTGGGTTCCTAGCCTTTCCCACGGGGTTCGTTAAATCGATTCATGCTAAGGAATTTACGGTTGCCTAGCGGTATTTATTGTTATGTTGCCCCTGCCTCTGGCCCTGCCCCAGGCCCCAGCTGCTCCTCCTTGCCTCATCTGGAGAAGAAGTCATGCAGCCATTGCGCTTGTGCCGTGTGTCACCTGGCAGTCACTCCAATGAATTTGGCACAGAAGGAAACGCAACCAAGGAGCGAAGGAGCCTCCCAGCCTGGGGGCTAGTCCTGCTCCTTGTGGTCTCGTCTTACAGCATGTTTATAAATAGGTTTATGCCTGTGACGCCGACATCGGAGTAGGTACGGACCCCCAACCGCCAACCCTAGAGAGTGAGCCTTGGGGCCTTATTGATCGATTTATGCTAACATACTTTCGCTTTTGCTGATTTTCGCTTTGCTTTTGGCAGTTTCTTGATACTTTGCACATGATTGCAAAGTTTTTGGCATTAATTATGCTAATCAATGGCCATTGCGTGACTTGCGGCTATGGGCGGGGCCAAAAATAGAGCCCTGTCAATGATGTTTTATTTGATTTACCATTTGAACTAGCCTATTAGCTTTAGAGTCTCAGGGGTGGGGTCCTCCCCCCAAGCATGACAAGCATACAAAAATTTTAAAGTTTTAAGTTTAAAGCTCTTCTTAAACTAATCCGCAGTTTTAGGAGCATAAAGCTGCCAAATTGACATTTTTATGACCACTGTCAAGACCCCCAAGAAGCAAGCTGTGTTATTTTTGTAAAATTAAGTTTTAATATATTACGATACACGTTTGCATATACATATACATCATATACCTACATATATCCCATACTATATACGCATTGCTCTTACAGCTGAATGTACAATTTAATTAACTAGGACCGATCGGATCTCTTGATCGTATGTTCTTCATTACTCAGTTATATTTATGTTATGTTATGTATGTTTCACTTTTTGGATTTCCTTGTTTCGGGTTTCGTTTGGCTTTAACGATCTATGGCTTGTGGCGGCGTTTCCAGAACTCTTCCTTTTGTCTGCTCTGCTCTGTTATTATTTTGGTAATGTATGCAATTAGACATCTACATCCACATCCACATCCACATCCACTACAAACTGTCGGGTGTGTGTGTGTGTTTTCGTTATGGTTTATTAACAGTGAACTTTGAAATTCTATTCTCCTCTTGGGAGTGGAGTACTTTTCTTGCTAATGTCAACCACTAAGTACATTGCTTGGAGTTTTTTTTTTAATTACACGGTTCATTTCATGTGGACTGTACCTGTACAGATCTGCTTATCTATTGTATGATGAACAATACTACTATTGAACCGTGGCAGACCCAGAATAGTATTGGTATAGTGAATAGTTCTTCCAAGGGCGCTCGACAATTGTTTAACTTGGCTATCTACGAATACGAACTGTGGTTGCTCTCTCTATCTCTATTTCTATCTCTCTCTTAATCGTTTTCTGTTTTCTTTTTCTGTTGCTCTTAGGTTTCGCCCCTGGTTCGGGTCTTGTTTAAATTCTTTTATTTGCAATTTGTTATTATTTGTATTTTTATTGGTTTTTTATTGTAATTGGTAATTTGTTGCTAGTTTGTGGTTGCTTGTTGCTTCCTCTCGAGTGTAGGCAGTGTTTCATCATTCTTGATTATTTTTTCGATAGTTATTTCTCCCTGGTTTCCTCTTTTACATTACACTTTTATTTCTTAGCTTTAGCACATTGTTTTTATCAGAGAAAACTACTCATCTCATCCCCTTCTACGGGTGTGCCTTCTCCTCCCTTCTTCTTATACAATTAACATATGTATATAGAAAATGATTGTTTAATGAAATACAAAAAATAGTACATTTAGCAGTAAACAAAACCAAAAAAACAAGAAAATAAGTTGTACAATGAATAAAATATATGTATTTATATATACTCGTACTCGTTCATTTGCATTATTCATTTGCATCTGCATGCATCTGCATTCCCCTCTCTCTGGTTCCTTATTATTATCTTTTAATAGTTTTCATTTTCAGTACTTTAGTTGGTAGTTTTCATCATTTGTTAAGTTCTTTATTCGCTGCGCTTCATTTCGCACTTTGCTTTCAACATTCTGCATTCTGCTCCCCGCACTCTGCCCTCTGTACTCCCTGCTCCCTTTTCATCAGCGGCTTGTAACAAAAATAATTGCTTCTGAGGTATTTACTTTTAGTTTATATAAATATTCTTTCATAACCATTATAAGTAATGTTTTAGGTTTTAGTTGCTTTCGTTTTCAATAGTTTCTCGTTTCTTTTCTTTTCCTTTCGTTTCTTTTTTTGTTTATTTTGTGTTTATTTCTGTTTTTTTTTTGTTTCGTTTTGTTTTGTTTAATTTTATTTTATTTTGTAGTTGTCTTGTCTTTTTAAACAATTCAAAGCACCTTTTGATTATATTTGACATCGTAATTTTCGTTATCTTTTTCTTTTTTTAGTTGGTATATATTTCATTTTTACTCTCCTCATTTTCATGCAAAGAAAAGAAAACACAAACGATTCAAACGTTTCAGATGGAAAATAAGGGGGGAAACACAACTGAAGCAGAATATAATCAAAGTATATAAATCGTATAATCTATTGTTCTTAGATCTCCTCTCGGGATCTGCATATACATATGTATTGTGGTGGCAGCGTTTAGCTTCTCAGTACGCGTTATTCATTTCAGTTTCGGCTTTTGTTTCGGTTTCGGTATCGGTATCGCTTTTTGTTTAATTTAAGTTTAGTTTATATTGAACAAGTGGAACATATTCAGATATATGGAATCAATTCAATTCCTGGCGGGATGCAACAAAAGAGTAGAGCTCCAAATATACATAAATATAAATTGGCTATGCGAGAAAGATATTCCCAAAATCGGGGGACACTTTTCATGGTGCTGTGGAAACCGTTTTATACATACATTTATGGTTTTTATGGTTTATTCTTTAATATTCTAGTTTAGTTTATAATTTACATTTCATTTTCATTTGAATTTGTGTTGCTTGCTATGTTGCAGTCGCCGTTGCTGTGGCTCTCCCTAAAACTAACGTCCCTACATTCCTATGCCTACCGAATATATATTGTATGTTCGTATCTGACAAAAACAAGGACAGCTCCTGGAAAACAATGTATCAATTGGGGACTCGGGGGCCGTCATAATTACATCTGTTGATTACATTGTGGAAACTGAATGATAGATTAGAGTGGGCCAGGCACTGGCCCTGTCCAGCGACTGGGTTTGGATGTTTGTGGTTGAGGTTTACTTTGAGGGGTGCGTCCAAACACTAAACTTTTGATGTAATATATTTTACATTTAGAGCTACATCTCGAATACAGAACTCTCTTAGCTTAACTGTGTCTGTTGTCTGTTGTAGCGGTTAGCGTTAAGGTTAAATATGGGTAAAAAAAAAAATGATGGTGTTGCGTGTACATTTGAACTAAATTGTATAGACCTTTTCTCCTATGTAAAATGTAAGTGTAGAGTGTAGTATGATATTTATACATAAACACGGATAAGCTTCGGCTGCTTGCGAACGCTCTCTATCTTTCTAGGTGTGTATATAGAATAGCTATAGCATATGTTTGCGTGGAGCTCGCCAACTTTAGTAGTAGTACCTAAATGTAGTTAGTATCCAAAAAAAAAACGCTCTCTTGCCTACATATCCTTCCTTATCATCATTCTAATCACAGCGCGATCCTTGCGCGCTCTCTTTAACAAAAACAACACCCCCACGCACACTCATGCTGTGTGCTCATACTCGTACTGCTCCGCTGCTCCTTCTGCTTGCCTCCTGCTCACTTCGAATCCGAATCCGCATCCGAATCCACTTTCCATATACGTCATAGTAGTAACTGTCAATTTCTGATGGGAAGGGGGGTTGTGGTGGTTGTGGTGGGATGGGATGCTCCGCTGGACGCCTACTCCACCTCCATCTAGACCATTGGCAATCCCTGCTGCACATCCATCATCTCGTCCTGCGCCGGTGATGGGCGCGGTGCGAACGTCTGCATGTGGTGGGGCGGCGTGGCCCGAGCGAACATCGTGGAGCGCTGCATTGCCATTGGGCCGTGGGCGTTGGGTCCCACCATCCCACTGGCGGACGGAAACTGCCACCGGAAACTGCTTTCCGGATGCTGTCGGGGTGTGCGTCGAGGGGAGCGCGCCGGCATGCGATTGGCCCGTTGCATGTCCTCCAGTATCGAGGGCGCTACGTAGGTGAAACCCTGCAAAAGAAAACGATCAAGACCTTGTTATTAGTTCGCCAATCTTCCCATTCTCCCCATTCCGCCCGACGTCCAACATCCAACTCCCACCTGACCCACTTGTCCGGTCATGTGCGCAATTCGAATCGGATCATGTGTTACTCATTGCCCAGAGCCAGAGCCAGAGACAGAGCCAGACCCAAAACCCGATCCGATCCGGGGCTGGTCTCTCCTGTCTTGCATACTAATCACAACCGACCGCCCGCCCGCCTGGGCAGCAGGGATTATGCAAGGCGGTCGGACAACTGCTGTGCTACGGCTACTACTGCTGCTGCTGTCGTTCCATGTAATACACTTTACATAATTTTTCCAACCAAAATGCCACAGAAAGACACATTAATTAAGTATATATTTTGACGAAATCCAGCAATATCAGCAGCAGTCGCAGTCGCAGCAAATGCAATAAAATAATTAAAAGCAAAGCAAAATCAAAACACCGCCAGTGCCGCCGGCTGCCGTGTGAATTCCCCCGGCACGGAGGCTGGACACAAAATGCGTGACGCCAAAGTTAGAGCCGTGAGAGAGGTTGCCCGCTAAGGTGGATGCTGGGGCCAGGGGTTGAGAAGGGGCGGCAACTACTGTTATTGTTATTGCGGCGGCTCAGGCGGTGGCAGTCGCCGCCGGCAGCAGGTGAAATGTACGTGAGAGAGCGGGGCTGCTAATTGAAGCCGCGATCGCGCGGGGTGACGGTGACCCACTAAAGAAGCATAATTCGAGGTGTGGTGAGCGAGGCGTTGAGAAAGTTTACAATTATAATTATCCGTAATAAAGTTCTAATTGAATCCAATCCCAGATCTGGCATTGATCAGGTGCAAATTGAAAACAGTTTTAGAAGCTTTTTAACTGATTTAAGAACGATTTCGAAGTCATTTCGAAGCAATTAACAAAATTAAAAATTATAAAATCCAAAATGCTAGAAGTAGTCATCAAACTGTACTCGTAAGATAGAGAACTGCTTGTGTACTGCTTGCTCATAGCCTTCCAGTTATCATTAAACTGTTAAAGACACCAATTCTCATCCAACTTTTAGCCATAATCCACCAAACTCTTTCGTCGCTCTAATGGCTGGAAAACCGTAATTGAGCAATATTTAACTTCATATTTAGCCCACTAATCCCATAAGCCCATAACCAAAACAAACTTTACACAGCTGACTAACGAAGCCCCCCAGAAAGGCCGAACGAAAGCAGCTCAAGGGTCGGGTCGTTCGACTTTTGGGCTATACGGCTGTACGGCACGGTTCGTACTCCTCTGCGAGCATATGTACTCTCGCATATCGCATATGATGTTTGTAAACAAAATAAAACAAAAGCAAGTTGTGCTGCTCTACAGGGAACTAGACTGGGAGGGGGGGCCAGGGGCAAGCAATTGGCTTGGCATGCAATGCAGGCGCGCAAAGTAAGCAGAGCGCGGGGCCCAAACTAACTCGACTCGACTCCGACTCGATTCGATTCGACTCAACTCTCCTGCTTCTCGGCCAACGTTTGTGCCAGTCTCGCAGAAACGCTCAAAGCGTTCGGACACCAAAGCTTAAAGCAGTAGCCACCAAAAGCAAAAGAAATAGAGACAGACTGACAGACAGACGGAAAGAAAGAAAGAAAGAGAAATACAAAAACAGGCGACAGGCGGAGTAACTTTCGTGCCTCGTGGTAGTAAAAAACCTGAGCTATAGCCGTATCTGTCTGTTGCTGGAGAAAGGCCTGGCCTGGCCTGAGCAGAGCTGAGCTCATGGGCTGTTTTTGCATGCATTTTCTTCGTTTCACTGGGCCCCAAATGCGTTGACATTGATTCTGGGCCAATGTGCAGCCTCATCTGCAGTTCAGGGCTATCGAGCTGATTACCAATGAGATACGATATACGATGTAAGGAAAAGAGACGAGATTCAAGTTTAAACCTGTTGAAGGGCACAGCACAAAAACAAAAAAAACACTAAAAACCAGCTGCGACAGAAGACTGAAGAGAGGAGAGTGGAGAGCATAGAGCATAGAGCTGGGAGAAACTTGATCAGCGCATGCGTGCACGTGCATGAGGCCACAAAGAGAGTGAGAGAGCAGTGTGCAGTCAGCTTGGAACCCAAATTGGGACAAGAACGAAGCGAAGCAGAGCTCTCAGCTGATGTTCGCAGTGCTGCTGAAACTGTCCGAGACTACTAAAACTGTGCGGCGGCGGCGCATGCGGCGGAAGTGTCAACAGTGTCTCTGTCGAATGAGATTGCGCAACTTCAACACCAAATAAAAGACATATAAATGCGCTAACTAACCCACAATAAACAGAAAATGTGTAAGAAATCTATGCTCAAAATTGGCAAACTTACGAACTGTGTGAAATTAATAATAATAATATAAAAAGCAACGACAAGACAACAAAGCAGTCGCTTTGTTCGTGACCAGCAATAAAATAAAATAAACAAACGTATAAAAGAAAATCGTACGTAGAGCAAGGCAGGCACAATTCAAAAAATGTTCAAATTGTTGAATTTAAATTCGATTTCGTTGGTGCATTGCCTGACGGCAATGCTGCTCTGTGTGGCAGCATCGCTGCCGCAAGACCAAAACCAGCGACAACTAGTGCAGCTGCAGCAGCAGACGACGACGCCAATTGTGGCAGGCGGCACTCCAGCATCGGCTCCAGTGCCAGTGCCAGTCCCAGTGCTTTTGAATGCAACCGATTCGCCAGCTGGCGACTCCTTCGAACAGCAGCAACAACAACAACCAACATTGCAGTATGCACATATAACGGCATTAGATAAAGAAGTAGGTATGCATCAAAAACAACAACAACAACAACAGAAACGTCTGCAGTAGCATAAACGAACAACGGATATTGGATTGTACTCCTAGTGCATACCCTATGCCTCTCACTCTGGAAGGGGTATAAACGGACCAGGGGAAGGTATTGCGAAGGATATTTATACATATGTGTCCTGCATCATAATTGAACCCTAACGATGAGCTATTTATGACCATTTGTCAACAGAGAAGACCTTAATGAGATCTAATACCCAATGGGATCTTAAAATATCTTCAGATTTCTCAAAGTTAAACAGAAACTATTTATGTGTGTTTTTCTAGAGCATTGCAATTTCGGTTTCCACTACATTTTCTTCCAGTTTCCCTAACATTTTTTTCTTATTGTGTGTCCAAGTGAAATTTTCGACACGATTTACCTGAACGAGACTCACTCCCTCCACTCGTGTGGCGTCCCGCTCGTGCCATCCGATGGGGCTCTTGTGCGTATTTATATGGAACAGCGGTAGTCAGTAGTCAGTGGCGTTCGAGCAGCGTTTAATTTCGCGAATTAGCCGTAACAGAAAAAAAAACAACAAAATGAGCGCGCAAACAGTCGTTTGAGCCACCGTTGGCTTAATTTAATTTCTGGGTGGCAGCAAGGGCAAGGAGGAGTACCAGCGCCAGTGCCTGTGCCAATGCTAGCACCTAGCAGGCAGGCAAGACGACTTTATGGCCGCACTTCATGTGTGAAAGTGAAATTTATTACACTTGAATTTGAAAACGAAAATCAGAGCTAGACCAGAGGCACAAGCCACAGCCAAAGCCAGAGCCAGAGCCAAGAGTTGGCCAACAGAGAGGAGAGAGGATGGAAGGTAGTAGGAGAAGGTAGCCAGCTGGAGGGTGGGTGGAGTACGAGAAGGCCAATGGCCGTATGGGTTGGGTAATTTCACGATGCCCGCCCCGGCACCGGTGCTGGGCTAATTAAAAGCGAGTTAACTGAGCCAATCTCCGCTTCCATCTTCCATCTCATTGCAGTTGAACGCCTGATCAAGCAATGGGCACCGATTGTGTGCTGGCGCCGGAGGAGAAATTCATGCCGCTGGGCGTGGAGGAGTTCCTGCAGCACGTCCATCCCATGGACAAGGACAGCAGCTTTCGGCCCGGGGTCCCCTTCAGTGAGTACTCGACCAAGTCGCATCTGGTCACGAACGCCGAGATGCAGGATCTGCTGGGGAACGAGCAGTCGTTTATCTATGGAAGGAATCCCAATGAGAAGCCCGTCCCCATATGGCGTGGTAACCATGTGTCCGGGTAGGCGGGAGCCAGTGATGGCTTCCGCGCCCACGCCTTCACTGGCCAGTACACGAGGCCCCTACATTCCAGTCTCCATCGATCCCCTCGAGGAGCGCAATGAGACCGTGAGACGATCCTCGCGCTTGTTTCCCCTCTTCCAGCGGGTTAAGAGGGATACAGCACACGACCTCAATGAGTACGAGGAATTGGTGATGGTAGAGCCATCTCAAACCGATCCCCAGGCACAGCCCCAGCCCCAGATGGAGCTGGACCCTGATCCGGATAACAACATTCCCGTGAATAATTTCATTGCCAATCTGGCGGATAATGTCAAGTTCAGTGGCGGAGCCGGTCCAGAGGATAACCTGGAGGAGGAGAACAGCATCGGGGAGTCGCCCGAACAGGAGGTGAATCCGGGACAGGGCAAACTGCCAGGATTCCACGTCACCTACTGGATGTTCTATCCCTACAGCCAGGGCAAGACCATGTGCACCGTGAGTCTGGGTCCTCTTGGTCGGATCCCCTTCCCGGCTGTCTATGGCTATTGCCTGGGCCATCGCAAGGATATCGGCAGCCATGTGGGCGACTGGGAGCACATGAGCCTCTATTTCAACGGGGATGCCGAGCCCCAGGCCATGTATGTATCTGCCCACGACGCAGGTGCCTTCTACAGTTACAACCGGCTGACGGGCTCCTTTGAGTTCCGACGCCAGGAGACGCGCAAGGGCATCCTGCAGCGTCCCAACTTCCCCAAAACTGTCACCACATTCAAGAACCATCCGGTTCTGTTCGCCGCCAAGGGTTCGCATGGTCTCTGGACCGCACCCGGCAAGCATAGATTCGTCAAAGTGGCTCGCCTCTATGATATCAACGGATTCGGCACGCCCTGGAACACGTGGAAGTCTGTGGACATAAGCTACGAGAACCTACGATCATATGGTAAGTGAATTCATTTGGATGTTCTCCACTTGAAACCAGTACTATATTGATTGCTTCCCTAATTTCCATAGGTCGATCCCTTGTTCCCGATTGGCTTACGTATCGTGGCAAATGGGGAAATCCCAAGAGCAAGTGTCATCCCTTTCGACGCATTGGCCTCAACTTCTGCGAGTTCACGGACGGACCAACGGGCATACCCCTGAAGGAACCCCACTTTCAATGCGGTGCTGACTATCACTGAGGGGAACTCCGTCTCAATCCCTACCAGCCCCCTCCCCTCCTCTTTTTAGAATTAATCTAATCTTTAGTGTATAGTAAAAGTATTTATTCTGAAAAACCACCCAAAAATCGATCCCCTAGATGATTAAAAGAGAACCAGAACGTGAACAAATATTGAATCATTTGAAACCTCAACTATATACCGATCATTTAAAGATTGATTTGCATCATTATTGCACATCATCATCACATCACACCGCCACATATTTGCGAGTCTCAAATCTCAGTCTACTCACTTGGAAAATTAAATTGGCACTTTCGCTCAGCGTTGTATCATCCGGTGAGTCCACTGGAATTTGTCTTGTGAATCTCGTGTCAAACTGTGAAACATCATCCTCGCTTCGCTGTTTGGACAACACAGAAGAGACGACAAATTAGCAATCAAATATTAGAGGAGGTTTGGTCGTAAACCGATCCCAGAGATACTTCAACATACCAGGAGTGGTTTTATAGGTGGTTCGAGGCGCCTGGCCAGGACATCGTCCCAGTTGACGTGCTTGAAGAATGGATGTATTTGGACTGCCGCCGCATCCTCGGGCCCGCTTCCAAGGCGCTGTGGTTCCTGGCGCTTCATGAGACGACGCACCAAATCTCTGGCTTCGGGTGTGAGGTAGGCTGGCAGATTGAGCTTGGCTTTCAGAATGGTCTCGATGGTCTTCTTGCGGTTCTCGGCGGTAAAGGGCGGCTGCAAGAACAGTGCCACAGTGTTACAGATTGTTACATAAAAAGGGTCAAGGCCACGGCAAAATCGATGGCACGTGTTGCACTTACCACTCCTGTGAGCATGTCGAACATGAGGGCGCCCAGGGACCACCAATCGACGGCTTTGCCATGGCCACTTCTGGTTAGGATTTCAGGTGCCCTGCAAGTCAACGGGGAAATAGATTAATCTCGATTTGAACATGAAACGGCGCTAGATGAAGAAAAGGCTTGGCGGGCGCACGCACATGTACTCAATTGTGCCGCAGAAGGTGTGGGTGACAATACCCTCTTGTATGTGCTCCTTGCACAGGCCGAAATCTGTCAGCTTTACATGGCCCTGTGCGTCCAGCAATATGTTCTCGGGCTTCAGATCGCGATATATGATTCCCAGTTTGTGTAGATGGCCCAGTGCCAATATGATTTCGCTTAGATAGAAGCTGAAATGCAATACGATTGTGATTATTATATGATTGGAGCCTCCCTCGACCAATCTACTAATGGATATCTACCATGTGGTATCCTCCAGAAAGATGCCCTCGCGCTCCAAATGCATGAACAGCTCGCCGCCGCTCAGATATTCAAGTATAAGGTAGAGTTTTCCGTCTGTTTGGAAGGCATAGACCAGCTCCACTATGAAGGGGTGCTATAAAGAGCAGATAGACAGAGGATACGATGGTATTGCATTGATGCTGGGACTAGGAGACTAGGAGACTGGGGGACTGGGACTCCCACCTTGACGGCCTCCAGAATGTTGCGCTCGGCTCGTGTGTGCGCTGTGTCCTTCTGGTTGGTCACTATCGATGCCTTCTTGAGCACCTTCATCGCAAAGTATTTGTTGGCATCTCGTCCAGCGGTCTTGCGCACCTACAAAATGAGAGAAAAGAGAATCGTTATGTGAAGAACATCTTGCTATAATAGGGAAGAACTCACCTGAAATACTTTGCCGTAGCCACCTTTGCCGAGGACTTTCTTGAGCTCAAAGTCCTTGGGTCCCAGCTTAATTTTGCCCGGATTGACATTCTCCTCGGATAGCTGTATGGTCTCCTGACCCTCGGTGCTGTTTTGGCGAGAGAAAGAGAGAGAGAGAGAGAGAGAAGGGAGGGCTGGTTAATTGTCTGCTGTACTCTGCTCTACTCAGCGTGTGCTGCTGGCGTCGCTTGTCGTCGCGTCTGTCGCGTCGGTTAGCGTGGGAAAGGAGCAGCCCACGTACTATAAATAAATCCCATCGGGCTGCACGCGCCAATCGTCACCTCCACCCATCCCCCCTCCCTATTAGGCGCCCCACCCTCCCAATGCTATCGAGTGTTTTGCCGTGTGTCTTGTTTGCACGTTGCCCCTCCAAACGATTGAAGAGGCGGGCGACGGCGTCCCAGCTCATTGTCAGTCAATAGCAGTTGTAAACACTTCTGGGCCTGGGCTTGGGCATCGACGTGTGGCAGGACTGTGTGTATATCGCGACTCGTTATCGCTATCTGGGCGTCAAACAGGGTGGAGCCTCGTCCGTCCGCCTGGATGGGGATCAAGCTCTAAGCGGAATCAATCAGATGTTAGCCAGTCCAGGGCTTGTAAACAAGTCCCAGACTGATAATTGGCAATTAGGCTGCTCATTTGTCCTCCTGCCTCCTGCCTTATCTATGTTTGTCCAGACGCCTCCTCCAGAGAAACGGCGGAGAGGAGCCCAGCCCCCTCTCAAACAGTCACCTCGTCCTCTGTAGCAGCGACATAGCATTGGCATTACTCACTCTTGGTGCAGATTAATACACAATTCCGGTTCTAGATCAACCTGCAAATGAGATGAGAGAGAGAAAGAGAGAGAGAGAGCGTGAGATGACGACATATGAGAGAGCATACTCGTAGGAGGGAGCAACAATTAATCATAGTTATTACGAACTCCAACTCGAGCTCGAGCTCGAGCTCTAACCCGCGACCAAAAAGCAGAAGGGAAAGCCGTGCGTCATCCTAAAGCAAGCTCGGATACTCTCGATCGATGGATGAGTATGTTTCGTTTTGGGGAACCACAACCACAACCGGAACAGAACTTACTTTATCAGCGATCTATTCTCTATGAAGTTTGTGGGGGATTTTTCTGATTTTTAATTACTTGGTAATTACATTTAGGGGTGTAACGCAATCTCGATTGGATAATTACTATTTGGGGCAACCAGAAACATCCTGATAATATAGTTACATATATTCAAGGTTTGTATTGCATTTTTTATAAGATGTACAACCCGCCTGACTATTCGATGCCACCCCAAGTGCCACAAGTTTATGTTTAACCAAAAATAAAGGGCGATTTCGCTTGCAGAAGAGATCGGTTGCCTCAGGCCCCAGGCAGGGGCTCTCTCTCTCTGGAGTCTGTGACTATGAACCGCATAGATTTCTGCCTCTTTCTGATCTGCCTACACACACACACACACACACACACACAAACGCATACATATGCTCAGGGGGAAGAGAGCCGCATATAGATACACTTTCTACACGCATACACCTTTTTCTTTAATGACAAACTAAATTTAGAACTCGGAACAATGCCAAATAATCTGCCGGCAATGATGCTGCTTCTGCTGCTGCTGTGACGGCGGCTGCTGTTGCTGCTCCAACTAGGGAAGGCCACAGTTAGGGGCGGACTGGCGCTGGGGTGGGCAGCAGGAGGAAAGCAGGCAGAAAAAAGCAGAAGGAGAACCAAGAGCAGGGGGAACCAAGAGAGGCATTGCCTGGCTCTCGTCATGCTTAAAATGTGTGTAGAACATGTATAATATTTTTGACTAAAGTTCAATTGAATGGTGGGTAGGGGTGGGTAGGTGGCGTCGCCAGCCAGCCAGCCAGCCAGCAAGCAGCAGCACATTAAAAACTGGTTCACCTCGTCAGCACTGGCGGTGAATTCTAATTAACAAATCCGTCATAATTTATAGTGTTCACACAAATTCGATAGATGGATGATATCTGTGTAGCAGGGTCCGAGAAGCCTGCCCCTTTTGGAGTGGAGTGGAGTAGAGTAGAGTAGAGTGGTTTGGTGTGGCGTGTGTGCGCTTGCGTAAATTACTTTTGACAGCACATCGTACTGGGGTGGGGGGAGGCAATATGATAAGAATCAACAGTGATATGGTAGGGCGAGGGGATCTACAAAGCTAACAGGTTAGACATGGCCAATGCACTTCTGTACCTCCTCATAGTTTACTGCACGCGGCAGGCAGCCCCATCCATCGTTCGGCGTTTCTTGCTCACTTTTCGATTACACCTTATCGGCAAACTAAGGTTTTTCTCATTTTCTAATTTTATATTACCCACTGATAAGGAATTTCGTTGTCTAAGTGGAAGCTAGCCAGCCCCTCTCTGCCTCTGCCTCTACCTCTGTCTCGCTCTCTATGGCTCTGGCACTAGCTCTCTCACTCACAGTATTCCTGTTTTTTTTTTAAGATTAAAAAGAGAGGGAATTTCTCAAGTTGCGGCGGGGTAATTGGAACTGATTATTTTGAAGGACACTGGCTTTAGTCTGCTTCGATTGCTCAACACCACGATCATAATGTGGTTTCAGAGGGAGGGAATGGGATTGGATCGGATTGGAGCGGGGCATGGCATGGCGGCAAGGCGTGACACGAGTGTCTGGTCTGGGTAAATGTTGGTATATAATGAATGTGCATTATAATACATGCTGAATAATCTTGCTACTGCTACTGCTTCTGCGTTTGCTGCTGGAAGCAATGATGACGCCACATGCAAAGTGATGTGGACTTTTGCGCAGCAGATAAGCCGAGTTCCTCATAATGATGATGGTACTGGCAACTGGCAACACACCGCTTTGCGGTGGAAAATGTAAGTAGAGATACACAGAGGCGTTTTCAGAGACAAAGCAAAAAGGTAAACAAAGAGGAAAATTCCGCCCCCGTACAATGGAGCGGCTGCTGGTGAAATTTTTTCTACGTAGTTTGATAATTTTGTGCGATTCGCCCTTACATCGTCCAGCTCGATCCTGTCGTCGTCGGAGTCGTGCGCCTTGTCGTCCTCGTGGAGCTCCAGGTCGAACAGCTCGCTGGGATCGCTCACGTCCGCCATTTGTGTGCTGTTGGTGGCCGCTGCCGTGGTGTCGCTTAACTTAATGCTTCGTCACACAATAATTTGAATCTGCCTTTGTGGCTTTTGCTTGGATAATTTGTTGCTGTTGGTGCTGCTGCTACGGTTTCGGGTTATTTGGGTGTACGGAATACGGAAAGAGCCCTAACTATCAGACGGTGCTGCACGATTTTATTTTAGTTTCGGTTTGTTGGAACAGGCGGAGGGGCAGTTTTCGTGGCCCCGAAGGTTATTGTTTATTAGTTAATAGCAATACAAATACAAATATATACACACAGACGCACACGCTCACTAACACCGACGCACGCACCACGCACTTGTGCCACAAACACACACACTGCGAGAATTGCCAACGCGCGCCTTTGCAATCTGTCTTGCAATTTATCAAATACGCAATTATTTTCAACTGCCTCTGGTCGCAATGTTTAATAATCAGTAATTAAAATACACTTTTTCTTTGTTTGCGAGCGAACACGAGGTATAGGGTATATCGATAGTACTATCGATGCGTAGAGGCCTATCGCTTGTGGCTGACTATCGGCATATTTTCCCTATATCGATTGAAGCCACTCTGTTCATTGTGGGGATTCATGAAACTGATTTTGATTCAATCAAATCTGAAGCAAAACTGCGAACTTTTAGTCAAGCAAACAAAAACTTAGTGCGTAGTCAAATTATATATATTTCTATGTTTTAGTCAGTTGTTTTAGTAGGTATGTTTGTAATAGTTTTTGGTCACCGCTTGGCGGTATTAAGTCTTTGCTGTTAAGTGCCTTCGGCTGAAAAAGGAGTCCTGCCCTTTTCGCTGGTGAATATTTTTTTTAGTCCTTCGGACTCGCCTCGACCAAAAACAGACTGTGCTTTTCTCCGCCGGATGCGAGCAGCATCTTTCTGTTTTGCAAATGTCTGCTGCTGACTAGAACCGGCTGCAGTTCATCACCGCCATCGCCGGCGCCCAGCTGGTTATTGGAGCCCATGCCCCAGGAATATAGCTTCCCATCATCTGCTATAGCATAGGAACAGAACGTTCCACAGCTTACATAGACAATGTTGTCGGACAGCGTCTTAACGCGCGTCAATATGGGCACCACTTCCTTGGTATCGCCCAGGCCCAAGCATCCATGCTCTGGCGAACCAACGGCATAGCATTGCAGATTGTTTTGCAACAGAAGTGTATGCTCAGAACCACCAGCAATCTGCCTTATATTTCGTAGTTTTGTCGGCACCGGATAGCTATAGTGGTCTGGTTCCAACTCATTTTCTTGGGCTAGCGCCAGCTGCCTGCTATCGTTCAAACCCACGGCCCAGATAATTCTCCTCTGTTCGCGCATGAACGTACCATAATTTGTGGCCCATATAGCCTCGAATGGCTTGGCGTGCTTGATAACAATCTGATTTGGTCGAAGCATATCCTGCTTGCCTCGTCGACCTGGTTAATGAACACATAAAAAGTATGTACATTTGAAAATACTCTTATTTGGGAAAGAACTCACCATCTCCGGACAGTGAACGCTCCGAAATGCGCCCAAGCTGGCCGTACTCGGCGCATCCCAGTGTGTAGACCTTTCCACTGGTAGTCAATATGACCAAGTGATCAGACCCCGAGGCAATGTTGCAGCAGTCAATTCCCGGCAAGAGATTAGTCGGTGTGATCGTGTTGTCATCAATGTTTAGGCCGATGCTACCGTGCGAATGAAAGAACGATCCCCACGCATACACACTGCCGTCTTCCAGTAGGCAAGCCGAGTGTGAATCTCCCGCTGAGATGCGCACCGCTTTGCCGGGCAAATGCACCAAAGCGGGCAACCACTCGCTGCCGTCCTCGCTGGTATCCCTCCCCAAGGCGCCCTCGTCGTTGCAGCCAAAGGAGTAGATATCTCCACTCTTCGTCAGCACGAGGCTATGCAAGCCACCAGCACAAATATCCACAGGATTCGGTATCATGTTCAGCTGTGTTAGGCGGTTCAGCTGTAAGACAGGCGGGCCCAGGCCAAGCTGCCCATTGTAGCCCATTCCACATACCAGCACGCTGCCCACAGTCTGGCGTCGCTTGGGTAGTTCCAGGCGAAAAGCAATGCGAGCCTTTCTGCCCGGAGTGGTTGTCTCGTTGCCTTGTTTTTGGGTTTTAAGTACTTGCAACATATTAAATTAAGCGCGGCGATTTGGCTCCAGAATTTCGATTACTGTTTAAACTTTTTTAATCGATGTCACAATACCGACACACACGACTTAAATATCGCGGCCATTAAAATACTTGCTACTTGGTCACGGGGCACGCGCTTGAACAACAAAGACGACTATACAAATTTTAATTAGTTGCAACTTATTTTAATTAGCAAAACAAATTATGTGCACCGGGTCGCCCAGCAGCAATGGTTCCCAGTCGGAGGAGGGCAATGCCACTGCCACTACCGAACAGCAGCAACAGCCGGAGCAAGAGGCAACGGAACAGCCTCTTAGAACGCCCACGCATGCAATTGTGGGAGCTGCCAAGGCGGAGGAGATCCTCGCCGAGTATGGCAGCAATCTAAAGCTGCTGGAGTGCAACTCCCAGGTGTCCGAGCTGCTCACCATTATCAGAGACAAGTAGGTGGCGGAAGAGGAATGCATGAAACATTATTATCTCATGGCTTTCTTGAAGGAACACCACCCGCAGCGATTTTAAGTTCTATGCCGACCGGCTGATTCGGTTGGTGATTGAAGAGTCCCTCAACCAGCTTCCGTACACGGACTGCGACGTTGAGACTCCCACAGGTGCCATCTACGAGGGCCTCAAGTACCGATCCGGCAACTGCGGCGTGTCCATCATTCGGTCTGGCGAGGCCATGGAGCAGGGCCTGCGAGATTGCTGTCGGTCAATAAGAATCGGCAAGATCCTGGTCGAATCGGATGCGAATACACACGAGGCCAGGGTGGTCTATGCCCGGTTTCCCGATGACATTGGCAGTAGACAGGTCCTGCTGATGTATCCGATCATGTCCACCGGCAACACAGTGCTCCAGGCTGTGAACGTTCTGCGCGAGCATGGAGTGCCTGAGAAGTGCATCATACTGTCGAATCTGTTCTGCACACCTGTAGCCGCCCGCACCGTGGTCAATGCTTTCCCCCAGCTGAAGATCCTCACCTCTGAGCTGCATCCCGTGGCGCCCAATCACTTCGGGCAGAAATACTTTGGTACAGACTAGATGATAGGTCAGACGAGAAGTCACATCAGAGCAACGCGCAAGCAAGCAACCACTACAGACTTGACAACTAAGCGCTGCTTAGGATAGGTAGTGTGAGTTAGCTATCTCATGAACCACACCCACTCACCCAGATCCGATCTTACCTAGACTACCTCATCATCTCCTCCAGCAAACTGTCTCCGTACTAACACCTCCCCCCTTTTTATCTCTGTGTTTTAGATGGCATTTGAATCGACAGCTGCGTCGGCGACAGCGAGCAAATTAACAAACCTTCTTTCACAACTGGCTTTTAATGCAACTCTCAAAATCGTAATTCGGTTAACTTAATGTGTAAATATATAGCATGAGCATTAATAAATATATAAAGCAATCACGTAGCTGGAGCTCGAGCTGGAGCTAGTTGCTCATCTTGTAGTTCACTACAGTCTCCACCTTATGTAGGCCTGTCGAGAAGGAGCGCAGCTGAACTGCCTGCGCATTCTGGATGACAATGGCTCCCGTCTCGTCCCATTTGGCGGGGAGCTCGGTGTTTTCCAGCGTGTGGATCATCACATCGAAGGTACAGATGCAGTCCAGCAGCGGCAAGTAGCTGACAGTGGCCGAAATCTGGCGCATCACGTCGCGAATCTCGTTCTGAATGCGTGACAGCTCCTTGCTAGACGTTTTTTGGGAAGGATCGTCGGCCTGGTTATCTCCGCTCTCTGCCTGCATTTTAAAGTCCCAGCACTCTAGAACCTCCTTGCTATGGGCATTCGTGATTACCATTGAGATTTTGTTGATCATGTTCTTGGCGAGCCACTCTAAAAAGGCAGCACCGCGAACTTAGAAGGCATTTCTATTGCTTCAGGAATTCGACTCACCTTCGGTCTGGCTGAGGACGTTCTGGAGGAACGTGGTAATCTTTGGGTCCTTGGACATTAGAATGGTCAAGCCATATTGCTGGGTGCTGTCGAAGTTTTCCGCCGGGTAAATGCCGCGTTGGAACAAAATCGAATGGATTCCGTATTCTATTCAATAATAAATAATATAAAAGCAATAAGCAAAGCAGACGCCAAATTGCGCGGGCTTGTAGCTGCTGATCTTGTTGTTCTTTTTGTGTTCCCTATACTTACTTAAATACTCCACGATAATCTGTGCCGATCCCTTCAGCGTTATGCAGTTTTTGGTGGCTTGAGCAGACGACATCTTCAAAACAACCAAAACAAACAAAAAATAATACTTTTAAGAAAAATAATATTAAAATTTTACACAAAAATGCCGCGACACTTCGATACACGCCAGGAATGATCTGTAATTATCGATCAAATATTCTTGTGCAGCAGTGTGACCGAATCAGTTAAAAATTCAAATTTTGTATGAAGGCAAGCAGGGCTGTATTATTTGTAGGCGCTGCGATACTAGACGACTGAGCACTGCAATATTCGATTAATTCGTTCTTGCGAAACAGAAATGAAATCAAAATGTCTTTTATTATAAACTCCCGGTCTTTTTGTGCGAAAGATTACATATCAGTAAATATATAGGTGCGATAAATTCGAACATGTTTAGGGCACAAAGTATATGGATTCGGAAAAAAAAATTTTGAAGATTCCTCGAACGTGTATTTTGGAGATATATTCAAGATATACGCAAACCATCGATACAAACATATTGGCTAATGTGACATTGTCTATCTTGTAACGTTTTTCTATATTGGGAACTTATAGGCGGGGACGCCCCTTGAAGAGGTCGAAAAGTTGGTCATTCGTAATTTTTGGCATATCTAGGTGGAGATATAGAAGGTTATTTAGCTACAATAACTTCAATAATAGCGACTTGGTCCCAGTTTACGCCGAGTTCCGTGAGTGTAGAAATATTGCAGCTTGCAATATTTCTACACTCAAGGAACTCAACGTAAACTACGACAACTTCCCTTTGGTAGAGTTACTGCAGCTAAAGAACCTTCTATACCTCCACATAGATATGCCAAAGATTACGAATGACCAACTTTTGGACCTCCTGAAGGGGCTTCCTCGCCTAAGAGTTCTCAGAATAGAAACTTGCTATAAGACAGACAATGTACAAATAGAAAACATGTTTGTACCGATGGCTTGTCTATATCTAGAAGATATCTAAAAAACACACCTCCGAGGAAACGAGGCGAAGCTGGTCTTCTACATCTAAATAAACCTCGCTTCAATTGAGAAGTTTTACGAGACGTTCTCCCTCTGATGTCCTCTACGCTGAGTGATCTAAGCTGGCAGAGGCTTTCTCCATTTTTGTCCGCTTCTGGTGTTATGTTCTGTTCTGCGAAAAACCTTTGCGTATTTGTTGTTGTACAATGTATATGGATGGGAGGAGTGGTGTCGGATCTCGCTGGAAAGGTATTTATTAGTCACAAAGGCAACTCCATATGTAAATTGCTATTGCTTACGTTAAGTCTGTGCACTTCAATTGCAGTCAATTATGCAGCAGCTCCCAGTCACACGTTGATGTTTTTTGAGGCTAAGTCTCACATTCGACTTCCTACATAACCTAAGATTGGGTTGGGTTAGGTTTTAGCTCTGTGCAATGCACTTTTGCACCGCTTATCAATACCAACACAGCCTTGTGTGTTTATTTCGCAGCAGTGTCGGCGTGGTTGATAGCTTCTGGTTATGCGGAGCTTATTATTTTCAAAATAGTTCCGAACTCGACGACTTTGTGAGGGCTGCCACAAATTGTCTATTTCAGTTTTTATTTTTTAGTTATATATTGAGTAGAATGCAATTTATTGATTTTTCGGCGACGCAGCTTGTGTGATTGTGTCGCAGCAGCGCCGGCGTGAAGTTTCTGGTTCTGCTGGAGCCTATTCTTTTTCAAAATAGTTCCGAACTCGACGACTTTGTGGATGGGATGCTGCCACAAATTGTCTATTTCAGTTTTATTTTGAAGTTATATACTGAATTTAATGCAATTTTCTGATTTGTCGCCGGCGCTGCGACGCAGCTGCGACGCGGTGTCGCCGCCCGCCGGGGAAGACACCCCTAAATTTAATCGATATGATTTTAGTCGGCTCTGGTGGAAAACTTTTTTCAATTTGATATTCTTCCGTTTAATATTACTATCGGTTGGCGATTGGCGAAAGAAGAAGGAAGTAGAGCTGGAAATACATCGATGTTAACATCGACATCGATACTTTTTTCAAACATCGATTTTTTTGCCAGACACCCCTAAATTTAATCGATATGATTTTAATCGGCTCTGGTGGAAAACTTATTTCAATTTGACAGCGGAACTGTCACCACTAATAACAACAAAAAACAGCAAATTCAAATTTAAATTTTGCCGCGTAAAATTTTTAACTGAGTAAAAAGGGGCAAAAATTCATGTAATGGTTAGAACAAATTGTTTAAGCTAATTTTATTATTAAAAAAAGCATTTCAACATTATAGTTGATTTCAAAATTTTGCTGCAAATCCCATGTCTTTGAATCCTTTCACTGTTTCCGTGATCTTCTCAGGGTAAGAAAGTCTGCTTTCAGATACTTGTCAGCAAGTTGAGCAACTACCTCGCGACAAAACTGCAGTAATATGAGGCAGACAAAAGCCCTAGACACACCAAAAAGAATCCCGTGCGATATTCCGCAGGCGATCCTAGGCAATAAAGGGCTATGGCTATTCTCTTCTCCAGAGGGATTGTCAGTCGAAAAGGAGTTTTGTTCTTTTTGAGATTGGGCAACAGTCCAACGAGAATGTTGAAGTACTCCTTTCCATGCAGAAACTTTCCTTAAAAAAGGCATCGGAGTTCTCCACAACATCTTCCTCCCAAAATGAACCATATCGTGGCTATTGCAATGAAGAATACATTATTTAATTGAAAAGAGAGAACATTGTCTGCTCTTTACCTACAAGAGTCCAAACACAAGGAGGACGTTGCAGTTGCAAGACGAATTGCAACTTTTCTGAGGATAGCCCAGACACTTCCATGCACTTCAACAGATTCGCTTCATTTTGCGCCACCGCAGATAAAAGAATTAGCTCTTTTTCTGACATATTTCGTTGATTTTCAGACATTAATTCTTTTGTTTACTGTTCTGCTTCTCTGCGTCTTTTGCGATATCGATAGGTAACGCACCAAGTGTAAAAAGCCTATAAGTAGAATAGTTTTTTCCAAGATCATTTTCACCATCAGATCAGGGGATCCTTCCAGCTTATTGTGAATACACCCAATAGTACATATATCCTAACTAACGAAGTGCTGAAATTGAAAGCTATCATGTTTGAAGAAGATGCGCTTTAAGACTACAGTCGGCGGGTACTCGAAGAGGTTCGACATCATCTCATTACCTTTTGAAGAGACAACGTTTCAACAAGCTGTCTTTCTACGTCACAGACCACCAAAATCTCCGCTGTTGTTGCTGTTTTATACCCTTGTAGAGGGTACTATTATTTAACCATGATTTTTGCAACGAAGAGAAAAAGTGTCAGAGTGTCTAAAGTTACATTGCTGAAACTTGACACAGACTTTTTTTGTTGGTACAGTATATGAAAACCGTACAAATTGATCAAATTTCGCAAGTTGGGGTCACGTCACTGAATTGAATTGATTGGAAGGGTATTTAAAGATACGGCGATCGAGGCTCTGGCCTTTCTCTCTTGTTTTTTACGGTTCCTTCTTTTTTTGCTTGGGCCCTGTCGATTTATAACAAGTTGTTGCTTGTTGCTTGTTGGTGCTGCTTCTTCTTGATCGTTGTATCTCTCTTAATGCTTCCATGCCGTTATTATTGGATTGACACAAGGTTAATCAATTGCACTAGGCACTAGGAAGGGGGAGTGTGGCTTGTATAGGAAGTGTTATCTGCGCGTGTTTGAGGTGGTGATCTCTGGATGTATCGGTGGATATTAAGTACGAAATACGAGTGGTTTCCCTATCCATTAGGCCTCACCAATGCAAGTGCAAATTTATTACTATTTATACACACTTTTTTACAGCCTCCCATGGAGATCCTATCAAGTTTCATTCCCCATTGCCTCTTCATTTACCCTCTCTCGTCGCTAATGCAAATGCAAATTTATTCTTTCCTGTTTTATAGCCCTACCTACTTATATGTACCCATATGAATTCCCATTCCCATTCCCGTCCGCATGAGCCAATTAGCGTCTATAAATTACTTCTGATACCTGGACCAAAGTCTGCCCGTTTGCCCGTTTCTATTTATAACAGTTTCGCTTCCAAGCTCCAAGTCTTAAATGCCCGATTTTATCCCGTAACATGAAGCAGACCAACAAGAAGAAGAAGACACGAGACACACGATGACTGGTCGTTTGGAGTTTAGAATCGGAACCACTTTTTACGGCGGGGACGGGACCGGTCAGAGGCCATCACGCATGACAAGTGTATTGCCCGACTCTATCTCTGTCTGGTCTGGTCTCTGGTCTCTGGTCTCGTCTGGACACTATTTTTATCAGCTGAACGAAAGTGAATATCACAAATTTAACGCTTCTCAGTCCGTCTCAGCCTTAACCGGCTCGGCTCGGCTGGGCTGTGTGTCTGTCCCTCTGTCCTTTCGTCTGCCTGTCTGTGCGAGTGTGGTGGAGCTCTGACAGCGACAATGCTTGTTGTTGCTGTCCGGGTATACCTGGTGCTCGTACTGGACCAGGGTATATTCTGTTCGTGTGCAACAGTCTATGCAACAGACGTAAAGAAGAAGTTTCGTACATAGTACTAGTACTAAATATACTAAATAAAAAGAATCAATATCTGATTATTTTTACAGTCAGAATAAGGACTTACTCCATGGTTACTCCTTCTCTCCGTATTTGTAAATATTTGTATTCGTAGAGCGCAAATCGGGTCGTAGAGTGGCGGGACGGGGGTATTTGATAGTCGAAATACTCGTCTATGGCATTCTTACTTGTTTTATTTTTATTTTGCTTTTGTTCTTTTTCGCGTGTTTCGTATGCGATTCGATTGTTGTTGCTGTTTTGTTTTTAGTTGTATTTCATTTTATTCTATGCGTAGTCTGCCGTCTGCCGTCCGCAGTCGGCCGTCCGGGCCGGGGGACCCGTGGGCTCTATCCATATAAAATCAACATAATCGGAAATTCTACCAAGCAGTTGATTCTAAGCAATTGACGGAGCCAGACGCTCAGCTCACTCCGTCTCCGCCTCCGCCACTGGCCTGGAATATTGATCAATTTCTTTTTGGGCGCGCTCGCTCTCCCTCACTCTCTGTGTCTCTGTCTCTGTTGTGTAATTGTGCAACTCGTGTATGTTCGTGCGACAGTTGCAAGATTTACCAAAAGCAGAGCTAAGCGTCGGTAATTGCTAATCGCGATATTGGGATCTGTCAGTGAAAAGTGATCTACTCGAACGATTGTATTTGTATTTCAAAAAGGTAAAGCACATTCTCGTGGTGATAACTATATGTTGTGGTTTTCGGATAGACATCTATATACATATATGTATATACATATGTATATATGTATCTCTTCACACGCTGTTCTATTTGTCTGCGTTTGTTTCCTAAGTCTTTTGTTTCGGTTTTCTGCTCGCTTTGTGCTGAAAGGAAGCAGTTTCGCTTAGTTAAATGAAATCAAAATTTAAATCAATCTTTATCACAACTGGATTTGGCACGCTCTCTAGCGTCTGTCGTATATAGTTCTGATTCAGTTTCGGTTTCGGTTCGGTTTCGGTTTCCCTATTCCTCGACACTTCCGCCTGCAGTCAGTCAGTCCAAGATAATTTAGATAATTTGTTGGTAAATCTTTTGCATGGATTGAAATTTAAATAAATGACTTAATAGTTCTGCGCGTGAGATCTCTATGAGAGATATGTATCCAAGTCCAGATAATACGAGTAGATGGCACAAATTCATGAAAATAATTGTCATCGCCAAAATATTTCGGTTCTAACACCATTCGCACCATTCACTATTCAACTAAATGCCCAAACGGATTACTCATAAATATCATCATTTATTTGTAGTTTTCAGATTCAGAGATTTCAGATTTTTGTTGTTTTACGAAAGGCAATAAATTAGCATAATTTAGTGAATATTATTTAAGTTCGAAATGTTAAAATTTGTCGGTCCAGCTGAGCCGCAAACTCAGTCCAAAGAAGACAAAACAAAAAACAAATCGCAAAAGGTGAATAAACTGAAGACGCGCCAGCGCCTGGCTTCTGTGTAATGCCGCGGCTGCCGCGGCGTAGCTGCCGCCGAACTGGTTCAGAGTCGAGGACGTGGCGACGTCACCGAAAGAAATCGAGAGTAAAACACGAGCCCTACAGACCTCATTAGCGACCATTCACGAGTATAGGTGTACATTTATGTATATGTTTGTGTGTATTTTGATCAATATCCCAACTGTTTTCCATCCCTCTCTTTGTAGCTGTTTGGCAAGATGTCATCGCCTGTCAGCGGGCCAGTCTTTGCTCTCATCTTCCTGATCTCCCTTGGCTGTGTGACGTCACAGCGCACGTCACTGGACGTGGCTCTGCGGAATGTCTACCGTCCGTTGCGTCTGCTTGGCCTGGCCTTCACTGGGAGATCTGGCGACGATCTACAAAACGTGCAGCGCGTGCAAAATGCAGGGGTAAGTCCAGTCCAAACGGATCCGGATTGAATGCAAGTTCGTGGTGGATTACCTTCACTTGATTTCTGATTCCGTTAGAAAACCCAAAAATCGAATCCACGGACTCGGGCCTTGCTGGAGTTCTGTGACGCGGAAAACGGGCCGGGAAGACGCAGCGAGGAGCGACCGACGAGCGTGCATCGTTTGCGGCCCGGAGACATCGATGTAATCGGAGCAATGGGCGACTCGCTGACAGCTGGCAATGGGATCTTTGCCACCAATCTGCTGCACGTGACCGTGGAGAATCGGGGCGTGGTGTGGTCCATTGGGGGCCAGTACAACTGGCGAAAGTATCTGACCTTGCCCAACATCCTCAAGGAGTTCAATCCGAATCTGTATGGGTATGCGATCAAGGATGGCATCTCCACCGATCGGACGTCCCGCTTCGATGTGGCCGAGCTGGCAGCCATGTCCAGGGACATGCCGTACATGGCCAAGGTTCTGGTGAAGCGCATGCAGCGGGATCCCAATGTGAACATGACCAGGGACTGGAAGCTGGTTACCCTCTTCATTGGGAACAACGACTTCTGCACCGATATCTGCTACTACCCGGAGCCGGAGATGACGGTCAAGTGGCATGAGCAGAACATGCTGAAGACCTATCGCTATCTCCGGGACAATGTGCCCCGTCTCATGCTGAACGTGGTGCCGGCACCGAATCTCCGCTTTCTCACTAACCTCTCGGGCCTTCCGCCCGCCTGCTACAGCACTCTGCGCTTCGAGTGCCCCTGCCTGATGGGGAAGGGCAAGGGACGCTTGGACTACCTGGAGGGCATCATGAAACGTTGGATCGCCAAGGACTCGGAGATTGCCAACAGAGAGGAGTTCAATACGGAGGTGAGGAAGCACGAAAAAGCCATCAAGCTTCTCATTGACTGTAGCTTCAATCCCTTTCAGACGTTCACTATCAACGTGCAACCGTTCTCACAGTTCCGGGACTTTCCCCGCACCCGCTCCGGAATGACGGACACGCGCTTCTTCTCCGAGGACTGTTTCCATCTCAGTCAACGGGGCCACGCCGCTGCCGCCAACTCCATTTGGAACAACATGCTCGAGATGCCGGGCGAGAAGAGCGGCTTTGCCACACAGCTGTTCGAGACCTTCCACTGTCCCACCGAGCAGCGTCCCTTCCTCATAACCCGGGAGAACAGTCGCCCGGACTGGACGCTGTGATCTGGCCTAAATGCGGGACCTGCTTTCCTCTGTGAATTCCCTGTGATATCTTGCCTAAGTCTTCTTTCCATATTCTTATATACCTTACACTTATATAATATGTACCTACTTTTTTTTTGTAGTTGAAATTAGCGCTATGATAAATGTAATTACGTGTGCTTCATGAGAAATTGCACTTCTTTGCGAATCAGAAAATCAAACAAAATCGTTATTAATAATCTATGATCGGCTGATCGATGGAAGGGGTATGGAGATGGGGATGTGGAGGTGGGCGTGTACACACCATATCGTAAATGGTATACACGTGGGGATCTCTTTTGGCAGAAGTAGCGGCTTCGATGGGGAGTTTCCTATCGATTACATTTGATCCATAATAATGAGACAATGGGGTGTTTCGAAAAAACTTTGTTCTTTGTTTTTTTTGTCACGGTTTCCTCTTTGTGGATTTCGAGTTGAATTTGATTCCCATTCTCGGAAAACCCAGGATGGGGCCTATCTTGTGGGATTGCAGCCTGCTTTCCGTCCAGTGCTGTGTGCTGTTGGAGGCGTCTCGTCACCCTTGTGACGAGCTGCTGGCATCCAGCAGCGCAACGCGCGTGGATGACACACGCACGCACCACAGACACATGCCTCCTCGTTTGGTCGTGGGGCGCGTCACGAAACCTGTTACAATTTATTTCGCATGGTACATCAATAAAGCTGTGGCATAATTGCTGTTTCAGTTTTGTGAGCCGGTGTCGCCGCTGACCGCTGTTTATTAAACATTGAAATTTCTCAATTCCGTACGTGTTTTTGCGTGCTAATCGCCCCGCGCCCTTCCGCCCATCGGCACCGCACCGTTCAACGGTTTCGCTGGGCAGTGCAAAAAAGCAATAACATTTATCACTGCTAAATGGGAGAGAGAGAGAGAGGGAGAGAGTGAGAGAGCGAGAGAGTGTTCTTTGAAGAGAAAATGAGAAGCAATTACTGGCAGATGGTGATGGATATGGAGAGCTAAAGGTCAGGCCGTTGCATTGTCATTGACTTTGAACTTGAGTAAGTGGGGGAGGGGGTGCGGCTTAGTCTGACATTCATTTCACACATTTTTGTGCCCCAACTTGTTTCTCCAAATGAGACTATGTACATTGTTGCTATTGGCATCGATAAATCGAGACATGGCCGGCCAGTTTCTCAAGTTTTACGTAAATCATCTGAAATTGTACTGCCTTTACTAATTAACTATATAGTATAGATGCGGTTATATCCATAAACTCAATTGGAGCTGTTCTCGATGCGATCTAATTCAAATTTCATCAATTAAATGCGGGGCCTGGTGACCCATTTTAATGAATGCCGCTGTCAAGCCATGATTCACCTGGAATCCGGATAATGTTTTTATTTGCATCACGAATCCATTCATTCAATTAATATGCGTTCGACCGACTCCGTGAGAGAGAGAAAGGTAGCTTATTATTCAAAAAGTTTTAAATATTTGCTTGGGCGCCAATTGCATGGTGTCGCCACCTGTGGGCTGCGGGCTTAACTAAATATCGATAAGTAAATATCGATGACAACAAGAAACTGCCACTCACTGCGAAGAACGCGTAACTGAATTAATTCAAAAAGTGTTTTTATTTTGTTATCGTTTAAACACAATATTTGTTGAAAATACAAATCTTATACAAATTAGTTCTAATACATCGGATATAATTATATATTCTTCAATAATGCCGATGGATAAACTCCTAACATTCATCAATCCGTTACCAATAAATCTTTAAATAAACATTTCTTGGGTACGGATAACATAAATTTGGTTTAAAATGAAACAAACTCATCCAAAAGAGAATTCTGGTGTCGCCTCGCATAACTTCAACTTCGACTTCAATCTGAGATTTCTTTGCTTCAGCAATAGCATTGGCTATAGCAAAGTTTTTTTTTGTCTTTGAATATTTTTTGTTGTTGTGCGAACCTCAGCGCGAACCGAGAGAACCCGAAGCGAGCGAAAAACGAAAAGCAGTTGACAAAATGTTCTTGAAATTTTCTGCTTACCGCGCAGACCGAAATGTTATAAATGACGATGCCGTTTTCCCAGAGTTGCACATTTGCTGAAAATTCTTCGCCATGAGAGACGACAAGCAACGGTACCAAGCAGCTGCAATCGCCTTCGTATTGGGTAAGGTTCAGTACATTATGTATTTATGACTATATACAAAATAAACATTAATATGTATGAATGATTTTCGTACAGTTTTGCAGCAATGCAGCGGCCTGCCTTCTTATACATCTTCAATAGGTGGCAATGAGATCGATACGGATGGAAATTATCAGCAATCTGGCGGTGGACGACCGGTGGACTATCACACGGTTATTGGCCACTTCAAGGACTTCTTCATGTATCTGCCTGTGATGATGACCACCATAAAAGAGACCATGTCCGGCTTCCCCAAATTCGCCGAGGGCGTGCGTATCCTTACCTCTGGCAAGGGACGCGTCGACGGCGGCGAGGACTGCAAATGCAGTCAAAACTCCCTGGGAATTGGCAGCAGCAGCGAAACGTTGGACGGAAATGGTCGCTTTGGTTGATAGTTGATAGTATAAATCGATGCATCGACAATAAAATACTCACGGAATCAAATTGAACCAAAATGGTGTGCCCCTTGATAGCCACTAGAATTCGTACGTCCTGAATGGATTTGTACCCACTTTCTGCGATAATCCCTCCCAAGAAAATTACATACTTGTGTTCCATTGGATCTAGAAAATCAATTCGAGCCAGTCATTTGGGGACAATCGACCCCCAAGAAGTGCCTTACCATGTCCTTGAACACATAAGTGGACTTAGACAATGGCCATATAGTCCGTAACCCATTTTGGCTGGACTTGAACTATATATTTCCACACACAATGCATGTACATATGTATTTTCTTAAGCTACTGCCCTACCGTTGGCCGTTGGCTCATGCTCATTAGCTCGATTCGTGTCAATATGGGACCCCTGGGAATGTCCATATGAGCCTTTCCGCGAGCAAGGGGAGGGGAAGGAGGGAAGTAAGCCTAATCAAAACTTCTAATCTGCATACAATGCAAAGGGACGGTGGAGGTTGAGTGGTTACTGCTGACTGTCATGTTTGCACTTGTCATTATTGTTAATTGTATTTGCCGTGGGTCGATGCATGCATGGGCTATATTTACATACCAATTCAATGCTCGTATCGTATAATTCACGGTGTCCACAGCGAAGCACTTTCCATTTCAGTGAGGTCCACGGCGTTGGGACGAACGCAACTGTAGCCGAGAACAGCATGCCCAGGAAGCGCAAAAAGCTCAACCACTAGGAAAGCAACGAACAGTCACAGGAAATCTGTACATCCATACCCATCTCCATCTACATCTGCATCTACATCTCTCCATCTTCGTATCATCTCGCTTCGATGGCCACAGGAATTGAGCTTCTCGTGGCAGCTGCCCTGTGCGTCGCCTGTCCGGCTCTGAACGACTCCCTGCCCGCGAATCTGATCCGGCTGAGCGATGACGGCAGCATGAGCATGCCCACTGAATTGCCCATCGACATGGAGGCCACTGATGTCGGGCTGGACATCGATATGCCCGTGGAGACCCTGGATACGATAATCAGCAAGAAGATCAAGCTGCGCGAGATGAGGGACTGGATCAAAGGGAAGCACCTACGCATCGCCACCCTCGAGGACTATCCGCTGAGCTATACGGAGGTGCTGGAGAATGGCACGCGCATCGGTCATGGGGTATCCTTTCAAATCATCGATTTCCTCAAGAAGAAGTTCAACTTTACGTACGAGGTATTCGTGCCCCAGGACAATATCATCGGTTCGCCAACCGACTTCGATCGCAGCCTCATCGAGATGGTCAACAACAGTGTGAGTATCTGGCCTCAGGTTATCTGTACCTGGATACATTTGACCCCCCATACCATTCCTTCGTCAGCTTGTGGATCTAGCAGCTGCGTTCATTCCCTCCCTTTCGGACCAAAGAACCTTCGTTTACTATTCGACAACCACTTTGGACGAGGGCGAATGGATAATGGTGATGCAACGGCCGAGGGAATCGGCCAGTGGTTCTGGCCTGCTGGCACCGTTCGAATTTTGGGTCTGGATACTAATTATGATCTCACTGCTGGCCGTAGGACCCATCATCTATATGCTGATCATTTTGAGGAACCGCCTAACGGGCGACGGCATTCAACATCCCTACTCGTTGGGCCATTGCGCCTGGTTCGTATATGGAGCCCTGATGAAACAGGGCAGCACCCTGTCGCCCATTGCCGGTGAGTGTTTAGCTATGCAGTTTAGCCGCAATTAGGCCAAAGTGCAGGTGAAGACCGATATGAATCACTTAAAACTAGTGGGGACTGGGGACTGCACTGGGGACCTGAAGATTGCATGCTCGGGTCGCGTTTTGTCGTTTCATTAAATCCATTACAATGCATTGCAGACTCGACCAGGCTACTCTTCGCCACCTGGTGGATATTCATCACGATACTGACGTCCTTCTATACGGCCAACCTGACTGCCTTTCTTACCCTCTCCAAGTTCACGCTGCCCTACAACACGGTCGACGATATCTTGGTGAAGAACAAACACTTTGTCTCGATGCGGGGTGGTGGGGTCGAGTATGCCATACGAACGGTAATCAAATGAAGGCCATATTCTATGTGCGATATACGATATACGATATATGTACCTTTGTTCCTTACAGACCAACGAATCGCTGTCCATGCTGAATCGGATGATACAGAACAACTATGCGGTCTTCTCTGATGAGACGAACGACACGTACAATCTCCAGAATTATGTGGAGAGGAATGGATATGTGTTTGTTCGGGATCGACCGGCCATCAATATAATGCTGTATCAGGACTATCTCTATCGTAAGACAATCAGCTTCAGCGACGAGAAGATCCACTGTCCCTTTGCCATGGCCAAGGAGCCGTTCCTCAAGAAGAAGCGGACCTTCGCCTATCCGATTGGCTCGAATTTGAGCCAGCTCTTCGATCCGGAGTGGGTATATAGTGGATATAGCCAGACCGTATGCCGATTGTAGCAATCAATTATTTACAGACTACTCAACCTGGTGGAATCGGGGATTGTGAAGCATTTGTCGGCCAAGGATTTGCCCAGCGCCGAGATATGTCCCCAGGACCTGGGCGGCACTGAGCGGCAGCTGAGAAACGGTGACCTGATGATGACCTACTACATAATGCTTGCCGGATTCGCCACATCTCTGGCCGTTTTCAGCACTGAGCTCATCTTCCGGTACGTGAATAGTCGCCACGAGGCCAACAAGTGGGCTCGCCACGGTATCGGACGCACTCCCAATGGCCAATCCATAAAACCATCTCGCTGGCTGCGGGGCTGGCAGCGTCTGGACAGCGGACAAAAGCAATTGCTGGGCACCACCCTGGGCCAGAACGTCACTCCTCCGCCGCCCTATCAGAGCATTTTCAACGGAGGCCATGGCCATGCTGCTGGCGCGGCAGATCCTCGCCATCGCTGGCGCCGTGCCATGGGCCAGGGCAATGGGGTTCTTCTCGGCAACGATCCATCGACCGATGGCGGGGTACGACGATTGATCAACGGCCGTGATTACATCGTCTTTCGAAATCCAGACGGCCAGAGTCAGTTGGTGCCCGTTCGATCGCCATCGGCCGCGCTCTTTCAATACACCTACACCGAATAGGAAAGGTTATAGATGCAAACATTTGATACGATCTTTTTAGCTGCACCATTAACCTTCGCACAATAATTACGTAGACATCAGATGCTGTGCCGTTTCACAGAGTTCTCCAATAAAGAGCACCTATTGAAGAAACTTGAATTTACTGCTATAAATATATATGTAATGCTTTAAATTCTCAACCAGGGGTCGGCATGCAGACACTCATATGTTCTTAGTGCGTTTGAGTGCGCAGATAAACAGACACGAAGCAACACGATTTATTTTCTCTGCCGCTGCACCAGCCGAGCAGAAGCTGCGTGTGCATAGGGCCGAAGCCACACGATTCATTTTAGCTGCCGCTGCGCCAGCCGAGCAGAAGACCGAAGCCGCGTGTGCATAGGGCCGACGCTACACGAACTTTTCACACTGTGCGTGTGCCGACTGCGCTGCCCCGTGGACTTTTCCTTAGCATAAGCGATGGTGGAAGTTTCTGGAAAGTCCTTTGTAGTTCTTGCGCCTTTGTTGTTCTTGCGTACCCATCCGTACTCAAGATTTAAACAATCACGTAAAATAAACATAAGTTTTATTTAGTTAACCAATTTACGACTGGGATCAGCAGTTAGTCCAGTGTTGTGTGTGCAGTGAAGGCATAGGTCGACTGCATGTCCAGGCTGCTGTTGGAAGAGCAAGAGCTCACCGAGGGGGCTCGAGAGGCAATGGACGACGAGGCGGAGGACGAGCCACTGGAGGAACTGACCCAGGCATGGCCCATGCGGCGACGACGTTGCCGCACCAGACCCAGAACCGAGCCAGCCACTGGAGTGGAAGTGGATGACGCTGATAGCTGCCGCCTTATGCTGGCGTTGAGCGATAGTTGGACAGGTGCTGGAGCCGTTGCCGGACGTCCCAAGGGCGGAGGCGGTGCTGAGGACTCGTTGCTCCCAGCGGATGACTCACTGGAGAGTGAGGATGGGGCCTCATTGTTTTCCACTATTTGGGCAGGAACTTCCGCTTCCGCTGCCGCGTTGAGCGTGTGTCCGTCCAGAAGCTGCAAAGTGGGCACGCTGCGCCTGAGCATGTCGCGATAGAGAGGCAGGCGACAGACTGGATTCCCCAGCAGCTCCACCTCCATCAGCAGCGGACACATGCCCAGAAACGAAAGCAGACCCAGCTCGCTGATCCGATTGTTGCAAGCCCTAAGCACTCGGAGCTGTCCCAGTTCCACGAGCGGATCCACGCGCTGGATCATGTTGCCGTCTGCTATCAGGACCCTGATGGCGGGCAGGCCGCTGGTGCCATCGAAGCTGTTGAGGCCGCAGTTGCTGATATTCAAGTGGGTCAGCTGCAGCAGCCCGTAGCCCAGGTCCCGCAGAGAGCTCAGAACACTGCCACTCAGGTCCAGGTTTTGGAGTCGTGGCAGGAAGAGCGACAGCCTGGACAGACTGATCGTATAGGAGATCACCCTGAGACGCACCGTTTCCACCGCCTCCAGATCCGTTCGCTGGGTTACCCTCCGCTAATATAGAATAGGGAATACGTAATAGGGGACTACCAGTTTCTGCTGAAAGTGCACTTTAATTCGACGTGACCTACCAGGAGTTCATCCAGGGTCGGCTCTGGGGCCTGCTGGGGCAGCACTACGGGCAGCAGGTGCACAAAGGCCGGGAAAAATTGCGTTTCCTCGGCAATGGCCACATCCCGATCAAACGAGTTCCGGCGAGCCAACTGCCGTCGATGGTTCTGTGGTGGCTGCTGATGGAATTGCTGTTGTTGTTGATGTTGATGTTGATGATGATGCACCTCGGGCGGTGGCAGACGCACTTGGGCCATGGCCGCCGGACCCGCTGGGGCTGCCAACAGCAGCGGCAGCTCCGCCTGCAGGGAATGCTCTGGCGAGGATTCCAGATACTCGGCAGGCGCCTCCAGAAGGGGCATAGTCAGGCAATGGAATGTTCTCTACTCTCTGTGTTGACCGGCTGGCTCTATTGTGACTGGCTTCATTGATGTAACAAGCTCCAGGTTGCCATGGATAATCCTGTAAATACATATATGTATCATAGGTGTTTGCGTCGACTGATTTATGAACAGGGTTGTCGAGTGCTCTCCATTCCATATAGCGCCAATTGGGTGAATGAATAATTGAGTGATAAATGCATTCATCTATTTACTTCTTATTCAGCAATAAAGAAAAAATAAACAATATAATTGTACAGATTAATTTAATGATTACCTTTGACCTTTGTGGTTTCCTTCAGTTAACCAGAAAACAAGGCATAATTAATTAAGGATCTTGTGTCGCCCCATTTTCTGTATCGACCTGTGAGCGATACTTGAAGATGTTTTTGCAGCCTGACTGCGAATATTTCGACGTTGCTAGAAGCCGCCTTGGCCTCAACCCCTTAGCCGATTACTTTTTTGGCAATGTGCCCACTGACGTCATTGTGACGTCACGGTCATGACGTTTGCTCACTCTCTCTCTGTGCCATTCTGTCTGTCTGTTCGCCTCGAGAGAGAGAGAGAAAGAGCGAGAGAGCAGTAAGAGTTGGCCCACAACATGTTGGTGTTGGCCAATTCCTCAGCGCCTTTTGCCATTTCAAGGGCCATTAGCTAACACCAACGCCAGAAGCCTCCGGACTCTCTCTCTACTCCTGCCACCGTCAGAAGATGCCTCTGACAGATGCCTCTCTTTCCCTCACGCTTTACGATAATCAAATTTTGCTGCGCCTGGCTCGCCCACCTCCCGTCAAGCTTTTGCCGGCTTTTGTGTGCTTCGTTGATGTGGGTGTGGGGCGGTTGGTGGGTGGTGGCATTTGCTGTTGTTGCGGCTTGGTGTTTGAGGCGAGCTTTTTCGATTGACGTCATCAGAGGCAAAAGCTGCGCAGTAGTTCGACCCAAGCTGACATTCTACCACGCATTTATCGATTCCAAGTCATCGAGAGAGTGGGCGAGAGAGCGAGAGTGCAAAAGTGTGGGCGAATTCAGTTTTGCAAAAAAAGACAGGACAGCTGCTGCTGCTGCTGTTGCTGCTACTGCTGCTGCGGCAGCGTCAGGATGGGAGCTCTAGAGCTGGTGGAACGACTCACAAGAACCAATATCAATGCACTGAAAAGAAAAGTTTTCACTCGTAGGGCAGTAGATATTAATGATGTATATCATTTAGAGGTGCCCATTTGTATATGTATGCACTTACAAATGTCCATATGTATGTACATATTATGTACTGTATGTAATTTATACAATTATTTCGACATTTGCAAAATGAGGTCAACTCGATTTCTCTCAGTGTAACCACAGCTGCTTTTGGAGTTTGGGCCAAGGTGTTGCTCCCTACACCCACTAACCACTGCCTAAACAGCCAAAACGAAGAAATTAAATCCCATTCTGTGCTTAAGCATTTTTATAGATGCCTAAAAATAGAATTTGTCAATAAAACATACACACACACACGCACAAAGTTGTATCAGACACATGTTTGTGTGCTAGTGTGTGGGTGGGCGCTCAGACACGCACTGTTGACGTCATTGTACGAAAGGAAAGCTTTCGCCGAAGCTCGTTACTACGCTACAGGAAGCGGGACACAAATAACCAACCAGCCAACCAGCCAACCCCCCAAAACGAATCGAATCGCAACGAAACGAAACAAAACGACAAGTCGAAGCACGACTCGAATGGAAGAGCATGGAACAGGCAAAGCTATTTCGTCCACTGCTGTTGGAGCTTAGTTTCAGTCGTCAAGCAGCCGCGGCGACGGACACTACACACGGATCAATCGGAAGCCTCGTTGTGAGCACCCGTTCGTTCGAGTCCTGTGGAGAGCTCTCTGTCACTCTTCCACCAGGCCACACACACTCTTCTCTGTGGCGCGCGCGTTATCCTACACATTGTTTTTTTCTGTGCCTGATGCTACTGTATCCTAGAGAAAACCTCGAGGAATCACCGCTGCAATTGCATCCGAAATAGTATTCAAGAAAAGGCCTCGAGAAAATGCCCAAAGTTCTCAGCCGAGCTGCCAAGTGTCCGCGATTGTAGGTCCGCCAGTGTGTTGTTAGGGGGTTCTAGGGTTGTTTTTTGGGGTGCAGCCCCGAGTGCATAATTATTTGGGTCAAAGCAGGCATCACAAAACAACAAGAACGTGCAAAAGCTGCATCTGAATACAGCGAACTAAAAGTTGCCAGCATTCAGGCCATCATCCACCTGTTATGAAGCTTGCCTAGACCACACCATCTCCAGAGAGCGACAGCGAGAGCGATAGGACGCAATGGAGGCTAGCCAGCAGCAGCCAGCCAAGGTGCATCGCCAGCACCAGCGACAGCGACGGACGGAGGCGCGTCAGCGTCGCCTGGAGCGCGAGGCAGCTGCCACAGCCACAACAACCCCGGAAAGAGATGGTGGTCAGGAGGTGATAAGCACTATGGAGGACTGTGCAGCGGCTCTGAACGATTCCAGCTCGATGGGAGCAACGGCTGAGGGCAGCTCTACAGGAGCGGGGGGAACCACTAGCGCCGGTCGCATCAGTGCCCAGAGCTCGGCGGATAGCATTGAGATGGTGGGCTCCCCCAGTCAGACCTCACAGCAGACTGTGGTGCTGGTCAATGGCCACGCACCGCCCTCCGCGCAAGACACCACCCAAGAGGAGAGTGCCTCCTTGGGGGCTGCAGAACATCTCGATTCTCCGGCGCTGCCTCCGTCACAGCCAACGAAGCAGAGCGATGGCAGTCGCAACTCATCCGGAGACGCCATGAGCCTGAGGGAGACACTGCAGCAGCTGCCGGCCACACATGGCCACCACAGGTCCAGGCGAAACCACTCCCCACAGCCACAGGCCCTGGAAGCGGACTCCTCGTTCCATCGAGGCATCTTGGGCTACATGGATCGCGAGCTCAAGCAGAGCTCGCCCACACCGTCGGCCCTGAGCAGTGCGGGAGCAACTGCAGTCGGAAATGGCCCTGGAGGACCTGGGACATCGCGCAAGCAGCAGTCACTGTCCGATCCGCAGGCCAGTCCCGCCCAGCGATCGCTGCGCTCCCGAAACAGCTTCGACAAGAGTCCCAGACGAAAACGCAGCAAGTCGGAGTCGCGGAGGAGGAGGGAGCGCAAGCTGATAGCAGCCGGGGAGGTGGAGGTGGTCCGCCAGGCCAACGAGACCCTAATGCGGTACCTGAAGCAGTGCTCCGACATGCACGACGCCTCGCTGTCCGGCGAGCTGGAAATCGATCAGAGCTACGAGGAGCGACGTGTGCAACGCAAGACGAAGTCGCAGCGGGACAAGCGGGGACAGCTAATCAGTGAGTAGCCAGTATTCCATTCAGTAAAATCGCACACGACGAGGCAGGAGGGGGCGGAGGAGGAGCAGGAGGAAAGCTCTGGCCCACCTGAAGACCCACTCCTCCAACAATTCAACGATTCTGCGCACTAATGCCTCAATATCTTTCTTTCATTCTCTCTCCCAACCATCCCCATCCCCATCCCTTTCCTGCAGGCAAGCTGTACACGGCGGGGGGGATATCCTCCATACTAAAGGAGCTGGCTGATGACATTGCCCCGGCCGAGGGCGAGGAGATCTACAACCCATTCACACCGGTCGTCTCACCCACGGACGATGCGCCCGCGCACATCGACAAAATGTTTCTACAGACGTCATCCGGCTATCGACCAGTGGAGCACAGCTACTACAAGCGCTCCTTCCTGGGGGCTGCCGCACGTGGCCCAGGTGTCGCGGCTGGCGGGGGTCCTGCGGGCGGCATCGATGGCATCTCGGCTGCCGAGCTGGGTGGCGCCGGTCGTCTCTATCGCTCGCATGGTGGTGGTTCCGGGGCCGGTGGTGGTTCAACCAGCGGACGTGGCAGCTATGGTGACACCCGCTGCCTGCTCGATGCCGACTTCAATCGGTGAGTGAATGAATCCTTTCAACTTATGATTAGCGGATTTTGAATACGTTCAGGAGGGTCAAACCATGCATTGTTATCCTAATGACATATGATTAAATAGATAATAGATAAAAAATAGGTAGCCATTTGCAAAGTAAAACCTGACGAAGGGAGAATCGGCTAGAATCGATTTGTTTAGAGGTTGGGGGTTTGGGAATCTAGTTGGGATTTTATTCGAAATTTGCTAACCAATCTTGCAACCATTTCAGCAACGGCATCACCAGCAGTATACAACTAGCCTGTGTAGTTCAACGAATCTGGCTGCTCCTCTCGAATATATGCCACGGCCTGCTAGCTGGTCTAGCGTTGGCCCATCTACTCTTTGTGCTGAGCAGCCACCCCATGGATTGGGCAAAGGTCATCAATGGCATTAGTCTTGCTGGCGAGACAATGACATCCTCATCGACAACATCCACACCATTGGCAATGGACTTGACCACAACAAGATTGGGCCTCAATCCTGGTGGCACAGATCCCAGTGGTGGTTCAGCATCGTCGGGATCAGGAACATCGGCGACAAGCAGCAGCGATGCTTTGGCCCTGATCAGTGACTATGCGGGATTTGCGGAGATCTACTTGAATACCTTCTATTGCTTGGCCATCATATGTCTGGTTTCGGTATTCGATCGGTGAGTATTCGATCCATCTGATTGGCATAGTACTATTTACATATATTTCTCTAGTTAGGATGAGTTTTGTAGGAAGCTTTTACCAATCAATCATATAAAGTACAATCTCAATCGTTGCATCTCCATGTCGAACAGAGCGGTTCTCCTTGAGACTGTCTCAGACATTGAGTGAAAATCCACACACCCATCCCGAAGGTATTCAACGAATGTCCTTAGCGGTCCCTTGACGGCCTTTGGCTTGATTAAAAGGCAATTTAGGCGGAGCGGCGTGCAACCTTCGTTAGAAAGTTGGCTAAAAATAGACCGAAAGCTGAAGGAGTGCGCCCCTAGCTCGAGGCGGGGCTGCTTCTCAAGAACACATTGACCTCAGAGCTGGGCCTTGCCAGCACTTTCATTGAGCTGAATATCAAAATGATGTGAGTAGCGAAATCCGTCTTGCCCCTCCCCAATGTGGTCTGGACTCAAGACTCAAGACTGAGCCGTGCGTTTCATAGCACCACGAGACCGCTGAGAATGTAACATCTGATGTACATACAAGAAATGTGGCAGAAAACGAGGGCGCTGTGTTTTAGTTTGAATTTGTGTTTAGTGTTTAGTGTGGCATGGCACTTGTTTGGTTTCGTGGGTCATGGAAATAATTTGTATGGCACTCATTGCGTGGCCGCTTTCATCAGCCGCAAAATATTTTAATGCCCTTAAACTTTGCTCTTTTTGCATGCCACTGTCGCTGCCCACACAGCGATGCCGACGCCGAAGTCGACGGCAGCGGCTCTGCCTGCACTCTTGACCTTTAAAGGCTGCGCCGGTTGATTGTCTGAGTGGGCGGATGGGTGGCTGAATGCTTCAGCTTCAGCTTTGGCTCTGGGGTCTGGGCTATCGGTTCTCCGGGGCTCTGGGCTCTGAGCTCTGGCTTGGAGGTTAGCCGACCCCTTCTCCCGAAAAACAAGACCAGGAACGGAACTGTCTGCCGCTGTTTTTCTTTTCAGCTTGCAGAAGTGTGAAACTGTGCATGACATTTCGCTTTCCCCCAGTTGATTTATGTACTTGTGTGTGTGCGTGTGTGTGTGTGGTTGTGTGTTTGTGTGCGAGGATGCCACTTGCAAAGTATCTCCGTCACCACTCGTGCAGCGGAATCTTTGCTTTGACCTTTCCCAGTTGGCAAATGGTGTACATCGAGAGAATTTCCTCAATTAACAGAAGTGCACAAATAAATATAAATGTCAGCCAGAGTACGCCCGCCCACCAATGAATTATTTTGGCCCAACCAAACCATCCTGGACTCCTCTTAAAGGGCAATCGATGCAGCCAAGAGTGCAAACAGCTGCAAGGTCAATCGTGCGGAGGTGCGGAGGACGCTCTTCTCTCTCCCTTTCTTATATCGATCATTGTGCGTGCACTGCCGCAGCTAATTTTTCCACGTAGTACAAGTACCTACACATGTTCCAGTTTCTTAATGGCACTGTCGTACTTATCAGTGTTTGATCTGGGTGCCTCCTTCAGCTCAGCTAACCAGAAGAACCCAACCAGGGTCGAATAAAGCGTGGACATTCGTCCAGTGTCCGTGTGGAGGATTTCCCCTATTTTCTTTGGTGGCAGCCTTTACTTTTTTTGTAAGATATGTTGATACGACCGTTGCCAGTCGATTTAAAATAAATAAATTCATATTAGTGTATTTCTATTGGCTAAGATAACTATTTCGATCAATTTAGTAACCCGAATTAATTGTTTCGCTTATAGCATGGACATTTGTCGCTGGAGCTTCGCGAGCGCCAGTGAACTTATATCATTCCGTTGGCTCATCATCACAATGATCTACGTTGCGACAATAATCCTAACGATCTGCTCCGATTCGATCGACGAAAAGCTGTACCTGTTCAATAACAATGCTAACATAACATTGACCCAACAAGAGTTGGTAAGTAAATTCTGATAATGATGTCTGATTCCTGATCTATAATCCTGGATTCCCTTACAGCTGAGCAACAGTGTGCGGGGCGTGTGGAGCAGTCTGTCGGTGACGCGGAGCATCGCCGCCATATCGGGCTGGATAATGATTGGGCTGACGCCGCAGGAGGATATGCTGTATGAGCATCTGGTCGATCTTACCAAATATCAATTGACAAATAATTGAATTTAAGGCGTACGCATATTACAACAATTTGTAAATATACTCGTAATCGTAATCGTACTTGTAGTTGAACATTTAGCTGCGTTGTTCAGTTATTGGCTTTTTATATGACATAATCCGAGCGCATAGAAATCTTTTATGTATACCCAACATATTAAGCTTTAAAGTCGTCTACTGGAAGATTCACGTGGATGCCCTTCACAGGCCGCTAGAACAAAATAAAACCCAATTAACTAACAAACACGACAAGTGGCAAATAACTTAGTTAACTATGGGAATGTAGCAAGATCAGGATATACATACATACATAATTAAGTAGATACAATAAATGCATGTACATGCAAGTAGGAGGCAAATTATGAAATACCTACATATATTTATCATACGAGTATAGACGTACCCGTGTACTTATGCATATATACAATATGTTACCTATATGGATATACAGATACTTATACACATTATACAGATATATATACATATATATACCATATACAATACTTGAAATACTTTTTCGTACACATATCGTCTAGAGAAACAAAAACCGAATGTAATTCTTGCCGAAATTGTACAAGAAATGCTTTCCAAACCGAAGCTATAGTGCAGTAGATGATTCTAGTATATCAAATGATACGAAACAACTTTTGTAAATATTATTAATTGCCTGCATATATGGCTGATATGTACGCATGTATGTACATATGTATGTATGTACATATAATATATAGAAACATTAAGAAATTATTTACGAATTGTAAGAGAAGAGAATGTTGAATTATACGCAATTATTATGTAAAATTATATATTTCATTATGTACAACATTAATTTTATTTCAGTTTTGTAGGCCATTGGCGAAAATTTATTTTCGTAAAAAATCTTTCATTTAAATCGAGCTGTAAATAAACCGAGTGCAATAATATAACGAATATTACTGAATTACTATACAATTACCGTACATACATAAATATATACAAAGAAATCTGGAATTAAACCGAGAAACGATTTACCGAGCTAGCGAATCAATCGATCAAAGCAAAACGACGACATGGACATCACATTGTAAACTTGTATATAACAACTACGTATGTATATGAAAGCAAATAAACAACAAAAAAAGTGTACAAAAGTCCTACGAGTTGATCTTTATATTGTTTACCGATAGATTTTTCCACTACGTTTGAAGTCAAAGTTCCTTATAGCCTGATGATATTAGACGTTTGATAACTTTGGTGCGAAGACAGAGATAGCAGGAGAGACAAATCACAAAATTAGTGTTTGTAGCTGTCTCCAGAGTTTACAGAACTTAGTTTACGGAATATGCTATCTACTATATGCAATCTTATGAACTATACATATACATACATACGTAACTGCCTTTTTGCTAGAAGGCGTCAGTGGACGAAAAAAGGTAAGTGAGAGGGAGAGAGAGATGGACAGAGAGGACAGGGGGACCACTTGGATTGAGCCTGAGCCATGAGAAATAGTATTATAATAGATATATTCTTCCTTATAATTATGAAGTTCCGGTTTTTTGTATCTGCAGAATAACTGATTATTGTTAACTTTGAATATTGGCGATTTGGCTATTTTCATTGAACTGTTTTTTAGACAGAAAAAGACAAAAACTGCTATGTGAACATGATTAAACCTGCACCCACTCAACACCCACTCCATCTAACTCCCACTCAAACAGGTGCCCACCACAACAAACGTTCGTTCTTGATTTTTGCAGTAACAGAGGCTGTAGAAGAAGAGCCGAAATATTCGATCATCTCTTTTGCATATGACATTGAGAAGGTAGAGGAGAAGGAGAGTAAGAAATGCGCGAGCAGCTACACCGCTGCACCTAATCAGCGCGCTCTGCAACCCTCTCACCAATATTTCTTTCTCACTCCCACTGACAGGTGACACAAGCTGACTATTTTGATCTCCCTTTGCAGTAGGAGAGGGAGAAGACTTTGAGCAGACAAAAGCGATTAGTAAAAGAAGCTGATGAGAGAGTGAGAGCAAAGGCAATTAGGAAGAGAACGTGGGGGACACAGAAGATGACAGAGTCCATCGACTAGAATTGAAGGGTACCCACATATTCGACCCTAAAGCACGGCTGTATATACTTTTTTTGGGAATAAATTGAGCACCCATTTCGAGTGTAATGTCTTTCCTTCCTCTAGATGACCCAAATAGCCCACTGTGCGATGTGGGAATGTGGTGGGGTCCTGGGTGGGGTGGGGGATATTTAAGTGGCAAATACTTCCCCTACTTATACCCTACACACACACACACAGGATTCGTGGATTCATCTACGACTAACCTTACTCTAACATCGATTCTGATTCCGATTCTGATTATCATTATCTCAAAACCAAAACGATTCCTTAAGATTTATCCAACTTTTGCTTACGTCTAGAGATGGTGGAAGGAAGGAATGGTGAAAGGATGTGTGAAAATGGTTTGGCCGTCAATGGTTGATGTCCTGACTAAGTGAGTGAGTGTCCTTGCTGGCTTAAGCTCGTGCCCAAAGCTGTAACGAGAAAAGCTTTGATTGGGGATTAAACCCAGTGGGAGTATTGCTTAAAGTAAAGGTCTATGAAGCCATCCGTATATTCCAATTCAGAAATGGGGGCTAATGTAACGAGCTACTTTTCAGGGTTTGTTTTGGCCCATAAACAATGTATATGTATGTATACGTACCTATCGGTATAGAAGCAGCCTTAATATAATATGGCACAGTCCTGTCGAGTGTGTCTGACCTTTATTCTTCGGCCAGGCCAGCAGCAGACTGACATGCCATAAAAGTTTTAATGGCCCGTTGAATGGCTTCAAAGCGAAAACAAAGCAGTTAACGAAAGAAGGAAGGAAACCCTCTCCCTCTTCCCATCGAAGGCGATGCTTATCAAATTTCAAATTTAAATATTCCACTTGATTTGCCATCAATGTGTATATGTTGTTGCCGCATTTTTGATGTCAGAAAATCTTTTGTGATGTAAATGTACATTATTAAAATATCCTAATTAAGCAGATGCTCAAAATTGTGTCGAAATCAAGTATGTATAAAAAAAGAGGCCCGTGTGGGAATTTACATAAATGATTTTTAAACAGTTCTCCTTGTGATGGGCGAGGAAAAACTTTTCCTTGTTGGCCAAAAGCAAGCGTATAATTTCCAAACAAAAAAAATGCATAAATTTCAGGCTGGTCTCAGGCAAAGCTTGTTCCTCCCAACTATACTCGTCCATACATATATATATATTCGGGTAAGTATAATGTTAATGCCATGTTTAAAAATCTGTGCCCTTTCTCTTAAGTATTTTGTATGCATATACTTTTTTGAGAGAAGCCCCGGGCCAACTTTGGTCCATTTAGCATGCTAATGATGTTCTTTCTGTGAAAATTGAATGACTCGTAACTAGATGTTGCCACGACGATGCTGGCCCGGGATATGACACAAGTCATCCTTATCGCTATGGCTGGATCTAAGGTTATCGTGGTAAACGCATTATCATCATTAGGCACTTGCTGCAATTATGGCGCTAATTGAATTTCTAAATGAATATAATGAGTCGACAGCAACAACAGCAACATCGGCAAACATCAGCAACATAGACCAGGATATACGAAGCTCTGAAGCTGATCCCCACAACAATGGAAATTATATAATAATAATTGCCCAAGCAGCCATCAACGACTATTCAATACCCTATATATGCGGCCCTTGCAACTGTGATATCCAAATAATACTTAATAAAGGAGAACTTGCAAACTTTTTACTAAGTTATATACATATTATATATATATTAATACGTATAACGATATCTGTCTGTTTCTATGTTATTTTAAACACACAGTTTTGAAGCTATCTCAGGCTGTAACCTTACAAAAACCAGGGCCTTCTTTTGACTGCAATCAATATCGGATCGCTAAATAGAACAAAAATAATATCTTTAGCTAGATGTAGCTTTAGCTTTAGATATACTTATAGAAATGATTTTGTAATAGTTAAGGGGGTCAAAAGCAGTCTCAGAACTGATATTCCCCAAGCCCAAGGAGCTGGATTCCTTTGTGAGTGAATAGGACGAGAGTCTCCTGTAATTAGGTTAAACACACACGTGGCTCCAAGTGCCTTTCTTGTCTGTGTGTGTGCATGTGTGTGTCCGTGTGTGAGTGGCAGTGGGGAGTGTGAGGGGTGGGTTGGTGAGTCTTGTGGCCAGGCTGGAGATAAAACGCTGCAAAAATGAGGTGAGAAAATGAAATAAAACAAACCAACGGCTGGCACAACGAATAAAAATGGCGCGTAATTTGCACGTTTAACCGCATGACAGAGAAAAAAATTATATACACAATCCAGGCACACATAGACACAACACAACACAACACAGAGGAACAACTACACTGCACCCCCACCCACAACCACATCCACATTCATACACACACAAACACACAGACACTCACGTACACGTGTGCATGTGGTGTCTAAATCACAATTACATGGCCAGGCAGAGACAAAAGCAGACGGAGATGGAGAAGCACTCAAGTCCCCCCACTGGACGGGCTGGCTGGCCTTGTATTTGGGTAGTTGGGGGGTGGGGGAGGGGAGGAGGCCGCTGTGGAGGCTCCTGTGCTGGACATTTGAGCATATGGTGGCATAATTATCCTGTTGCCTTCGCCAGCATCTCAGCTTAGCCATCCACCGTAGTGCCCCACCCCTCACCACACTCGTGCCGCGCTCCCTGGTCCGAGCTGGGTTGATTAATTGAAATATTCGTGGGCCTGATACGAAGTAGGGGGAGGGGGTAAACTATGCAGGGATGACTGACAATTTCCAGCATATGCTAGTTCGACACTTTGGAGAGTCAATAAGGATAATGTGATCAGTAATAATACTCGTGTCTTGCTTAATGAATTTCGCAAGAGTTTCATCCTCCCGCACCGCCCATAGAACTCTCTCCAGGGATCTACACTTAGTGGATTCTCAATCTATCCACATTTAGGAATATAATTTTCACATATAATTGAGGTGAAGGAGGAATTCATAATTTTGGTTGGTAATTTTTATCTGGGGATAACTTTAAGTTTATTTAATCTTTGGGTATCCGTAAAGCTATAGGGCGGAGATCAGACTTTGGTCTCGGGGAATTGTGAGCCACTTTTGTAGATTAAGTAACAATATTTGTTAATCAATAAGAAAAAAGAGTACAAAATAATGAAAATCAATGTGACATGCCCCCTAAAAAGTGGCTCACAATGCCCCGAACCCCCATTTTTACAAGATGGCCTCCAATAAGCTACGAAATGGCTCACGATTCCCCTTGGCCCAAAATATCCCGATCTCCCCTATAAGTATATGTTTTACTTTTTGATGCATCTTTACAATGCGCGTTGTGTTGATGTCTTGAGAGGCCAGAGAGGAATTTATTTGGGCCAATTAGACCAATTCTCTGTGTTATCAGTGGCGTTCACAACTCAGAACTTTTCTTCAGTGTTAGTGAACAACTCTCAAGCTCCACAGAAGTGTATCCCATTGTCTCTTTGTTGTTTGGGGGAGTTGGGGGTGGTCCCCCCCGCTATGGTCTGTGTAAAAACTTGTTGCCTGAACTTTTAATTAAGCGAAGAGTTTGTGTAATGTATCTGAGTGTGTGCCTGTGCCTGTCAGTCCTTGGAATGGGTGTGCAAAATTAACAAATAAGCGTATAAATTATGCCACAACACGCTGACAACGCACACACACACACACACGCACACAGAACCCCATATGCACGAGTGTGCCGCCTGCCCAGAAACAGGGAAATATGAGACCCATATGCCGACATGGAGCTGCGGGGGACAGGGACAGGGGCAGGAAATGGAGTGGCGCCTCTGCAGCTCTGCCACTCTGCCATTTGCTGTCATTGTCATCGATGTTCCTGCTCGGTCGGTCTTACACTGGCCCACTAGCCAGTAGCCAGTAGCCAGCAGCAGTCCGTCCGTCTTCGTATTACATTGCCCTTAAAACGCACTGCGTTCGTTCTCGTTGTTGATGGTCATTGCTATGTTCCTGCTGGTCAAACATGACACTTCCCCAGACCCAGACCCAAGAGCAAGTCGAGGCATCGACTTTCTACTGCCCTTGTTTGCCATTGTTTCCATTAAATTAAAACGATCCTAGCCCTTTAGGAGGTTTTGCATTTATCTAATATACATATGTACATATGTATGCAACTTTCCTTCCAAAGAAGGGGTTATTTAATATTTTTCACCTTTCTACCACCACCAAACATTCGCATTCGAGTACGAGCCAAATATGGAATACTCAGCTCATCCAAAAGTGCTGATTTGTCCCCATTGTAATGCGCTCAAGTTAAAACTTGAGTCAGATGGTACATATGTATGTATGTATCATCGGCAGGGATCTAGATTCAAACCTATTCCCAAAGACATTTTGTACAATCATCCAAAGGGCATCGCTCGGAGCCACAGAAATAGTTCACAATACAGTGAATCATCATTGAATCAATCATTGATCATCATACGTACATTTTATTGTTCTATTCTCCTTGGTTTGTTTAGTTATGCCTGGACTGAGCTATTCCAGGAGTAGGCTCCAGAGGGCCCGTCGGTTAAGTTCTTTGCGGTACATCCTGAATCGCGGATGCTTGGAAGCTTCTCCGTATGCCGGGACACGGCTGGACCGGCAGCGATAAGCCACCGTGCAACAGAAGGCGTGGAAACGCTCCGCTTTATTGCTTATGACTGCCTTTGAACTGGCGGTCATCAGTTTTAACGTAAAGATTTAACGACTGGGAGGCTACACTGGGAGGCAGAAGTAGACAATCCCCAAACGAAATACTTGTACCTTGCGCCTTACGCCTGGCATAAAATACAAAATAAAATTGCAATAAACTGACCCAAAGGGCAGCAATTATTTTGTGAGCAGGCAAAACACTTCGACCTGCGTAGGCTTTAAGCCAACACCAGGAATAAGGATCCATGAATTCACAGTTGAAAACTAAAGGCAGACAGTGGGAATCTTTAAATTCACTAAAACCTAAACTAAAGCCTCGTATGGGATACTCCAACGAGGACTTTGATGCCTCAACGTGTTTGTTTTTCATAATTTACGAGCCGAAATGTTTCATTTCATGTTTTATGGCAAATAAATTATGGACCGTCTCCCTCCTGCAGCTAAGCCACCGATAAGAACTTCTGGTTCCCAAAAAAGCAAAAAAAAAAAACAGAAAAGGGAAACCCCCAAAAAAGAAACATGACAAAATAATGGAAGAAGAACTGCAAACGGATAGAGGGAAATTTATGTGCGTTTATTGATTGCCGAACGAAACACACAAAAAAAAGAACAGAAAAGGATGAAAACTTGTCCAGAAACCGAGGAGAATTTATGTAAATTTCACTTTGGTCCTCAACGCGACTTTTATGAAGACAAAGTGCAGCTGAGTCCCGGCTTATAAGGAAACCCCCAACGCCAGTCAAAGGGATTCTGGACTTGGGCTTGGGCTCTTGACAATGGCTGGCGTGCAGTCAATGAGCCCTGAAAAAGGAAGTCCCCAAGAGTGGGCCCTTAAAGTGGCCCGGCCAAGGACAACACTAAAGGGAGATTCGTTCTAGATCTGTAGTGTGGAGTGGTAGTGGCGGCAGGCTAGGCCGTAACGTAACGCCACGCCACATGTGGGCCAGCCCGCCTATACTTACTCGTACGAGTATGTACATATATGGGTCATTTATATGCAAAGCATATAGCCAGGCTACACAATATGCGGGCTCTAATAAGCTGAAGAGCCTGGAACAGGGACAGGAACAGGAACAGGGACAGGGAATGGGTCTGGGACTGGGAGTACACCGCAAGCACGTATTCCAACTGCACCCAGGTAGTCTGGACTATAATTTGGTCTCGCATCGAACTCAGCCCCAGTCCCAGCTCCGGCTCCAGGCTCCAGCATCCAGCAACAGCTGCTGCCATAAATATAATTTCAATAGAAAAAGTTGCCAATACTTATATAAGGTCCAAGTGTGGTGCGTGCCCAGCAAGAACCTCTCGAACTTGTAACAATAGTAGTTCCTCCCTGCAACCCCCCCGAAAAATGTGTTTATTTTGAGATTTCTTGCCATACTTTATTGCTTAATAATGTTTATCCGTGCCAAAAATATCAATAAACTTTTTGAACCTCAATGCTGAAATCGAACTCGGGGAAAAACTATTTGGTTTAACAAACAAGTATAACTAAAAGTAAATAATAGTTCCATCGATACATAAAAAATGAAAAATTGTTTATAAAAGGAGATGTTGGCAGGAAAATACTACTACTAATTGGGCTCAGAATAATGCCTCATGTTTTCTATTTATTTTGTATTTTGTTTTGTTAATGATATCTACGAATAGTCACTCAAAAATGCACTCATGGCCCTCATGTGATGAGTCTGTCTCTACAGCATAAAGTGATAAGGATTAGCAGTGAAAAAATAAATACAAATACAAACACAAACACAGAGTTGTAAGTCCATGAAGTTTTATATTGGGAGTATTATTTCAATTCCAAATAATTCATTTAAATTCACTTTACATAAAAGGTCTTTCACCTCCGAGTGATTATGTATCTCCGCACAAAAACTCACAGAGATAATTTATTAAAAATGATAAATCGTCAACAGAAAAAAAAAAGAAAACAAGATTGGAAGATTGGAATTGTTTCATTTGTTGTTTCTAGGGCAACAAGCGGAAAGCAAAGAGCATTATGCTTCAGAGCGAGCTGATTTTAAATTGAATGCTAAAAATAAATCACAAACATATTCTCAAGGAAGCATCAGTCGTTGGATGAGATAAATATACATATTTATATGTACTTATACGCACGTACATATATATGTAGATATGTTTCTACCTAAGATGAAAATGTAGATAAATATGTGTTTAAGTATTTTATTTATGAACATGTAGATAAAAGTCAGCGACAAACGAGCCAACAATCGCTCTGAAATATTATTTCTTTGATATAGAAATTCAGAAAAAAAAACAATTCGCTGATAGATGATTATGCGTCGAGGGGACTCAGGGATAAGCCCTGATCCCAGTCTCTTTGTTTCACAATTATTAGTAATAGAGGAAAGCCCCAAAGGGGTTTGACTAAAATAGAGTGCAATAAAATTGAAGTTCCGCTTGAAGTGAAGTGCAAATAGTCGCCAGTTAGCAGGTACCAAGCACACAATCCCAAATTACCGTCGTGATTTGGGCGAGCGTTGTCATTTGCTGCCTTAAAAAGTTGCCTGGCATATGCGGCGTATGCGCAACGCGGATTTATCTCACAATGTCAACAGGGCAGGCGGTTCTGGCGGTCTGGATTATATATGTTATGTCTTATGTAAGAGCACATACAGTATATGGGACACGTACTCAGCTCAGCTGCAATATGTACGGCTGGAGTTGCCTGTAAAGTAAATAAAAATTCATGAAAGCATCACTGACAAGTACGCCACACAAATTTCCCCAAAGAGTCTGAGCTGAGGTAGTCTCAGGTCTCAGATCTCAGGTCTCAGGTAGATGGTGGTGTGGTGTGGTCTTTGTTTATGGTAATCGGCTAAAGGAGGGAGCCACTATTCTTTCACTTTACCTTTGCCAGAGCAGAGCACAATATGTGTCGGGCGAGGAGGTGCTTTAAAAAAATATGAAATACACATACAAACATATATGTACGTACTTGGCGCACTTGGCGGCAAGTGGCAAGTGGCAACTCCATGGGAATGTGGCACAACTGGCTTTAATACTACAGAAATCGCAGCTGCAGCAGTTGCCCTGCCTGGAACCTCACCTCTGTTGTTGCCTGATCACAATGCCCTTGACTGCTTGTGATTTCCTGCGGAAGTTCTCAGCGAGAGATAACCAAACAAATGAGAACATCCGCGTCGAGGGTTACGATATTGGGATACCCCTCTTTGAAAGCTCTCGTAACGGATTCTCATTCGATCTTTACGAAGTTTACAGGCTGAAAGGCTTTTGCAACCCACAAACCATGACAGAGTGTAGTCCAACCTTTCCATCCAACGAATATAGTACAGGGTATACAGAATTAAACACTGAATGGGGACAGATGAGCATGGGGGCGGAATCGAGTTAATGGATTGATTAGATGAGATACATTTATGGTCGGTCCGTCTTCTTGGGTAGAGTAAATATCCCGAGTTTGGATTGGCTGATTGGTTCCGAGAATCGGAGTTATCCTTTAAGGACTTAATACTTGGTGGGTCCTGCAGTAAATGAGTGATGATTTGGTTAAGTTATCAAATTGCTCGTTCGAAGCACTCATAAGTCACTCATTTCGTTGAAATCCGTTGAAATTCGTTGGAAAAAAGCTCAAACTTAACGGCGAAAATTGAGTGGATGCCGAAGATGTACGAAAACTGCGTCGCTGCGTCGCGTCGTTGCGTCGTCGGCTCGGGACCCGATGTCTTATCAGAAAGTAACCTGTTGGTCGGCGGCACGGCAGTGCTGCCCATCAGTTGCTTGTTGTTTCTCGTGGCAGTTGGACGCGAATCGACAGCAGCGGACCCATCCAGATTCGATTGAGAAAACACACAGGGATTTGTCTCCGGCAAAAGACAGAAATAATTTTATTTTGAAGTGAAGAACAGTGACAGACAGAGAAAGAGAGAAAGAGTGAGCGAGAAGGAAGTGAAGTGGAGGCCAAACAAGTGCCGGAACGTGCTCGAGTGTCACCATTTTTTGCGGTTTTCTCTTGCGGACGGACGGACACCCGCCGTTTGCCCCCCTTCAAATTGGCATACGCGTACCCTCTTCAGTGCTGACACGCCGCAAGCCGCCGGTTGCCAGTTTTGCCAGTTGCCAGTTTTTGCCAGTTTTCGGTTTTTATTTCCATTTCAATTCGATAAAAACATTTCAGTATTTCAGAACAATATTACTTAAGTGCCGGTTAGAGTTAAACTGCCAGCAAATAAACTTGAAATTAAATCAATTTTCCCCCAAGTACGTAAAGAGTAAAAGAGGGAGGACGGGAGGTGAGTGTGGATTAAACACAAAAGTGTATTTGTTAATAAGTTTGACATGTTATTCGGGGGGGCATGGAGGGGGTGGCCCAAAGCCAAAGGCAGAGTCAAAGCCAAAGCCAAAGCTAAGGCATAACCCGGAGTGTATATTCATCGGCACAAATTGAATTCCATCCAAGTTTTTCCCTCGGCCTCTTTTCTTTCTTTCCTTTCTTTCCTTTCCTTTCGTTTCCTTTCATCTCTTTCCCCCAAAGAAAAGTTTTATTCCACTGCCAAGCGAGAAAGTGAGAGATGGAGACAGCAAAGTCCCGAAAAAAACATTAAACTTTCACTTTGTTTTGCGACAAAACAAATAAGTTAGCAAAGAAAATAAAAAAAGAGGAAAACCTACGGCTACGGCTGAAATAGAAAAAAGAGATCCGTAAGAATGAAATGCCAAATGCATTTTCAAAGGAAAACCAAATTCGAAAACAGAGCCAAACAGAAACAGAGACACGTATTCCGTTTACTTTTTATGGCACAATCGAATGACTTGGCCGTGACTGTTCCTTAATTAAAAATGCAAATTTCCTTTAATTTTAATGGGGCTCTACGGAAAGACAAGCGGAAGAAGAGCATCTTAAAGATGCTCTGCCAAAGACTGAGAGAGGAGAGTCCACAGCAACTGTAGATTGATTTTAATTGATCCCATCTGACATGGATGCCAGTCATCCACCCATCCATCCATCCATCCATCCATCCAGCCAACCATCCATCAATTGTTGATTTGATAAGCAAACGCATTGATTGCTTTTGTCCACTCCGACTCCGTCTCCGTCTTCGGCTCTGTGCCAATGAATGCTAATGAGCGCTCTGCTCAGGTGGGAATTGACAGGCGTATGTGGCGTATGCGTAATGTTAATCAGAATCGTCTTGGGGCGTAATATGCATATGTGATAAGGCATACCTAATGAATTATGGGATCATGGAACCATAACCAGCACCAGAACACTACACTGCGTACATATATGTACTGGCAGACAAGACTCCTCCACAACTGGGGAAATGCTCAGCCCTGAAAATGTAGCCGACGCAGAGTCTTACCGCAATTTTCCAGCCAAAAAGAGGAGATAGGGAGACGGGGGACAGAGGACAGGGGGGGTGGGAAATCGCATTTCAATTTGCATATGCGGACACGCCAATGCCCCGCTGATGGCCATTGGCAGGGGTCCTCGAGGTAAGCCAGCTCGCCAAAATTTCGCAGTTAACACCGAAATGGGGAAGATGTTCGCACGGACTGCGACTGAGATAGCAACCACAATGTCATCAGTCGATTAAGGTGGCTCTCCTCTCCGCTCGTCTCCCCTTCTCTCTTCTCTCTGTGGTATCTCGCACTGCTCAGGCCCCCCCGTCCATTTGCATTTAAATCAGCATGTGGCCGCAGGGAGGGAGGGCGGTAGGCAGGGAGACACCGAACACAGTTGGAGGCCACAACTTTTCAGCACTTTTCAGCACATTTCGGGCTACAAACTTTTTATTTTTACTGTTGTCAAATGCTCATTGGAAAAGAAAGGGTATGTTCGGATGGCATAACGAATCTGTGGATTCTGTGGATCCTTTTTGGCTTAAGGTATCCCCAAGTCGAGTCTTCTCTGTGCCCAACATCGGCCCAACTTTATTTTCCTTGTACTCCTGTATCGCTTTCCATTTTTATTGGTTACTAAGTTTTGCATAAATTATGCACGAGTCTGCATGTGCATGGCTTTGTGTCTGTGTGTGCGTGTATGTGTGTGTTTATGAGTAAAATGGCTTGATAAGAAATGCGTATAGGTATGTAGCAAAGGGATGGAATGGGATGCGATGGTGGAGAGAGCGGGCAGGGCAGGACAGGGCAGGGCAGGGCAGAAGGTTGGGGGTGGCCTGGATTCCAGCAGCTGCTTGAATTTATTTGATTTCTCACAGTCGCAAGTCACAGGTGACATTTTTATGGCCAATCTGAGCGACGGAGGTCCCTGGTCTGGATCCGGACCCAGACCCGGACCCGGACTCGAGGACTGCTCGAAACAGTCAACAGCAACCAGAATACGGCCTTCGAGTGCTGGGGACGGGACTGGATCTGAGAACTCAGGCCACGGCATGGCCATAAAACGATTGGCATTCTCAAGGCCAGCAGCGGTTGCCATTGACATTGCCTTTGACTTGGTCTTTGGTCTTGGGTTGCTTTGAAAGCAGGCCCCGTAGCACCAGCCACACACACACAGCCACACCTCTACCTCCACCCACATCCACAGCCACAATGTAATCTGGTCTCGTAGTCTGAGGGTTTGAGGGTCTGAGGGTTTGAGGGTCTGATGGTCTGAGGGGTGGCCGAGCCAGATTCTTGTTTTCCATTGACAGTCACTCAGACGATTGCGACTAGGATTTACAAATTTCTCCAGAGACTGAGAGACCAACGAGACCGGCTTAGAGCTCCGACCACCATCAATCCCCAATGCCCTGCCCTGTCCTGCCCTGCCCTGCCCTGCCCCGCCCCGCCCTGTGTGCCCTTTCGGTAGCTACTACTACTAGTTTCGGTTATGATTTCGGTTCATCCAGTTGCTCACTTAACTTTTGTCAATAATTCAGGGCCCAGTGGGAGAAGCACACGCCGCCAGCGTGGATTCAGAGTGGGGCTCCGGAGTTTTCTCCACTGGAGCCCGAAAAATTAATTGCTTTTCAATTAGACGACCGACAGAGGGACAGGCAGAGCCGGAACGGGACAACGATAGCCCAAGCGAAAACCGAAAACCGAAAACAGACAATAAAAAAAAAGAACAACAAAAATGCCCCGTTGATGATTCACGGATAGAGCGGAGAGAAACCGCAATTGGGGGCCCGGGGATTTGGATTGAAGTGAGGGCCATTACTGTGGGACTGTGGGCCTGTGGGCTATAGGAAAAGGCCTATACCCGCCCTGCGGCCAGCAGCATAATTAATGCTCTATTCATCAAAAGAGTCGCTTGGGCCGCTTCGGTCGCTGCGTGGGTGGATGGGTGAATGGGTGAACTCTCTATCTGAAATCAGATATCTGGCATTCACACACAAAAAAGTAATCAACAATCGATTTAGAAAACAACTTCAATCGAAGTTAATTTATTTGTATTGCCAGGGAATCTCCTTTGATCGAATTGCATCTAAGATATGTTTTTTTCCTGCATATGATATTTCTGTATTTATTGTAATATATTCTGTGCCAAAGTTGATGAAGAGTATCTATGGATTCATTAACATACTATGGGCATAATATTACACTCGCCATGGGCTCCTCCACCTCCACCTCTACCTCCATCGTCATCATCATAGCTCTTTATCCCCATTACCATTTCCATCTCCAACCCCATCCCCATCGCCCCATCGCCCCATCCATGTTGACTCAGCCCCATATCGTGTCGAGCAGACCGCGGCCGCACCGCGGTTCAAATATCATTAAAATGCAAAAATTGACGAACGGCAAAGAGCCGGAGCAGGAGCTGGGCAGCAGAGTGGTACTCTACTCGTGGCCAGGGACCAGAGACCAGCCACCAGGGTAGGGTTATGCTCGGGGGCCACAAAATAGAGATAGCGCCATCCACATTGATAATACACGACGTGGGTGGCATAGGGAGGGAGCTGGCTGCCCGGCTCTCTGCTTGGCACTGGCACTGCTTTGGCGGAGAGATCCCGTCCACGGAGTGAGCATTTAATTAATTGCGTTTGCTGGCTTGGTGCTTTGATTAAAACGCCATTTACAACATTTTGCCAGCATTTAAGTCCGATGCCAAGGGAGTTAGTTGCTTATTAATTTGCATACTTATAGTAGACCAGGGCCGAGGGCCACAGCCACTTTCACTTGTGCTCCTCTCATATACCGAACATATTGCAGAAAAACTAAATCAGCATAGCGATAAATTGAAATCGAGACGGGTAAGCGGAGCCGAAGGTCAACCTCCCCAAGGGACCCCAGACTACGATAACTTAATCGCTTTAAAGCAGCTGCCAGGCCACAAAAAGGTCGGTCAGGTTCTCCGCAATTTGTCTGAAATGGTTTGTTTTTTTTCCTTTTTGTTATGAAGGAAAACAGCTAGAAATTACTTCAATCTGGTTCAAATATTTAGAGGAAAATTAAATTGATTGTGTGGTGAAAATATGATAAAATCAGGGACTATTTGAGCTTGTAGCTGCCCCAAGAAAAACTTAACTTGGCCTTCGGACTGGCCACGGTGGGGCCTCATTATGACTGATGGCTGAAGACATTTGCACAGCCTTCTGCACGACGCCTTCTGATAAGGACAATGATAAAGACAAAGGAGAGGCAAAAAGGTTCGTATCGACTCGGAGAGACCAACAAACCCATCGGGCGGCACTCATCCGGTTGAGATTGCTCTCCGGGATAAATTTATGGGGCCATTGTCTCCTGCTTAACCGCAGAATGCTTGCTGCAATGGAAGCTGCACTAAATGGCCAATTAATTATGGTCGCTGGCCCTTGAACCGGCCCCACAATCACGCAGGCCCACGCCACGCCACACCACACCACACCACCCATCATCATGCCACACTTACCACACACACACACACACAAAGTGCAGTCTTAAGCTGCGTCCTGCCGCGTGCGTGTGTGTGTGTGCAATGGAATCGCGTGAGCACAGGGTCCGGGTACGGGTGCGGGAGGAGGAGTCATGTATGTACAATATATTCGCCATAAAATTCATTGATTCTCATTCGATTCTAATATTGGTTTTGCCTGGCATACCCGTACTCGTACTCGCACTCGCACCCGTGTGTGTGTTAGCCGGCCCGGGCACCGATGTCGCCACTAGTTATGCAAGGACACGGAACGGAGAACGGAGAGCAGGGACCGAGGACCGAGGACCAAGGACCAAGGTTGGGCAAACAAATGGCGTCAAAGACAAGGGAAATTGGATTCATTTTTGCAGTTTTTTTGTTGTGTTTTGTTTTTTGTGTGTGTTCTTTTTGTTGCTGCGCGGCCATTGTTGCTGTGGCAGCCGGAAAAAGGTTAAACGCCCAAACAAGTGAGCAATGCCAAGGAATCAGGGAAAAGGCACAAAATGAGCCATACTCCTCGTGCCCAAGCAAGCAGGGATAAGCGGATATGGGAAAAGGGTTCAAAGGGCACGCCGAAAGGTGTGGGGCGATGCAAAAGATTCAAATCTTCAGATTAGACACACACAAACACACACAGACTACTTGAAGTAGTTTGTATCTGTTGTTCGCCAGAGGACACACACTGTATACACTGGAATACAATTCGAAGATAATAGACAAACGATAGATGATATTGTTATAAAGAAGAAGAACCAAACACATTCGATCTACGATGTTTGTAGGTACATGGAATATGTTTTATTTATAAGCGAAAAGTCAGGATTTTCTAAGATATACTGCCAATGATTACTATTCACGTTTTAACTTGGAGTAAATATATCAATAAAATAAATAATAATATCCCAAATTGTAACCACATTTTATGGCATTTTTAAAGCTTTATTGACGTTCTCTATCGTATTTTGTATTATATTTATTATATTTCAAGAAATTGAGAGAGATTGAGTGACTTGAAAATAATCTTTTCAAAGTTGTGCTCAGATCTCTCCTTGGACATCGTAGTGGGAAACCTTACCAGATGATTTCCCGGATGATCCACTGCAGTGTGTGATTGGTTAGATCTTTCAAGCCAATGCTTGAAGCATTCCAAACTCAATGTAGGGCAGAGTTAGAGAGTTAATGTGCCCTCTTAGGGGGATCCTGCAAAAAGTCTCTAATGTCAAAGAATTTTGGTTTTTATTACCTAATTTTTTGACGTTCAATCAAACTGTAAAAGTTATGCAAACATCGAAATTTGTCAAATTGTAATTTGTTCATTCAATGCTCGCAATATCATTCATTCGTAATATCAAAGTCCCCTCCAAAGTGGACTCGAATCGAAGCACACAAGGATAATCTGAAAATGCGAATAGCCTTTATTTATTTAGTCGAACGGCAAATGGTAAATGAAATTATTGTCCTTGCATATGAAAAATGAAAATTGTGAGTAAACAACCCGAAGAAAGGAAAGCCTTACAGACAGATCCAAACAGACAGACAGACGGACGGACAGACAGACAGACAGACAGACAGATAGGGAGAGACCACATCGAGTGTGTCCTCGTTAGGCACACCTCCTGTCAGGGTTCTGTATGCTCTGGTTCTGGCTCTGGCTCCGGCTTCGGTTTCGGTTTCGGCCACACCCTCCGGCCAGAACGCCTCCATACATATGTCGCTACAGTCCAAAGTTCAACGCTGCTGTGCTGTGTCCTTGGCATTTGCATTTTTATTTTAGCCACCCCCGCCCCGCCCCCCGTCTGCGGTCTGGTTATTAAAACTCTGAGAGGGGGGAAGGATGACAACTACGAGTGCATATACATACGTACATATGTACATTTAATTCTCAAAAGTTTTGCTTAGTCTTGGCTCTTGGCTCTTGGCCTGGTAGGAACTGGTAGGCACTGGTAGACACCTTTTAAAAGCTTACGCAAAATTATGAAACTTTTAACAAGAGAGCGAGAGAGGGGAATGTCCACCGAATCTTGGTCCTGTTATTCTTATCTTGAGGTTACAGGCAGGGAAACAGCTTACAGTTAGTTTGCAGCTCAAATTTTGGGTATTTGGCATTTTGTGATGGTCATGACAAAAGTAAAGGGGGAGCACAGACACAGCCACAGACAAGATTCCAAAGGATCAAATTTAATACATTTATTTGCCCAGAAATGTGTCCTCGTGGAGTGATGATGAAGAAGGATGGTCCATGGTCCCTTCCAGAGACAGCTTCTCCCAAGTGCTGGAATCTGGAATAAAGAAATGTTAAACTATTCAAATAAACACACACTTTCATGGCACATCCAAATATGTTTTGAATTTTAGGAGATTTTTATTTTGTTTTGACTGGAGTGGCGCTGTGGGTCTGCAACAACTGATTAAATCGCATGGCAGACAAAGTCCTCCCCACTCGAGAGTACTGGATGGCCGGGGCAATAAGAGTAAATCTCTTTATTGTATGCTTCTCTGTGTACAATTTTCAAGGGGATCATAATTGGTCGGACCACTTGGCCACTTGTAATTGCCGGTATATTCAAATTGTGTTTTTTTCGAGGTACTTTAAAGCGCCTTGCTTTGGTTTTGGTGGCACGGAACGGGAACCGAACCGAACCACTTGCCACAAACACACAAAAAAACACAAAACACAAAGCACAAAGCTCTCACACACACACAGGAGGCAGGTCTGTGGGGCACCTTGTCTGGGTAGGGCATTAGGAAGGGCAACGGGCATGGGATTGGGATTGTTGGTCTCTGGCTATGATGGCTCTTTGGCTGCATGCCTCGTTGAGCTTTGGCCAAAAGTGGCCGTGTAATTTGTATGAAATTCGTTTTTACTTTTACTTTAGGTTTTTTTCTTTTTTTTTTTTATATATTTCTTCCTATTTTCTCATACATTTTTTTCTTCGTTTTCGGCTTTGAGAACTTCGAGTGGCTCGTGTTAGCAAACATTTCAATTTCCAAATAGACTGTCAGCTTTACGAGTGTGTCGGAGGAGCGCGGGGCGGGGGAAAGCCATCGAAATAGGGGCAAACTGTGGGGCTGACTTGTTTACATTTTGGCCCCTCATGCTTGTGTTTGCCAGGGATCAGAGTGCGTAAGGGGAGGGGAAGAGGCTCCGGCTCCGGCTCCGTGGGTCACTGGCGGCGACGGAGGACTTGGGCTGGGGCTGCCCTTCGGCCGTAAATTCATGCTAAAACAATCTTATTAATGGCTATAAGGGTCTCTTCCTGCCAGCCTGCCTTCCCGCCTGCCCTCCTGCCTATCTCCATCGCCCTCTAATAATGTTTAACTGCGATTTTTATACTATGCGATTTCTGTTTTCTGATAAAATATTGCCGCCTGGATTTCCTGTTGCTGTTGCCTGCCAATTTTAGCCATTTAGTTTGATTTCAGTGTTATCTTTATGCGAATGTCGCCGAGGCTTATCGCATCTGGCCGCCCCGTCTGTCCACTGGGACCGTAATGGGCTTAGCCCGGCCCAAAACGAGGGTGCCAGCGGGTGGGTGGGGTGGTTGGAGAATGGAGGGCCAGGACTCGTGTCGAAGTAATTTGCTGCCTGCTATTTTTGGTGCTTTTATTTAGCTGTTTGTATTATAATTTAGTCAGGCATTGATAAGTCGCACAAATACATCCAGACAGGTGGAATATGAATAATTTATGGATTTTTGAAATATTTTAATCACACTTATTGGGAATTTATAAGGGATAATAATATAAGAGCTATAAGAGCTATAAGAGCTATAGGGGAAGGGTATACAGATTTCCCTGCAGCCCAGCCATGAATTTAATTTTGTCTGAATTGTGATACATATGTATATGTATAGTATATTCCCGCTCTGATATGTACTCGTATTCATATCTATAGATCTCGATACTCATGTGCATGTGTCCACCGTAAAAGAGGGAAATGCTCGCACTCGCTCTGGCACTCGCTCTGCCACTCGCTTTGGCACTCGCTCTGGCACTCGCTCTGGCACTCATAACTGTACTGATGGATGGGTTAGTCAGTTTTGTGAACGACGTGCCCTCGAATCGAGTGCGAGTGCAGTGAGAGCTTAAATGGAAATAAACCATCTAATTAGTTACTGCGAATACTATAAATCATATAAAGCCAATAAATTGGTGCGCCGCAGCCCCTTAACCTATGAATAAATATATGCATATGTACATATATGTATGTATGTATGTGTTCGCATTCAGATACTTATGTGAACCAATAATAATTCTCTCAACTTTTCAACAATATGCAAAGTGGCTGCTTACGACTGGGGGCAACAATTTTAAGTGCTCGTCATGGCAGAATGGCTGAATGGCAGCAATCCAGAAAACAATCCGGCGAATCTTCACCGAAAATTTTAATTAAATTCCGCGTCATCAATCGATCCATGACACTGACATAGACACTGACATAGGCATAGACACAGACACAGACATCGACATAGACGGGGAACACATGTTCCCATCGCATCTCAATCCATCTGTCGTGGCCCCTAATCTGTTGAGTAATTTCTTTGATGGCGAATAAAACTTTCTTCGTTTCTTCGTTGCTTCGTTTTTTTGAGTAAAACTAACGTCAAAGTTTCTGGCTGAAACTTTGTAATTGATTATCATAAAAATAGCCATGTTAATTAGTGCAAAAAGCTGGTTGGAGCAACTCTCTCTACCGCTCCCGCTCTCTCTCTCTCTCCTGCTTCCTGCTTCAGCATCGCCAGCTGCCAGCATTGATCACTGGCCACATCATTAGTCGATGGAATTTATGTGCCGGCTAATGGCATAGTTTCCCTCTGCGGCAGGGGCAGAGTTCTGGCAGGATTGCCAGACCAAAAATGCTTAAAAAGTAGTTAATGCCGCCGACTGGGTGGGGCCGTGGCCGGAGCCGGCGCCAGGGACGGGCCAGAGCTTAGCCAAAGTTGTTCTCGGTTGCGGTCAAGGTTCATCTGGGGTTGGGGTAATTAAACATTTCCTCTGCCAGAACACGCAATGCATGTCCTGGTTATGCCTCCTGTTAACTGACTCTAACTTTAACTGGGGAAATTCCTGGTAAAATATAAGTGGAAATACAAAACAAAATTATAATCCGTGTAGTGGACTCCGAACTACTGTATTTCGGGAAAATTGTGCCACAAATATCCAACAGCTGTTATCAGAAAGTCCGACCGTGTTTCAACCCCTATTCGACTGTTATTTGATTATTTTCCGGGCATCGGAAGTTATCTTACTGTTACTGTTACTATTACATGAAATGTTCTCGCCATTTAACCGACAGTTATCTGCCAGTAACCACAATCTAAAAGCTTTCCTTTCCGGCTATTTATACAAAATTTATTCCAATTTCAGGCGGCTCAAAAGTTGAACTAGTTAGTTACTCTTCTAGTCTTTATTTGGTGTTTCGATGGCGTGACAGATTCTTCTTTAAGCCCGCTGAAATGCGAAATTCAATAATGGTTTTCACCCTCTGGATAGAAGAGGCATGCATCTTGTCGCCATAAAATGCTCCACGCGTCCATAAGTAGGCCATATACTAGCACTTATAGCAGCAGCTTAACGTTCCGTTCTGTTGTGACTCCTTCGTTTGGGGCAGGCCAGGGCAGGGGGCAGAATAAAATCCCATTAAAGTGAACGTTTGTTCTCGCCACGGCCATAACGCCTTGTTTCATTATGTCACGGGCTCAAAGATAAATCGTTGCAGAAGAAGTGGCGGCGAGGCGGGGTGAGGCGAGGCGAGGAACAAGTTATTGTAAGTATAAAAGCGAGCAAAAAATGGTGACAAATGCATCAAAATTAAAATTACGAAGTGTAGCAATACGGCAGTGGAGCAGCAGCAGTAGCAACGGCAGGATGACACCAGCAGCAGCCCACAGACAGACAGGACATAACAGGACAGAACTGAACAGAACAGAACAGAACAGAATATAACAGGACGGAGACGGGACGAGACAAGACAGGAAAGGAAAGGACGGGATGGGACGGGATGGGATGGGATGACACACTCAAGCTGCTTTGTGCTGCTTGTTGGTAATGATAATGGGAGTAAGGCGCGTGAGCAGGACCGACCGTCAGCGATGGCGATGGCGATGGCGAGGATGAGAATGACGATGATGACACTTGGGGGATGCCAATGCGGGCTGATAATGCTGATAATGATTTTGATAAAGTTTATGGCTCGCCCCGGCTTGGCTGCTTGGCTGTTCGGCTGTTTTCACACCCCAGACCTGTCCACCAGCAGCCATGAAAATTGTTAACTGGCAATTTTTCTTTCTGTCGTTTCTGTTGTTCTCCCCCACACCCACACCTACACCTATAGCCTTACCCGTACATAGATATAGATATACACGAATTATCCAGAATTCAGAGTTTGGTCCTGGTCCTGGTCTTAGCCAGAAGAGTAACGGCCATGCCTTCCGTATATTAATTTATCAAAATGATTATATTCTTGCCCTGGGCCCTTGTTTTGACATTCTTCCTGTGAACCGGATTCCGTTCTGGCCCCCGGGGTGCCTGCCGCCAATCTCCTTTGCATAATATCTTGTGTAATTTGTATCAATTTTTTGGTCCTTTCTCTTTGATTAATAATGCTTCATATTGCATATTTTGCTATTCAGCAGAGACTCGGCTGCAAGAAAGTATTTTTCAATACTTTACTCAATCAATTTGAGGGGGGCTTCCCTTCCCTTCGCACTGAGCGGGTTGAGTCATGTTTCTCCTTTTGGTATCCGGTATCATGTTGTGTGTATTAATTAAAATGCATATCATTAAGATACAATTTGCATACATTAAATATGTGGCAGCCTCTGACCATTTTTATAATTTTACAGAGCTTATTTACGCACAATAATTTGTGTAATATTCAGCATTCATTTTCAGAGTTTAATGATGAATAGGAATGGGAATAAATATACAAAAGAGTTATTTCTACTTGTTCAAACACGAACACATTATTGTACTTAAAACAAAAGAGTCTTTACACATTCACGGAGATAAACACTAAAAAAGCCATCTATTCTAAGTAAAAAACATACATAAAGTATGCAATTTATGACTGCTATGGTGCGAGCAGAGAAATGATCTGTCAAGACATCTCAAAGTCCAGTGCAGTAAGTAATTAAGACCCCAATTAAGTCCAAAAATACTGATGCTTGCAATCAGCTGACCACTCGCAGTACCGATGCACCCGTTAAGAATAGAATACAAAACTGTCCCCATCATTGTAAAATTACTTACATATGAGGCCCGACCTTTCTGAATAAAAGTTAGTATGAATAAAAGTGTTTAAACTTTAAAATATTTTTCATTTTATATTTCTGTATTTGAGCACGTTTCTCGCACAAGAGTTTATACACATGGTATAAATAGATTTTTCATAATTTTTTAGGCCTCTCCAAAAGCTTTCTCCACTCTGTTTTATTCTCCGCAAGGCCACATGTGGTTTATGGGTTCTAATTGAATTGCCTCAATCTCCCTGGATTGAGTGGATTGGCTTAGTTATCTGGGCAGCAGGGTTTTGCACCATATGTGTTCATTAAAAGTGGAAATTCCATTCTCAGCCTTGTAAATTGCCCCTCCTCCGAGAATACATATGTATGCCACATGCAAGGCAATGCAGGGGCGTGCCGTTGCCCAGCTCTTAGCTGGAAAAGTTGCAGCTTAGTAAACACTGTTCCATGCCGTCCTGGCCCTAAGACTATGGCTTTGACTGGGCCTGGGCCTGGAGCTGAGGCTGTTCCTGGGACTATGGCTGATTGTGCAAACTTCGGCATTCGGCATCCGGATTGGGCATTTGGCATTCGGCGAAACTTCTCTAGAGTGCTGTTCAAGGTAAATCCAATTAAATTTGAATTTGTTCAGCGAACGTGATCAAAAGTCATCAGGACTATCAGCATTTGCCAAACTTTCGACCATTTGAAAACGCAATAAAGCTCGGTTGTATTTCCCCTTTTGTAAACACGAATAAAAAGCCGCTCTGCTCAGGACTAAGCCTGGTACAATGAAGGGATTTGGTGTGTTCTGCTGCTGCTCCTCCGACTCTTTGTTCGGCCCCGGCATTCGTCGTTAGGCACAAGCCACCAGGCAGCCAGCCACCAGCCACCAGCCACTAGGCGATTATCGATTGTTCTGATTGGATGCAAAGTCTAATTGGGAAACTCTATTTGGGCAGTGGTTATTTGGCAGTGGGTAATCGGGATTCTAAGCCCCACCCGTCAAGTGCACGACGTAATGAGAATTGTGCGGAGAACAACGGCTGCAGCATCGGCATCAGCATCAGCATCCGCATCAGACAACAACTGAGTTCTGGCTTAAAGCCGTCTTGGCCAAGACCATTCCAGCATCATGGACCACCCTCCCCTCGCCACACGCCACACGCCTTCCGCCTGGCTGCACTTGTTAGCTCCCCTCCCCTCCCCTCCCCTTTTGACAGAGACAGTTACTGCCACATTCGCATTGTTTTTAATAATCTTGCTCTCTCGCTGTCCCCGAAACCCGCAGAGAACCGCTGAGAAGCAGCAGAAGGAGCTCCTTGTTGGAAGCGTGTCTGACAGGGACTAAAAATAAATGCCAGTCAAGGCAACAACTTAATCCCTTTTGGCCAAAAAGCAGAAGCCAGAAGGCAAAGCACCGAAGTACCGACTGACAAATCAGGGGAAAACGAGGTCTGCGGTGTGGAGGGAGGAGAGAACTTACTTTTAAAGTCCATCTGACAAGCGATTCCCAACTAAAAACTTTTGTATGAATTTTAATGAAGGGATCTACAATATCAGGGAAAACTTTGGCACGGAGGGCGGGAAGCTAGCGAAGGTACGAGAGTATCGAGGGCTAAGCTGTCATAATAATGAGATATGCGAGAGAGGGAAAACAGCTAAAAGCATTGATACAACGATGCACCCCACCCCCCCTCCCGTCCCTCTAAAGAAAATGTTTCAACTAAAACCTCTATCTATCCCACCATTCATTTCCATTCACAGGACCCGGAGAGGAGACCCCATCCCAGTCCCAGCCAATAAGCAATGAACAAAGTAGCGAAGCAAATTTGCTGAACAAGAACGTAAGGAGATCCACATAGACGGAGACGGAAATGGCCGCTTAAGTGGCGCACATCCGGCGAAGAGCATTCCCAACCGGAAGACGAGTACCCACCGAGTCTCGCCGAGGATAGGACAGGACAGGACACTCAGGACTGCTCCTCGTACTCCGACCCACCCCACTCCACTCAACCCATTAGCCAGACAAAACAAACGGAACAACTCCCCTCAAGATGGCCAACCTGAGCTGGCTGGCAACGACCACGAGCACTCAGCTACCGGAGCTACCGGTGGCAACGACCACCAACTGGAGCCTGACCACGGCAGCGACGAGCATCAGTCTGGCGGATGCGGCGGCGGCAGTAGCAGCGGCCTCCAGAGCGGCATCGGCAGCAGCATCGGCGGCAGCATCGGCCGCAGCAGCGGCGGCCGCAGAGGCGGCCCAACTGGAGGTGGACAGGTCGGGGGGCGTCATCCATAATCAGTTCGTGCAGATTTTCTTCTACATTCTGTACGCCACCGTCTTTGTCCTGGGAGTGTTCGGGAATGTCCTGGTCTGCTATGTGGTGCTCAGGAATCGGGCGATGCAGACGGTGACCAACATATTCATCACGAACCTGGCCCTATCCGACATCCTGCTGTGCGTCCTGGGCGTGCCCTTTACGCCGCTGTACACGTTCATGGGCCGCTGGGCCTTCGGACGGACGCTCTGCCACCTGGTGTCCTTCGCGCAGGGCTGCAGCATCTACATATCCACGCTGACCCTCACCTCCATAGCCATCGATCGGTACTTTGTGATCATCTATCCATTCCACCCGCGCATGAAGCTCTCCACCTGCATCGGGATCATTGTGAGCATCTGGGTGATTGCCCTCCTGGCCACGGTGCCCTACGGCATGTACGTGAAGATGACCAACGAGGTGATCAATGGCACCCAGATGAGCGAGAACAACGGCACCGTGGATGCGGCCATGATCTTCAATGGGAGCTACGACGTGACCGGGTTCATGGAGGCCCCCGACGCCACCTCCGCCGCCCAGGCCTACATGCAGGTGATGACCTCGGGGGTGAACACGGATCTGTCCAACACCCGCATGGTCTGCGAGGAGAACTGGCCTTCGGAGGAGTACCGCAAGGTGTTCGGGGCCATCACCACCACGCTGCAGTTCGTGCTGCCGTTCTTCATCATCTCCATCTGCTACGTGTGGATATCGGTGAAGCTGAACCAGCGGGCCAGGGCCAAGCCGGGCAGCAAGTCCTCGAGAAGGGAGGAGGCGGACAGGGACCGCAAGAAGCGCACCAACCGCATGCTGATCGCCATGGTGGCTGTGTTCGGTCTCAGCTGGCTGCCCATCAACCTGGTCAACATATTCGACGACTTTGACGTCAAGTCCAACGAGTGGAGGTTCTACATTCTGTTCTTCTTCGTGGCCCACTCGATTGCCATGAGCTCGACCTGCTACAATCCGTTCCTCTACGCCTGGCTCAACGAGAACTTCCGCAAGGAGTTCAAGCACGTCCTGCCCTGCTTCAATCCCTCCAACAACAACATCATCAACATCACCCGAGGCTATAACCGCAGCGATCGCAACACCTGCGGTCCCCGTCTCCATCATGGCAACGGCGAGGGCGGGCTCGGGGGCAGTCGCGATGCCGAGGATCAGGACGACATGGGCATCACCCAGGAGACCTGCCTGCCCAAGGAGAAGCTCTTGATAATACCCCGCGAGCCCACCTATGGCAATGGCACGGGTGCAGTGTCGCCCATTCTCAGTGGACGCAGCATCAACGCCGCCCTCGTCCATGGCGGGGAGCACCACCAGCAGCATCTCCAGCAGCCACAGCAGGTGGAGTTGATGAGGCGCGTCCGCCGGCGTACCGACGACGACGGGGACTACATTGACTCCGGCGACGAGCAGACGGTGGAGGTGCGATTCAGCGAAACACCATTCGTTAGCTCCGACAACACCACGGGAATCAGCATCCTCGAGACGAGCGCCACCCAATGCCGGGAGTCGGATGTGATGGTCGAGTTGGCCGAGGAGGGTGGAGGAGGAGAAATCGGTACACGACTCAACTGAGACAGGGTAAGTACGATCTGACTGAGTGGGAGAATAACGGATGAATGTTATGGATGTTACAATGCTAAAGAATTAATGGAGGTGCATTACATTTAGAATCGATAGAATATTCAATAGAATCCACACTTTTATACACACAGCGATGCATGTAGAATGTCTTTCATATACACACATACATATGTGCCACATTAGAGGAGAGATACATAGGTCTCTCTCTTTCCGGGAAACCAAAGCACAAAAGAACTTTTCCCGCATAGTTCGTTTCGTTTCGTTTCCTTTCTTTTAGACAAAAATTCGAGAGTCAATTGGATTGGCGCTCAACGTTTGATTGCGATGGCAGGGCGATTGCCAGGCAAAAGGAATTGCTTATCGAATCAAATAGGATTCTGATGAAGGAATCATGTTTTTTCCACTGACAAAGAGAAACGCATTAGTGGATATAAAGCGAGACCTGCATGTCTTTTATGACAGTTGCAGCAGTTGCAGTTTCCCTCCAGCATCCAGCATCCAGCAGAAGATTTTCAGTTCCAGTCGGGCAACTGGGAGTGCGGGGAGGTACGTACTACGTACATTTTCCCAGCCTCCCCCAAGTGCAGTAAATAAACTGCCATGAGTCAGCCGAAAACTTGGGTATGTGCCCTGCCCGAGCACAAATCTCGCCATGAGCCATGAGGAATGAGGAATGAGCCAGGTTTTTGCTACGTAGTTCCAGTGCCAGTGGGTAATAAAAATTCCTCTTGCAACTTACAGAAGTTTGACCTTTAATAGTCTACAATATACATAAGGTATATAAAATATACGGACAATTTCTTCCGAGAATCTTTGGAAAAGTCTTATTTTGTTTTGAAGGAAACTCTATGCACTTTCATTTCTTCGCCATAATCGGCTTAGACATCAGGAGAATAATATTTATGCTAAAAGTGTATTCCTCGAATGGTCAGCGATAGAACAGAACTTTTGAACTCAGCTGGCGGGCTCTGAAGGAGACCTCGACCCCAGCCCAGCACAGCCCAGCCCAGCCCAGGCTGGGGCTGCGTCCATTTGACAGATGGGCAAGACTTGGTAATGGATTACAGAAATATGTACATATAAAAAAACGTGCCGACAATAAAGTAGCCCTTTAAGGTCGTCTGCCCGAGGCCAGGCACCAGGCAGACCGACAGGTGCAGCAACATAAACATACTTAATATATTATATGAACACAAGAATTACCATATGAATGTTGTCCGATAAATACCAAGCAGAATTTACATTATTTGAACCCAATATTTATTTATATTCTTTATGGGGGGGAGATTGTCTTTAGTGTCTAGTATATGTCTGTCTGAATATAAGGCAGAGATCGTAAAGTTTATAAATACATTTAATTTGATTAAAAGCAAAGAGATGATGGCGCCCCGAGATGAGGGCAAAGTCTCTTGGGGCTAATCTAAAATGAAAATGGAAGGCAAAAATTGCCTACATTGAATGGATCACTGGATTCAGAAATGGAACTGTTTGTAAATGGTTCCTATATCCATATACATCATTATAAAACTATGCATGTCCGTTCATGTCTGCATTCGTCTGGAGATATGCGGATGCACATCCAGTGATATGTTGAATCTGGGACACAGCCACAGAGGATGTTCCTGTTTACATTTCGGTTATGTTTGCGGTTGTTTTTGAAGCCATAGACAGGGAGATAGAGACTGAACCGAAACGAGACCAAAACTCGTATGAGTGGGTGGGGGTTGTGCGGGGTGAGGCCGGCTAGGGGACAGCCAGCTAATGAATTATTCAGGCGGGTCGTTAGCGGAGCACAATCCCACACGGCTGTGCCTAATTAGCCTTCCAGTCCTGAGAGGCTGGACAGTAAATAAATGGCAGGCACTGTGGCCAGGACTGTGGTGAAGCGAAGCTGCTGAAGAGAGAGCTACAGATGAATGAGAGAGTGAGGGAGTGAGTGAGTGAATGGATGAATGAAGAAGAATGCCATGCATATCTGTTTCAGTAAACGGACCGAGAAGCTTTTCGAGATGGTGCATGTCCAACCCAACTGAAACTGCATTATGCATTATGCATGAGGGAGGTTCAGTGCTCCACAGCAGCAGCAACAGCAGCAGCAGCAGCAGCTCGAGCAACTATGTACTCGTACAGAGGCAGGACGCAGGAGGCAGGACGCAGGAGTCAGGCAGAGCCTGTAAATAAGCGAGAAAGTTTTGTTTTAAAAGTGAAGAGTGTTTTTCTTGTTTTGTGCTAATGGCAAATGGCTGCACAAACTTCCCTTTGATTTCGGTCCACAACAATGTTCGACCCGTCTGGCCCGCCTGGCCTGCAACTGACAAGTTGTTGTTGGGCCTAAAGTTTTATCCTCCCCTATTGTTCTGATCAAACTGGCAACAATCTGAAACACTCACCGCATTAAGTTGTGTTCCAGTGTTCCAGCCACAGGCGCTGCACGATTGCACTTAAAATGCCATTGGCAGCCGCAGAAAACTGCAAATGGTTAAACGGTAACAAAATGTTTGCCAAGGCCAGCCACAGCCGCAGCCACAGACACCGGCCCAGCCTCAGCCACAGGGCCAACTGATTTATCGGAGTACAATCTACCCGTGAATAGCAAATGAATTCCATACGAGCATCGCAGAAATGGTTACATCCAGCATTTGTCTGTCACGTTTTTCCAATATAATGATGATCTACAGCTGATGCGAGTAGTGCGACGACTTTTGGCCACATATCAATCAGAATCCCTATCCGCTTATGCAACTTAGCAACCCAGATAATAAGGGTTGTGGCATGTGCGCACAAAACTATGATGATATAGAACACTTCTGGAGTCGAGGCCACCTTAAGCTATGGCCTTTGCCTTTATAGACGCGCTAAGCCCGAAGCAAATCCCCCAACACATTCAGCAAAATGTCGACAGTCTGGCTGCACAATTGGAATGGAATGCTTTGGTACGCAGGTGAAGGCGTTGCCGTGACAATGTCCATTTCGTTCCATGCCGTTGCTTCGGTTCTGTTCTGTTCTCTTCTCAATAAGAAATGCCACAACAGATTGTGTGCCACTACGAATGAGCATGAAAAGTGTGCGATGGCACAAGGTGCCAAGTGACGGACTTTGGACTTTTTCCCTCTCGGTCCTTGCTTAAGAATCTGTATAGAACTTATAGCGGAGCATTCACTAAAAAATAATAAATAATAAATAAGCGACCTGGCAGTCCATCTGGAGCGGTGATTCTTCTCTGGCCTCGTCCAGAGGCCATTCAAACAGATGTCGGTGGGGTTTCGAGGCGGAGTTCGCCTGAACAAATTTAAACCAAAACATAACAAACAATAAACCATTTTCAGCTGTTGCTCAAATTTCTTATTCATAAATTAAATTTACGAAGTATAGGCATGAATAGGTAAACATACCTAGACATAGCTAGTTTTTCTTTCTGTTTTTATGAAAACTAGTCTCTCAGATTTTAAGCTAGGTACATTTCGAATTTGAAGAAAGTCTGCAAAGTCCGCCAGATCGAACCACTCGTCATGTGGCCACGGGGCAGCGCATTCGGCCCAAGCACAGTTTAAAAACTTCGTGTAGCGTCGTCCCAGTGCACACTCGGCTTCGTTTTTCTGCTCGGCTGTCACAGCGGCAGAGAAATTGAATCGTGTGGCTTCGGCCCTATGCACTAAAGGCTTCATAATTCTGCTCGGCAGCGCCGCGGCAGCGAAAATGAATCATGTTTCTTCGTGTGTGTTGTCTGCGCACTGGTGTAGATCGTCGCTTGTTTTCTCTTTCTGTCTATCTCTCGATCTCCCAGTGTGGTTTGTCTATGAAGCGGTGGGTTCTGACGATCTTCCTGTTGTGATATGGCTATTCGTTTGTGGGTACAGAGAACATATTTTCAATGATTAAAATTGTCGATCTGCAAGGGTATCTAAACATTGGCTAATGTGGCTAATGGGGTAATGTGATAATTAATTCCATGGATTGGTTGATTACTGTAAGCGTATACGTATTACGTATACCAATATACATATTACGTCTACCCATTCAAGACATTCGGTTTCTGAGCAGAAAGCAGAAACCCAACCCGGGTATCTTATGACTCTTCCTAGCTGCTGTCTAAATTTGAGGCCAGTTCAAAAGACACTGGAGGGGGGTCGTTATGTGATCTTTGTTTGAGATGAGAGAAGGGGAGAGAAGGGGCTTCGGGGAAGTGAAATCCTTTCCCTGCAATCAATCACACTAAAAGTGCATAATGGTGTTGTAAAATCAAAGAGTCCGATTAAACCGACACTAAAGCGAAGGGCATAAATATCGTGAATGCAGCAAACATGCCACGCCCACACAGATATTCATGTGCGTGGATTCCAGTTCAAGTCTTTTGTGTGTATGGGGATTTAACGGCCACAATAACAAGGCCTTTGGCTGCTTATCAGAAAGACATATGTATGTATGTACATGTATGCACGTTCAAACACACAGATACTCGCATCGCACGTAAGTACATACATAAATGGGAATACCATTATTTCAATATGTACATACTCGTACGTAGAACATACACTCGATGCGAAATGTTTTTGGCATTGGCTGGCAATAAAAAAATTATTGCTTGGCATTTACTTGTTCGCGCGATCGTCGTCGTCGTCGTCCTCGAATCGCATCGAATCGAATCGAATCGAGGGATTTTGAGTGTTATGAAACATGTGTTCCTTTTGGCCATGGCCAAAGGGGGGTTTGAGGAGTGACATTTACCATTTACCATTTACTAACTCGCACACAGCACTCGCTAAAGCTTAGTGTGTGACGGGCAGGGGCGGCGCTGAAACGTTGAAAGGACCTCCAGAATCACTTCGTGTATCTTAGTTGAGTCTTTGATACCCGAATCCCCCCCCTCACACCACCACCATCCGACTAAGCGCCTGCCAAACAGAGAGTGTGAGTGTGTGATGCTGGGGTACTTATAGATAGGTCTATCAAATCGTATTTATGCTGTCGGCAGCTGCTGAATAAGCCAACTTGAATGACAGTCAGATATATTTGCTGCGTGCGAGTGTGCATGTGTGTGTGTGTGTGTGAGAGGAAATAAATGCGTTTAATGAAGTTCCTTCTAGCCAAATGGCATACCAGGAAGCATCTAATTGATGCCTGAATACGTTCCTTTCCCCACTTCGTTCCCGCCCCCCCAACAACCTCTGCCAGTTGGCAGTTGATGTGGTAATCGATATTGTGGCAGCTGCCTCCCAGATTTCCATCAGATTTCTTTTTGTCTGATTAGCTTGGGGAAAAGCAAACGAAAAAGCTAATACAAGAGCGGGATTTTCATTGAGAGATTCCCCTGCGAGCAAGAGGGGAATGGAAACGGAACAGCACGTAGACAAGTGCTTTAATTGTCATACGTCCGTACGTTCACCTGGTGAACACTTAAAAGAGAATTTTGCCCCCAGTTGTTGTTCTTTCGCGGGGTTTTTCACTTTCTTATATGTATATGCATATATTCGTAGATTCCGTATACATAATGAGCCCACAAGTCGCCAGATAAAGCCCAAGCAAGGTAATTACGGCGCCATCTTCGCACTCAATTCAAAACGTGTGGCCAGAAAGCCAGAAGGATACGGATACGGATACGTATACCAGTGCCAGTGTGCCTGTGTGTGCGCACCAGTCGAAGTGGTGAAACCCACATGGTCATCGGGCTAGCAGCAAACATTTCCATTAGAGCAGGACGCGATGACAGTGACGGAGACGGAGCGGGCGAAGGAGAAGGAGCGCTGGAATGGCCCTAGTCTTGGCCAATTAAGCAATTACGCTAACAAGCTTTTATTATGTTGTGTAAGCTGGACCGGCACAGGACCAACAACGCCAACAATGTAGCAAGACCTACCCAGGAAACTGGCCAAGGTGTTGAGCAAACAATTAAAGCGGAAAGCGCCAAAGACAACAGTGCGGGCGTCGGGCGGGGGGGCGGGGGGACAGGCCGTGCGAGTGCCAGTCCGAGTGTGAGTCCGAGTGCAAGGGCGGGGGCGAGGGGCGGCCAAAGCGAGTTTAAAGTGGCCCAGATTAGGTGCCAAGGAACCCTGCAAGAAAATTTATGAGAGTAGTTTCCCTTTCCTGCTATCGCCCCCCAGCATAAATTATAGAAAACAAGCGACGGACCAAAGACCCCCCCTCGACCCTCGACCACCGACCGAGCTGCGGGCGCCTGTCGGCAGAAGGAGAGAAGAAAAGAAGGAAAACTTTCGACACATTGAAAGTGATGGTCATAAATTTTATTGACTTGTTGTCGGTATGCTTCAGTTGCTGCTCAGTATAAAATATATATATCTGCGTTGGATGTGCCAGGATATGCCAGGATATCCATATGTCCAGTCCAGTTGCCAGTTGCCAGTGGCCGTTGCCTAGCACTTTTTATGTGGCACCGATTATGAGAGACGAGACGAGAGGAGACACACAAACAGCCAGCCAGGCCAACAGCCAGCCGCAGCCCCATGTTGGACATGTTGGACTAGGCCAAGTCAAACATCATTTCAGGCGTTTAACTCACTCATCCAAAGTGCCCCACGACAATTACGACTGCTCGGGGGACGACTGGAGCTGTAGCTGTAGCTATAGCTGGAGTTGTAGCTCCTTGGCCATGCCAGGCACGTACATTTGTATGTATGTATGTATGTATGGCCTGGCCTGGCCCGAAGCAGCAACTGGAATTTCTAACTGACTTGGCAGCCATTCGATTTACACTGGCTCAAGCGGAACTGATCAAATTAAAAGATTTCCAATATTCATATTTCAATTTGGCAGCCACAAATATTGGGGAAAACTGTTGGGGGAAATAAGTGAAAAGGAAAACGAATTCGTTTCCCTGGAAGATGTTTCCGTTCCTCAAAGTTGGTTTTCGCCTTAAAGTATTTCGTAATATTATTTTCAGTGTATTTCCTTTAAGAGAAAGGAAGTGAGAGATTTTATGTGTGGTGGAATGGACGGCTTAATGTCGGTCTGAATTTCGCCCTTTGTTATTGATGAAAATTGTCTATAAAAACGAGACCAGTTTATGCCCAATTAAATGCCATTAAAGGCGTTTGCCTCGACATGTGAATGTGCGGGACGTGGCAGTCGGCAGTCGACAGTCGGCAGTCATTGGTCAGGTTGATCTACTTCTGGCCCCCAGTATAATTTATGCTTGAAGTTTTCTTTTTGATCCCTGACACACACACTAGCAAAACAGATGGGACAGGAAATCACATGGAGAAAATGGGGTCGAACAGGGCTGGGGCAGGGGCTGGGGCTGGGACATGGGCTGCTGCTGGTGATGGCTCCTCCTGTGTTGACAGCAGAGCTTAGCGCCACTTAATATGAGCCAAAGGCAATATTAACTTGACGCAGTGGCGCACCCGACTGGGAAGCGGGAGCCGCGCTGCCTCTGGTGCTGTCTTCATTAGATGCTTTATTAACAGTTAATTAAATTTTGTGTTTAATGATTGGCGAGACAAAAGTCAAGCGCCCCCAGCACTCGGCGCACTCGGCACCCGGCACACTCGGTAGCCAGGGAGGGGGACGGGAAAGGGGAAGCGGACGAGGACTAGAGCTAATATTAAAAATGCTTGCGGCCTGGCATTTATTGAAGTTGGCGAAAGGCAGGCAATTTTTGCTAGTCTGGCAGGGCCCTTCCTTTAGAGGGTTGCCTAGGCATCGGCTCTAACAATTAGAAGTTTAATGAAACGAGAAATGCCTTTCATAATAGGAGCCCAAGCAGAAATACCAAAACAGTTTATGCACGAGCTGTTTCCGGGGACGGGGGATGGGCGATGTCCGAAATGGAGACGGCATAGATGGGCTCGGATACTTTCACATTTTCGCCCACTTAAAAAGCGAATGTAATTACTGTTTAATTATGGCATTTTTTGCATTTTCCGGGATTGGAATACACTCTTTCATTTCATTTTTGGAATGAAAGGCAGGGCAGGGTAGGGCAGGAAAGACATAATTATGCAGCGAAGAGCCTTGAATGACAAGCCTACCCAGAAGAACCGTGGAAGTCCAATAAAAAAATAAGGACAAACAAACAAGTATGTAAGCAGAGGCACAGGCACAGCCAGGCGTTGTAATTGCGTTGGAGTCGAGGACTCTCCAGGAAAAGTCTCTGCGAGGAATCCACCTGACAGCAGGTGGCGTTGCCAGGGACTTAAAGGGCGTCAAGAAAAAGTCTGCTTTGCTGGCGCTGGGCCTAGGGGTTGGGGTTGGGGGTTGGGGCTGGGGGTTGGGGTTGGGGTTGGGGCCATCATCAGCCAACAGAAAAAGAATTTTTTCAGCCAGTTCTTAATTTATGTGCGAGTGCAAACAAAATCTGAATGGTGGAGAACAAACAATGCTGGCCATAACGTTGATGGGCCTCTGGCTCTGCTTCAGCCTCTGCCTCTGCCTCGGCGAGCATGTTGGCTCCTTAAAGACTTTCCACTTTAATGTTACATCAGCGAAGAGGAAAACATCTCTTTGGGGAATAGTGGTGAGAGGCATGAAAAACTTTCGTGTGAGCCAAAAGATTCAACAAAAAAAAACACACACACACACACAGAAAAATGTTAAAAGAAAAGAAAATCTTGGCAAGAGCTCGGGCTCTTAAATATTATCATAAATGTAGCACGACGAAAGGAAACGTCTCTTATTTCATGGGAGGATGCAAGGAAGGAGATGCGACTAAATTATATGTATATGTATATATGTATATGGAAAAGATGTATGTCTATAAGCTGAAACTGAATAGTTGATAAGGATGATAAGGAATCAGCAAATTATGGGTTTAATTTACGGTGATAAAACTCCAAGACAAACAGCTCCAAAAAGTATATTTATGCTTATACTCATTGCTACATTTATTTGGGCCTTGAGCTTGTCATATCAGACCCCACCTTTCTGCAGATAAAAATCCTGACAAATATCCGGCTCATCATTTATGGCACACACACAAACACAAACACACACACACACACACATGCAATGGTAAAAAGCAGGTAACAGAATTACGCCACAAGGCAGAAGAAATTCCAAGCCAAACTTGGCTTTCTTGTTGCGATTTTCTTTAACTTTTTTTGTGGGTGACCAAAACTCTGTTGCCTCAGATCATTAGTCGTGGCTTTTACGGGGAAAATTATAATTAAAGTGCGGCACAAATCAATCACATTGAGCCAACAAAAGTGTGTGCCATATCAGGACGAAGCAGTGACAGAAAGATGAATGAATTTCAGAGATCAAAAGGAAAAACAACAACAAAAGAAAAGCGCTGCACGGGAAGGTTATTTTAATCAGGACACAGGACATAGGACACGGGGAGCGGAGCTGCAATTCAGACAAAGTCCCGACCCCAAACCCAATAAGAGGGGGGAGAGAGAGAGCCTTTTCTTTACATGTCTGCGACAACGTGGGATATGCGTGGATGCGGCCTGCATCTCATTAAGCCACAGAGCAGCGAACAGGGTCTTGTCCTTGTCCAAGGACTACAAGGATCGGCTACCTACATATGTAAGAGTATATATGTACATATGTACAGACATAAGAGTACTCCCCGCAAGTGCCTGGAAAGAAATCATTCATTCACTTCAACGACAATCTGGCTGAGTGCAGGCTGAGTGTTTGGGCTGTTGCAGCATATTTGCCTGACTGGATCTGGGATCTGGGATCCTGGATCCATGTCAAACCTTGTCCCTGGCCTGTCCTGTCCCCGGGACAGCTGGAGCATAGGCAAATTCAAGTTGATTTTCGAATCAATACAATGCCAGGATGCCAGGATTCCAGATGGATGGGTTGGCTTCTGGGTTGGCTTCAGCGTGATGGATTGTTTTCGGCATTCGCTTTTCCTTTTCCCAGGTTAAATTAGGTAATTTTGCGGCAAAACTTTTGCACACCATCAAACATTTGCTATAAATATTTGGACATTTGCTAAACTTTTAAAAAATGGTTGCCCAAATTCGCTGGCTAATCCCACTTGGAGTTTTTTTTTCGAGTTTTCTCATTTATTTTATGGATTGGAAAGCCTTGTTTTCGCCTGACTTTGCTTTTGTTTTGCTCTTCTGACCGCAAGCCATCTATGGTAATGGTGTTGGTGTTGGCAATGGCAAATGGAGGTCCCTCCCTCCCCCACCCAATCAAATATTTGTTCTGTAAGCCAAACAGTGATTGTTCTTTGACAATTTCCGACTAGCAGAGCTTATGCATTATTAAAACTCTGTAATTGAATTAAAGGTACGCTTTCTCCCGCTGTCCCACAGGCCACAGGCCACCAGCCACAGGCAAATTAATTTTATAAACTTTCCAAACAACCGCAGCCGAGTCTGAGCCGGAGGCGGGGGCGGGGCACGGGGCACATAATTCCCCAAAGCAACTTTTGTGTAAGCAGAAAAATATTTCAAAAATTTAATTTCGTCTAAAATGCCTAAAACGCGCTAAGAAAACAACGCAATGGGCGTTGACAGCTCCCCCTTCCGCCCCCACCATCACCACCACCACCACTCCACTGAGAAATGGCAGAGCTCACTTATTGCTCCCAAAATACTGGGAGGTCTGTATATGTATATGTGTAGATGGTCTGTCTAAGTTCAAGTTAATAACTTGAATAATGCCACATCATTTGGGCGACTAAGTGAGTCGCTGGCCTCTGCATATTTATAACAGAAAATACATCAGCGACAGCCCCACAAGCAGAACCAGCGACAGTCCCAGCAAAGTCCCAGCCAAGTCCCAGCCAAGCCCCAGCCCAGGCCCCAGTCAGGGCGTGAAATATTGCCCGGAGAACGCGCTTTCCCCGGCTTTCTCCCCATTAATATGTTCAGTGGAGTGTGAAGGAACCCGAAAACAAGTGGCAAAAATCACTGTCAAGCTGCTCGCTCTGACAGCTTTGTTAACCAGGAGTTGAAACTTTGACTGAAACTGTGTTGTGCTGTGTAAACTGTAGAACGAACTTTTGCACAAAGATTTCTGCCTTGCAGGGGCCTGCCCTTGACCTGTCAGTCAACTCAGAATCATAACTCAGAAACAGACAAACAACAGTAACAGAAACAGTAACAGAAATCATCGTCAGAGCAATGAGCACTTTTACAACAAACTTAACAGATTCTTGCCAGAATCTGATGACTGCTTCTGGTGGCGGTGGGTCATCAGATCTGGGACGCCTGGCCGATGACATTATTGACGATATGTTCGATCGAAACCTGCCACAGGAGTTTGCGGAGGAGAAATCAGACTCAGCGAACTCAGCGAACGTGTCCTTCTCCACCTCCGTCTCCCAAAGAAGTGCGGCATCGACAACGAGCTTGGTGGACCAGCGCCTGGAATATTGGAAGAGAATGCTTCGAGAGAGACGAGCGCTCCAGAAGAGAATTAGGCAGGCGACCGGCAAGGAGCCGGAGGCGATGCTCGTCAATCATCCCACCTACATTGACCATCGAGATAGGAAGACAATCAACAGGATACTGGACCTGGCCCGGCCCAAGGATCCCACCCAGGAGGAGGCCACCCTGTCTGCGCCCCATCCATGTGCGGACTCTGTCCAGGAGACTAGGCCCAAGAGGGACTGTGTGGAGATTGTGGGTGTACCGGGACAACTGGCTGACGAGCTGCTCGGCACCGCTGACTCTAGGAAATTCCCCAGAAGCAAGTGGATCAATTCGAAGCTGCTGGGAGATCGCATAGAAGAGGAGTTCCCCAATATACAGAGAGTGCTGGAGTTCTATCCGAGAATCAAGAACTTGGAGATTGTCCGCAAGCGGCGCTCGAACTCTCCCCGCGGTGACGCAGAGTCCCTGGGCTCCATAACCAGCTCCTCGGTGATCGACAAGCCGCCGACGGAAGCCGCCGCCGCCGACAAACTCAATCTCAATCTGTCCAAGCCGACTGCTTCGACCAAGCGAAATTCGTTATGCACTGGCGTGTGTGTGATCATCAATGGAATGCAGTACAAGCCGCACGTTCCGGAGTTCTCGCCCATCCTGGAGCGCAACTTCTGCTGTAATCCCTACCAGCACCACGTGCGCACTGTCATGCGCATCGAGAACAGCGGCTCGGAGGTCATCAGGTTCACGTGGATGCGCGTCAGTTCCTTCGCCTACAATGACACGCTCTTCCAGGCAAAGGACAACGAGTTCGTCTTCGACGACTCTGCCTTCCAGCTGGAGCCCGGCGAGACTCGCGATGTGGCCGTCATGTTCCAGCCGCGAATGGTTGCGATTGTGAAGCAGCGCTGGCTGCTGGCCACGCGCCCACGGTTCTTCTTTTACCGCCCCTGTGCCCTGACCCTCAACCTAAACGGACGCTGTACCGCTCCCAAGGAGTACCTCGATCGGCTGGAGGAAGAGATAGCGGTCTCGAGACGAAACTTTGCACCGATTCTCCTACATATGGCTGTGCCTCTCGACCAGCAGACCCACCATTTATTGTGTCCCTATGATCGCCAGCTCGAGGACCGCGAGGCCTTCAATCGACTGAACAAAATCTTCCATTGCTCCACCCATGCGGACATCGAGCAGCTCAAGGAGTTCTTTACGGCGAACAGGCCCTTCCGAGACTATCCGCCGTGGGACTTCAGTGTTCGCATGCTCGTCGATCTGGTGTGCGACCACAAGGACACCCAGAAGCGCCTCCTCCTGTTCGGAGAGCTCACAACCATCCTAGCGCGGTTGCGCGGCAACGGCTCCACCTTGTCGCGGCCGCAGGAGGGCAGGCACACGAAGCACATCTATGTGCGCGGCATCATCGCCAGCCGCATCGAGGAGTGGGAGGAGAAGGTCTGGCAGCTGGAGAAACAAATTCTGAAGACCACGCAGCAGCAGCGTCTGCATGACCTCAAGAACACCCAAGAGGGGGACAACGAAGAGGCCGAAGAGGCAGACAATATCACCAGCCTTAGGCGGAGGCTAAAGAAACTGAAATACTTTCGGGACTCCGTTTACATATTCACCTACGATCTGTTGTGCAACGCTGCCGAGGATATTGTGTCCGTGATCGAAAGCACTGTTGAGATATAGTTCTCATCTTAACACTTACCAATTCTAGTTCGAGTTGTCTTGTATACAATACCATATACCATTGAACAGTCGAGTCGATATACATATAGATGCTTCCTCCTCTTTTTATGCAAATCATCAATTCTATATCAGCATTAAAGTTTGCCCATACTCATCAATATCTGAATGGCAAGCGAGTCCCGCGAGTCCCTCACGCTGAAACTTCTGGCCAAAATTAACATTTTAGTGCCAGAGAAAAAATGTTTACAATCTGTTCTTGTCAAGAAGTGACTCTTAGACTCCCAAATAATGTATGAGCAAGATTAGAAAAGAAAAATAATAAATATATTCAAAGTTCGTTACCCCATGTTAAATATTCGAAAAAATCACAAAGCTTCAGTTCTAAGACCTCACTTAACCCACAGACTCGTGCACATTGCTGAGGGTTAATGTCCGTGACGAGGAGTAAGCTCAATAAGAAGAGCATTCCATCCAGATTTGCATAGGTTCATCTAATGCTGAACTCTGTCAAGTCAGCAGCCTATGGAGGAGGAAGCCTTTTTCTGCTCTCCGCTCTCCGCTCGCCGCTTTCTCTCTCCACTTTCCTCGCCGGCGACAGTAAATATTTGCATGTGAGTTGTCCAGGTCAGACTGAGACTGAGACTAGGACCCCAAGGACCGACTTGGGGAATCCTTTTCCATTTTTTTTGGGACGTTACTGTGTTTTTTGGCCTGCTTGCCTCTTTCCTCTTGCCGCTTGCCTCTTGTCATGTAAATCTATTTTAATGTATGCAGCAATTAAAAATACATCAGTTTACTTTCGAGGCGCCTTTGACAGGCCTCGGCCTCCACTTCGGCATACTTCCTGGCCTTTATTGTACTTGTAACTGCGCCATTTTGGGCTCATTAAATTTCATTGCGTTAAATGTTTTCATGTCATGCATATATTGAGTAATTTTTTCTTCTACTCGTATTTAAACCACTCTCCATAATATAAACATCAAATAAGAGCAGTGAAGATCTGGTAGGGGGTTGGGGGTTGGGCGGAGGGGGGAGGTGTTTCGGCGCTGACTTGATAAAATTCCATTAAATGATGATGTCAACCCGGATGGGTCTGGGATTCAATGTGGCACCTTCATTTACATAAGGACCAACACGTGTCGGGTCCATTCAACTGTCATCTGATCCGAGTCATCCCCCCCTTCGAGTCCCTGTCCCTGTCCCTGTCGCTGTCCCTGTCCCTGTCGTTGCCTAATTACTCTCTGTGCAAAATTCATTAAATACCCCGACACCCCTTATCATCCTTGCCTGTACTTGCCTGTCCTTGCGTTTGTCTATCTGTGGGCTAAATTTAGTCCACATCGCCACTCATTAAAAAGAACATTTCCTGTTGAGTTGTTGTTGTTGTTGTTGTTGTTGCTGCTGCTGCTGTCGTTGTAGTTGTCTCCCTGTTAGGCCTGCGGCACACTCTCCAACCGCCTGTCACCTGCCACCTACCACCTGCCGCACGAGGAGCTTGTTTGTGTCGCCATCTAATTGCGGCCAACTTAAAATCCACTCAAGTCATGAGCAGTCGTAATGTACTCGTGTACAACTGGATGTGTATGTGTGTATGTTTATGTGTGCTTTTGGTGGGTTTCGACAGGATTGCTCATTCCCAGTTATGGGAACGCGTCAAGTGAAGTGAAGTCTTCCCGCTGGGATTCCTTGGGAAGAACTTAGATGGATGGCTGACTGTCGTTGGCCATTTGTCTCAGCCACATCAATTAGCAAGGACATTTTTCGACCCAGAGCCAGGGAGTCGCCACCTACGAAAGGGAATTACATAAACTTCCACCCCATTGATTTATTTATTGGTTTGCTTCCCCAAATATTTTATTCCCCATTCCTTAATGATTTTGTTTTGGGCAAAACTTTTGCCAACTGGACAATATAGAATATAATGAAAAAGAACAATCGTCGCATTGTTGGCAGACAATGGCTGAAACAATAAAAGGAAACTTTTGTGTGTGTTTGGGGCTTGGGGACACTTTTTTGGAACGTAGCAAAGCGGAGCGGAAACAAAGGCAAAAGTAAAATCATTAAAATTAATTACATAAACATTATTGTGCCGATGGCAATCAATGTACTCACAGTACATTCCCATTCCCATTCCCGTTCCCATTGAGGCAGCCAGCCAGCCCTCGGGTCACAGATGGTTCTACAATTTCCGCTTGCTTCCTGCCAAGTACCAAGTACCCCCGCCCCCCGCTCTATTGGCAGACCGCAACACAATGCCAGTACCAATACCAGTAATATACCAGTAATACGCGCACCCAGCACCCATATTTACACGGCCCATTTCCGAGAGTGGGAGAGTGGGAGTGGGCGTGGGAGTGGGAGTGGGAGTAGACGTTGACGATAATGAATACTTAATAAAGCGGTATTCAAGTTGCTCGACTCCGGGGGCGACAAACAAAGGCGACAAAAAGACCAAAGACCATGTCGAAGCCGACGGCAAAGTTTACCTTTGTTTGACTGCCTCTACTCATACTCTTTCCGTAACGTTACGTTACGTGACGTTACGTTCTTTTCACTTGTTTTTCTTTGCCTTTGCCATTGCCATTTCCGCGAGGCTGGTCAGGAAATTCCACTTCAATTATCAACACCCAGGCGGCAAGCGGCAGGCGGCAGTTGGCAGTTGGCAGGCGGAGGGCATTTAGCATTCAAGTTGATTCAATTTGTCGACAGCTTTCGCTTTCTGCCATTAAAGACATGAAAGCAATGAAAAAAAAGAGTACCTGTAGCAGATGCAATCTATAAATTAAATTTCTTTTGTTCTCTAATCATAAAAATGCTGGAAAACTTTCTCCGTTCACAAGTATTCGTACAGCTTGACGACCAGTAAAAGTTTATTCGCTCTAAAAATATGTTTTCTAAGCTGTTTTCCCAACAGCTTGCGTCATTGCGGTTACACTTAAGCCAGTCTGATGCTACCACGCTGAGCATAAGAGAAAGAAACTCCACAGATTATGATGGAATGGAGTGAACAAATAAATGACGGCAAAACAAGTAGTTGGGTAATCTTGAGAGAACAGGACGGAGGAAATGCTGCATTATGTGGCTAGAGCCGACAAGTTCAGCTCAATGAGCAGCAGATCCCTTTTATAAATACAACGCATAAGCAGAGCTTGCAAGTCTGCACACAGCCAAAACATAAAATAACTTAACACGAACAAACACGCAACAAACACACCATCTCTCTCTCTCTGAGCGAAACCCTTTTTTCGTTTTTCTCTTTTGCTCTTCGGTCCGACTGTTTAGCTCAACCGAAGAAACGAATCGATCTCAGAGAGAGACAGAGACAGTTTTGAAGGATTTTTTCTGGCTGTGTGCGAGAAAGAGAACAGAAGAGGCCTCATCGATTCAAGTGCAGACGCAGGCCGCCGAAAGTGTCCGATCTCAGTAGTCAGCGAGAGAGCAAACCAAAGAGAACACGAAAAAAGTGTTTTGGTCTGAGAAGAACTTTTGAATGTGTTTGTTCGCTCCGGTTATTTGCGAGCTCTGGAATCAGCCCAATGGAGAGCAGAGTTTGGATTGTTTTTGGGTGTGGGTTTCCAGTATTATCAGGTGATGACTGAGAGGTAGAATAAGGTCCTCTCCAATGTCTAATTTTAGCTTTCAAATTAATATTTGAAGCTGCTTATTTCCTCTTTCCTTTCACATGAGCTTCTTATGGCAAAATTGCTCATCAATTTGCCATCGAAGACCAACATGCAAATTGGTAGCATCATCACAATAACAAATCGATACATACGCCCACGCTCACGTCCACGTCCACGCCCACAGGATGCCTATGAGAACAGGCGACCAGGCCAGGCCACGCCGCAGAACTCCATATAGACAACCGCAAATCGAACGAAAAACTCTTCCCCTCTTTGGGGGGTAATTTTAATTAAAAATTTGCAAATTCCAAAGGAGGAGTAAGACATCAAATATTCAATAGAAAATCAAAAAGGCACATTATGAAAAATAGATTACACACACAAGCGCAAATTAAACACAAATCGCTGAGATTTTTGTTGTCATTGGGATTGGGATTTGGGGATGGTTTAGAGGACAAACTGGTGTAAAATGGCCAACGGTTAGGAAAGCTGCAGGTTTCACAGAGGAGGTTTTCCTTTAATTCGATTTGCATTTATTACATACTTGTTTTTTGTGGGTGTAGCCCGAGCTGAATATAAAACAGAATATATTATATTATATTATAGATGAATAACAAGCAAACACATGAGTGCATATATCCCAAACAGTTTAAAAATAAAACCAAGGATTAATTAACACGAGTATTGTTCTTCTCCCTTCCCCTGCCCTGCCCTGCCCACCACTCGAAGTGATAATGGAATGGATTAAATAATTAAAGGGTGATTAAAATTGCATGACATGCAAGCCACTGCCAGTCAACGCTCAGAACCGGATACAGCTCTATACGTATACGCTATACGTATACGTAATGCAGTTTTATGGAAATATAAAGGACGGTCCACGGTCTTGACAACAAGCTAATGCTAATTAGGGCCCACCGGGACGCCAGCAACAGGACAGAATAGGACAGATGAGGAGAGGAGCGGAGAGAGCACAAGAGAGGGCGGGCCATGTTGATGTCGATTGTGTCCACAAGGCCAATGAAACTATGACAAAGCAGGGGCGTGGCACAGTTTTGTTTGTTGGCCTGGTCATCCTGCAATCCTCCTGCCCCTCTTGCACCCGTAATTGTGCAGACTATTGGAGCCGGCGGTCGTCCATGGGCGACCAGCGATGAATACGGCGCACAGTGACGGCCTTAGCCGTTATCAGATGACAAAAATACAACATTTTACAAGTGTGTTGCATAATGGGAATATGCGAATGTAGTGGAGTATTTAGTGGATCTGGGAAATCGGAAATATGAGAAATCAAAGTAGAGTTTCCAGTCCCATAAAGTATATATGTACATATATTCTTGATCAGCATCAATAGCCCAGTCGATTTAGCCTTGTCTGTCTGTCCGTTCGTTCCCATTTGCTGCCTAGTTGTAAGCGAATCCCACTGAATCCCATCTAGCGGCCATCCCTGCCTGCCTGCTTAGTCCATGTCCTACCACAATCGACTGCCTTCTGTGTTCTTTGCGAATTATTGCAAACTAAATTTTATTCATAAACAATTTCTTTATGCTTGAAAGCCCCACTGTGCCCCACTGTGTGCTGTGATGCTGATGTGGAATCGGGGGAACAAAGCAATGTTTGAATATTTTCCATTCGAATTTGCTCTGAGCCATACATTTTCTGTTTCAAGCCCATTCAAATGCGATTTGCTGCTTGGCAAAAGCAAAAGCAAAACCTAAAGCTAAAGCTTGGCAAACCTAGACAACATTGGAATTCAGACAAATTGGCATAAGCCGCTTGCATGACAAAAGGTTTTGCGGAACCATTTAAGCCTCTGATGTGGAATGAATAGAAAGGTCTACATACTTGTGCTTGTATACATATGTATGTGTGATTGTTAGACAAATGCGTAGGAATCACTTTTAAAGTGTACACATTTTTGGCATTTACAACGAGGGGGGATGGGGGATTCACATGCTTATTGAAAAGATGGTACTCCTGAATTCATATATTGAACAAATTGAAATGCCAAAGATATTCATGTGCTCATGTGTCTGCCACCCATCAATATCCACCCATCAATATGCCAATCGCTAATCTTATTTTCAACTCTTCTCCTTTGTGTCTTACAGATTTTCGAAACGCATTTCTAGGCATTTTCACGGATGGATTTACATTGAAAAGCCAAAAATATGCTAGGAAATGGCGGCTGAATGGTGGAGAGTGGAAGGAGAGTCCTAGTGTAAGTCTAACTCACGAAATAACAGACGAAGCTAAGAAAAAAGAATAACGAAGAAAATGTGCAAAGAAATGCTGATAAATGCCAAATCAAGTGACAACGATGCGAAAAACCGGGAGAAGGGAGAAGGGAGAAGGGAGGGAGGATTGTCTAGCAATTGGCTGAAACAGCTACACAAGTCGTTGATATAAAATATGTATATGTTAATGGGAGTGTATGTGTGTGTGTGTGTGTGTGTGGGTGTGACTGGTCCTAGAGGCAGGTTCTGCTCCTTCTTTATTCAGCTATTTCTGCCGTTTTATATTGTGTTTTTGGCCATTCAAGTCGCGGGAATTGCCGCGCCATTTCGTATCTACATATATACATATATATGTACATATGTATGTAAGTATACTTGTCCTAGTACAATGCCTTGAAGGAAGGGTGACTTCCATCCGCTATTCCCCCGAACGTCTTTGCCTTGGTCGGATTCAATTTGTACCTAACAATTGTCGAACATTTGTCGCTGTGTGGTCTTGGCATTCGCAAGACGCTGGGAATTAAATTTCCTGTGCCAATGTGCCAGTTTTTGGCTCAATTGTGTGGAAATATGTCAACTCAAGTCCCCGCCGCCTCTCTCTCTCGCTCTCGCTCTCGCGCCCTTCTAAACCGCTTTTGATATACCCACAACAATGGCAACTGGAAAACCAGCAACGAAAATAATTTGCTCGACTTCTGAAAAGCGAAACATTTGCACGGCTGATGGAGCCAGAAAGCGGGCCAGAATCGAACATGTGTAAGCTGACATTGATGAGATTTGGTCGGGCCAACAGAGCCAAGTCGGGGAAGCTGGCTGACAGCTGACTGGTTGCCCACTCGCTCAGGCATTGAATCGAAATTTAACTGGAATTCTGGAATTGTTTCTGAATGCCCAATCCGACCTTGGACTGAAGTCTTTTATGGCTCTAATTCCCTCTGCAGTGTATGGTGCATCTCCTATTATCCTGGATGCTTAGCTTTGTTTTCTAAGTAGTTTCTAAGTTTCCCCTGGTTAGATGTGTGCGTGTGTGTGTGTGTCTTTATTCAAATACCTAATTCGGACTGCAGGCAGTCTTGCGCATAAAAGTTAAACTATTATATGACGAAATATATTTGATAGTTAATAAAATGTTTAGGTCTAAGGCAATTGCAGCTCGAAGTGCTTGTAAAGTGTTTCTGAGCCTAGGATAAGCATAAAAAGTAAATAGTGCACAAACATAATATATGTACGAGTATAGGGAGAGCTACATATAGCTATAGGAATGTCAGCTTAGGGCATCAAATGCTAAATATAAGCAAGAAAGGGGGTAGCGAGGGGCAAACACATACAACATACAATACATACAACACATACATAAATAAGGAAAAACCAAAAGTACGCAAAATTGTGCTGACCATGAGCCCCGCTTTTGGAAGTTTATGTCTGGCGATGTCGGGCATTATACCCCTCCCCGGTTCCCCCGTTCCCCCGTCACCGTCTGCATCGTAAAACAAGCTTTCAAAAAGTGTCACCGGATTTGCTGTACTTTTGGTTTTTTCTCAGTTTTTATCTCAGTGTTTGTGGCATATGTATTTCCATTGCGTATACGTAATGTAAGCTAGTCTAATTACATATAACCAAGTCGCTAGAAATGATTATTGGCTAAGGAAAGGAATAAGAATACTCATCGAAATGCAAATTGTAAATTGAATCGAAAATTGCACTTACATATGTAAGTGTGTGGGAAAGTCTCATTTAAAGTAAGAGTAAGTAAGAGTGTGAAATATAAATATTATAACAAAAACAAAAACAAAACAAATTTGTGTGTAATTTTAGCTAAGATTAAGATTAATAGTCTATTATATACACTATATACATATGTATTTATTATGAGCGATCAGAGATAGGGAATGAATTAACGAATGACATATGGAGCGAGAATTATTAGAGAGTAGTAATCTAGTATTAAGCAAGCACACATACATACCAAAAACATTAACTAATTATATGTATGCATATATGTATGTAACTGTAACTAAGACAAATTTATGAAAAATAAGCATAGTTAAAAGTTATATACGACCAAATTTGTCGACATGTTGAGAGAGTATTTAACCACTAGTTAAGGGTTGTGCTTGCAGCAACAAAACCAAAAGAAACCTAACCCCAACCCCAAGACAGGTCAAATATTATTCAAAGAAAATACATACACAAATACATACGCAATGTATGTGTACATGTTTAAAGTTTATGAATATTACGTATATCCCAAACCAAAGTGGAAAAGAAACCAAAGAAAAAGCAAACCAAAATGTGTGTGTTTAAATATGATTAGAAAACAGGGAGTACAATTAATATCACGAACGAACGAACGAAGGAACGTACGAATGGCAGCAGGAGGAGGAGGAGGAGTATTCAAATAAATATCAAAGCAAAACCAAAACCATACTTATGTAGTGAAAAAAGGTGTTTTAAAATAACAATTTATGACAAACTAAATAAATAATGGATGTTCAACAAAAAAGAAACACAAGTGAGTAAGTTTACATTGGGGAAGCAACTGAAAGTGGGGGGTGGGGGGATGGGCGTGGGTGCCGTATCAGGCAGTGGCATACTTTTATCAAATAAATAACTGGCAGCAACTGGCAAATAAGGACAAATGTGTGGACAAGCGATTTGTCACTGGGTAATTTATATTCATGCCGCAGTAGTGTGGCAGTGTGCCATCGTGCCACAACTGGGCCAACAAACAACCTTCTGTATCGGCATCGGCATTTCCCTTGGCTTGGCCAGTTCTAGGTGCTTCTAGGTGTGTCCCGTCTTGGCTTAAATTTAAATACTGACAGGATGAAAGACAGAAGGAGTAGAAAGCTCTTGGCATTCTTCAGCTTATTCTCGCCACTCGGAAAGCAAAGGGAAGCAAGGGGAAAGCAAAGGAAAGGCAGGTGGATTTTTCACATTTTTCTGCTGCGCTCTACTGCTCCATTTTCGGAAAAGTTGTACCTGGTATGGCCAAGAAGTCGAAATTACTTTGCCGACTTTGCTGACGGTTATTAAATATTCAAAACTTTCCCGTCGTCCCGTTCTTAGCAAACTTTTCAGGTTGGTATGTGTGTCAGAGGGAGGGAGAGAGAGCATGGAGCATGGGGCCACCGATCCAAAGTAGTTCGTTTAATGCATATAAAATACAGCAATTATGAGATAGCTCTTTCACAAATTGATTAATGTTGCACTTGCTCCATGCTAATTAAAACATAATTATTATTAACACCGCACTCCACCGCACTCCACCGCACACCGCATGATTTACGTTCTTTAATTTTTGTGAAAGGTTTTCTCTCCACATGGCTTTCCATTAAGCGTGTGGTTTTCATTTCAGATTACATTTTAAATGTTGCAAATACCAGGAATTTCTGCACAATGATGTTTAAATTGAAATTTAATTTTTGTTCTACATTCATCGACTGAATCCCTTTATAATTGTAGCCCCAATTAGTAGCTGAATGGAATTTATACCTTAGTCATTGGCTAACCACAGATACCCAATGGCTAGATGATAATTATGCAATTATTTCTGGTGGCAGTTGCACCTGGTGATTGATGCTGATATTTAGGCAAATTTTCGCTGATTGAAACAGTAATTCAATTTGATTTGCCCGCCAATTATTTCACATTGTCGATTGTATTTGATAGACAAATTAATTGAAAAAACGTGCAAAACCCATTCCGATTTTCATTTCAGATAACTGCCCTTCAGTTACCAAGGTAACTGTTCTGCTCTGTCGGCCCGATGGGACCCATTTCAAAATAAATGTACCTTGGAAAGCAGAAAGCAGCAACTAATAAACTGTCCGGACCAGAGCACTTCATCAAGTCCGGAATCCCGTCAGAACTGGCTTACCAGAACAGAAACTTAATCATTACGAATGTGCGGTCGTAAGTCATACAGAGAGAACGTGGCTGTGCCCAGCCTCTACCTGCAGAAGCCTCTGCCTACCCTTGTCACTCAAGCAGATGGCTTACACTAGGTTGATAGATGGCTATCAGTACACTTACTGATAAGCGATAAGCGATATAGTTGTTACACTTTATGTTGCAGTTGTCGTTTGAATGATTTCTTGGAACATTTGGAACATGGAACATGGTCTCTGGTGTTTTGTTTAAGCATTTCAGATTAAACTGTGAACAATTTCTGCCCTGTGTCTGTCCTTGTCGCAACTTCAGAAACATACACTGCCATTTGGAAATGGCAAGTACAAAATGATGTCCAACGCTATACATACATATTTGTGGAGCTTCGTGTGGCTGCAACATGACGGTATCCTGGCAACTAGCTGTGGTCCTGGCCACTGTCCACTGGCCATTGGCAAGCAAAAGTTATATGTTTGTGGGTTTCCTTGTCATACTTTTTGTGCCATTCGTGTTGCTGCAACCTGAATTAGTATATGGTTGAGAGAGAGAAGGAAAGAGAGAGAGAGAGAGAGAGGGAGGAAGTGGGCAAAAAGATAAAGACAGCGAAAAAGACACCACAGAATACGAATAGTTTTTGAAATTGTTTTGTTACGCCAATCAGCATCCCTCTATGGGTTTCAAATTAGAAATCTTTCATAAAGTCCAATGTAGAAATGATTGGAAAGTAACAAAGTTCACATATGAAGAAAGCTCTTCAGAAGGGCAATAGAAAAAGGTAAAGCATGGGCAAAAAGCGACTAAATTTAATTAAAACCAAACGACAATGTGACACATGTAAGCAGGCAGGAACTAACACTTCACCTTCCCACGACTCCAGGACCTTACGACTCCACGACGTTCTCCACGAGGAGAAGTGGAGCAAAGTGCGCGCTAAAACCACTTTACCGACACATTCCCGCCACGAAAAACAACAAGAGGAACGCCAGAGAATTTCCTTTGTACATATACATACGAAGGAACATGCGTCGGTGTGTATGCGTGTATGCGGCGGATATGTGGTGGTGGGCGGAAAAGTTTTTGCTGGAAAAGTGCCACTCAAAATCAGCAGAAGAAAACAACAGAACTTGTGGCAAGTCAAGCACTCGCTGCGCTGCTCCAGGGAAAATGGCAAAAACTAAATTAATTGATGACAACTAGAGATAGTAATGGTTAAATTAGGGGGGGAAAAGTGTATCTAAAAAATATAGTATATTCTATTAAATCGATTCCCTGACATGGATGGACCTGCTGCTAGGGCTGCCAGTAGTGCACTTTGAGGAAATGAAATCACTTTTCCATGAACGTAATGAAAACTGTCGGTGGTAGACGTTGTATAGCCATAGCATATACCATCCAAAACACTCGTTGAACAAATGGCAAATTAAGTTTCAAAAACAGCTTACACTCATGGCAACTGCAGGTTGCTCTGGTTGCTCTTGTCACTGTTTCTAAAAAGTCGAGCTGAAGCAGAACTAAATGGCTGACAAGTGCACGCCGGGCTATGCCAGTCAAACTGCTCCTAGACTCGACTGGAGTCGACTCTCCTCTCCTGGGATGCAGCTTCCACATTCCTGGCCATTAAACTGCTGCTGATGCTGCTGCTGCTACTGCAGGCATCTCTGTTTCGAGGTTTGTCTGCCCAAAAAAAGTTTCACTTCTGGCTGGTTCTGGTTCTGGTTGGGGTTCGGGTTCGGGTTCTGTTTCCAAATGACTTTTAAACTAGTTAAACTTACAGATGGAGCCGAAAATGCCAGTACCCCAAGGCGATGTCATGGGTGGTGGCCTGGTAAGCACTGCAGCAGATTTCATCCTCAATTGAATTAAGTGCGTTGGCTTGCGATCCCTTTTTTAAGACAAAGATGCGAATTGCAATTCGGGGACAGCAAAGTCTCTTCTCTGACATTTTTCGTCTCTTTTTTACGTACTGTGCGAATTGTTTTTTAATTAACTAATAGCATAATGAAAGTGGCGAAATGTAAGGTCCATTAGCAAATTAAATGGGGAGTGACGACGGGTCGTCAGGAGAGAGCAAGGTCAGCGTGAAATTCGCACTGCCACTCCCACTCCCACTCGCACTCTTGAGATCTCTAGAACAAGTCTCGTAATACCATCATAAATGGTAAATTAATTGAAAGAAAGAAAGAAAGAAACCTTTAAGATCAAGTAGAGCGTTCATTTGAAGTGCCACAACAAGGGACATGTGATGTTACATGGCCACCCTTCTTCTACTTTCTCTCTCTGTCTCTGTTTCTCTCTCTCGCCTCCTGGGGGAGGGGGAGTTTGCTGTCCAGCGTGGTGTTAACATCCGCAGTATCTAATGACTTTTAGCTGGAGGCTGTCTCTGTTGCTGCCACTCCCACTGCCACTGCCATTGCCACTGCCATGGACGCTGCCGCTGCCGCTGTCTCTGGCTCTGCCAAGGGAACGGCGCATTGTAGCACTTAAGTGCAATGCAATGACGGTCCCCAAAATGGGGCGGGGACACAGCAGGCAAAAAAGTTGCCAACTGCATGGCGAGGAGGGGCGAGGGACGGATGGAAGCAAGGAGGCTCATGGGGGGCATGTGGGGCGCTTGTGGGGCGCTGGCATTCATTTTTGACGTTTTTTTTGCCGTACGTCCAAAAAGCACATTGTCAAACCCTCACTCGCACACAGACAAACACAGAGGGAGGTAGGTAGGAGAGAGGTAGGAGGGAGAGAGAGGGGCAGAGACAGAGAGTAAACGATACCGTCGCATAAGTAATTGCATCTCTCTGCTGCTCTGTAAAACACTTCCGGTTCATTAAACTGGCTGGCCCTGACGCAACGGCAACGGGCAACAACGTGCAACGGGCAATGGTCTCTCCTGGCAAATATGGCAACCGTCTGCTTGGCTGCCTTTGTGTTTTTATGGTGACTGTACCAGTACCATCGAAATACCAATGTGCTGCAGTACGACTCAACAAGAAGATGGCTTAATTTTTGATACTTTAATTTGAGTTAAATAGGGGAGTGGAGTATGTCCATATATAATAGAAATGAACATACAATTTGCCACCCATCTGGCGAGATTATAGTTAAGCTATGTAGAATCTAAAGCTGAAAGATATGCACATACATACATATGTATGTATGTAAATAGAGCTGAGATAACTAACACAAACAGCTTTGCTTGGCAATTATTGCAGCAATGTTCAACAACTCAAACAGAGAGCAAAGTTTGTCCCTCACAATTTGCATTCCCATCACATCCCCCAGCCCCATCCCCCGCATCCCCCATCCCCGCAGACGCGACAAAATACGAGTATCCATTCAGCCATTTTTCTGCGTTGATTCCCGCTGCCCCTGGAGTCAGGGGCGGTGCTTGGGGAGCATTTTTCCAATGCAAAGTGCCAGCTCATTGCCATATGGAAATTTAAGCGATTTGCTTAACACGAACATATGTTAAATGTTGATTTTTCATTTGCCCATTGCCAGGCAAATGAGATGCCATCGGGAAGAGGAAAGAGAAAGAGGGAAGAGGAAAGAGGTTGAGGTTGAGGCTGCGACTGCGAGACGAGACTGGAGACTCGAGTCGAGTCGAGTCGAGTAGAAATGCGATGCGCCCGACAGCAGCCAACACAACAAGTGAAACCAGAGAAATGGCAGAGCAAGCAAATCAAATGAAACCCTTCATCAAGTGCAAAACATTTTTGGGTGCGACGAATGTCACAAAAAAAAAGAGAAAGCCAGCAAAAAAAAAAAGAGGGAAATACCGGATTTGACAAACGAAAGAGAGACGTGCAGGGAACTGCTAACGTGGTTACCGCTGTCGGAAAAAGGCAAACAACTGTCAGGGAGAACGCTGTACCACCACACAGAGGAGTCGGAGCACCACAACAATATCTCCAACACAACAGAACACAACAGAACAGAACACACCTTCTCCCCTCCCCTCTCCTCCCTCTTGTTGCTATTCATGTGTCTCATCTCACAGATGGTCGTCCATCCATCCACAATACATGCATATTTGCGGGCTCTGCTCTGTGGTTTCTGTTCTGTCCTGTTCTGTTGTGTTCTGTTATTTTGTGTTCGTTTCTCTCTCTCTCTTTTTTTCTAAATCAAGCTGGGTTAAGCATACGCATACGGCAGGGAGACATCTGGGCTAATCTTACAGCTTCATGAACTCCATTGATTGACCTGTTGATGGCCTTAAGCTGGGGGATACTGATCCCATCCCCATTCCCATTCCCTTTCGGTCTCTCTGCTCAATCAGCCGAGCTGTCTATATCGGGCACGCCCGATTGGTTGTGACTGCCTCAGTTCTAATGCCAAAAGTGGTGCATGTCATGTCATGCCATAGATAGAAATTTCCACTTCTTGTGGAGACTTTGATCATTTGAAGGCAGAAGTAATTGTTTTAATATCTTATGATAATAGTGAATTCAATGAATATTTTATAATATATTGCATATATATTTCAAATATCATTTCCGAGTATTGTATAATAAGCTTCGACAACTTTCGTTCACCGAGTCACCGCGTCAGTCGTACTTTTTGGTATTCTTTTTGCTATTCTTTTTGCTATTTTTTGGTCTTCTCTCCTCTCCGCTCGTCTCCGAGTTAACACTAATGAACAAGGACAGGAAGAATGGACGTGGCCAATGGGTTGTGGCAGCTTGTGATACTGATTGCATTTTGCACCTGCGGGCACAGGCTGTCAGTCCGATGCTTGCCTCAAGATGATTGAGATGTTTGACACTTTTCACTGCCAGCGGACACACAGAGAGAGAGAGGCAGAGAGATACAGAGAGACACTGGGAGAGAAAGAATTTTTAATCTTGAAATGAGAAAACATTTTCTGCTACGAAAGTCCTGCCTCCCCCTCCCCCTCCTTTCTTCCTTCTCTAATTTAGTCTGCAATTCAAATAAACGTCTTTGTCTAATACTCAATGGCAAAGAGGGTGCCGGCGCAGAGCTTGAGCGAAATATTACGCATACCCAAGCAAACATATTAATTATCTTCCGACCCGCCGACATCGACGTCGTGGGGCTGTAAATTGTGCGGAAATTTCAGGACAGACAATAAATCAAAATATTTATTTACGATTGCTGTCTATAGGAAAAGCGTTAGCAGACGAAGGCCTTTTCAATATGAGTGTCTGTCGCCGTGGCCGTGGCCGTCGCCGTTTGCTGTCACCTCCGCCGCTCCCCCCGCCATTCCCCCCGTTAGAATATTCATAAGCCGGCTGGCTCCTGTTGGGGCCCTCTGTTTGTGCTTCTGTTTGTGTTTGGGTTTCCGTTGCCGGGTTTTCGCCCCGTACTGCCGTATGTGGCATAAACAAATATTTATATTTGTGCGAAATATTCTGATGTTGGTGTTGCTGCTGGTTTCAGTGTGGTTATTGGTTCTGGGGCGTGGTGCTTGGTGCGTGGTGCGTGGTTCGTGGCGCGTGGTGCAGCCTTCTCTCAGCATTTCTCTCTGCCGCTGACATTGTTGTTGATTGGCGGAAGCCTCCACTTTTACGGCTGCCATTGTGGCAAAGCCGGCAAGCAAACTATTGCCGCCGGCTATGGACTGCGCGATACCCAAGCAAATGGCTTGAAGAAGGGGTTAAATGCCGTTGTGATTTATGAGTGCAGATGCAAGGACTATGTCCTGTGACATGTAATTTTGTAATGTAATATTTAAGATTGTTAGCCTGCACTTCGGTTTAAGCTCTGTTTAAGAATTGCTTTTATACTTTTTGAGTTTCCTTGAAACTTTTTCCCAACTTTTGCATACAATTAAATATTTAACAATGTCTGTTTATTCAACTGATGAATATGAAATGACTTTTTAAACTTTTCAAGGAAATCAATATTATTTTAGTAGCTTGTTTTTTTACCCAGCAATCGGCAGTTCAGGCTTTGGCCACTTTACTGTGTCCAAGACAGCAAAAAAATGTTTAATTTAATCCACAAATGGTGCATAGAGCCGTTCATGCCCCACAGGCCCACAGGTCCTTGGGCCCACAATTGGAAAAATATTGTGTCAGAAAATGCATAAATTATAAATTCAATTTCGCAAACGACAATGACCGCATTTTTTGGGGCATTTCTTTTCCAGCTTCAGCAGGGATATACTCGTATATTTGCACACAATTGAATGATTTAAATTTAAAGACGGTCCCGCCTCGGGGCAATGAGCAAAACTAAGTACAACTACGTGTGAACTGTTGAGCAGCTGATTGCCTCGATGCTCACATGAATAATTGCGGCCAATTACCAGCTCCTATGATTATCTCGTTAGTTGGGCTACTGGACTAAGTGAATTTCTATCTGAGGTTAACCAAGAGTTTTCGGGTAATTTTAATTGCATCTCTCAGCAATCACAGCTCCAAGAACCAGACAGAACGGAACAGAAGAGAACACAACTCCTGTAGAGGTGAAGCCATAGTAGAGTCTGACCTTGAAACGAGCAAAATTTCAAGGTAGAAACCCTGATTCGAAATTCCTTAACCACAAATTCAAGCCAACCAAAAGCTTTCCAATGTTATCCTGTCCATTCAACAATTCCTGTTAATGCATCTGCCATTTACAATTTACAATTTACCATTTATAATATCGACCTGTCACGGATGGACATTGGCATTGGCATTGGCATCTGGCATTTCGTATTTGGTATTGGCCCAATCCACTGCCGTGCTTAGTGCACCGTGCCTCATCGTTTTAAGCGTCAATAATTTATATTTCAATTTTCAGAATTGACTTTTCATTGCAGATATGGCGAAGAGGCGAAAAAGTATGCTACGAAATGGAGAGTGAGCTAAAAGTGTTGCCTAGTTTCGTGCGTATAATTACTTTTGGATGTTTGCAGGAGGGATGGATGTTTCTTTTCCTGCTTTCCTACTTGGGATTAACTGAATTTTGTTGAATTTAAAAACACTCTGTTTGAGTTTCTCCCCCTTGGGCCCAAAGCTTTTGCCAGTTGGGAGTTGGCAGCCCTTTTGGGCTAATTAACCGAGGCAATAGCCATCACGAAGGAGTTGAGCTGCCGACTTGGGGGCTACCTTTTATAGTGTATTGGAATGGAATGTAATTTTGATATTTCTATTTAATTTCTCACCAGTTAAACCATTCTTTTACCATTTAATTCTTTAATGAAATTTGCAAATATTTCAATCGTTCACCCAAAACGATTATATCAATCTACTTACCCTATAATATTTAAGTACTTAAGACAGGCCTATGGAAACCTTTTTTTTTGTGTATGTATGGAAGTTCACTGTACAAAAGTTTGTTCGTTGGTCTCAACTTTTGGGACCGACACGGTTCAATACTTAACAGAACTTCCGGTTGAGTTTCATTTGAAGTTGCGGACTTTGTTTGTTCCGCTCAGTTTGGGCCTGTTGGCCAAATGGAAAAGTAAATCAAAACGATTACCATTTAACACTAGATCAAGGCCGAAGCGAAGCCAGACCCATTAATTACTGAAACAATTTTATTAACGGTCCAGAGCCAGGCCAGAGCCAAGGCATTATTAATGAACAGAAAGTTGGCCTGGCCTGAAATGTCGAAATTGAAAGTGCAGCTGGAATTGAAGCTGGGAAAAGCAAACCAAACCAAACCAGATCCAGATCAGGGTCGGAGCTGGATAAAGTTAAGCAATTGACAGACAGACAGACAGACAGACAGTCCGACAGACAGACGGCAGTAAAAGGGTAAAAACCAACTCTACATTATGCAGAACTGTTTCATTAAAAAGTTCTGTCACAATTTTTAATTAAACATTTTTAATAGTTTCGTTGGAAGCTGGAAGTTGACACAAAATTCTACGATTTATCAAAGGCAACTGAATTTCAGCAGAAAAAACGTATGCAAACAGATAACCGCTGTAGCCCCCGGATATCCAGATAATATGTGTACATTGTACACTGTATATTGTATGTATATAATAATTGAAAAAAGTTTAAAAACAAAAAAAAGGTACTCGGTGAACAAGCAATGTAATTTAAATTGTGCCTGGTTAATACGCTGCTTCCTTGACCAACTACGAGTATGTACTTACATCATGCAGCCAGCGGTGTCAGTCCTGCAGCTGCAGTCCATGGAGACGATTCCGTTATTCGACCGACTGCAGTCGACTGGAGGGCTACAACGTACACCGAAATCATTGTAGAAGCTATTGAAGAAGCATTCAACATTTGAATTCGTTTGAAATGAAGCCATTCTCGGCTTGTCTATCATATCATACATAGTCTATGATATGAGTCACAACTATGAGTTTTTTATACGCTACATATGTATGTATGTATGCATGTATATGTATTTTTATCCGACATACAGAAACGTCCGAATGCAGAAGCGTTGAAAAAATATTTTTGATGCAATTTATGGGCACACACGGTGATAAAGTGCGCAACAGGGGGGGCAGGGGGTATACAACATGATACGGACCTTGCCACTAATGGCACACAACGCCGCCTGCATTCCGATCGCATAGCAGAGCAGAGCAGAGCAGAGCATGCGGATGCGGATGCGGCTGCGGATGCAGAATCCGAAAACTGAAGGCTTCGACACCATTTTGCACAAAGCTCTGCCGCTTGCCAACAAACACGTAGCACACTTGCAGCTTCCCGATTTGGCCATAAAAACACCAACACTGTCAGCATCCTTAAGTGCAGTTTTGTCAGGCGGCTGCCAGGAGCTGGGAGCCGGAAGGAAACCGAAGCCATGAATATATATCTAAATGGATTTTCTGTGTGGCATCAACAACATCGCTTGGCATCTGCCGCCTCAGCGGCGAGCGTTGAGCGTTGTACGACGAGCGTTGACATTAATTGCATAAGTACAATCAATGCCATGAACGCTAAGAAAAATGTCATAAGAGTATTTTAGTAAGACAACTTCAAGGGGAACTGCAGCCAGCAGCCAGCAGCCTGAAGTACCCTCGCAATTGGCAATGCGCAATGGCAATTTCCGATTTGGCTTCAACTTCAATTAAAGGCTATTATAAATTAAACTTATCTCTGTTCTGTCCCGAAGATGCCAACAACCCGCGTCTGCCAGTCAGGGCCAGGAGCTCTCAAATAAAAACTTGAGTTATGCGATGTGAAAAGAAAACTGCGATAGTTGTGCTTCTCAGTTTCAACGAGGACTGAGACTAAGAGTCATTTGAGTGCTTTAATGAATATAGTTCCTTGGTTCCTGATCCGGGCACTTGGTTCCTCCAAGTTGCTAAAATAAATCAAAAATTATGCTCAGCTCAGTTCAGAAAGTTACCGGATATTGGATAAACTTTATGTTGTTATTCAACTGTTTGTCATTGCTGAAGAGCACAAGTTTGAATTTGACACCAAGATTAACTACTCTCAAGTTAATTCCCAAGACTTCGCATTCACATTCTTGAAATCCCCTCAAACAGAACTGAACTGAACTGAATGCCACCCCCACAACACAAAGGAATTCCGAGGCGAGTGCTCCATCTTCTCTCCAGCCAGGATCTTGGTACAAAGCATGTCATGGGAGGCTTCAGAATGTACAATCATAATCGCATCCTCGCAGAACCGCACAACCGAATCGAAAACTCAATTGCTCCGCCCGCAGAGCCATGCCCCCCGCGACGTCTAACACCTCCTTGTCTTTCATACATTACACGTACAGTAATTAAACTTAAAGACCAACAAAAGCACATAACGCTTCTGGCGTTACACTGACACATGCTCCTGGTTACACTGACACACAGTTTTGTGGCTACGTAAAATTGAATGGTAAAAAAGTGGTTTTGAAAAATTGAAATAAAAACACATATTATTATTACTCCGGTGATTAAAAGTGCGAGATATTGTGAAAGCCATTAGCATATCAATGGGCTCAGGGGCATCCATTTTTTACTTTGTTCATACATTAATTAATTTATTTAATTAATAAGCTCTTATAAATGGTTTCGCAACAGTTTTACAGATTTATTACGTCCAGTGTAGGTAAACGTACACGCTCGACGTTCTTCGATGTGCCGTGTGTGTGTGTGAGTGTTTGTGTGTGTGTGTGTGGCTCCCCCTGTTCCACCAGGTTCCCGTGCGGCCCACCACACAAACGTGGCTCTTTGTGCTCTGACGGCTTGGCGTTGGCTTAGTCGTCGCTGTTTGTCATATCACCGCTAATATTGCCGACCCGACCCGACCCGACCCGACCCGACCCGACCCGTTGGCTGCGGCTCAGCATTCAATATGTGGTGGTATATGGAGTATGGTATATGGAGTATGGTGTATGGAGTACGGAGTGTGTGGCCATACACATGTGTTGCATGTGTGTGCAAATGGCAAATGTCAAGGGGCGTGCTGGAAAGCGGCTTGTACTTAATTGCCATGCGAACAAGCACAAAATTTCAATATACTCGCCGTAGACATTGAAATGTTATTAAGCCAATGCAAGGGCACATTACATTGAGATCTGCGTCTTCGTGACCGGAAGGGAAGGGAAGGGGAGGGGACTGCAGCTAGACAATTATTGCATTTTGGCATTTAGCATTTGGCATTTTGTACACGTACACCTTCCCGTTCGCTCTTAATTGGCATCTAATCCGACAGGCCCATTTACACATACATACATACATACATATGTATGTATATACATATTCAGCGTCCGTATTTACTTCTGACATTCAAAATCCCAACGGAATGCAATAGCAACAAAGTCCACACAAAACGAATAGCAAAGCTCATGAAATATTCTCAACCTCGTTGCCTCGCTGCCTCTTTGCCTCGCTGCCTCGTTGCCTCTTTGCCTTTTGCCAAAGGGATTTGTCTATCTCAAAGGGGTCCTAGGAACAGACAGAAGCCAAGTTAATGTGTATCTTCGGGGAGCCTTGCCGGCGAGATGAAATATTCAAATTTTTGCAGATGCAATGATATAAATGGAATGATGCAAACGTCAGACATTTTCTTTTGTGCTGACCCAATGACCCGATATCTGGTTTCTAAGCATCGGACTGGAATCGAAGGAGGGACACGAGGCTGTGTTAAGTAAGTAAAATAAATGCATGCAGTTTGTGCTTGATGGTTTCAGCAAAAGTAAAACGGAGCTAACTTTTAAGTTGGAAATTGTGTACAAAATATTTCTTAAAACCATAACCAATGACCCTCTCCACGCAAGACACATGGCAGCAAACGGGTAAATAGTTTTATTTACATATGTATTTACGCGTTTGCATAAAAATTGCAGTTATATATGTACATATGGGCTGGGGTTTGCCATTTGCGATCCCTAGACAAAGCAGAACGAGCGATAGCGAACTCCCCAATCAACACAAGAGAGCGCACAGCGAGAACGAGAGAGAGCGAACTAAGAAGAGCAGGAAGCAGATCGGAGAGAGCAGCGAGAGGAGTTTCGAGTTGTGTGGGTCGAAAAGACAACGAAAGAGGTTCAATTTAAGTTTCTTTAATCACTTACTTTAACTTTACTCGCTTGAAATAAACAAAAACCACACATACATGCATCTGCAATATATTATGTGTGTATTCTTAATACGAATTTCATATATATGTACATATTTTGTATTTTCTTAACAGTACAGAAGTTAATCTTTTGTTATACTCATTATAATGAGCCAAATTGAGCAACTTCTCATGCCCACGATCTCGCTAAGGACGGCCACAGCCACAACCACAGCCACAAAGAGGCCATCCAATTGGGCCAAAGTCGTGGCCTGCCAGGCAGTGCGTGCCCCCTCCCCCTCCCACTCCCGTACTCCTACTCCTACTCGCTCTCGCACTCGCACTCTTAGTCGTACGAGTACGAGTATATGCGACATGCGTCAATATTGAATTAAAGCGATAACAAATTGTAATTACGCCGCATGTGGCGCAACGCAGAGCAGAGCCAGAGCAAAGCCAGAGCCCACTTCAGAGTCGAGGCTAATGGAGTTTTGGCCAGGACACAGCGCAGTGCGGCACATAAATATCCAAATTGACATAAATTAGTGGAGATTGAAAAAATAGCTGCGGCTGGGACGGGGACTGGGATGGGGAATGGGATGGGGATTGGGGGGTGACTGGGGATGGGTGGTGGGCATTGGGGATGGGGATGCTGAACGATCCAGGGCCATTGTCTTCGTCTTTGTCCTGGCTATAAATGAGAGTTTCATGGCCCTGGCACGTTGGAGCCGTGCCCTGCAAGGCAGGCAGGCAGTCAGACAGCATTAAATACTCGTATGCTCCCGCTTACACATGTTATGTGCTCTGGCATAAATAAGGCGCCCAATAAGGTCAACAAATAAATTTCAATTTGATTGCCACGAGGCACGTCAGGTGGCTGCCGAGCGGAGCGGAGCGGAGCTTCAACCTTCCTCTAAAGAGAGCCACTCTAAGTAGAGGTGTACTCGGGATAAGGAAGAAGCTCTCTCCGGATCTCTTGGATGAGGGATGAATACCCAATGAGTAGTTTTCAAATCACTGACTCAAATCAAAATCAATTTGAACTTTTCAATTTATTTTGCTGGTCACCGGTTTTAACTTTTTGCCTGCGCATTTCGGGGACTTGGAAATGAGCTATTGTATCCGTCGGATACCTTCTTAGCATGAAAAATGTATGTATCCTCTTCACAGACTGTGAGTCGTGTCAAGCTGTAAAAAGTAGTTGCCTCCGCCTTTCCTTCCCATCACTGCCCCTCCCCTTTTGCATTTCTCATTGGGTTTGCCATTTGCTCCTGGCATGTGTTGTGGATTTATGGCTTAAAACTGAAATGGGGCGTGTACTCATGAGGTTTGTAAGCTATGCAAATGAGGCTGGAGCCGGAGCAGGAGCAGGAGCCGGAACCGGAGCTGGAGATCTGGGCAGGGTCTGTCTTGACAAGTCGCTTAAAGCGTATTTAAATCGCAAGCAAATATTTTCCTTCAGAGTTTTTTCTTTCTGTGCGAGTGTGGGTGGAGTCGGCTGTAAGCTGCAAATTTTTGGAAAACATTACATGAAATATTTCGTAGCCACAAAAAACTGAAGCTGAAAAAGTCTGAACAAGCAGCATGAACCCTGACGGCACGTCTAGGCATCCCTGGGAATCCTGGGCACGCCCATTAAATCGAAATTCAAACTCTCATTTGTTCATTATACTCCCATCCCCCCACACCCCCCCACACCCGTCATTGGGACTGCCACCTGTCGAGCAGCAAGCGTAAAAACACATTGCCCCAACCGCAATCCAATCCGAACTCCCCGCACCCGACCACGCCCTGCCGCCACACGAGGAAATGACCAAAAAGGTTTCCCTCAATACAGTGACACTCCTTGTTGATTAAGTGCCCCGTGTTGTGAGTGTGTGTTTGTGTGTGTGTGTGTGTGTGTGTGTGCGTGTATATTTGCATTTCGAATGATTGATTGCAATTTGATGCATGATTCTGGAAATGGCTTTCCATCGATTGCAGACGGGGGACAAATTCCGAACGGCCTGTAATCCGAATTCAAACAAATATCCAAATCAGTGCGATTAGTTTCGGATTTTGAAGGGGTGGGGGTAGTCATGTGTAATGCATAGCTCAAACGCCAAATTCTTTAACAAATTTAAGGATTTTCATGCGCCTTCCGTTCCATCAAATCCTCTCTGAAGGAGAGAGAGTTTCGGACTAGTGTTCATCCCGCCGTCAACTAGTCGATTCCATTTATCACTGCTCATCGGACAAGCGTGAAATTTAACCGCAATGGATATGGGCCACACATCCTCTTCCTCTCACTTTAATTAGAAACCAAAAATCGCACACGAAACACTCATTAGCCAAGTGGTTAGCCGTAGTCGTAGCCGTGCTGTAGGTCACAGCAGCAGCAGAAGAAGACGAACCGAACCGAACCGAACCCATCACCTGATGAAAGCAATTTGTCAGCGCGGGTCCCCAAGGAAACAAAAGAGTTACTTCCTAATGAATAACAAAGCAGACATATCAGTTACACCAACAACTAACAGAAAAAAACAAAACAAAAACCAGGGAATGGTTTTGGCCGTTTTGGCCCTAACCCAACTCTTTTGTGTCTGCCATTTGTGGTCCTCCTGGCCTGGAGCAGAATCTGCCTAACAAATGACTCGTATTAAAAATGCCTTAATTTCGGAGTTGCCACGCCCATTGGGATAAAAACCACATCAAATAAATCGCGTCCTTGGTTGCCAACAAAAAACAAAACAAAAAATACTACAGAGTGTCATTAGCATGCCAAAGAGGAATGAGTTTAACAATTTCCAAGAAATGAAAATCCCGCAGGAGAGCTCACTGTGGTGTTTCGAAAAGTATTTACCCTTGAATGTGGATGAGATGCATCCACTTCTGGCGTGCTGGCGTGGGTGGGGAGTGGCAAGTGCAACACAAAGATGTAATCAGCAGGGGGACCTTGTGAATCTTTTCATAGAAAGCAGATGAGAGCGTAAACAATTATCCGGAATATCAGACTTAGGTGGGCCGTGGATCCAGTCCATTCAAGTTCATCCATAAACATCCATGGACAACTTCTGGACCGGACCTCGCTTGGTCAAACTCTCAATAAAAATGCGCAGAAAACTTTATAAAACATTCAACGAAAGTGGTTCACAGAGAATGGCTGAAATGGGAAATGAAGCAAAAAATACAAATATAAAAAAACAAAAGCTGATGCAGCAAAATAATAAGAAGAATCTCGGACAGGACATTACCGACAGGATGCAGAAAGTTTAGCATAGAACATCACAAATACATACAAACATACACCATGGATGCCAACACATGTACACAGACTGAGAGGAAAGAGAATTTGCATTTCCCTCTTCTCCGTTTCTCGTAGTTCGCTGCTCAGAATTTAAGTTTTACGACCAACAAAAAAACAATTGCTTTTGAAAACAGAATGATGGCTCAGTCCTGACGACTTGGCTTTTCTGGTTACGGACCATAAAGCAAAAACAGAAACTCCCTGGCATCCCTGGCATTATTTTCTTCGGTTTGGTTTGGTTTGTCCCTCGAATGCATAACTAGGCGGAAAGCCCAACCCGACCAGGACCACCAGCAAGCGAAAGGCTTAACAAGCCATTGTCCTTCCTGCCGGCAACTGCCCTGGTTAAGTTATCCTTATGCCCCAAAAAAGGACCAGCTAATGGTACTAATGATAGGGTACAACACAACAAAAAATCCCCCAATAAACACTCGCTGGGCGAATGCTTTATTGGAATGGACGAGAGTTGGGAATACTGAAACTGCCGGCATTATTAGGTCATTTAACTTAATTATGTTAAATAAGTGGCATTCCAGCTTGGCCAGATATAGTCGCAATAGTTCACAATAGTTGAAGCGAAAGTAGTGGAAAAAGCAAAGTAAAAATAACCAATTATTCACAAGAGTCTCTAAAGAGTAAATAGCACTTTGCAACAGTCACCAAAGCGGCTTTTCGGATACAATTAGGGCTCCAAACTTGTGGAGTTTCAATTCTGAAAAACTAATAAAACTAAATCGGAGCCGAACTTTGTATGGCTTAAGCTTACTCTGTGGGAAATGTTATGCATTCATCTAAAAATGAATCACCTTTTTTTGTAAAATGAAGAGTGAAAAGCAATTGGACGAATTTGAAAAGGAAAGGACAAGTAAAGCCAATCATTTCCAAAATGCACAGTCTACAATTTGCATTTTTTTTATTAATAAATCTATAAAATAAAAATTGCATCAATATCGCTCAATTGGTTGAAAATTTATGTAAAACAGTTTTGATTTGTGAAAATTGTTAATCCTGTCCAGTTAACGTTTTCCATGGCGATATATTGATGCCGTTATTCTAATTGCCGTTTGAGGGTTACAGGTTGATGTTTTCGGCGAATCATTTTTCAATTGTTTATAAAGCTCCAATCCATTTATGTCCGAGTTCTCTTCAGACGTGAGAGCGAGGCTTAACTTCCGATAGGACGAGTCAAGAGTAAGGGTTGTGTGTTAGGGGATAAGTCGTATAAAGAGCCCTATCGTTTTTTATCATTTTACAACTAATTTCTAACTAATAATTAACTTACTACTAACTACCGAGCACCCACAGGGAAGACTAAAACAGAGAGATTGCATTTTTTGATTTGAGATTGAATTGATGGAAATGATAGACCGACCGGCACATGGGTTCCACTATCTCGATTAGGAGAAGTGGAAGGTTACTGGCTGATAAGAAATAAAACCACCTTTAATTGGTCCTTGAACTGTATTTCATTGAAATGCACACAGGCGGCCATTGAAGGCCATTCCGTTATGATATCCGAATGGGAAAAATAAATAAAGTCGTCAACCACATTCTTTTCTCGGATATTTATTTATGCAAAGGATTTTCGCTCTATGTGGGGTTAAAATTAAACTGCCGGTAAAATATTTATTAAGCTGTGGGTAAGGAACATAAAGGAACCGAGCCACGGCTCGGTTTGAGTCCCCCGGGCTAATCAGTCCGTAAGGAGTGTGAAGGAGCCGTAACAGGGCATCAGGTACGGTACCGGGAATGGTGGGTCTGAACTCTTTTAGCATAAATCACGGCTGGGGATCCAGAGCAAGGAGCTGGGGCAGATAGCTGGCCGGGGGGTGGGGCAAGCGTGGATAGCGCCACCGGATACCCGCCACAAGAAATGTCAAATTAATTTAGCAGGCCCCTAACTCTTCCTCCCGCTCCTCCGCTGCCTGCCGAGCCTCTCGTTTTTGCCTTTTTCAATCAAGGTAGAGGCCGTGGAATCATTTTGCATTTCTTGTCACGTTTTAGGAATTTGCTGCGACACACACACTGAGTTGTCGGGGAGTTGGAGGGCTGAGGGCTGAAGGGAGGGGGCTGAGCCAGAGCAAACACTCTGCTTATATAAGATCCAGCTGACTGGCGAAATTTTCGTCGGCATTTGGCATAGATAACGCGCCGTCGGGCTTAAATGGGCTTTTTGGGTGCCTGGGGCGGTGGCGGGGGCGGGGGCGAGTACCCGATACTGGCCCTAAGTTGGAGATGCAAGGGCCTTTCCTTTCCTTTTCTTTCCCTTCCTTCACTTGGGTGGCGGAAGCGTAGCGACAGACACGCATAAATTACTCAATTAGTAGTCGGAATGCGAGGCGAACGAGAACGCCTAACAAGACAGCCGGAAGTGGTGAGACCCCGCCCCGCCCCTCTCTACTCCCACTCCCACTTGACTCCTCCACTCCACTCGTATTGAGTAATCAAATGACGGGATATTAAACGCGTCTGTCGAGCGCGTTCCCTACTCTCGGCACATGAACCCATAAATCAGAGGAGTCAGATTCCCTGACTGGGAATGCTAGGATTTCTAATTACAACTGAAGGACCAGCCAACAGAGTGATGGGAAAATCTTCGTAAAACAAAATGAAAACCAGCACCAAAAGTAAACCTCAAAAAAAGTGAGGGAGTGTACCACAACGAGAAATGTTTTCACATTCATTTCAACATTCAAATGAATATATTTCTAATTTTTAAAAATGTTTGCATTATTAAATGAAATATAACCCGATCCTGAATCGGGAAATGGGAAGCAAGTCGCATTTAAGTATCCTATATGGAGTCTAAAAGGAGTTCATATACTTATTGGTTCAATGAAGGACTGTGTTTGTGTGTGTAGCTTTGGCTTAACCCAAGAAAGACTTTCTTTGCTCACACCTCATTGGCTTGCTTGCTGTTGCTGTTGGTTGGCTGATAATTACCAATATAATTTGTTTGCCTTTGTCATTGCATTTGCTGGAGCTCAGCTCAGCTCTCCCACAGAGCCAGTGACAGAGCCAATGACAGAGCCAGTGACAGAGCCAGTGACAGTGACAGTGTTTGCGTGTCCGAATTGCGACAATGTGGGTATTTACCTTGTCGCTGGCTCCTATTTCAGCAAGCAATTAGAAAGTGCGCACAGTTATTATTAGAAATGTCAACGCAATTCGCTCAAACATGACCGAAAGACATACAGGGCCCAGCCCCAGCACCAGCCCCAGACCAGCCCAACCCACACACACACACACATACTCGTAGTCTAGAGTTGATGGCGCTATCAGCTTACGGCGACTTATTAATTTGATGAATTGTGATAAAAAAAAAAAGGGAGGGCAGCACGTTCTGTGTCAATAGGGCGGGGAACTGGGAAGGAGACCCCGGAAAATGCTTGCAGAATATATCAGAATTCATCCTTAAATATTGACTTAATTACAGTCAGAAACAGTCCTTTCCCATATGATCTCCCTGCAAATATCTAATTAATTTTAGTTCCAGGAGTGTTCGTTCGGCATGCCATCTGAAATCAAGGTCACTTCAGATGCCATTAATCAAAGCATAAAAAAATAAAGTGGCAACAGGCAAATGGTACGAATACTTGTACATTCCGAACCACCTTCCAACTGGGGGCCGGGTGGACGGGTGGATGTCCAAGGTGTCCACAGCAGGAGGATTGGATTGGAGTGGAGTGGAGTGAAGTGAAGGCCCGCTTCAAGTCACGTCACTGGCAAGATGAGACCAGATGTAAGGACGCACAGCAGTGCGTATGATTGATGTTGTTCAATGCGGTTCTGACAGCACCATTATCTAAGGTGTGTGTGTGTCTTTCAGTTTACGTGCCTGTCTTTATGTGTGTGTGTGTGTGTGTGTGTGTGCATCACGCATGTGACAAACAACATCAGCAACAACAAATGGCAGCAAATACCGAGTCGAGTCGAGTCGTTGAGTGCCATCAATGGAAACAAAGACGAATGCTGGGGGAAGGACAGAAGAACGGAGTTCTGATGGCCATCTGGGACCTTTTTTCAATTCCCAGTGACTATGACAGGCGTCCGACAAAAGTACAGCGGCTCCTCAAGCAGACAATGAAGGCGAGGAGGAAACCGGAAAGAAAACACCAGGAGCACACCATCAGGAGTGCAGGTTGTCCTGCAGCATGGCTTCTTAATTAAACCTGTACAAATCCCAGCATATCCTATCCCGTATCTAGCATTCCATCCATCTACGAGTATCTACACATATTTTCCAAATTTCAATTGCCAAATGGTTGCCCTAGCGCCTGCAGCTCCATCCTTCTCCGGTATATGTATAATTGTGAGGCATAGTTAATAAATACATCAAGAATTAATCATGTTTGGTAATTATCATTGTCCGTCGCTGTTGTGTGCGTAACTGTTACACTGACATTGCTGAGGATGCAACTCAGATTCCGGTCCGGATCTGGTCCGGCCAGCACGTTGCAGCGTACTTATCCCCAGCAATCATACTTTAATCAGCCAATCGCACGGTAATGGCCGGCAGCGAGCACGTGCTGTGCCGTGCTGTGCCGTGCTGCCAGTCAGTAAATATAATTGAACCTATAGATGGCCGGAACCAATCCGCGGATGACATTGAGAGGGCTCCGCATGTTAATGCAACACAAATTAAACGTTTCCATTCCATTTGCATTCCTTTTGCTGTGCCCGGCCTGTTACGAGTGGCGCTTGCCACTGGCTGTTTTTCACTTTATTATAAGAGCAACGCAACAGCAGAGTATGGATTAAGAGCTGTTTAAGAGTTGTTTGCCGTTGGCCACTTTTGTGCAGATCCATAAGAGCAATTAGGGCAAACAGTGGCCGCAGAAATTACATGCAACACTTTAATATTGGTGTTCCTTAGCTGAATTCAAAGGAAATAAAAAGAGAGCCTCTTGCAACCACTAGATGATAGTTGTCTGCTGGTGGTGGTGGACTGTTTCCGCTTGAGAACTGCTTTAGTGAATTATTGAATGAAGATAATTGCCAGCTGAAGCGCAGAGAATGTCACTGGGAGGCTGCTGTAGCAACTAAGAAGTGGAAAATGGAAATGAGAAATGAGAGAACGAGAGGCGAAAATCTCCCCTTTGCGAGCAACCTGAAAGCTGATCAAAGCAACAAGTTTCAGAGCCCCCGAGGCGGGCTTGCCACTTGTGCAAAAAGATTTCCAGAGAAAAGCAGCGAATGGAAGGTTACAAAGAAGAAAATGTCCATCCACTCACTGGTACTGGTACTGGGTGCTGGGTACTGGGTACTGGCACAGTACAGTGGATAGCCCTTGGCAAGATGGAGCTGATCAAATAAAATCTTTTGCAGCTGTCCAGGACTGAAGGCCAAAGGGAACAATTGGGGGCGAATTCTTTAAGGAGACCAAAGACCCACAAACTAGAGGGAGGGACACAAACTAGTGCATGTTTTCTGCAGCAAAGAGGAGGCTCTTTAAATTTGAGATAAATCTTAGTTTTGATAAAAACAGCGTGCAACAGGTTCTCGCTCAGTGCCGATGTGAGCGAATCGCAAACATTTTCCTGTGTGTGGGCGATGCAGAGTGAAAGCCAGCGCATGCGCCAGTGCGAGTCACTCGAAGGACCGAGAGGCGGGATGCCGCCAATGAGTGAGTGAAAGTCGCGGTTGCACTGCTATCTTGGAGTCAACAAGGACCAAATCAAAGGACCTCTTGCCCGTGCGTTCGTTAACGAACCAAAATGTAGCCAGAAAGCTGACCAAACGATGAGGTTCCCCCAGCAGACCATGATGGTCGTCTCACTGTCGTATTTCCTTTTGATTTTTATTTCTTTTATATTTCCGCAAGAAATTAAATTAAATGTGGCTTGTAATGTGATTGCAATTGGACCGAACAAGCGGATGTGAATGGCAAACTGCAGGAAGCCGGCAATAAAGGGACACTAACAGGCGATGGCTTCATCTTCTGATCCTGCCGTTGGCACCCAGGAAACGGAAGCATTAGCCGTGGTCCGCCATTCGGCATTGTCAGAACAACCCCGCAAGGGCATGCCGGGGATGGGGATGGTACGGGTACGGGTACGGGTACGAGTACGGGTACGGGAATACGTGAGGGAGTGGGATGACATGACCATGTGACGATGCTGACGACTCGTATGACTTTCGCAGTACTTTTTATTGTGCATAAGTGCTCTGCCTTAGCATTCCATTAAATGTAAGACTCTGTGTTGGTCTTTTACATGGCGTTTACTTCTCCCCAGCTGCCCTGTTTGTCCTGTTTGTCCTGTTGGTCCTGCCGTTGTTGTGGGCTTTGTTCTGTTTTCTTCTATTTGCTTTGAACTTGTCCTTCCCCTGGCCTTCCCCCACCCCCGCCATCCTTATCGCCGCTCAAGTGTCAAGCGAAGTCGCGACGACATTTCAAGCGCAAGCAATGGGAACAACAATTGTGTTCATTGTACCTACATGTGCATATACATATACATATACATATACATACATATGTACATATGTGCATGTGTGCATGTGTGCGAGTATGCGTTGGGGATGAGCAGATGACTCATTAAGGACAGCTTTAACAAATGCATTCGTAGGTGCAATTCTGATTTTATCGAAGGACAAGCTCTGATAGCTAACCCGCTCCCGCTCCTCGCTCCTTCCGCTCTGGGAGCTTTCCTTTCTTCCGATCTCCCTCTAAGTTGGAGTTCTGAAGTGGATGCCACCCTTAGATGCTTCCTTGCGTTGCCTTCCTCGAGTTAATTGCAAGACAAATTACGCCTGTTCAAGTGGCTTGGGCTTTTTATTTTATATTTTTATAATTGCTTGCTCTCCCCCATTTGGGGGCTTCTCAAGAATAACCCACGAAGACCTTTTGTCTGCAGTAAATTGAAAACTCACACAAGGAAACAGGAAACAAGGAAAAGGTGTGGTCTGTGTGGACTGATGGCTTGGGCTTAGATTAAAGCCTACCCCAAAGGAGAGCCCTTTAAGGAATGCATTCGGCTAGCCAGACAGGACAGCAAATTTGATACTCAAAGGAAAGGGCATGGGGTCAAAGATGAGGGAGTGAAATGCACTTTGAGTTTTGGTTTTGCTGTTGTCACACATGCGGGTTTACCTTTTGTTTGGGAAATTCGAGAGAATTTACCTCATTTGGGGACAAACTTGTGCCCTTAAGCTTAAGACTTGAAGGTGCAGTGTGCTATACATAAATTGTTATTAAATCAATTGGACTTTAACGCGTAGGATGCCCTTCATATTCACTTTAAAGAATTCAAAATTCTGCCATTCGTGGTGCAAACAAATGAAATGATGCCATCCCATAAATGCACATCAAATTGTTATAAAAGATACCCAGCAGAGCAGCAGAACAGAACAGAAGAACAGAACAGCCACAGGGAGGAAATCAGAAGTCAACGGTCCATAAAAATATATTCCAATAAAATGAGCTCGCCAGGGCCGGCAACAGCCATATGAAGCATCAATATACCGAAAGCAATAAAGCGAAATGGCCATCGAATGGGTAAGGGGGTGGGTGGTGGGTGGGTCTCCGGGAAAAGCGCTGCAATAACGCTGCACTTGATAAGAGCATGGCCAAGGGGCGCCACTCACGAGTTCAATATACATAGCAGCCAGGGTGTCTGTCCCCCACAGAAATCACTCACAAGTTTTATTGAGCTCTTTCTTATCAAAATCATACCAAAGATTTCTCTTTTATACGATAACAGGTGAAGCATATTCCATTTAAAGCTTATTTCTATCATTAAGGCCAATTAATTAAAGAGAATTTCGATTTAAGACACGCTGGAGCCATAAGTAGTGTATCGAAAACATCAGCTGCATTGGCAGCTCCCGCTATGGCTTTCTGGTCTGCCAGTCAGTCCGTCAGTCTTTCAGTCCACCTGTCCACCTGTCAGGTAGTCAAGCAGTCAGTCGGTCGTTCCGATCCCACACGGCCTGCACGAAATTCCGGTTGCAGCAAACGGAAATTGCATTTACACGCTTGCCTGCCAGCAACATGTTTGGGAACGGATGGGCCCACACAACCAGGTCCAGGTTCAGGTCCATGTCCATGTCCAGGTGGGGTAGTGATTTGTGGGCGATTTTTGATTACAATACGCAACACAGCCCACAGCCCAGCTTCGTGGCCTTAAACTTTCCATGTACGCAAACAAAACACACCGATATGAAAGGTATCCAAATATAGGGCAGGAAGGGCAGGAAGCGAACCTCTGCAACCGCTCCGTCCTGGCCAGCGGCGATGATAGCCTTAATCACTTACTTCAGAGGACGTGATAGGCAAGCACCCAGCCACAGTATGGGGGGTGGGGCTTGTGAGGAGGCTTGTGGGGCATTCCAATTCACTAAATTGCCAGATGTGGCGAATGTCATACATTTGCCGACTTTTGGGATGTCGGACGGCTGCATTTTAGCATTTCTTTGAAAATTGATTTTCGTAGCACCGAAACACTTTCGGTCCGCTCCTTTGGTGGGAGTCCAGTTGGTCCTAAGTTTACTTAAGCCACGCCCACACGCCCACATGCCAACACGCACAAGAACTTAGCCAGGGGCGAAAATCCAAATCGAGAAACAGTTTCCCGACACATTATCAAAGCAAACTGTAAAAGCTTGTAAAGTGCACGCCGATATACATATGTATCTATGTATATGTATGTGTGTATACATATGTATTTTCGAACTGCAAACACACTGAACCAACACAAAGAAAAATCCCCAAAGATCCACACACACACAAGTACAGATAGCCCAAAGATTAATCGACGGGAATTCAAGTGGGACGGGGAGCCGAATACAAATAATTTGCGGCCAACTGAACAAACAGATCCAAACCGCCAGCAACTCGTAAGATAATGCAAGTGGGAGGGGGACGGGGAACGGGAACGGGGATGGACGGGCTTTCGTAAGGAGACAAAAAACCGAAAACTTGCTCCGAAAAAGTTTTCTCAAAAATGTTTCAAACTAGACTGGTGGTCTGCGGTGACCGCCAGAAGACGGGGGAGGAATGCAAGGAAGGCAAGGACGAAGACGACGACGACGACGAGGACGAGGCAATAAAACAAATCATATCATACATCAAAGCGCAAATGGAGCGTGTGACGACAGCCCAGGCAGCCCAGGCAGGCCAGCCCAGGCTGCCTTCAACGTGGAAGGCAGATTATTTGAGACAACAGCTGTCGGTCTGTCGGTCTGTCGGCCTGATGGACAAAGTTTGGCAACAAGTTCAATTACTTTTCACCTGCCCAAAAAAAGCCAAGCAAACAAACAATTTTCATTAAAGCCTCTGCTGACACGTGGTTTGTGTCCTTTCTCCTCTGAAACTTTGTATATTCAGTTGCGGAAAGGAGTTGAGTTGGTTTGCAGCAAGGACAAATGTCTAACAAGTGTCAGGTTGTTAATTGTGTGCATGCACCTACTCTTTTTGAACGTGTTCTCGGCGTGATGCACTTAAAAGGTTTTCCTCACCTTAGCGTACCGCTTAATCGAACTTAATTTCCCGGTGCCCAAACTACTCAAACAATAATCCACCGCTGTAATCGTAATTTAACTCAAGCTGAGTGCAAACAGAGTTTAACATGTATTTGCTAATGGCCTGGCTGATGGCAAGGGTGAGGACGAGGACGAGGGTGAGAGTGAGGGCGAGGGTGAGGGAACTCTAGGTCGCTTCACCGGGAATCGATTTGCGAACGGGAGCGACTCTAATCCACCGCCAATATCGCAGTGTCAATTGGAAATTAAGCCATGCCAAGTGAAATGTCGCAGCGACCTGCAGTAAATTGCTGGAAAAACGTTTTTGGTAAATTAAGGACAACAATCCAACAATAAAAGCAGTGAAAGCAGTGAAAGCATCCGGAGCCACCGCCAAGGACGCGGACGGGGCCAAAAAGAAAATTGAATTGCATTCCAAATGCATTTGTCGCATCTGCAAATGGCGATGCGAATGGGGATGGGCTTGGGGATGGGGATGGGGATGTGGATGGGTATATTGCTTACCTGCAGCTTTGGTCCGATTGAGCAAATAAGTTTATGGATTTCTCAGGGATTTACGACGGCTTAAGGCCAAGCCCAATGCCGCTTTGGCTGAAGTTATCTTTAAGCTGGTTAAGGTTCAGGTTAAGGTGCATAGACGACATTTGAGGCGCAACTACGAGTGTACGGCAGTCTATGAAATCGCAGAATATAGTATTCTTCTCTCATCTCCACTTTGCCAGCCCAGTCTCCCCATTTGCATTGGATAGTTAACCTAAAATATACTCGCATAATCAGCCTTAACTTTATCGCCTGACTCGACGTTTATGGCCTGTTGTAAGCCACCCCTAGGCCAAAGTTAACCGGATCAACAACCAAGTTAACTGGAGGAGCTAGTGCAGGTGCAGGTGCAGGTTTGCAGCCAGGCCCCCAAGTGAAAGGGCAAAAGTGTTGCGCATAAAAATGTTGGTTTTTTACCCTCTCTCGTCTAGCACTGTTTATCCTGAAAAAACCAAGTTAGCTCTGGCTGTGGCTGTGGCTATGGCAGTGGCAGTACTCGGGAGTGGGATATGGGGTGGACAATGTTGCATCCGGATGTTGCCCGTTTTGCATATTAAAAGCGCTGCAGGCGCACTTTTGCGGCTAGAGGAAGGAGCAGGATCCGATAGCCTCAAGATATTCTATGTAAATTGGGTTTGCTTTTGTCGATGCAACAATGGCGAGAGTCTGTGCCTTGTACCTGTGGCACTGGCAGTGGCAGTGGCAGGGCGTCGCCTAATGCGAAATCGTTAAAGCTGCAGCTTGAAGGAACAGATAACACATCAACTGAATCCAATCAGGGCAAGACATGAGGCAGGCCACGGGCACAAAGTGGCAAGCGGCTTCATGGGGGTTCATTAAATTGTTAATGTGGTTCACCCCCTCCAGGAAGCCCAAGAGACAGACTGTCGAACCAATTGAGCTAGAAAAATTGAACTGGTCCAATAAAACAAGATGAAAAACTGGCGTAAAGGCCAAATGAAGTCGAAGTCATCGATACCTCGTTACAACCAAGTCCAAGGTATGCCATACCAGATGAGCCGAGTGATCAGGATCTGAAGAATCTATCCATCCAGAAATATGTATTTCCCCCAAGGGCTGGTCGGTTTGATAGGGTACAAAGATATCCAAAGAGTACGCATATTTCACAGATTTGGTCGATATCTAAAGACATACTCATACTCATGCATGAACATATGTGTGTGTGTACACATTTACTGGGCTCTATCCTCTGCGGGGTCCTGTGCAAGCGAGGAATAATTGAATTTCAAGTGAAGCGGCTTCTGCTGGCGGTTATGAAATTTCTGACTTGTCTTCCGCTGCCGAGGAACGGAAATAAAAGCGAAGCGCTAACGGTTACCGTTACGCTGCCACTGAAATCAGGACACATGTGTATGTGTGCGTGTGCGTGAGGGTTCTACGGTGGGGCAGGATGCCACGAACACATGCTTCCATTGCTCGCGACCTCGGCAATGAATTTGTGTTTCCGTCTCGCTGCCTTCGCCACGATGGTTAACCGCATCGTTGATTTGAGGGCGTGGCATGGCGTGGCATAATACATATACAATTTTTTTGGATCTTCTGCGTTTTTTGGCGCGCCGAGACAATTAAAAATGGGCAACTCAACTCATTTGAGTGGCCCCAAGGAAGGAAGAAATTGATACATAATCGTATGTCTTTGAAATGCTGTAGTAAGACGAGGCCTTTGGTTTCCCAATAAGTACACATTTTATGTATCCAACTGAATACAAATAATTATATTTATATACGTATTATATTTAACATAATAATTAGAGCGATCGGTCCACACACACACACAATATGTTATCGCTATCAATAAATGTTTTTCTAACACATTTTGTAAATCAAAGTTGAACATGAGTTTTGTGTTTGGCTCGACTTGCATAATTTTACAAACAGCACGTGATAATCTCTAAGATTTTGTACCAAATTTCTTGTGTCGCTTTATATTAAGAATAAGAAAATCCGTAATAAACGTATGGGAGGAAACTGAATTTAAAATCATGTTGCAACTGTTCAATTGTTTTCCATTTCAGAAATGCAGATGCCGATCGTGAGATACGAGTACAATGCTATGAATAAACGGTTTAAGGAATAATCTGGGAAGCTATTTAAAATGTAAATGTAATGAGAACATATTCTAAGTATAATCATAAATACGAATACGAGTATTGTTGCAGCTTAATTACTGAGCCCGGTAGCCAGACGATTCCACATGTGTAAGTTATCCTTTAGTTTAGCTTTAAATGAGAATCGCATAGCGGCACAAAGCAACAGGAACATCGAAGGGTGTCATTCGCCAGCCAGGCTGGCCAGAAGCTCCTCATCGATGCCATCTCCAGTGGGCATTGGCGTCGTAGTGCTAAGATTCAGCAGCAGATCGCTGCCTGACGGAGGCGGAGGCGGCGGTGCAGAGGTTTTCGGGTCCGGATCTGAGACACCACTGGAAGTGGCCGCCGAGGCAACTGTCGAGGTCGATGTTGACGAAGTCGGCTCAGTGCTGCTCGGTGTGCTCCGTCCACTGGCACCGCTCCCGCGCTGCGACAACTTGGGTATTTGAAACTTGTTGTGCAGTCCCTTGATGAAACCCTCCATGCTGGCGGCCATCGTGGGTGATGCATATTGTAGAATGGTCATCATGTCGGTGTGATGATCGAACCGAGGCGGCGGCTGGGACATGGAGCCAGTGAGAGCTGCTGGCGACACGGCTCCCGAAGAGCCACTCCCACCCGCTGACGAACCACCTTTGCGTTGAGCCCCTCCTGCCCCACCGCCGCTGCTGCCTAAGCCTCCCATACTGGGACGACGCCTGGGAGCATTGTGCTCTTGAAAGGAATTGGTACTATTGCTTTTGGTTAGGAGTACACCACTGCCGCTAGCAGACCCGCTAAGCTTGCTGCTTAAGTTGCCCGACGAGTTGGCCTTCTGAAATAGATGCTTGCTGGATGAGGATGAGGAACCGCCGCTGCTTGTTGTCGCTCCTCCTGATGATGCGGTGGCTTTCTTGGAGGCAGGTCCACTGTTCACACCGGGTTTGAGGCCCGTGTGCTGCTTTTTGGCGTAGCTCGAGGAGCTAGATGAGGCTGTTGCACCCCCACTCGAGCCACTACTGGTGCCCTTTGTCTTCCCCATGCCCATGCTTGAAGAGCTTGCCCCAGAACTGGAGCTCTTGCTGCTCCCCGTCTTGTTGATGGTCAGCTTGAGGCCTTCCTGGCTGCTGGGTTTCACCATATACTCCGAGGATGTTCCGCTTGTGATGTTGCTTGCACCTCCGTCACTGCTGCTGCTGCTGCTGCTGCTGGCCCCGCTAGTGGTCAAGCAGCTGCTAGGTGGTGCTGCTCCCGGCTGCTGCTGTTGGAACGTTGCTGGTGGTGGTGGTGGTGGAGGTGGTGGTGGTGTTGGTTGTGGTGGTGGTGCTGATGCTGCTCCCGCTCCCGCTGACGCCGCTGGTCCCACTCCCACTCCCGCTCCCGCTGACGTTGACGTTGACGGTGCTGTTCCCACTCCCACTCCCTGCCCCAGTACCAGTCCCATTCCCGTTCCCGCTGCTGCTGCTGTTGCTGTTGCTGGGATTGCTGTTGCTAAAGCTGCCGTCGACGTCATCAAACTAACCTGACAAAGTAAGCATGGGGTGTGGTGGTGTGTGGTCGTGTGCGTGCGTGTCATGGCGGAGGAGCAAACACAAACCAAAAACGAACCGGAAGAAACACAAAATTATAACAATCAAAAACGAGGAACCAAATTATGAAAATTGTGCACAAAAAGTTTGTGTGTTTTTGGGAAGACAGTTGAGAGAATGAAGAGAATGGAGAGAAGAGAGAAGAAAAGCAGACCCCGTTAGTAATTCGCTTAAAAATGTAATAAGCTTTTAAATACTACAGCATAGGCATTGAGGAATACTAATTTCCAATCGGAAAGAATGTTTCCAATCTTCAAGCCAAATGTTCTACTGAGGTCTGGTTATACTGCTTGTACGAGTATGTGAGTGAGTGAGTTTATTCCATTGTCATTTAGTCAAACAGAATACATACAAACTGAGAAACAATACAGAAAATATCACGTGTACAGGCACAAGTTTCGAATGTAATTATTATCCATATCCATATCCAGCTGTAGCTGCAGCTGCTGATGCTCCGACTCCATTACCACCAGGTCGTAAACCAATATAAGCGTGCACAAAAACTAATCATTGCTGCATTTTTTAGTGGCAGAAACATGCAATCGCTGGTGCGGAACATACAAGATACAAGCATACAAAGAACTCAACACATTCGTATCAATACTCGTATCTACGTACATATATACGTGCTTAGTGCAGGATAAGAGAAGGTTAGAGGGTTGGGTTGCTTGGAGGGTCTGGATGCTGGAAAAAGCCCCATAACCGTAACTACATTTTAGGATTAAATCGAAAATAAAACGGATGCAGGATATGACAAATAAAAGGATAATTTGTATATATGTATGTATTTACAAAGATTAAGCAAAGATTAAGAAGAACTAACACACAAACAACTAAATAATAATTCTAATTATTTCAACTACAGCAGAGCTAAAGCGATTACAAATCTTTTCACAATTATATCAAATATAAAAACACGTTTGCATTAGTTTACGGATACGTTTAAGGATTTAGTCTGCTTTTGTATAGGACAAGTGCTAGAGAGCCAACTACGGGTTAGGATTGGAGGCGGTGCCGGAGGCGGTGTAGATGGTGGGAGAGGGTGTGGTGTGGAGGAGCACTTATAATGAAAACGGACTTACCGCGCCTCCCGCCAGGCCCTTCCGCAGAGCACTCAGTTCCAGGGCCGAAGCACCTGTCACCGCTCCCGCTCCTGCTCCCACCGTTGCCGCCGCCGCTGCAGCCGCTGCAGCCACCGCTGCTGCTCCTCCAGCAGCCGCATAGCTGCCCAAGCTACCGCCAGCTGCCAAATGCGACAAGCTGGCCACAGATGATTTGAGCTGCTGTTGCTGTTGCTGCTGCTGTTGCTGCTGTTGCTGTTGCTGCTGTTGCTGCTGTTGCTGTTGGGAGGTTTTCAGAGCCGCCACAGCAGCAGCTACACTTGCGGCAGCCACCACACTGGCTGGAGAGACACCACCGACGCCGCCACTACTACCCGAGGGGGCAGACGGAGCTCCACGACGATGACGACGAGGGTCCCGCGACGGAGGATTTCTCCTTTTAATACCCGACTGCCGCTTTGTTGATTGCTGCTCCCGCTCCCACTGCCGCTGCTGCTGCTGCTACTGCTGGTGGTGCTGCTCAGAGGAGGAACCGGCGGTGGTGGTGGCGGAGCTCCAACGCTTGCAAATGAACGCACCAGACTCGGATTGGCGCCAGCTCCTGTCGATGGTCCTGCAGATGCTGAAGGAGGAGCGCCCGCGGACGACGTTGATTTCTCACCCTTGGGACTGAGGCTAGTTCCCGCTGTTGCCGCACTCTTGAGAGTGGACATGCTCGGCTTCCCTGAGGAGCCGTGCTTGGGCGAGTGCGTCCCAAACGGCGATTTGGGACTGTTCGAGGCGGTGTTGTGCTTGGGGCTGCTGTATACGGGAGAATGCTTGGGACTGGGACGTGCTGGGGACACGCCAGACATTATTCCCTGCCCCGATCCACCCGCCTTGGGCGAGGACGAGGAGAGAAACTTCCGCACCACGCCCCCGGGCGCCGAGGGGCATCTCCACCGGCAGCTGGCGGATTCTGTCGGGAGTATATTTTCTCCGGGGTCCCATGGGAGAATCATCGCGTTTCTTCTTGCGCTTCTTCTCCTTCTGCGTATCCGTGGAGGATGAGCTGCTGCTGCCGGTAGAGGACGTGGAGGAGCTGCTGCCTCCGCTGCCGGCTGACGAAGACGAAGCGCTGGAGCTGCTTTCGTGAGGGCGCTTCGTGGCGACACTTACACCGGCAGGAGCTGAGGAGCTGCTCTTCTTGGATGATTCCTTGGCGGGGTCCTTGCCGGTTATCGGAGTTATGGTTATGGTAGTGGGTGCCGTCGTGGTGGTCGCACTTCCTCCGTCTCGAGTTCCAGTGGTCTGGCTCTGTGCATTTAATGGTATTATCTCTATACCACCTGTGCGCTGAACCTCCACTGTTGGGACCCCTCCGCCAGAGCTGCTTCCCACGGGTGCTGCTCCAGCCGCTCCTGTTGTCTTACCGTCACCTGGTATGGGAGTAATGCTGACGCAGTGCTTCAGATTCGGCGTTTTATCCTTCCAAATGTTCTTATACTTGTCGGCAATCTCATGATCGGTCGCCTTGGCGGCCGTCAAAGCAGTGGATGCGCTACTGGAGCTGGCGGCACTGCCCGAGGATACAGGACCCTGAGCTAATTGAGGATCCGTTTCACGCTTGAGATTTATCAGGCCGGCAATGGCTGCCGCTGCCGAGGTAGAGGCCGCAAAAGCATCTGCCAGAGAGCGCGACTTGGCTTCCATTTTAAGGCTGTTGATGCTGGTGAAGCCTCCGCTGGACAGATTGCCATCAACCGGGGGTCCTGTTTCCATGGCAAATTGATTGAAATTATGGGCATGAGCAAGCCCAGTTCCGACGCTGCCTCCGTTGCCTGTTCCAGCACCTGCTCCGGATCCCGCTCCAGGACCAATCACGCCGTGCAACTTGAACTGATGCTCCTCATCCCAGCACTTAAGCAGCTTGTAGATGACCATCGGGATGGAGAGGACCTTCCGCACAGTTCGAGTTAACTTTTGAGAGAGCAGCTCGTACTCGTTGCTCAAGCAATAGATGCTGCATGTGGCCTGGCCATCTTCCAGCAGAAAATCCACCGTGGCCAGCGACTCCTCATAGGGGTGCTGCAGCTCCACAGTGATCTGGTTGAAGGAGACGGCCGTCACCTCCAATATCACAGTACTATCCATGTCTACACAGAGGGAAAAAGAGAGAGAGAGAGAGAGAGATAGAGTTGCGCATGAAACAGAGCGTGACACAAGATATAGAAAAGACCTCACCATTATATTGCTTCTGTTGTTCTCGCACACAGCTAGCGAGAAGCGTGTAGAAGAGGGCCTGCTTCTTCAAAAACGTCATTATCTTGGGCACCTGGGAGGGCTCTGTGAACGGTAGGGAGGATATCAATGCACCTTGCAGCTTGCGATTGTCCGTAAAGAAATAGCAATGCGTCTCCTTGGGCAGATTGACGTAGAGGCCCCGCTGGGTGTTCTTTATCGCCTGCTTAGAGGCGGTCTGCACAATCAAATTGAGCACAGTGGCGACTGGAGACGTGGGTGCTGCAGCCATGCCCTCCACACCTGGCAGGCCTAGACCCTTGAGAGTCTCGTAGCACACCGGCATCGGCATGTTCAGACGCAGCACATATGTGGCTGGCATCAGCATGGGTTGTTCTGATTGAGCTGGGCATACGTGGGCATCTCAGGCCCGTTTGAGGATCACGATTGGAAAGCTTAAAATAGGCATAATCTGAAGCTTGTTGGCCGAGGAACCCTCCAGGTTGACGGTGGCACTAGACCATGGCTGCTGTGCATCACCTGATCAATGGTAAACTCGCTGCTTGCCACATTCGATTCGCTCTCCGCGAGGTGGATGGGAGGGCAAAAGTAGGTCAGCTTCATGGGATGGCCGCCGCGCCGCTGCAGCACCAGACCGACGGCAGAGCTGTTCATGATATCGTAGCTGTCGCCGGTTCGGTTTTGCATCTGATGACTGTAGAGACTGTATATGTCCGTTTCCATGGCCTGTAAGGCCACAAACGCCTTCTTCTTCACTTTTGGCTCGGCATTGAGTTGGTAAATTGAGGACAGACCCTCCAGCTGAACGGTAAAGTCGGCAAAGTCACCCGACTTTAGGCGCTTCACCAATTCACTCGATTGCTGCTCTATTTTGCATTCATGATGCACCTTGACGTCCGACAGATTACCGCTGGCGTCTAGCAGAATTTCCACATAGAACATGTCCGTGGAAATGAACAGAAGCTGCTGGTCCTCCATGAACTTGAGACCCAATTGCCGGGACAGGCTCTCCAATCGCTCCACGAGACCGTGCCTCGAGGTAACCTTGATATAGTGCTGCAACTTGTCTAATGCCGATTGCAGTGTAGCCTTGCACAGCGGGTCCAGTGGATAGTGCTTCTCAATAAAATACATTCTCACCGACTTCTTGATCTCTTCATAAGTTTTCGGCTTGTTCCGGTACTTTGCTCTCAGTTTCTCCATCATGGTCTCCTGCTGGATTTGCCTATTCTTCTCTTCAATGCTGGGTATATGACTACCAAAGCCACCTAAGGATTAGTTTCAGTCACATTCAGTACTTTCTCAGTTTCCAAATCGACTTTATGCTACTTACCCCCCGCCCCCAACGAGCACTTTCCATTTGTTCCACTCATCTTTTCTTTATGTGTGCTTTCTATAGCAACTTAGTTGTTAATTTGTTAACTACCATTTAAATCACCTTTTCGTTACCATCTTAGCTCTGAATATAATATATCTATATATGTATTTACACTATTTCTCCGTCGTTTTGCAAAATGTCGAAAATTTTTTGCCGAAAATTTTTCCAACACCAAACATCGACTTTTTTGCCAGACACCCCTACATTAAATCGATATGATTTTAATCGGCTCTGGTCGAAAATTGTTTCCAATTTGATATTCCGACTAATATTGCTAGCTAACTAGGACCCTCAGGCCTGAACACATAATTTTATGCAATAGATAAAACAATTTTCTACAAGACAGACTAATTTAAAGGACTTCGTTTGGTTGGATTGATTATAAAAAAACGTTTATAAAACTTAGGTGAGCTGACATTAGACGTAAGAAAGCGTAATATTGCAGTTTATGGCCGCAAATAATAGATTTAACCATTTTATAATGGCTGGTGGGCAACGCTCTGCAACGCTCGTGTTGAAGTTAGTTGTTTTGGGGGCTATTGTTTTATTTGTTCACTATAATTTGGGCTAGAAAGTGTTGGGGCTACTCCTTGGAAGGAAACCCATAAATTATAGGACAAAGACAACATAATCGAATAACTAATCTCCCCTGAAACAGATTACTTTGATTTCAGCAATTTATCCATTATTTTAGTAACTCCCTTGCTCATTTCAAATCCGCCCGCCGTAAAAAATCCTCGCCGTCCTGGGAAGTTTACAATATTTTTCCCTGGGAAATTGCTGAGGCTCTTCGGAAAAAATCGGGTATGGACAACAGGCAAAACGGCCCAGAAAATCCAAGGCCTGCAAGGTAAAATCCACCCAGCTGACGGGCGCATGCGCCCCTCAAAGCCTATCGGGGATTTTTTCGGGTAGGGTGAAAATCGTGCGAGCCGTGAAATTTCCCTTGGCTAAATTTACCCGTTATCCATACCTTTTTTGGCTCAACCCAAGCTCAAACCAAAATGTTGTGTCGAACCGATCGGTTTGACACTGGACGCGCTCTTTTTCTCATTTTCGCGTTCATTTATGAGCTCTTACTCTCTTTTACTCTCACGGTATGAGTTCGAAACGATCATGCAACAAAACATCGATAGCAAAGTATATTTGGTGATGTGGCGGTAATTTTGAAAATAATACCAGTATATACCATGAGAAAATTACCAACGAAACTCATATTCCTCGATTTTGATATTCTGTTTAATATTACTAGCTAACTAGGACCCTCAGGCCTGAACACATAATTTAATAGGATTGATGAATCAATTGTCTAGAAGATTGGTTAAATTTAGTGAATTTTTCTTTTAGATTGTTTAGAGAAAAACAAAATGAAAAGATTCAAAAAGATACCTATAAACAAGAAAACATGATTGGTGGAAAAAAGTGAACAAATTTTGAAATTAAGCTATGGATAAACATTTAAAACATAAGTATTAATTAAAAATTAACAAAAAATGTTTTTAAGAATTTCCAGTAAAGTATTGGCAAAAAACCCTGAATTAAAACATATATGTAAGAGAGACGTTGAGGAAATACTTTTATCAAGAATCATCTTTCTTATATGCGAAAAAAATTATGGAAAACATGACAAAAAAATACGAAACAAGTTAACTTTTGATAATTCTAATAGGTTTTTAGATAAAAGTTAATGAAATTATCTGTCATTTAATTAAATTGGCGGATTTTCAATATTTTTTAAAAATAAAATCCTGAGAAAACTATATTTAAATGCGTTTTTATTGATTTTTAATTTTTTGGCCTCGGTGGACCTCGTCAGAGAAATGCCCATGTATAATCGTATATGTATATATATCTCGCTATATATAAGAATATCATAGACCGCCAAATTTATTTGAGTTAGCCTTACAAAATTTGCTGCATTCATTGGACAAACATTTCATGAATTTGACCCGCTTTTTTCCCAAGGGTATTTTAAGTCTTGGCTGGAAATGATTAAAATTTAGAATATTTATTTTTCATTAATACATGTTTTATATATATGTATGTATGTTGCGTATGTGTACAAATATGTACATATGTTCATTGAATGTCATTGGGATATACTTTTTGCAATTAGGGCCTGCATCTGTCGAGAAATCGTGGATAAAGACAGACCTCCCGAATGTGATAGCGGTTAAGCAGCCAGCAGAGGAAGCGCTCCAGGCCAAGGCCATAGCCGCCATGTGGCATTGTTCCATAGATCCTTTGATCGGTGTACCAGTAGTAGGGCGTGGGATCGATGCCCTCGCGCTCATAGCCCTTCAACAATTCATCACTGTCCCAAATCCTCATCGAACCACCGATAATCTCGCCCACGTTTGGCAGCAAGACATCGACACTCTCGGTCAGCCGGTTGTCCTCCGGACAGCGGGACATGTAAAACGATTTGATGGCCACGGGGAAGCGACAGAGTAGAATGGGCTCGTTGATGGTGTCCGTCATCTTACGCTCGGGGGCCTCGGGTATGTCCTCGCCAAACTCGTAGAAGGTGCCATCATCTTTGGTCACATTGTGTTTCTTCAGCCATTCGATGGCGGCAGCGTAGTCCATGCGACGGAATGGCTTCTTTGGCGGCTTAAAGTCCGGGTTCAGCTCCATGACCAGGTGGCCATATGGCGACTTCAGCACCCGATCCACAACGTCGCAGACCAAGTCCTCGAGGCGATCCAACAGATCGTTGTAGCTGATGAATGGACACTCTGCCTCAACGTGGGTGTATTCTGCCAAGTGGCGGCGCGTACGACTCTGCTCGGCCCGATAGCTCTGGGCAATAGTGAAGACATCGCCAAGGGCGGGCAGGCATGTTTCCAAGTACAGCTGCGAGCTCTGGGTGAGGAACGCTTCCTCGCCAAAGAATTGCATCTTGAAGAGAGTGGAGCCGCCCTCTACCTGTGTCTGTACCAGGGTGGGGGGCGTCACCTCGTTGTAGCCGCGATCAAAGTAGTGGTCGCGGAAGGCCTGCATCACGACGGAACGCATCTTGAGCACCTTGGAGGTGTTCTCTCCCCGAATCATTATGTGCCTGTTGTCCAGCTGCACGTCGGGAAGAGCCTCTTCGTTGAGAATTGCATCGGCTCCGCCTGGGGGAGCCAGACCAATCAGCTCCCAGTAATCCACATGCAGCTCATGGCCACCTGGTGCGATCTTCCCCGCAGGCACCGCTTTTAGTATGCCATAGAGCACCACGGAACTCTCGGTACTCAGAACCAGGGCTTCGTACGTCTGGCACAGCAAATCGGTGAGAACACATTGCACGAAACCGGTGCCATCCCTTAGGGTCAGGAAAATCAGAGCCTTGCCCTGCCGCCGCAGTCGGTGCACCCAGCCATAGATCTTGACGCGCACTCCACGGGTTTCCGTTCCTTTTGCGATTTTAATTTTGTGGGCCTTTGGCAAGGTGCCATCCTCTTTGATCTTAATTTTGCGCGCCTCCTCCAAGTTCTGTTGGCGCTTCTCCGCGTCCTCTGCTTCGCGAAGCTCCTTGCCTACATTTTTCTGGCCATCGCGTTGTAGCACCTTCTGGATCTTTTTTAGCTGAGACTTGGCAGCCGGCTCAAAAACCTTGGACGGCTCCGAGCTATCCACATAGATGGTTTCGTAGGGCTCTTCAGCTCCCGCCAGTCGCATTGCATGGAGAATCGTCTTGAAAGGCTTACTCTGGGTACCGTTTCCAGACTCGTCGCTTCCCCGTTTCTCGGATGTATAGATCCCACTTGCACTCATAGTTGTGGAAGTTTCCCAAAACCGACCTTTCACTTCAAGTAAATATTTCACTTTGAATGAGATTCCCCACTGCACTGCTTATATATCTTCCTGGTGTTATTTTTATAACGTCAAGCTTCCATGAAATAGGCAGTGCGATTACATCATCCCATTTCCATTATCACTGATACTTGTTGGGATATTGGTACTTTCCCTGATAATTTCATATTACCTACATACACATATGTATAATACCAGTGTTCGACACACATAGAATATACGGATTTAGTGGAAATGTTTGTTATTCAAATTCTAACAGAGCACATACCAGCGCGCACAAAATGTGCTGCTCGGTGCAACAGGGCTGCTAGCACATATCGACTATCGATTAGACATCATTGCGGCCCAGACAACTTGTTTACGTTTTTACGTTATAGAACATTTAGTAAATAAATCAGCTATTAAGAAATAAATCCGATGACGAGTATTGCCGGCGGACATGGGGAGCCAAACCCCAACAGCTCCTGGTTGAGTGCACGTGGCTTTTGGATGGCTTACTTTCTCGGTCTATTGTCAATCCACTTGATACTGTTATCTGTGCCATTTGTCAGTATTTCTTGGGCCTGGTCAGCGACCAACCTGATTCATAATGCGGTAAGACAATGTCTCCTCCGACTTTGCTTATTTTCTGAGCTTTCAATGTTTACCCAGGCCCACTTGTACTTCTTGCACATCATAAAGGAGCTCCTTGGCTGAGTATCGAGAACGACCCGAGCCGTCGCTGGACACATTGGGAGCAGATTGACGACGGCATCCAGATGACTACCACTAGAAAGTTCTTAACAGCCGTTCCCATTGTGCTGTATGGTCACCCCCATTCATTATTTAATACAATTAGTCATATTTAATCAGGCATTTCTGTTTCCAGTTTCCTGCTCACCTGTCTCTACACCCGCAATAGTACCGAACACTTTATTGCTAACTTTGTGTCCCTGGTTGTCGTCACGCTTCCCAAGCTGCCGCAGTTCCATGGCGTGCGTTTGTTCAACATAAACAAGTACTAGGATCCAAGCGCTCAAAGCGCATTTATTTAGTTCTTAAAAATGTACATACAAATATTCATATATCCCTAAAGTTATCCATACTACATACTTATACTCTGACGACTTCGCGCTATTGACCCAATCCGTATGTATGTATGTACATATGTACATAATAGTGGAGCGGGAAGAATTTTCTGAAAATTCTATATTAAAACTAGGCATTGAATTGGATTGTAAATTGAAATTAAAGCGAGAACGGGTTAAATGAACTTATTTTACTGTAGAATTCCAATCCTTGGATTCTGTCAAGGGTTTCCATTCCATTCTTATTGAATGCGGTGTCGTGGACACAGCCAGACCATTGAGCAAGCTACTGCTTCCGCCACGAAGCCTAAAAGCCAATTCGAGTAGAATTGAGGGTTCAGGGTCATACCTTTTAGATTATTACAATGTATGATTGCATTTCTGGCGACTAGTTACTGATGCTTGGGTGTGATACTCCTACCGAAGCCATACGCTCAGCGATTGTCGATGTTTAATGCTGATCTCCGTAGGTGTTCTTCGTGGAACTTGCTCCATATGCTGCATGGCGGAAGAATCTCATGAAGTACAGTAGTGTAATGGTTTTGCTAACTTTACTTATATTTGCTTTAGTTAAGAAAATAAATTTCAGTTTAAATTTTAAACAAATGGCGCACAGTAAGTGTATTTCAAAATTTCGCCCCGCCCCTTTCCGCCCGCACAAGGGACGAAAGTCTGTGGCATACACAATTTTTAAGATAAAAGAAAACGAAAAGCGCAGAATCATGGGAAATAACCGTATCTACCAGATTGCCGAATCTGGATCAGGTCGGATCATTATTATGGCCAGAAGAAACAAATTAAATTTCAGTGGCTACGCAACGCCTGCCAAGCGCTGACTCATCTCGTCTCAAATATGTAGTTATACATGTAGAAATGTAGAAGCAGATGTAAAAAGCATATGCAAACAAAATTGGAAACATGTATAAATATTCCAAAAATGGTTTGACTTCAATTTTTGAAAAATTATTTTTTGTCCAAAATTTAATTCGTTCCTTTTGCGACCATATAATAATGTATAAATCGTAAGCTCATATATGTATGTATATACTGACTGAGTACCGGGTATAAAGTAGAGCCGTGGCCTTTGCCGCGGCTCACAACGTTCCCCCTCGTTTTTTCTCGGCAAAGAACTATTTTTGTATCAGCTGTTTTTTATATCATTAGTGGTGCTAGATCCGATCCGCTGATTGGCAAAATGAGTACAAATGCAATTTTTGCCACCACTAGGCCATGATCAGCTGTATAATCCAAAAAAATCGAATGTTTGCATGAAAATATGAAAATGAGTGAAATAAAGTTCAACAATTTGTCCCAGGATGAATCTGCATCTGAGAATGATTCGGTAAATAATGTATATCAAAAAAGTCTTTGCGACGGATATTACTAATATATACTTAAAGATATTTAATGCATGCACCTATTTTAGATTAGTCACTGCGAAGATGTAGAACACTTACTCGTTGATGAAGTAAAAGATGTCCAAATATTGTTGAAGATCCTAAGGCATTCTCAGGATAAAATCAAAAGAAATTCTACGACTATCAAGGATCTGGGAGGAAAATTAGCCGATGCTGAAATACAGCTAGCAATTTATAGGGAAAAGGTACATTTCTTTGATGAGAAGTGCAGGGATAAGGATGATGTCATAGCGACGTTGAAAGCAGCAATGCAAATAAACAATGAAATGAATACGAAAAACGCTGCTGCGCACGATATAAACATACAATTAATGCAAAATCGAATTGCTGATTTGCAAAGTGCTCTTGACTCCAATGCTAAACATGATCAATCAAATTCTGGAATTATTCATGACACACAAATGCAGAAGCTACAAGAACAGATTGCTGATTATAAACGCATCATTGAGCTAAACGAGTCTATAATATCAAATCTGAAAGTGGAAGTGAATGCCTTAACGGTCAAGGCTGAGCAAGATGTAGCCATTATCGAAAACAAGGATCAGGAACTCGTCAAAGTAACTAACGAAATAGGTACAGCCAACCGTACAATATCCGAACTGGAAGACAAAGTGACTGCGTTAGAGAACAAGGCGAGGACAGATGAGGACATCGAGGATAAACCCTCTAATAGAGGGTACACACTTAGAAATCTAGGTTCCATTAAATCAATTGAATTGACTGGCCTCGCACCTTTCGCAGCCCCATTTGAGGATATTAAAGATGACAAAGACTGGATGGTCATTCAAAGACGGTTCAACGGAAAAGTGAATTTTGATATAAGGTCGTATAACGATGGTTTTGGTTCCATAGGTGGAGACTTTTGGCTTGGCATGGATAAATTGCATTACATAACAAATAAAACGCCTCATCAATTATATGTTCAAATCGTTGACAACGATGATAATACATGGTACGCTCAATATGACCATTTCGTTGTTAGCAGCCTACATAATGGCAGCTACTTTATAGCTAACCTGGGGTACTACTCAGGAACCGCCGGAGATTCACTGCGAAGTCCTATGTACGGAGTCGAAACGCGCTGGTGGTTATGTGGTGTAGGACAAGAGTGGGGTACCAAGAAAAACCTCAAATCTTGTAAAATGTTGATAAAATCGATATTTATTTAGTAACATTGTACAACAGTCAATCCAGGAATTAATAAACATTTTTTCATAAAATCTTCAAGTGAGTAGGTAATTAATATTTTCGAATTTATTATTATAGGAAGGGGAGCAAAAAGGTGGGCCACCGGCTCAGATTAAATGAATGCACACTTGAAACGGACGAACCCAGCCGCGCCCCCATAGGAAATAGATTGTCTGTGCATGTGTGAACTACAGATACACATCCCCAATACGTTGAGGCATCGACCAGAGGCAGCAATAAAAAGCGCTGGCACTGCCATCGCAATCAGTTTTGTTGGCGTCGTCCGAGAACACTGTTGGCGCTGTCTGGTGCCCTATTTGACTTTGCGGAAGGTGGTCGCGACCTCAACGACTTTGGAGACGAGAACGGCATAATCAGTTGGAAAGGTGTGTCGAAGCGGATCAGAGGCGACCTGGCAGCAAATTTCAAGTGTTTCTGAAAGGGAAAACAGCCCTATAAGATATTCCAGCTGAGAAGACCCGATCAGATCCCATCAACACTATGTCGATCACAGTGGAGGAGGAGATCTTTGGCCTGGCCGTGAATCCCTTCACAAAGGCACCCGAAATGGTGCGCCGATACACGCTGACCAACTCCAATCGGATGTCCATTTCGGTGATTCCACTGGGCGCCATCATTCAGAGCGTGCGAATGCCGGATGCCTATGAGAAGGTCGATGACATCTGTTTGGGATTCGATGACATTGCTAGCTACGTGGCCACCAAAGCGGCTTACATTGGTGGGACCCTCGGACGGGTCGCTAACCGAGTGGCGAACGGCGAATACATGATGGGTGACACAAAGGTCGAGCTGACCAAGAACTTTCAGAACAAGTACCAGCTGCATGGCGGCCTTTTGGGCTTCGACAGCGTCATATGGGAGGTGGTGCAGAAGACGGAGGATGGCATTATCTTTCGACATGTCTCGCCGCATGGCCACGAGGGCTATCCGGGCACACTGACGTGCCTCATTACCTACTGGCTGGATAACCAAAATCGCATTGGCGTGCGATTCGAGGCCACCACCGACAAAAAAACCGCTGTTAATATCTCCAATCATGCGTACTTCAACCTGGCCGGGCACGGCGCCGGGGCCAAAGGTCTGGCCGAGCATACTGTGGAGATAGCTGCCGACCAGATTGTGGACACAGATGATCAACAGATACCCACCGGCAAGTTGGTCGACGTCGACGATACGGTTTTCGATCTGCGGATGCCTGTCCTGCTGGGCGATCGCCTCATGCAGTTCGATGGGAGCCTCATCCATGGCTACGACAACTGCTTTGTGGTCAATGGCGGCAGTGTACAGCCGAGCCTAAACAAGATCGCCAAGCTCGTCCACCCTCCCAGCTGTCGGGTCATGGAGGTGTGGACCAACCAGCCAGGGCTGCAGTTTTACACGGCCAACAATCTGCCCAACGAGAAGAGCGGCGAGTTTCCCATGATTGGCAAGGACTGCACTCACTATGTCAAGCACGGCTCCTTTTGCGTGGAAACCGAAATGTTTCCCGACTCCATGAACCATCCCGAGTTCCCTTCGATTTTCCTGGAGCCCGGCGAGAAATACAAGCATGAGGTCATGTACTGGTTCAAGGTGGAGGAGTCATGGAAATGCTGTTGCAACAACAAGTGAAAATAATAAAGCTGGAATATTTTATAGGCTATGCTCGAGTACTGTCTTAGGCTCTTTTTTTACTGGCTTGGGGTTAGCATTCCACCTTTGCTTCTTGGTAGAAATTGCCTTGCATTTTCCTGGTCAGCATGAATGGGGGAAGAAAATGCAAATGTGTTTCCACTGGGAAAATGGAAAATATGTTCATATTTATAAGTCGCTTTATGGTTCAGGGGATTTCAATGTGCACAGAGTAAATATGTTGCTGATTACTTTGGGTGATTATATAACCTCTCATTATAGCGACTATCGTGGTGGATTATTTGATCTCCGATTTTGAGATTATGGAGATATCTTTCTAACGACAAGATATGGCCGAACAAACCATAGAGCACCTGTAATCTCTCTAGACCTTGAGTCTTCGCTTGTTTAATTGTTATTTAGCTAAGATACATTTCCAGACTTGAATGGAAATGAAACTGTCCTCTGATAGGGCAGAAAATTATGTACTGATGTAAGCTGATGTACAGGTTCACCATATATGGTGTTAGGTATGTTCGGCTGTGTAGGCTGTTTCCATTTAAACTTGTCACTCAGTGTCTAGTCTCAAAAATATCACTAAGTTAGCCTTGACCTTTCTGGCAGTTTTCAGCCTTTGAATTGCTTTCCAAATTCTCAGTTTATCACCACCGTAGTCGAATCCAAATTTTTGTTTCTCCTCATTTTTGTTTTGGTAAAACTTTTGGTAAAACTTACGCAGCTGGGAGGATGGTGCGCGTGATCGAGGATATGTTCGGCATCGCCGTCAATCCCATTACGCAGAAGACGGATCAGGTGCGTCGCTTCACGCTGAGCACAGACCGGGGTATGTGCGTATCTATTATCACCCTGGGTGCCATCATCCAGAGGATCAATGTGCCGGACGCTGACGGCAAGCTAGAGGATGTCTGTCTGGGTTACGAGGACGTGGCCGGCTACTACCGCAATCAGCCGAGCTACTTCGGGGCCACCATTGGAAGGGTGGCAAATCGCGTGGCCCGGGGACGCTTCAAGCTGTGCGGCAGGGAAGTGAGTGTGACCCGAAACTACAGGGACTATTATCAGCTCCACGGCGGCTTTGTGGGCTTCGACAGCGTTATCTGGGATGTGGTGGGCATACACAAGGATGGCGTAACCTTCCAGCACGTCTCGCCGGACGGTCACGAAGGGTACCCCGGAGAGCTGACAGTCAACATCAACTTTTCGCTGAATGAAACGGGCTGCTTTGGCATGAGGATCGAGGCGAGGGCCAAGGCCACCACATGCGTCAACATCACCAACCATGCGTACTTCAATCTAGCCGGCCATGGGAGTGGCAGGGATACCCTCCTGCAGCACATGGTGATGATCAAGGCCCAGAAGATTGTGGACACCGATATTGACCAGATCCCCACTGGAAAGCTGATGCGTATCCGCAACACTCCGTACGACTTCTCCAGCCTTGTCAATCTCGGCAAACGCATTGGACAGCTGGCCAACTGTCCCATCCAAGGCTTCGATAATAATTACTGCGTTGACGTGGCGCCCAATCGTGTCCAGCTGGTGGCCCGTGTTGTCCATCCCTGCAGCGGACGCTACATGGAGGTGCACACCAACCAGCCGGGGCTGCAGTTCTATACCGCCAACAACCTGCCCGACGCAGAAGGACGCGGGGTGCCCAACATTGGCAAGGCCGGTGCCGTATATGTGAAGCATGGCTCCTTCTGCCTGGAGACCCAAAAGTATCCCGATGCCATGAATCACGATGACTTCCCATCGATCATACTCAATCCTGGACAGTTGTATGACCATCAGGTGGTCTACAGATTCGGTGCCTGCCCCAAACGAATTTAGAGAGGCCGCTGCGATTTTTATTGATAACAAACCCAGATCTTAAATTTTCACTCAATAATAAAGGATAAAATCATACATCTTATATAATTTAAGCTTTCTGATACGTATGTATATATATTTTTTTTGCTTATAATGAATAGATACAAAGATATATGAATATTCTTTTTTGCACGGCATTTCAAAAATAGAAAATTTAAGCAGAGAAAATTATTACCAAGAACAGTCCCATTCACATTACCGATTGATTTTGGGATGTTCAAAAAACCGCCCACATGACCATAGAAGAACCGGTAGAAGAAAACCCCATCTTTAAATGGTATTTTGAAGATTTATGCGAGTCAAAAGGGTATATTTAACTATGCTGCATATTTTCCAGGAAATTGATATTTTGAACCATGGTTATTTATAAATAAAAGTTTCACTTGGCTATAATATTGATATTTTCAAACTCAAACGCCGTTAAGTTACGCTTATCGCACAAAAATACCGATATTTTTGTGTGCATCGATAAGTAGAAACATACATACATACATACATACAGAAACAAACATTTCATAAATATATTAGTACTAATACTAATATCAACGAAAAATATATATCGATATATTGATGAATCAATATATATTTCACATCCCTAATATAAACTTCAACGTTCAGAAGTGAAAGAAGGAATTTTGCTAGCTTAAAGGTGTTATAGGTGTTTGCCACGTCCACAAGCGATCGATTCCATCCGCCAAGCTGTTTAATCTACCGCAAGTCTACAATAGGACGACGGAAGACAGTCGTCACAGCAGCAGCAGCAGCAGCAGAATGACCGTACGTCTCCAACCAGACATATACGCATTGTGTGCATTGCAATTTTTCCTCTCCCCTACTCTTTCTATCAGGTGCACGAATTCAAGGTGGAAATGACCTGCGGCGGGTGTGCCAGTGCCGTGGAGCGCGTATTGGGCAAATTGGGCGGTACGTGTGTATATACATAAGGCAGGAATGAAATGGCCTAGTTTTGGGTATTAGGCTAATTAATGCCTAGCCCCTTATCAGACAGTGACAGCAAATGCTGCCTGTGGGTTTTATTGTGGCAGCCAACTAAAGTATTTTTCTCAATTTTTGTAGATAAGGTCGAGAAAGTCAACATTAACTTGGAGGAGAGAACGGTTGCCGTCACGTCGAACCTATCGTCCGATGAACTGTTGGAACAGCTGCGCAAGACCGGCAAGGGCTGCTCGTACATTGGTGTGAAGAAATGAGACGAGTTCCTCAGCAAGTTTCAGAAATATGGCAAGCTGAAACTTGAAGTCTAACCGGGACGAGGGAGTCCCCACATTGCCGATATCACATGTCGCAAGACACAAGACACACATACATACACATCGGAGCATTCGAGCTGAAGGCGCTGCTTGATGCATTCGTTCAGTGATACCCAAAATTTACCCGATATCCGATATACACATGCATAGCTACGAGTATACTCGTACAACACCAAGAAAAAGTTTCAACTTAATTAATCAAAAATAAGTAGGAATTATCTACAAATTTTACATTAGTATTCGATCTTGCCCAAGTTATAAGTAGCTCGTAGTTAGCCGATCAAAGGATACAATTATTCATTACTTATTACTAGAAGAAGAATTTTAAATTCAAGTTAAAAAATCAAAAACAAATCTAAACAAATCGCCAAGTTTTTGCCTCAATGCAGTATAATAATTATGAGTGCATATATTTCCAATGTAGTAGCCAATAAATGATACACTACACTCGTACGCCAATTGCCCTCTTATGATTAAACATAGTTCAATAACGAATTTTAATATCAATACTTTTTTTCAATAACAAATACATATAAATATTTAAATCTCAATTGTCTCACTATGAGTTTTTAGTTGTTAAGGTACTTTTGGAATGATGGGAGTGTACGGAATACCTAGACGTTAAGATTCCCGTTTCAGGCCATCCCAAAAATGTTGAACCCGCTCTGAAATGTGGCATGAAAACTGTCTCATTGCCGAGCCTAATCTCTTCCCGATCAGATGCAGGCATTTAGTCATCATGGTGCCATGGTGATGTGGGCTGGGGCTTGCTGTCACACCGAATCAACGACAAATAGGGCCGTGTCTCGTAGGGTCATGTCTTATAACAATCGAGGAGGCAGCATGCACAAGTCATAAATCTCTGGGAACGGCAAACCACACTTATCAAAATGAATATTTTTGTCCGTTTTCTGTTTTCCATATTCTGTTGTATTCTGTTTTTTTGTTGATGTTTTTTTTGTGGACCATGTTCGGGGCGTAACGAAATTATCAATCAAATGCCAGTATGGCATGCAAGGAATGCAGAACGCTCACACACAAAGAACCAAAGACTCTGCACTAATTGAGTTTAGAGGGAGACGCAGCTCTCCGTTTGGAATTCGATGTCGCCTCTGGTCGTTGAGAGTTGCTACCTGAGGCTGAGTTGCGGCTTCGTGTTGCGTCTCCTGTTGATTTATGCCCCATGCAGCGACCCCAAACAATAAAGAACCCAGCAAGGGACGAGCCAGCCTGTCAAAACAAACGTCACCAGTCCTACTCGCAGTCGTAGTCACGTCCTTGCCCCTGTCCTCTGTCCTCTGTCCCCTATCCCCTGTCCCATGTCCCATTCGCTCAGATAGCATCATAAAAGGTTCATTCCCAGTCATTGGTAGGATCAAATTATCGACTCAAGTACCGTTCAAATGGCGGTCCACAGTAAAATAAACAGTTAGCCAGGGAAATCTCCTGTTGCCTTCCCCGAGCACTGCGAGTATTTTATTAATTGGGATTATAATTATCTGTAATTGTTGTTAGCCAAAGGCAAGCAGGAAGCTGCTAGTGGGATGTACAAGTATACATTGGTTTGTGATCAAATGTGCAGCTCAATGATTTTTGGTGCAGCAGAAAAAGAGCTCTGCAACGGCAGCAGATCAAGTTTGTGTCAAAATTTGGCCATCACCCCCCTTCGTCTGGACCAGTCTGGTCTGCTGAGGTTGTTGTGTGTTGTGTTGTGTTGTGTTCTTGTGCGCGAGTACGTTTTTTTTGTGGATGCTTTTCCTTGCACACTTGGTGCATTGTAGACATTCCGAAAATCGTTGGCAAAATTCCTTGGCGCATGCTTTGCAGCAAGACCTAACCAGTTGGCTGGTTCGCCTGGTCAAGTGGCTCGCGGATCGTTGGGGCATTGGCAGGACAGGACTCGACTGGTTTACCATTTGGCGGCGTTCTTGGCTGAAAGCACATACGCACTCTCACACACACACACACACACACACACACACGCAAACATACATGCACACAAACACACTGCCACTCAGATGCGGACCAAAGTGCCGCCGTTGTCTTGGCTGCAGCCGCAGCTTATTGTCATGAGAGATGTGAGGAGAACCGACGGCCAGAACAATGGCACACTAAACTAAACTTAGGGCCCAACTCTGGCCATAAATTCCAAAATAAATTGTGACGTTTGTGAGGGTTAGAAATCTCCTCAGAATTCCCAACCAGAGCCCACTAGTGCACGCACCCACACATGCACACACACACACATAAACTCACACACATAGACACACACCCACCTGGCAAGGTCATTTCAATAGCAATAGCAATAGCATTTCTGTGATTTAATAACAAATGTTCGTCCCTGGTTCGTCCTTAGGTATTTGTCCTGTGGCTGGTTCATTGAACCATTTGCAACTCCTACGCCTGACTGGCCTGGCTGGCCTGGCCTGGACTGGCAACGAGTATACAATACGTAAGTATTTTGGGGGAACGGAACACAGTAGCCAGCATTTTGCAGTGCAAATTGCAGCTCTCTATCGTGGAGCGGGGGGCAAACACACAGACACAGTGAGACGAGAGACTGGAAGAGAGGCAACGAGGCAGCCAGGCAGCCAGGCAGCGAAAGAGAGGACGACCAAACCTGTCGACGCAATGAAAATTCCTATGGCCCGAGCACTGCAGTTTCGATTCAGTTTCGAGCGTGTGCCATGCCCACGAGCTCCGTTTGGCCATAACGAGAGCAAAGCTGGACAAAAGGAAGGCAAGTAACCAACAGAACAGAACAGAGCAGAACAGAACAGAACAGAACAGACAAGTAGACAGAAGGCGAAAAATGCTAAGCGTAAATAACTCATAGATAATACTCGTAATGCCCATGCATTTGCGCTGGCGATGCAAGCGATGCGAGCGCAAACCCAAAACGCAAACAAAACAAAAGACTTAGGACACGAACTGGCCGAAGGAGTCGGAGTCGGAGTCCCAGTCATGTAACAACCTCATGCCTCAGCTCCAGCTCCAGTCCCAGCCTCAGCTTCTGCCTCAGCCACAGCCTCCGCCTCCGCCGCGTACGAAGGCAGCTCTGGTAGAATTGGAGTTCGACTCTGAACGACCAACTAACGAAAGAAAAAAACAAGATCAACTGGTTTCGCGTCGAGCAAACCAACAACAAAATACTCACTCAAAGCGGAGAGCTCAAGACCTGTTGAGTCTGAGAGCCAGAAGCAGAGCCAGAGCCAGGCCAACAGACCAAACAGACCAACAGACCATCAGACCATCAGAGACCATTGTTGCCTCTTCGTCGTCGTCTATTGCGCGTGCCTTCGGTCGGTCGGTCGGTCGGTGTCGGTAGATCGGTTGGTCTGGTCTGTAAAAACAATTTTTCCCCAAAGAAGTTTCATTTGTGTTTTTGACTGTTCGTCGTGCAGAACGATTCTCCTGCGCTGCCAGCTCCTCTGCGTGCCCCGCGGCCAATGTGTCCCCCGCCACCCCACCCCTTTGTCTATCACCGTCTGCATCTGTGCCTTCTGTGCCTGTTTGTATCTGTATCTGTGTGTTTGTGTTTGTGTTTTTGCGAGCAGGCGTTTAATATGCGCGAAAAGCTGTTTTCGGTACATACAGGCTTTCCCATACATCCATAGAGTCAATTTTCCTGTTAACCGAAAACCTGACAAAATATAATAGAATACCAGAAAAAATATATACAAACAACTGCCCTGCCATAGAAAACGCTCTCTGGGAGCGTGTGTGTGTACATGTACCTGTACATGTATGTATCTTGGTGTGCTGGTGTGTTGGTGTTTCCCTGTGCATAAATGTGCATTTGCTCGTAAATATCCGTCTGTGTAAATATGCAAAAATGCAATGCAAACAACGTTGATTCTGCCTGCTGGTCGCCACGCCACTCAGCTAGCAGCAGTAGGTGAAAGTAAAGCGATTTTTTTTAATTAATTGCACGCAGGCAGTTCTGTACATACTGTGCCAAGTGATCCAGTAGCCAAGTGGCGAGCCAAGGCAGTGGCTGGCAGTTAAACTCACCGACTAATCACCAATCCAATCACTCGGATGCTCCAACAAGCAGTGGAGTTGCGCGCGCAGTCGGAGACTTTTTGGATTTCGAATATCCGCTCGAAGCATAATAATAGGATAAATAGCAACAAAGTAAGTAGCATGTTCGAATTTCATATATTTTGGGCTCCTATTATTAGAATTAGATGGTATAATCTGTCATCTGTATATAAAGTTTGGAAAGAAAATACTTTCAGATCGAATGATTAAATAAATACACAATCCCATCCCTGGTTTCACATTCTTTGAGTAAACTCTTGTAATTATTATACTTTTAGCTGGGATGCGATCCCATCCATATCGCATAATCATATCTCATACCGCATTAATCGCACATTCATTTAGGTTTCTGAGCTTCTGAGGATCTCGAGACAAGTAGCCACCACACCTAGAAACCTTACCCTAATGATTTCATTCTTTGGCTAAACTGTTCATAAAACGATGGAATAAATTTACTCATAAAGAACATGCAGAGATCGGCACCTATACTATACTGTCGAGACCTATACCATGCAAATGTGGCCCCTTTACAACATCTGAAATTATGCTAAAGACCCGCATGGGAAGCTCTTTTTTGTTATTTTTTGCTGGTATTTCGTATTTCTATGTCGCAGCCCGACTTCGACTTCGATTTGGATCTCAGTTTGGGATCTTGGGGCTCGTTGGGAACTCCACTCCGTTTATTTGTTGAGAACTCTGACAAAATATTTGGCAATAAGCTAGAAATACGATGCATGCATGGGCTGTGTATCTTATAGACAGACACACTTTGCTTGTTTTTCCTTGTTCTGGTTTAGAGTGGACAACAAACAAGCTCGTAAATAGTCAAACACATACATGCATACATTCCTAAATACATTCAAATGTACGCGAATGTATGGTCTTATATGTGTGATCATATGTAGTATTCACCCATGGGTAAACTATTTTTATTGACTTCAGCTTTGACGTTTGACACCTCTGCGGTTTTTGTTTACGATCTGAATAGTAATCACAAGAGACAAAGCGAGCGCCAAAGATGGACAGAGGGACAGAGCGAAGGAGAATGTAAATCTCCACGTGAAGATATATGCACATGTGAAATGTATCTAAACTATGAAAAGATTATTATTAGTATTCCAGAAAGTAAATTTACTTCATTCCAATTAAGAAATTACTTAATCCTTTACTCGATAAAAGTGTTCTTCTTCTGTTCGAACTTTACGTATTTAATGCATTTTGCAAATTCCAGCATACCCTGAATTCCAGCACTGCCTGAATAGGGTGTGAATATTTTATGGTATAAATCAGTGAATAAACTCTAACAAAGGCGTAGACCCACGAACAGGCACAGGCACAGCTGCCTGTGTGCCATGGAATTGGAATAGAAACTATTGGTTGGCCAGGGGCTTAGGGTTAGGGTTAGGGTAAGGGTAAGCGGATAGGTGGAGGAGGGGGGAGCCCACAAAGCCGCTCGTGCCGACACACCTGACAAGCGAACCGAAAGCAATCGACCAGGTTCGGGCCAGATTCTATGGCTGACATTATTGATACATTATGCGGCCATTTTATGGGGCGGCTGTCAAAGGGAAAGGGTTCGGAGTGGCGGAGTGGCGGAGTGGAGAATCAGGGAATTACTTGTGCAGATAGAAATACTGGCTTTGATAAAACAGCTCTAGCTCTGTGGCCAAGGTGGAGCTTGGTTTTAATCACCAGCTGTTACAGCTGTTGCGTTCCTGTCGTTTGATGGGCGCTCAAGCGGACGCCTTTTTTGTGTGTTGTGTGGCTCTGACTCTGACGCTGGCCAAGACTATTTAGCCCCATTTTGGGCTGTCGCTGTCGGTGTCGCTGTCACCCGGCGAAAGAGAGTGGAGGAGGGCAAAGAGCAGGGAGCAGGGAGTGGCCCTTTGTTTCTCGTTAAGCCAATTGTCCATTACGACCCAGAGCTGCTGGTCCTCTGATTGCATAAGCCCCTCCACGCTGGGTATCCACACTCGTATTCGTATTCGTATTCGTATTTTATTTCACTGTCAGTTAAGATGAAAAATTGTTTTTATTATTTTCCTTTCCTCATTGGCATTTGCCCCTTGCTGACATCACGTGACAACAGCAACAGCAACAGCAAAACAGAAAATGCTGGTTCGGATTTGGGTTCGGGTTCGGTGGCATTTTTTCGGTTCGAGCAAATAATTTAAATGTCAATGAGCGAGAGAGCAGGCGACGGCGACGGCAACGGCAACGGTGACTCTAACCAGATAACCAGCTTGTGGCTTGCTGAGTCCCGGTCCGGCCCCAGTCGCAGCCCATGACGAGCCGATACCCCAGTCAAACCCCCAGCCAAGTGACCTAATTTCAAGCAGACACTGCAGCAGAGCCAGAGCCAGAGAAACACTTTCTCCTGGACCCGAACCGATCGAGTTCTGGCTTGTCGTGGGCCCAACTTCGACCTCGTCTCCGGCTCGCAATTAAGAGAAAATTTAATTTTGAATTTATTAAAGGTAAATAAGCAGCAGCCGGCCACAGTCACAGCCCCCAAAAAGTTATTCGTTCGTGTCTCGCTTCTGACATAAATCAAAATTTTTCTTTTCTATACGTACATACATATGTATGTATGTATGTATGGATGTCTGTATGTATAACTACCTATATAATTTATACACACATGCAATCAAATCAAGAACGGACAGAACAACAGCAGCAGCGACAGAAAAAGGAAAGATAATGACGGCACTCCACAGATTCTTCAGTTGCCACAACAAGGCCCCTGGATCTGGATGTGGACTGGCCTTGGGTATGGTGCGAGTATTTGCTGAAAGCATTTCTGAAATCAAATTAAGATCAACTGGTTCCCAGTCCGAGTCAATCATACGATGACTGCATCACAGCTGATGCATGTAATTAGAGAGGTTCGGGAATTTTGGGGACTAATTGGATGGATGCTAATGGATGGTTCTAATTGGTTTAAAGTTTTCCTTTTCTAATATTTAATATATAATTTAATTGACGAGTTCCTTTTGGAAATCGAAGACTGCAATGGCTACCATAAAACTATTTTGTTCAACTCTCACAGTCACCTCACACATTCCCTTCCCTTGCCCAAGAGATGGAAGCCAAAGGCCATCAGGCCACTTGAAATATGTTCAGTGTTTGCTTTCAACTCAATAATTTTGGGGGATGGGATCACAAATCGAATAATCAAATACAGAAAACAAATACAGCAAAACGAAGAGCGAGGAGCAGATTCCAAAGTATCAGTTACAAAACGTTTCAATTTTTGCTGCCTCACTGGGCTTCTCGTGGAGGGGAGCGAATCGTCCGGGGGATCCGAGGGGATCGGCTATCATTTGGGCCATTGGAACACGCGCTTGTGTCCGCGACCCACAAGAGAGGTGCCCGTGCCCGTTCCCCCAAGGTGAGAGAGAGAGAGGGAGTAGGGAAACACAGTAGAGAGACAATGCCACAGAAATCAGATACTTTTCATTTGCCACATACTCGTGGCCGTGGCCATAGCGTAGCGTTGCCCAACGAAGAATGCCCACCAAATTGGTGATAAATTCGTCGATGAAATTGTTTAGATAGCAAAATCAACCAAAACTCTTTTTCTTGACTTTGGAATGAGTTGAGTTGTTTTTGTGGTTGTTTTTTTGGTGTCTGGCCAAGTTGCCACCGCAACTATGTTTGTATGTATGTATCTATAAATGGCTAATGACATTGGATTAGCATAAGCTGTGCAATTAATCTTTGTAATAAGTGGAAACCGAAGCAAACCGATACCGATACCGAACCAAATCGAACCACAGGCCAAAGACAAACATTCGGGGCTCGAGGCACAAGCAGAAGATGGGGAGAAACTTGGAACTTGGGGAACTTGGAATTATTGGGAATTTTCAGCGTAAATCTTTTGTATGATTAATGAATGGAGGGACGCGCGATAGGTCCCCAGACCAACGATATTCTGGTTTATTATGCAAATTATTATGCGTTAAGGGCGTAGAAGGCCGCATCTATTAGTGTCAGGTCTATGGGCACAATCGAACACTAGCCACCTACCTGACCAGCCTCATGATCGGATCAGCCATAGTCTGAATCAGAGTCACACTCCCACACGGCCTGGACTTGGACTTGGATTCCCAGCTGCACATTGTTGCATATTAATGGGTCTGGAACGGACTTCAAACAGTTAGTCGCATGTGCGGCATATTAATTATGGAATTTCTTTTGCTCCAACCCAACCCAACCGAACCCAACCCAACCCTCTGCAACGAACCTTCGTCGTGTGCGTGGAACCTGCAGACTGCGGACTGGCCTTTCTCTTTGGAATGCGGTAGCTGCCAAAGAGAAGATGAAAATTACTCATAAGGCACCAGAAAATATGCCGACATGGCTGGCCCTTTGACTTGGACTTGGTTGGTAGAAACTCCCCGCATTTGTTGCTATTCTGACGGAATGTTCTTTAAGTTTTATAGCAGATCTTTAAATTGATTTAAGCACTAAAACTGTGACCATATACTCGGATTCTCAGTCTTCTCAAGTTATTTAAAGAATATTTTCTTAGGTGATTGGGAAAAGTATATTCCCATAAATACACGAGAGAGAGAGAGAGAGAGAGAGAGAGAGAGAGAGAGAGAAATAGAGAGAGCGATTGCGAGGAGAAGCTATTGAAAATAAATAGATTCATCTTCTGTCTTAATTTCCTGGAAATCATATCTCCCTCCTCATATCGGAAATGGTAATTCTTACAATCGGAATGAGTAACAGAACATTAGCTTGGCCGACAGACTTTGACAGTTTGTTAGAGAGCCATAAAGTGGGTTATTTGATATCGGTTTGCTGGCCAGAGTAACACGTTGCCCGAGATCAGAGTGCTTTCTCGCCCAGGCCCAGAGACAGACCCAGAGACAGAGACAGACACAGAGACAGAGCCATAAATCTGCCAGCCAGCAGCAGCAGGTTGGGTTGCGGTTGCGAGCATAAGAATGGAGACGACGACTAATGCCATTTAAAATGCGGCAGTTTAGGTTTGGCTGCCATTTATATGGGTGTCAATCCACGTTCTTTGATTCGATAGTCGATTGTCGATTATTGAGTGTCAGGCCAGAGAGCACAGCTAATTAATGCACAGCCCGAAACGAAGACATAAAATAAAACCCAAAAACCCAAAACGGTTAAAAAGAAATCTCCCAGCTGCCAGGCCAGGCAGAGCAACTGTGGAGATGACCTCTTTCCCCTGCAGACTGATAAGGGGTCAAAGGGGTGGAGCAAATAATTGGAGGAAGCGGCAGATCGGCAGATCGGCAGGCACCCGCAGAGAGTCGAGTCGAATCGATCGAAAAACATGGCAAAACTATTCAAATTGCTTATCGAACACTCGTACGAGTATAACAAGGTCAAATCGATCGAAAATCAAGCCCATTTGTCTTGCGCAGAAATGTATGGGCGACGGCTGTTCATACATATGTACATATAAGTAGCATGTGGGACGGTCGGATGGGGCATGAATCATATAATAAGTATGATGCTTTTTTTGCACACATTTCGTGGTATAAGAATTTGAGTTGTAGCTCATCCATAGTAAAATTCCACAATTATATCCAATTCAGTTTCTCTTCTATCGGCCATTTTCAAGGAATTCTAACACTTTTCTTCTAATCAGAAAATATGATCCATATCGGTACATCATGATATCCAGTTTGTTAGAGACAGACACCATACACCATACACCATCCATATATGAATCATAGCTCTTACTTATTTGGAACCTGTTCGAATACCAAAGTACATATGCACATATGCTATTATATGGCATCCTCATCCTCAATATGATCATCATCATCATCACTCTCTAACTGCCCCTCCCCCTACCTAGAGTCGGACGGGCTTCCTCTGCCCCTCGCGGCGGACACTTCCGATAAGATCGCTTTCAGCATTCAGCATTCAATAGAAAAATTAAACACAAACCAAACGGCAGACTTGATTGGAGGTTCGTCGCGGGCTGGCGGGCTGGCGGGGGACATTTATACCGGGAACGATAAGAGAACCAGCTGCTGGAGGGAGAAAATGTTGTTGGTTTCTTACGATGCTTTATGGATGGCAGAAATGTCTGACATTATGCCGGCAAAAACAATTTCCAGTGAAATGAAATCGAACGGCATTGATTGCATGCCAATGTGGCTCCAAAGTTCTTGATCGACACCTGCAGCCAGACGACGATGATGACGACGACGACGACGCTCCATTCCGACTACAACTACAACTACGACTCAGACGGTGATGGGGACTGAGACTGGGACGGGGAACGGAGAACGGAGAACGGAGGCCGGTGACCATTTATAGAGTAACTAGCGACTAGCAAGACGATCAACAGACGATCAACTTGCTATCCCAATGACGCAAAACACGCAATGGCCCAAGACTCTTCCCCGGCGGCTGGCGGCTGGCGGCTGCCTGGCCATCGCCTCAGTCCATCTCCTCAGTTGGCGGAGCTTTCTCTGGAGCGAGGAGGAGGCAGCGTTAATTATTATGGGCAGAGGAAGTGGCCGACGACGTCGGCAGCGACTAATTGCACTGCGGCTGCAGTGACCATTGTGGAGCGTCTAGCCGGCTGCCCAGAGACCGCTCTCCCCACTCCGCACTCCACACTACACACTTCCCTTTCCCATTAATTTTCAGTGCATTATTTAATCGAAATCCTTGTTTATTTAACTTTTTGCAGAGACGGAAAATGCAGCAGCCTGAACTCTGAACTCAAACCTCTGACTTGGCTGAGACAGAATAACGAAACCGCACACACACACACACATACACACACAAGCAAACACGCACACTCACACTCACACTCAATATGCCCACCCGCCACAATTGGGATACGGAGCGTGTGGGCGTGGCACATCTGGCTGGAGCTCTGAGTCCGCTTTGCATAACCGATGCCAATCATGAGATATTGCGGCCAAAGCCACGAAGGTGAGTCCCAATCCCATTGGAATCGAGAAACCCCACTCGTAGAATATCGTACCATAATATACATACATATATGTACCATACTATAACCATAGCCATATGATACATATATCGATATATATATTTTCCCTTGGGCTTAGTTGTGCGTCTTGTCCATTTCTTGTGCCTTGTCTAGTCGAGGAGGAGGACACCAAATTAATTAATTGCTGTCTTGCTTCTGTCCCCACATGGGGGACACAGTGCTTCGACACTTAGATACAGAAAGTTTCTATATATTTATATGTAGATATATATCTATGAACAAATATACGGCGGCAGGAAGGGGAGGGTGGAATTTTTTCTCTCACAGATTCTCAAAGATTCTCCCCCATAAGGTATGTATATGTATTCTTGATCAGCACCAATAGCCGGGTCGATATAGCCATGTCTGTCTGTCCGTCCCTACGTCTAGGCCCTTAACAAGACGGACAACAGATGCTTATCAGGAATATATGTAGATTTTATGGTATCAGAAACGCCTCTTTCTGACTTTTACGTAAATCTAAATGAATCGAGTGAACTAAAGGCTCTCTCGTAATTGGTTCTAATAAATTTAATAAAGCTCTCAAACTTTCGCAACTTATCTCATGGATTGGATGGATGGTTGTTTTTTCTATATTATTCTTCCTTGTGTCCTTTTTATCTCATCTTTAAGCTTATGGACTGGCGTGCTAGGTAGTGTTCTCTATATAATCTTGGGGATTTACTTGAAGATCATAAGATCTCCATAAGATAACTCCTTACTCATCTCCTCACTTCATGCTCTCTCAACTTTATTTACCCAAGCTATGGTTATGTTTACGCCATCTGTACGCCATACATTGTACATTATTTTTACATGATGATTACATCCATATCTGCGTATTTCTTACATTAAATGCTTACATTCCCACGCTGGCGCCTGATAGTGTTCATTTTTGTTTACATTCTACACTGGCGCTCTATATTTACATGTAGAATATAACTACATCGATAACTACATTATTTCATCGATATCTTTATTATTTCATCAATAACTACATTATCTATCGATTTTCGCTGTTAAGTTAAAGATTGTGTTGTTAACCACATGCCACCAGCTGTTAGTTATGTTAACTATCGCTGACGGCGGAGTTATGTGTTCTGGCACGTTCGCTTATTTTATCGATACTATCGATTGCGCTTCTCTTCTTGTACCATATCTTTTTAGCGCCAAATTCAAATTCATTCAGAATTACAGGTTAACATTGCTAAAGTTCGTTAAGCCTATATAATGTATTAAGTGGCGTCAACAGCTCTGAAAAACTGTCAGTCCACTCTCGCTATGAATATTGTCATTAAATCGGTGGAAAAAGTTGGCTGGCTAATAAATTAAAGTAAGTGTAATGCACTTGTCGCGGGACCCCTCAAAACTATTTCGTTGTCTTTACTCGTGTGTACCATCATTCTAAGCGCATCTGAAACATTTATTTCTTCAGCTCTGGCCGCTTTCTTAGTGGGCTTCACAGGCACATACATACATACAGGTAGGTGTAGCAGTGGGCTCAAAAGGTTTTCCAACCGGCCCGCCGCCACCAACAATGGCAACTATTTTTGGACTTGGACACTTGCATGCATAATTGTGCACAAAGGCGTGAAGGGAGGCGGCAAGGCACACAAGAGCACTACGGAGGGGAAGGGGAGAGAGTCAGGGCAGACCAGACCAGACCAGACCAAGTTGAACGGACAATAAACTTTTGTTCTGGCCGGAGTCGACCAACTTCTTTTCGGAAGTGATACAAAAACAACAAAGAAGAAGACACCAGATAAAGAAATTGACGTAGAAGCCAGTGCTGGTGCTGGTGCTGGTGCTGGGGTTCGGCCTGGGTAGGAATGGCGGACGCTAGACGATTTTCGGAAATCATAATGTATTGTTTGTTTGTCTGTTGGCCAGATATCTTCTTGGTCTCTAGACCAAACGGGAACGATCTGTCTGCGATTCGTTTTCGCATTGTGAAGCCGGTCAAGGTTAATTTGGAAAATATTAGTGTCAGCACAGTCGGAGCGGGCTGCGGAGTGGGAAGGGGGAAGGGGGAAGGAAGCCCCCAGGCAGAGAGAAGAAGATCACTCCGGATGTGTGCCACAAAAAGAAGATACTCGTAGAGGCACAAAACTGGCTTTACGACCCCAGCAAAGGTAGAGATGAATAATTATTAAATGCGGGCCTGGCCCGGACCGGCCCAGTCAGACACGACTAATTCAATTAAAACGAAACTAGAGCTAGAGCTACAGCTTGAGATACAGATACAGATACAAATACAGATGCAGGGACAGGTACAGATAGAGATTGATGCTCAAGTCGAGTCTCAGTGCTGCTGGGGGCTGAAGGTTTCTGTTAAGGTTTTGGTCTTTTCCTCGCAAAGTTCAAGCTCGATTGAGAAATCGCCAGGCAGCGGCAGACAATTGCTGATTGAAATCTCACCCCACCCCGCCCCACTCCACCCCGCAGGAAACAGAGGAAACAGAAATATGACTGGCATTTTGCGAAACTTTATTGTAGCTTCGTTTTTGTGTGTTGCTGGCAATTAAAAGTTTGAAATGCGAGTAACAACAAACAAATGACAGTTGGAAATATTTCACACAAACGAAACGAAAGTGAAAATAGCAAAATGTGAATAATTAGCAGAGGGCCCACAATAAAGGGAATCAAATAATAATAGCTAACGAACTGGAATACGAAAAATGTACGAAAAATTCGCCACAATTGCCAGACGACGAATTGTTGAACAGGTAGCAGAGTACTCACACTCGTGCTCCAGCTGCAGCAGCAACAGCAGCAGCGGCAGCGGCAGCGGCTTGTGGCTAACAAAGTCAATGACAATGGAAATGGGCAGGAGGTGGAGGGGGAGGAGGGCCCTCTGCCACTGCCACTGCCAGCCATCTCTCGCTCTCAGGGCAACAAACCCGAGTACCCCTCTCTACCCCTTTCCGTATAGCTACCTCTATCTCAATCTCTATCGGTGTAGCATCTTCAGTTCGGTGTAATTTTGAACGCAGCATTAAAGAGAGTACAAGAAATAATGCGACGACGCGACGTGAGGCAAGTGAAAATGTTGTTACCTTTTTACCTTGCCAGGGCAGCTCAGGCCGCGACTTTCTTTCACACAAACAGCTACAGCCACAGATGCAGATACAGATACAGATACTTTGATACACTCTTTTAAAAACACTATCCACGCTGGCCCCAGCTAGATCTGTGAGATCTATTCGGTGTTTGTCCAAATATACGAGTACGTAGCTAACTTACAGAATCGTCCGGCCAAAAGCCGCAAAACAAAATGCAGCCAAAACCAGAAAACAAAAGCAAAAAAAAAATGGATAATGGAAAATGGAAAATCCAAGGCGCGAAAGTGTGGGAGATTTGAGAGCAGCTGTTGCCGAGCGAGGAATGACAGAGCACAGGCTGTTGATAGATCTGGATAGACGGACGGACTAATTAAGTCGTTGGAGATAGCAGCGACCCCCCTTCCCTTTCCCCTCCCCCGTCTTTATCTTCATCTTCGTCTTTGTCGTCGTCTACGAACGGAAGCGAAGTCGGTTGCTCTGCGCAGCCTCAGCCTTAGCCTCATCCTCATCTTCTCCGGGGCTGGGCGCATCTCCAATTGATGTTGGGGATGTGGTTGAATGCGGAAATCTTGTTGGATGGCACTCTCTAGTCACAGTCGTAGTCGTAGTCGTAGCCGTAGTCGGGGACGCCGCGTATTAAACTCTAATCAGCAAGATGTGATGATATGATAGGGCCACGAAGCACTCGGAATAGGTAGCAATTTGTCAGATGTTGGGGTTTCATAACAGTTACAGCCAATTGCCTTGTCACTGATGGTGTCGGGATACCAGTTCGGGCTGGCCATGGCTCACATGAAGGAAATGCAGGTGAAGAGGTGATGTATGTGATGTATGCGATGCATGTGAGATTTTCCTTGACAGATATAGGACTGGACAGCAATACTCGTATTTTACCTATTCGGCTCCTCGTAGAATCATACTCAGTTGAGGAGGAAACAGGCAGTCATATCTATAAGCTTGCATCAAAATATCTTAAATTTCGGAACAAAAATGCCATTAAGATTTCTATATCTAAGTTTCGAAAATAATTTTCTACTGTTCCCAGACTCAGACTTAGACGCAGACCGAGACTCAGATCATGACTCAGCTGAAGAAAAGTTGGGCTTAAGCAATCCATGTCAATCAAACGTTGAAATATCTTGCATTGGGGCAATGGGAAGGGAAACTAAATGAAGAAAATTCGGTGAAGTCACCACGCATCTTATCCAACAAATTCTGCTCGCCGCCTCTCATACATTTTTTGTGTCTTTGTGTGTGTTTGTGTGTCTTTGGGCTAATGCTAACCTTGCCACAGGTTTAACCACCATTTCGATCCCATAATTCGCAGATATTTTTGCCAACTAAAGATTATTAATGATCTCACTCGAAGAGTTGGTTCTAATGATCTACAATCTAAAACTGAAAACAGAAAAACTGAAAACCATTTCCTGTCTAATACTGTCAGGGCATGAAAAACGAAAGTTCCTAAATCTTGATGAGCGCATTAGAGGCTACCCGAACCACATTAGTTGGGTGACACACATACATGTGGGTATCTCTGTAGCTCCAAGGTTCCACCAGTACTGATATTTCTTCTATTTATTTACTTTCTGGGTAACTTGCACTTACTGCCTTTTGGGCCAAACCATTTTCCAGCCGTTTCGATTTGTTTTCTTCTCCTTTGTGGCCGAGTTGTTTTATAAACACGCGAATATTACATTAAACTCTTTGGTATATACTTTTCTGGGTTTTCGTTTCGTTTTTATCTGCTTTTTTTCGGTTGTTTTTTCTGTTTTTAATTTTTGGGAGGTCTTTTGTGTCTGTGTGTGGAGCTCGGCTGCTTAATGGGTGTAAGCATATTTATGGCCTGTCATTACTTTTCCGTAAATTAAACTTTTTAATGCGAAAATTGCTTAGAGCATAATTTTTTTAATAATCCACAGTGGAGCATTTGAAGCACTTGAAGCCTGGTCTGGTCTGGCCTGGCCTAGGAACAGCCGACGCGGCGTCGGCTACTGAAGAAAGTTATTGTATAATCGGACAGGCAGAGAGATGGTTAGATGGATGGTTAGAGGAACGTAGAGTTTTCCGTATTACGTGGGCGGCGTTTTTTTTTATGTTTGGTTTTCGTTTTGGGGTTATTCGGCGGGTATTTGGTTCAAATGGTGATGGCTTTCTAATTGCAATCGTGCTCCGCTTTGTGGTTGTGGTGGGCCGCTCCCATTCTTCGTCCACAAAGAAGAAGCTTCTGCAGCTGCTGCCGAAAAAACAGTATATACGAGTATATATCTTATGGATATGGATATGTGGCTATCTGTACATATGTTAGGAAAAACAAAAGGCCAACCCAACGCCAACCTCAAGAAGCCGTTATGTCAGCGCGCATGCTCGTAGGCCAGTACGAGTATAAATCATTAGAGGCAGGTTACGCTCGGCAATTTATTTGCTCCACACATGAAACGTATCTTGTAGATGTATCTCGAAGCCTACGCACGTCTGCCTGTGCCCATGCCCATGCCCCCATGCCCATGCCCATGTCCATGCTCAGAACACACACGTCAGGCCGAGCTTTGCCTAGAATCTAACCATCTTGTGGCCTGGGCCTGGGACTGGGACTAGAACTGAGACTGAGACTGAGACTCTGACTGGGAGACTGTCAGCCCAGCCTGCGCGCCGAAGCAAGGAAGGAAGCTGGCAAAACTACATATAGTATCTGATAAGTGTCAAGATTGTATAACCTTCGAGTGCGATGCGATGCGGTGTGGTGTGGTGTGGTGCGATGTGGCTGAGAGCTCCCTTGGCCCCGCCAAACAGTTATACATAATTAAATTCAGAGCCAGAGCAGCTATCAGAGATGAGAGTGAGACTTTGTCCAGTCACGTTATTGGAGCGGGATAAGCCAAGATGACGGCTTATTGCCTTGACTCCATATAAATAATTCAAATGCAAATAGTATGGGTGTTTGCATATAATGAATGTTTCCAAAGGAGTTCTGCAATATAGTTTTTCTTTCTACAGTAAATATAGGTACTCGTTATACTTGGTTTTAGGATTAATTTTAAATTATTTTGGATAGAGCTATATCCAAATACAACTCCTTTGAGCATCACTGGCAGCAGTCGCAGTGACTTTTTGAAAATCACTTTATCGCCAGCAGCAACAAAGAAAAAAACAACAAAAACAAAAGGGTAAAATACAAAATCACAGACACAACCACAGATACTCGTACTCGCAATGTTCCAGTACGAGCACTCGTGTACCTTACAGGCAGAGTGAGCCCTCAAACGCTGCCTACAATACGACGACGGGACGGTGTGACGATATGACGGTACGACGGTATGGCTTTTCCATTGTTTTGGGCCCACAGCTGAGAAGCAAATGGAAAAATTACCCAAGCCAAGACAAGCCAAGCCAAGCCAACTCAAGCCATGCCAAAGACCCTATGTGCAAGGTGGCCCGCCTCTGGGGGCCCCAGAGGCCCAAAACGCGCTGTGAAAATGAGGAAAAACAGATATCGTTGCGCGTAGACAATGACGGGGCAGAGCACAGTAGAGCCGCGCAGAGCAGAGCGGAGCCGAGCCGAGCCAAGCCAAGCCGAGAGCGCCAGCAGCTGTGGTGTGGTGTGGCACGGCTCTGTCTGACTTTGAACCACCGCCGCCGCGGCGGATCAGGTGAGCTTCATTTTTCAGTCGAGCTTGGTGTGCGCGAGCGAACGGTAATGCGGGTTCGAAATTTGGTGACTTTCGGAGTTAATTTTTGTTTTTTTTTCTTTCGATCGGACATTCGACTTTTGGAGCTTCGAATTTTCGAGTTTCGAGTTTCGGTCGCGGCTCGCTGAGCACGAGAGCAATGATAATTTATAATTTGCATAATTGTTGTTATTATTTGTGCGAGTAACATAGAAAACAGCTGCATAGAAGCAGCTTCCGAAAGGAAATCGGGAATAGAAAAGGAAATAGAAAACGAAAGAAAAGTGCGAATAAGAAGACGGAATAGAAGAAGTGGATGGATGTCCGTGTCGAAGTGAAATGAAACCAAACTAAATCCAAACAGCACCCAATCATGTACTGCACCAAAGATTGCTCCTGCAGCCTCTGTCGCGAGCTACGGAACTACAAGATAGGATCGAAGAAGGCACCCCCTCCGCCCCTGCCGCCGCCGCCAGCGCACTCCACATCCCTCCTGGGCAGGATGCTGAACGAGAACTTCATCCTGCGCCGACGGGGCATTTCCCTCAAGAACTTCCAGCCGCAGTCGCTGCGGAACAGCGAAATGTGTCAGCAGCAGCAGAAGCTGCCAATGCCGCGGCCCGGACAGACACCTTCACCCACGCCCATTGAGGAGCTTCCCGACTGGGTGGAGGACACGGGCAGGACGCGTCAGGCCAATCACAAGGTGGTCATCTACTTCGGGGATTCCATCAATCGCAATCAACCGCAACCGCAACAGCCACCCCAAGCCCAGAGCCAGAGCCAGATCCAGACTCAGTCTCCAGCTGCAGCTCCAGTTGCAGCTGCAGCAGTAGCAGCAGCCTCACCATTGTTATCGCCCAAAGAACTGCACTCGCAGCTGCTCCAAGAAATGTCCCAGAAACTGAAGTCCAATGACAAAGCGGAGGAGAAGGAGGAGCTGAAAAAGGCGGAGCAGCAGGCCAGAGCCGTGGAGGGGCGGGTGGAGCGGGCGGAACGGGCGGATGATGAACTGCCGCCCTACATTGAGAGCGTGCAGAATGGCGTAATTAATATCAGAATTGAAGGCAATTACCGGCGAGCCAGTGCTCTGGTGGAAACGGTGGCAAAGCCAACTCTGGCCGTGGTCGGTCCAACGAAATCTGATGCTACCACTGCTGCTGTCACTGATGCCACTGATGATGATGATGATGATGATGACGATGACGGAGACGACGACGACCCTGGCCACGATGCGGAGACGGACTCGTGCGACTGGAGCTACGTTCAGGAGTGGCGACGAGCCGCCAGACGGTACTGGAAAATATTTAAAATTATACGCCATTATTTGTTGCCTCTTTTCCATTTCCATTTCCACTTCCACTTCCATTCCATTTATATATTTTCTGTTGCAATTCCTTTGTGAAAGTTCGGTAGAAAAGGGATTTCTAGGGAGAGAATTGATTGAAATTGATTAGAAAAGGGAAAGGAGTCCGTTTTGGGATGGAGATACAACTAAAAACCAGACATCATTAGAAAGCCGAGTCGAGAAGCTCCCAGCCCAATATTTGGATAATTTTTAAAGGTTTCAAAGCAGTTCAATTAGATCCGCTTTTGTTGCTCGTTTCGAAACAACATCTCGAGAAAAGAACAATCGTAAAATTCGACTTTAGAGCCCACATTTACATATGAAAGAATAAACTATACCTGTAGCAACTGAATAAACAATTCTGAATCTCTTTAATGTGGATCATTCATACATTAAATGTCACATAAAAACTGCTGACATCGAGAAATCATTTTAAAGACAAGACAAGCCAAGCGATCTTATAACATCGGACATACATATATATGTATGCATTCATGTCTAAAAGCAACCAACATTTTCGTATCTGTATGCCAGTGGCACCATTTCCCAAAACAAATAATAATTTCATTATTTAATAATCGAAAATAGGAATGACAAAATGTTGGTCAGAAAACCCGAACGAAAGGTCACTGCACGACAATGAAAAGACTCATCAAGTTTCCTAAGGAATGGGATCGGATCACCACAAGAAGTCCCAATGAAACTTCAACTTCTATCCATCCATAAATCGTATTTAGCACAGAAGAGTGTCCAAGCCATTTTAGATTCGTCCGGACAGACAATGGAAGATGTGTCAAGCTACGGCGAAATTAAAAATTTGGGTCAATCAGAGCTCAGGTTACAGCATAGACCGCTCTCTGGGGTTGGGCGAAATATTCCTCATTCTTCTGTGTTCTGTATTCTGCATTTCGCATTCTACAAAGAATTCCACAAACTCATAAAAGAATGAAAAGATTTTGTCAACGCTGACAACTAACTTTTCGCATGCAAATGAAACATCGTAACTGGCTTTTAACATCATTTGTTTATGCTAGCTTTTTTTATTTTTTTTTATTTTCGCCGATCCCAGTTAGAAGATGATAATCGTGGGGAACTCGCAAAAGAAATGCGACAATGAATCGTGGGGACCAAGATGAACCCACTTTCGAATACAACATCAAATGTTTCACTGGAGAAAGAATACAGGAAATTGCATACTCTTACATCATCTGATATGACTATTTATATGTACATATATTGCCAACGAATCGAATCCTCTTCGATATGTGCAATTGCTAGAAGATCTACTACCTTTGTTACCCTCGTTTCATGATATTTTCATAATATTTGAATCTTATATTCTAATTGCTACCGACTTTTGCAAACAACGATGCCGACTTGGTGACGGCATCTCTGTCTGCGTCCACTTTTAATTATGTGCCACTGATTCAGCGCACGGCGGAACCGCGGCGTCTAACCAGAATCTAACACTGTCATCATGGTGTGAAGAAAGATTAGAGGAAATATGACAACCTACCGGCTACCCGTTAGTCGTAGCGTAGCCTTTGTTTGCCTTAGAATGGGTTTTCTCAGTTATTAATAGGCTGAAAAATGTGTGGGCAAGGAAATGGGACAGCTATTTAATAAGACAAAGAGGTGCCAAATACTGAAGCAGAGAAACAACTAAGTATAACACCTACTAGTATATAGGCTTGAAGGCCACTCTTGTTTACAAAAGTATCCCTGCAATCGATGTTGTTTTAAGTATTTTATTCCTGTGCAGATCGTACAGATCGCACAGATATATGCATGTACCTACGAGTAGATATTGATTTATACTGTTCTGGGATTTTTGTGTATATTTAGTAATGGTGAACATTATTTCTTGCAGACCCACTGGCAACTTGCCTCCCAGTTTCGGACAGCACCCAGCGCCCAGTCAGATTACTGGGCTGCCTCCAATGCCTCCGCCGCTGTTGCAGCCACCACAGCAGCAGCAGCAGTCGACTCCACTGTCGCAGCATGGACCACACAGCGGCCTGGCGGTCTCGATGGCTGCGCCAGCACCGCGGGTGTTCAAAGAGTTAGCCCAGCATCCCAGCAAGGGAGTGGGACACAAGGTGGGGGTCCCGGGAAATCTCGCCTTGAGCCAAGGCCAGATTCCGCTTCCCAGCCAACTGACTTCGCCGGTTAGGGCCACCAAGGCACTCATTCCCCAGCGGGCGGTGGCGGGTCCCGCTCGCCTCACCGTCCAGAGTACGCCCGTGAAGTCGCAGCCCCCGCAGCTGAGTGGGAGCCTAAGCCAGACCTCGCCCAGCCGACCCACTCTGGGCATACCAACAACGACCACGGGCACGACCACGACCACGGCCAGTGGGAATCCCACGCCAGCACGAACGCACCAGCACGATCAGTTCCGGGCACTGCAGCGCGTACAGGAGTGCCACAGCTCCTCGGACGAGAACCGGAGCTCCGGCCATGCCAGCATGTCGGACACGGGAGGTCACAGCTCCTCCCCGGCGGGAGGCATGACCCTGGGACCTCTGCCCGAGGATCGGCTGGCGGCGGGAGTGACCAATAGGAGCACCCGATCGCGACGACATCGGGGCATCTTGCCTGCGGGCAAGGCGCCCTGGAGCGGGACAGGCTTGGAGGACATTAAGCTGGCCATGCTCACACTCCGCTCCCAGACGAGCAGCAGCACGTACAGCAGCCTGAGCGCGGGATCCGAAAGTTCGGAGCCGGCCAGGCGTCTGGGCCGCTACTCCTCCCTGGAGACGGTGATCACCAGCACGAGTGCCGACGAGTTTGTGTGGGTGGACTCGCACAATCGCCTAGTGGAGCTGCAGCATCCGCCGTGGAGCCAGCAGTGCATCATACGGGTGCTGAGGGGCGGCCGTTGCAAGCAGCAGGCGGAGCACATGGCCGTGGAGGTCGTCTCCAGATTGGGCTACCTGCTGCAGCGGGCTCTGGTGAGAATTGCGAGGGAGATCCAGCGCTTTTCGGCAGGATTGGGAATGTGCTCCAAGCATGAGGTGGCCGGTGCCTTCCGGGTTGTGCTCTGCTCGACTCTGGCCGATTCCTGCACCAAGGCCTGTATGCGGGCGGCGGCCATGTTCGCCGTTCCTGGGGAGAGTGCGTTGAAGCAGAGCAAATCCTCGCGAGCAGGCCTCCAGTTGTCCGTCGGTCGCTTCTACCGCTGGATGACCGACGCTCGCCTTGGCAAGTTTATACACGAATATGCCGCAGTGTATCTCTGTGCCGGCGTCGAGAATCTTCTCGAGGAGATCATGCTGCAGTGCAGCAACGGCAGCACGGCAGCCGCCCTCGACCAGAGTATCGCCAACTCGGGCGAAGTCTGGGGTCTGCTGCAGCCCTTTGCCCATCTCAATGCGGGACGCATTGCCTCCGGTGCTCTGACCATGCCCTGCTGGGCGAGTGCCTCCTCCCTGGCCACCTGCGTGGGCAGCATCCGGGAGCTGAAGGAGAAGGCCCTGCGCACCCAGCAGGAGTTCCAGCTGGCCGCCGCCCTCTCTGGCTCCGCCCTGGCCGCGCTCTTCTACTTTATGCGCTGCTCCCAGCTGGAACACACGGAGCTGTTGGCCGCCTCCGGATCCGGATCGGGATCCGGCCAAGCCGCCCCAGCACCGCCCAACAACGCTGCCAGCCATCACGTCCAGGAGCTGTGCTATGAGCGTGCCTATGTTGTCCTTCCCCCGCTGGCCGAATGGTTGAGGGTCGCCTCGGCGCATGCCGAGCATCGCAGCGCTCTGATGATCGACAAGGATGATGTGATGCAGGCGGCTCGTCTCCTGCTCCCGGGCGTCGACTGTCCCATCCGTCCCGTGGCTCACGACGAGGAGCTTCCCACCAAGAAGACGCACTTCAATGCGGGCTCCAGCAGTTCGACCGGAACGGGCACAGGGAACAGCAGCTCCAGCTCCCCGGTGGTGAGTGGGATTGGCATCGGAATTGGCGAGGACACCTCAGAGCTGGGCAGGCGAGCCACCATTGGAGTGGCCTTTAAGGTGAGTGTGATGCAGATACTGATGCAGACTGATGCATACTGTTATCCAATTGCAATGCCTAATCCCTGTCGGTCTTCATTGCAGCTTCTTCTGACTGGCCGAGCCGAACTGCTGGCTCAGGCTGCCCAGCTGCTGCCCCCCACAACCCGCTACGACACCCAGAACAGCGCTGGCCTGACTGCCCTGATGGTTGCCAGCATCCGCAACGACGAGGTGGCCCTGCACGCGCTCCTGGACGCCGGCTGCGATCCCAATGTGGAGGTGCCGCCCGCCGGCAGCTCTGGCCATCCGGCCATCCTGCCGGACACGCAGCACTGGACGGCCCTGAGCTTTGCCGCCAGTCGGGCCAACTACGTGGCCTTGAGGATTCTGCTAGAGCGGGGCAGCAAGGTCGAGGGCGGGGCTCGCAGCAGCGAGGAGAAGTGTACCTTGACGCCGTTGCAGTTGGCCGCGGGTACGGGCAACCTAGAGATCGTGGCCCTCCTGCTGGCACATGGAGCGAATGCCTTCCTCTCCACCCAGCAGAAGGACTCCCTCTGCTTTGCGGGATCGGCGCAGAAGGGCTGCTTCTGTGCGATCTCCGTTGCCGCCGCCCACGGGCATCGTTCGTGCCTGCGCAAGTTGCTCACCCATCCCGTGCTGCCTGGCACTCGGGATGTCCTCTCGCTGGAGGAAATGCTGGCCGAGGGCGATGTGTCCAGTGTAAGAGGGGGTCCAGGCAATGTCCCGACCAATGCCAATACCGAGGACATTCTGCCATTGCTGAACAAGACGCAGATCAAGCGACTCCAGGAGGCCATGTACCACAGTGCCGAGAATAACCATTTGGGTGAGTCAGGAGTCTCGAATATAAGGGATGGCTATTCCACATGGGTTTCCACATTTTGCTGGATTCTAAATCATTTTCGGATATGTACATAATATATGTATCTGTATCTGAAATGCATGGACACCGCGGGTCCGAGGGTCCGCGGGTCGAAAAGCGAATCCCAGGAGTAGATTACTCATTCCAAATGAATACATACGAGTTTTCATTATTGTCCGTAGTTAATCCGCCGAAGCCCGTTTCAAAGTTAGTCAACATTTCATTCAAAACCGGATGAGGCGCAAAACCGTTGAAAGAGCTTTGTTTACAACCTATTTTTATATTTTTAATTGCTGCGAGATTTATTGTTGATCGATTTAAAAGAGAATTCGCTGTTTACGAGTAATTGAAAGAAGAATAAGCTCAGAACTGATGAAATGTACATAAATATATGTACTAGTATATGTAATTGACACTGAGTTTCTGTCTATCTTTTCAGACATAACCATCGAGCTGCGCAAACTGGGTGTGCCTTGGACCCTCCACTGCTGGATGCATGCCCTGTCCGCCGCGCACGAGCTGCGGCTGGATGCTGTTATCGACCAGCTGCTGCAGGACTTCCTCCAGGTGTGCCCGGACGACTACAGTGCCCAGTTCGTGAGCGAGTGTCTGCCGCTGCTGTTCAACATATTCCGGAACAAGAACGAGGGCACCACCCTGCTGCTGGCGGACATATTTGCCACCTGCTTTGGCTGGGAGACGCTGCAGCCGGTGAAGGAGCAGCCACAGATGCAGCCAGTCCAGGGCTCCCGCATAGATCCCAAGTTCGTGAACAACCCCGAACTGAGCGATGTCACATTCAGGTGAGATCAAGGACTCCAACATATCCATGGGAGTGTTTAATACTTTCCTCTGCCTTCTCTTCTTAGGGTTGAGGGCAAGATCTTCTATGGGCACAAGATCGTCCTGGTCACAGCCTCGCCGCGCTTCCAGAGCATGCTTAGCTCCAAGTTGAGCGATGCCAGTTCCACGCCCACGGTCCAGATCAATGATATACGCTATCACATCTTCCAGCTGGTCATGCAGTTCCTCTACAGTGGCGGATGTGGCTCCCTGGATGTGGCCCATGGAGATGTCCTCGAGCTGATGGCTGCGGCCAGCTTCTTCCAGCTGGAGGGTCTGCTCCGATATACCGAGGCTCGCTGCTCCGAAATGGTCGATGTGGACAATGTGGTGGCCATGTACATACATGCCAAGGTAAGCTCTAGCCCCCCCGCACTACCTCCGCGAACCCCAATGATAACCTCTATATCCAAATCCATTGCATATTCCAGGTCTACAATGCCCATCGCTTGCTGGAGTACTGCCAGTGCTTCCTGCTTCAGAATATGGTGGCTCTGCTCACCTACGATGACTCGGTGAAGCGTCTATTGTTTGCCAAGAAGATACCCAATCACGACGTCCTCGCCGGCCTTCTGCAGACCTTGCAGACCCGCCTCAAGACGCGCAAGCCCAACTCTGGCGGCGGCCTGGTCAACTCCTATCGATCGCCCTCGGCCACGCCCGTCAAGAAGTAACCCCCCCCCCCCCCATAACAGAATCCAATTCGTATTTATTGCATTATTTTTTTTAATTGAATCTTTGAGCTTTTATGTATTATAATAATTTCCCAGCCGGATCCCGATCCCCGATCCCCCATCTTCAAGACTCTACCTTAGTTGTATTTTTTTTGTATTTTTTTTTTGTAATTTGTTCAGCGCACTGTTAACTTATACGAACCCCAGGATCGCCAAGGAGCCGATCCTCTAGCTAGTATTTTGTAGTTGAAATTGTTTCTGCATTAAATGAAGAACGTAACCTTTTTTTTATTCCAAGTTATTTCCTTTGGCGGTACGGTACCTTTTGGTAACTTTCCACTTTCTAGGTAATTGTCTAGTTTTCCCAAGGTTTTCATTGGACTCTTCATTGGAAGCTGATGTTTCAGGAGCCAGATCTTGATTGTATTCGAACAGGCCCTTTGTCGAGTTCCTGTCCAATATGATGCATCGAAAAAACCTACTAGAAAAACTGGTTGTAAGAATTCATTACAGATTTTTGCTGGTTCCCTGCTCCTCCCTTTAAAAATCGAGGATGCAATCATGGCCATCAGCAGAGTACGCTCTTGGGTACCTTGGGAACCAACCACATAATTAAATCAAAAAACACTCAAAATTCGATTCGATTCGTATCAGAACTTTATTAGGGCTTTGGGGGCTTGGCGTACTCCAGATCGGGCTGGTTCACCTGCTGGCTGACCAGTTTGGCAGCCACCGAAATCTGCGGCAGTATGGCACCGCCCTCGGGTACGAAGCCATGGTCGTCGGCCTTGTAGTTGACGGTCACTTCCTGGCCATTGGCATCGAAGTAGGAGTAGGAGCCGCTTATCTCGAGGTACTCGTTGTCCGTGCCCGGATTCCTCAGCACAGCCTCCTCATGCCGATGGGTGCCGTCCTCGGAGAGGTAGGAGAAGTTGTAGGAGCCATCCTCGTGCTTTTCATTCGACGATTCCAGAATGGCCACTGGGGGCTGGGTGGTGGATCCACCGACGTGATCCACTGGAGCAGCCAAAACAGCCGCCACCAGGCAGAGGGCCAACGAGATGATGAGCTGTGTGTGGGGAAGATGGAGGCCATCAGATGAGGTAATCCTTGGAGGTGAGATGTCATCTCTGGGGCGGTGGCGATACTTACAATCTTGAACATGTTGCTGTCTGGATGGGAAGCTGATCTTGATTTGAGTCGTGTCCAGCACAGACACCTCTTTATATTGCCGAAAAATTGGCGCTGCCTTGCTTACCGGTTATTGACCAATATCCATATACATACCTACCTGTGCACACTCGTACTCGTACTCGTACAATATGAATTTGCAAAATATTTACTTGAAACCCGTTTTAAGAATTAATTAAAGATCAGACCCATCTCCCATTGCATTCTTATTCCCCCTCCGATTTCATTTCCCCCTCCGATTCCGATCCTAAACCAAAATTTCTGCTGCAATTTGTGGCTCTTAATTTATTCCCGATCTGGGTACAGGCTCTTATTGTTCTTCTCCCTGGCGGCAGCCCATGCACTCGACGATCGCCATGGCGAGTAGCCATCCGTATAGTACATAAGTTGCGGTCCATGCCGATGCCGATGCGGATCATCGCAGAGGAGGTCGATTGGGGGTGATGCGGGTGGACCCCACTCTGCACTTTGGGTTCAGTTCAGTTCGATTTTAAATTCGATCGTTTTGATTTTGGGCATTATCCAGAGCTGATTTTTCTCGAACTTGTCGGAGATTTGGTTTTTCCATCCGCAATTGTTTACAAGAAAACTATAAACAAAGCAAACACACGGCGTCCCCCCTCCCCATCCGTTCAATCTTCGTCTCCCACCCTGAACATGTTTTGTGCCTCGTTTCGTGCCCCCATTGATGTTATTTTTGGCCACTGGGCATGGCATGGCATGGCATGGGCATGAGGCAGCACTAAATTCTCCATTCTCCTCCAGCCTTCCATATAGCATTTGTTCTACATAGCCGCCACAGCCCACAGCCCAGAGCAGAGGCCGGAACAGCAGCAGCATCAGCAGCAGCAGCCGGTCAAATGAAGATGTTGCCAGCGGCATATGGGAGATGGAAGATGGGAGGTGGATGGCGTGGCTAGGGTGGGGCATTGGGAGGCGAGTGGAGGGTGGAGGGTGGTGAAATGGAGGGGCAGCTACAAAATACTTAAAGGTGCCACATACGCATCGTTCGATTTTGGATACGGTTTCTTGGCATTTTGTTTATGCAACAATAAATTTTACATTTAATTTTCGTTTCATTGGAAACGCTACAGATATACCGCAGAATGCCCCGATTTGGATCTGAATTTGTTCCGCCGAGGCGGTGCGCTGCCCGCAGCTGAAGCAATTTTTCCGATTTCACTATACCGGCAATATCAGGCAAGTTTCTGGAATCAGATTTGCATATTTCTTTGTTGTGGTTGTGAAATAATTAATTATTAATCGAACGCGAAGAATTCGAAGTACATTTTGCGCAAATGAAATATGTACGAGTATTCGAATTTCAATAGGCGGAAAGATACGTACAGACGAATGTTTCCAAATTGAGGTTGGGTTGGCGGTTTTTGATCGAAAAGTGGACCTGAAAAACCGCAGAAATCATACGTTTTGGAAATTTGTTTGGAATTCAAGTGCCGAAATCGAATGTTTGCTTTTGCAGAATGTATAGATTTTCAAGTATATTTTAGGAAATTAGTCACTGCATCGTATACATACTGGTATGGTATGGACTAGGTTTCGTATGGTTTGGACTGGGTAACTGTATAGTATAGTACATAGTTATGTGACTTAATCAACTATATAAAGATATGTTTATAATGTTGCTGGAAATATTATGATTATATAAACTATTTCCCATTTTGTCTTTGGTGATTCTAATACAAAATTTGGACAAATTTTGACATTTACATATGTATATCAAAATCGTGGGATTCTGGCATTATTCATCTCCATTTGTCGACAATCTCTCTCTCTCTCTTTCGTTGCACACATACATATGTACATTCGAATAAATGAAAGGGAAAATTGTGAAAATTTGATGATAATGTTTGTAAATGGGCCGCAAAATGAGTCGAATGCATCGTTGGAGCTGTTGACTTTGATTAGCTAGATAAAATATGTGCCCAAGGGAGCATTTTTAAAGAAAGATATAATGCGGACATACTCACCTATTCACCTGTGATATGGCCTTATTCAGTTGACTGTTTGTTGGATAAACTCATAGTAAATACGCCTTTTTCCCTTTCCTGTCGTTGATCGAATAAAACGCCAGTAAGCGGAAAAAGACAAATCGACTAGAATTTTTAACTTTTAAACTCTGTGTATCGCACAACACACATACATATGTGCTAATTTAGCTGCAGAAAACCTCGGACTGTTTTGAACACATGGCACTACAAGGAGGAGGTCGGTGCTTTTGCTTCAGCATGTTTAGAAATTGAATTAATTTAATTTGCTTCGATTGATTTATGGACCAATCGGTGCTCTGGTGCTCTGGAAAACTGTGCCAAGAGGCGGCGGTGGCGGCGGCTGCCGCTGATCATCGCTGCCGTCTAATGATCGAGGGTCTATATGCACATGCCGAATACGAAAATAGTTTTATTTTTATAACTGTGTGCTGGTTTGGTTTCTTTTTTTATGGACTTCCCCCACATACGCGCTGGGACGGACGATGATGATGAGGATGATGCCTATGCCGATGCCGATGCTGATGCCGATGCTGATGGCATCTGCCAATGCACACAGCTGTCTCCCCATGCCAAATGTACGAACTAGTACGCCTCTGTACGCTCTTCTCTATAGATTCGTAGGTATGTACATATACTCTTTATGGTGAGTGTGTGTGTGCAGTCTTCATGTATTTATAAAGATATCTAAGCAAGGAAGTTGTAAACCGCTGGGTTGGGGTTGGGGATGGGAATGAGATGCCTATTAAATTGTGATTTGTTTCACGAGGCTGGCAATTAAGAGCAGCATCCACCTACTCCAAAATATTTCCAAGACAAAGGCCGCGAATATGTGGGAGAATTCATAAGGAAAATGCATGGCCAAGGGTGGCGTGGTGGCTGCTGCGAAAAGCTGGCCAGGGGGAGCAGGGCGCTGGGAGGTGGGAGCTTGGGCAGTGATTGGATTGGCTTGGGCTGGGGCGGTATGGTAAGGTGTGGTGCTGGCGGTGGAATAAACAAAAATGACGACATGCCAAATGAAATGGGCAATGCGAAAAGCGCAAAAACTTTCGACAGTTGCCAGCAGAAAGAAAAAAAAAGAAGGAAAATGAAAACGAAGCACACACACACGCAACGACTGAGAGACTGTCAGAGAGACGGACGTATGGGTATCCTATACATATGTCTGTATAGGATAAATAAATAAAACTGAAAATTATGAAAAACAGACAGCCGCAACAGCAGCAGCAGCAACAGCGGCATTCGCCATAGACACGAGTGGATTTTTGGATTTTTAAATATTTTTAGCCAAAAGCCAAAAACCGAATATTCTGCCAGTCGAGTGGGATATTGGAAAGATGAAAAATTATCAACGCCATGCGTGTGGTTGTGGTTGTGGGTGAGTGGTGGTGTGTGTGCGTGTGTGTGTGTGTGTGTGTGTGTGTGTGTGTGTGTATGTGTGGTCTGACTTGGCAACAGTTGGAAAATGTACGCCCACTTCCGCCAGGCAGGCAGGCTGCCGACTGATCCTGTTCCTGCTCCTGCTCCTGATCCTTTTACTGTTCCTGTTCCTGTCACTTTTCCTGTTCCAAAGCAGCACTTCTTCATGTAGTATAACTTAGACTCAGATTCAAGTTGATTGAATTTAATTTAGATATTAACTTTTGAACTGATAAAAAAAATGTATGCAGGTGGATTTGATCTTTGATTTTATTCTCTTATTCCGAGCGTTTGTACATTAAGCGAAATGTGAACCGTACACGCTGATGCCTCGAGACGCACTGCACCTACGCTCCAAAATTTTGAAAACTCAAAGACATTTCGAAAATTCTATTCACGAAATGAATGGCCGTGCGCGCGAGTCAAATAGAAAAAGAGAGGGAGAGAGGGAGACAGAGAGAGGGCGCCATACAAAGAGAGAGAGAGAGAGAGAGAAAGGGAGAGGAAGATGTATACTCAAGTGCAGGGGAGGCACACGATCTGAGCAAAGGAGCCAGGCAATTTATGTTTCTGCTCAGTGGCAGCAGATGGGCAGCCCCAAGAGCCCCACACCTCGGCAGAGTGCTGCTCTCGTCCCCATCCATCCAACTATCCCACCAACAACCAACAACCAACAACCATCCACCCACCGACCCACGCCACCCCACTCTGGCATAGAAAAATGTTTCTAAAATCGGACAAAAATAAAGGGGGGAAAATTAATTGTACGGAGAATGGAAGGAGGAGGATCGATGAGTGCAGTTCAGCATCAAAGTTCAAGCGGTTTTTCGCACTCGAGTGATTTGAGCAGAGGAAGTTCTACGATTATACTCGTTCTCGTAATTCAACGATCGCGATCGGTTGCTTAGTCTAAACATGGCCGCGGCCACACCCAGTCATCTAGTCAGCATCCAGTCAGCACCGCACCGCACCGCACCGCACCGCACCTCTCTCCACTATCCACTCTCCCCTCTCTCCCATCCAGTACGATTCCCAGTCCCGATTCCGATTCCACTCGGGGCCTTAGTCAGCCAGTATACGAGTACGAGTATCTGTCAGTTGGCGAGTGAAAATAAACAACAGAGAGAGGAAAATGCGGGGGAACAAAACAAAAAAAAAACTAAAAGAAAAGAAAAGAAAAGATGAAAACTCGCTTCGAATATGAACATTTTTATTCTCTAAACATTCCTGGATGTTTATGTTTTTGGATGTTCTTTTTTCCTTCTGTTTTCCGCTGCCCTCTCCCATTCCGGGTCGGAACTCCATGATGTTTCGGGTGCCCGCGGATAGGATGGGGATGGCTGCTCAAGTGCCGTGCCGTGCCAGTTGGAAACAAGATTCGAAAAAGATTCCAAAACGCTTAGTTAGGACTCGCTTGCTGCGCCCTATTCCTCCTCTCCTCCTACTCACCATCCGTCCCGTCCCTGCCCGTCCGTGTTCATCTACCTTTCTCTCACATTGTAAACATTTCACTTGACGCTCGGTGCTATATTTAACGTTTTCGCCTGCGGGAAAAACAGGCAAATAAATAACAAAAACCGAAAATTCGAAAATTCGAAATGAGATACAGCGGCAGTAACAAAATAAAGTTACCTTCGCTTCGGACTAATTTTATTAGTGGAAAAGTTTACAAAACATGAAAGAGAAAGAAACTGGAAAATTCCTACAGAGGTGGCAAAGTGTCGGAACTCGACATGGATTTAAACGTGGTACATAGTATGCTTGCCACCAAGACTGGATGAGTGGTATCATGCCGCTTGTATAGGACAATCGGTTGAAAAATGGTCGGTTAATGGCGGAAAACCATTTTCGATTGAGGATAATTTCACAAATCTCAGTTGTATGTACCTAGCTGCCATAGGAACAGAATTTGCAGTAAAAAAGGGTCAAACATAACTCTGGAATATCCCTGTTAGAATAATATCTGACCTGACAGTATAAAATTGTTTATTTTCTGTACTTATTTTATTTTAAAAATTTTGCAATGGGGGACGTTGAGGAATATATGGAGTCTGCGGTGCCTACCATTGAGACTGCCATCGACTACATTTTCACCCGCCTTAAGGTCATCGCCGTAGATGTGGAGAAGGTGCTTCGGGCCAAGGAGTTGCTGGCCGACCTGCAGCGTCGCCACACGTTCATACATCTGCTGGGTCGGGACGAGGATAGCACCGTTACCTACAACAACAACGAATTGAAGCTGCTGAACTCCAGGTTTACGTTCCCAGACATACCCATTGGGGACGATGAGCTTGGTGGAGAAGAGCTGAGCGAGGATCTGTGCGACGTTTGGCAGTGCAATGAGGATGATCGCTGGCATAGGCACTTCTCTGGCTTCGAGTTATTGACCACGCTCCATGGCCCCGACTCCAACGATAGCCGCAAATGCGTCCAGCTGTCCAAAATGTTTGGTTGCGAACAGGAACTCAAGACCTTACTCCGTGAGTAGCTTGGGAAACAGCTGCTCTGCCTACCCCTACCCATACTTATATGATTAATTTCAACTGTTTTTAGGTAATGGAGTCCGGTGCTTCGCGCTAGATCTCTTCACGGGCACCCAGACCGACAATCAGTCGCTGGTCGTGAAGCTGCGCGAGGCAGAGATCAGCGTGTCCAAAGAGTATGGTTTCCCTGTAGTCTCCACCCTTTTGGTGAAGCTCTCGCCGCGCTTTCAGTACACGGGCTACCTGAACACACAACAGTGCGAGGGCGACAACGAGCGCGTGGAGCTGAAGAACGGGTACAAGGTGACACTTACTGTCGACCGGCAGTTCTCCGACTGCTCCTCGTCGTTCATGATATATGTGAATGCGCGCTTCCTGCTGTGTGATGTCGAGGAGTATGACTTCATCCTCATCGGCCACGAGATCCAGTTGGTGGTGCGTAGCGTGCATCAAGATCATCTCAAATGCTGTGTAGTCCGCGGAGGAATGCTTTCCTCATATATGCCCGTTTTGTTCCCAGCACGGTGCTCCAAGTTTCGGGTATCGTACGAGGAACTGGAGGATCTGACATTTGCCCGCGAGGCGGGAATCAATGTGGTAGTTTCCAACATAGTTGGCACCGTTAAGTACCTCGATAATCTGGAGAACTGCATGAAAGTAATGCAGTGCGAGAATCTGCGTATCTATGCCCGGTTGGTGCTCAACGAGATCAAGGGATGCGATGGCGAACTGAACTGGGCCGCCCAGCGGTATGATGGCTTCCTTTTGGAACTTGCCGAGCCTGAAATAGTTCCCAATGTCATGCACTTGTGTCCAGATGCCGAGTGCTTCTTGCAGTTGGTCCACGCGGCCAAGAAGCCGATCATCCTCGATCCCGAGATGATCTATGAGAAGAAGCTTCGGATTGACCCCGATCACTACTACTACACCTTTTACTACCCGGACAAGTACCTGGTCAAAGGCGATAAGACAGAGCAGGCATTTTACTTCAGCTTTCTGCAGAACGCCATCTTCGAGAAGATCCCGCTCGAGGCGCTGTCCAATATGCCCTACTGCGACAAGTCGCATTCTGGTGCTGACAGTTTGGCCCGGACAGTGGTCACCGCTTCCATGGAGCTGCATGCTGTGGCAATTGTTGTCATTGGTGTGACGACGCGCATGGTGCAGAAGATTGCCCACTTCCGGCCAGAGACGCCCATCATCTTTGTGACCCACATGCGCTCTGCGGAGGACTACGTGTCCCTATACTACAACGTGACCATGCTCTCGTTCCGCACCAAACAATTCCACACGCACCGTCAAAACATTTTCCGCAAGGCCGTCTATGCCTTGGCCTATTTGGCCAAACGTAAGATTGCCCGGCAGCACGACCATGTGATCTTGGTGTACAGCAACGAGGAGGGGATCACCTTTCCCGAAAAGTATATGCTCTATAAATTTGACAAGACTCACTTTCCCGAGCACATGTCCGCCTGCTTGTTCACACGATGCAAGCTCAACAAGATTCCAAGGAGGATGCTCTACTAAAGCGAACAAATAAGAGCCATTAAATTTATATAATTTATTTGTTCTGGTAAATAATCGGAATGTTTAAGGTTTGTTTTGCTTAGAATATATGAAACAGATATAGATACACTTTTGCTACACTGATCGACAGGCGATCGTCCATCCACACACACAATGGACCGTACATATATATGTATATAAATAACATTCGTAAGCCTATGAGGGGTATTTGCACAAGTTCGTCCAAGAAGTACATACAGTACGTACTATATACAGATAATATAACGGCTCCAATCTTACATCATGTAAAGCAATACAATCAATGTCCGTTTAACAACTGGTTGCTCTAAAGCTTCACGTAGGTATCGCCATTCGAAATGTTCAATATTTCCGAATCATAATTATTGATAAGCATTGCCATATACTCGTATAACATCTTAACTTCGCCTGCGACTCAGGGTGTATTTTGCAGAGCCTTTAGAGTCACATGCTCGTAGGCAGCCTTTAGAGTAGTGTAGCAATAGCCCGCCATCCCATTCATTTCGGCCTGGAAATTCGGTCCACCCGTCAGGTCGTCCAGCAGGGCTAACTCCGCACCCAAATGGGGTACGGCTGCACGCAGCATGGTGAGCATTGTGAGCGGTATCATGTTGTCCGCATTGAGCTGGGCAGCATTGGCTGCAAGTTGAAAAAATGGGTGTCAATGATCAAAGCGATGGACTGCGATCCAGCTAAGATGCTCACCTGACATGGCATGCTCGTACGCCTCTGTCAGCAGCTGCGTGCTGCTCTGTATCACAGTCAACATGTCCTGGGGACTGAACTTTTCTTGCAGTTGCTTCAAGGTCTGCACAGACTCCTCAAACTTGGGGTCCAGCATCACAGTGTGTAGAAAACTGTAATGAAGGAAGAATTCGATTGCACTAGCCTCGATATGTGTGCATATAGAAGTATATATGTACTCTCACCTCTCATGGCCCATCAGGTGCACAAGTTCTTGGTCGTTTAGTTTTTCGGCATGATTTAAGTTTTGCCTGTACATCTCGTCCTTGCGGCTGTATTTATTAGCATACAGAACAAAAAGAGTGGAGTAAATGCCCTCCGAGAGAACCAGCGGATACAGCAGAGTTATGTGGGAGATCACCTCTCTGCTCCCCTCCAAATGGCAATAGTCCTCTGGCAGGGCTGGAAACATTTTTCGCACGAAGCGATAAATGCGTCGGGAGATTGATTCCCATTCGCGCATGGCCTGCTTGGCCAGAATCGGTGTGGGTTTGACCTTCCAATAGCCATAGGAGTAGTGGAAACAGTTGGCAATCCGTTCGTTCAGGGCGTGCAGTGGATGGTGGCGATCCTTAAAGGCTTGCTCCAGGTACACGCGAATGGATGCGACATCCTGCTCGGTTAGAGTCGAGGCCATGCCAAAACTGGGCACCTGATCCAACATAGCACTTGTCGAGGAGTTGGTCGACGTTATGGAGCAATCACTGCCGTTGCTGGTAAGCTTGGAAACGTTATTGTTGTTGTTGCTGCTGTGGGTCATGCTACCGAAGCTCTCGTTGAGTGGACTAGACTCGCGACCATCGCCATTGAAGCTTCTGTTCAGAAGACTGCGATCCAGCTGTAAGCTGGCCAAGCTAGTTGTGTCCAACTCCCTGCTGGAGTTGTGCCCCATAGAGAGCAAGCTGTCAGCTCGCTGCAGGCCGCTCTGCTTGCTGTTCAGCGCTTCCTGCGAGTGAATGCGGCGTGGCGGAAATCCGAGAAAATCGAGTGCCGAAGCCGCCTCTGCATGAAGCTTGGTCAAGGCAGTCGTCGTTGTCCTGGCCTTGGCCACTGGGGATGGCGATTTCTGAGGCAACGGCAGACTGAGCAAAATATTGTTGAAATAATTTCCCGGCTTGGACCCCTCTCGTGCCCGCTGCTTGCTCATGTACACGGCTATGCAGTTCCAGAGCTGGGCCGTGCTGAGCGAGGATTTTGCTGGTTTCTTGAGTGTGCTGACTGTCACAGATGCGAGGGTGGATCCAGAGCTAGTGTTGGCCGTGCAACTGGCCAGATCCGATTCAAAGTTCTGGAACAAGGAACGCCACTTGCGATTGTGATCCACGACTTGTCGGCCCAGAGAACTAGGCAACGAATCAAGTTTTACAAAAGATGAACATGCCCCGAACGGGGCCACAAGGACTCAAGGACTCACCTGGGGTACTTTGGAAAGCGTCGGTTCAGCACAAGTTCTCCAGCTTGCACGCGCACCGTCTCCCAACTGCCGCTGAGTTGGCCAAACATCTTGTTTCCAATAAGCTCGTAGTTGTCGTCGTTCTCCTCGCTGGACCCCATCGCTGATGCCCCCCCAATGCCCGTATCCCCGCTGGGCATGTAGTACTCTCCTCGACCATTTGGTCCGTGCAGTGAAAGCTCACCCTCGTAGTAGTAGTCGTTCTCGAAGATCGCTACCCCACTACCCACCAGATCGTCGCCGGCAAAGCTGCCCTCGAAGTAGTCGCCTCGATTCGTGATGCAGCTTCCGATGCCCACGCGCTTGTTGTCCGCAAACATGCCCATGTACTTATCCCCACTGATCAGGTCCTCCATGACGCCATAGCCACAGCGGGAGTTGGCCTGGTATTCGCCCACGTAGATGTAACGGTTGTTGCGCATCATCCCATGCCCGTGGAAGAGGCCCTCGCAGAAGTTGCCCTCGTAAATCTCGCTTTCGTGCGAGTCCTTGCAGTGGATCTCGTACAGGCCATGGCCATGGAAGCGGCTGCCTTTGAAATGACCCACATAGAGACCCGTCGAGGGAATCACCATTTTGCCGTAACCTACAGAGAGAATGAGGGATGGTTGTGGAGTATACACAATAATGCATTGAAACACACCTTCTATTATTCCCTGACTGACTTCGCCGCAATATACACTGCCATCGGGATACTCCAGATAGCAGTTGCCATGAAGGACTCCCTTCCTCCAAGTGCCACACGCCTTTACTCTGGCGTACTTCGGATGCTCGCGACTGTACTCGTAGCCTGTGGAGCGGGCACTTGGCACGGGACTGCCCAGAGGTCTACCTAGAGCGGCCACAATGCTCGACTGGAGCTGATCTAGCCACACCTTGCGCATCTCCTGGGAGCGTGTAGCCACAAGAAAGCTCTTCTCGGGTGTGGTCAGCCTCAGGCCAGTATCGCCCTCCGACCACACCCATAATGTGGTCAGCGGATAGGAGTACAGCGAGTTTCCTCCCACCTGGCAGAGGAAGTCGGAGAAGAGGATGAAGCTGTTGCTGGTCATGCTGAGGCCCGAGCTGACCAGCTTAAGGGGAACCAGAGCAGAGGTGAGAATCACACGTCGCTGGCTGCGTCTGAACTGCAGGATGCGTGGATTACGATCGTTGCTGCTCCAGAAATCTTTGGTGTTCACAGCCAGCTCCTGGCTAATACAGCAATGCCGCGCGAACTCCGTCCAGGCCAGGCGATGCTCATTATACTCTGACTGCGTCTTTACCAGCAGCTCCATGAACTGGTTGAACAGTTGGTGGATGCTGAAGGGCTGCTGGAAAAGCCGCGTCACATAACTTTCCTCGTTTAGCTCTGCGAGTGGACTGCTGAGGCTGGCAATCGAGGCCACCGCCTCACCGAATCCGTTCACCGAGTACACGTCGCAGAACGCCTTGGTGTAGCCCTCGAAGAGCTCAATGTATTCCTTGTGGTAGCAGATAAAGAGCAGATCGGCAGGTTGCACAAAGTCCGCCCGGTAGAATCCCTCCAAGGAATGTAGTGTGGCCACCAGCAGACAGAGCATCCGCTCCCAGTTGAGCAGCAACGGGCCAAGAGCCCTGAGAGCGTCCAGGGAGGATTGTTGCTGCCAGATTTGAAGAGTTTGGACGGCCTGGCGGTGCTTGAGCAGCAGCTGGAGCTGCGACTGGAGGTGGCTTAGGTAGTAGTGGTAATGGCGCTGGAACTGACGTTGATTATGCAGAGTATACCCGCCTGAGCACATCAGGAGACGCAACTGGTGTGGCCAGGCCGCACCCAACTGAAGCTGGAGCAGGGTTTGGGCGTAGGTGCTGGACTGTTGCAGGTGTCGCATTGGAGGTGGCGGTTGCAGTGACTGTATTTGTCCAGACGCATTCAGTAGCAGAGTGTGGTAGTCGCCACAGGTGGCTTCCAGCGCAGAGTTTTGTTCCAGGGGTAACGCAGCTGCCTGATCTGCTATGGTAATCTCCTTGGGAGCGCTCACATCTTCGCCCAACTGCGCGTGAGTGTTCAGGCCCCAGTGGTAGAGCCTGCCGTCTAGGGTGCGTGCCACCGTGTGCTCCAGCCCCGCTGCTATGCTGCACACACCCATACTGTCCAGTTTCTGTAGCCGGGCGACATTGGCTCGTCGGATGTGGTCCCCCGTTCCGAGAAGTCCGTTGTTGGAGGCTCCGAATGTGAAGAGCTGGGTGTGCAACAGGGCATATCCCTGGTGAAGTAAGTGCCTCGTGTTTGCGGCAAAGCTCCGCACAGAGTTTCCGCTGCTCAGCGACTTCACGGAGGCGCGATCGTCTTCGGGCTCCTCTTTGCTTGCCACCGGCAATTGCAGCACATCATCAGCCAGGTTGTACGGGGCCACCAGCATCACGAAATGCTCATTTCCCGCCGCTAAATCCAGCAGCTCCTTTCCCTCTTCGTAGAGACGCATATGCCGGGGCTGCAGCTCCGCCTTGAAGACCTCCCCGCAACTGCCCATCACATATGTCTCGCCGCTGGCGCTCACAAAGACCACTCCCTGGGCAGAGCAGCACACACGACGTATTCGGACACCCTCGTCTAGAATCTCTAAAGGGTCAAAGCTGAGCGTCTGCCAGGCATGCGGGTGGTGCACGTCCCTGCCCACCCCGAGGCCTGTGATGAGTTGGCGCTGCACCGAACCATTGGTAAGCACCACGAACAGCTCCAGGCTGCCACTGCAGTAGTCCACATCGACAACGTCCGTGCGCAGAAGGGTGAGATCCAACGAGGTCCTGTTTGACTGCAACTGGGCCGAGTAGAGGGAATGGTCCGTTGTCAACAGTAGCACCCCGCCGCGGTCAGCATCGCCTATGCGACAGATTCGCAATGCGGGCGGTCGTGTCAGTGGCGGCACTCCCTTCCAATGGAGTTGCAGGGCCTTGCCGTCGTGGTAGATAATGAAGGATTCGTCATCGTCAGGGGTCACAGCTACCTTCAATGCTTTGTCGTTGGCCACACTGCACATAGTACTCGTCGCTCTTGTTGTTGTTGGGTTTGGCCAGGGCCAAAGTTTTGTAACACGACGCAATTGCACGAAATGGTTGGAGGCTATTTACACATGCCGAACGCGCATTGGACTTCGCTATCCACTCAGTGCATGACTATCGAGCATTATACGATCTCAATTTGGACGCACCTTGCCTTGCCAGGTTCTTTAACGAGAGTTTTCGATGGGATTCTAAATTTCTAATAAGTTTTCATGTTTTGTGATGGTTTCTAGAGTTCAGTGTGCCCGTGCACTGGAAATACCAAAAAAATACTTAAATACCAATCAGCATTGGCGGTACTCCGATCATCCCAAACAGGGTGACATCCAGTGCTGTCATTATTGTTTATTTAAGGCTGTATCTAGCCTTTTTGTAAATGGCAATTGTCATGTCGCTCTTTCTCTTGCCCACACACAGAGATTTGAAAAATTTGTTTATCAAAAAAAGAGGACGCAGGAGACTAGGAGAAGTTTGCCTGCCACTTGAAATTAATTATATATAAATGTGTTTATTCTCCCAATAAATTTGATTTTCAGAGAGAGGAACGCAGGTGCAGATTGTTTAGGCCACAATCTTCACTGCTTTCAGCTAACAAAGGGACTACAAGTGACTCCACTTACGTCAATGAAAATGGAAAAGAATTCAAAGAAAACAATTAAAACAAAATAATTTTTTATTGATATTAAAGCCATCAAATTTTATTAATAGTGTTGATGCGATCTACGAACATTCGAGCCCACCTCCAAAAAGCGTCGAACGTCAGTGCCATCAGGAGCAGGGCATTTCTTCTGTAAATCGAAAACAGTAGAAGGTTTAATCCATATACATAATTAGAAGTTCAAATGAATTGATTCTCAACTCGTACCCAGATAATGCTTGGTTGTATTTTATTTAGTTGCTGTGCTGTGGTGTGCTGTACTATTGGCTAGGATGCTATCTCCATTGCATTGGGCCGGTGCCATCCTGCATTCGAATTAAAAAAATAAAAAACAAGCAAAGGATTAATTATATAATTACCGATTGAAAGGCGTCCTTACATACCTAGATAATTAATTCCGCAGCATGTTAATTTCTGCTTGTGTTTCTTCTTCGTGTTATAGCGGGTGTGCGTGCATGTGATGGGGGGTATGGATGGATGTTTCTAATTTTACATATTTCTAAGCGTTCAATTTTGGTGTATTTTTTGTTTTTTTTTTCTGTTATGTGCTCGTTACTGGTTTTGTTTACCAAAAAAAAAACACGAAAAATTTAGATGTTTGCCAGCCGAGGCCTGGGGGCTGACTGAATATTTCCGAGAATATTTTCCCTACCTGAAATTTTCTATGCTTTTGTTCGATTTGGACAGCCTACTATATATACATATTCAGTTTCTATACCCGGTACATTTTTAGGTTTAGTTGATGATCGAAGCTGGCGAAACAAATCTAATCGATACAAGATTTGTGCTAGTTGCTGGATGCCGGCTTCACAAAACGCTGTTCAGTCTCCCAACTATTGCCATTTGATTGTCTATTCTTTTGAGTATCTATGTATGTTCAGTGGAATTATTTTAATTACAGCAGAGGCTACGGAAAGTTTGAGAGTAGTTAAAAAAACAGAATTAAAGATGAATGGGAACGTATTGCCTAGTGGGACGGGACGGGACAGAGATACTATTAAGACTGATGAGGGCACTGGATTCAAACTCACCGGAGAGAAGACTATGGAGAAATACTTTTAACATGCACTAATGTTAATAACTGACTTTCGTAAGTGGGAAAATGTCCAGAAGAGTCCCAATTAAGTCCCCGGAGGGTAAAGACATAGAATTGTTTTTCCACAGGTTCAAGCGTATAGTATAATTCTAGATAGTGCGGAGACCAAACGCAGGAACCATATTCTGAAATATATAGGTCGGGTCAAGAGAAGCATACAGCAGTTTCTTTGCAAGAGGATCAGTGAATTCCTTAGATCATCTTTTGATAAGACCAAGGACTTCTTTGGAAATCAAAGCATCATTTAAGTACAAAGATAGTACCCAAGTCGTTAACATTATACAGACGTTTTAAGGAAGTCGAATAGGTAAGGTAAGGTAGATGAAAAGACATGGCATTACATTTCGAACACACATAATTACCGAACACAAAGTTCAAGGCCCCTAATGGCGCCTAGTGTGTTAATTTATTTCAAAATGGCCCAGCATATGAATACTATTGAACTCCCTTCAAATATATTTTTGCAAATTGACCATGACTATCACACAGGTTAGTTTAATTTATCAAAGAAATTTAATGAAATGTTTTCATTTAGTACATTAATTTAAGAGATGTAATTATGAAAGCTTTTCAACCATGAAATTCGAAATGGTATAAAGTCTATTGAACTTAGGATAGACAACTCAGAGAGAAATCCCATAGGTGTGCTGTCAGTCTACAACAAATTAAAATTAAAATGAGGGGAGTCGTTAGCTGTTACGTGCTCGTCACCGTCCTGGTCATAGCTGCCGATGTCCATGCGTACAGGAGTAAGTTCTGAGAGGAAATTCATTAAAATATTCAATAAGCATTCAAATACTCCTCTGAATAAAATAGAATTTGGACGTGATTGTCGGGATATTGCATGTGCTCCGGGAGAGAGATGCATAATCTCCAGAGTTCCCTGCAATGCCCCAGATGAGCTTGAGGGGGATAAATGCGGACAGTATCCAGTTTGTGAGAAGGCGGAGCAGAGCCAAATGAGTGCAGGTTCGTACAAAATTAGTTTCCATTTTCATCCCTCGGTCACATTCAGGCACTGGTCCGTTTCAGATCAGAAGACCAACGATTTCACGATCGACACCACACAGACCATAGCCAACACCGTCAGTAGCATCACCACACTCACCAGCACGATCAAGAGCACCACCCGCACACAACCCAACCGATCGACAATCAGGCCGGACAGGGACAATGACTTTGAGCTGCTGAACGATTACGAAAACATAGATTCATCCCCCACTCTTGAACGACAGCGACAGGCCAACGTTCTGGTCATTGTACAAGATGCACCTCAGCAGTCGCAGCTGCCAAACAGGGGCCTGGGACAGTATCCGCCCTGCACTGTTAGTCCCTACTATCCGTATAACTGTAACTATCCGCTCCACTCTAACGTGCCTGGTTCCGTCCCTACGGGCATTGGATTGGGTATGCCCCCCTATCCCCAGACAAGGGCAGCGAATGTTCCACAATTAGTGCCGCCCACCCCACCTTGCTATTACAATTGCTATCCCAGAGGACCTCAGAGTCCATACGGTCAATATGGGTATCCCCTTGCCCGATCCACCAGTCCCGTCTCATCGACCAACAACTATTTGTTTTACCTCTCGCTTGCTGGCTAAATTAGGTCCGTATTTGTATTCTTCTTCCCACCAGCTCTGGACCGACTTCGGCGTACGCCTCAGTGGGTGCCAGCTCCTCCACCTCCACCTCCGCCACTTGCCGGGCTACCACCGCCGTATCCCATTCCTATCCAGCAACCGCGTCAAGCCCTTCCCCAGTCAGCGATCCAACCACAACCTAGGCTTATACAACAACCTCAACGTCAGGCCCAACTCTATTTCTCAATGGGTCTTACTTATCCATCGTATCTGAACTACGAGAGGCGTTCTGTAGGAGGATCGTCTTCATATTTCTATAATCCGTCCGTGCCCAGCTACAATTCTTACTATTATAATATAAACCTACCATTTTCGGGCAGTTCCACTTAGGACATATACCTTCCAAACATTTTTCTCATGTCTCAATCTCTTTTTTTGTTCCCCACTTTACCAGCCTTTCTGGAATACATGGAATTAAAAACAGATCCCGAAAATGAATTCAATTCAAACTCAGAGACATCGCACACATTTCACAACCGTTCAGCTCGGCAAGTCCCATTGCCTAGACCCATACCAATGCCAATGCCAGGGCCAATGCCTATGCCAATGCCAGTGCCTGTTCCTCGTCCAGTTCCCATGAATGCTCCAGTTCCCGGTCGGGTATATTATCCTCCCATTCGACAGTCTCAGTATATGGGGCAACCCATTGCAGGACCAATGCCCATGATGCCAATGATTCCGCCAGCTGGTGCCGGTCCGGTGGGGATGGGTGGCACTAACATAATCGTTGAACCGCTACTCATTCTGCCAATGGGCTTGGGGACGTCACCTGGCATGGGAATCAATGCGAACCAATATTATGGGCCTAGTGGCGCTTATCCAACCTATAATCCCTATAATACTTACACCACATCTCGACCCTACTATGACTACAACAATTATAACAATAACAATAACAACTACAATAATTACAATAACTATTCAAATTATGGCAACAACAATTATAATGATTACAATTCATATGGATAGAAATTGTACTCGATCTGCCCAACTTCCAGAAATAAACAAAGTTATATTATCGTTGGTACAAAAAATTCTACATAACTGTGGGATGAATTGTCTTTTGGAATGTCATTTGGAAAATTATGAATTTGTATTATTTCTTGATTCGTAGGTGGCCCACTGGAACTTAGGAAACGTGAAGCCAACCAAGAGGTTGTTGGGTATGGAATGGGCGGTGGGTACAATGGTGGTAATAACGGTGCAGGAAACGGAAGGAACGGATTGGGTGGACCAAATAGAATGGGAGGACCAAATGGAATGGGCGGTGGATGTTATTGTGCTAATAGCGGTGCAGGAAACGGAATAAATGGAATGGGCGGACGAGGAGGATATGGAAATGGTATGGGACCTGGAGGAATGGGTGGCCCAAATAGAATGGGAGGACCAATTGGAATGGGTGGTGGATATAATGGTGGTAATAACCAGAATGGCAATGGTATGGGTCCTGGTAACTGGCGTGGTAATTATTATAGTAATATCGGAATGGGCACCAATGGAAATGATGGACAAGGATATCGCCGAAGGGGAGAAAATTCAAACCAAACCTACGCCTACAACAGCACGCAAGCATCTTCAGTACTCTAAACAACAATGTACGAGGATGTGGAAACAGGCCGGCAAAACGCCTGAAATATTTTTTTTTCTGTAAAATTCGTTTATGTTACTAAAAATAAATCAAGTGATATGCATCACAATTTCTATCATTTCTGATTTTATACCCTGTACTCGAAGACAGTATAGGGGTATATTAGATCTGTGGTGACCGGCCATGTGTGTAACGCCTAGGAGGAAGCGTCTCCGACTCTATAAATTATATATAATTTTGATTAGCATCAATAGACGAGTTGATATAGCCACGTCTGTCTGTGCGAGTGAAAGGTACATATGTATGTATGTACAAAAGTATTCTTAAACTCTCGTTTCTTAATTCTTTTTTGTTTTAGCCTTTTTTGGCATTTAAGTTTTTTTAATCTAGCATATTTCCAGTATGCAATTTTGGCAGCACTGGTGTCCTCACCGCTATATATACATGATGTTAGATGAAACAAAAGTCTGAAATAAAAATCTATATTCAAATACAAATTTAAATTAAAGTACTAATTTATTCGTTGGGTTTCAATATTCCTGTTTTTTATTCTCGCGCTTTTATTGTTAAAATGTATGCTGTTGATATTTCTCCGTACTTCTCTCAGTTTGGTCACACTCTTTGTGCTCACCAACAGCTGTTTGCTCTTGGAGTGTTTTCATCGTTTTGTGTTTATTTTGCTTAAAATGTAGTTTTTTTATTATTGGTTTGCAATTGCACTTAGTTACATTACATGTTACTATTAAAACTGTACAAATATATCAACTAAAGCGTCGCATTAGCAGCCGCTGCATCAGCCAAATCAGGTTAGAGTCCGCCCACAAAACCCGTCTTTGGCCATGATATGTATGACCCACCCAAAAATATTATATTCGTAGCACCGCAATGGATTCGGACTGCGAGGGGTCTGCTGCTGCTGCTGCGTTGGCAGACGACTCTGGCCATTTCAGTTGCACCAGCGATGAGGGAACCAGCCCTAGGATCGGTGATCGGGACCAGGAGCCGGAGAAATCAATGTTTCTTGTTAGGCAGGAGCTGCTAAGTCGCGCAGCGAAATCGAGCGGCTCGCGAAGTCTGAGCAGTGGTATAAGCAGGAGCTAAAATCGCAGAAACACGGTCGTCTGGAGACCCTGGAGCGTCTGTATGCCCAGGAGCGAAAATATCTGATGGAGAATCAGAGACTGCAGCAGGAATCAATGCGACTGAATGCCAAGTGCGCATCGCTGGAAAAGCAGCATGAGCTCGGACATCCATTGCCTCTCGGTTCGTCTACATTTGAGAACGAAGATGGCAATTGTGGGGATTCCTTTGAAGCACAGCAGCAAGAAGCGCGTCTCGTGGACCAGCGACAGTTGATTGACAGCTCCGCAAGCAAAAGAAGATGCTCCTGGAGGATATACAAAGGCTCAGTCTGGAGCACGACGAAAAGCTGATGCAGTTGCAGCAGGCCTTGGCCGGAATGGAGCTGGAAAGCAAACTCATGACGGGAAAGTGTAAGCAGCTGCTGGACGAGAAGAGCAGGCTCGAGTATCATTTGGAACTGAAAGCAACTGCACTACGCGGTGTTACAGCCGAGCGGGAGCAGCTGCGTCAGGTCATTGCCGAGCTAAGTGATACATTGCTGACGCAAGAACGATTGCTGGCCCTAAAGGAGCAGGAATTCCTGGATCTCAAGCAATACTATCAGCAAAAGTTGAGCAGGGAAACCAGCATAGATGTTATGCACACGTATAGTCTGAAATTTCATGAGGAGATCAACAGTAAGACCAGTGAAATAGCCACTCTGAAGAATTCACTGAATGAGCTTCAATCGGAGCTGATGGTCATGTCCCAACTGGAGGCACAGAATGAGGAGCAGCAACGCCAGTTGGAGCAATTGCAGTTTACTGTGCAGGCCCAGCTCTTGGAGCAAGAGCAACAAAGGCAAAGTGGTGACCTGAAGCTGGATCAAGTGGAGAAACTAACTATTTCTCTTGGCGCCCTGCAGCTGGAAAAGGAAACCCTCAGCGAAAATCTCCTGGAGGCACTTAATACATTAAAAAATCTGGAGCAGGAAGTCCATCGACTGCACAGACAATATGCAGAAATGTGCTCGAAGTGCGAAGACACTAAACTGCAGCTGGAACTCGAGAAGATCGAGCTGGCCAAACTGAGGCAGGAAAGTTCTTTGAAGGAAAACGCCCTCAGTGAGAAGCTGCAGGACTACGCCGATCAGTGTCTCAGGCTGGGGGAATCCCTGGTCAAAGCAGAGGCCAGACTGGAAAGCCAATCAACGCAGGCAGAGATATGGCAAAAGCAGCTCAGAAAGATGGACGAGAAAAAGGAGCAAATACAAGTGAACTGTCTAAGCCAGGGCACGCAAACTGAAGCCGACGACCCAGTGCTTATAGAACGCATTGAGGTGCTGGAGAAGCATCTGGCCGAAGTGAACGCCCAAAAAATGCAAACTGTTTCACTGCTCCAAAAGCTTCCAGCAACAGGATGCAAGATTAAGAGTACATTTGAAATGGAAGCAGACTGGCGTCAGCTCCTGGAGGCCTTGCAAGCCACTCAACAAATCGAACAGGAAATGCACTACAGCTTCAACAGAAAACGGTCGAGTTGGACAAGTTGAATGACCTCTTTGCCGGACAAAATGAAGAGCTACAAAATTTGCAACAGTTGAGCCTGGCCAAGAACCAGGAGAATCGTCTGGAGCTGGAGCTGCTGAAAGAGACATTCCAAGAGAATTTGCAGATACACTCTGTTGATTCGATGAACATACAACGGCTACAAGGTCAGGTGAAAGGTTTACTCGAAGAGCGCGAGCAGAGGACGCGAGAGGAGCACAAGGCAGTGGACTGCTTGCGCTCGCTAGTACAAGTCCTCGAAATGGAGACAGGCAGAAAGCTGCAGAGTGCCAAAAGCTGGCCGCAGCTGGCCAAGTTCTTACGGAAAGAACTGCGAAACGGTAGACTGTACCAGCGAAAGGCTACAGAAGAGCTCCCAGAAATCAAACTAAAGCTGGCGGAGGTCACTGGAATGCACGAACAGGATCTGGTCAAGATCAAGGTGAAGTCTTGTTGCTACAATAAAATGTGAATAAATGTCATTTATATTTTCATAGATGTTAGAGAAAACTTTGCTCGCGGAACGAGAACGCTTTGAGGCATCGGACTCTGGCAAATCCACGGCCAGCACAACGCCCCTTGAACCCGCCCATGAAGTTGCCAATCTGATCGATGACTACAAGAAGGTACAGCTCCTCATGGCATAATCCAGCTCTCGATTCATTTCCCTGTATTCCCTGCAGCTCGTTCAGCAAACCGCCAAGGAGACAGGTCGCCCACGCAACAGCTACATCCTGGATCTGATCGAGCGAAGTCAACGTTGCCAGCCAAATTTGTGCCAATTAAGCGAAGGCGTTGCCGCCTGTCGCTCCGATATGCTGCAGTTGAACATGCTGCTCGCTGCTGCTGCTGGTCCAGTGCAGGAGAGAGAGGTTATGCCCTCGCTGATGGAAGAACTGCGCGCAGTGTCAGAGCATTCTTAGACATAAGAATGACATTCTCTAACCCATAGTAGACCTGCCAATTTAGTTACATTTGTATACCCTTTCAGATGGTATTATGAATTGTAGTGGATGCTACAACGGCATAAATTCTTGATCAGCATCCACAGGCGAGTCGATCTAGCCATATTGCCAAATCTTTTTTTTTTTTTTTTTTAAACTAGGTCCTCAGTTGCATAGTGATTTTTGGTCGAAACAAAATGGATGACTGAATCAAATGTATAGATTACGTGAATGAACGATCTGCTAGGGTATAACAGGTTTCTCCCCCGAATCTACACTTCTAATCTTGTTTTAGATTCATGTACTTAAGTTCGTTTTTTTAATCGAATATCGTTTGAAATGTTCAACCCAAAAGGATGCCCATACTAGTCTGGCGAACCTGCCAAGATTCTGCTTAGTGAAATTGAGGGAAATGTATATTTTGAGTTGCTTATTGTTGTCGTTTAACTTATTTCGTACGAATGTCTGTTCAGCCTTTTTTGTTGTTTAGTCGCTAGTTTCTCTTAACTTAGCTACAAGTTAGATGCCAATTCTCGAGTATATGTATACAGTTTAATAAATTATTTACTAACATATAGAATAACCGTATTTATGTATGTAGTGTGGTCACAACAGTATATGTTAAGTATATGTTAAGTCGATAAATATTTTAATATACATCATATGCAGATTTATACTTCTGATTTGTGTTACTTATGCAAGTAACAAATGACAAATCTCTATCTCTCTTTCTCTCTGTCGGAAGGGAGGTGTTTGTCTGAGAAGTGAAAGAGAAAGAGACAGAGATAAAACATGTTAAAATTCGAATAAAATAGGTCATTAGGTGGAAAGAGCATAAACAGAGTGCCCAAATTGGAACACTAGGATCCCTTGCCGAGGCTCACAACATTCCCACTCGATTTCATTATTTCGATGGAGTAAAACCACTTCTTACCACGTTTTTATATGGCAATCTCTGTCTGTGAAAGCTCAAGGAGTTATAATGAGCGGAAAAGCTGTACCAGCTGTAATTTGAATGTTGGAATAAATTCACTTGAATCAAGAATCAAATCATCATTGTTTGCCATCAAGTGGAATAGGAATTGCTAGCACAGGGCCATACCTGGTGGCGATCACTCATGAATGATGTAAGCTGTGGCAAATCGCTTTTGTGGCTTCATCTTCGGTCAGCGACGGCGGCAACTTGGTAAATATTTTTTCGTATATATTAAACGGAGCGACCTGACACCGCCCCTGGCATTGTCAACGCCTTGACTGGGTAAGCGGAACCGCGCTGGACCCGACTGGCCCTAGGAGCGAGAGGCAAACCACTTGGGTATTGATAAATGCGTTGAAAACTAAGCGACCGCCCAGCGGACTTGCCACCCCTTGCACTCCCTGGCACTCGGCACACCGCGCACCTCGTGCGGCCGCCCCCCGCAGCCAGCACCCAATGAGGACCAATCGACAACAATCGCTGGCCAAATTCAATTGGCGCAATTTTTCATCTGTGGCTCCAAGGGACCCGATCCGATCCGGCATCTGGCGGATCCTTTTGGGCTGCGGCTGCTGTCTATTGTGGACCCTGCTCCAGGGGTCTGGTCTGGTCTGCTCTAGCAATTGTTCTCGGCTCTGGCGATGGCTCTGGAGTTGGCCCGGTCTCAAGGTTGTTTATTTTGAAAAATCACCATCACCAACCCGATCGTGGACTGTGCCGACGGCTGGGGATTTAATTCTATGCTGGACATTTATAAATTGCATTCAATTTATACACAACACGAAAGCGTGATTTTTACATTTTTACAATCTGGCGAATAATAGATCAGCGTCGTATTATTGCACAGTTCCCGCTCCAATCCTCTCGCTCTCGCTCTCAAGAGCAATCCTCAGTTTTCGGCTCTTGGGCGTAGGACTTGAAGATGGTACGAATATTCTTAGAGAACATTTTGGACGGAATGTATCCGTATGATAATTGAAATCTTATTCGATTATTTCCATAGTAAAATACTTTATATGTATGTAAATAAGGAAAGTTTCTTTACCGAAACGAAATTCCTCTGAACAAAACACTTTTTCTTCTATTCTTAAAATGTATTTTCTTCTTTTTCGATTCTCCTTAAAAATGTTCCTTAACTCCTCCCAGAATCGTTTAGCTTAGCTTTAGCCCCTCCAAGGGTATCATTTGATTCGATGAGAGTGCTTTTTGTTGTACTTTTGTTGGGCTCTTTGATTTCGGTTCTGGCTCTGTTCTGTTCTGTTCGGTTTGGTTCGGGCTATTGAGCAGGTCGGTCGCTCATTAAAGAAAGAGCTGTTGAGGAGGGGCAGGGGCTGGGGCTGGTGCAGAGGCAGAGGCAGGGGCAGGGGCATTGGGGAGAGAAGATGGTACTGGCCAAACAAAAGGTATAAGCATTTAATTCTCACCAAACGATTGATGCGGTCGCATGGAAGTTCGCCCAGCCGGCAGACGATGTCGATGGGTCGTACCTCTGTCTATCTGTCTGTCGGTGGATACAATCCTTCTTCTTGGCCTGAGTCTGAGCCTTGAGTCGGATCCAGTCCTAGTCCCAAATTGCAAATGCAACTTGTTAACCTTGAAACTAAGCAGACAAACGGACTGAACCGGACAGATAGTCAAGGAGCAGCAGTGGCTGCCTGAGCCCCACAAGACCCCAGACCCCAGGGCCAGCACAGTATGAGGCATTTAGTCAGCCGTCGTCGTTGCTGTTGCTGTAGCTGTAGCTGTTGTTGGTGTCCGTCTACGTCTACCGATCACTCGTTTGTCTAGCTCTGTTCCCATCCCATCCCATTGCTCCCATCGCGCTCCTCTTGCCCAGCATATTGAATAATGCGTTTATGGCCAGATGAATGACACTTCATACATGCGTCCTGTCCGTCCCTCTGACTCTTCGTCTCTTCGTCTCTCCGTCGCCCGTCCACGGACACTGCCAACTGCTGACTGCTTCTGAGGCTGCAACGGCTGCTACGGCGGCTACGGCTGCTGTGGCTGCTGCCTCCTGGTGGTGCATATTTCATGCGTAAACTTTGGCTGAGGGATCCACAACTATTCGTCATTTGTGCCGAGGCTATGTCAGTGTTGTGTTTGAAAGAAATTCGTTTAAATTGTCAATTGTCTGGGGTCCGACTGTTGCCTCCTCCTGCTGCTGCTGCTGATGCTGCTGCTCCTTCTGGAACTGGTTTCCACTGGCCACTCCTAATGAGGCACATCAACAAAATAAAGGAGGTACGAAAAAAAAAGAATCGGGCCCAGGCCCAGACCTAGACCCAGACCCAGTCCCATACCCAGACTTAAGTCCGAACCCGAACCCTTTTAGCATTCAGGCTGTGATGGTTGGTGGCCCCCACGGTGGCTCACGGCCTGGATCCCTCGATGCGTTTGCATTTAGCCGGCAAACCACATTAAACTCAAGTCGTCTTAGCCACATACTCGTACGATACTCGTACATACGGCATGTTTAGTGCCCTGCTATTGGTACCGATTCCCATAGCTATACCCACTCCCATTACCATCAGCATTTCCATTCTGATTTGGTTTGAGATTCGGATGCGGATCGGATCCTGCTTACTGGGTGTTGCAATGTCATTCCCTGCATTTTATGCACTCACCACAGAGGGAGGGAGAGCCCGGGCCATAAATAAACTTGTATCTTCAAGATAGAAATAGTCGTAAAAATCAGCAAATAACCCCGAACCTCCAGCTAAACCTCGTGAGAGCTTTTAGCCCTGCCCACCTCCAACCGAAACCGAACTCAAACTGAACTCAAACAGAACTCGAACAGAACAGAACCGAACAGAACGAATCATCAAGCTGGAAGAGAAGAGACCCAGGGAGGAGGCCAAGTCGGGCCCAGCCATTTGGAGCAACTCGGAAACATGTGTAAGTTGCAATATTAAATTTTATATTTACCGCACGACTTTGTGTTCTTTATTCTCCCCCTTTCTACTCGATTTTGCATACAATGCGTAGTGGCGAGGCCGCAGGGTGCAGGGCGCAGGGTGCAGGGCAGATTCAGATCCCTAGGAGATGATTTGAAGATGCCCGGACGAGATCGTGATTGAAGCCCCTAAGTAGGAAGCAAACATTCGCGGTCATTAAAAAGGTCTATGTACTTTATGGCACTGTAAAAGAGCAGCAAATGAGCAGCCAAACGAACTTCTAAGGCAGTTAATTAAATGGTTTCCTTTCCCCAATGATCCTTAATTCAATTTGGTCCATGGCACAGCTTCACAGCTTTCCTCATAAGCTCGAGCAATCAATTTCATCCCCACATGTAGAGGTATTTCATTTCCAAAAACAAAATTACGCATTTCTCTCCGCATTGTTTGATTTAAATGCATTATTCATAAAAATGTTATTATCACTCGTAACAAGCCTCCTTGCTGCCTTGCTACCTTGCTACCCAACCGGCGATCTCTGACTGGCCTTTCTTAACACATAAATCATAATTATCATGCACAATTTACCTCTCACTCTCTGCTCTGCTGTACTGTACTGTACTGTACAGTACCCCTCGTTCCTGGGGCATCACCATATGAGTGCGAGATGAAGAAACATCTCAATGAACTTGTAATGGACAGCAATCTTCCATCTAACGCTGCTGGAACACGTTGACCCAATTTATTTCAATTCAATTCAAACAATCCTGAAGCATTTAAAGACCAGCCAGCTAGCCAGCCATAAAAAGGCAACCAAAATGGGATTTGTGAGAAAGCCCACAGAAAGAGGCAAAATGTGAGACGGTAGTCGGTTGAAAGAAGATCATAAAAAATAATTAAGAAGTTGGTACTCGACTCGACGCGACTCGATCTCGATCTCGACTGTTCCCCAAGCGATGCTCTTTCCATGGAGAATGAATATCTTGGCCAAGCCATTCCAAGCCGTATTTTGGGGATAGTGTGTGCCATGTTCGTGTTGGCCCAACGCTCCTTGCCCCCGTCTTATTTCCATTACTTGGACCATGGTTATTTAATCAATGGGGGCTCAGTTGCGTGCTCTCTACAGAAACTACAGAAAAGGGAAGATACTCAAACGTGCGCTCAACCTCAGCGTTCAGAAACATCTTGACTCGACTCTGGTACATTGATCTTGGGCCCATTACAAAATAGTGAAGAAAACCCGTTAAGATGCAAAGATAGCGAAAGAAATCAATGACCCAAAACATTTTTTTCTTTTTTTTTCTGTTTTCTGTTCTGTTCTGTTTTTTTTTTTTGGGCGGTCTGCCCACATTCTGTTGTTGATTACGTCAAATGGGATTCTTTCATTTCGTTTACTCGCCGAGTCTACTCCTATATTGAGGCTACAATCTGGGCGGCTTTCGATCGCAAACTATGTAATGCATTAGCATTTCTCAGCTTGGGGGGGAGCGGGAGCGCGAGCTGCAAGGGAGCCGACCAAGAGCTGCGACAAAATGTCAATGGGAAAATCTTGTTGCCAGGCCTGGACTGGCGTCTCCACTAGACGACGACGACATCCAAATAGCAGATGCCAATGCCGAAGCCAAAGCCAAAGCCGAAGCGGCAGCCGCAGCCCCAGCCGCAGCCAGAGTCGATGCCAAAGGGGCCCATGTGGCCATGCAATTTAGTCAAAGGCCCTAACGGCATTTGAGCCAAATGCGTTTACGTTTACGCATCCGCTATAAACTCGTATGCCGGGTTGCCGTTTGCATTTGCCGGTTCTGTTCTCTAAGCAGAGAGCCCGATACCTGGAACACTGCAACACTGCAACACTGGGGAGCTGGAGAGGTGTTGGTTAGCTTGCCTCCGAGCCACCGAACTGCACCGAACTGCACCGAACGCAGAGCAGAACCAGTTGGCAGAGATACATATACTTATGCTATAAGCAGGAGCTTGCGACAAAACTGTGACTTTGACTTGGACTGCGGATGGGGATGGGGATGGGGATGGGGACGGGGACGTGGCTGGGTCTGCGGCCCGACTTCCTTCAGGACGGACGAGAGAGGACAGGCGAAACGTGGTTAGAGCGATGTCTCTCCGCTCTGGGTACTGTTAATTGGACCTATACGGAGACTGAGACTGAGACTGCCGTCGAGTCCAGTTGCGTCGCGTTGAGTCGCGTCGAGTCGCGTCCGTCCCTCCCCCTTTTAGTGCTCGGAGTTGGAGTTTGGCAGTGCGTGGCGCACTTAAATAAGGTTAACTGTACTCGGAAGGCATCTCGTCTCTGGGCCTGTACACAAATTTAATTTCAACTTACGTCAACACCGCTCCAGGGCCCAGAGCAAAGCCATGCGGTCAATGCACGCATTACCAGTTCCTCTCCTCAAGCTTATCATCCAGCGATCGTTCAGCCACAGCTCCCCGCAGGTCTCTTGCTCCGCCAGAGCAAAAACAAAAACAAAAAAAAGAGAAGAAAACCCCATCAAATCAGCAACGTGATGCTGCCCTTAGGGCCCTTGGCCAACGTCTTCTGCTCCTTGGTCTGCACTCTCTATAAAGCGGTCATAACATTTGCACCACAATAATAGCTGTAATAGTACCCGCAGCCCAGCCCCCATAGTCAGCGACTCGTCGCGTCGCGTCTCGTCTCGTCTCGTCCCATCCCCTCCCATGGCACATTCATTCAAGGATAATGTTACGGTTAATGGTGCGGCCAGGCAAGTAATTTAATTTACTCGTACCCATACCCATACCCGTGCCCATGCCTGTAACCGTATTGGTAACATGCCCCCAACAAACGAACAACGCGAATTATTATGACCAAAAAAAATGTACAGCAAGCCCGGGCTAGACCATGCCAGACCCAGACGCAGACACAGAGATAGACACAGACACAGCCACAGACACAGCCACAGACAGATCCCAGATACAGATGCTGATGCAGATGCAGATGCAGATAGAGATCCCTCATACCTCCAGGCATTGGCGATCGTCAGTCGGCCAACGCTAGAGATGAGAGAGTGAGTGTCGAGGAGCTGGAACTACTGCCCGAACTACTGCCTAATGTTGCTTCCACTCAGATTGCATCTGAGATCGAAACACTGCAGAACTTGTCAAAACAGTACAAGGAATACCCAAAAATCCGTATTATTTCAAGTTTCAGATGCGATATGTTGCCATTTCCGGTACTTCCCCCTTATGGTCAAAGCTCATCTCTAACGAATTTCTGCAGCTGCCGTGAGCACCCCACCATCCGTTTGCCCCCAAGCCGCATTTGATGCCTGGCCATCGTGCTTTCTGGCTACTGCCCATTATGCCATAAAGCGTTACAAAACGCCATTAGCACGTCAGAAGGCACGCCTCTGGGCGGTGGAAAGGGGACGGACTGGAAAGGAAGGGAAAGGAGGGGAAAGGAAAGGGAAACGAATGAAGGTAGCGAGTATCGACAATCGACTGATCAAATAAATCGCAACGATAGACATATTGATAACGATGGATAATGATAATGGTAGTGGCTGAGCTGAGCTGAGCTAAGCTGAGCTAAGCTGAGATGATGATGATGGGAATAGTGGAATGGCTAGAGTGGAATGGTGATGCCTGTGATGAAATTGTTGGATTCGATTTTGGCTAATTGCAGAAGTCCATCTGAAATGCCTACTTAGGGCTAATTGGTCCCCTCGGAAGCGCCGCCAAGAAATGTACAAACATTTCACGCTGTGCCTGTCATGGATGTTGTAATTGATGCTGCCGCCTCCAGGGTCCTGCAACATTGTGAGCCATGTCAGGAGATGTCAACCCGCCAGCGATGGCGATGACGACGGCAACTGCGACTGCGACTGGGACGACGATGACGACGACGGCCACGACGGCCACGACCACGACTATGACTATGACTATGACGACGAGGACGGCAAATCTAACAACTTGATTGACTTGTGATTTGAAGGCGCGCCTAATTGAAGCGAGGCGGCTGCAAAGAGAAGAGAAGCAGATTCTGGGACTGGGACTGGGACTGACCCTGCCACTGGACCTCAGCTTGCTGGCATCACTGAAAGAAAATCACATGTGGAATCATTCCCGCATTCACTAGAGAGAAGTTGCGGCACAGCTTCGTAATTACTGTTTAATTTTCACACCGAAACACAGAATAAGCTTCAACATTTTTCTCCAAGTGCATTCAGCTGGGACAGCTCCTTGTGTTGACTGTTCTGGTAAAATGTTCGTGAGAAATGTCATTAATACGAACGATGTTACTGCCTGGAGATGTGGATGTGAACGCTGCCGCTGCCATCCTTTCCTATTCCAGTCTCGCACCCCCTGCTATCCCCTCGCCCTTCTTCGCCGCATTGTTGCACTTAATTAATGTGAGGATGAGGATGAGAATGAGGATGAGGATGAAGAGACTCCTTCCACCATCCACCTCCCAGTGTTTTGCTGTACACGCCCTCGGCATGCTGTTGTAGTACTCCCTGGACGTGGATCTGGGTCTGGGCCTGAGTCTGGATCTGGACATGGCCTGGACCTAGACCTAGACGATTTGCCATATATGGGGTCAAGTCATCAGAGGCGTCGTCGTGTCTTGCAATGGGAATTGCTCTATACTCGTACTCGTACTGGTACTCCTATGTACTTGTACAGTACTTAGAAGCAGGCGATAATGGTCGAACGTTTATCTACGATAACATTTCGAAACAACGACGATGGGCAGCCAGCCGCCCATTGCCTTGCACCCAATCTCAATCGGAGAGGCGTTAACAAATTATTTGAAACATGCAGCGCCGCGTTGGCATCCAATATCCAACATCCAATCCCATCCCCCTTTCACCCTCTCTGACTGCCACTGGTCCCACTCTGCTCTGGTCTGCTCTGCTCTGGTCTGTTCCACTGTTCGACTGTTCCAGGAGGCGTTAATAGGCATTGCAATGCCAATAATTTGCAATTATACTTAATTGTAATTGTAATCGTTATTGTTGATGATGCTGATGTTCCTGTGTGGTAATTGAGAGTGCGGCAAGATGTTCTTCTTGTTTTTTTTTCTTTTCTTTTATTGAGATTGGTTTGTTCATCGTGTGTGTGTGTGTGTGTGTGTGTGTGTGTTTGAGTGTGTGGTGTATGTGTGTGTGTGTGCTTGTGCTCGGGGCCATTGCTATATGTATGTACAACATTTTCGTGTTTGCTTAACCGATCGTTTTACTTGGCTAGACAAATGTTTATTAAGCCTATTACTTACTGGAGTATGGATATGGACAGATGCATATAATTTCTATAAAAACGAATATTGGATGCATGCGATGGGTCTTATTACTCCCACATACTCGTACTCTTACTCGTACTCGTACACCCATTGATTTGTTCCTCTTTATTAACATTCCTTCACAATTTTATTTAAATACAAATTATTTACCTCCGCATTCTTGAGCTTATTCATATTTTAATATCAGAGCAGCTTAAGCGCTGGACAGTAGAAAAAAAAATAAAAAAAAATCCCACCTTCTGGCTTTCAGATCATCTAATAAAAGGATACAATTCTTAAGACCTAATTCAGTTACCATATTTCGATGAACCTCTCTTCTCGCAGCTAAAACTATTGTGTAAAATATAACCAGTGTAGATGGTTCATATCTCTTAACTAGGACTACACATTGCAGTTCTATTGCCTCGGCTTCCAATTGTCTCGCTCTCGCTCTCGCTGTTAACCCGCTGGAATATATCAAAATTCCTGGGTCCCCAGACGATCATGAATCTTAGATCACTATTTAATTACACATGCAAGGTCGTGTTTAGTACTAGTACGCATCCTTCGTATCGCATAACTTACTTTCGAAGAGCTTAGCAGTTATGACCAAAAAAAATGTTACACTATTCGAAATGATCGATTAATATCAATTCGCTTATTGCTGCTCCTTGGGAGCCGTAACTTAATATTACGGAAAAAAATACTCAGTTCCAGTGTTCTCGATACTTTTCGATACTCTCTTTACTACTCCAAGCCGATACCGATAGCGATACCGATACCTAGTAGAGGATACCGGGATGGACGGCTCCGCTACGTTGGAAGTAAACATTCGGATTGGTGCTCAACGTCGGCTCCAGCGTCGTGTACAGATTCGTTTCGTCGGGTCGTATGAACATGCCTATTAATAGATTAGATTGATAGATTAGATAAATTGATAAATAAGGAGTGATAGCTGGTAGCTGATAGACAGATATCCTTAGAATGCGAAAAGAATGCAAAGAGAATACATATTATCTGGAATTCTAGAAATGGCAGGAAGAGACATACATACATATATGTATGTATGTACTACATAAGTATTTCCTGATATATGAGATATTGCAATACATATATGAATATATATTACCTGGCGCATAGCGCAACGTTTTGGCCAATTGCGCCGCTTGTGTCATGGAGGTTAGGGAGTTGCCCAACTGTTTGAGGGTCAACGGCGTGAGCGTGGGCGGTGCAGCTTGCTGTGGTGGCGGTGGTTGCGGTGGCAGTGGTGGTGGTGGTGCGGGTGGATAATAACAGAACGGGTGCGGGCTCAAATGTGCTGGAAAATAGTGATACATACGTGTATAGCTCGGCGGTGCGGCGGTGACCAAAGCAACCCGATCTGGTGGTGTGGTGATCGGAGGTGGTTGTGGTGGTGGTTTTTGTGGTTGTGGTGGTGTGCGGTGTGTGGGTGCATGTGTGATTGAAAGTCCCCAGAGTAGTGTCCAGAGTACAGTGACCAGTGACCAGTGACCAGCGACCAGAGATCAGAGCCCAGAGCCGTGCATAAAGTTTACCAAACCAATAACGAAACCAGTCGTGACCCACACGCACATAGATACAGCCACAGAGATATTGATTTGTTTGTGTGTAGGATAAATATATGTACATACAGTAATTATTGGATTGCGGCAGACAATTTTCGACAATAAATGTAAATTCAATTAAATTTCAAAAGGGTACGAATACCGGAAGAGCCAAGCCAAGCCGAAAACCGAAAAAAGCAGTTCCAAATGATTGATGAATATAATAATAATGAAAAAACAACAAAAAAAAACAAAATATTACAAAAACAACAACCATGAATAGATTATGTAATGACATATGCAATGTGAGTGTGTGTGTGTCATATGAGCGTGTCGAGAATATATTTTGTAGTGACAAGGTTTCGGTGATGGAGAGAGAATGATAGGAGGAGGAGGATGGTATCGGAGGAGTACGATAGGGAAAAGTCGGAGGTTTTATGTTGTTGACGTTGTTGCAATGATGATGATATGTGTTTTGTTGTAGACGATTTTCGTGTTGGTTGCGGTTGATTTTGTGATGATACGAGTATATATGGATATGGATGAGATGACAAGTAAAAAAATAAATAAACAAATAAATAAAATATATATATTTATATTTTTGTTTCTTATAATATCTTAAGTCCTAAATACGTATAAAAACGAATGTATGTACATGCATGCATACAGACACATGTGTAAGTGTGTATGCAGTGTTAGATAAATCAGTGAAGATGTCACAACTTCTGCCAGGGCCAGTCATAATTGGCCTGACCCACAGCCCGGACACAGATGTCCCCAATTCGTGGAAATTACCCTGCCATATTTCACACTTTTGCCGGCCAATTTATGGCGATCTTAATGATGTCAACCCATCTCCCAGTCCGCCAACTGCCAACTGCCATCTGCCATGTCCCACGTCCCATGTCCGTGGGTTACCTTTGGCCCCGGCGCACAACACCCTCAAGCCATAGAGAAAGTCTCGCTCCGAACTGTATTTAACTCGGCTCGGGCTATAGCCACACTCATTGAGTGCGTTCCCATTTATGGGTATTTGGTAGAGACCAAACACCCGACCGACAGATCCATTGGGATCTTAATAGGTTTGTGTTGGATTTGCAAAAGCTTTATCGATATTGTGTGTTGTGTGCTCTGCTGTGCTGTGACCTTCATTATCTCATTATCTTTATGGGGTTAATAAATGTTTGGTGTTCCAAAACAGATTTATAGATGGGAAACATTTTTGAGCAATGATTGAACTATTTAGGAATGAATCTAGAGCAATATTTTGTGGGTCACATCTTCGACAGTTTCCCTTTTGAAATTTCATGATTTAATGACTCGAAATCCAGTTTGCCCAAAGATAAGCCCAGGCCTAATTGTGCACAGCCAACTTGTAAAAGTTCTACGGCCAACGCGAGCCACAATCATGAAATGGGCTTATCATTAGCCGAGCTCTTTATTCATATTCATATTCACATTCACACTCACATTCATACATATGTAATAAGGCAGCTGGCAAAGCCTAACAAATGTAAGCCAATCAACCAACTGCTCTCTGACCGGCAGCTGTGCTGTGCTGTGAATTATGATTATTATCATTATTATTACTATTACATATGTGTATTATTATACTTTTCAACAGCTCTGTGAGCTAACTGAATCTTAGCTGAAACTGTGTTAATGGCCAACAGAAAGAGTGGGGAAATGAGCCAAAACCAAGGCTGGAAAAGCGGCTGAAAAGAGGAACAAGAAGCCAGGTCTAAGGCGGCTGCTGCCGCTGTTGCTGCTGTTGCTGCTGTTGCTGAACTCTTGACAGTGTTAAATGCAGCAGTTACACACATGCCAGGCCCCGTCCCCCCTCCCACTGCTACCCTCGTTTCGTGTGGCACTTTCCTGGTCGCGGTCGCGGTCGCCGTCGCCGTCGCAGTCGCGCTCTCAGTCTTGGTCTCGCTTTGCGGTCTTGCTTTTCTAATTAACTTAGAACAAATACTGCAATTAAGTTCGCTTGTTTTTGCTCTCCTGGCTCTTGGCTCGACTCGACTTGGCTCGGCTCGGCTTGGCTCGGCTGCTGCCTCGAATGTGGAATTATGTGTCAGAAAATGAAAATGCATGTGTCGGCATCTGCATCTGTATCTGTATCTGCATTTGCGGACTCTGTGTATCTGTGTGCACGCTTTGGCGTTTGCGCAAAAAAGAAACTAGTTTCCAGACAGCAGCCGCCAGCCGCCAGCGCCGTCAGCTGAAGCGGCAAATTTGGCTTAATTCCATTTAGCTGGGGGAAAAGTTTCTTCTTCCTCCCTCCCAATCTCGGCCCCGCAGCTTCTGATTTTCGCAGTCTGTCGGCTCATTCGTTGATTTGGCCATTATGGATTATGCTCGCCTGCATTAAGTACCCCTCATATTCGGCCCCACTGCCACTGCCACTTCACACCACTGCCCCCTCCCCCCCCGCCCCCGGATATTCCACTGTCGGCCAACGAAATGAAACGAAACGAGAAACGTTAATTAAGTGCAAATATGTATGACCAGCCGCAGTCGCCGTCCCGGACCCAGACCCAAGCACAAGCCCAAGACTAAGGCCCAGAGCCCAGGCTCTACTGCGGTACGGCCGTCATCCGTGTGCGTGTTCCGCTCTCTGTCTCTGTCTCAGTGGTAGTGTCAGTATGTCAGATGGTGTGTGTGTGTGTGTGTGTGTGTGTGTGTGTGTGTACGAGTGTGTGGGCGGACACGGATAGATTCCTAGCGATGACAGAAGACGTGACTCTGAATTTTAATTGTAATATTCCATGGGAAATTGGGGGACAAAAGAGGAAATGCTGAGAAAACATTTGTGACGAATGTTTCGAATAAAATTGAGCGTGATGCATATTAGAAATCTTTTAATTGGGTCTCAAGTATTTTCCCTTTTAGAATTTAACCCGCTGAGAGTCATATAATCATTATTCAGGGAACAGTTTCTCATAAATATTTCATTCCTGTTCTGTGTGCTGCTGTGTGTTGTGTGCTGTGTGTAAACTCTGCTTACTTATAATTTATTCCCATTTAAAGTGAGACAATTTATTCGCTCATTATTTCCTCCCTTCAGATTCCTCACTTTTTCCGTTTTTCCGTTTTTACTTTTCCCCACTTGCATTTAATTATTTCTCCTCCTTTCTTGCTTTCTTTCGTTCTGCGTTCGTTCGTTCGTTCTTTCGTTCTGCGACTGGAAAATGTTCATTAAAATTGCCCATCTCTAAGGAAAAGCCAGCAGCAGCAGCAGCGTCTGAGACGCGCCGACTCTCTTAGCCACGTTTTGCATTTTGCAGTTTGTCGGCTTACCCCTGCTACACCTTTACCTTTCCCATTCCCTCCCCCTCCCCCACCCCATCCACCTCCCCTCGCATCGCTGCGACGAGGCTTAGGCCCAGTATCTTCTATCTTCTGGCTGGCAACAAGTTAAAGTTAAACCAACTGCCGCACGTTGACTGATTGCTACGTGCAGATTGTCATTGTTCGCCTTTGTTGCTGCTGCTGCTGCAGTTGTGGCTGTTGCTGTTGTTCTTACCACAGCAAAGTATCTTTTTGTAGCTGTTGCTTGTTGCTACATACTTTGCAGACTTGAGTAATTTCTTTGGCGAGCGTCGAGTCGCTTTTTTCCTTATTGGCTCTATCCTAGACTCTTTCTTTCTCTCTCTCTCTCTCTTTCTTTCTCTCTGCCCCCAACGAGTAGTTGCAGCAGCAGCAGCTAGGCTGCTGCTCTTGTCTGGGGTCTTTGAGAGTGAGTTGCCAGATGTTGTGATATCACGAAGCAGCATTATAACTAATTGGCCACGTTCGTTCTATGCCATCTCCCTATCCCTCCCTCTCTCTCCCTGCCACCCCCTGGCTTAGAGTTCATTGTCATGCGCGCGGCAGCGGCAGGGCCAGCAGCAGCAGCAGAGCGCTCCTCCATCCCCATCTAGAGGCGGAAGAAAGGCATTTTTCACATGGCCACAACCGTTGGCAATTTGCATATTTCGGTTAAGGGCGTATGACCTTCAAATTGCTACAATTCAATTTGCATTCAAAGCGGCTAAGAGGGCTTCATATCGAGGTTTGAACATACAGATTTGGGCTATGCAGTCTGGCATCTTATATATAGAAAGCAGGAAAGCAGGGGATAGCATCAATCTTCGATCTCGCTTTATTGTTCAGTTTCGGACTTAACTACCTCCCCACTGATTTACGGCAGTTTCTAGGCATTTAAAGTTAAAGACCTTTAAATCAATCACTCGCTTAGAACCGTTCCGAATCGGACCCTTCTCCAGGTTGCCCCCTCCCCCTCCCATTCCCCCCACTCCCTATTTTGCATCCCTGGCACTTCAATGAGCCACTCTGGAAGATACCGTAAGAGCAGCACCCAGGGAGGAGCTACACTCTTGGCCAATTTGGCGTAATAATTTTAGCGTACGAGTATGTGCTGCGAGTTGGCGCACGGCTCACTTCCCACTCCCCACACCCCACACCCCACTCGCCTGTCCCCCGGCCTGGACGGACTGGTCTGACTTGCTTCGAGCTGGGAAGTGAGCGGAGAGCTGGGTGGTTGGCTTTTCCGCTTTCGGTTTCATTGCCGCAATTCGGAACTGGTTATCGATTACGTTGCTGTATGCTGGATGCTATATGCTGGATGCTAGATGCTAGATGCTGGATGCTGGCTGCTGGCTGCTGCCACTTCTAGGCAAAACTTAAATATCATCGCTTCTGCGTCCAGTATCCAGTATCCAGCACCCAGCATCCGACTCTCGGCCTGACTGCCTGACTGCGGCTGTTATTGCAAACCGCTATAATTTTGTGGTAATATACAGTGACGCTCGTTTCAAGCACGTGCTGGCAGCGTTTACCCAACTCATATATTAGGCACCATACACCATACACAGACGCGGGCACAGAGACTGGCGTTGGATACGATACGATACGATACGATACTCAACGACACGTACTTCACAGATTTGTACATTACGCCATCTTCATCATCATCATCATCATCATCATCAGCAGCAGCATCATCAGCAGCATCAGCATCGCATCGTCATCACAACCGTTGTCAAGTTTTCTGTTCTTTTCTGTTCTGTTGTGCTCTGCTCTGCTCTTGCTCTGCCCGTGCCTTTGTTTTTGTTTTTCTTGGGTTTTTCAATTTCAAGTTCGTTGCCTCAGTCTTTGGTCTTTGGGCTTGAAGTGGGCTTAGAACAATTGAGGCTAATCGAATATTTTTTTGTGTCATATTTTCGACAGCTGATGCTGGTCGAATCGTTTCAATAGCCTACAATGGCCCCCAGGCACTCCATGGATGTCCATTGCTGTCCATGGCTGTCCATGGCTGTCCATGGCTGTTGGTCTTTGAACAAAGAAAACGTTAGCAGAAATCTTCCGATTGGAATTATTATTGGTTTTTGGTTTTTGTTGAAATTTGTTTAAATTGAAAATTGGTACTGGTAATTGACAGCTTATCGAACCATTCCAATCCAATTTCTTGTAACTTCAGCTGGGAATCTCAATTTGACAAGCTCTTGGAGTTCTTCCAGGGAAAACATATAAACATTTGCCTGAACCACAACTGAGGAGCAACTAAGCTACATATATGTATATTGATATTCATATTCATATAATTTTAGAACCTTCTGGCAGGAAACCCAATACTTTCCAATACAAAAACAAATCGCGGCAATCATTTATTCATTTCTCATATTGCTAATGGCTCTCCTTGGGCCGATCTTCGATTGGCCAACGCCAACTGGTTAATGACAATGAGGCAGCCTTTGTGTAAGATCCATCAATAACACAATCAAACCTCCACCTCGAGCTCGAGCTCAGCCTCAGTGTTAGATCCTCAAGCTTGTGTTTGGCAAAAAGCAAAAATAGCACAGAAAAAACCATCTGTGGGCCGGGCACAGTTAAAATGAATTGTGGCCTCCTGGGGCGGCTTTTTATTGACAAATCCCCATCGATCGATAAACATGCAAGACAAATACTCGTAGACAAAAACATTCGCACAGCACGGCACGGGACGGGACGGCTCTCGAGTACGAGTACGGATCTGCCGGCTTTAACCTTCCAAGGTCTGATCGGGTCCGCTCTGCTCTGCTCTGCTCTGCTCTGCTCCGCTCCGCTCTGCTTGCTGCCATGGGTACGAGTATGAATGATTGATTTTATGGATGTGGCTGCCTGGCATAAAGTCACTCAATAAAATTACAAAAAAATGCGTCGTCGCCAGAGAACAAAGACCGCAAGGCAGATGCACAGATTGATGGGACCGGCCCGTCTTACTGACCAACTGGCAGAATTGGGGCTCTTGCACAAGTCGAAGACGGGACACCCTAGAATCTAGGTGGCATCTACGAGTAGCATCTCCATAAAACGGGTCAATGAGTGGCGGCGGCGGCGAATCTCTTTGCCCAATCTCTTCGGGGCAGTGTATGATGATAACATCATGATCATGCAGCAACGGAAGTATCTACATAGTGCAGAGGCATGTTCGTATCTATTTTTGTGACTAGGCCTGTCATCGCGCGGCTCGTTGTCGACAGCTGCCGTTGCCCGTTGCCCGTTGTCCGCAGTCCGCCTGCAGTCTGCAGTCCGTTGTCCGTTGCCACTGCCGGAGCTGTTACAACAATGCGACTTCAATTAAAGCCAGTCCCGCAACCTTGAACTCTCGTATCATTTCGAGCGGTTTGCGCGCGTTCAATCAACGGGCGGCTCATATCGGGCCACATCGCGACAAGGCCCCACGACATCCTTTTAGCCATAGCCATAGCCAAAGCCAGAATCGAGCAAAGCAAACCAGACCTGTGCGGCCTCGAGCGTAGGGCCTCTAGAGAGACGAGAGACTCGAGCTCGAGCTGAAGCTGAAGCTGGAGCTGTCAATCTGCGTTCATCGTCTCCTCGTCTTCGACTGGGAAGCCGAAGCCGAAGCCGCGGCTGCGGTGGCAATCATCGCGAGTGCTGCTGGCCTCTGACTCCAACAGCTCCCCTGCCGCTCATTGTGCTGCACTGTGTCTTGGCCTGGCCTGGCGTGGCATGGCCTGGTCTGGCCTGGCCCTGGCCCATTCCTTGGCGTCAACGCCGTTAGCTGTCGTTTAGTTTATTGTTGCAAATTGCTCAGTGAATTATGTGCCGAACTGCTTACGACCACACACACATACACCCAGAGAGGAAAAGATAGAGATACAGATACATACATACAGACATGCACATCGAAAGGCTTGGCAGGAAATTCGATATTAAGAATTCATTAGAAATATTTGTAAAGACTTTGCGGTTTCGGCTTACGCGTATCCAGTCTCATTTTTGGAGATTAAAAAACGAACGACGAGTCATGTGTGTATGTACATAGTATGTGTGTTCTGTATCTGTTATTCTATGGTTTTTACAAAGGAGAACCCGTTGGAGGCAAACGACATGATTGTGAGTGGAGGGATCTTGGGTTTCTTTTCATTTACCACAAGTCTCGTACTCTCTGGGTGTATTCCTCCATCAAACGAGTAAAAGGGATCAAGAAATCCTATAATAGATTTGGCCATCAATTCCACTACCAAATCAAGTTCGTTGCCCAAGTCATTTGCTCTTCAATCAGCAAAAAAAAAGAAAGAAAGAAAAAAAAGAGGAAAAACTTTTGATTTTGCTCTTGCCTCATTGCCTTATGTAAATTTCTGCCGCAGTCAGCCCACATGCAGCTCCAGTTTTTTCTTTCTTTGCCCTTAATCAAGCCGGAACCCTTGCCGTCTCTTGTCCGTGCCTTTGGCTCACTTCACTCAACTGGGACGGGGACTGGGACTGGGATGGGGATGGGGATGGGGACTGGCACTCGCACTCCGCTCGACTGAAGTCGAAGAGTCAACCCACACACATGTTTGGGGATCGGATCGGATCCGATCGGATCGGGTTTGGCTATGGGCTGGTGCTGATGCTGATGCTGGTGCTGGGACCTGGGCTCTGGGACCTGGGGTCTGGGTCTGGAGTACGAGTACGAGTACGATAATAGCAGCGATTGCTGGCAGCTCAGCTCTTGGCTGATGTTTGCTCCGTTTGCTTGTTAAGCTCTGTGCCAACTTTGATTTTCAGTACTTTGTGTGTCTCCAGACATTTGTCTTTTGGTCTTAAGGTTTCTGCCTCTGGCTGTTGTTTCTTTCGCTGCTGTTTTGTTGCTGTTGCTGTTGCCGTTGCTGTTGCTGTTACCCCCCTCTCAAATGCACTTTCAATTGTAGACAGTTTGACGTACGAGTATATATATATACATATACATATACATACATATGTACAAATGTACGTACGGGTATGCAGCGAGTGCCAGGGCACTATATCTCTCATTTATCTATAAGTGTATACGTACCTACCTATATTTTGTCTGTCTGTCTGTCCGTCCGTCCGTCTGTCTGTCCGTCTGTCTGTCTGTCTGTCGTCTGTCGTTGCTGGCTTTCTTTATGCGCCGATAGCTGAGATGAAAACGAAGACTGAGCCGCCCCGCTCCGAATTGGTAGAGAATTGGTATAGGAATCTGAGGCCCAGACTCAGACTCAGCCTGAGCCGTGGCTGGGGCTGTGGCTGTGGCTGAGGCTGAGGCTGCCCACAGGCACTTTGGCCTGACGACGAATCGTTTCGGCTGTGGGCCGTGGCTCCAGATCCAGCTCCGGCTCCAACCCGAGCTTCAGCTGCATTTGAGCCCAGCTCAAGCTCTTGCTCTGGCTCTGGCTCTGTTTGCTTTCATGCGTGGCTCACATACAGAGACTTGGAGTCGTCGTCAAGTAGCTGCCATGTAAAACGCTTCCTACTTGGGCCCAGAGGCGCATTGTTATAATTTGGTAAATTATTGCAACTTTTATACCCTAACCTAGGCCAAAGCCGTATTGGAATGCCGAAGGTCTTAGCTGGGCTCACAGCTAAGAGCTAAGAAAATTTGGTTTGGAACAAGGCAAATACTTAGTTGTATTATAGCCTTTTTGGGGCTACGCTATCTTCGTGGTTGTAGAATTGATCAATAATTACAACATGACTCTGCGAGCAGTGGCCAATATTTTCACTGGAGCATTTCTGCTTCGTTTTCCACTTGAGTTGCCTGGAGTTTTCCTGGCCCCATTCCCATTCCCATTCCCATTGCTATTTCCATTTAAAATGTTTTTGCTGACTGTAATCATACATTTTTGATGTATTTGCTTTAATTAAATTACGTAAACTGTTACATGGCCGAAGCAGGCACTTCACCCATTGATGCGCCTACCCTACATTCCTCCATCCCCCCCTCCCCCCAACTCAGTCCTCTATTTTCTTTCCACTTACCACATGCCCCAGCGCCAGCCCCAACCGCATCCCATACATGCGGCGCACACACAACTTTTGCTTTCATTAGAAAGCTGAAGTTTTGAAAGCCTTTTAGGGCCTTTTATTATTGTTTGGAAAAGAGACAAAAAACCAAAAACTAAAACTAATAATCATACTCATAATCGTTATAAATACAAATGCCGCAAAATATCGACACTGACGAATAGATCGTAAATAGCCAAAAAATTGCAGAGACATTTGTATTGTTCGCATTCTTTTTTGTTGGTTGGCTTGGGGTTGGGGTTGCTCTTTGACAGCCTGCCAAGTGTTTGTTTTTGGGGCCGGGTCGCGACCGTTTCCATGACACTTAACACCACCGCCTAATGGGCAGATGTGAAATCTGGAATCGTAAATTCCACTCCTGTTGATGGCTTTATTTGCATCACCAGATGTGGCTTAAGCCGCGGCACAGCCACAGTGGCAGTGGCAGCAAAAGAAATTTAATCAAAAGACTTTGGCAACGAACTTCGCCCGTTCGCCCGTTCGTTCGTTCTCACAACGAAAACGAAAGCAGCAGACAGAGATAGAAAAATAGACAGATGGAGACAGAGATAGAGATGGAGCAAAACGAGCATAGAGATACTTAGAGATGGAGACAGACAGACAGACAGACAGATCTCTGCATGTGAGCTCTTTCTGCACTTGGCTTACACGACGCTGCTGCGGCGCGGCGTCGGGAAAATTAATATGCCAAGCAATTACACGGCCTGGCAAAACAATTTTAAGCCCAGTTAATGCCGCCGTCGCCGCCGCCGTCGCACAGTGGGCACAGTTGGGCACAGCGCAAAGAATTGTCAGCTGGCAAAACAGAGAAATAAAGGAAAGCGCACAAATTTGCATACAAATAAATGCAGCAGAGAAAAAGGCAAATTGCTATGCCGAAAATGATTGAAAAATAATCATACACTGCATTTGGGTACTAGTTGTAGTAGTAGTGTGAGATATACCAATATGAATGGGTAATATCTGAAAAGAACTATGGCACAATGTTGTAAAAAGAATGCCCCTTTTCTTTTGCCACATTTCCCTTTCCATTGGCGGGGAACCACTGTGCGCCACTGTGGCTACCGTCTGGTGGAGCTCTTGCTGCGCTGACTTTGAAAGTTAAGACTTTTGCTTTTCTTTCTTCTTAAATGTGTGTTTTCTGTTGTTGTTTTTGTTTTTTTTGCTTTTAGAAAGAGCGAACGTATGGATAAACATAAAAGTTCAAGAGGTTGCCAGTCCCACCCCTAGGAGCGCGTGCACATGAGGCAAGAGGCAAGAAAAGAAAGTTATTACAAAACTAACAGGAACTGACTGACAGCTGCCAGCCGCCAGTCGCCACAAGGGGCAAAGGCAATTGTCGAGGTGGGGGGTGCGGGATGGGGGATGGGGAGATTGAATCCGATCTAGGTGGGGTCCAAGTGCGCGTACATTTGTAGCCAATTGACTGGAGAGCGCTTGCAGAAATTGTGACAAATCCAAAGACTATGAATATGGATACACATATAGATGTATGGATATATGGATCTATGGATCTATGGATCTATGGATATGGAGACAGCCTTACCTCCACCATTGTTGGCACTGGAACAGTGCTTGGAGCTGAGGCCCTGGCCCGTGTTGGAGGCGGAGTTGGGAATCCCACAGCCACTCATCACCCCGTACTTGATGGGCTTGAAGTGGAAGAAGGAGGGCGAGTAGCCGGACCCGGCGCGACTCAGAGAGCTGAACTGCTCCTCCCGATCCTCGACGTAGAGGCCCTCCTTGCCCATGGCGGCCAGCTGCCTGCCCTTGGGCATGAACATCACCAGGAAGACGGTGGCCGAGGTGGCCACCAGCCCGAAGGCGATGCACGCGTCCTTGTGGCGCTCCGCCACGGCCAGGCCGCACAGCATCCAGCCCAGCCAGATGGGAATGGCCCCGCCAATGGCCAGGCCGATGTAGGTGGCCTCGCGGTAGTTGTCCCGGATGCCGCGCGACTTGATGGCCAGCACGGCGATGAACACGATGAGGAACACGATGTAGATCAGGGAGAAGAGCAGCTCCGAGAACTGCGTCTTGCACAGCGGGATTAGGACCGTACTGACCGCCGCAATTCTCGTGTAGATCTCCGGCGTCCCGTCCAGCGTGGTGTACGACGTGGGGTAGAACAGCGCCGAGTAGTTCGTCTGCGAGGCCACCGTGGTGGAGAGGAATCCACTGCCCATCACTGGCACACTGGTGGTGTACACCTCGGGCGGCTGGGTGAGCAGCCACTGACCCCCGATGGCCACCTGGATGAGAAGTGCGAAGAGCAGCAGCAGGCCCTGGTACGGTGCCGGCAGGTATACGCCCCCGTTCAGGCTGATCAGGAAGACGCACTTCACCAGGAGGGCGGCGAAAACAAGGGCGTAGGCAACACCCACCCCGAAGCGGATCGCCCCGCAGCTGAGGAGCGTGGGCTGGGCGGTAATGATGGCGCCCAGGCTGGCGCAGGCGAACAGTCCAAGGAGCAGCATCTGGCCCAGGAAGAGGTGGCGTCGGGAGGGCGAGGTCCGCCAGGCCTTGAACAGCACGAAGATTTCGAAGGCGGCCATCATGAGCATGGTGAGAGTGGCCAGCACCAGCACCGGCACCACCCACGGCTCCTTCCGGAGTCCGGCGAAGGGCAGGTGCGTGGACACAATGCTTGGAGGGGTACCGTGGCCGTGGCCATGGCCATGTCCGCTGCTGTTCCCCTGGCTGACGCGGGGAGTGCTGGCGGATCGGGCTCTGGCTCCCAGACTCCTCGTAGGCGTAGTCGTGGTGGAGCTGCTGCTGCTGCTGGTGGTGCTGCTGCTGGCCGTCAGAGTGGGCACCACAAAGAATTCCGTGGACATTTCCAGGCGGGCGGCATTCGAGACGTTGCTGCCGGGAAAGTTGAGATCCAATTGCTTTGCTGATCTTTGCGAGTGCGGAGGAATGACTGTGGATGTGGACGTGGACGTGGTGCTAGTGCTAGTGCTAGTCGTGGTGCTTGGACTCGTGGTGGTACTCGTGGAGGTGGAGTTGCGGCTGCTCGGCTTGAGCACCTGGTAGGCATTGCGATCGCTCTCCTGGCTGGTCACGAGACGCACCCTCCGCCAGATGTTGTTCCCGTTGACACTGAGGCTGCGAGACGCCGGCGTGGTGCCGATCAACTGCAGAACCAGCAGGACCAGCAGGAGCAGCAGCTGCAGGCGGCGTCTGCTGGCCATTGAAACGTCTGCCCGAAAGCCGTAGCCCGTAACCGTAACCCGCAACACTTAATCCGTAGCCCGCTTCAGATGCGGCACATCTCACTCGCGATCGCGATCGTTTCGTTTCGTTGGGTTCGCTGGATTCGCTGGATTCTACTTTTCCGCGCTGCTTCTGTCGCTTCTTTCGCTCCACGCGCTCACACGTCCGCTCGGCTCGGAGTTTCGAAGATTTTTGAAAAACCAGCTCGCTCTGCAAGTCGGACTTTGGGGCAGCTTTGTCTTGTCTCGTCGTTTGAGACAAGTTTGAAGCGAACGTACCCAGCTCCAAACGCGATGTTCGAGTTGCAGTTCGAACAGGTAGCGTGGTGAAAGAGCAGGTAAAAGAGCGTCTTAGAACGCGCGTCTTGGCCATATTGGCCATAGCGGCACCACCAATATGTTCTCAGTTTTTCTTTGATTGAGCTCAACTTATCACTGAAGCTTCTTGAAGCTAAACATGATAAGGAAGTGCCTTTATTGGGAGCTTTTTCGAAGGCAAAGGCATGCACTTATGCCAACCTTATGCCAATAGTACATCCGCCATCAAGTACCATCCCACCAAACACACACAATCGCTGGCTCGCAGATTGGAGAACACTTTCATTCGGATTTGGATCGGATGGGATCGTATCCAATGGCTCGTGGCTGGTTCTGCTCGATTTCGCTGTGGCAGGAAAGTGCTATTAGCCATCCATTATTGCGGTCTGACTTTGTGGCACCCTCAGCAACAGCAACAGCCAGGCCAGAGCCGCAGCCACAGCCACAGCCACTCTCTCGAAAATGGCTCAACAAAAGAGCAAAACAGCAAAGTCCACACACAAAAGGCGATTGTAAATCAAAAGCCCGCTAATGATATATCGATATACAAAGTGTTGAGGTGGGAAAGGCAATACCAATACCAATACAAATACCAACACCACTGCCAATGGCAACGGCAACGGGAGCACTCTGGTTCTATAAGTATTATTGTGTACGGCGCGCGCTTTCAGCAAACTACAGTTAGAATTAAGCCCCGCTTACACTAGCCCGAATGATTGGCAAAAACTGGGCTGTATGGGCTGTATGTAGATACGGGATAACGATTAGATGCATATTCTCCATTATATATTTTCGTTATATTAATCCCCCAAATAGCCAAAGTGTTCCATATTGTATGATGTATGTTCTGGCAAGGCTAGTGCAAATGGGGCTCAGGGGAAGTTCGTTTTCATTGACCACTGGGTATCCCATATCCATCTCCATATTGGGATCGCCTCACAATGCCAAGCCATTAGCCGCAACAAATGTTATGTAGATCGTTCCAAATTGAACTGGAGGCCCCTCCCCCCCTCTTCGCGCGCTCTCCCCCACAATACGATACGATACGATACGAGTACAAGAGTACGAGTATATGTGTAGTACGGTATCGTTAGTGGGGATCTGCGAGTGTCTGATCTGAGTTTTTGCCGGCCGGCGGGCCAGCAGAAGGCAGAAGGCAGCCACAGATAGCCAGAGGTCCGCCTTGTTCTCGGTCACCGTATTGACATGAAGGCGGGTAAATAACCTTTCGGCATGCCCCAAAACCCGAAAACATTCCTCTCCGGGCGGCGTCATGGTCTTATAAACGAGCGTGTAGTCAAATTTGTGATTCGCCATAAACAGCAATAACTCAGACTCGACTCCGACTACTGCCACTGCCACAGCCACTGACACTGCCACTGCCACTGCGATCATGATCTTGAGCGATTCCTACCTGTTTCTGGAATACCTGTTCACATTTAGATCTAATCAGAGGCAGGGAAAGACATTCGTGCGGAGTACTTAATACGATTCGAGAAATGAGAAACGAGAAACGGCGACTCGATGCGATGCGATGCGATGCAGGGGATTTATGAATATGATTTCTGCGAGGCGAGTATACTCGTACTGTGAATATTGTGTGTACATTTCTCCGTGTCAAGCGTATCTCAATTAGAAGTTGTCTGCGGGCTGTGCCTAATCCTTGTTTTAGCTTATCCAAGGCTGTCGTTGTCGTATCTCTAATTAAACCTGCCACTTGGCCACAACCTCTGGCTCTGCTGGCCTTGCAAATATTGTCTTACCAAAGTTTTCGTTAATGCCAGATATTTATGTAATCCTCGCCACTTAAACCACTCCCAGCCCAACTAAGAGGCATTCTAATATTAGGTTTTGCCTTTCTCCGGATCGCTGGATTGAATTTCATGACAAACCCGAGACACATTGCGTTAATAACCCCTGACTGGGCACAAGATCAAGGCGGGTTTGTGGCTCGTGCGCTTGCGCTGACGCTGGCCAAAAGTCAATTGGCCAAATACCCAGACAAAAATAATAGTACATACTCGTATGTACATGGTAGATATTTACCATATATTTACAGAATAAAGTTGGGAATTTTCACAGATGCAAAACGACAGTTTGGCGACTATAAATAATAATAATAATACAGCTAATATCTAATTAGAATATTATTATATATATATATGAGAATATTCAAGTTAAATATAAAAGCAAATGGGTTGGGTAAGGTTAGCTAAGATTCAATAAATTTCTTCAATTGATTGCATTTGGCTTATGTATCTGTACGAACTTTTTTCCTTGGCTGCAACGATCTCATTACCTGGCTTTTGTATCAACTTTCTTTAGGGTTAAAAAATATTTGAATTTGTTCTCCTGCCACTTTGATGGTCCTAGAATATTTTCACGAATTTGCAGAGGAGGAGGCGAGGACGAGGACGAGAGCTGGCTTTGACCTCTAGCTTAGATTGGCTAATATTACATTGGCCGCATCGCAGCGGCACCGGCAGACCCTAATCCTCCCCGAATTTGATTGATTTCAAGCGATTTGAATGTCTGGAACAGAATCCGAACCCGAAACCGGACCTGGACCTGGACGTGGACGTCGAGGTGGATCCATAGAAGCGCCGACTGTTGCCAACTGAGCGAGACTGAGCGGACAGAGTCACAAATGTGTCAGAGTCGGTTCGGTTCGGAGTGCGGAGAGCGAAGTGGGCACCGCAGCCTGTGGCACTTCATGAGCGCCTTAATTTATTTGCTACAAGACACGCCGGCGCCGTCTGGGTCAAGTGTCAGCCCGTGTAGCATCATCGCTCTCAGTGGGAATGGCTGGGAAATGCTTCTCCTTCTCCCCCCGCCACCCCTTCGATTATTAATTTTCGGTCAATTCCATCTCTGTGTGAGTGTGTGTGTTTTAAGCAACAATTTAAAGATGCCGCGCGTAAATCTTCGCGGATGCATTTTCAAATTTAAATTGAAACCAGTCGCACAAGTGCATTGAACTTGCCACCAACGGAATGGGCGGAACGAACGGAGATACCGAATATCCAGAGACAAAAGCCTTTTGGCGATCTTATTTATTTATCAATATGTAGTGCGGTGCGGTGCGGTGCGGTTAGTGCCCCTCTTGCAACTCGCATCGGGTTCATTGTCGTCCCAAAAAAAAGAGCGAATTCTGATTTATAAGCAGAACTTGGCCAGTCCCAATCGCAGTCCCTCGCTCTGCGCTCTCCGCCCTTCGCCCTTGAACACTCTCTCGCGACGGGGCTACGCTTTAATCACGTGCGTGCAATGCGCACATGATGATGCTCCCCAATCCGTATCCCCCATGCATGCTCTGGCCGCCCCAGCCCAACCCAACCCAAGTCACAGCCCGAGCCCGACCCCTCTGATGCTGATGCTGTTGCCGATGCCCCATGCCCCATGCCCATGCCGATGCCGATGCCAAGGTTGGGATGCCGGTCTGCTTGCTGCTCTTGCTCTTGCTCTGACACTGGCACTGGCTCTGTGGTGTTGCAAATGCTGCCAGGCCAAACACCCAGTGAACATTGCTCAACAGCAACAGCAACAGCGAGCCCTCTTTTACAGTTTACAGTGCTGGACACAAAAGTGTATACGGAGGTATTCGAGGTATTAAAGGTAAGACACCCTCAATGGTGTCTGTTTCGGTTGGATGATTCGGGATGATTACTCATTTGCTTACTTCGGTCAGTTCGAATCAGCATTCAAATCGCTCACCCAAAGGCAGTTATCGTAGTTTCCGAATTTCTCTCCATTTCATTCTTTCATGAATCATTTCATAGAAAGCAGGATTCGTACTGATCGAAAGCATTAACATGGAATGAGTAGAGCTGTGATATTATGAATACTGTGGCACTACACCAGAGCTCCTCCACTTTTGGGCGGAGCTGAGGTTAAAAATGACCTGCAAGGGTGTCAGCGGCCATCTCGGTGGTCTAGGTGGCATAGGTGGCATCTATGCTAGTGCCCTGCACTGTGCTTTCCTCCATGTGCTTCAGTCCATTATGCAGAATGCATATAAATGTAAGTGCAAGTATCAGAGTGTGTGAACGCGCATGCGTGAAGCGTCCGTTTTAATCGTTGCCTGGCCATCGAATATTTCTTGTGCCACGACGCTGACGCTGACGACGGCAACGGCAACGGCAGCGGCAACGGCGACGAGAGTCGGATCGTAAATCCGGCGTATAAGAGGCACATTGCTCGCTCCATTGGTCAGAGAGCCGTCGTCCATTGTTGTCGGTGCGGCGGGGTGGCGTTCGGGTTAAGGCTGTACCTCTTCTGAAATGAAGGGAAAAGAGAGGAGAGGACAGGAGAGGAGAGGAGAGCAAGAAAAAGGCTTAAAGGCCTTTTAGATGGTGGCTAACTCTGGTCTAAGAGTGGGCATTGGGCCATAGTCGTAGTCGTAGTCGCCGTCGCCGTCGTCTTCTGCCTGACCAAAGGCTGATTTACTATGATCCGCTAGAGTTTTATGTGCAGAAAGATAAAATTTTTAAGATATTGACACCTTGTTAGGCGTTTGAAAGACAGCCAGAGAGCCAGAGCTAAAAACCAGGGTCTGAGCCATCGCCAGAGCCACAGCCAGAGCTACGAGTGCCAAGGGGTCGCAATAAGGAAAATAACTTTTCGGTGCACCAATCTCTGCATGGGTGCAGGGAGAACGCCTTCCCTTGCCACTCCCTTCCACACCACACCACACCACACCCTCCTCCGCTGTGACCGCACAGCACCCTGATATTCCCTTTGCGTGGCTAATTGTTGGTAAAATTAAATGCAGTTCCCTTCGTCAAATGCATAAACTTTGGCCACATTATCTAGCCCAAGTTAAAGGCAAGACTAATCCTCTCCAGCTCCAGCTGCAGTCCCAGCGCACAGCACCATGTGCTTTCCGTGTGGGTGTCACAGGCAGCCTCAGTTAAATTTATGGAATAATACATATCTTTATGGCTTCATTAGCGGAAAGCCGCTCAGTGCCCCAGCATCCCAGCATCAGTCGCTCCGCTCCTCCTTTGGCAGACCATTCGACACGCTGTCTGCAGCAGCGCCGAAAGGATCGACATCGACGTAGTCGTCAAGCGTCGAACGTCATCGTCTTCATTATCATCACCATCATCATCATCATCATCATCATCATCATCATTATCATCATTGTGCTCGCTGTTGTCTATGTATCTGTCACTACAGAGTCTCGTGCATCATTCTGCAGGCCCCAAAGCACTCGAGACATTGTATGCACACTTCAAAGAGGTTCAGTTCGGTTCGGTTCCAAAAGCAGATCGGGTAAGTCATCTTTCAGGCGAAGGAGGTAGTCCGCAATGGCTAAGAGGATTCAGCAATGGAACTGTATACCTATTCTTAACATACTGGATATAGATTCATTACATTTGAGCTCCTCTTCTTCAGTATAACATCCTGTAGAGCATCGTTCATTCGAACAGATTTCATCGGCGAAGCTCCTTCGGTTTTGTTCTTAGCTTCACAGATTGATTGAGCCTTTTATTAAAGCGCACGTACAGCGTATTAAATAAATTGTTAGTTACGTTCCGGAACGGAACGGAACGGATCGAAACCGTACAGAACGCGCCCGTCCCAGACCCAGTCCCAGTCGCAGTCCCAGGCCGCGTGGTGTCGTATGGCACAACGCCCCCGAAGGTGTTCTATAGGAAAATCTCAAGAGCATCGCATCGAGAATGAAAGAGTCAAGAATTCCTTTTTATACGATTTTCTTACAACGTCATTTTCTGAGCCGACTCTGAGTCCATGTGTCTGTCTCTTTCGGTCTGTCCGTCTGTCTGTCCGTCTGTCGAAGTGGATGTCTATGCATTTTGCTTTATGGTCCAGCCACGTATCAATTATGTGCCAAAGTGCTAATGGCTGTTGACGGCTCAGGCCGTTGTGGCTATTGTGGGTGTTGCCCCCACGAACATTCCTTAGAGCCCATATATTTCAAAAGGGTTTCGCTCGTATCTTGGCTCGGATCTCGTGTGGAGAAATTGAAGCCACTCGGAGCGGTGCGGAGCGGAGTGGAATGGAGTCCAGGCCCAGCTAAATGAGTTTCTTTAGTTCAGTTTTTGTTGTCTGCGTTTTCCTTTGGGGAAAAAAGTGAAAACCAGTTTAATTGCTCCGCCACCCAGCCACTGCACATCGCGTGCCATTCTCCGAGCCGGGCCGGGTCGGGCCGGGCAGAGGAGAGGAGCAATTCAATTATGACACAAGTCCATCGTCCATCGCATGCCAAGTCGAATCAAAAGAAGCATCAAATAACCAAAAATCAACGAAGCGCGTTTTTGTGGCCACAAATGTTATTGGTGTTTTGATTATGAGCCTGCAGAATACTAATACTAATACTAATACTTATACTTATCGAATGTTAGAAAAACTCCGCATTACAGCCGAAGGAACTGTGACTTCAAGTCACAGTTATGTAACCTCAGCTACTGACTGATCATAAACGATTACGATCACAGCGATTCACAACGATTCACAGCGATTCCCAGCAATCGGAGCAATCACAGTAACCAGAAAATCGAATCACCAAATTGTAAACGTTGTCCGCTTCTCTAGTTGGGGTCTCTGGGGTCCGTTATGCCCATCTGCATCCAATTAGGCGAAGGCGAAGGCTAAGGCTTTCTTTGAGCCATTTCTAGTCCTCGAAGCGGTTGGACCCTCGCTGAGCCCAATTCCAATGGCCTTTTTTGGGGCCAATCGGCTAGTAACTTATACGCTTGTCGTTCACAGTGCATGATTAATGACCAACAAGGGCCGCAGACCAAAGGAGGAGGATGCCAACGGAGCACCAACAGACTCCCAGCTCCAACTCCAGCTCCAGCTCCCACTACAGCACCACCTCTAACCGGCAATTGACACAGTCTGCTGCTGCTGCTGGGCCTGGACTGGATCGAGAGCTGCTCGAGAATCGAGAATCGGGAATCGGGAACAGAAGGAGGCAGCCGATATTCGAGTCGATCCAGCAATGAGCTACCTCAGTGGCCGACTAACTGGGGCGCGAAAGATTAACCCAGCTCCGATCTTGAGTGTGTATATATACATGTGTATGTACCTGCAACAAAGTGCGAAACATTGAATGATTCAATACACAACATCTAAAATGTGAAATATTTATTATTCGTACTACTCGTAGATTGATATCGATCTGATATCGCTCTGGCGATATACAGCCACAGTCAGACCAAAGCAGACCATACCAGGCCAGAGACTCAATTACCGGATTCGTAGAGTACAAAAACAAGTAAATCGCTGCAATATATGCAAGTTTCACACCTGAATGTAATCGAATTTATCATTTTACCTCCGCATTGCATTGTTGCTAGGCGAGCACCTAGAGAGCCCCGAGAGCCCCGAGAGCCTAGAGCCCAGAGCCGCAGCCAGCAAATTGAAATTTATTGCCTCTGAGCCACTGGAAACGCGGTCTGCCCTGCCGTCCGCCACCATCCACCCGCCTGCCTCCCAGCCACTAGCCACTACTCACTACCCGGCCAAGATTTGAGGCCAACACACCGAAAGCCAGGCCATGGAAGGCCAGGCCAGGCCAGGGCAGGGCAATGCACAAAAATGTTGCGGTGTTTTTTTGTTTTTTTTTGGCCAGCCAACTGGTCGCGTATGTGGGTCGCATTTATTAGAGCCAGGCTCCTTCGCGTTGGCCAGGCTTATTGTTAGATAAGAAGTGTGACGTTACTCCATTAAAGCCGGCGGAGGATGATCGAGCTTCAGGCATTGGGAATCGCGGAATCGCGGAATCTCAGAATCGCGGATCGGGAATCGGGAATCAAGAATCGAGGATCGCGCGTCGACAATCGAGCATCGAGTTGATTGTCAGTCAGTCTCGTACTCGGACCCAGTCACTGGCCGTCAAGTGGCTCAAAGCCTCAAAAGACGAGGCCAATTGCCGGAGTCAGAGCCAAAGCCAAATCCAGAGCCAGAGCCAACGCCCGCACGACTTCAACTTGGACTTGGACTTGGTCTGTGACTGCGACTGGGTCTTGGACTTGGCTTTGGTCTTTGACTAGGAGCTTTTTGGACTTGCCACCGCCATCGAAGATTTATGGCTTAGATAAGCGCGAAAAGTTACAGATGCTTATGCAGCGGCAGCCACTGCAAGGCGCGTCTCGGGTTCACGTTCCTCATTCTGGCCATGAACGTGGGTGGATCCTGGAGTTGATCAAATTCATCTTCATCCCCAATTGCGGAGGACACAAGATGTCTGAAGTGAGGTCATGTTGATGTACATATTTATGCAAATTTTACTAGAAAGAAAATAATGACTACTTTGCACATCTGGAGAAGGCAGTCTGAAGGCAGACTGAAGGCAGTTTCCAAATAGCAAGATGTCCTAGGTAAGATACGATGCAGACACTATTTAGATCTAACTTTTGGGGCAACCCTCGGTGGCAGTGCCTGCAGCACGTTGTTGTCGTCGTCTCGTTAGCGTGGCGCGATTGCTGGCCGCGATTGGAAATTGGCAACCGGCAGCTGGCAACAGCCAATGGCCAGCAGAGGCAGCAGCCACCATGGCCATAGCCATAGCCATAGTCAGAGCCATAGTCAGAGCCATAGTCAGAGCCAGAGCCAACAAAGACAACTTCTCTTTTGGTCTAGTCCTTAGGGCCGATCGATAAGGATCATCGTCAGGCTCTCTGGCTTCTCATAGAACTTGCCTGCCTCTCCCTGCACTGGGGCTAAATTAGTGGATGCCGCTTTTAATTCCTATCAGCCTTATCGCAGCGGCCGCATCTTAAATGAGGTCAATTATCAGCCAAAAGTGCAAGTTGTTGGCCAGTCCCCAGTCGCAGTCGCAGTCGCAGTCGCAGGCCCTGTCCCAGTACCAGTACCAGTACCAATACCAGACTTGGCTCCCGTCTCCAGTCTATGAGTGGGATTGGGTTGGTCTTGTCTCGTCTTCTGTCGTCTTCTCCCGTGCTCTGCTCTGGCTCTGCTCTGCTCTGCTCTGCTGTACTGTGCTGTCTATCTACCTCATAAAATAGAGTTTCACTTTCAATTGCCACAGCGCGGCGAGAGTAATAGAAACTGCACATTAAACGCAACACGTGCCACGCTTCATGGGAGCAGCAACATCAGCACTGCAGCACTGCAGCAGTGCAGCAACTGCCACAGGTTGCAACCATCTCGTGGAAGCAGGCACTACACTGCGTTCGTTGTCTTGCACTTTGCAATCAATCACAAAAGCCTCGGCTCTGTCCGTAATTAGCGCAGGGAAAAAGCAACAACGATCCAACCCAACATTTGCAACAACAGCAACAAATATCGCACAATGAACATTGCGCAGAGAAGAAAAAAACAAAGAAAGCATGACGAGGCGATGGAAGTGCACTGAGAGAAACTAGTGCAGGGACAGATACCCCCAAGATATCTGTAATAATGCTTCTAAAAACATCATATAACTGCAACCCCCCTTGAGAATGCAATGATCCTACTTTTCCTACCTTATTTATCTCTCGATATCTCGATACATGTATTTTGTTTGGGTTGGGTTTGGGTTTGGGTTTGTTTAAGGGCCTTATTCTCTCAGTGTAGAAGGAAAATTTGTTGCTTTTACAGCTTTGTACTGTACTGTACTCCGGCTGGCAGGGAAGGCCGCAGAATAGACTGCAATTTGTGCAAGCAATGGAGCAGCAACTCGGCCAGTTTCATTAAAAATATTTTGGGTTGAATAACAATAGTAATAATGTTAAGTGCAACGCCGAACGCCGAACGACGAGCGACGAGCTTCAAAACCAAAACCATGGCAGAAAAGTGAAATTTTCCACCTGACGCCGCCGCGCAGCGCCTCTGAGGAAGGCATCGAAGGCTGCAGCTACAGCAGCAGCAGCAGCAATCATCTCGGAAATTTCTTTGCTTTTGTCTAAATTGCAAATGAGCGGCAGACCCACAGCCAGACCCAAACCCAGCCCCAGCACCAGCACCAGCCCCAGCTCCAAGACCGAGTAAAAGTCTCCCTCCGGGCAGGCACTTCCTCTCGCGCGGATGGATCTGTGTCTTCCAATGCGGATTTGTATTTATTCGGAAGGAAAATTAGCTGGGAAAACCCAGAGCCCAGGGAAACTAAATGTGGAAGCTGAAGCTAAAGCTGAAGGGTTCGTGGGATTATGCAAGCTTAATTAAGGTTTCGCCAGGTACATAAGTCCCATAACTCTGCCAAATGAACGCGTATAACTTGGCTTGCAGAACGTTTTTCTTGACTCAAACTGAAGTTTTAAGAACGCTTTCCGTGGGTATTGTAATGTGTAACAACAACAGCAGCAAAAACCAATTAAGTTTTATGATCCTCTTCCTCTACGTGCCGAGGGCTTTTAACTCTGGTTAACTCCCCCCATCTCGGATATCTCATTTGCGGGAATTATTTATGCGGTCTCTGGTCTCCCCTCTCGAGCCACGAGCCGCCAGCCTCGAGCCTCGAGTCTCGAGTCTCGTCTTCATCCTCATCTTCCTTCAGCTTCGGCTTCGGCTTCAGCCCGTGGCTGAGACCCAAACCCAAACCCAATCCCAGTCTCCAGCTCATGCATGGTCATGCCATTGACAGCTTGCACAAATGTTGACCTTTAATTACGACAACCAACAGCAGCCACAACTTGTTCTGACTGGCCACTGTTTGCATAACTACGCACATAACAACGACTCGGAATAAAAAACAAAAAAAAAAACACTTTTAAAATATATACATACATATATAATATAGGAGGCAGCATCCACAAAACGGCAACGACGACGACAACTGCAATTTGTCCAGCTACAGGGGAAGACATGTCCCATCCTATCCCATCCCAAGCCAGTGGGGGACACGGGGGAGCGACGAGGAAACGCAGGAGACACACGCATGCCATGCTGAAGATGAGCAGGCCACGAAATCACACTGAGTCACGGACAGTCCGTGGAAGTCACTGACAAGGGAATCGTGATCACTGGAAACATTTACATTAATGAGTCCAAGGGGACTCTAAAACATTCCTTGGTAGTTGCAACAAAAGCAAGCAATCATCTATCACCGATTTGTGCTTATATCCCAAGTTCTTTCAGTTGCTCCTTTTATGAGACAATATGGCATATCCAGATCTTATAAATCAGATATAACTTGAAGATTGAAGCTCGAAGATCATCTAATAGAACCGCTTTGGCCCACTGTATCTTCCCCTCTGGGAGTACAGGCATATAGATTGATATCTTTGAACCTCTATCTCTGCAAAATCACAGCTTTCGCCTTCCTGTGGCCCAGCATCACTGGAATGCAGATGTATCCGACTTCAGGGGCTCCTCGCTTCGCGCTCCTCCCCCAGGCTGGGCTGGGTGACAAGTGCTTAGTGTCAGCACCTTGGTTAGCATGTGGAGCTGGAGTCTCTGTTCTCCATTGGACTCGACTCCGATGTTGACAATTTCGCAAGGGGCACGCTGCACGGTGCGTGGTGCATGGTGCATGGTGCACGGTGCAAGGGTGTGGGGAGCTCGGTTTACACATTAATTATCACTTTTGTTGCAGGTAGCTGCGGAACCGGCCTGTACTCGGCAGCAGGAGAGGGAGTACACAGATCCATCCGATGACATTAGAGGACCACTGCACTTAGTTCATGTCTCGAGTCCTTTGGTTTTTCCCTCTCCCCCCCCTTCCCCTTTTGTTTTGCGCTGCGCCCTTTGCTGTTTGCCCAAGTGATAAATGAGTTGATGAAAGCCTAGGAGGAGAATGAGAGAGAACAGTGGTACCCACTGATTTATGGTTGCCAGGCCTGCAGAATCATCGATAATAATCAATAGTAACACCCACTTTTAGAGGGAAGGGCGAACAGCCACATCCACATCCCGACACTCGAACACTCGAACGCTGCCACATATGAAAATTAAATTATAAAATGCTTTACAAGTGGGGCGGAGGCCCGGGGAGTACGAGTATCCTGCGCATAAAATTGCACTCACCCACAGAACAGACAGGCCCCAGACGAGGTGGACATGCGATTTCCTTGACATTTAATGCAATCCCACTGCCGCAGCCAAATGGGGCGGCGACAAACCTCTTCTCCTGCTGCCACGCCCCACTTGTGTTTTTTAGCTCCACGCTCCGCCAGCCAGTGACCAGGATGGATCCCAGTCTCAGTCTTAGTCTCAGTCCCATTCTCATTCCCACTCGCTGAGGCAAAGCAAATAGCCAGGAGGCAGATTTTGTCTTTGTGCGCAAGTGCAGCACGTATCAATTATGGGAGGCAACGTGGAACAGCATCGTGGAGCATCAGCAAGATCAGGAACAACCACAATCTCACCATGGACAACGACATGTGTACGTACGTACCATACGTATACAGGGAGGAGTCAGGAAAGTCAGGCTTAGTGCGGACAATGGAAAATTGGTGGAAAGCTAAGTGCTTGGGAAGGAAATTTTACCAAAAGGAATGGATATTTAAATCAGCGCATGCGTTTTCTTTTTTATAATATTTTCATCTATTAAAATTCATAGAGCCTTCATAAATTGTGTGCCCTGACGGTCATTCAAATTTTACCGCAAATCTATACCCGAAAGAAAAATCATGGACAACATTTGAGTGCTATTTCCAATTACTGAGCCGTATGTTATGTGCCAGGCGCCAACAGCAGTCGACGATTGCCTGTTCTATTTCAGATCCAATCCCAGGCACAAAGAGAAAGATTTAAAGCGACTCCAAGCGACTGCCCCTCAAGGCACTGGCACTCTGAGCTGGACCATACCCATACCCAGGCCCAGACTTCGACTTCGACTCCGACTCCGACTCAGACGCCGACCAGGCCACGTCTGCCGAAGAGTACTGAACCTAATGGGCAGGCAATGGCAAAAAAACAAAAAAAAAACAGAAGAAAACAGGCCAAGATCTAGCCCGGCTTTGCAGTCCTGCATAAAAAATGATTAATTCCTGGCCGGGTAATTTATGTAGACACATAATTCACAGCGGGACACATTTGGCCAGAGAGTTCAGGGCACGAATGCGGTCGCCACTTAAATGCACCACTAAAAATAGCACACACAAACCTACATACTCGTACTCCACTCCACTCCCCGTATATAGATATAGAATATACAATATGGGTATGCCCTCGTGTGAGTGTCGATCATATGCTTATGCTTATGCTAAAAATAAAAGGCCAGGGACAGGGACAGGGCCAGGGCAGCGTTCGCATCCGCTGTCCTTATGGCGACGACGGCATCGTTGGCCACATTTGATTTAAATTGAAGCCAAAGCCAAACCCAAAGCTAAAGCCAAAGCCACAGCCACAGCCAAGATCAGGGCTATGTATGGCTCCTCGGTCCGGAGCTGACAATATCATTAAATATTTATGACGCTGCAGCTGAGCAGGGAGTGAGCTTAAGCCCTAATCAAATCTGGCCGCTCTGTTTGCGTGTTTAGCTGGAAAAACTGTCAAGTTCGTTGGCCAAGTCTTTTGTTTGGGATTCCCATTGCCAAAAGTTTTCTAGATTTTTTGTTTTGTTTTGTTTGTATTTCCCTGGAATACGAATAGGGGAACAAGAATGCTGCAAATGTTTTCGTCTCAAATAAATTTGGCATTTCATTTCATTCATCTTCTGCCCAAGATCCCGCCAAGATCCTAAGTGAGTCGTAACATGTGAGACCGCCCGCCCGATCGCCCGCCCGCCCGCCTGAGCTCTGATCCCCAGTGGAGGAGAAGGGTCTGGTAGCTTGACATGATTACGATGCAACCCACTGCCATACCATTTGTTATCTTTATGCGCTGCCTGCTGTCACTCGAGGCGCACTTCCTCCTCCATGTCGATGGGGACTCGCGGACCCATGAATTGAGCCTTTGCATGCGCCAGTGACAAACGATGATGCTTCCGTGCTCATCTGTATCCCCTGTATCTCTCCCCGATCCGTCGATCCCCGATCCACCGATTGGGCCCCAGTCTGCCGACTGGCATAAATTCTAGGCAAGCTCACGAGGAGGCTGTGCTGTGCTGTGCTGGGCTTCTACTGCTTCAACAGCAACCCGCTGGCCTTCATTTCTAATTTCAGCGTTTTGTCCATGGCTGCGGCTACTGCGACTACCAGACTCGCTCTCCCTTTTTCTCTGTCTCTCTCTCCGTCTCTGTGTCTCTCTGTCCCTCTGTCTCTGGCGATGTTTTAGCGCATTTTATTGCTTTATTTGAGAGTTTGGCATTGCAACGCTTGTCAATTTTACAACTTTATAGAGGAGAGCTCTTATCGTTTGCATATTTATGTATGATCCCCAAGCTCAGCCGCTTCCACTGTTGCTGCTGCTTGGTGCTTGCTGCTGCTTGCTGCTGCCACTGCCACTGCCACTGCCACTGCAGATCCCAAAACCGATTTCTATTCCTATTCCCAGTTCCAGTCGCAGTCGCAGTCCCAGTCCCGAGCCCGAGCCCATTGGCCATGTCTCTTAATATTTTTGACATATTGCTGCTCTGTGCCGGGGTCCGAGTCTGGTCCCCGGCTGAGCGAAGCCCCTATTGTTGTCCGCTCCTTCCAGAGAAATATATCCACAAAAAGGAAACAGCAACAGCTACAACCACAAGCCAAAGAAACCAAACTCGAGTCTTTTGCCTTTTCGCATTTGAATTGCAAATCCTATTATGACTTGTGAAATTATAATTTTTCTAGTTGCCTGGCTGCGGTCTTCAGCCTCAGCTTCAGCTTCACCCCATCGCCAACCTCAGCTCCACCTTCACCTCCGACTCCTGCTCCATCTGCCTCTCTCTGCTACAGAGAGATTCAAGTCCAGGGCCCCATGTCCATGTCCAGTCATAACCGCAGAAGGTTCAATAGCATGAATTATGCATATGCAGACGGTTTCGTTTCGTTTCGTTTCTGTTCGTTTCTGTTCTGTTCTGTTCATCTCTCCTCCTCATTTCTCCTCGTATCGTATCGTTCTGTCTCGTTTCGTCTCGTTTCTTTTCGTTTCGTTTTGGGGGAGTCAGGGGCACGGCACAGCATCCACATGCACTTAGTTATGATAACGTTGCACATTTCTGACTCCTAGGCAGAGACAGAGACAGAGAGAGCTACAGCAACAGCAACAGCCAGAGCAACACTCGGACTCCTCATATTTGTTTTGGGCCAGTGCAACAACGCCCCAAAAGATCAGCATCCTCAAGCATTCACTGAGAGACAGCCCTTTGGCTTCTTTTCAGAATCGTGAACTCTATTGGGACCGGGTATGCTCCACGCTCCTCAACTTTTTGGCTCAGTGCACAAGCGTATGCTTTATGCGTAGCAGCTGCTCGCAGCGTAGATGGAGATGGAAACGACTCCGACGACGCCCCCTCTTTTGGGCTGCTACCGCAGAAATCGAGCTGCGGCTTTGGCCTTAACTTGTGGCTCAGGCCTTGGCCAAGGCTCGAACTGCTGCTGCTGCTGTTGCTGCTGATGGTGATGCTGGGGCGGTCGCCCGGGCAGTAGGCATTGCTGACAGAACAAAGAAGTCGTTCATTTGTAATTGTTGTTCCTGGTGCTGTTTTTCTGTTTTTGTTGTTGTTGTTGCTGTTGCAAAAAGGGCAGCGCAGACATGGGCCAGGATTACCAAAGCGACGCACAAGCCATAGCCATAGCCAGGCCAAGACCCATGCCCATACACACACACACACACACACACAAACACACACCCAAAGCTATACAAAAAACCCATCTGTACACTCGTACATTTGTTGAGGCAGTCTGACTGCTCAGGCTTGCATATCTTTTATGACTTTTGACTTGACTTTGACTTTGCCTCCTTAAACGCCCCGGCTTCGGCTCCGGCTCCGGCCCAGGCCAGGTTGAGTTGAATGACCCCAATGACTCGAGACGAGCAACGCACACGGTCCAGTCCGGGTCAGACTATTCCATGGTCAAGGCTAGAAAGTTAAAGGCTATAGAGGAGTCTCTCTGATAAGAAGAGATATGTACATATGTATATCCCTGATTCCCAAAAAAATCGGATCGGATTAGACGTCATCATACACCCGTTGATACTCGCTCAAAGTACATGGCTGCCTTCTCCTCAAATTGTTTTAATTGTTCCACTTAGGCACTCATTCCCAGACAATTATAGATTCTTGGCGTGGGCTACTGCAATTTGCTTGGGCAGCTCCATCCACATATGTACATATATGTGTGTGTACATATCTCGAACCTCTTTCAGTGCACACCAATTAGATGTCAGTGAGCAATTTACGAGCAACTTGAACTTGGTCAACTGCCAAGATGGTTGGCCATCGTCGTCGTCGTCTTCTTCTGCGCTCAGTGTGCAGTGCAGTGGGTTCAAGTGAGCCCTGCCCTGCCCTGAGCTGGTATGACATTACCTCAATGCCAGCGTAAATTTGCGAATTAGCAGCAGACAACAAAAGAATTATATATGCATTATATAATGCCAAACGAGCGAACGCAAATGGGCACCAAAACCAGAGCCAAAGCCATAGCCAAAGCCAAAGCCAAATCAATTTGTTGCAGTCCAGAGCCAGAAGGGAAGACGGAAATGGAAATGGAAATGGCAGTGGAGCCTGGACCTGGACCCACTCAGGCCTGGAGCTGGAGCCGGCTGTCTCCTCTGTTTTCCCATCATTAACATTGTCCCGGCCAAATCTGCGCATGCAGATGAGGCTAAGCCTTAACCAGACCTGGCCAACAGCCGAAACATGCGTACTTACGTCTCTGACTATTTGTTTCACGAATTCGCAGCGCATTTTACTTGGAAAATAAACAAGGAGACGGCTCTGGCATGGGAGATGAATGTTAAATACTCTGCAAGTAAAGCCAAATCGATTGCAATAGATCTACGAATTTAAATGAATAATAGTAGAACGCTGACAAAAATATGAATTAAAGAAAAACTAAGCCAAAACCAAAGAATCTGATTATATTATGTATTCCTCATTGTACATTATGTGTTGTGCTATCCATCTGCAACAAACTGAACGACTCTTCATGGTGAACGCTGGGCAAAAGTGTGCTTGGGCACTAACCAGCAGTGGCACTCTGTCCATCGGTCCAAACAAGGCAAAAGGCATGTCCATCCCTCCTATCGCAACAAGAGCAATTTGTTCTAATGCGCCATGGCAGCAGCAGCTGCTGGAGATGGCAATGGTGCGGCTGTGGCTGGGGCTGGGGCCAGGTCTGAAGGAGCTGCAGCTGGAGTGCCTGTCTCCGAGCGGAGCGGAGCGGGAGTGCCATGACTTGGTTGAGATTGCAAAAAGGGCAGCCACTGAACACGCAATGGCCAGAACAAATGTAGACATTAAGCTTCTGGCCAAAGCCAACGGAGCGGGGGCCCATAGTACAGGCAGAAGGATGAGCTGGAGAAGATTGCTGTTGCTGTTGCTGTCGTACTCGCAGTCGCTGTCGCTGTTGCAGTCGCAGTCGCCGCCACTTGTTCAGGTGACACGCAATGGCCAACGCCAAAGGACTGGCCAAAGACCAGACCTGGCCATGGCTATCATAAAATCATAACTATATTTGATACATAAAAATCTGCATACATCTTCTGGGCAAACAAATTGCCCGCCCCGCCCTTCTGCCCCACCATCGGTTGACACTAACGGTCGCGTCGATAAATTCGCTGTGGAAATTTCATTAATTGCTCCGGGTGGGTGGAGGGGTGGGGTAGGGTGTTGGTGTTGGTGTTGCTTTTCCGGGCAGGTGTAACAACGCTTGCAGATGGCACTGCTGCGCAGCGGAGCCAGCATGCAATGCGCTGTTTGCCATAAAAAATATTTGCCGCCTTAATGTGAGTGGCTTATAAATTTGTGCACAAACCCATTCCATATATGGAGGCAGGGACTACGGTACCAGCCGGGACCGGGACCGGGACCCATGGGGCAGTTGTACCTAACTGTTTGTGTGGTTAGATGCCAGACCTAGTTGGTTGTTGTGAGCTTGGGTGTGTCCAGATAGGTTTGTGTGTGTGTGTGTGTGTGTGTGTCTGTGTCTGTGTGTGTGTGGCATGATGTGGTTGCTTTGTTCAGAAGCATTCAAATATGGAATGCAGCAGGCACTCGAACATTGGATCAAATTCTTCATCCAAGACCTCCACGATTCCCAGCACCCGAACCAATGCTCTTGTCTACACAAAGATTATATGTGAAGACTATAGACTGATTGTTCCTATAGAAACTTCATTTCTAAGAATGTTCTAGCAATAAAAACAATATATTCCACACAAGTGATTTATGTATTCCGCAAGTTGATTTGCGATTTTATATTTACATTTATTTTATATTCTGGTTTGCACTCTTCACACAATTGCTCGTACATTTCGAGTTAGCCTAAGGGGGGCAGGGTCATGAAAGACTAACGACAAACTAAATGCATTAGCTTAATCGTAATATATGCATGGCCACATTGAGTTGAATCGAGCTGGAGCGGCTCGATCAACACTCACTAAGCTTTCTTCTGTCCGTTCTGGCAAGACTAATTACGAATCGAATTCAACTTTGGCTGACTTAAATACACTCTTAGGTTTCTTTTGGATAACAAATATTGCATCAAAATATTAGATGATATCTATACTAGACTTAGCTCTAACATCCGCAAAGGGATCAGGATCAGGGTTTCAGGATCAACTTTTCCAAAATATACTCCTTTTGGTTGCTGCAAGCGTTCGACTAAAATTAGTTACTAATGGTAAATGGTAAATGGTAAACATCTTTGGAGTTAAAACATTTGGTTGGTTTTCGTTCCACAACTTTGGGCTACTAAGCTCTAAATCAAATGGCAAGAACTATTCCTAAAAATCCTTCTCGTTCGTTTCCGTCCTCCTTCTATGGCACACTTTCCTATCTTCCTGATTTCTACTTCTGTTTCATATACATGGTGGCAATCTTGTCGAGAATGGTGGTAATGGAGAGCAACTCTTCGCTGAATTTCTTCATGGTAGGGGCCGGCACAATCCACTTGAGGAACTCCTCCACATTCAGAAGGAGCCTGGCCAGGGGTGTTAGCTTGGCATCGTCGTGCGTGGGACGCTGGGCTAGTTTCAATGAGGCAATGATGACATTATCAATCAGCCGCTTCTCGTAGCCCAATTGACGCAGCTTCTGGGCAGAGCTTATCTTTTTGAGGATCACTGCCATGTTAAAGCGTATGGTGGAGAGCACCAGCGCATCATCTGTCTGACTGTCCGTGTTTTCTCCTTCAGCTGCCGGACACTTGGAGCACTGCTCAGCATGCGCCTGTAGCTCCACCTTGATCTTGAAGAACTCATGGCACCCATCGCACATATACGGCTTCTGCTGTTTGTGTATCTTCTTCATATGGTTCTTGAGATGCGCCAACTGCGAGAAGGCCACCTCATCCGTGCACAGCTGACAACGGAATGGTTTCTCACCCGTATGCTTCCGTATGTGGAGCTTGAGCACGCTGGAGTGGGCAAAGGTCTGGTGACAGATCTGCAAAAGAACGGGAAGCTTTTTAGAAATCGATCTTCAGTGGGACACGGATAGCTCGCATATAACTTACACGACACTGGTATGGCCTTTCTCCCGTGTGCATCCTCATGTGGACGTTGTACTGAGACTTTTGGGTAAAGTACGAATTGCACACCTCACACACATGGGTCTTGATAGCCGCATGCTTCAGCATATGGGTGGCTAGGTCCTCGTCGGGCTCAATGCTTTTGTGGCAGATTTCGCACTCGAACTGCGTGAGTTTGTGGTGCTTCTGGTTGATGTGGGCGCGCAGGGCCAGCTCATTGGCAAACTGATTCTCGCAGATGCTGCACCGGTGCTCCATGCCCTGCTCGTGGCGCACCATATGTACTCGCAGATTTGCATTCGTTGAGAAACTGGCGGAGCATTTGGTGCAGTTGAATTGCTGTATACACGTCTTGTGATGGGAGACCATGTGTTGTTGGAGCTGCGAATGTGCAAACAGGACAGCAGATATTAGGGATGTTTTTGTGTTGGTTGTGCTCTTCTGCACTTACCTGACCTCCCCTAGCGAATCGCTTGTCGCAGATGGGACACTGGTACGGCTTCTCCCCCGAGTGGAGGCGCATATGCAGCCTCAGACGCTCCTTGAGGGCAAACGATTTTGGGCACTCGGCACAGACGAACTGCTTTTTGTGCTCATGGGCGGTGGTGATGTGGTTCTTTAGGTTCACCGCCTGGCGATAGCACTTGCCGCAGTCCGCGCACTTGTGCGGCCTCTCGTCCGAGTGGATCAGCAAGTGGCGCTGCAGATCTGTCTTGCCCCCGAACTCTTTGGAGCAATGGCTGCACACGTGCTGCTTGCGGCGCCCTGGGTCTGACTTGCGCGCGGACTTCTTGGGCGTGGGCTGCACATAGTCTGCATCTTTCGAGTCCTGCTCGGTGTCTTCCTCGGCGTAGGCATCCTGCAGGCTAGTGAGGCTGCTTTTCCTACGCTTGATGGTCGTCGTCGAGGAGGTGGGCGAGGAGCCGCGAGCCGCCGGCGGCGATGACAGTGAGATCCCGCTGTCGGTGAGCAGGGACACGGCATCCTCCTTGGAGAGACTGCGACGGCTGCGCACCATTTTGAGGTTAGTTATGTACTGATATCTAGGGCTTTTCTTGGACACCGGCACCAGCTTTTCTAAGTTTACGTTTCGGGGTTACTAATATATCTACGATGTACTTGTGGTAGTTTTTATTTTCTGTTTTTTATTTTTCGTTTTTTTTTGGTTTCGATACTCTTAGGATAGATCCCAAACACCTTTGGATTAGTTTAGATGGAGTCTAGCAGATGGGCTGTAAAAGAGTTGAGAGTGGTTATTGCTTGAGATCGTAATGCGGAATGCGGGGACACACGCGGGCACACGCGGACAAAAAGCGAACAATCATCAAAAACGGACAGAAATACTAACAGTAACAGTAACTGAAACAGAAACAGAAACCGAGGAGCGAAAGAGAACAAAAAAACAGAACTTCCAGCTGTGTAAATACTGATAAGAGCTAGAAAAGTTCTACTCTCTTTGCTTTTATTTTGATCACTTTATCATCTGGTTTTTCCAGGGAACTTGCCGCCACAATTCCAGTTTGCTTTCTCAATCTTTTGTTTGTGCGGGAGGCGACAGACGGATCCCCAGAAATATGATATAGAGAGTAATGATACTCGCAGCAATAAGACCTCGGCGAAGCAAGGCAATAACTGATAAGGCGCTCAGCTCTGACTCTGACTGTACGGCTGCCGATAAGACCTCGCGCACAAACCACACATGCTCACTCACACAAGAAGCTATAGATAGTCTCTATAGATAGTCCGTCTTACGTTTTGTTCTTTCAACCTGAGGCGTCTGTCTGCTCCCGAAGGCAGCGGAGTTTCCAATGAAAATGGAAGCGGAGCACAAAGAAAATGTACTCATACTCGTACTCGTAGTCGTGGTCTGGGCAGACGATGACCCTGCAGCAGTTAGCAGAAATTAAACATCTGGCAAACAGATTGGGTTGGTTCCTCAGGAACCCTCATTTCCTACCCCCCGATACGACGGGGTAATGCTTCATTAAAGCCGCACCCGTGTCGAAAACAACTCACTCGAAAACTTTATAGACTCCCTCCCATTATATTTATTGTATGTAGGTTCCCTTTCCCCATTGCACACCGATGGAGAACCGATGAAACCGACCCGTTGACAAAAGCAAATTAAAGCTAGGGAATCCAGAGCTGAAACTGAAAATTGGAACTGAAAGAGAACGCGGAAAAAGCACGAACGACAGCGAAAATCACACAAAAAAGCGAAAATAAAGAAGTGAATACATAACAACAGTTTTGTAATGCTAAATAGACGATGTCGCGTGGGGGTTAGTGGGGAGGGGGAGTGCATGGGAGGAGGTCAGCGTTGAAGTCTTTTGTATTCGACAGTCCCGTCCCGTCCCTAGAGCTACGAGAACCGACGACGAGTCAACAGTTTTCTTGGGTCCTCTTCGTTGGTTTGTTAGTAATTTCCAGCACCACAAAAGCATTACATACAATCGAATTAAGAAGTACAGAAGTTTCGTATACATACAAATCCGAGGTATGTACATATGTATATGTACATCACAATCACCATCAACAATACCATTACCAGTACCAGTCAATCTTGGACTTACCCTCATCCCCCATTGGGAAAAGCTGACGACCAGATTGACTTCGGAGACCTGCACACCTTCGCTAGGGCTAGCCACCATCTCATCTCTGCTACATTCTCGCCACGGACACTTGCAGTTCATTTGTTTATATTTTCAACGCCCATCAAATAGTGTACATACTTTTCGCGTTCCACCCGTGCCGCGTTCTATGCCTAGAGCCTTTCGCGAATAACCATCTTGCCCTCTGCGGATAGTCCGGGGCCACGCACGAGGTCAGACAATGCAAGATGGTTGCTAATTTGTTTAATTCAAATAAAAATAGAGTTTTTTGGTGGTGTTTTCGTTGTGCTTAGAGTTAGGGATGTGGCTAAGAATTTACGGTCACACCTTTCGCATAGAGATGGGCTACAGTCAAGTTGCAACACAATAATAAAAACCATTTAAAATTATGAAACGAATGGGATAGAGTAAAGCATCAAAGTATTTATACAGATAACTAATTAATTACCAGTTTTTCTGATTTCCTCCGAAACAGTTCTACCGCTTATGGATTATTCGAGCCCGAGCTCCTAGTTTTGTATTTCAAAATCCAAGCTCCGCTTATCGCACAAAAACATCGATATTGATCATTTCTCAAACAAATATATGTTCAACAGAAAATATGTATCGATATATTGGTATAGCCATATTTGGCATCCCTGATGATTTAGAAACACGCGCAAATCATAAATATACAATATAAACAAATTAAGACTAAACAAAAAAGAGCTCCTGGCACCTGACAAGGTACTACCTCCCAACGAAGTATACAACTCCAATAGGGACAAACAAAGACACAAGGTAATGCCTATTTTTGGCGGCACGACACCTTAACCCTCATTCATATCTAACCCTTGCAGCTACCATGGCTGGAGTACTTTTCGAGGATATATTTAACGTGAAGGACATGGACCCCGAGGGCAAGAAGTTCGACCGTGTCTCCCGCCTGCACTGCGAATCCGAGTCATTCAAAATGGACCTCATACTGGATATCAACTCGTGGCTCTATCCCATGGAACTGGGCGACAAGTTTCGCTTGGTGCTGGCCACAACGCTGCGCGAAGACGGCTGCCCCGACAGCGGCGAATACAATCCCATGGAGCACGAGGGAACGCGTGCTGACAGCTTCGAGTATGTTATGTACGGCAAGATCTACCGCATCGAAGGCGACGAGGCCCACAATGAAGCCTCTCGTCTGTCGGCGTACGTCTCGTTCGGTGGCCTCCTCATGCGCCTGCAGGGTGATGCCAACAATTTACACGGCTTCGAGGTGGACCAGCACATGTATCTGCTAATGAAGCGCCTGGCGTTCTGATTTTCTCGTTCCAAGCCCAATTACTGTTCCAATTTAAAGGTTAGACATAAACAACAAACTTTATTAATTACAGAACTTGTGTCAGGTGTATCATTGGGGCACTCTGCTCTCGGTCAGAATAGTTAATGATGTGAGCTAATGCCTGGCTGGCCTCCTTAATGGAGCGTTCACAATCAAGCGCGCTGGTCGTGGCCGGAAGGGAATACGGCGGTCCACAAAGGGCAGTGCCAGCTGGGTCGATGGAAAAACTGCGTGTCCCTGGATGCCATTGACAATTTTGGCTGGCTTCCGCTGTGGGCGTGCTGTTAGCTTGGCCGGTCGACGCTGTGGCGTTAGGACGGCGGGGCGAAGCGGTCGGAAGGCTGCCAAACGGTTCAGCAAAGGCAGAACGAACTGTGCCTGAGGCGGCAACGGCAGGCTGGCGAGATTTATGATGGCTGCACTCTGGGGCAAGCTGTTGGCACTGTCATCGTTGGCTGGCTGGTCTGGTGGGCCGTAAGTCTGATCGGGGGGTCCATAAACATCAGCTGGCGGTCCATAAACCTCATCCGGTGGTCCATAAACCTCATCTGGTGGTCCATAAACCTCAGCTGGTGGTCCATAGGTATTATCAGGTTCAGGAAATACGGCCGCCTCCTCCGTGGGCAACTCAAATGGTGGATCGGGCACGAATCCCGCCGGTGGATATGGCGCCGCATCCTCTTGTCTCTGCAGTATCAATGGCAATGATTTTCCCTTTGCGGGACCAGGAAACCTCAGCCGCGTCGAGTCTCCCGCCTCCAGGCAGGTGGCCGCAGAAAGGCAGAGTGCGACAAGAGTAAGATAACCAAACATTTTGCTGTCCCGGGTTGAACTGCTGCCTGGTCTAGCCTATTGGCGCCTATAAATACCTCGGGCTAGCCTTGGGGTCTGCCCAATCAATTGCCCCAAAGTGACAACGAGGCCGATGACTTATACGGCAAGTCCAAACGTTACGTGCCCAAAGAGGCGATGACTAAAGCAGGTGTAACCCATAGAGACGTACTATTATGAAAATATGTTTATTACAACAATTTTGTGGGTAGCATAGTAGTAGCAGAAAAAGCATTATTCCTTCAATATGTATTGTATCTCTCTCTGAAAAGTTAAAGGGTTTCACCAACTGCGACGAAGGATCAATCTTTGGGGAACAGGTTGCTCACGGCGACGACCCTGGGGAAAGCGCTGGTAGAGGCGTGCCGACTGGACGGGCTGTGGCTGATCGAGGGACGAGGAGACGGCAATGACAGTTCCATCATCGGAAACTTGTACCAGGACTTCCTCCTCTTCATCCTCTGCTGGCTGCTGCTTGGCATCGCCCACAGCCTCATCGTCGACAGCAGGAATGTCATCGGTTTCGATGGGGTTCTCTGGTTGATCTTCGGGCTGCGCGTCCTGTTCAGGCTCCACATCTGCACTGGCCGGTGGCCCGTACGTATTATCCGGAGGTCCATAGGTGTTTTCCGGTGGTCCATAGGTGTTATCAGGGGGCAGATAAGTCACATCCGGCTTGGCGGTAGAGCTGGGTAGATCGAAGGGAACTTCGGGTGTAACGCCCGCCTCTGGGTACCCCGTAGGAGAAGGACTGGCCGGGGCCTGTACCTGCCGAGCGGAGAACCTCCGACGCAGTGGCTCAGCTGTGCTTATAGCCATTAGGCTCAAGAGGAGAATGGCGGCGGTGGCAGAGCTGGCTTTGATCATTTCGATTGCTGATTGACTTCTGTTCTGAATTCCACCATGGAGTTGGCTTATTTATAGTCCCCGACCGGGGAACCTGGTCGAGTTCTGGTATAATTTATGCTCGTCACTTTCGATTTGTAGGCCTCTGAGTTTTCTGCTGGGTTCCCGATCCCGGCAAAGCTTTGATTATGTTGCTACGATCGGCGGCTATGTGATTTCTGGCTTAATGCTCGATACGTGACCCTTTTCCCAATTGGAATTCCCAATGCTATGGCTATGGTTACGGCTCCCCCTGCCCACCACCATTTGGGCCTCGTTAGCACTTGCTCGTTTGGGGATTTGGGGTCGGTCGTTATCAAAAGTGTAGTTTGTTGTTGTCTCTGGGTTCTTGGCCATTCATAATTTCATTTGATGTTTTTTGTATTCATATGAAATGAAATCAACTATGAATATTACCCAATCAGAATGGAGAAAATGGGCACGTTTTAACCATGGCCTAATGTACATACATACATATGTATGTATGTACGAGGGGGAGTACGATTACGATTACGAGTATATAAATATTCATTTTCGATATCAAGGTCTCCGAAAATGGGAATTTGGCAAGTGTCAAGACAATATTTACTTTATTACGTGTATCTTGAAGATACTCCTTGTTTAGTATTATATGTACATATATTTGTATATCTTGTATATCCCCTGAAAAGGGTATGTGGAACATTGAAACGGACAGAAGAAGTCATCTCCTGCCCCAGAAAACAGATCAGATAACATTCGGACTGGCTTTTGCATCTATTGGTTGTGCAAACATTTAGCTTGTGCAATGAAAATTACGAGTTGATTATACAACTGCCCATACTATATATTTCGCACCCCTCCGCCAGGGGCAATCACTGCACGAGAAAGAGGGAGAGAGAGTGAATGAGTAAGCGCGTGGAAGGGAGCAGCGTAGCCACTGCAGATATACATATATTTGTTCATAGCATCTATAATAAAGATTCGTTGTAATACAGATCCAAAAATCTGATAGATATGGTCAATCCTAATGTTTATACGTTTTTGGTTTTGTTGTATCTTTAAAATTCTGGATTTGAATTTTTTGTGTTGGCGGAAAAGGGCGGTGCGAAGTTTTGAAATACGTTCGTAACAGTGGGATATAACAGGAGTTTGCACACCAAATTTGGTTGCTCTAGCTCTTATAATCTCTGAGATCTAGCCATATCCGATATGGCTATATCGATTCGGTTATTAATGCTGATCAAGAATATATAAGTGTATATACTTTATGGGGTCGGAAACACTTCCTGCTGGATGTTAAACACATCCACTCCCACTACAAATCTAATATGTGTATCCCCAAACTCTTCAAGTAACATTAGGAGTAGTATAATTAGGAGTAGATTATACAATTGCCTGCATAGGCTATTGTATGTTCTTTACTTCAAAATTAAGTCTTAAATAAATCTTCTGCAAATTGATTCAAGCGCCACGCTCCTATAAACTATGTTCTCAAAAATAATACATTCAAATAAATAATAATTTTTTATGGAATTTTAACCGTAGCTTCTAATTAATTCATAATATTGTAACAATTAAAGCCAACCTCTGACTTCATCCATTGCTTACGGACATATGACAGAGCCAGTGATGCCAGTCATGCCAGTGATGCCAGTGATGCCAATGATCGGCAGGAGCACAAAGGCACGTCTTGCAGTGCGTTTGTATTGGTGCCAACCACTGTAATACACGCGTGTTCGTGACCGGCAACGAACTTTGCTATGCACTTATGATAAGGCCTGCTGACCGACAACTGAAATCTGTAAAAACAGAGATAGCCTCTTGGGAAAAGCATGACGTGAGGGGAAGGAATATATGTACATACATACATACAATATACGTATTCGTCAGCTTGGCTGACCAATTAAGCAGAAATTATCAACTGTTATACTTTTTAGAGCTAATTTCTTACAAATAGTGTTTCAGTTCTTCGACTGATATCCGGGGAAAACAGCTACGAACACTATCTTCTCATTATATGATTCAAATTTGGATAAGCACAAAAGAATTTCCACAATAGTATTTTTAAAATATTCAACAATTACTTGGTTATTTATTACTCAACAAGAAATCCTAATGTGTAATCCTAATGCTTCCATTGGGTACGATTCGGATGAAAAAAAACGTCTTTGAAATACAACATGTCTACGCTTTAGATGGTATACACTAGAACAGGCCTAGAGCGGATGATCTGGGCGGAGCGGAGCTTCTCCGGCACTGGACGGCGGCTGCGAAGACGGCCATTGCGTGGCTGGATCAGACTGGCGGGAATGGGCTCGGCAGCTAAGGCATCATCCACTGCGGCCTGATCCGCTGGAGCAGCATCAGCAGGGGGACCATAGGTGTTGTCAGGCTCGGCAGGGGGTCCATAGGTGTTGTCCGGCTCGGCAGGGGGTCCGTACGTGTTGTCCGGCTCGGCGGGCGGGCCATATGTCAGATCTGGCTGGGCCTCTGTCTCCGTGGGTAGGTCAAAGGGCACCTCAGGAGTAACTCCCGCTGGTGGATAGGGCGCCGAAGCCGGCGTGGGGGCAACATCCGCACCAGGTGCCGCTGGGTCCTGCGGCGCCTCCTCCTGGCGAGCCAGGCGGAAGCGGGAGGAGCGACTGCGGAGTCTGGCAGGCTCCGCCAGAGCCACCGAGGCAACGACGGCGACCAGGAGCAGCGAGCAGGTAAACTTGTAGGCCATGTTGAGCTATTGTCGAGTGGTCTTAGAATGTTGTCAGTTAGCCGACATCGGCGGGTTTTTATACACCGAACTGTTATTTTTGGCCACTCATATTTGGCACATCGAGGGACACCCTTTCGATGGCTTATCGACGTGACAATATTTAGTCAAGGGCCCATGTCTAAGCCATAACAATTGGCCATTAAACACTGCTGGCCACTTAGCTTTTAGCTGACTTTAAGCTGTTAGGCTGGTGGGCTGGTGGGCCGAAGAAGACTTCCACTGGGCACAATTTTCGATAAGAGTTTTCATTGAATTTTCGGCATCGAATTTTGAATACCAATCATTTCCTTTTCGGCTCCGCTGCGTGGCGCCTGCTTGGCTTTCAAATAGTCGCCGTCTGCTTGATATGCACAACGTCGTGGGGCTGGTCTAGAATCACCTGCGACTGCGACTGCGACGGGACGGGGCCACAGTGGGCCAACTATAAAAGTTAAAGCTCCATATACGACCCGCAACAAAGCGCCGCAGCAACTCACACGATCATGGCACGCTATCAGCTCGTAGGCTCGCTCCTTCTCCTGGCCATCTTGGCCGTCAGTTGTGGGGCACAGGCGCCATCTCGTCGTGTTCGATTTGGTCGCCTGCGGCAGGTGGCATTCGCCAGGCAGGAGGTGGTGCCCACTCCATACCCCGCGGCGGCTGATCTGAAACCAGCCCCAGAAGGGCCAGCCCTCACCTACGGTGCGCCCCAGGATACCGATGTTGATCTGAATGTGAATGTGAATGCGAATGCCTTGCCAGCGGAGCAGGTGCCGCCGGTGGATAGCTTCGAGCCGAACCCCGAGGCTGAGGAAGTCGACACCGAGGAGAGCTCCTTGGAGGTTACCACCCCAACGGTTGCCTCAGCTTCTGCCCGCCTGCGAAGCCGTCAGAGACTGGCAAAGCTTCAGGTGGCCCCCGCCAAGAGCCAGCGCCAGCGTCAGCGTCAGCGAACGGCCCGCCTCGAGGAATTGCCCGTGGAGGAGGCAGTCGCCCCCGTTCCAGCTCTGGCCGCACCCCAATTCTACTACGTCGGAGCCCAGCAGCAACCCTATGTCCTTGCCTACAGTGCAGCTCCCCAGCAATTTGGCTGGTAATCCTCACGGGGATTTTACATATTATGGAACTTTTTTTTTGTGATTGGAAATATATAATACCTGTGATTGGTAATGGAATGATAAGAGTATGATATTGATGGGATCTAATTGGATATCAAAAAGGAAGAAGAACTAAAAAACTGAATATGCTGATCCTTCACTCCACAGTTACGATTCACCCACAAGGCTAATCTTACCGAACAATAGTCTTCACTTTCCCCGCAGCTTATTGGCCTTTAACAAAAGCTCAGCTCCGCCTCAGCCTCAGCCGCAGCCATACCTCCTGTGATTATGTTGGCTGCTCCTGGTAGCTACTCTCCTGCACATCCTGCACATTCGAGCTACTTTTTATGCGATTGAAGGGTTTCTTCTTATGCGCACACTTTGCCTCCGATTTGTTGCCCTTTTGCCTGCTCTTGTGCTGCTCTGTTCAATGCATTTTTAATGCTTTTCTCATTTAAGCCCCATATGAGTACGAGTACAGGGCTTACAGGGCTCTGATGAGGGGTACATATCGCACGGGGTATATGTATGTATGTACATACATGTTATTTTATCGTCAAGCGCTTTTGAGTGGAGTACTACATAGTAAGTACTTTAGTATGTGGTATACATACATCCTTAATGGATAGTTGAGTACTACTAATGATATGCCTCTGTTAGGCGTTGCAGTGGTTGATTTATGCATTTATGTTTATAGCTTAAAGTGCGAAATTTAAATCACTTCAAGCACGTACATAAGTATATACAGGTACATATTTACATATGTATATTTTATCAATACAATTCTCACACAACTACCATGCCAGTGCAGGCTTATTCCGTTCGACGTTACTCGAGCCAACCATAAATCAAGCTGTTATGTAAATTCAAGAATAGACAGAGTGTGTTGAGTGGGTTGACACACGTCGTCAAAGTCAAAGGTTATCGCAAGCCGCCCTGAAAAACACCCATCATATCATCTCATCTCAAATACGCACGGCGCGACTTTAAAAACAAAGAAACATTTTATACAAAAAATAATTTAAAAAATAAATACTTCTACACATAAGTGTTCATTCGCACAAGAATAAACTTGGCCGAAAGCTTAACGAACTCCGATTCAAGTTTTAGCCGCCAAAGAAAGATCCCCGCGTCTCCAAAGCCCCCACATTGGGCCTGGAGCTATTTCTCAAAGCCTCAATGTGCTGATAGTTGATGAACCAGAATGGCTGGCTCTCCACGGGCAGGCTGCTCAGGTGATTCACATACTCCTGGTCGCCATGGGCATCGATTGGCAGGCTGGCGACTGAAGGGTTGGCTGCTGGCCTCGGTGCACTGGCTTCGGGAACGGGGGAGCTGGAGCTGCCAGGGGAGAATGATTCTGAGGCAGTGGGAACAGGTGAGCTGGTCGTGAAGATGGGAGCACCAGCTGTTGGAACAGCTGGCCCACTGGCATCTGATCCGCCAAAGCGATTGGCCACGTCGAGAACGGCTGGACGTGATGGCTGCGGATCGGGAACGTAGGCACTGATGGGCAGCACTAGGGGGACTCCCATTGGGGGTCTTTGGACCTCACCATGGGCCAAATTGACGATGGGCGTCTGCTGGGAGGTCGAGGGTTCGCCGAATCTCGAAGCTATAGCCACTCCGGTGAAGTTCTCTACGGCCGTATTCTGCGGGGCATGGTACTTGTCCTTCTGGCTGAGGCCACCCGGAGGACGCATGCCTGCAAAGAAAGGTCGTTGGGCCTGGGCCACCGCTAGTATAGACGCTATCATCACAACACAAATCCACTTCATCATTTCTGCAATGGTAATGGCAATGGCAATGGCAGTTTCACTTTTTCTCTTTTAAAAAATTTCTCTGTTGACTCGCCGCGATCCTCACTTCTCCACAGTGCTCCGTAAACTGAGCATCGGCCGCTGCGAAGAAGACTTAAATATTCAGCATCTCTGTTCAATCTCTATCAACTCGAATCAACTCTGACTCACAAATATACGAACATACATACATACATATACCCGTATACTCGTAAGCTGATAGACGAGTCCAAGTTCGATCTCGGTCTCCGTCTCTGAACACTGACTTATCAATCGATTTCCCTGGATCCCCCGGCTATCTGGGAATTATTTGATTCATGGCTGCATATACTTGCAAATATGCATGCATTTGCTAGGAAAGATGCTGGGATGAACCTCAGTTCGCTGCTCTCCATTGTCTTATTTATACTCTTCCCTAAAGGAATAAAATATAAAATGTTTCATTTCCAGCGGAATTCCGTATTGCTTTGCTTAGATTAGATCTTCAAGATAACACTAAGAAGTATTCTACAGATAACTTGTTCTATACCTAGTGTTAGTGTACTCCCCATTCGTTTTTCTCCCAAAAATAGTGAACTTTCTTGGGTTTTCTTTGTGGTCGGGCCATTCCCAACCTGCTGCAATTGTTTTTGCGGTGTGGCTCGTGGTTCGTCATCGTCGTCGTCGTCCGCAGCATGACGCGTGCGTCCTGAAACCGGTTGGCACCTTCCCCAAACACTTTTTTTTTTTGGGAGCGTCTGGCGAATTTGCCTTCCGCTCTGTCATGATTCACTGGAATGTCTGCCGAAAGAGACAGACTTACATACATATAGAGTAGAGTAGAGAAGAGAAGAGAAGAGAGAACCTTCTGGCTATGTTTACTCAAGCATATTTTATTTGCTTCTGCTTACAATCGAGAGATATTGTTCAGTTTTGTGTCTGAGAGGAGAGTGTGTCTATACGTGGTATGGGCGTGTGTGTCTGTTGTATCATTGTGGATCGCTGGATTGCTGGACTGCTGGATCGTCACGGGTTTCGGGGGTGTACCGGGTGTAGCATCTGACTTAACGACTGCCCTGCCCGGGCAGCTCGTATGCAAATGAGGGACGGGAAGAGACCGCATTTAGAAACGTCTCACAGCGGAGCGGGCAGCACTCAGCTTGGCCGGACGTGCTGCAGCGGAGACAGCCCGGCGATATGCAACGGACTGTCCTGCCCGGCGATAGTTGGCCGCGCGCCTGGCGGCCACCAGACGAGCCTGTTGCTCCGCAGGAATGTCGGCAGCGGGTAGATCGTTGCCGGTGACATCGGGGGGACCGTAAACCTCGTCGGGCACACTGTTGGGTGCGGCATCGGGGGGTCCATAGACGGCATCTGGGGTGGGATCAACAGCGGCTGGAGCGGCCGCCTCATCGAACGGCACCTCGGGCTTCAGCTCGTCAGCGGAGGGATACGGAGTGACGGCATCCACATCCCCAGCCGCAGCATCCGATGGGGCCAGCTCCTGGCGGGCCGAGTAGCGGGAGCGTCCGCGACTCAGGCGCTGCGTATAACGCTGGCGCTGAGCCTCACCCAGGGACAGCAGGCTGAGGGCGACCACGAGGAGGAGCACTAGGAACTTGGCCATGATGGATGCAAGATGCGTGAGTGATGCGTGTGTCTGTCTGGAAGGAACTGAGCCACCGACTGATGCTTTGGTCGGCTGCGATGGGCGCTTTTATAGGTAGGACCATGTCTGGACACTAATGGACATTCCGCTAATGTGGAACTGTTTAGTGTGCTACGCATGGACCCAGCATAGGCATCCTTTTTTGGGCCTACGCTCTGACGTCGGCACTATTCTCAGTTCCCCGATCGCCGGCGACGGCGATGTCTGCGGCGTCTTTATGCGCCCACGACGTGACAAGAAAGTAGTAGCAGGAGCCGCCGAATCAGCCCAAGTCGGATGGTCTGGAAGTCGATATTTATAGTTCCGACATTAATCAATCTAAATTCGCAGTGAATGCGGGATCTGTTCTCCTTTGATTCGACTTCGATCCACATTAAAATGCTCTTAATGCGAGAGAAGGTGCTATTAATGTAGCAGCCATAAATCCCGTATACCCGTAGCACCGCCTCTATTAAATCTTTCAGCTCGCCATGGAACTCCGACAAGTTGTGCAACCAATTGGGTTAAAGCAGACATATAGTGCATATTCTATCTGTATCAAGCTGCACAGTACTGATTATAATCAAGAACAAGGTAAGAGTTATTATTCCCAAAACAATCCTTAAGATTCTTCCTAGAACCTCAACAATCTTCTTGGAGATGTCAAAAAACATTAAAACTCGATGAAAATAGATTTCCACATACTATTGTTAGTAATTGATGTACTTTAATGTGAAAACAGGAAAAACTTCCCTTTTTTCGGTATCTTTTTGTATTTTTATAGCCATATTTTCCTTTACTTTTATCTCACACAAGAAAGATGGTTCTTGATAAAAGCTTTGCCAAAAAGTCTCTCCACAGTTTTGAACTATCTAAAAAAAAGGTTCCAGATAATCGTCAGATAATCGATTAACGGTATATAGTATTTTCCAACCTGTAGTACCCCGGAATTCGCAAACGGAACTCCATTAACGTTCGGAAACAGGAAAGTTCTTACATGTATTTAATAGCTTGGAAAACACTCTATCTTTAGTTGGTAATAGGATTAATGTTATATAACGATTATGTACGATTATGTAAAAGTTAAAGAATATTTCCTGGATATCCTTCATATCCCCTCATTGGACTTAATGATGCTGGCCCAGGGCTCGCTTAGGACGTGACATGGATAGTTCCCCTGGCCTTGGCGGTCACCTCATTGGCAAGTCGTCGATCGCATAAATATCGATTATAAGTGTTTAATCAAAAATTCTAACACTCAAACTGACAATTCCAGCATAATGCAATTGACAACAACAACAAAACAACAACAAGAGTACAGTCGACAGTTGGCTATCATTATTTGCTGGCCTGGCCGTTCGCTGTTCGTTGGCTGTTGGCTGTTGGTTTTCGCTTTCAATTGCTTTGAGTTGGATGGCTTTTGGGTTGCGTGTCACGTACGAAACGCATTTAATTTTCATAGAACATGGCGACAAATCGGACGTGGACAGTGGACACTGGACGTGGACGTGGACAGCGGCAGTGGGCTGTTGAGAGTGGAGAGTGGACAGTGGACAGCGCTCGGCGAACAGTGGGGCGATGAGTGGGCGGTGGACGTGGCAGGCCGAGCAAAAAACCATACAAAATAAATCATTAAATGTGATAGCCGTGCGCCTAATCGATGTCGTTGTCGTTGTCGAAGTCGATATAGAAGCTTCATGTCTATATTCCCCGGGCCCGGGACGACTCTCGCTTTCATTGGAGACCAGACACTTAGAGAGCCAGCCACCGAGAACGTTGTATAAAAACGGCGCCTCCGGCCGAAGCTCTATTCAGTTGGGTCTAAGTCCAGACCGAGATCAATGTTCAGCATGCAGTGGCTCCTCCTTACCCTCATCGTGTGCCTTGCGCTCGGCAGTTGTGTCGAGGCGCGTCAGATACGGATCAATCGCTATGCTGTCAGTGTGCAGGAGGATGAGGCGGCGGCCCAGGTGAGGGAGTTGAAGCCTCAACCGTATCCAGCAGCAGGCTATCGGCCGCAGGGACGTTCCTTCTGGCTTCCTGGAGAGGTGGAAGCCGACGCCGACGCCAACGCAGCTCCCAGCGAGGGATCCGGCTTGGGTGCGGAGACCACCACAACGGAGGTGTCCATGGAGGATGCTTCGACTAGTACTACGGAATCCGCCGACTGGAGCACCACCACAACGTGGGACTCACTAGACACCACCACCACAGCTCCTTCGATACCCGTTGACAATCTCCGCACGGGCAGGACCTTTGGCAGGGCTCCCTATCCAGCCGCGGGCTATCGTCCAAGCCGCGCCTTCCGTCTGCCCACTGAGGAGAATCAGGAGCAACAGCAGCAGCAGCAGCAGCCCGAAGAATCCCTGGCCAGAAATTCCACCGACAGCAATGCCGATCATCCGGTCTGCGGAGTAAGCACCAATCCCCTGATGCCCACCCCAGAGCCTGGCTCCAAGGATGAGCCGGATTCGGAGAGTGTGGTGATCACTGCAAATCTAGGACCGGCTGTCCTTGTGGCCAGAGCTCCCAAGCCACCGGCCGCCATTCCAGTGGCCATTCCCCTGCGCTCCCAGCCGCTGATGGCTGCCCCGCGGCGGGGATTCGTCTACACTACGCATGTGGAGCAACGCTGGTGAGAATCCATCCAGGATCCATCTGGGATCACCTTTTTTATTGTTAAACGTTCAGTATTTATGGATGATGTTTTTTTTTGTATTTGGTATGAATAAATTTATGTTTACTGTTTTTTACACCTAAAAGATATGTTCGTATCCTTCGAAATCTGCATTTGGGGGGAGCCAAATACTTCTCAAAATCCCCTCGCCAATCAAAAGCTATTACCACTGACAAATCGGACATTATATACATATATGTATGTACGTACAATAAGTACGAGTATGAGCATTCAAATGATATCGTCATCAGCCAGCCATCTTCACCGGAAGTTCGGGCACGTTCTGAATTTTGTTTGTCTAACGTCATTGAATGTTTTGTTAAATATTGCTGTGCGATTGTGTTGCCTTGTGCTGGCGACAGCGACAGCGGCCAAACAGCCCTGCTCTCCGTCAGAGTACTCCCGGATCTGGTAGGGGGGATCTGGCAAGGGGGAGCTTGTGGGAGAGTTCCACCTCCAAGCATCCGTATTAAATTTGACGTGCGGATGTGCAAAGTTTTAGCCGTGGAACGTGCGTGGCATGCGGAAGGACGTGGGGCGCAGTCACTTTGTAGCAGCCACGTCTCCAAGTCTCTCCAATCCCCCCGCCCCCTCTGTAACTCTTCTCCATCTCCCCCACGGAACATTCAAATTGAATAACGAGGATGCGAGTGCTTTCCCTGGAAGCTTAAGTGGAGAGACGAGAGTGGGACTGAGGCCATTGGACCTCCGAATGGGACTTGTTGAACAGGAATATTAGTAGAAATATAAAATTCCTTCAAAAATATTACAATCGATTCTTACTCCACAATGGATGAATGAGTAGGCCGACAATATGATTGCAGATTAAATATTTATAGAGAATCTAGACGATTTCCTGTGAGGCAATCGTATACTATTTTGGTTACAGAATAAAATAATATTATTGGCATGATTTCCACATTTTATTGTTTCAAATAAATCAATCAAATACAATCAAAACTGAGTTTTAATACTTATAAATAAAATACACTCGTACAAAAAAAACAAAAAAAAACCTCATGCATCGTTCGAAAAGCCATTCAGACTTCAACCATAAACAAACATCAACTTTAACATCATCAAAGGGACAACCGGGGCTTGCTAATTGATTCCATCCCCATCTCCATTCCCATCTCCATTTCCATCTCCATCTCCATATCCCATTCGGAGTCATCGCAAATTGTGGACGTAATTGACAATCAAAGGATCATCGAAGCTGGTGGGGACGATTTCCACCGAGTGAACAACCGGCTGCAAGTGCACATCGCTGTCGATGTGCGTAAAGCTTCCCAGCTGAAGGTCCAGTTCGTCCTGGTGGCCGCCGCCCTCAATCAGCACGTACTCGGCCTCCGGCTCTACGAGGGCCAGCTCTACGGCCGCATTGCTGTCGCCGGGCACCTGCGGCTGCTCGGCAATCGAAACTGTGGAGTTGACAGAGTCCTGGGCCACGGATACGGCCACATTCGGCTGGGGCGCGTCCCCGCCAGCGAATGTGCCCTCGATGGCAAACAGTTTTGTTGTGGCCGGCGTTGTGGCTTCCTCCGACTCGCTGCCCTCTGTGGTGGTACTGTCCTGGCTGGACTGTCCTGTGGTCTGCTCATCTGCGGTGGGCAGTGGCGTGGTGGTGGTGGTGGTAGTGCTACTGGTAGTAGTGCCTGTGGCTGCCTCACTTTCCACAGCGTCCGCCTTGCTATCCTCTCCCTCGTCCTGCTCCTCCAGCTGACGTTCAATCTCCACGGTACGCTTGGATGGGGTACTCAGCAGGAGGAGCTTCTCGGACTTCTGTTGGGGTGCAACATCCTCCTGGAGGGTGCCTGGAGCCGGGTCAATCAGTATGCTTGCCTCCTCATCGCGACTCAAAGCGGGACTGGCCAATGTAGTGGCCTCTTCGGTGGTCACATCTCCCTCCAGACTCAATCTGGTGGTAGTCTCCAGCTCGATTTCGGGTTCAGGTTCCAGCTCAGGACGAATAACAGCTGCCTGGACGAGAGCCAGAGCCAGAACTAGGCAGAGCACTAGTATTCCCAATCCTTTCGACATGTTCGCTGCTCAATTGGTTTACGATTTGATGGCGATAATTTCTGCCCAGGCGTATTTATACTCGTACTGGGATCCAATTCCCCCCCAATCCAATTCGGGAGCTGTCATAATTCTAGCCCTGAGCATTTAATTTGACGCGAAACTTCCGCAAGCCACCAAAAGCCGGAAATGTAATTCTACCAGTAGGTTCGCTTCCATTTGTGTCCGAGTGTATTCTGTATTCTGCGGCATTGAAGGAGGCCAGAAAAGCCCGGCCCGGGCCGGGCCTGGGTCGTTACACCTCAAACCCGGCCTGGCGTGGCCTGGCCTGGCCTGGGCACCCATTGACCGCAACGATGGTCAGAGTGCCAACCCCCCAACCCCAAAAAGTCACTTTACATTTTCGCCTATACACTTGCCTTGCAATAGCTTTACTTCTGTGTGTGTGTTTTTGTGTGTGTGTGTGTGTGTGAGTGTTTGTGTGCCAGTGGGTGTGTGGGTGTGTGTGCGTAGTTTTGTCGGCTTAACTTTGCGATGAGCAAAGTTAGTGGCTTGACCGTGCCAGCTGTTGGACATGCTGGTCACGTTCTTGGGTGACTTTGTTTTCGTCTTAAATGGGAAATGATAAAATTGAAAATAAATTCATATGCAGGAAATAAATGTGTGTTCCGAGGGCAGGCAACAGCAGCAACAGCAACAGGCTGGCAAAAGTTCATTGATTGCCTTCTGATACAAAGACTCACACACAATGTTCGAGGAAACTTCCCATGTTTGATATTTGATGGATTCATGTGGTTGTGGCTTACTCTCGGGTTGACGATAGGTTCTCGATATGTTTACGGTTTTCATCTGTAAAGTTTTGTCAAAAAGAAAGGTGCGCCTTAGGAGGTGGAGGCCTTAGGTGCCTCGCTTTCACTAGAGCACATTCTCCGGTTGAAGGAAATTGCGTTTATCGCTGTGAAAAGTAACCATAAGTGAATGGTCTCGAACAGAGACCAATCTTCATAATCGTTTCATTATATCAGTGACGCTTGAATATCGGATAACTTCGAAGTGGAACCAGATGGTGCTCAAATGGAATCATGCACTGCCCCAAATTCTTAGACTTACCGACAGTTTTCGAATACTTACCTGTATTATCCGTAGAAAAAAGTATGATATTACCGCCCGGATCACCCCATTCTCCCAATATTAAACCAACAAAAAATGCCATTTGTATGGTATTTTATATATATAGTATATATATATATATATATATTTATTTTTTATATAAGTTTATTATCGAAGATTCAACACTACTTACGTTAAAAATATTGTACGTCTTATGTTTTGTTATGTTTTCTTATTGATTTCTGTCTTTCGGCTCGTCTTCTTTTGATAGTTGTTGTTGTTGTTGTTTGTTGTTGTTTTTGTGGTGTTTATAGCGAAATTTCCAATTTCATAAAATGATTATGTGGCATTTGACCGATACTCGTATGTATATATAAATGTATAATAATTGAATATGATAGATGGCTTGTACATAAAGACTCGGGGAGTAGAGAAATGGCCTGGAATGCACATGCATATGTACATATATGCATATGTATGTATGTATGTACTATGTGTATGTTTGTATGGGTTCCTATACGACTGGTATACAGATATAGTTTAGTTGGGGAGTTTAGTCCATGATCGATATCGATGCCTCTTGGTAGCGGGCATCGAGATATGTGTGCTTCGTTTAGATACAAGATACAAGATACATGGTACAAGTACAAGTACAAGATACAATTAGTTAAGTACAATTACGATAATTATTGTTCAACGTTTATGCAAATGTTGTTAATTTAGATAGATTAGATTTAGATTTAGATTTAGCTTTAGTTTTAGCTTTAGCTATAGATTTCGTTCTGTTCGATCCTTCTTTAGATGTTATCCTGTGTATATGACACACGTATGTATAAAATGAATTTACGTCTACTTACAATTTAAATAAAGTTCTTTTCAGTTTTGCTTTTCGGGGTTCCCCTTCTGTTCAGTTTTGTTTTTTTTTTTGGTTTGTGCTTCTCGGTATTTGCAATGGTTTTTCGTTTATTTTTTCAAAAAAATCTACCTTCTTTCCTGCTATATGTATGTATGTACCTACCAAACTAATCCATTCCATTCCCATAGCCATCATCAGGAAGCACAAAATGCTGGGCTCTCAACTACATCCATCTGTCTTTATCGTTTTCGTTTTCGTTTTGTTTTCGCTTTCCTTTTCCCTACTAAATTAACTAAGTCGTTAGCTGAAAGGACTCTATAATTTCCATAAGGGTTTCTATTTTAGGCATAATAGAAGTTACAATTTTATAGAAATTTCTGCAAAATAACTCAATATTATACTTCATCTTTCCCCTCCAACTCCTCGACTCCTCGAACTTCTCATTATCTTAGCTAATTGACAGAGTTAACAAAATATTGCATTCTTTTACACGCTCGCAAAACGCTTGTGAAACGTTTTGTAACAAAAATGAATCAAGACCTCAGCGAAGGACATTTTGAAGAATCCCAAACAATTTCAAGATATGAAGCTATGTAGTTTAACAAATTTACATGATCAAAGTAGAGTCAAAAATTGTAACAATATTCTATTACACCTAAAATATCAACATTTACATATATCATGTCATAGATTAGATCCGATCCGATCCGATCCGATCCACCCAATTGAACCGCATTCTAGGCAATATTATGAACCTTGGCAGACAGACAATTGTGCACGACAAAGACAACCGGCTTGGGGCAGCACTCCATGTCCAGTTCCTGGAGAGGAGAGGCAACAAATTAGTATCCAAATGGAGGGAAAACCATATCTTGCAGACTTACAATCTCTCCATCGTCACCAAAATCCAGATACAACATCCGCGCGCCATCGTCCGCCGAGCCCTTTAGCTTGTCGAAGGCAAACTGCCAGAGCTGCGTTTTGGTGGCGGCCACCGCCGCCGTTGGCGTGGTGGGGGCGAAGCCCCCGCAATCGTACAGGAAGAAGCCACGATTGATGTGCACAACCAATTGACACTGGCGGCCCTGGTAGAGGCAGCGAAAGGAGAACTCCCTCTGGTAGTTGACCGCCTGGTGGGAGCCCTGCACCAGGGCCCGGGCCCAGGCGGCCATGTCGCGGTGCGTCTCCGACCGCAGCCAATAGACGAGGACTCCCCGAGCGGTGCCGCAGCGCACGCAGAACACCGTGGTTTGCTGGCCCTGGAAAAGAAAACACATCTCAGGGTGAGACTTCCATGAGGTGGATGTGGATGTGGAGAAGGTTGGGCACTTACGTTCAGCGAAGAATTGTTGCCGGCTCCGGCGAGGCGCGTTGTGGCCAAGGCGTAGATCTCGAGGGGACGACTCCAGGCCTCCACGGACCAGGGGGCACTCTCGTATATCCGAAACTCCCGCTCCGTCACGGCCACAAACATGGGCAGCCACTTGTCACTCTCATCCGAACTCTCAGAGCTGGAACGACCGCTGGGCTGTGAGTGAGACATAGAAAATCATATATAGTGCAATCTACAGTTATCTATCGATCTTTAAGTCTCTAAATGATAATCGGATATTAATGGATGCACGACTGGCACATCTGATTGCTACTCTGAGTTAGGAAAGGGAATGATGAACTTACACTTACCAGCTCGCCGGCCACTCCGCTGTTGGAGGTGCCGCTGCCGCCGCTGGCTGCCCCACTGCCACTGCCTCCGCCGCCCCCGGCACTGCCCGAGCTGCCCCCGTTGAGGCGCTTGCTCAGCCAGCCGATGTGCTTCAGTTCGCCGATGAGATTGGTCAGCGCGCGATTGGCCTCGGCCAGGGCCCGTTGCGTGCTGCTGCCCATGGCCGAGTGCAGAGCATTGAACCAGACCAGAGCCTCCGCAGAGTCCGCCGCACGCAGAATGCACGAGTGCACTCCGTCCGGCGAGTGGAGCTCGAAGCAGCGATTCTCTGTGGGAGGAAGAGGGGAAGAGCAGATAGAGATGAGAGATGCGAATAGAGAGAATAGCAGGTGCTGGTTGCATGATGAACTTACCCGGATCGATGTACTTAAGATTCCTGGCCAGATGCGTCAGTTGTAGGGGGATGTAGCGCGTGTCCGCGCGCGGCGTTGTCTTTGGTGCGGGCGGGGAGGTGGGCACGCCCGGTCCAAGCGGGCAGAGGAAGGCGCGCTGCAGCTCCCATCCGACCTCCGAGATGATGCTCGCCTTCCGAAAGTAGGGCGTCACTTCGCGTAGGAATTTAACTGCAAAAATACCACACACAAAGCCACACATACAATATAGTAGGGAACCAGTAACCAGCAACCGGAGTAACAGGATACGGATACGGGGATCGAATGATATGGAAATCGCATGAATATGGATGCGGCTGCAGGAAAGGATGTGTGGTGTCGTCAACAACTCTCTGGCAGAGCACAGACACACACAGAGACAGCACATTCAATCAGTCGGAGACGACTCCGCCGATGTCGTTCTCGTTAGCGCTGTTGGTGTGGAAGTCTTGGCAAACGTTGCGGCATAAATTCATTAGAGTTTCCGCTCCATTTTTATTCGATTTGCACACCCAAAGCCTCACGACAGCCGGCACGGCACAACTTCCCTCTGCACACTGGTCTGGGCACCATTGTGGAATACCCCACAGTAAATCCCGACACCTGGTTGGGATTGGTTGTAATGGAGCTGGGGGGAACGTAGCATTCATGCAGATCTCGACAAAGTGTCCCATTAGCGAGTTCCAGGCCGAATGGCCTGTGCACCACTGTGCAGATTCTATGCAAATGCTGATGACGATGCCAGGTGCTTTGCTTGTGCTTGTGCCTGTGCCTGGGAATAGGTAAACTGCCGTAGTCGTAGTCACAGTCGCATATCTAACCCCCCCCCCACACTCTACTCGACATTCCACCCACAGCATTTGCACAATTTCCGTTTGCTGTTGGGCCCGACTATGTCGTCGAGTGATTTGGAAATTCAATTTTCACACTTAATGCCATCGGCCAGCCACCCACCACCCACCCCCACCCACAGCACACCGGTGGGCAGCGATAGCGTCAGCATCAGCATCAGCCTCAGCGGCGGCGGCTTGTCCGACTCGATTCGTGTGTTTGGCTCAACTAATTAGAGCGGACGGACCCGCAACGAGATGTGTGGTGGGGGATGGGGTATCAGGCCCACCAACTTGCTAATTGCTTGGCATTTACGTACACTAAAGGGTTAAGAGTGGAAGCCGCCAGAGCAGTCTCCAGCTCCAGCGGAGCTCTGCAAACATTTACACTCACAAATATGCAACCGACGACAAACAAACAAACAAACAAACAGTGGCAAAAAATGTTGCATAGCGGCAGGCGCAAAGTCTGATGATGCCTGGAAGAGCGGCAGTCGGAGTGGCAGTGGACGTGGAGTGGCAGTGGGAGTACCAAGTGGTAGGTAGCTGAAGAGGATGGACAGAGACCCGCCGCAGCGGGTCGTCGGATATTTCGGAGTGGACTGGAGAGCAAACAGGACCAAACGAGGAACGGAGCGCAACTGCCACTGGGAAAAAGTTTATAACAGCAATAGCAACAACTGTAATAAGTTGTGTAAATTTTTGCATTTAAGTGCAAATAAAGTTGCACCACACCCCCACCCCACCCCATCCGTCGCTGCCCCTCTCTCTCTCTGCCCCCTCTCTCTCTCTCTCTCTGTGTGTTTGTGTGTGCTAAAAACAATTCTAGAAAAACAAACAAGTTATGGAAAAGTTGGCTGGAAATGCCGCAGGCCACAATTGTTAGGTGCTTAAGTATGAATATTTTCCGCTCACATTTTGCAAATAAATATGGCATTAGGAAGCATTCAGCTCAAGGATTTGCTTAGAGCTCAGATATGTGGGTTATTTCGACAAATGCCTGGCGAATGTTTGCTTGAAAAAAGGCAGAACAATATTTGCTAAATGGCTTGGCGAGCCATCAGAATGCAGATAAAAGTTATGGCAGCCGCATTTAAATTGCTCGAAAAGGCTGACTGTTGTGATATTTCTCAAATTATTCACCACTTTCAATTTGGTGTTCAACTTTTTGTATCTCGCCGCGATCTCTCTCTGGATTAAAGAGACGCAGCACGACCGCTAGTTGTGCTCCAATGTTTATCCCCTATTTTATTTGAATTTTATAATATTTTACCGTTCCCATGTTCCCGCTTCATCTGCCACTCTTTCTCGCTCCATTTCAACAGCGGGCGCATACTACATGATTAAGAGTGAGACAGAGGGAGAGCGAGAGCGATAGATGATCCGATCTGTTCCAGGTTTGGCGGCTCTACGATACTGCACTCTCCGTCAGGGGTCGCCACGCCAAAACTTGCATGTTCTTAGTGCGTTTGTATGCACAGAAAACGGACACGATGAAACATGTTTCATTTTCGCTGCCGCGCTGCCGCGGCGCTGTCGAGCAGAAAATTGAAGCTTTTTGAGCATAAGGCCGAAGCCACACGATTCACGACAGCCGAGCAGCAAAACGACGCCAAGTGTGCACAGGGCCGACGCTACACGAAGTTTATCGACTGCGCTGCCCAGTGGCCTTTGCTGTCCTCTGATCTTCATAGGATAAACTACATCCATATATACATATGTATGTACATATGAATATTTTAGTCCTTTGTTAGCCTATTTTCAACTAGTTATGAGTAGCATAATATTCTTCTGAAAATTCCCTCAATTATTTCAGAACTTTGCTGCCAACTTGGGTGCTGCGTTTCGTTTCGTTTAATTTCATTTCACTTCACTTTACACTTTCGTCGTGACAATTTCCCGCAAATCCCAGATCTTTACGATCATATTATTGCTCGAAAGCAGTTAATTTTCCGTCCTCCGTCCCCCGCTTTTCGCCCCCCACTCAATTCACAGTCAAGCCAAAAACTTTTTTACACCTTTAGCGACAAAACGAAAGCCTGCAAATCCACCATCCTCCGCTCCGTTCCACCATTCCACCGCCCAAAAGCATAAATCAAATGGCAAGCCGTGCCAGTGCAGTGGGCGTGGGCGTGGCGTGGCGAGTCGGAATATGATATCAACAGCAGGCGGCATTCGGAATTCGGCAAATCGTGCGTTAAAACAAACTTTGGGCAAAAGTTTTGCGAGTAAAATCTCACGCGCTCCTCGGGACAGGACAGGCAAGGACAGGGACAGGGACAGGACAGGACAGAGTTAGGGCAGGACCATGGCTAGGACTGGGGCAGGTTGGCTAAGTAGGATCCACTTGGGTGGACAGTGGAGGAGGTGGTTAGTGGGTGGAGTGGGTGGTGGCTGGTGGATGGTTGGAGGTGGGTTGAGGGTGGCTTACGGATGTGTGCCAAGTTGTAAAAACCATTGCTAATGGACTTTTTGGTAGGCAGGCGGCAGGAGAGTAAATCCAACTGTCGTCGCCTTCTCCGCCATCTCGGAAGTCTGTCGCTGACATTTGGCAGTTGGAGCTGGAATCCAGTTATAGCCAGTCATCCCACCCCCACATCTCCCATCGCAACTTGCAATCCCCAGCCCAAGCCCCAGCCCCTGCCCCTGCCCCTGGCTTATTTAAATTACAATGAGACGGCTGCCTGGGCGCAAATACTTTGGGCCAAAGTTGGGCGCACAGCGGCCAGCGGAGCTTGGCAAACAACTTGGCCAACTTGTAAATTGGAGTTCGAATCAAGAGATGATGCCAGTGGAGGGCTGGGCCTAGGCAACTGAGCTGCTAAGCATGTCGTTCACTCCCCCTGCCCCTGCCCCTGCCCCTGCCCATGCCCATGCCATGGCTACGGGCCTTTGAAATTGTGATTACATTTGCGCCACTTTGCGTGCCTATAGATGTGGGCCACTTTAATTTAATGAACACACCGCTGAAATTATGGAATCGACCGCAAACCAACAGCCCAAAATCAAAACACTCGGGCGGCAACAAAGCGAGCAATGAAGGCAAATTTGATTGCCACAAAGCCGTTCGGGGGAGGAGGAGTACATGGGCTATGCGGTGGGGTAGGTCACCCCATGGGAGATCCATTGAACATGTGGCTTATAGCAGGTTACACTTAACTCTGATTATGCGATTCAGATTGAGAGACAGTTCCCCTGTTATAGAGCACTCAGGCTTCTGCGTTACAGCCCAACCTCATAGCTTAGCTGCCAATATAAATTTTGGCCCACAAAGAGACGGCGAAATGGATCAGCTTGGGCCTCGTCTGCGGCCACCATCTCCCACATGGACATGTGCGGTGTTCAAATTAAATGAGAGTCAGAGTCAGAGCCACGGTCTGGCTCTGGCGTGCGTCAGCTGCGTGGCATGCGAGGCACGTTGACAACGATGACGTGAGTTTTGGGGAGGGCCAGAGCCAGAGCTGGCCTGGGCTGGGAGATAAGGCTAAGTTGAGTTGAGTTGAGTTAAGTTAAGTTGTGGCTGTTGATATTAAAGCGACATTAACATTGAGCTTGATGGGCAGCGATACGTTTTTAAATGCGCCAATAATTGTCGCAACCCATCCCATTCCATTCCATTCCATTCCATCCCATCCCAATTCCGATTCGCATTCCCAGTGTGCACTGCAGTGGGGCAGAGGCGGCTATAGAGTTATCATAACCGAAAAACTCGAAACTCAAAGACGGCCTTGCGACCGTTACTGAATTCTGATGTAGAATTGGCGTGGATGGAGCTGAGGCATACGAATTCGAGGCATTCATATGTATAAATAGGAGAGCACCCACAGCAGCCAGACACAAACCGTTAGCAATCGCAGAGCGTTAAACATGAAGAGCCACTCCATCCTGATCCTTGCCCTGGCCCTGGCCAGTGTGGCCTCCGGCATGCCCCAGCGACGTCTGAAGAGCCAGCGCCAGGTGGAGTACGCATCAACGCCCTACCCAGCGGCTGGCTTTCGTCCCAGAATCCCCTTTGGCCTGCCCAACGAGCAACAGCCCAAGCTGGAGGCGGAACCCCTGACCACGCCCAGCACTGTGGAGACTCTGGAGACTGTGGAGACCACCACCGAGGTGGAGCAGAAGCAAGCGGAAACAGAGACCGAGGCGGAACTGGAGGTTGCACTCCGCACGCCTGCCAACACCTACGGAGCCCCCGACGACCAGCAGGACCCGGACACCGTGGAGGTGGTGGCCCAGGCTCCGGCCCGGGACTTTCAGCCACCCGTACTCGAGGCTGTCGAGGATTTCGCCGCCGATGGCGCTGCTGCTGCTGATGGGCAGCAGCCTGTTGCTGATGTCCCTGCCCTGGGCCAGGCGGAGACACGCGAGCAGGATGAGCCAGAGCCAGAGACGGAGTCGGAGCCAATCCCCTCGGACGTTGAGGTCAGAGCGGTCTCGCCCGCAGGCACCTATGGGCCACCGGCCAGTCCCAGGCCCGCCACCACCTACGGAGCCCCCGAGCTGAGCGAACCCGAGAACGAGCTGGAGCTGGAGGAGTCCCAGGTGGAGTTGGTGGGCGAGCAGGAGGAGGTGGAGGAGTCGCTGGCCAACGAGCTGGCCAGCGGTCGCCTAATCCTTTTGCCCCTGGGCACCCGAGGCGCACAGTTCGGTCGCCTCGTCCTGGCCGTGGAGCAGCCGCGTCAACGCTCTCGCAGCGAGCGCCTGAGGCGGATCTAGGCAGGACACTCGAACTGGGAGCTGAGAAACTCAAGAAATATATACATACAATCCATTTGAAGTGAACATTAAAGCGTTTGCTGTGTTGTCTCGGAGAGGAAATTAGAAGAGTGGAGGTGAAAGGTGAAAAGGTGAAACGGTGGAGGTGGAGGCGGAGTGGAGCAGCTGGTGCACCGGAAATGTGTGTGTCAAGGAAATGGAATTGGCTGTGTCAGAGTGGACTCCTGCTCCTGCTCCTGCCCCCATTCGATTAAGAGAGAGAGAGACAGAGACAGAAGAGGAAGTTATTTCAGCAAAATTGTCCTGCATGCTTCATTGCATTGTTTATGCCGAATGGCTTGGATTCTGATTGGGTCACGCCCACAAGGAGCTGCACAATGTATCTCTGTGTGTGTGTGTGTGTGTGTGTGTGTGCTTGTGTGTGTGTGGAAGGATATCCCACCCATACATCGCCTAATTGATGCTTACTATTGCTTATTGTGTTGTGCTCTGAACAGGAAGCGATGCTCCGACTCCGACTGAACATTTTGATTAGGCATTGTCCTGTCCCCCCCCAGCACCCCTGCCCCTACCCCTCCTACACTCATCGCAATGATTATGATGATGATTATGTACTGGTCTACTGGTCGTGTGGTTATGTGCTTGGCTTGTTATCAGATCAGAAGCCACACAGAGGGCACAGAGCACTTAGAGGTTGCAAGCCACCTAAGGAATGGCTTTTCTTCGATCAACTCAGATTACGATCAAATTAGATCATCATACAGGATGCTTCCTGTAGTATCATCACCTATAACTCCTTCTATATACCACTATATGTATTTCAGCCTCACATATACATACATGTGTCTCGGATACTCAAAGAGTTTCAGATGTGGTGCGTGGCATCCACACCCTGCCACTCCTGACCCGCCACAAGCTGCCTGTCTGTCTGCCTGCCTGCCTGCAAGCTAGCTATCTGCTCCTAGCCAGCAACAACAACTATGTGTGTATTTTTGGGGCCATTTGATCAAATGGAAAGAAAACTTTTCTCATTACTCATTGCCGGGCGGGGGCAAACAAACCGAGCAGCCATCCAGGCAACCATCCAGCCAACAAACCAGCGCCACTAACGCCAGTCAACAGCTAACAGTCAACAAGGGAGAGAGAGAGACAGGGGGACAACTTAGTCCGGGGGAGCTGCTGGCTGCTGGCTGCTGGCTGCTGGTGGGGATTTATAACAGTACACAGCTGCAACAGCAGCAGTGGGACTGGCTGTGGCAGTGGCAGCATTACAGCCAGTAGCTCGCATGTTTTGCTGAGTAATCTCACGTATGTATTTGCTCTTAAGCCCTCTGTTCCGCCTTCCAGTTCACCGCTCCACCATGGGACGGATGCCACCAAAACAGGACACAAAAAACAAGGCGAATCACTGGTTCAATTAATCATTGGTGAATAAGTTCGGAGCGGGGCAAAGGTTATCTATGCAGCCAACATCGGGGAACACAAAACATGTTGTGGCCATCCAAAGTGTTGTGGCAAGCTCTTTAGCTCTGGGATGGGATATTGGAACTCTCCTGACTGTTGACTGTTGCATCTTCAGATCTTTCATCTTTCAGATATTCTTCCCTAGAACTTTCCACTCATTTCTCCTTTCCGTCCCACTGTGGCTGGGCCCTCGCGTTGTCGCTCATAGTTTACTTGTTAGTTTGACTCGCTCAATGGCATTTTTTAAGCTCTTCCTTTTGCACCGCACCCCCCCGCACCACCCCTTACCCTTCGTTGAGTGAACAAAATGTTTTAAGCAAATAACAATTTGACATTCTGGCCAAGAGAGTAACAAATGTGTACGGCCGGCGGCACCTACCTTCCAGATCCACCACGCGACCGGAGCGCTTGAGGGCGCGCACCGCCTCGTCGTGGGTGGCGTCGCGCAGCTCCTCCCCGTTGACGGTGAGGATGGCGTCACCCACGTAGAGGCCCTTGGCCTGATCGGCGGCCATGCCCCGGAATATCTTCGAGATGAGGATGGGCATGCGGTTCTCGCGGCCCCCCTTGATGGAGATGCCCAGGCCGTTGTTGTCCGACTTGATGATGCGCACGTGGCGCTTCTGGTTGGCCACATGGTCAGGTACGTCGCACAAATCCATGCCGCCCCCGTCGCCGGCATTGTTGTTGTTGTTCAGGCAGAGATCCCGCTCCCGCTCCCGATCCCGATCTCCGTTGTCGTTGTTGGTCGAGCCGTCCACCTCGGTGTCCTGGATATTCATGCCCTGCAGGGAGGCGGAGCTGGGCAGGGTGCCGTTCTGACCAGGGCCTCCACCACCGCCTGGTCCTCCACCTCCGCCACCACTGTGATTACTTCTGCGGATTAAAAGCGGATTAAAGCCAAGTGGAGGAAAGCCCCCCCCCGCCTGCTGCTACTCACCCCAAGGTGCCGTTCAGCGTGGTCGACTGTCCATCGTTGGACTGCTGCGCCGACTCGCACGACTCGTCCAGGCTGACGGCCAGGAAGTCCGTTTCGAGGGTGACCAGCACCCGGTACCAGGCGCCGCGCACCCGCGTCTCCATGTTGCCGCACCGCAGCCCGGAGGGCGAGGGCGAGTTCTGCTGCGGAATGGGCTGCTGGGCGGACGGAGGGGTCCGGCCCAGGCTCGAGGACTCCACCATGATTCCACGCTGACTTCTACTCGCTGCTGCTGGTTCTGGGCTCTACATGGTAGCCGCCTCCACAGGCTACAAGAAGACACAAATCATAATTGGTAAGGAAAAGGCCATGGAAATGCGTTTCATTGACTTTTAATCTAGTTCTAATGATATTATAATTAGACTCTAATCTATCTGATGTTCAATTTTGGTTTGGAAACAGTTTAAACGGTTTGCTGGAGCGTAAACCTGTGGCGTTAATGTGGCATTCATGGAACAACAACTTGAGGCAGATCTACTTTGGCCATCATGCGGGCAAGTCTGGTTATTTACGGAATCCTTTTGCCGCTTTCATTTGTCTTCAATGTGAGATGCAGTTTCCCTGTTTCCAAATCCAAGAGGATTACACTCTTTCCTTGTAGGAAGCGATCTTGTTCAAGTTCACGAACTTGGCCTGCGAGGTGACCAACAAGTCGTTCATCGAGTTCCACAGCTGCCGCCTCAAGGCCGTGGCCAGGGGCAAGGCGACGATGAACCTGAACGCCACCGTCCGCAATCCGATGGACACGATGTTCCTCAGGCTGGAGATGCTGCGCAAGGGCAACGGCTACCAGCCCTGGCTGTTCAACGTCACCATAGACGTGTGCCGCTACCTGCGCAAGCCCTACAACCCCTTCGTGGCCCGGGTCTACGCCAGCTTCAAGGAGTTCTCCAACGTCAACCACACCTGCCCGTACTATGTGAGTTGCACGTGGGAAACTGCCACGGAATCCATCTCCATCCCGCCATCTCTTCCAGGGTCCTGTGCTGGTGAACGGCTTCTATCCCAGACCGGATGTGTTTCGCATTCCTCTGCCCACTGGCGACTATTTGCTGAACTTTCACTGGTTCTATGATCAGCAGAAACCCCAGGCTCTCATCAAGGCCTACATGAGGTTCGAGGAGGACTTGTAGGCTGCAGGACTTCCCCCTCCCCCCTATATACATGGATATATAGATCCTAACCTTCGAACTATTAATTGAGCATTACAAGCCAAGGCAAATGATGTGCCACAGACTCTCAATGGGGTGGGGATGCTGTGGGGAATTGCTGGCAATAAGCGGATATGAAATTCAATGTCCGGCAGGGGCACCCACAGGACCCCACAAAAAGCGCACAAGTACGGGGAGCGGAGAGCATTTGTCATTGTTTTCCAGTCCAAGATTTATTGCATTCCCTGAACTTCGAGTGGCAAGAGGCGAGTGGCAAGAGGGGAGTGGAGAGCGAGTGGAGGGCGAGTGGAGTGTAGGGGAGTGGAGTGGAGACAACAGCTGGTGGTGCCACCAGCAAACCATTGCCAGGGAGGAATGCAAAGAGCCGTGGCATTTGGGGCACACATCCTTCCATATCCTGCCACATCCTGCCACATCCTGCCACCGCCTTGGCTGCAGCTGCTCTGCAATTACGCATCTTGTCGCCGCCTCGGGACTTTTTCCTATGATTTTCTATTTGACAAGATGCCACTCCTCGGAGCAATATTCCCGCCGGAGCTGGGAGCCGGAGCTGCAGCTGCAGCTGGAGCTGGGCCCGTGACACGTCTGTGGGGGGGGGGGGGGGGGCTGTCCCCATCCGAAGTCGTGCCTCACGCCCACATCCAAGGGCAAAGGCAGTCAGACACATCCTGTTGCCACGATTCCTACTATGAGTGTGTGTTCGAGGGCTTCTCTTTGTGTGTGTGTGTGCTTGTGTGTGTGTGTGTGTGTGTGCGCTTGTGTGTGTGTGTGTGTGTGAGTGCCATTTGTATGTACATTTCCGCTTACAATTCAGCAGGAAGTAATTTTGCCGCTGCCACAGCCACTGCCACTGTTGCTCCTTCTATCGCTGCCACAGCCACTGCCACAGCCACTGCTTCTGTCTCTGCCGACGTCGAGTCTGTTTGCTTTGCAATTTATTGTGCAACATTTGTAATTATTATTGCAACGCTGCATACTTCTCGGCTCAAGGCCCTCGTCGTGGCACAGACTGCACAGCGAAAAATGTACACTTTTCCAAGTGTGCGACTGCTTGAGACGAAGGACGAAGGCGACGAAGAAGCTGGCGATGTTGTCATCAACACGCTCATAATTGTAAGCAAACACACACACACACACTCACACACACAGGCAGAGAAGAAAATGAAAAAATCACACACACAGACACACACACATACAGCAGCCCAGGATTCGTTTCTAAGGAAAGTGGCAGAAAGGGCTAGAAGAAAGGGATTGCCAGCAATAGATTGGATCAATAATCATTAAATAAACTGCAATAAATGGAGTAAACTTTAAAAGAAATTCAAAATAAATTCAAAAGAAATTCAAAATAAATTCAAAAGAAATTCAAAAGAAATTCAATAGAAATTCCAAAGAAATTTTAAACTGAATTGAAGACCATTTAAGTGGTGCTACACCATCGCTACCTTCGTTGCACCATCGCAGACTATGCAGTGGGGCAATGTTCGGGCACAAGCTCCACCTCGGGATGGTGGACTCCCGAACTCTCTTGAGTCCCTGTCGTTTTACTCGTTCGTTTAGACCTCTCAGATTACCCTTGTTTAGGTCAAACTATGCCCGGCATGAGGGTTTCAGGGTTTTATGCTATGCCCCTGAACTAACCCTTAAACACAAAGCATTTAGCATTTACAACCACCTGAACTCTGCTAACCTGTAATTTTCATTTTAATTTGAATTTTTTGTTTCAATTTTTTTCTACTTTATCTTTAGTTCTCTTCCTAATTTATTTGGCATTATTAGCAGATAATTGTTAATTAATAAATAAATAAATAAACACTAAAAAGGTAATTGCAAGCCTCCCGAATAGGCCAACAAACAGTTGCCCCTTCCATGTGGCCCGCCAAGACGCTGCTCCGTCCTAAATGAAGGACTTCTGGCAGCAAATCTAAGCGGGAACCAAGCGGATTCCGCAGGGAATCCTCGAAGTATAACACCCGAAAGACCCCACCTAATGATGGCCTCTCCTCTCCGCCGCACAAACATTTCCATGGCCATTTCCGGTCAGCAAAAAACTGCTTTGGCGACAACTAAATCAAAGCCAAATACGAGTGTTATTAGCCCTCCTTCTTCCCCCACCCGCAGAGCCTGGGCCTGAAATGAGATTTCAACTATTTGTGCGGATGTGTGGCACGCCAGCGCTGCAGCGCAAGGGTTGGCAGGGGGGGCGGCCTAATAAGCGCCGGACGTCGCTTGTCGCCGTCGCCGTCGCCGTCGTCGTGGCCATTTTTCATGCTGCGCTTTGGCTAATTTAATGCCGGGCGGTCATAAATTATGCGCCTAAAAGTAGGCACAAAAAGTCGCGGCCCAAGAAGAAAAGCTGGGAAATGGCAGCAGCTGCTGCAGCACAGAAAGAGAGAGGAGAGGAGAGAGGGAGAGAGAGAGAGAGATACACATGGAAGTTGCATTCAACTCGAACGAAATTTTTTCGCGCTTTTGTGTAATAACTTTTTTGCTGGGCGCCGCTTTAAGGTTTGTTTTTTCGCACTTTGTTTTCTGTGCCAATTTTTTAATGCAAAATGTGCGAAGTTTTTTTCTGTCTGTGTGTGGGTAGGGGGTGGGAGGGGGTGCTGGGGGAGGGGGGGGGGGGTAGCGCCCTTTGTATCGATAGGCAGGCAGCGTGAAGGGGCCATAAATACGTAAAGCGTTTTGCCTTCGAGTCGCCACCATTCTCCCTCTCTCTCTCTCTCCCTGAGCGGATATATATTACCCCAATGTGTCCGTGTGTCCGTGTGTGTGTGTCTGTGTGTTTGTGCATTGCGTAAGTGTGTGGGCTTGTGGCGGCGCCATCAAAAAGTCATAAAATCATAATTTGTAAACGAGAATTTATTTCGAAAAATATTTATGGGGCTGCCTCTTGCTTGGTTTTTTTTTGTTTTTTTTTGTGTTGCCTCCAGAGTCGCCCGCCAGAGTTTTCATGGAATTTTCGCTATTTCCCTGAAGCTGCGGATGCGGATGCATGAGTGTGTGTGTGCCTGTGTGTGTGCAGGAAGCTGCTTCATTAGAGCGAGTGGCAACTGCTGCTATGTGTGTCTCTGTTTCTGTCTCTGTCCCTGTTTCCCCACATTAATTTAATCCGTAACCTTTGCCCCCCCCTTCCAGCAGGGCCCTGCACTTAATGCTCTTTATCTGGATCTCCTTTATTTTTATGCAAATGCAAAATTTAATGGAATCTAGATGGTTATCCGTAAATTGACATCGATATACGGCGGAATGGGAGGAGATTGAAGGCTGAAAGGAGGCGCGGAAATTGAAGAACAAAAAGGGGAGGAAGATGTATCGCAAAAATTCATAAATTTTCGATTAAATTTAATGCTAGAAGAAGAACACGTTTTACACGCTTTACACGCTTGTCCTTAGACTCTGATTTCTCCTATTCATCATTGCTATAAGCTGAATTCCAATTACTTTGCCTCTGCCTTTGGCCTTCGCCTTTTCCATTCGTTTTTGTGTGGTGTTGTGGCCCACCTCCTGTTGGGGCTTTGATTAAGGTACATGCCAACACATGTCTTGCCGCTTGCCGCTTGGCCTTGACACCACCAACCGCCGCACTCCTGTTGCCATCGAAGCCTCTTAATCATTCTTAACAATGCCACCACACAGAGCTCTCTGCCCGCTCAACTGGTGGGGAATCGATATACATACATACATACACACATACACATATATATATATATGTATATATATCTGTTAAGGTTATATCTACATATAAATTGCGCACTAATGATCTTTAAATACACATAATACCCAGAACATGCCACTCCACTGCTGCTGCCACTCGATATGGGCCCGGAAAAGGGACCAAAGACTGCGGATGTGAGTAGGAGGGAGGGCATGTGGTATGTGGTATGCGGCAGGCATAGTTGGGATGAACGATGCCCCAAGCCCCCAGCGATTATTATTTTTGTAATGCGAGAACTGCGACTGCGAGTCAAATGAGGGCTAATGAGGTTGTGAGAGCCACGTTTACACTCTCCGTACACCACATGGAGCGAACCGTTACTCGTAGAATCCGTAAGCTCTAAGCTCTACGTAATCTCCTGAAGTTTCAGATTCTCCCTTCCTCTTTTTATAGGTTTTTATCGGTTCACTATCACTTATGGGGCTGACCTAGTGTTAGACATGGCTTTCACAGTTGGCTTGGTCCGCTCCAGCCCCTGCCCCTTCGCCTGCCCCTTCCCCTGCCCCTTCCCCTGCCCCTTCCCCTTCCCCTTTCCCTCCTGCCAACTCGTGTGTGGGCTTCGGATAGATATTTCATGCGGTAACCACAAAGCCGCCGCTGCGACCGACAAAAGCCAAAACAAACCTCTGAGATTTGCTTATTAGCACACTCCCCCCCCACACTAATACTCCCCCTGCTGTAACACACACACACGCAAGCACACGTTTACACACACACACAATCCTCTTTGTCCCACTCCCTCTCGCAGTGCGACAATATAACCCAACTCTGTCTGACGAATTATTCAGCATTGATTAATTATGAAAATGCGTTTATATTGATTGACGTGAGTGGGTGTCTGTGTGTGCCAGTGTGTGTGTATGCCAGTGTGTGTGTATGCCAGTGTGTGTGTGTCTGTGTGTGTGTGTACTGATGGGTCACAGTTTCGGTGTTTGGCCAATTTCAATCCCAGAACCCGAACGAACCACTTGGCGTGCCTACTTATGCATATTAGTTGACATTCCAGGGCGGCCCGAGCACAGGTTGTGCCACACATTTGGGTCCTTGCCTCGCACTCGAAAAAAGAAGAAAGAAGTATACCTAAAGCCCAAGAAAAGAGTATCCCTATACCTATAATATTTCCATAGCTAAAAGATGTTTCACAGGACAACCAGTGAAAATTGATGGATGTCTGGGCTTTGATTATGCATTTATAATATGTACTAGCCAGACCCATCAATCAATCAATCTCAGCCATCAGTTATACGTAGATCTATATATGTTCCAGTCCCAAATTGATGGCAGACCATTGAGGATCTAAGATTTCGTGCAGTGCATGTGGCAGAGCCCAGACCAGGCCTGGGATTATTATGTATTGCCTTGGGCCAACACTCAACGCCCTCAATGCAAGCATGTAAATGAGACTGGGAGTGGGAGTGGGAGAGAGCGGTGAGCGGTGTCTCTGTCTCTGACTCTGTCTCTCATGCTGACGGCTAGGAGTGGTAGGGGGACTCCGACTGGGATTGGAAGGTGTCCGTAATCATTGAAGGCGGCTAACAGCAGGTGGCCAAAGACAAAAGTCAGGAGGGGACTTGGCTGGCTTCTCCACTTATTAATTGCCTGTGTCTTGGCATAATTTCCACTCATTTGTCTGTTGAATGCAAGTGGTTCTGCCATTGTTCCTCTCTGGAGTCAAGAATCTGCTCACGTGCGGAAAGAAATGCCAATGGGACTGAGGCACACAGCGGCTCAGGCACAGACAAACACTCTCCCTGCTGCCTCCTGCCTCCTCCCATTCAGGGCATGCCTGAAATGCAAAATGTGATGATGCAGCTTCATTAAGTGCAATTTAAGAGCGATATTTTCCCGTCGACGCTTCGGTCGACTGTCGGTGAGCTGCTGCTGAAAGCCGGGATGAATGACAAAAGGTAATGGGGACAAGGGACCAGGGAACAGGGGTCCCCGATGCAGGCCCAGATGGAGGCCCAGATGAAGGCTGAAGCGAAGGAGAAATCCTCTAATGCACGTAATTGCACCTGTCTCTGCTTAAGTTGGCGCAATTTGGTCTCCTTCTCTCTGGGCTCTTAAGCCAAAAAGCGGATTACAAAACAGTAATTTGTGCGCTGAATGAGAAGTAAAATAAAAACTTAACTGAATGATGGAAAATGTTGAGACGGCTACCAAGAAGGTGGTTTCGTTAGGGTGTATCTGTTCAGACGTGAGAATTTAATTGAATGGAATTCTAAGACGTGTTTTTCCCTGTTCGCTCTTTCATCACGTACAAATCCGAGAAACAGACTCATTTTATAACACATTAGATATACGAATATTTGTAGGAGTTCTTCGAATCGTTCCACGGATTCATAAATGGGGTATCCTTCTATTAGAAAGTTTAGGTAGAAGTGTTTTTTGGTTTTCATTGAATTTCCATAACTCGGAGATATTTAATCCCACAAACAAAAACTTACAGACCACAAAAAATGGTGTAAGCCACACACAATACGATGGCAAGAGAGAGCTCGATGGCAGGCAGGCACTCTCCTAATCCCCATCATAATGATAATCCCCCAGTAACCCCACCCACCCACCCACAACTAGTGCCCCATTTGCCACACTCTAGTACGAGAGAGAGAGAGAGAGAGGGTGGGGGGAGGGCTACTTATACTTACGAGTAGAAAAGGCAGCAGAAACTTTGCTTATCTGTCAACACATATCGGGAAATGCATGTCAATTACTGCTTAAATGCTTAACACCAAAAGCCGGCAAGCGGCAAAGACGAAGGGCAGGGCAGGTGCAAGCCAGGGGTGGGTGGGTGGTTGGGTTAAGGTGATGATGACGTTGATGAATGCCGATAGTAAACGGAATTAACTTTCACGCAGCATAACGACGAGGCGACGCGACGCCGACTGCAACAACTTGAATGAAAGAAAAAGCTTACTTACGCTAACGGGCCAGACGGCGTCGCAGAGTGAGCTTTTCGGCAAAGCGCGCGTAGTAAATGTGCGGGTGGTTGAATGGGCCAGGGGAGCAGCACCGCTCAGCACAGCACAGGCAGAGTGACAGAGAGACAGAGAGTGTGGTGTGAGTGCGAGTGGGCGGACGACTATTTCGACAAGACAAGAACGGGGCAGACTACAGTGAAGCTTACAACAACAAAAACTTGTTACCACCTACCGCCTGATCTGATCGTATCGCCTGGCAGCTTCAAATGAATTCGATGAAGGCTCCTCAGCGGAAAAGCAATTAATGCACAGAAACCCGACTCGACACTCTACCACGGTTGTGGGAGTCGGCGCATGCGCGGGCCTCACAAACCGCTGCTGCACACTCACACACACGCACACACACACACACACAACAGTGACAGCGGACGCCGTCGGTGTGTGTACTAAGGATTTTTTGCTTTCAATTTATTTTGATTTTATTACACTACTTCGTATTTCTTTTGTTTTACAAGCAAACTTGGGCTTTTTGTAACGGAGAACTTTGAGTGAGATATGCAAAATGTTTACTGACGGCGACACCACAAAAAAAATAACAGTCGGCAAAAACAATTACTAGCCAATTACCTAGTAGCGCTTTTGTGTAGCGCTTTTTTATTATTATTGTTTGTGTAGAGACAACTACGAAGACGACGTCGGCGGCTTCCAACGATTTTCCGGAAAAGCGCGCTGCCGTTACCGCTACCGTTAGAAACTGAAGCCCAAAATGAAATGCCGCTCTCTCTCCAGTGTGACCGCGGATTTATCGATACAATATACCGACTGACCCTCTGAAATATAACGTCTCATTTTAAAAACATACCGTCAATATACCGAGAAAAGCTAACTTTACCCATTTAAATCCCCTCTATTTAAACAGATGAACAACTTGAGTGAAACCGAGAAACCTAACACTGTTTGTATATGTTTCTAGTAGATTCATCCTTTCTTCCGCTCTACTTCCAAAAACAACGGTATCTTTCACCTGAACAGCGCTTAAATTTTTCAAGTTTCAAAATCTTCGTGGAATGTATTTTAATACTGTCTATTCTACAATGGGTTAATCATTTCCTGTCCATAATCGGATATCATATTCTTCGATTTTTATATTCGGGTATAATATTACTATCTAAATAAGGTCCTCAGCCCTGAACACATAATTTTATTCGATTCACGAATACAATTTCCACAAAATCGGTTTATTTTGAGGTCTCTCTTTTATTTCATTTTGTTTAAGCTTAGGTTTTAATAACGAAGGTCGGCCAAAACTTCGTTTTTATACATGCTAACTACACTTTTGTTAATAAACAAATAATTCTGCTACACGTCAACTACACAGAGACGACCGCCTGGGCAGCGTCATCTGTTGTTATTTATTTAAACTCTACCATCTACATTCTACATCAAATTACATGTAGTTATCGCAGTGCTGCCAGATATTTGAATAAGGTTGTCAAAATTTAGCGCGGAATTTTCAAAATACTCATGTTATGAGAGATCCTGAAATCTCAAAAAATCAAAAAGGTTATCCCACCATTTCAGTTCAAAAAATCCATGCTGGCGTCTCACAGGGCACTGTTCTTAGATCTACACTCGACAGCTTATTCCCACATGATATACCTAAAACTAATGATAGCCCAATCAATGATCGAAATGATGTAACAATGGCAGTTTGTTTCCTGGAGGTTCGAGGTCTGGTAGCAATTTCATCTGAGTGAAACCAAAACATGGAAAATGAATTGGCACCCGAACCCTAAAGCAAAATTTCCCTCTAAAACAAAGATCTCGTTTACAAGAATATAGCTGCTTCACCATGACGGCTATGGACTATAAATGAAATGTCATCGCAGCAAAACACATGAAAGAATATACGTATAGTGCATGCTAAGCAACTGGGAAAATTTTATATATCTGACGGCTATCACAATCAAAACCTTAACCCTTATGTACCTATGAATGCATACCAAATAAAAAACTTAAGAAAAAAAAGTAAAGAAATTGCAAGCATTGTTTTTAACTGGTTCCGTCCATCCTCCCTCCAGGAGGACTACGAGTATGGGGACATCTAAAAACAGATGATAAGCAAATAAGATCATTCTAAGAATAGTTAGTCGGAACAATTATAGCTTACTACTAAGCTTACTACTTGCAATTAATTTTAATAAATCTCTTAGAATTTCATTGGAATTTCAAAAGTTTATTTTGTGGACGTGCCATTTTCAGCTTGTCTGGAATGAAATCAAGCGGAGAGGGGGGTGGGGGTGGTGGTTGGGGATACCACCAGATTTTGGGTGGAAGAAACAGAAAAAACGGAAAATGGAAAACTTTTCCACGCACCCAACGCATTTCTCACTGCCTGCAATATCGGTAATCATCAGCGAACAGCGAAAAAAACGTTCCGTTGCCTGGGCCTGGTCGTGGTCGCTGTCTCTGTTTTGGTTTTTGGCCAGGTCTCGGTCTCGGCCTGGCCTGTTGCTGGCCTGCTCCAACGGGCCAGGCCAATTATGCACCGCGCGCCAAATGGTGAAATCGATGAAGATGCACAAAATGCAAAACGCACTCTCGGCCCGCCTAATGGTCAATATGGTGATGGCCGAGCCGATCCGAGCCGGCTTGGCTCTTCTCTTCTTCGAGTATGTACAATATGCTGGCTGGCTGGCCCCCGACAATTATGGCCAAACAGGCAGTAGGCAGCAGGCAGTAGGCAACAGGCAGAAGGCAGAAGGCCACAAGGAGCCACAGCCACAGTTACAACCACAGCCTCCTCCTGCAGCCACAGGTGGGTTGTGGCTGGATTTCGGGTTTTGTTTTCGGTAATTTTATTTGTATTCGCATTCGGCTAACGAGCTGTGAACGTGATTATAACTGCCAGAGCGACATATGAAAATTATGTTCAAAATGCAATTTGGCAAAAGGAAAACAGAAAGAAAAAAAGCAGCAACAGCGGCAAAAACAATGGCCAAAACAAGCAGAAGCTGGATTCAGATTAGGCAACCAGGAGCTGCTTTTCCAGCCGAAGCTCCACCAGCAGCCATGGAGTGAAAATATTTGCTTTTCCATTGATCTTCTTGTCTGTTGTCTGTTGCCTGTTGCCTGTTGTTGCTGTTGCGGCTGTTTGGGGCTGCTGTGGCATTGTTTGTTAATGCCTCAGCCCCGGTTGTGGTCCGAGGCAATAAAATATGAATTTGTCTGGCGATTTCTGTGCTTTAAGAAGTCCGGACTAGGACTCAGACTCGGGCTCGGGCTGTGGCAGGCATCCTCTAACGGCAAATGATAAGCCCCAAGCAGGTGGGTTCACGTGGCGGGGTCAACAGAAGTCTCTCTGTTATTGTTCCCTCTGTTATTCGTGTTGCCTCCGAGGGAGTGGAGCAGCAATCTGCTTTGCATATATGGATGTGGAATCCGCAAAGAATTTGCACAGGCAGGCAAATGTACTAGATTTGCCATAAAAATGTACAATCAAGAATGAATATACCTACTAAAGGTATACTTAATTTTCATCATCTTATAGAGAGAGAGAGCATCGAATGGAATCGAATGGTAGTGTTACCTGCTACCGCAATCAATCATCGGTAATTAGAACAAGCACATAACTAATTTCCGTTGAATATGCCACACCATTTGTCAGCCAATTTACGCCTGTCAGCGGGTGCCCGCCCCCCAGATCCCAGATCCCACCCCGCTCCCAGGGTTATGGTTATAGTCAATAAGAAAGCGTTGGCCAATATGTTAAATCTCTGGCCGGATCACAATGCTCATGTGACTTGTCAACGCTTTCAGCCTGGGCTTTCAACAGCTTGCAGCTTGGGGCAGACACGAAGCTCCTTTACAGCTTCCAGGGAGACGGAGATCAAAGTGAAAATGCCGCCGATGGTGGGAAATCAGTTGCAGCGCAGAACGGCTAGGGAAGGGAGGGGAGGGCGAGGTGGGGGAAAGGAGAGGCAGGCGCTAAACGGCGGCTACCAAATGGCGGGAATTTTCATTGCACATACGCCCCATGCGCCCTGCCCTGCCCTGTCTAGTGTGTACCCCTCCGCTCCCCATCACGAACGACGATCAATCTATGGCCTGGTCGCTGGTCGGTCGATCGTCGTCGCCGGTCGGTTGGCGGTTGGCGGCTGGGACCCACTTGTTAAGCGCCTTGGAGCGTTTTGTAAGAACATAAATCCTTCAGCACCAGCCGCGGTTCGTCGCTGGCCGCTGCGGACGGCATTTGAATGCACCTACCACTACCAGGCTCCACTTCCACTTCGAGTTTCCCCCGCGGTGTCCCTCACTCTCTGGCTCCCTGGCTCTCTGGTTCTCTGGCTCTTTGGCTCTCTGGCTCATCGACTCCCTGCGCCTCCACCGTCTTTCTTTCTGTCGTTTTTTTATGGCCATAAGTGGCAGGTAATTATGTCGCTTGCCTGATAAATTACATTGTTGACAACGCCAGGCGAGATGAGACCAGACGAGACGAGACGAGCGACGGGCGACGGGCGAAGAGCCGGGCTGCGCTGCCATCAGTGGGGAGAGTTTCTGCCTGGGGGAATCATTTTGGCAAGGCGCTGCAAATAGAAACGTACATAGATACACACATACAAATACTCGTTAAATAAGTTTTCTGCCATTGGAATTGGTATGGAATTGGTATTGGTTTCGGGTGGGGGTGGGGGCCAACCAAGGGGCATACGTATATATAGAAAGTTTATTGCATTTAATAACACAGCGAAGATTATACTATTCCTGTTTGAGAAGCTTAGTAATTGACAACATTTGGCTACAATTTAGACTAAATACTAGAGGTACGAGTATGTATTACTGGCATCAAACAAATTTCTTCTATCAACACCTTTAACAATGTAGCGGTCTTTAAATTATCTTTGGGCTTTGTTTATTATAATTATAGTGAGCAGAAACATTGTACCCGGTACTCAGTCATACATATATGCAAATTATAGTCTCTGGGATCTAGACTGACAGATGGACAGACGGACATGGCTATATCGATTTGGCAAAACTAATAGATATCCCAAAAGTCTTCCAGTAATCGGAAGATTACTACCCCAAATGGCACTCGTATCGGAGTTCCCAATTCCTACAATCTGATAGGCTCATTCTTCCCCAAATGAAGTTGCTCTCAATGTTTGGCCCCATGCCTTCGGGCTGACCTGACACCTTCGACGCGCAGATAGCACGGAAGGAATGGAATGGAATGGGGCACCGTGAGGGAGTGGCATGCCACACAAACCAAGACGATTGCGTGCCAGCGATAGGACGTGTGCCGCCTCGACGATGCATCGATGGATGCCGCCCCCAGCACGGACGGACCGACCCGGACCCATCCCACCCCATCCCATCCCTAGCGGCCAGTTGAAGATGTCCGATCTGCTCCTGATCCGTGGCCGTGCCCAGAGCGCCTTATATCTTTGAACACGGTAGCTAACATGCTTGAGTTTAATTAATGATAAGAAATCTGTATCTAAGGCCATTGCCGACAGCAGCCAGCCATCCAGGCTATCCAGGCAGCCAGACAACCAGACAGACAGACAGTCAGCCAGCCAGCCAGTCGGCCAGCCACAGCTCCTCTCTTGACCATAATGAGGCTCAGGTGTGCGATCCAGTCAGCGGATCGGCAGCGTCCGGGGCAGATCTCCTTGCACCTTGTGGCATCTCAATATCATGTAGATTTTGCTAATGTGCAGTTCGCGCCGCACTCTGCGCTGCACCATGCACCATGCCCCATGCACCATACCCCATACCCCATGCCCAGGCAGCCTGTGGCTCAATCTCATGCTCTCATACTCGCCATTAATTAGTTGAATTTATTAGATGGCCATCTCGCGATGTGCGGTGGGGCAGTGCACCAGTCCACCAGTCTTGCAGTCCACCAGCATACGCCTGGGAATTTTTTGAATCCCTTGCATTTCTCTTCGCACTATGCAAAGGAGCTGCCAGCTCCTCGTCTCTGTCCCGTTCCGTTCCGTTCTGTTGCACTCTTCTGGAGTTTGAGCTTGTTTACCACCAAAAGGGAGATGAGAGCGTGATGGAGCGACTCCTCTTAATAACTGATCTCTTGATGAACTCACGAACCCACCCAACAACAACCAAGAGTAACCAATAGATCAGATCTAATCCCTGACCACACCGACAGATTGTCCCTGCATTATGTCCGTATTTCCGAGTAGCCAATTAACTTGTGTCTCGTGACTGATTCGAAGCCACTCACGCTGCCACCTCTGGGACACGCACCGGACTACGTGTAGCCTGGGATTTGGATTTGCCAGGCCGACTAAGTTTACGACGTGGCTTTGTTCATGTTCACGGCCATTGGCCATCGGACATCGGCCATCGGCCATCGAATGGCACCAAATATTTTATCCGACGATTCGTCGTTTGTCGTTTGTCGCTGAGCAAACAGCATGGGAGAGGGAGGGGAAGGGGGAGAGGGCTGCACATGGTCGGATTAGTCGAACGTGAGTTGGTCTATTAGGTGTAATAAATGGTTCTTATATTGTTCCATTCCCGATCCGGGAACGATCCGGGAACTTTATGTTCAATCTATTGACATTTGATTGCCGTACAGATTGGCTTATTAGCGAGATCTCCGACAAACTAATCGGAACATTAAATGCACACGAAATGGATCTATCCTCCAAGAATTTGACTTTCCCCCCCATCCCCCATGGGATCTGTGCAGGTCTCTTTAAAAGACTAAAAATATTTCCCATGCCAGACTTAATCAATCAATTCTTAATTATTTAATTCCAATTCCAATCCCAGTGCCAAACATAAACATTAATTGCTCAATGGCTCAATGCTAGTTACTCCCATACATACCAGTGGACATCTGGGCATCTGGGCATCGTCTAGCTTCAAATTACCAGACTGTCTCATTGGTTTAATCGCTTTTAATATAAGGTAAATATTTATAGCTGTATTCTGCCATCTTCAGCGTTTTAATTCATTAAAATGTTTTTGCACATTTGTCTCGGTTGCAATTCGCAATTCTCCAGCACCATACCCCATGCCCCATGCCCCATCCCCCATACCGGCATAGTTCGATTGGTCCCAGGCCGAACAATCTTGCAGGTGAGGGGCAGGGGGCTGCAGTTCAATGCGGAACTCCGCCATGCCACTCTGGACCACTGAGCACGACTTTGTCAACCTCTAAAGCCTCTCCAAAGCCGCCGCCGCCGACGCCGACGCTGAGGCTCAGGCTGAGACTGAGGCTGCGAAGCCCAATGAGGTTCACTTTGCGGCCATCTCAAATATTTGTGCCAAAAGTTGACTCGCAGATATGCTCTGGGACGAACCGAACCGAACCGATGGGAGGGAGCTGAGCGGAGCGCAGATCAGGCGCTAAATAATATTGGAACAGCTTTGAAGGCATGAAGCTATGCCTATATATTGATGTGGGATAACAAATTGAGAAAAAACTTATCGTATAGCCCCTCCCCCTTCCCCAAGCCAATCGTTCGAAATGAGTAACAAATTAAAGTTGAAAATCTCTTCCCATATTCATCAATGGCTCATTAGTGATCTCAAATAAATCGAGTTAAGATCCATCATATTACGGACCCAGAGATACGTTGGGTAATTACTTTGGAAGCGAGGCATAAATCAATGTTTGCTAATAAGAAACCGACAACGATGTACGGATGGGTGTATGGATGGTGAGATATGGATATGGTTGGTCGGAGGAATGGACGGATAGATGAATGGTTATAGATGGTAAACCTGTTGCTAGTCCGAGACAAATATGAATTCCACCTACCACCGGGTTCAGCTGCACCAGCAGCAGCAGCAGCAGCGGGTGCGGCAGCAGCCGGAGTTCACCTACAAAGCAGATTCAGAGCTCCCCAACAATGTATGCTAAAATGGCACTTCATCAGCTGGTGCTAGAGATGATTAGCAATTCGGGAGAGACCCGAAACGAAACGAACCGAAATCCATGGCAATGGAATTGCTACACTGAGCGATAGAGCGAAAGAGAGAGAGAGAGAGGGGGCGGAACGGGGCGTACGAGCGAGTGGTAATGATGCCAAAGTGGTTTCACTTTTGAGCATCTATGCAGTTATCTTATATACCTTCTATGAGAAGGTATATAACTTTTGCCTGTACTTGTTTTTCAGTGGAGTTCATATATGTACATATATTCCAGAACTATAAAAACAATTTGTTTGTTCAAAGAATTCAAAAAAAAATGTGACCAAAACTAGAATACCTCTACTGCGTAAAGCATAAAATACCTCTTTGGGTATTTAAAGACAATCAAAAATACGCAAGAGCTACTGGTCTCTACTGCATCACTAAGGTGGTAAAAGCACAAAAAAAAGTCTATTCAAATTACACTTGAATGTTTGTCCTAGTTAAAGGATACCACTCAGTCGAGTCATCAGTACTGCTGGATTCCAATTTGGTTTTGGTTTTTGTTTAGTTTTCTTCTTCTGTTTTGTAAGGCGGGCCACCGCCTCTGCCGCCGCAGACTATTTAACAATTTTTACTACTACTAAAAATTCCAGCAACAAACTCTGCTACTCTCTGATGCTCTGCTGCTCTCCCACTCTGGCCGATCGGCCGCTAGCGGGTCGCGGCTTGCGCTCTATTTGCGTCTCTTTCTGCGGGTTAGTTGTAATGCGGGCGTTGCAAAAACAGAATCGCAGGTTGTAAAATCTGGCTAATGGCAAGTTTGTTGCGAAAGCGTTAATTAAAAACCAAGCAACAGACGAACAAACCAACAAACGAACGGAGTAAACAAATTTGAAAAGTGCATTAACTTTGTTGCGCCGCGGCGGAGATGCCAAGATCCCGTGGAAGGTGCTTGCGGGGCATGCCGGGGGTCTGGTTCCACTTTGACATTCAGCCCGACTAATACGACTACCCGAACTGGACTCAATTTTGCACTAATTTGGATTCCCTCCGGCCATCCTGCCATCCAGCCATCTAGCCATCCAACCATCTAGCCATCCATTGACAGTTTAGTCTATCGCCCAGTCGTAATCAGGGCCAATTGTCTGCCGCTTTTGGGGGAATGAATAATAATCCTTAATATGGAGCACAAATGCGACGCGACTGCTACAATTCTCATAAATGGCCAGCCATATTGACAGTCAATGGCAGCCAAATCGAAAGAATAGTCCTCGTAATCGTCGTTTCAACCGACTCTGATCTGAAGACCATGGGAAACAATTTTTACCAAATGATTTCATTCAAAATGGGAATGTGGTCAATCGAAGGGGGGAGAGGCAAGTGTTACGTTCTGGAAATCAATTTTCAAGTAGTTTCGATGACATCTCACAGCCAAAGCTTAGCTTTTGATGTTACATTCCTTACCTCTTCCTTGTTTGTTCCTTAAGTTTCAGCCTACAAAGATACTAAACATATTATATTACTCTGAGAACGATTTCAAGTAGTATCTATAATAGCGTACGCTTTCCTTAAGTGAATACATTTTACAAAGCAATCTTTAGTTTGCTACCTACACCCCTCGCTTCCAGCTTTCCAGCTAATATTTCCACAGAACTGATCACAAGACAATAGACACTCACCGATTCCAAGTGCTAGTTGGTGCTTTCATGCTGGTTTCCCCAACTGTCACCCCTGCCCCCCATGGAGTGTAAAATGTCTCACGTTCTGGTTTTTAATCTTGACCAGGCAATTGCTACCTTTCTAATGCGCGTTTTTATTGGTCACTCCGCTCCCCCCCGCCCCGCTCCGATCCATTCGCATCGAACAGCTCCTCATCTCGGGAGCTGAAGTAGAAGTAGTGGAAGTAGCTGTAGAATCAGTTGAAGCAGCTGTTGGAGCGCTCTTGGGGTCTGGAGCGCTTTTGGCCCGGTCTCGTCTCTGTTTTCTGTTCTCTGGTCTCTGGTCTCTGCCGTGTCAATGCCAGCATAATTTGCTTGCCACTGCACACACACTCGCGGGACTCTCTTTCCCTCTCCCTCTCCTTCTCTGTGCTCCCCAATGCTCTATGCTGTATGCAATTTTTTGTGTGAGCTAATTTTGTTTGTGCAACATTCTGCCGACCCGCATTTAATTTGCGCTCATTTAAATGGTGTCTTGGGGAAGGGAAGGGGCTACCGTACGGGTGCGGGTACGGGTACGGGTATGGGTACGGGGCTCTGAGGTGGCTCTCTGCCAAATGCAAAACTCATGTTGCACATTGCGCCAATGCACGCACTTTAGACTGCAACGTGAACCGAGGCATTAGCGGCTTGTTTACATAGGCCCCCAGTAGCCCCAGTAGCCGAGTGAGTCCCTCATTCCCCCTCCTCCTCTTGCGCTCCTCCTGAGTGCTGAAACAGTTCAGCAGCTAATGGATCTCCTGCCAGAGCAGTAGCCACCGATAGGCAGTTCCAGTAATCTCAGCAATAAACGTAATTGCTCCGAAAATGTGTGGGGCAGAGCTAGCCACAGTTTCATCAATATTAAAATGGGATTGGGATTGGGATAGGGATATATATAATATGATGTAATATAAACCTAATGGAATATTCTTATAAAAATGTATGTTATAAAAAGTTACAGATGACTTCAAGCCCACATTTCTGACTGTCTTAACGTTTTTCAAATAAGAGCGGCAAAAGTCTTCTATATTTTGAACTGCAGATCATTAGTTAATAAGGCATAAATATAGAGGAATATCGTCTCAATCAATAGAACGTATCCGCAAATGCCACCCATCCTATAGCCCCGCATTAACTTCTTTTTTTTGTTTTTTTTGAAGCCTTGCGGTATTTGAAAGCATTCTCACACATTAACCCCAGAAAATACTCGTAATGTTCTGGCACGGCACTGATTTCCACTGATTTCCCACCATCCTCACCCATCTTCAAATGCGAGCCACACACTAAAAGGAATACAACCCAACCCAATCCCAAATAGCATCTTGTGAGCGATGCCGACGCAGAGAGAGAACTGAGAACTGGGAATGGAATCAATAACAGAACAACGCAAAAAGAGAGGCGAAGCGGAGCGAGTCGGGGGGGAGGACTTGGCTAAGAGGCAGCCACAATTGTCATTGAACGGCCATTCAAATGTCACAAATTGTTTGCCAAATCGCGCATTGGACATGAAATAGTTTCGACAGTTTAATTTGCCTCCCGAGCGGCGACGGCGACGCCAACAGCGACTGCAACAGCGACGTTGCAACGTGCAACCGGCAATTGTTGCCTGGCTGCCTCGTTGGCTTGGCTTGGCTCGTTGGCTAGTTTGGCTTGGTTTGGTTTGGCTGTATTTGGGTTTGGGAATCGGTAGTTGGGTGACTTGTTGGCTGGCCCGAAACACCTACCAAATGGCTGGCCATTGATCGTCAGCTCCGCTCGGCTCGACTCAGCTCCCATCCGAATCGCTGGCCATGCAAAATGCCTTCTCTGGGTCTGGGTACGGGTACGGGTACGGATGGCTATGAGCAGGGGACAGGCCAAGCCTCGGATGCTGCGCTGCTGATGCCTCCCAGTAGATATGAGCGTGGCGATAACGTTGACATTCCCCCTAAATTTATAATTTTTCGACGAGTTTTTCCCTTGTGCGCCAAAGAAAGGCTTTTAATTTTTGCCGCCATGTGTGAGGATTGTTACACTGTGAAAAATATTTCATTAAAGTAGGAGAAGCCGTAACTGACTTGTTTAATTTTATGAATATTCCTAATTAAATTCCTTAATTAATTAAATCGTAATATTTTCTATAATGTTTTCGTTTGGCTGTCTGTTAATACAATTATTATATGAAAAAGTTGTGGGTCGTTGTGGCCTGATATTTTACTTATGTATATTGACGGGAGCGAAGCGAGTGAGTCTGGGGTTGGCGCATGTGGGCGACTGTCACCAAACCATAAACATACTTCAAATCTTTTGTAATGGTTCCAACCTTCATGAGCTTTTTCATAAATGTATTTTGGTTTTTCATACTTAAAAGAACTTCCATCAACCAAATTTTTAGCAGTGTAATATGTTCCCCATGGCAGCGCATTCGTACTGGTTCGGTTAGGATCGATTTTATTTGGAGGATTTGTCATTCGATGTCGAGGATTCGGGCATATGACAAGTGGCCCGGCATGTCCCAGTCGATGAGTCGATGAGAGTGTATCCAAAATGTGCCATGAACATTACCATAACTGATCTTGTTTTTACCCATGGCTATGGCGCCTGCTCCTCACCCCGGCCCAGCTCCTGCCCCGCATCGCCTCTCTCTGCTCCACTATTGAGAGCTACTGTTTTTTGTGCAGTTTTGTGTTGGCCAAATGATTTTCTGCGGTTCATTTAAGTCACGAACTGCTCCGAAATGCGCTTCGAGTCGACTCCAACTCGACTCGAGTCGACTCCAACTGCGGCTTCATCTTTGACTCTCGGACTGGAGTCTGACTGGCATGTTCTTTTGTCCGTGATTTCATTTTGATTTGCACGACAAAACCAAAACGTAGGTGCACTCCCCTTCTCCCACACAGTCCCACTCTTCTTCCCCGTGCCTCCACCCTCTCCACCCCCTGCACCCTCTCCTCCTTCTGCTACTGCTGCTGCTGTCATTGAATTTTAATTTAATTCAATTCAAGCCAAAAACAAACACAAGCACAAACACAAAATTGCATCTGACTCTATTACAATGGCAAGACAAGATCACCCGGCGATAATAAAAAGCTGGGAAAATTTTGGTATAGCCTTCCTTTTGCCTTCTGCCTGCTGCCTACTGTGATCTGTTTCCCATTATTGGTCATGCCGAAGACGACGACGACGACGACTAGGATGATCCTAGGATGATGATGATGATGACGATATTGTTCTTGTTTTTCCGCTGACCGCAATAATGTCTTCATTTATGCTACGTTTATGCTAATGGATCAGAGATGGGAATGCCAAATGGGCTATGATGGGGATGGCTACTGTCATTTGAAGAGGGGTAGGGGCAGATCAGGGGACTAACTACATATTAGTATTCTGTATATTTCCCCGCTTATTTGCACTTAAGAATAATCCCCAATTCCTTAAGCCTCTGAAGCCACACGCAAGATATTTTAATAATCAAAATTTAATTTGTGGCGAACAAATTAATTTCCAAAGCGCATTTACACCTCCTAATCTCAATCACTAAATTGTCGAATCGAACGCAAGGCACAAGGCGCAAGGCGCAAGGCGAGCCGAAGGCAATCGGAACCCACCGAGAAGTGGGCGTCACCCGATGCCCAGAGCCAGACACACATGGGGCCATTAGGCGCACCTAAGCGGCAAGATAAGTGAGGCAAAGGAGGCAAGAATCAGGGGGGAGATTGTGGAGAGGGGCGCGAATATGCAGCGCTAGAGTTGGAGCAATGCCAATGCCAATGCCAATTTTCCCAGACTCTGCAGTCTGCAGTCAGCAGTGGAGTCTGGAGTCTGGAGCCGTGCAATTACTGCTCCAAGCGCAACGCCGGCTATCACTCGCCCCAACAATATCAATATTTATGCAGACGATAACACCTTCTGATTTACACCAGTCTCGCATGCAGATCCCTACTCGGCAAAGACTCCACCGCCTACGGACAGGGCAGATGGAGTCTGTTGCGAGCCAGAGCTCCAGCTTCAGCTCCAGCTTTAGCTGGAGTCGGAGCAGACTCGGATCTGCAGTTTGTTGCCAATTTTTCTATTAAGAGCTCAACACTTGCGCTACTGCAATCCAGGGAACGGCAACCGGCAATTTCCATGTTAACGCCCCGCACTGGCCCAAAAACGAGAGAGACAGAGAGAGAGAGCACTACACATACTCGTACATATAGTATATATGTGTATATATGAAACGAGAGAAGAAACTATAACATGTTCGACATAATGGATATTAGCATAAATTTTGCGCCGGCAACACACGGACACAAATGTTGCTGCATCTGCATTGATTGCCCATTGCCAGAATATATGTTGTTGGTAACAAATCGCAAGACGATGCGACAGTGGGTGCAAGCGACAATAACACTAAATAAAATATGCATGTTTGCAACAGATATGCTGGGAATGCATATTGTATATTTCAATTAATATTTGTTTATTTCAAACATTTTTCAAACTCCGTTTCAGCTTTTTCTTACAATTAGCTTTATTTATTTTTTCTTTTTTTTGAAGAATGTTTTTGCTCATCTACTTTTGAATATTACTAAAAAGCTCTTATCAACTCTTGTAATATAATAAATTGATAATCCGATACTAGAAAGTAACAACATATAAATTTGAATATAATATGCATTAAATTCCTGTACTCTTTCAAATATTATAGTGTCTAATAATTTGTAAATAAGTCTTAGCATAAAACCTCGCAGCTATACCTAAATTTAAGTTCTATGTATATTTTACAATACAATAAATAAATAAATATTTTGCCTATATATTTATATATATGTATTTAGGAGTATTTAAATAAACAGTAATCATTTTCAATGGGTCGGGTATCATGCATTAAAAAAGAATCACAAATTCATACTGGGTAATGGATTTCTCTGCTTCAAATAACAATCTGATTGGAAAGATTTCCAAACATAATATTACGCATAGGAATATAGTTTGTATCTGCACAGAAAAGCTTGGACAAGCTTTTTTTGTCCAATTCCCAAAGTTTTCGTTCCACTGCCGATCGGAGCGAGTCGGTGGGAAAGGAAACGGGATCGCTCCTGCTGTGGGAAGCAGAAAGGCATCCGATCCGAAAAGAAAAACTCTAGAGAAATAATGAAAATTTGCTCAGGCAAATAAGGCGTAAAAAGTGAATAAAATAAAGATGCGCATGTTTATTGTCGCTGGTTTTCGGTTGGTTTTTTTCGTGGTTTGTGGTTTGTGGTTTGTGGAGTTGCCGATTGAGAATGTTGGTTTTATTATTTATTGAGTTGTTATTAGTGCAAACTACGCTTGTTGCAATTGCGCAGCTTGTTTATCTGATTTGGTTGCAGCTTGCAACTTGCAGTTGCAGTTGCAAGTCGCATGTTCAGGTAGCTGCTACATCCAGTACGGATGCAGATACAGATACAGATACATATGCATTGTATATTGTATATTGCATATTGCATATTGTATATTGGCAGCATTTTGCCAGAGGTGAATGCATGTTCTGTTTGCCGCTAAACACGTTGAGTTATTGCCAAAAGCCGAGCGGCAATTTAATTAATACGAGTACGAGTACGAGTACTCGTACATGCAACCGCTCACCGCTCGCGGATCGCCGCTTATCGCTCGGCCATAAGTTCAGCAATAATTACGACAAGCACTCATAAAAAGGCAATCCGATACAGATACAGATATATAGATATATAGATTTAGATACAGATTCCGATTCAGATAGCTATTGAGGGGACAACGATCTGATCTGCTCCGCTCTGCTCCCTCTTTCCTTCTCTATGGCATTGGCCGCCATTCCATAAGTGTTGTACGTACGTATACTGTCGCTGTCCCCCGCCCGACATGACTCTTTTCAGCTGAAAATTACTTTATAGTGTTGGCGCGCATAAATTGATGTAATCGTTTGTTACCATTTCTGAAACTGAAATCGAACTGAACTGAAACTCAAACTCAAACAGCAACTGCAACTGCAGAGGCTCCCGTTGAACAGCCGCCACTCAATTTGTATACCCTTTACTGGTGGAAGGCGAGGCTATTATGGATTGTAGATCAGTGAACTTCTGGCCCAGGCAATGGCAATGGCAATAAGCATAAACTTTTAAGTACATAAGTAAACCAATAATATTGTTCCGTTCCAGTCAAAGAGATTATACAAAACAGGTATAAATATGTATTAATGTATAGCAGCAGCTGCTGCATCCGCGTTCTAGTGGGTATCCCCATGGTCGCATACTGGCACATGTTTTTGCTATTGTCCACGAGTGTATGTCCAGCCATCGGCAAGAGTACGAGAGCGTCGCCACACTCTCTTATCTCACATTTGCGCATGCTCTTCACACTTTTCCTTCTTTGCTCCGCCGCCGCCGTCGCCTCTGCCTCTGCCGCCGCCTCTGCCATTGCCACTGCCTCTTATATGTCGGCATTCGCGCTATGTTTGGCATGCGCTTGCGTACGGTCTGGCATGGCACGGGAATTTATTTATTTTTCTTTTTGCTCTCTCTCCTCTTTACTTCCTTCACTTTACTTTATTTTATTCAGTTTTGTTTTAGTTGCTTACTCCACTTTAGTCAGCAGTCCACAGTTCACACACTCTACACTCCACACACTCTTTGATTGCTCCCGGTGGTCTGGGCATGGGTTTGGGTCTGGCTCTGGTGGGGGAGATTCCCAATTCAGAGAGCATGATTAGCAAAAGTCCCGGTTCCGTTCCCGTTCCCGTTCCCGGTTCCGTTTGCTTACTTCTTGGGACAATTTTTGGATGGGGTGGAGCTTTCGTTGTGTTTTGCGAACTGTGCCCTTGTCCCGCTCTTTAATCACCATTAACGAGAGGACGCTTCATTTGCACCCATTAACGCGGCGGTTAGTTATCAAATCATTGCACAATTCCCAATGCTGATCTGTTCAATGGGGCATAAATTGAGGAGTAACGTAACTATCAAGGATGTGTATGGCAACACCTACCAGAAACAAAGGACACTTGAGCAGCTGCCCCATAGACAGACGGAGAGAGGGCTCGAGCTGGAACACCCGCTCTATTGACTCGACTCCGACTCCGACTCCGACTCTGTGTGTCTGTAAATGTATTTGTATCTGTGAAGTTGTCACAACAATGAGGGCGCTAAAATGAGCACGATCTGCCGTTGGGCAACAATATTTATAGGGAAACATTGTCCTTTTGTTAAATGGGACTGCTTACAATGCTCGCCTGACGAAGACCGAACCCGAAACCGATTCCGATTCCCCTACCGAACTCTCAGCCCCGACCGACCCCTGGCCCGAGGGTTGACTGTGCGGTATGTCATCGCTTGGCAGGCAAACAAATTTATTGATTAATGCCTCCCTATATTCACAACCGAATGACTTCGATCTCGATCACAAAAGACCTTCTGTGCTGCTGGAGAGTATAGTGAAAAGTAAACTCATAAATTACCAATGAGTGCGAGCGACTCTTGTTTCCACTTCCCATTCCGCTCCCACTCCACTCCACTCCATCTTCGTTTTTCGACTCTTGTTGAATGCAGTTTTCAACAATTGGCAATCACCAAACGATTGGCTCTGCCTTATGCTCCTCATTCCCATTCCCATTCCCAATCCCATTCCAAATCCCTTCAATGAGTACATTGAAGTACATTTTGCTACGCGTAATCGCAATCCATTGCAAGACAATATAAAGTTCATTATTTCGCAATAAATTTGTTATGACATGTTTTGCCAGGCGTTAGGCAGTTAGTCGATTGGCCATGCCATGCCGTTCCATTCCATTCCATCCCATGCTGCCTGCCTGCCTGCTATTTCTGTATTGAGTGTTCGATCAGTTGTAGCTTTTGGCATTTGCCAAATGATATTTTAAATGGGTTTTCAGCTGAAAAATGGATATTAAAAATGCTACAGTTGAAGGCTACAGATACTACAGATGGTGGATGCTGGATGCTGGATGGTAGCTAGCATTTGCATATGGAATTGATTTGTGTGATTTCCATTCTGTAATTACTAATCAAATGCCAGGCCAAAGGGAGAAACTCATTTAATTACTCCAGATTAAAGCTCAGGCAAGAACATTTCAATTGAAGTTTTTAGTTGATTATATGATCACAAAACAAATGTCCATTAAATTGCCCCCAAAGCATGTGTTAAGCTTTCTGCGCGTCGCCTCCGCTACGTGCCACCAATGAAGACAAATGACCAGCTCGCAGGCCATTACTTATCCACACGTTGCACGCCGCACCACGCCGCGCCGCACCGCTCCGCTCTGCAGATCTCTTTGCCTCTTACTCTTACAACTCAAGCTATCTCTTTTTCTATCAGTGCATGTGCATGTGTGTGTGTGTGTGTGTTTTGTTGTGTGTGCCACAAGAGTCGAGTTTGTCGCCTAAGTCATTTGTTAGTCGAATTGATACCGAATGGTGTTCAAGTGAGTAATTGGTGAGTTGATTCGCTGTGATTTGATTTGATTAGCATGTAGATCATCATGATCAAGTGCCCAAACAAAACGGATAAACTGTTGGCCAGCAGCAGCAACAGGAGGCAACAGAAGGCAACAGGAGGCAACTACAGCATCAAATTAAAGACACATGACCACAATTTTGCGCTCCACGGCAGTTTGTCGCCATTAGCGTCGAGGTGAAATCTCGAGTCAGGAGCTGGAGCTGCCCAGTCGGCCAAGAGTCTCCGTCAAACGAATCTGATTGCCTGTGACGGCATTAGAAATACAGCAGCACGGCACAGCCAACCAGGCAGATCAGCTCTAGGAGATGGGAGCTGGGAGACCGACCAACCGACCAGCAAACAAACAAACAAACAAACAAAAAGAAAGCGACGGCCAGAGAAGGCATTTGTGTCATTTGTATGCAAGAGTAACAAGCGAGCGAGACGATCGAATGCATTGAGTCCCAACAGATTAGCCGGACGCGGGCCGATGGACCGCCCCAGAGCAGAGCTCGGACAGCTGAAGATTCATGTGCACGGTGCACGGTGCACAATGAATGGACAAAAGCCAACTGCCGATCAAATCGATGCCGTGTATCGTGTACCTCTCCATCTCCATCCAGAGACGGCGGGCATCGCCATCGATTTAATTACAACAAACGCGTCAGCAAATTGCCTGACGCGAACATTTGCACACTTTGAAAGCGAAGCAAACAGTCCGAGTCCAACAAGCTGCCTGCCTGCCTGCCGCAGAAGTCCGCAGAAGCTGCCGCGGCAGAAGCGGCAGAAGCAGATGGAAAAATCAGCAAAAATAAAATGAAATCAAGCGCAAGCAACGCAAGAAGGTCGATATTCCGACTGCAGGATACCCGCTCTTCGTTGATTTGATTTATTATTTAATTTAATCGACATATTCATGTTTTAATATCAATGCTAAGTAATCACTTACTTACTTACGGATTGCTTTCTTTATGGTTTACTTCTGAATCATTTAAAGGCATAAGGATACATTCTTCTATGGATCCTTGTGAGTGTAACACGCATACAATACGAGTATACCCTTCGTACTCGACGAGTACCGTGTATCAACAGAAAAATCACAAACAAAAAAAAAAACTAAATAAAATCAAATAAAAATTGCCCGAGTCTGTGGCTGAGCCTCTGGGATGGCCTAGACAGAGGTCCAAAATGTATCCATCCCATAGCATCCTATCCCCAAGCTCGTGTACCTTGGAGCGCCATCGAGTTAACAGCAAGTGGCGGTGCATTTGGCTTTGATCTAAAGCTCAAATCTTTGTTTCGCCCTGCCTCGCTCTCCCTCTCTCTCTCTCTCTCGCTTACACACACACACTCCTTGGCCGTTTTCCAGCTGCGCTTTAGGCATTGCTGCTGCTGCTGTTGCCCCTTCCTGCTGCCTCTTCCTTCTGTTGGAAGCTGTGTGGCTGATGCTGTTGCTGTTGTTGTTGCAAGCTCTTGTTTGGAGTGACTGTGACTGCAACTTTGTGGCAGTTCAGTGTGCCCCTGGTCTTAGCCCGATTCTTGTTTGGCCATTAAATGCCACCGAAGTTCACTTGTGCTCTCCGATCGTGATTGTGACTGAATGATATTGAATGTCTGACGTTGAGGATGCGAATGAGACTGAAGACTGAGACTGAGACTGAGACTGGGAGACGAAGACGAAGACTCAGTCTGACATTGCCAGTCGGTGTGGCCAGTGTGTGTGTGTGTGTGTGTGTGCGTTGGGAAGGTGTGAAAGGTGTTTAGTCGTTGACTAATTGTCGGCTTTAAGTTGAGCATACCAAATTGATTTGCTGGGAACGAGCCAACACACATTCACACAATTCTGTTTCGGCCTCACGTGCAAATATTAACTACGCAGGTTTGGGCCATGAAGCGGCTCGTTCGTACTTCACTCAGTTTGGGAATTTTCCAATAACTGGCAGCAATCATTTTTAATAGCAAATCATTTATGGCTGGCGGGCTTCTTCAGATTTGTTTTCTGTGTGTTTAAAAGCTGTTGGAGAGCTTTAGCATTCGGAAGCTTTTGCATTCGTATTTTACATATTTTGTAGATGCGATTTTGCTTTGTACACACTATTTCGTTTATGTTCTGTTGTCTGTCTTTCTGACTTTTTTCTTTGCCTTTCGTTTATGTTCTGTTGTCTTTCTGACTTTTCTAAGAGATTTTCCTGGCTTCCATTCCATTCTTTTCCAACTTTTACTTGGCATGCACAGCTGATGATCAGCCACAAAATGTGACCAGCGAAAATAGCTGGAGAAACAGCTGAATTTTTGTACAGCTTTTCGGCCTGGGATAAAGTATGTGCCTCAGCCTGAGACTCAGCCTGGTCCTGAGCGTGCTGCCCCCGTGACACATTGCACATGCTGCGAGCGAGCGAGCGAGCGAGAGGGAGAACCCATAAGCCGGCCTCTTGGCGTCGTCCCACCCCTCCCTAAGAAGCAGGCGGCGGTGGCATCCACAGGCTGCCGTTGCCGTTGCCGTCGTTGTCAGGTGAGTGAGAATTGTGTCACATAGTCAGGCGCTGACACTCTGCGACTCTAGTCAGAGTCGGAGTCGGAGTAGCGGTATATTTGCCTGTGCCAAAAGTTTTTCCTGGAAACAATCGCCGTGGCGAGCAGCCTCTGCTGCTGCCGCCGCCGCTGCTGCCGCTGCTGCTGCTGTTGCTGCCTCCAACTCCACTCCACTCCATAAATCTCGCCACACAATGACAAAATATTTGCAAATCGCAAGGCGCGCTTCAGAGAAGCCGCCACTCGATACAAATCTATTTTCGTTGCCCGGCTCGGCTCGGCTTCGGTCGGCATTATTATATTGTTTACCCGGAACAGTGGTCCCCAATCTGACAGTAATTGCTGGTGTCCTCTGGGCAAGGACATGGCGAACCAGAGTGTTGCGGTGTACGAAAAGTATTCCCGAAAGAGAGGGTGGGGCTTACGTAAAGCCACTAATGAACTATTTCATTGCCGGCTATTTCGTAATGCCAACTTCTAGTCCCACCAAGCCTCCAATTAAAAAAGACAAAGTATCGAAACTGGAAATAAACAACCTGTTAGTTTCACTCAAATTGAAAACACTAACTATACAAAAACCCATTAAAGTTGAAGTTATGAATCTATAATTTTAGAGCCCTATTAAATGGCCACTTATGGGACACATGATGATGATGTAATAGTTGCATACATTATATATTCAGATTTAAGTTTGTTGCAATCGGGGATTCTCAGGACACTGTGCCCTGTGCTCTGTGTGTCTGTGTCCCCATCAGAGTCTGTGCTGGGAGTCTAGCCAGCGTGCGAGAGCGTCTTCTCCTTCGCCTTCAACTTGTTATGCGGCACAAACAATTGTCTATTCTTTTTCAAATGCAACTGCCGCCTGGTAGCAGCCACAAGGCAGCGACGACGAAGCGGAGACTACAGAGACGAGCCCGACGACGACTCCCTTGGGGGCAGTCGAGGAGTCTGGCTGGTGCTGTTGCTGGTGCTGCGACTGGGGCTGCTTTCCTTCAGCCTTGTGGGATCCGATCCGAGATCCGATTCGATCCTCATCCACTCCTGGTGCTCTCTGCGGTTTTTCTGGCGTTTTTCTCCTTCGTTTCCTCCTCGCTGGGCGCGTTTAACATACAAATTGTTACACTTACAAGGTGAAATTTATTATTGGCCACAGCGAGGGGCCGGCCTCCGACGGCCTCCGACGGCCTCCTCCGTGCACCTCAGCTGGGACATTACTCATGGCAGGATTATGTATGCTGTGCCTGCTTTATGTATGTATATCTCCCTGCTGATTTTCAGCACAGAACTTTCAATTAATACAATATCGTCATTCATCCGCTTCTCTCCAATCATTTCAGCCACTTCAGCCACTCTCTTCATATATTTCTCAACTTTTCTAACCTTTTCCAGTTCCAGCTACTGGCTACTCGATCGATCGATCACTTGTTATAGAGTTTATGGTCCATTCCACCTACTCGGCAATAAATCATGCCTTAATTTATGTCGCCACTCAATAACGAAACCCCAACAACCGAATATGGCGACACGGTGCCATAATTTCATAGCCAGTAAACCATTTAAGGATGCTTCGATGAAGATCGCCGAGAGTTGAGTTCAGCCGAAGGCGAAGTGTTGTGGCCAAAGCGATTTGGCTAAGGCAAAGTTCTAGTTCTGCAATCCCAGGTGTTAATACTCAATTAATGAATGGCTTAAAGCAAGAATTATGTAAGTGGAGTGTATAATGTGTGGAGTGTCATATGAATTGGCCAGGACTTGTGCTTTAGGACATCTCAAGTGCTAAATAAATTTGTTTGTGCATTTTGCTATGCGTTGGCACGTCTGTCTGCAAAGTGGCCAAGTTGCGTTTGCCGTTGCCGAATGCATTTGTCAATGTCGCCAGTGAGTGGCTTCAATGAGAGGGTCCTCTGCTGCTGCTGCTCCCCTCGAGCCACGGCCGCAGCCACAGCCCCAGCGCCAGTGCCAGTGTTAGCTCCAACAATATGTAACGAAAAAAAACTTTCGCCTGCAATCCGCATGGGTCCATTTCATTGTATGTTGCAGAGGCAGAGTCGCTGCAGGCAACTGCAACCCGTCATAGGTTGATACTCCGTTTCCTGTTGCATTCAGCATTCGGCGGCAACGCGTGACTTGGTTTTGGTTAGGGAAAATGAAAATACTCGTACTCATACTCATACTCGTACTCGTGCTTGCTGAAAAATTTGCCACATTTTCGCTGGCTCAGTTCGCACGTTCAGGGGTGCCCCAAACAATAAATGCCTTTTTAGGCAGCCGTTTAAAGCCGAATGAGTTATGGCTGTTGGCACTTGGGCTCGACACATTAGCGGAGGGAAAACTTTGACGTATGACGGTCAAACACTTACGAAATGAGACCCTTTTCAGGTGATCACGATGCAGCCAAACCGATCTCCATCTCCTCACTTGGAGACCGTCTCGTACGAGAATGCACGTTTATGGGAGTGTACACTGTACCAGGGGTCATTGGCAAGGAAACGCCAAGAAGGAGATCTTTAGAAACAGAAATACCCGAAGAGTTCTTTATCCTACACAATGACCCACAAATTGGAACTTTCGAAGATAGTTTCAAACTTCTTCTTATCATTGATTTAGCCCCTTACCAAAAAGGGTGTACTTATGTGGGTGTAATATTCGCCACTTTTTCCCGAGTCGAGTTATTTCCGCCTCAGAGTTGCAGAGTTTCAGAGTTGACTTGATTTTGATCGCTCAGCCACGCAGTCTAGTCGTTTCGTCTTCATCTATTTGGGTTGACAACTTGAGCTCAAAGCTCTGGAACTCCACTGGAACTCTACTGCAATTATGCACACACACACACACACTCAGAGCCGTGGAGTCGTGGATAGAGAGCGACCCACTCGGGTTGGGTATTTGTAATTGCATGTGCATTACGCACTTGTCGCTCTAAGCTGATCCAGCTTTGCTATGCCTGATTGCCATCACTCTAGGTCTGCGAGGCACCCGGCAACGGGCATCGGGCATGGGGCACCCGTGAGGGAGCGAAAGAGATGCTCCGTAATTAAAATGAAATCAGCATACGGCTTAATTTCGGATTCAGATTTGGACTCAGACTCGGACTCAGTCTCGGACTTGGACTGAGACTTGTCCGACGGCTTGTTGTTTGTCTAATGCGTAACATCGTTACCCTCTCAGGAGGGGGGCGGGGGGGCTTTGCCTCCTTTGGGGCTGCTCCAAATCTGTCTGTTCCCATAAATCTGTCTGGCATTTTGCATGCCACTCATCATCTGTTAACTCGGTAAGGATTAATTTAATTTTTTCTCTGTCTTTCTCTCTCTCTCTCTCTCTGTCTATCCTTTTATATTTATTTGCTGAGCAGCATTTTTCTGTCTAAGCAGGCAGCCAGCCAGCACCGGAATGAGCTTATCCCGTGGACCGCAGACCGTTAAACCATGGATGGAATGGAGCATTTTCTTTAAGAAAGTCATTCTCTGATGCTATACAAAATATACGAAAAGTACTCTGAAAACCCATAGAAAAAACCCTTCAATTTGTTAACTAAACAACCATAAATCCTTTCTCTACCTTGGCTAAGGTTAGTAGTTTGCCCATAGATCGTTCTCACACATATCATCCTCATATCTCATCCTCATTAGTGTCGTTCCCTAATGCTCCATGGCCCTCTCTGCCTAACATGATCATTATATTCCCCTAGCATTCGCGATTGATTCGAAAAGAAGAAGTCAGCCAATGCCATTTGCAGCTGACAGTTCTTGTAATTGATAACATGAACCCCGACTAAATGTGTCATAAAACTGTCGTAAACGCTGTGCTGGCCAAAACGATCTTGATCTAGATTGTCGAATACAGACATCACCTCGAGACTCGGAGTAATTTACCAAAAATGAAATGAACTTGTTGCCGGAGAGAGCTTCCCAGATCACAGAGCACAGAGCCCCAGAGCACAGATCCCAGATACCTCTACCTCTACATCTACCTGGTGGTACCTGTGTACCTGTGCCACTGCTGAGCCTGCTCCTGGCTGATCTGATGATGATGGCTGCTACTGGGGCCAGTGCGGCTACTGGTAAGGCGATAACCAAAACTAAAACTGAAGCCCCAAGGCGCTGGCGGGTCTGGTTGAATCCATATCAAAAGATAGACCGCTCTGAGCAGTGGTCCAGCAGAGAAGAAGACGATGTGGATGTCGATGTGGATGTGGATGGGCAATGGCGATGGCGAAGGCGAATGCGAAGGCGACCTGGGTATCATCGATCATCGATCATCTGGCGGGCTCTCTCTAAAAATGGTTTCCAGCTGCGTAGGAAAACACCATCGCATGACCAAATCGCACTCTTTGGACTCCTACTTTCTTCTGCTGCTGCACTCTGGCACTGCTCGAGTTGTGATTGCGAGGATTGCGGCAAGTTTTTTCTAGCCACATAGCCACATGGCCACATAGCCACCTCCTTCAGCCCCAGAAGCAGAAGCAGCAGCAGCTGCCTGTCTTCTTTTGGCACATTTATTATTATTATTATTAAATATCAACGTCGTTTGTCGTTAGCAATTTTTGTTATTTATGAGCTCAAGTTATGCCTTTTGGGTGTTTCGAGAATTTGGACATGACACACACACTTTAGAGGTGCCTCCCCGATGAATGGAGCCAAACGGTGACTGGTTCACAGTGATGCGAACGAGCACTGTTTGGTATCGAACATACAGAACTATTTTCAAAACTATTGCAGTGAAATATTGTTCATGCATGCCCCCTGCCCACTCGCTTCGCTCTTTCATCAACCCCCGGCTCACACGCTTCACTTGCTAAATTAAGAGATCTTTTTTGGGTTTCTTTAAGAAACTTTAAGTATAGTTTGCTCTCTTTACTCTCTTCCCTGTCACAAGGACTTTAGCCGTGACAGCTTGAGCCGTGACTTCAAAAAGGCATTCGATCATCACTGGCGCCCACATATGTATACTCGCAGCCTCCTCGTACTCCTCGTACACTCGCCGATATGTGTATGAATGTGGAGCCCATCCATATAGCCGATGCCAATTAATGACCAAATTAGTGAAGCACTCATAGACAAACACTTGACCGATTATGGTACGGGATTTTCTACTGATTTGGTTCGAATTGTGATTTATTTCCACAGACTGTCTTTGATTTCTTTGTTAGTATCTCGGACTGGACCACGGACTGGACCATGGACTGCCACTACCGAACCGAACCGATCCGAACCGAACTGGACCTGAGTCCGAGTCCGAGTCCGAGGGAAAGTCGGTGGGAGAACAAAGTGAAATGCATACATCGCATATAAGTAGGCAATCAAATCGACGCTAAAACATCAAAGTGCCAAGGCCTTTCATTTCGTTGTCGACTCCAGCTTCAGCCTCCAACTCCAACTCAAGCCGAAGGACACCAAAACGAGCTATCGACCTGCAAGCGGCATCTGAGGCACGTAGTAAAAGCCAAATGGCCATAAAAGGGTCCGGCGATTGCTGTGAAATATGATGCGCAGTCCTCAAATACTAATTAGCTGTGGCAGTCGAGGCCAGAGCTAGTGGTGTTAGTGGTGTTGATGATATTAGCCAAGCTATATGAGCCAGTACTTCTGTGTCAAAGTATATAAATAAATACAGTAAGTACATATGTACATATGTGTGTGTGTATGTGCACATATCCGCCAGTGCCCAGTGGCCAGTGCCCAGTGGCTGCTCTGCTGCTGGAGCTATGGCTAACAAATTGTGAAAACAAATTACTGTCATAAATGTCAGCATTACAAACTGACAACAATCAATACATCAATCTCAACCTGTTGTCAACTCAAACAAACAAAACAACAACAACCACAACAACAATAAATTATGACAGTTTTAAAGATATACAGATACAGAAAAAAGTCCACACATACTCGAACTCGCACTCGTACTCGTATGTGACTCCTGTCGCTCCTGTCTTTACAATTATACTCGTAAGCCTACATCAGCTGGCGTCTGTCCCCCCCCCCGGTCCGGGCGGGCAGTCGAACATCTCACAGCAATGTGACAATGACAATGGCTACAAAAAATGAGCCAGCGAGCTGTTCCGTCCAAGCATTTAATGAAATCAAGCCTTAGATACACCGAGATACACACACGGAGATAAAAGTCCAGCTGGAAAAAGCAGTACAACTAAATGATTACAAAAATCTAAATTGAATTTCGCCATAAGTTGAATCAATGGCCAACTCTCTGGGCAGCTAATCCAAACATGAAATATGCCGGAATAACCCAGTCAGTTGCAGTCAGTCGCAGTCCCAGTCAGCAGTCAGCAGCGCTCAACTGTATAAATTCTAAGGTAAACGCATAATCTGTAAGGCAGCAAAAAATGAGCCAGCCCCAAGAGAGTGGGCAGCAGTAGGGGACTTGGGTGATGCTCTACAAGAGCAAACCAAAGAGCAAAACAAAGAGCAACCAAAGAACAACATTTCTAATCGATGGAGAGATTCTGCCTAGCAAAATATATAAAATATTTAAAATTAAATATAATTTTTTGTATTAGTTATTTCTAATCAAACTAATACTCCCCTTCGACCCATTTTCCTTGGCATAGGGCATGCGCATGCGAAAGCAACATTGGGTGCTGCCTGTAACGGTGCGGCAGCGAGATTATCTAAGAGGGGAATAGGACGCGACAGGAGATTGGTGGATAGAAGAGAGATGAGCCCGCGCCTGGACTAGAGAGACTAGAGAGGAGCTTGGCAATCAATAACTTAAATTACAAAGTAATTGCACAGGCATTCACAGCACGCTGTAGCAGCTTCGCTTTGATTCCAGCAGGCAGCAAGCAGGCAGCAAGGCAGCACGGCAGCAGGAGAACTCATCGTCATCAGTATCAGATTCAGCATCAGCATCAGCTTCAGTTTCAGCTTCAGCACCCAGCACCTGAGGCTTTCAGCACTCCACACCACACCACACCACACCACTCTCCACTCCACTCGCGGCGCTCCGTCCTTCTGGCTATGGCTATGGCTGTGGCTAAGGCTCTGTCCGCCTCTGGCTGTCGTCACAAATGTTACACTTGATGGTAATGATGATGGACAGATTGGTACCAAAGTCACTCAAAAAGCGTTGCCGTTGCCAGCTCCGATTCCGATACCAAGACGAGACTGCGACTGCGACTGCTACTGAAGCCAAGCCTTAGCCCCAGGCTCAGGCTCAGGCTCAGACTCAGGCTGAAGACTGAAGAGTGAGACTGAGGCCAGGCCAATCCGGTAGCCAGTCTGTCAGTAAGTTGAAAATTGTTTTAAAATTGCTGTTACATGTCTGAATGCAAGCAGATTGAATTACAAGCTGGCCGAGCAAATGCTTTTTGATCATCACAGCCACTGACTACGAGAGCAGAGCAGAGCGGAGCCCACTGTCGACCCAGTCCCAGTCCCAGTCCCGACCGGGGTCTAAAATTAAATATTGCGCATGCGCACAGCACCCAGTGGTAAAATCAGTCAACGCATATATGGTATAATCTAAATTTAAGTGTTGACACATTCGACTGTCGCGCTGACCAACTGAAATCGATACGAGAAGCTGTGAACCCAGTTCTGTGCACACGGGGTACGATTAGTACATATGAATTTGATGGATTACTCGCGCGTAGAGTTGGAGAGTTTGAGGTGAGAGCTCATATAGATCTAATGAGTGACGTGATATATCTACATATACATATGTATGTATAACTATTCTCAACCCTTTTCTAATATATTTTTCAAAGAGGACAAACCACTTACTGATTGTAATACCCCACTTCCTCGTTTCCATCCAAAGAGATCCAAAGAAGAAGGCGGCATCGCCAGAGGCAGCGGCATCGGCATCGGCATCTCCTCTACATTTCCCTAATGACGGCAGTTTTAGTTTATGTGATTAGACTTGCAAAATGATGCGACACCCGAAGGAAGAACAGACTCCTCCAGAAGAGTCCTCTATAGGAGTCGTGAGTGGAGTGGTGTGGTGTGGTGTGGTGTGGGGTGAAGTGGAGCGCGTGACACTCGCCGCTTTGGCTGCTTATCTTTTATTTAACATGTTCGCTCTGTATAAATATGGAGGAGCCGCAAGTTTGCGGCATCTACAAGTCTCTCCAGGCCCATTCCCATTCCCAGTTCCAGTTTAAGTCTCAGTGCCAGTGCCAGTGCCAGCCTAGTCGCCCCAGTCGCCCCACTCGCAGACTGTAGCAATAGCTTCATCTGTGGCAATGTTGTCGTTGCCTCCGCTACCAGGGCAATGGCGTTGGCCATTCCTGCACTTCATTAATTATGCGAACTGCTCTCGAAGCAGAATTGATGGCAATGGAGCTGTGGCCAGGCCAAGCTAGTTGCCCGTTGCCCGTTGCCAGTGGCCGGGCCAGCGTCATCGTCGTCGTCGTCATCCTTTGCAGCATGATAAAGTTGTAATTTGTTGGCAGTTAAAGGTGTTGCTTATAGTGCAACTAATCGACATCATAAACTAAACTCTGCTTGGCTAAACAAGATCTGGTAATGTGTCCGCCAAATGATGATGACAATGTGTCCGCCAATTGAGGCTCAATTACATGATCAAAGGCTGCTTGCTTCGTACATTTAATATGGTTTAATTGAAAATATTTGAGGCAGACGGCAGGAGGAGTTAAATATTATGGAAAATACATATGTAGGAAATAGGAAATTTGGCATGCTAAATTATCTCATGTTTGATCCCTTCCCCTGTCCCCTATATAGAAATAAATATGTACTAAAATTGCTTCCATTCATTTTATGGATCTTTGAAAATGTTTCCATGTGGCAGAGGCTTCAAGTTTCCAGCTTTTCCAGTCCATTTTCTTCTTGTTGGCGAGTAATTAAGCTTCTCTTCATTGGGCAGCCAGAAAACTTTCTCTGCTGTTGCCAGGCTGAGAATGAAGCGCTCAAATTCGGCACACACACACACACACGCGCGCACACAGTGAGAGCGAATAGTTTAAGATTTTCTTCGCTTAATTCTGGCTGTCTCTATCCCTATACACCTCCCCGCCCCCCTTTCTTTCTGGTTTCCTGGTCAAGGGGTCGGGGTCGTTGGCGTCTACGAGTATATACAATATTTCTTAAATTAAATTATCAAAAAGAATTTCACTAGTTGGCATGCCTAACCCCTGGGCCCCCGCAATGCCACGCCACCCCCCCTGCCCACCTTCCAGGCAGCAACCTGCTCTAAGTAGTGAGAGGGTGAGAGAGAGAGAGAGAGAGAGTGAGTGGGAGGGGGGAAGAGTAAGTGACCAAACGATGCAAAAAAAACAAACGGGTAAAAGAAATTCCGAAAATTTTCCCACACTTCTTGAAGGAGCACAAATCCACAGACAGGCAGAGAGAGAGAGAGAAAGAGAAGAGCGCAAGAGAGAGGACCTGCACTGCTACTCATATTTGTTTATGGCTGCTGAAGAAGATGAAGGAGGGGTAGAGCAGTAGGAGCATGTGCATGAAGCACATGTTGCATTTGCCTCCGACTCCGTTTCGTTGTTGATGAGCTGCATTATATGGCTGGCATGCATACGAGCCGGCGACCGAGACCGAGACCGGGACCGGGAGAATCGGCAGCTGAGAGAAGAAGAGAGCTGCAGAATGGAGCCAATGAGCTGGATGGAAGGAGAAGAGAGCAGCACACAGAGGAGATGACGACGTTCGTTGCCATCGACATAGACATAGACTGGGACAGAGACAGAGACAGAGAACACCGATGCCAACGGCAATGGCAACGGCAACGGCAACATCGACGTCGACGTCGAGGCCGTGGCGAATGTGTGGAGGCCGGACAGGCCAAGTGGGCATCGGGTATGGGGCATGGGGTATGGGACATGGGGGCATGGGGCATCGCATCCACTTGTTGCCGCTATTTACCTTTTGGTTCTGCTTGTTGTCTTTTGTCTCGTCGGGTTTTCACTTTAGCGGTTCTTCTTCTGCTTCGGATTCTTCTTCTCCTGCCCAAGCTTCTTCTTTCCCTTCTACTCCTTCTCCTTCTTCTTCGTTTTGGTTTTCATTTTTTTGTGGTGCATTGTCTTTGCGCATTGACACCGAATCGCAACTGGCATGAAAACGCCCTAACGGTAAGGGAACTTTTGCTAGTTTTGAAGGTATGGAGAGAGAGCGAGAGACACACGAGGAGGGAGGGAATGAGAGAAGAAGCTTTTCGTTCATGTATCACGTCTGTGGAAAATTAAAATTTAGTAAGTTATCTATTTATGACATTTATAACACTCAACGACACTAAAGCTTTTTCCATTAACGCATTTACGATATTTTTGTATACCGCTACGTAGTTCTGGTTTGCTGCAAGACCCAAGCAACAACGATGATCCTCATAACGACGAGCAACAATAATTAGTCAACGACGGCGAAGAGAACAAGAACGACGACAACGCGAGAGTTCGGGTGGGCTAAAGCTGAGAAGAAAGCTTGCAGCTCGGCCCATGACTAACTGTCTTGCGGATCTTATTCAAGCTCCCAAATGTAACACACATCCACAGACACATGCAATCACAAGGAAGCTTTCTGTTGTATTTTCTGTATGACCTTTTGTAACTTTATCTTGGTTCGGCCGAGTGCGGTGGTGAGAGAAAACGACGAAAGATTTTTGATAAATATTAACTGAACATTAACTGAATTAATTAATAGTTAATTAATATTAGCATTATATATAATTAATATATATTTAAATGATAAGTCCTGCATATCTAATGATATTGTTTGAAGGCACACTGAGTGGTTTTCATGGCCTTTAGATTGGAATTTATTAAACTAATAAATCCTTTACTTTACGTAGATAGAACTCTCGCGGATTGCATACGTATTACGTATGGATCGAGAGTATATGGTAAATATTCTTAAGATATCTTAAGACTTACTTATCTTAGACGGCGCTTTATAAAGAATTTTTCTGTAGAAACAATCGCATAGATACGAGTGCATGAGCTAGAATTTTCATTAGTTTCCTAGTTCCTTTCATTGTTTGTCCTTCTCGACAATAGATCAATCAGCTTGAAAGTTGTCCGCGAAGAAAAGTGATGGCTTATCCAAAGAAAGTTTCTAATTCTATCGATCAGCTTTGATTATCTGGCGGCCATGTTTGGCGATACGAAATCCTAAGGCGAGATGTCTGCGTGATGGGAATACAATATTGTGAAATAATGCGATACTCTTGCTTTCTACTTGGTCCCGGGTGACGGGTGCCTGGTGCATGGTGCAGTGCATGGTGCTTGGTGCCTGGAGCCCGGAGTCCCACTCTCCGCTCTCCGCTCACCGGGGTCCCAACCCAGCTGGCGACAAGCAGCTGCCCGAATGTTTTTGTTGGTGGCTTTTTGTTTACCGCACGACAAATTGCTTTGCTTTTGGCATCTCCGAGGCGGCTCAGGATTCTCCATATATGGCCAGAAGCCGTAGACACTTTGCGTGTCTCAGTGTTGGTGTTGGTGCGAGTACGAGTACGAGTGCTCTGTATGTGTGTGTGTGAGTCTGCACTAAACAAATTGTTAAATTTATTGCCGGTCGTAAAGAATGGTCGCAGTTACAGTCACTGACACAAAGCCACGGCCACATAGAAACAACAAATTCCTTGTGTAATGCACTCAAAATTTATAGTTCAGTTTCAGTCAGTCAGTTGGGGGGGAGTCGCGGTGTCTTGGCGACCATCCTACCAATACAAAACAGTGCTAGTACTAGTGCTAGTACTTTTTCATGTATATACCATCTATCACTAAATGGAAAGCCATCGAAACCTTCTGCCCAACTTAAAGCTTTTCAACCATATTCGCATTCGCCCAGATCTGGCTATCTTTGGCATTTTGGCATTTAATTAATTAGCGAACAAACTTAGCAATGCCTCGGCCACTCATTGGCGCCGTTGTCAATCACTCAATCAATCGATCAATCAGCTCAAATCAGCAGCATTCCTGCGACTTGCTTTCGTAGCATGTGGAGTGAAAAATTACTCAGAAATGGTCAGAGAGAAAGAGCTGGGAGCTGGGAGTTGGGAGTTGAGCTAAGAGCATTTGGAATATGCAGGATAGAATGTCCAATGATAGTAATATACGTATGGTATGGTATGGTATGCATTGGCCACTGAGAAACTTTCAGGATGTGCCTGTGACTAGAAACTACATACATATCCCATGTGATGATAACCAATCAAAAACACAGAATCAGTTATTTTTATGTTACTTTCCGCCAAAATAAATATTAACAAACAAGACACACACACACACACACACACGGAACCATATTGGGAATTGCCTTTATCGGTCTTCGGTTGTGCCTCCCACAAATAGAAACATTTATGCCCCCCCGCCATTTGAAGTGACAGTTTGAGGAGGAAAATGTAACAAATTTCTTTGGATCCCTCATAAAATAGCGTTTTATCCAGATCTTGAATATACAATTGGCACAAACAATTGGCAAGGATCGAGTGGTTCTGGCCCGCCCCAGAAGAACTCCTGAATCCCAAGCAAATTAGGAAGCTAATGAAGAATTTACATTGTTTGCCAAAACGAATTATTATTAAGCATGGGCCAGGTCCGGGCCAGAGTCAGAGTCGGAGCCAGTCTGTGAGAGAGGAGGATTGGGCTTGGACTTGGACTGGGGTTGTGCATCTCTGCGGTCAAAGAGAAGCCAAAGAGACCAATTATATCGCCGAGCTTTGATCTTGCGACTGGTTCTAGGAGCGATGAGGAGGAGGCCTTGGGTCTGGCCCAGGCTGGCCTAGACTATTAAGCATACCGAAAGAAAGTTGGAAAATGTGAAGCAATTGTTTCTGGCATTTCGGAGGCACTTTGTTCTCGAGCCGACACGGGGCGAGGCCGCGTCCTCAGACTGACTCTAATTCCCACCGCGGATTCGCCATCGTCAAAGCCAAAAAATTTTTGTTCGCTGCTCCGCTCAGCTCTGCTCTGCTCTGCTCTGTTTCGGCAAAGAAGATTACGCATTGCATTCGCGTATAAATCAAATGAAGCGTGTGCTATGCCCAAAGGAAAGTTCCCCCAATTTCGGACGCATTCAATTAATGTCAGTCGTAAAACGTATGGAAGGAAAAAAAACCGAAAAGCGAAAAGAAAACCAAGTCAACACCCAAAAGATTTATAGGGTAAACCAATTTTTGTTTCTTTTTTGCAGTGCCCAAATCCACTTAAATGCTGTTCCAGAGCCAGAGCCAGAGCCAAGCCCCGAAAGCCGTTCCACATGTGTGGAGAGGTAGGTGTCTCTGCCTGTGTCTGGGTCTGGGTCTCCGACTGGGCCTGGGCCTGGGCCCCCACAGCTTACTCACCCCTGCACCCAGGGTCGGGCCTTAAAGAGTGAAACACCGACCAGAAAAAAACGCTCCAATTTGTCACTCGTGCTTAGGCCTGAGCCTGAGAGCGGGCAAGATGCAAAAAGTACGAGTATTCCCATACTCTCACTAAGAGTAGTTCCACGCATGCACACGCTGTCTGCAGGACTTTCCATGGCACAGGACTTGCTTCAAACAAAACTATCGCCATCACTTTTAAGGCCAACAGATCTTAGAAGAATCCTTTTTTTGCTGGGACAGTAAAAACTTCATCCATTTCCTAGGGTATCCTACCCTCGTATAGGCCATACCGTTGCCCTGTTGTAGCCAAAGAAGACCCAAAGAGAAGCCGAGCAGATCGCACAATTGTTATTAGTATCTTTTTGAGAAAAAGCCGCCGTCGCCTCAGCGAACGGACGGACGAAAACTGAAGCACGCGCTCTTAACAAATTGTGCTACGAATTTATGCGATTCACTGGAGCAGCGTGGAGAGAGAAATGTGCGCCCGATGACATCACGAGCAAAATATGTGGCCCCCCAAAAAAGGCGCGGCCACGGCTCAGCCTCTGCCTCAGCCTCAGTCTCAGGGCATGGCAGATCTCAGATGGAGATCTGCAGTCAGATGGAGGTCAAACGGATTCTGTTTCCGACAGATACTCTGCTTCGCTTGTGACATTCCTTCATCGGCGATGAGACGGTTGCAAAAAAGGATTCTCTGTCCCTTGACAGGATGCAAACTAGTTTCCCTTTAAGCAGAACAAATTACGAAAGAGATCTCCTCTCTGGGAGTTATGCAAATTTGGCATCGCGTGAGATTTATGGGGTCTGGGAATGGTTCAAAGTCGCGACCGGGCGTCTGCCCATGCATAAAACTGAAGCAAATGACAGACCGATCGTGTCCTGGGCAGGATGCTTTGTCCCGTGTCCCGTGTACCGTCCCTCGCGTCGACACCTTTATGAAGTGTCGAAGAAGTGTCGGAAGCAAAGTCAAGGGCCGCCGGCCCAAAGCGAGTTCATTAATTTGACATGATCCGTACTCTTGAAACCGGGACACTCACTCACTCCACTGTGCTGTGCTCTGCTGTGCTGTGTATTCGCATTCAATGCTCAATGTTTATATACATAATTGTTGCATAATAACCTCATTAATCAACGGTCCTTGAATGCCAGCAGCAGCAGCAGCAGAGTCCTGTCTGTGTCTGGCTTCTGGCTTCTGGCAGGGGTTGTTAAGTGTCTGACTTTACTAATGGTTCAAGATGATGTTTTGATGCATTACGCTTTATGTACTTATGTATACTTATTCCCCTGCTCCCTCTCCCTGTTCTCTCTCCCTCTCCCCGTTCCCTAGTCTATTTTTGATAGCAACAAAAAATCGGAAGCATCTGCCATGATTTGTAATCATTTGTATGATGCCGAAGGATGCCAGAGTCATCAAATGAATTCCTGTACTGTAGATTGTAATTATTATTGTTATACTGCCAGTAGTTTACTAATAGATATACTAAAATGTCCACCCATATATACTATATGTACTATATGTATATTTGTTTAAAGGTGGTCGATCTTCTTCATTCCTAAGTATTACTTTACGAATATTGTTGTTGTTTTTGTTGTTGTTGTTGTTGTTGCTCTTTCGACTGTCGCCCATAACATTGACAGAAACAGAAACACGGGGAAGGGGGATGGGTATGGGGAAGACTAGAAAAATAGAAGAAGCAGAAGCTGTAGAACAGTCAGTGGCAAAAATATGTCCATGTTCCGTATTCCTCGCTCCATCTCCCTCCAACACAGCTATCTCTCTCTCTCCCTCTCTACCTCTCTCTCTCTCTCTCTCTCTCTCTATGCAATGCAATTCTAAAAATTGAATTATTCATGGCGATTGTACGACAATCAATTGAAATTGAAATAAAATGCTGCCTGCCAAGTTGTTGCCAATGTTGTTGTTGCTGTTGTTGCAACTGTTGCAGATGTTGTTGTTGTTGCCACTGCTGCTGCTGCTGCTGTTGCTGCTACTGCTGATTTTGCTGCCGCCTTTGACATGTGCGCAGACCGATTTTTCAGATACTTTTTTCGTTTTGGCCGCCTGACTTGGCTTGCGTTCGTTCGTTGGTTCGTTCGTTCGTTCGTCTGTTGGTCTGTTGGTCTGTTCGTTCAATTGAAATTGTGATTTAAAGTATCTGTATCTGGATCGATTTGGCATCGATCGAATGTCGCCAAATGTCTCCCGTCGAATGGCTCACGATGGCAGCCAGCAGGCTGGCAGGCGGGCAGGCTGGCCCCCAGACAGCAGGAGATTTGTCGCCTATTTTGCTTGTGGTTTGCTTTGCTTTTGGTTTGATTTCTTCTGATTCGATTCTCGTTTTTTGGCCAGCGGCAATTTGTATTTGGCCATGTTAGTGCATAGATCAGACTTGTTCAAGTGCTCAAGTGTTTGGCAATCGTATTTGGGACCTGCTCAACATTTTCTCGGAATAGTTTAGCCGCCGAAAGATCGCCAGACACGGCGAGAGAAAGAGAAAGAGAGAGAGAGAGAGAGAGAGTGATGAAAATGTATTCTACAATCCATTGTAGATCCCTTTATCAGCAATTGAAAGAAGAGGTAATCGGAATGCAAGGGATTAGATTCGGATAAGCCTCTGCCTCTCTCTCTCTCTCTCTCTCACCAATATCTGGTCGAAAACCGCACCGGTTCCAGTTTCTATGGAATTTTTTGCTCTCCGCTCAATGCAATCGGATTAAAAGTGCCCCTCACTCTGTCCTTGCAGCATAATTTGAGGCAGATTGCGCTCTAATAAATATGAGCAGCCATCAAAGCTAATGCGCCAACTCGTCACCGGGAGATGAGCACGCGAGTAGGCGAGATAGGCGCGATATGCGCCCCCCTGCCGAGGCCCAAACTTAATTAAAATTTCGTCAGATAGATAGATGGGGAGAGTGAGAGAGAGAGAGAGAGAGAGAGATAGAGGCAAAACGAAGAGGGCAGATTTGCCTACGAGCAGAAGAAATGTTAATATGACTGCGCAGCATCCGTAGCAGCCTCAGCTCTAACTAAGATTATGACGACAATGATGCTGACAGGTAAAGCTCTGACTGTGGGGCTGTGGAAACTACTGAAAAGAAACTAACCAGATTCCTGATGCAGTCAGAGGCAGAGTCGGTAGTCGGCAGCCGGGAGTCGGTAGCCGGGAGTCTCCGTTCCAGTTCATGGCTAAATGCTGCTCGTGCTGTGATAAATTACACGTCATTTTAGAGTGTTGCGCTTCCTTGTTACTCCGTCAAGTGGTGTTGACACGGCCGCAGCGAATGCAGGGTATTAAATGATCTTCACTGCTGCTCGAGTCGAGACTCGACTCGAGACTCGACGCGACTCTCCTCTGGCCACATCTTCAAGTGCTGTTATTAAAATGAAATCATCATCATCACGATGTGACAGAAGCGCGCGAGAGGGATACACTGCCGAGATGAGACGAGACGAGATGAGACGAGATGGATGCCCCAGGATCACTTGAGCGAGCATCGTGGCTCGCAAGCCACGGATCTGGCTTATGACAAGAGAATTCAATTAGACATATGAGAACACGCGTTGATTGTTCTGCCGGAATGGGAATTGTTTGGAACTGCCGCTTCTGCACATCCACATTAAATTGGGAATTATTTACTTTTGCGGTTATTTAATTTAATTTTAATTCAAAGTCGATGATTGTTCAGTTTAATTATTGTTCCGACAAAATTTCCACCATTAACTTTAATGTGAAAACCTATTAAAATGAGCTAAATGGGATATGCCATATGCAAGCAGATCTTATATACATAGATCTTGTAAGAAAAATGTCTCAGTTTTCGAAAGAAAGAAAGAATAAAACGATATAAGAGACACTATCGGAATATGGAAGATATTTTAGAGGAAACTATGGCAATCTAGTGAACATTATGATCCTAAAGTGGAAGATTGGAAGATCACCAGTAATGCCCTTTAAAGAAATATCTGTGAGAAACAAAAGTAATGCCCATGGAAATTAAGGAATTTATTATTTAAGATCTCAATTTATCAAAAATCATTGCCCTTCCGCTTTGTCAATCGAATTATTCCTTGCATGAACAGTTTAGGGTCTTATGTTCGGACTATACATAATTCCCTCTACCATGTCATATCTACTGCTGACTCCCTTCCTAGTCTTAAATTACTGATACTGTCATAGCTATCTCGTAATAAGAAATTGCTTAGTTCTTTTAGTCAGATTAGTTCTAGTCTAATACCTATCTTTCCTGCATGTCCGCGATCGGTTCGGTTCGGCTAACGAGTCGCGCGTTATGCGGCAGCTCACCTCGGTCGATTTGCGTTCTTGCCTTCTGCCTTCAATGTCCTAAAGACAATAATTATTAATAAATGATTACTAAATATTATCGTTAAAATACAAAATGGTGGAAGAAAAGTTCCTTGCCTGAGTCTTTTGTTTTTGTGGGATTTCGAAGTATTTCACTCTCGACTGCAAATGAATGCAAATTAGATAATACATAATAATTCCCTATCAGCCCCTTCATCTGTTGAAAATCACAATAATTGAATAGCAAACATTTAAAAATCCAACAAATACAAAACACTTTGGCACAAGAAACTAGTTTTCACCATTTTGTTATACGAGCTTCGATGTTTTTGTTTTTGTTGTTGTTGTTGTTTTCCTTTTGTTGGTTTACTTACTCTCTGTTTTTACTCACACTGAACGACGGGCATTACGCTGCTCTGTGCCCACCTCTTTGCCACATTAGTCGTCCAATACGAATACAAATGAATGCACATTTACAATAAAAAGTATAAAAAACCAAACCGAATTTAACACTCTCGCACACACACACACACACAGACAAGCGCAAGAAATAATAACAGTACTGTGTGTAGGCAACCAACGAATCAAGACATTTTCAATGAAAACGAGACCAAACATACACATGCCATAGCCATATACACATCCATGCCATACATACAAATCGAGCCGGTGGCAACAGCCAACCAGAGTTGAGCACGCACCACCGAACAGAGAGAGACTTGGACACGAGAGTACACTGAGCGAAATCGGGACTATGATGTTCCGCAATTCCCCACTAAAGATGCTACCTGTCGTGAGGTGCCTCTTGGATGCGGATTTCCACTCGATCTTAATGCCCTGACACGCGTATACTGTTAAAAATGTAAATATATTTAAATTACAAAAATATTTTCTTTCAGAGCTTTGTGATATTTTATTTTTCTTAGTCTATGAGCCTTTAGAGCGTGCTCTTCTCTCTTATTGTGCCAGAAGAGAGCCCAGCAGAGCAGAGCAGAGCAGCGCAGAGCCGCCAAGCCGAGCCGAGCAGAGCCGAGCCGAGGAGCCGAGGAGCAGAAGAGCAGCAGCAGCTGTTTGAAAAACAGGAACTGACTGTTGGTTGGGCTGATGTGATGATGATCTTTGAGGCCAGGGCCACACCGGGCTAGTGCAAGTGCCAGTCGCAGTCGTAGTCGCAGTCGCCGTCGCAGTCTCAGAACGACGATGACGATTCAGTCTCGGATTGGACTCACGCTGCCAAGCATCGTCGATCGCATCGCGAAGTTCTTCGGCGTTATGTGCGCCACGTGAGTGTTGCGAGTGAGTCTCCCGAGTGCCGTCGCTGTATCATCACCTCACCGTTCTGGCGGATCAATGATGTCACTGAAGATAATGTGCTATGAAATGTGCTATGTGCTATCAGATATGATCCATTGATAATGCAGATATCATCCAGTTTGTAAAGAGAAAACTGGCCAGTCAAAGTGTTCTGTGAAATAAAAAACATACACAAAAATAAATCACTAAATAAATACATACATACAGTGTACCTTTTGGGATCTACAATTTATGCAGTTTTGGAAATATCCAATTCTAAAAGGTAAATTATCTAAAGAATATCAAATTAAAATCACAAAAATCGTCTCAAGAAAGATTATACAAATTGTGTTATTTTTTTTGCTATTTTTTTAAAGTTATAAACCTAAAATCAATCCATATAAACCATGAAATCAAAGTGCGAATCGGACTCATCTTCAAATAGTTTGTGGCAGACTAGTCAAGTGTACTTTAGCCCTTTATCCATTCTAAACCGTATAAACCCTTAACGAAACAAATGCAGATTTGGTTAGCCCAAAGAACAAAAAAAAGCAGAAAAAAAGGAGTAGTAGTAGGGAAGACAACCGAAACAAAAGAAGCTCATTGACATGCTCATTAATAATGTTATTGCCTTTTGTGCGATAAGTGTCAAAAAATTACGACAATAGGGGTAAGGCAGAAGGTAAGAAGAAGCTGGGAGATGGGCAATGGGCGATGGGCGATGGGCGATGGTAGATGTATTCCAGCACTTAATTGTCCAACTGCTGTCGGCAATCAAGCAGAAAAGGGCCAGAGACAGAGAGAGAGGCTGGATTGTGGACTGGACTCGGGATCGGAATCGGGAATCGGGAACCGAGCTGGGAGGAAGCAGACAATTCAAACTAGAGCGTGTGACTGCTGCTGAGTGGATTTGCATATTCGGAATATCCACGTCTCCAGTGGAGTGGACTCCTCCAATGGCAGGGCTAATAATAAAGCATATTACCGGCAATTGTCTGGCCAGAGAAAGAGAGGGAGCGAGAGATGATCAGGGGACGAGAGGGGTTAGGGTTAGGGTTGGGGTTGGGGTTTGGGTTCTTGATTCTTGTTCTATTTTGTCGCCGCTTCAAAATATTTGAGACAATCGTGGTTTGCTTGTTTGAACACCTTTTCTACCTTTGTTGCCCTTTATCTGATTTGGCATTGTCCATCACTTTGTTTGCTTTAAAGGACACATTTTTTTGCATTCTGCTTTCTGCTTTCTGTTCTGTTCTGTTCTGTGTTTTTTGTTTATTATTCTTATTGAGGAAAATCCTTCTGCTTTATGTGCATTCATTTTGGGTCTGTCAACAGCAACTTGATGAGCTTGTTGAGAATGTATCTACATACATTCAACTGATCTGGTTCTTATTGTCTAAGCCGCTTCGTACCAGTCATCAGACTTCTCCCCACCTCACCCATCTCCTCTCCCATCTCCTCTCCCATCTCATCTCCACTCCCCTCCGGTTCGGCTCGGCTCGGCTCGGAAAACATTTTGTAGATCTCCGCAGATTAGATCTGAACAATCATCCACTTGGCTTACAATCAATACGGATCGCGGATAGTTTTTAATTAATTGTTTGTTCAAGTCGAATGTGTAACATTAATCTTGGTTTAAACGTGGCTTAATCGATAAGCCTGGCAGCTGGGGATTGTTTCTATTTTGTGATCGCCTGGCTCCGATACCGATGAACAGAGATGAACAATGGGAATCTCTTTATAAATTTGAATTTGGAATGCCACAAGTGGAGAGACGCCGCACGAAGGGAACCACCAACAAAGACCCAGAACCAAGTCCGAACCACATAAATACTCACACAGTGCAACTCTCTTGCCTCAAAGACCTTAATTAGCAGTTGGGCTCGTGGAATGGGCATCATGTGTGTCCTGGTACACGACTCGGATCGGTATTTGTCCATTTGATGTGGGGGGTAGGGGAGGATGCGGGAGACAAATCTCCTGCATCTCTTGGGAGCCCAATTTGTGTCCGGTTTTGTGAGGCGGACGGCCTTGGACAGCGTCGTGATTGTGCCAAAAGGATGGAAGCCGCCTTTGGATACAAATCTGCAAGTTTATCGCTTCGTGGGGATTCCTTTCGGTTTGCTCAAAAAGGCCACAAATGATGGTGGAAATTTGCTGTAATTATATTGCGAGATAAGCCGCCAAGAGACAGGTTTCGGGTGAAATTAGTTTATCTTTGTTGGTGTCTGTGATAGTGTCGGTGGCCTTAAATCAGAATGGGAATTGGCTTCGATTTGATAACTGGTTGCAGTCGGGAATGTCCGCCTAAGACACGTCTTAAGCATGGGATTCACTTAACAATACCCAAGCTATAAAGCAAATATATTCCTTTCGCCGGCATCCCAGAGCTTTGGCTCCCTTAAGTGCAGAACTAAGGCCATTCCAGGCCACTTGGTGCACCCCTCACGCCGGCCGGCCAAGTGTTTGCCAAGGTGTCCGCATGCATCTTGACATGGTCCGGGTTCGGCAGGGCTGACAGTGGCAGAGGGAGCTGCAACTGCAGCTAGAAATGTGCCCAGCAGGTGGTGCCACAACGTGATGCTGCTTCTGTGATAATGGTTAACCCCAGGCACCGAGCTGCCCCTCCGAGCCATGGCCATGGCCTGCCAATGCCCAGCACTTTGCATATAAACGCTCGCTAATGGACACCAAAGGTGACAGCAGAGCCTTGCTAAATTGGCAAACATTAAATTTGCACCTTCACAGCGAGCTCCAGCTTCAGCTCCAGCTTCAGCTCCAGCTCCAGCTCCACAGCGGAGACGGAGACAGAGACAGGCGCGAGCGAAACCGTGACAATTTTCGGCACAGCGGTGCACTTTTCCAGAAAGCAGCGAAAATCAGCGGCAGACAGACAGAAGACGCAAGAAATCGCTTCAATCGCTGGAGCTTCAGCTGGAGCTGGAGCTGGAGAGGCGACCCAGAACTGAAACTCTTGAGCACTTTGTGCTCCATAGATAATCTTGGTGTAAGCCACCAAGCAGCAGCAGCCAGGCCAAGTCAAGCCAAGCCAAGCCAAAGCCAAGGTTGTAACTTAATGGGGGAGGATCGTGGAGAAAGATATTCGTATTCGTAGTCGTATAATCGTATCGCAGGAAAGGATACCGAGTTTAGCTGCACTGAGAGTGCATCATGGAGAGTCCTTGGTGGTGAGCGAGAGTCCAGTCCGATGGCCAAGCCGGGATGATCCATGGAAATGTGTCGTGTGTTGACCCACAGCCACACGCTTTATGGGCACGTTAACAACCAAACAAATGTCAAAGAATTTATAATGTATTGTCCGGGTATATCCATGACAAAATCGATCCCTCCCCAAGATTCTCCATGCTCATCAAATAGTTGACGCAGAATTTTCGTAATTTTTGTTGCAGCCTCTAATGTTGTTGTTGTTGTTGCTGTTGCGGTCTTTTGTTTTTGCTTGACCTTAAGAGCTTTATGAGCGGGCAAAACAAGTCACAGCATGCATTAGATGTGTGAACGTGAAGCCTTCTGTGGGAAAGGAAAGAGAGGGGGGGCAGTGGCAGTGGCAGTGGCTGTGGCAGAGAGTTGGAGAGAGGTGGAGTCGAGGTGCAGGGTCTGACATTGCCGCGACCGAAACTTTGATGGTGCAAGCCAAACCGGTCGCTGCATACCTCAATTTCTATCCACGACCTGTGGCAAAAAACAACAACACAAAAAAAGAAGAGAATTCAAAAATGAAAAAAAGAATACAAAATAAAGTAAAGAGAAACGCAGTGGGTCATCGGTTATGCCTGTGGTTGTTGCCGCTTCTGCTGTGCTGCTGTGCCTTTTGGTGCGGCTTTTGGATTCCTTTTGAGAGAGTAGTGAAAAAAAGAGAAAAATAGTCATAGGACAATCGTGAAACACCACACTTTAATGCAACATATCAAGTGTTTATTTCATATATATTTGTGATCTTAAATCTGTGCCTTAACTTGGAAACAATTACATTCTCCTTGCAGATGAACCAGCTGTGCAAAGTGTGCGGCGAACCGGCGGCTGGTTTTCATTTCGGGGCATTCACATGCGAAGGCTGTAAGGTGAGTACTCCCATTACCAGTACCACTACCATTCCCATCCCCAAGCAATAAGTATCTTTTCCAAATGGATATTTCATTGGGATTACCCGAGACAATTGGTGAGAAAGATGGGTTGTGCGATTTCGCACAAGTCGAAAACAAAATGTGCAAAAAATGATCTCGATTTTGGCTTTTACTTTTCATCGCAACGAGAAACATTATTACTATAATTAAAATTCAATTCGGTAGATTAATCGATTATTAATTGACTTTAAGTAGATACGTGTGTGCGCACCTCGGCACAAAGCAAAAGCAAAGCAAAAGCCTTCAAATGGCATGGAAAATGTTGCTGCAAAATTTAGAGCAGTTATCAGGAGAGCAGCAACAACAACTACCAATAGGAGTACATAAGAGTACATATGTATATGTGTACATACTCGTATGTCGAGCTAGGTAAGCCCCAAGGCGAGCTCAAATGTAAACTGCAGTCAATCAAATAAAAATTACATGCATATTAGATGAGTCAGCGCATTCGGAAACAAAGGTCCCAGACACCCATCAAACGTGGCTCGGCTCCACAACTCCACTCAGAGTTGAACTTCAAATTCAACTCCGCCATGAGTCGGCACCCGGCACGGCACCAGCCACAGCCCCAGCCCCAAGCCACAAGCCCCAAAACAATAGAAATCAGTTGCGATACAATAAATGGTGCATGGAGACTTATGCCATTCCTTCTTTGTGGCTTGCCCCCCATCAGTACACGCACATTTGATAATTGAGGCAAGTTCGACAGCGGCAGACAGGTGCACACACACACACAGGGCCAAAGGTGAGCCACAGAGCCAGCAACAAAGAATCCATCGATTGTCTTGGGGAATACTTGGCAATAGTTTTGCAATCCATTGGCCATTAGAGACATCTTTTCTAGATACCAGATACTCATCCATTACTCATACTCCTCTCCCTCTTGCACCTCTTGCAGTCCTTCTTCGGACGCACCTACAACAACATCGCGGCTATAGCCGGCTGCAAGCACTGATGGGGACTGCGTGATCAACAAGAAGAACCGCACGGCCTGCAAGGCGTGTCGCCTGCGCAAGTGCCTCCTGGTGGGGATGTCGAAGAGTGGCTCCCGATATGGTCGCCGCTCCAACTGGTTCAAGATCCACTGTCTGCTGCAGGAGCAGCAGAGCACGGCGGGTGCGGCCAGCGGCACTGCTGGCGGCGGCGGACCAGGCGGAGTCGGTGGGGTGAGCAGCGCGAATCTGGAGCAGCTCGCGCGCCTGCAGCAGGCGAGCCATCAGGCGCGGCAGACCTACCAGGACAAGACGAATCCCTGCATCAAGTCAGCCACAGCCAGCTCCCCCACCATGGGTGCCATGGGTACCATGGGTGGAGTGGGCGCGGCGGGAGCCACCTCCTCCGCAGCCTCGCCCAGCCTGCCCGGATTCCTGCAGGCAGCCAAATATCTCAACGATCGCCAGCAGCACCAACACCAAAAGCACCATCAGCGGCAGTTGAAGCTGGAATCCCGCCTCAGCAACACGCCCAGCGACTCCGGCGCATCGTCCGCCGGCGATCCCAACGAGGATGGGGCCACCAGTGTGCTGAGTGGCAACACCACGGGCGTCATCGGCACTCCTGCATCGATGCCCAAGCTGGGCCAGCGGCAGGGTTGTCCTCCCTTCCCCGCCAGCTCCGAGCCGGACGCGGATCTGGCGGCGCAGCAGCAGCGTCAGCGCCATCAGGAGCTGCTCGAGATCTTCCGCAGTCACTCGGAGCCGCTCTACAGCTCCTTTGCCCCCTTCAGCCACCTGCCGCCAGTGCTGCTCGCCGCCGGGGTGCCCCCACTACCCATGTTCAAGGATCAGTTCAAAGCGGAACTGTTATTCCCGGCCGCCAGCAGCAGTCCGGAGCTGGACGAACCCATCGATCTCTCGCTGAGGTCGCGCACAGATCCAGCCAGTCCCTTGGCGCCCGGCTCGAACAGTCCCAGTCTCAGCGAGCCTGCAGCGGCCGGTCATTTCCTGGACGAGTCCTCGATCCTTGTCCGCAAGTCCACGCCCCTCGACCTCACTCTGGTGCGCTCCCAAACCCTGACGGGCTGATGGCCCGAGATCCGTGATTCGAGATTGCCTGAATATTCCAGTTCCAGTGCCAAAACAATTTCGAAATTTCGATATTCCTTCCTCCAGAAGAAGGGTCCACGAAACCAGAGGAACCAGAGGAAACCCGGAAAATCCCTTCATCTTCAACATTTTGGTGCCAGTGAAATTATGTACAAATATCAATATCAATATATATTTTTTTTTTAGCTCAATTTCAGCCGCTAAGAGAAAAGAGTGAACAATCGTATTATATATAAAAACGATATACATATGTATACATATACATATAAATATAAATATAAATAAATAAATGATACTTTCTAGACAAATTTACAAATGATTGTCATTTAACGTGCTATGTGAATTAGCTTACATTTTCGTGTTTTTTTTTTCTCTCTTTATTTATGTGTAGATATTTTTAGTTACTAGATTGTAGAGTTTTTTTTTGCGTTGTTTTCGTATTGACCTTTTGTTTGTTTTATTATTTTTAAATAATTTATTTGCTTAGATTTTAAGCCAATGTATAAACTTTCAAAAAACAAGAGTAAAATAAAAGTGAAAAGTTATGAAGAAAAGCTGGAAAATATTCGACAAGATTTCGTAGTCCCCAACCAACACACAAAGTGAATTCCTTTCTTCTACCCCCTTGAGCTCTCTCTCCCCCCTCCCCCTCTCTCTCTCTCTCTCTCTCTTGAGAGGTTGACATAAAAAGCTTCATTCAATTGACACATGACCAAACTTTTCCATGACCATTTACAGCAGAAATTTGTTCAAAATACAAGTACAGGTAGGTATATACTATAGAGGGATATACACATACATACATACATATGTATATGTAAGTAAGTTTTCGATTCAACTGTCACGGCTTCTGTGTTTACGTGTATATCCATCAAGAGGCAGCAGCGCAAATCCTGACCGCAGCAGCAGCCCAGTCAGTGCTCAATGCGTTATTCATTACATAACCATCCATGCTGCTGACATATTTCCAAATGTCAGGCTACCTAGATGTTGACTATATAAATGTAATTATGACAGCCCTGGACAGATGACACAATCCGCGCACAGACTCAACGGGAGATCTGGGACTTGTTGTGGCAGAAGGAAATCAAATGACTTGGACAACGAACTCGATTTCAATGCTTGGAAATATTTGAAGAAACTGGAAGAAGGTACTCAAAGGAATACCCAATCGTATACTTGACACTCGTATATTAACATCTAAATGATATATTGTACAATATGTATTCCTCTCTCTCTCCCTCTGTTAGCTATGTGTAAACAAAGACAAAGACTCACTTGATTGGCTCATCTCAGTGTCTAAGCTTCGAGTGGCGATTCGCACATCTATTCAGTCAGCTCGGCTCGGCTCTGCTCGGTGGATGTGGACGTGAATGTGGATGTGCGGTGAGAGTATCTTTCGGAACACGCCCCCTGAGAGCAGGGAGACAGACAAAGTGAGATACAAAGCTGAATAATCGCACGACACAGCACACGCACAATTAGCCGCGGTAGCCACAGTAGCCGCTAAACAGAAATAATAGTCTAAGCCAAATGAATACTCGTACACGGAATAGTCACCAGTACTCTGACTCGTACTCGTACTGGTGCTCGTACTCGTACGCCAGACAGATCGAGCCACTCAGACGGAGATCCGGAGATCGTGAGCATAAAACATCGACTCGCGTGCTCAATATGCCTTTAAAATGCATTTATTCACAACGAATGTGGCCAAATCGAGTTGTGCCCGGGAGGCAGGGCCCCAGGCTGAGGCAGAGGCAGAGCCAGAGCTAGAGCCAGGGGCAGTGGCAAGATGCAGGGGGCAGTGGCAGGCGCAGAACAAGTGGTCTGTTGTGTAGATGCTTGTTGCAGATACTTTCGCAATGAGTTTTATTGGTGTCGTTGATAACGATCTGGGAAACAGGAGACGAGACGAGACGAGACTACTGTGGGCACTACAAGGGATATACTTTTACCAAATTTCTAAATGTATGCATGTACATGTATTTGTTTTTAATTCTGTTGTCTCTCTGTAATTGAAATTCAGACCACCCACCACCTCTCATAGCCCCACATTTGTACATACATATGTAATACAATACCCACCACAATCCACAATCCACAATAATAATAATAATAATAATAATAATATTTTGTGACGATTTACGACTGCTGAACTGCTGAAGCATTCAATAAAATGAGAAAAATAAATAAATCTATGGCACGGAGAAAATGAAATCAGTTTACAGAGCCAGCCACACAGCGGGGCGAGCATTTACAAACAATGAAATTCAATGCAATAATTCAAGATTCAATTGAATTTTAAGTACGCCCAGAGCAGAGCCGAGCAGAGCCGAGCCGAGCAGGCAGCTTCCTTCTGGATCTGTAACTAGAAACTGACGATAAGCCAAGGCCTAAGGTCCACTAACTGTCAGTCAGTCAGTCAGTCAGTCAGTCAAACAGGCTGACGGTCCGACGGTCTGACGGTCTTGCCGACGGCAATCCATCTCAGTCCGACTTGTCTGTCGCGCACGCGCATAAGCATTTTGCTGGAATGGAGATGGGAGATGGGAGATGGAGTTGGAGACGGCGATGGAAGGCGATCTGAAGGCGTCGTCATCTGTGTACATATGAGCGGGAATTGGCTCAAAACTGAGACAATTTTCGGTTCATGTTGTTTGTTGGCCAAGATACGGGTCTGCGTATACTTTATACGGAAACTTTAGATGGGAAATCTTTAGAGATCTAATCCTAATAGTGTCATTCTTTGGGTGCAACGAATTCCATAAATAAAACGAATACGTAAACCTCTTAAAGATCCGCTTAAGACCAAAAAGCATCCAGCATTAAAGACTTTTCACCTACCCGCAGTGAAATCGATGAGAGATCAACAACAAATCTTTGCAACAAGAGTTCAGAGTTGTCAATAAAAATTAATTGCAATTTTATTGCCACAGAAGGAAGCTCCTGCATACAAAGTACCTGATACGCATGGCACCTAAATGCTCTTCTCTTCGGAAAGGTAACCATGAACAACAACGCAGTTGGTAACACATCAACTAGACTAATACATATACATATGTATGTATTATATTAATATTATTATTATATCAAAACAATGGATCAATCAGATTGGAGTCACATATGCAATAGAGTATTTATCGAACGTGTTGGCAACGTACGTGTCTGACTTTCTGACCAAAGATTCGATTCGATTGACCCAATTTGGAGGCCACAAGTCCCTCCACAAAAACCAAACCAGAACAAAATTAATTCAGCTTCATTCTCAACTTTTTGATGCTGTTCTGCGAGCATCTTAAATGCTCAAAATGCGCAACACGTGCGTCCCAAAACAGCGAACAGCAAGGCGAACAACTGTAAGGAGCACCAAAAGAAGGAAGAAGGAAAAACCAAGAGTAATTCTGACTTAAGCTAAGATATAAAATTCAAATTTATAAATCCTATATCACATATACTCGTATAACTATATCTAACTTTATTTTGTTATCGAGATAGATTTTTAGGATGAATGCAAGAACGGCTCTTTTTTTCAAAGCTCAAATAAAACGAAATAAGAACTGAAAAATAACCGTCTCTCTCTCTCGCACACACTTCCACGAGCAGTATACATATATGTAAAGATGTAGATGGTGAAATGTAGAGAAGACAGATGTTAAACATGATTTGTACATGAATTCTATACCTGTCTGGCAACGTATCTGTTAATATTTACATGTACTCTACACCTGCCGTGCAGCGCCATCTGTTGGGGAACTGAACTGAGTACTCGTTTGCAGAAGAAAAACGGTCAAAAACAGAATGGTGTGGATGGAAACTAGAAAGCTTCGAGGATGCCCTGACAAATCTGTGTACCATCGCAGAATCTTCATTTTCATACACTCCCTACCAAGTCAGACATGGACAAGGAGACACTGCGCCTGCTGATTAATTTCGAACTTTAATTATAAAAACTACAAATTTCCATACACGTCAAATCACTTTTAGAATCTTTACATCAGACCAGGAAGCCATTCCCTTTGCTTCCAGTACATATTTTCATATTAATTGCAGCGCAGCATTTCATTGAAACGACAAATTTTATATTTATTCAACAGAATTATTTTAAAGACTAGTAGAACACGACCAGAACCAAAAGTATTTTTTGTGGTGTACACATCGTTATATCGAAATACCAACTTATCGCTTCAACAAATAAGAAGAAGAAGAAGGTGCCGGCGCGCAGTTGCACTCCATTCCTAAACGCCATTTAAAAAGAAAACTAGGTGAACGTGAATCAGCAGAATGGCTGGACAACTAAATCTCACCGCCCGGGAAGTGCAGCAGATATTTGCAGAGATTCTCTGCCATGGCGAGGACATCACCTGGGATCTGTGAGTGGACGTTCAATTTCTTTTTTTTCTTACCTTAAATCTATAGATTGCCAATTATCCTCTGACTTGACAGATTAATGCCGAAACAAAAATATATTCTGAAAAACAAGATTGGGCAGATATTTAATTATCAGTTTGGTACACCTGAAAAAAGCTACCCACAAATTCTGAACTTGGTTTGGCGTCAACGTAAGCAGGTTCCGCGAAACGGCAGTTCCGGGTTCGGTCAATAATTGCTTTTTTTCTAAATACATTTAGGTAAATACACCAATGGACAGTCCCTGTCATCGCTGTTCTTGTGCTTGTCGTGAATGGCGTAACCGATTTGAAGCTAGCGGAGCAGGGCAGGTCCTGGTCGATCCATCCAGTTTTCCGCTGCCGCCGCTGCGTTGGTAATATCGAAGCATTGAAGCTTCATCAAATTTGTCTTATAGGTCATCATTCTTTTACCTTCACATTCAGTCGACAATAGTGGAGGGAACAGCAGCAGCCGGGACTGTTGCATGATCTATGTGGATCAATTTGGCACCTATGATGACTGGGACACATACTTGGAGCGTACGGCTCTGCCCAAAGGGATTATGATTACCTGCGAGCGGGGCATATACAAGCTGATCGATGGTCAGGTTGAGCTGGAAACCTATTGGGTAAAGGAACCGTTGTTCAAAAAATGGTACCTAACTTCTGAAGCTCTGGCGGCTGCCTTGGAATCGCCTGTAGTGTATCGGCTGTATGCGGAACAGTATGCCCGAAGTTTCTTGCTCGTAAATGGAGTAGACACTATTAGAGCGAGCGATAATGTGCTATATCTGCTGCTGGTACGCATCACAAGATAACCTTGCTCTCCACTCCGGTATACATATTTGCAAAATCTTCTTTTGTGCTCCCTCAGAAGCGTCTTGAAGGCCAGAGGGTTGGTAATTTGAACGCAAGGCAGCTCTCCGAGTCGTTGGTTCTGTTTACGCACAGCGTCAATAACTTTCGCCTGGCGTCTGAAATGGCCAACAAGGCCACTTATCGGAGCATTTTGAGCAGCCAAGTACAGTAAGGCAAAAGCTGTGCTATCCACCCTCGGACGCTAATGAAATTTCATTTTATTTACAGGAACATCTTTGGCAAGATCTCCGAGGAGACCAAGTCCGTTGAGGCGTCCATTCAGAGCAGACTGGACCTCATACGCGTCGCCAATGATATACCGACCAAAAGGGAGCTGCAACAACTATTCAAGGGCGTTCATGTCTGCAAAGGCATTCCGAAACTACCCACAAAGCCCAGTAAGGTGCCGCCAAATCAGCCACTGCAGATCCGTTCAATCAACGTGAAGGGTCAGGTCATCCAATTGGCAGATTACGGAGAAGCCATCATCGAGCACATCTCAAGCGCTGAATGCTTTGAAGATCTAATCAGCTCCATGGCCGAATACTGGAAACCTGACTTGTGCAAGCTGATGCTCCAAATGACGCAGATCTTTATGGAAAGCACCAGAAAGGAGTTTTGGCTGCTGCTAAAGTACAACTACTCTACGGAATCGGTGCTCTATCGGATCATTCAGCAAACACTGAAACACCATTCAAACTTGGACTGCAAACAAGTCTCGGATGCAACTCCCGATATTCTGAGAGGTGTGCGGTGCTATTTCGCCTCACGCAGTGCCAACTGTCCCAGAGTTTCTGATTAAGTGCTCCAAGTGCGTGGGCTACTACGAAAATGGAACTCGTAATTTAGATGATAGCTTTGATAACTGATCGGATATACTATTATACAGTATATATACATATATACCACGCAAAGCAATTGGGTAACGCATTTTGAACGATTCTACATATATTATATTTCTTACTGATCAATGAGCCCTTTAATAACAGAACAACAGCCGAACAACAATATATAAATAAATCCCAACCATTCTCGTATGTTTATATATACAGTGATTTTTTTCAAGTAATGATGATGAATCTACAAGGAGAATTCCAAAAAGAGTATTATTTTCCGCGTCTTAGCTCGAGTTGCTCATCTGTTTAAATAGACGGGCGTTAAGTGGGCTAGGTTTGTGGTTAATCGGTATATTTTGAAAAAGTGGCGGTTTATTTTGAGGTCAGACCGTATATTTTATTGGGACTTTTTGTGGAGGGATTTTGTTGAGGCAACATCATCCCAACAATTTCCTTTTTCACCGCAACGTTTTCCCTTACATTCCATGCTCACTCACGTTTTTTACCGTTGGCAACATTTATTTGTATGAGCCAGCAGCATGTGCCCCAACGGAACAAGACGTTTAGACTAGGCATCGATGTTTCGCCATAAACAATCGATGTTTAAAAAAATTGAAAAAACATCGATGCATCGATGGTAACATCGACTTTTTTCCACCTCTAACGGAGACAACAAATCTTGCAATTTCAAATTAATTTGTATTAATTATAATAATAATTAATTAATTAATTTCAATTGTTCAGAATGTATCCTGTAAGTTGCAGAAAAAGTCCTGGACATTTGCCAATGAAGCGCAGCTATTGGCCTTTCGTGTGGAGCAGAATTCGAAGTACATTGCAGAGCACGAATCAGAGTGTCAGGATGGCGACCTGGAGGAATATTTTCTCACGCCGGCGGAGGAGCGCCTGTTGCTGAAGCAATATGAAGTCTATTTGTTTGATTTTTGCCGACGCTTCGATCCGCCCATGCCCAAATGTGTGGTGGGCACCGCATTTCACTATTTCAAGCGTTTCTATCTAAACAATACGCCGATGGACTATCATCCCAAGGAAATACTGTGAGAATACGCCACTTAAATGATATAGAGAATAGCTTAATCTGCTCATTTTGTTCACAGAGCCACCTGTGTGTTCGTTGCCTGCAAGGTGGAGGAGTTTAACGTGTCCATTAGTCAGTTTGTCAACAATATCAAGGGTGATCGGAACAAAGCCACAGACATTGTGCTGTCCAATGAGTTGTTGTTGATTGGCCAACTGAACTACTACCTCACCATACACAATCCGTTCAGACCCATTGAGGGGTTCCTTATAGACATAAAGGTCAGAACATGAAATGACATCATATAATGCATGACCTTACAATCTTTTGCCTTAGACTCGAAGCAATATGCAGAACCCGGATCGTTTACGTCCTCATATTGAAAGCTTCATCGATTCCACTTACTACACGGATGCCTGCCTGTTGCATACACCGTCGCAGATCGGCCTAGCCGCTGTGCTGCATGCGGCCAGCCGAGAGCAGGAGAATCTAGACAGCTATGTGACTGATTTGCTGTTTGTGTCAGCGCGGGATAAGCTGCCAAGTCTTATTGATGCTGTGCGAAGTAAGCTTGATTTGTCACAAGCTGCGAGCCCATTCATTTTTGTGTATGTGTCTACGTTCCCACAGAAATCCGTATAATGGTCAAACAGTACCAGCAACCCGATCGGGATAGGGTTAAAGCCATTGAAAAGAAGCTGGATAAGTGCCGAAATCAGGCAAATAACCCAGACAGTGAACTGTAAGCTTCAATGAATACCACATTTTATACATAAACATTCCTAATAGGCTGGTCAATCCTTCAACAGGTACAAGGAGCGCTTGCGGCGAATGTACACTGATGAGGACGATATTCCCGCTGAAGATGCCTCTTTTCATATTGCTGATGTGAGCTCAGATACTTCCGCAATGAATACAAGTCAATAAATAGAATATAAAAAGTGAAATATGCAAATTTCGAATTTGTTATATTATTATTTATACATTAAATACCGCAAAAATAAATATTTTTCTATACCTCAATCTTTGTGGTATTTTTAGTTTGGTATTTTTGCCTGCAGCCTGCGGTCACACTGCTGGCTCAACAAGGTACCATAAAAATAAACAAAAAAGTCGTGGGAAAATGTACGAAATGTTGTCATCGCTGGACGGCCTCTTCCTGGGTCTACCCGGTCACTATTCGATCGCCCTGACCACTCTCCTGCTTTGCGTTTTGGTGGCCTTTTATTTTGCCAACTTCTTCAGGGAGAGAAACGTGAGTGCACTCAAATCTTGCAGCGCAATAATGTATCCTTCAATATGCTTACATACACAAACACATTTGTACGTCATGAAGGAGCTGGAGGACGAGGACTGGGCCCCGATGAAATGCACGACGAAGACGATTGCGAGCTGAGGGCGCGTCTTGCGGACGAGGATGATGACGAACTGGATCTGGATGAGGACGAGGCCTTCGAGGAGCGTACAAGTGAGAGCGACACCGAGCTCCTTGAGGATCATCAGCCCAGCCAGGACTACAGTCATTTCATGGGAAAGTTTAAGACCAAACACATGCAGCAAAAACTCGAGAAGACCCTCACAGCTGACCAGATCATGGAGGAGCGACGCATTGAGAGGGAGCAACTGGCGGCCATTTTTGAAATGCTGCGCAAGCAAGAAGCCGAACTAAATCTCAAGGATCGCATCAGCGATCAGGATCTCGATGAACAAGTGCGACTGTATCGCTAGGCCCAGTGGAGTTGAATGCTCAACGCTTACCTGAAAGTAGAAACTTGTGTGATCTATGCTGGAAAGTCTCGTCGTTTTATTTTAGTCGGTTTACTCAAAGTATTCTTAGATTAGCATTACATATTAGTTGCCAAACACGTTCCTTAGTTATGAATATATAATATGTATTTATATATCTGTAGTTGCATTACCTTACCAAAAGTATTTGTTGGATAAAGAATGGAATGTTGTACAAATTTTGCAGTTTATTTTTGAATACTCCATCTGGCTGTACTGCATCCATGGCAACGAGCATTTGATTCGCTTCAAGGCCTGCCAAGACCTCTGTTTTTGAACATTCCCAAGCTGAACTTCCTGTTAGAAAAAAGAATCCTAGCAACCGCTGCCTATGGCAACCACAAAACTTGCTTACTTACCTCCTGTCTCCTACTCAAAAATCAGTCAAAATCAGACCCGAGCACAGTCGGAACAAAAAAATTTAGAGAGCAAAAAAATATTTTTTTTAACGCAAGGAAACAAAATGGTTAGCTTTGTTTATCCCGAGGAGCTCTACTTCTTCGTTGAGAGTATTCGCGCGTTTGAGGTGCGCGACGTTGGTAGCAACAAATGGCTCGAGGTGCACGAGATGGTGATCAAGCTGAGCCAGCAGGCGGCCTACGAGGCGGTCCAGAACCGTGAAGAGGAGGTGAAAGAGTTCCTCATTTCACGGGACAAATTGCGCTTACTGATACACGAGGCCTACTGCGTGAATCTGTGGAAGACTCGTGTGCTACCGCATCTGCTGGAGATCGACCCGAATCCCCAGGCCACGTTCCTCATCTACACGGTGATGTACCATGAGGCGGCGCTGGTGGCTCTGTTGGACATGTGCCTCTACCACCCCAGTGGCTGTGAGACGCTGCAGGAATCGGTGCTGGATCTCATCGACTACTGTGGCCATTCGGTGGCCCAGGTGATTGGACTAGTCAGCATGGGCTACCACGAGAACGAGTCAAAGGTGGACGTTGACGAGGCTGTGCTAACCGAGCTTGAGCGCCAGAAGCGCAATTTCGTATACAAGATCGGCCTGCGCTGCATCTCCATTCTCAACTACTTGGCCGACAACGTCTCGCTCTTTCACCTGAGCGCCACTCGTCGCTTGCTGTTTACCCACGACATCCCCTGGCTAATGGTTGATGTGCTCTGCTTCCGTCCCTGGCAGCGTAAGAGCAGCAAAGGGCTACAGAAGTTTATCGACGAGAAATGGACCAATGTGGAAGATGCCGCCAAGGTAGTCAAGCCCGAGGCCCAGGCCTGGTTCTGTGTGCATCAGCTGCTTCTCAATCCCCAGGTTATGGAGAACTACGAGTTGAACGAGGCGCGCTGCAAGCAGCTGTCCAAGGTGAAGACTAATAAGGGTCCCATGACTCCATGACCGTTTTGAATGACTCTGTCCTATATTTCGCAGCTCTTGGGCCTAATGCACGAAACCCTCTTGGACCAGCTGCCCGTGCTCATTGGGCTAAAGCAATTCCTTAGCCGCTTGACGCTCAGCGGCAATATGGCTTCAAAATCGCAGCCTCTTTTGTTGGAAGATCTGCCCCAAATACAAAACGACCTGATCAAGGAGGTTGAGCGCGATGGCGGCTTCTATCAGATAGCCCAGGCCCAGGATTCCCTGTTTCTCAGCCGGGACAAGAAGCAAATCTGTGACCTGGCAACCCGCTTGAGTAGTGCCTATGGCACAGAACTCTTGTGTGAAATAGAGCAGAATATGGCCGATCTGAATGTGCAGGAGGAAAACCCAGAGTCTCAATCGGATTCTGGGGCTGGCGGTGACGCTGCAGCAGGAGAACAGATAAACAAGTGCGTCACTTGCCAGGCTGAGGCCAAAAAGAAATGCGCCCAGTGCAAGAAGGTCCACTATTGTTCACGGTAAGCCCTGGGATTCTCCAACAGGGATCAGGTCAAATTCTAATGTTCTACCGCTTGTCTTGCAGTGATTGCCAACTCAAGGACTGGCCAGAGCACAAGACTGCCTGTCTGGGCAATGTGTAATTTGATGTTTCGTTTCGTTTAGTTTCTTTTCAGTTTCATTTCATTTCAGTTTCGTTAAAATAGAGCATTCCAAAATGTAAAAGGGTCAATTTCTTTTATTTAATGGATTTTTTACGTTTTTATTTTTATTAGCATAAAAAACTCTCACGTAGTCTCTCATTCAACAGACAGGGGACAGCATTTGGTCTAGCTGTTCTGCCTGAGATGGTCCTTAACCACATCTAAAGCGGGTGTTTCCTCACCAAAGTCCTTGATGACCACCACCGAGCAGCCGCACACCTTGCGGGGCTTGCCCTCCTTGTCGATCTTGCACAGGCCGGACCATTCGCCGAGCTTCTTGTGCGAGTCCACGCGGATCAGGGGGATCTGATGCTCGTTGCACAGGGCAGTGACGAGTTTCTTGTAGTTGGGCTCATCGAAGGATTCGGCCAGAATGCACAAAACGGCCTGACGCCTGCCCAAAGAAATAGACGTGAAAATTGGTTAGGAACAATATCAGTGGGCTCGCGCAGGGCCGAAAACCGGTTAGGTCGGCAGACATGTGCTCAGCAATTGGAAGGTTTTTAATCAATGGATAATTCATAAACACGGACCAATTAATTTCATCAGAGGCAATCGCGAGAAAGACAGATCAAGACTTTGGTACACTTACTTGTCCAGGGCCTTGCAGGCCTGGTGGATGCCGTGCACGAGTCCATCAGCAATCAGAGACTTCTTCAGCACTTCCTGCAGAGCAGTGTTAATGTCCATGGCGCCATCGAGGACGGGGGCTGCGGAGGGCACATCACTGCAATAACGCGTGAATTTAGGCATAAATTATTTCTTCATTACAGAAAGAGCACGCAAAACTTCATTTAGCCTTGATTTGTCAGTAATTGGAGAATTTATAATCAATGTAAATTCATAAACACGGACCAATTAATATCATCAGAAACCCAAACATCGGGTAAAGGCATAAATTTCCATTTTTGGCCCACTAAATCTCGACTTACACATCAACGTCGGCCATATTTTAACGATTGAGGATTCACTTCACTGCAATAAACAATAAAAAAAAGATTATATCTCATGATGTCAGTTATTTCGACGAATTAAGTCGACACCAATTTTATACACATTCGCACCTCTAGAACAACCGGAAAGAAAGAAATCAACAGTGGCCAGGGATGGCTGGAGGTAAGGTTTATCGGTAGAAAACACCGTCCGACCATCCCAAATATACCGAAAACACGGTCTCACTTTAGAAATATACCGTAAATACAGCACGAACTTAGCCTACTCAAGCCCCCTCTATTAAAACAGGTTAACAATTTGAGTTAAGCCGCGGGAAATATTACGGTTCGTGAATGATCCATCCTATCCTTTCTCTTCACAAGAATCCCCACGATGTCTTTCCCTCAACTGAGCTAAAATTCTTCCAGTCTGGTTGACGCGTCTACGAACACTGGTTTAGCATTTTTTAACCGACCAGATTATTTGAATATCATGGCTGCTTTGTTTAATCTAGTAAAGAGTCATCAGATTTTGGCCACCGTCACAATTTTTGCGGGACCGTCTTGGTCATCAACGCAAGGGTCGAAATCAGGCTTGACAACTTTTGAATGCGGAAACGAGCAATGCAACGTGAGAAAGCTTAATAAGATGCTGATCGATGAGGCTCAATACTCTATTGATGTAGCCATATGCAGCTTAATTTCTATGGAGTTATTCTTGGCCATGAATCGAGCGCTGCAGCGGGGAGTGTCTATTCGCGTATTCTGCGATTCCGAAATGGCGTATTGCACCGGATCACTAATATTTCAATTGGATTCCCTCGGTCTCTAAAAATTATCCAGCCCTGAAACTGAAACGGTGACTTGGCGCACGTTTCAAATCTGACGGCAGCTCAAAATTGTGTGAAACGTAGTTACAATCATTAAATATGCTAATGATGTAGTAAATTCTAAATTTGCAAGTACTCGATTTTTTTTAATTACCTAGTAAACCCGTTTATAAGAAATAAGAAATAAGTCCCCTCCGGCATTTTCAAATTAATAATGCAATAAAAAACACAAATATATTAAGTAAATCGGGATGATAGACAACCGAAATGCATTTTAGATCAGTATCCGGCATTAGCACCGCCGTAAAGGTGAACGAACCCATTAATTTATTAACCAAAAACCTGATAATATATTACGTCTAATTAAATAAAAAGATTTAGTGACTTCAGCAGCTGAATATATTCATTATTCTAATGCAGTGCATAATCTCTTCCATCTTTGTCTAGTTTTAACGATCTTATGTTAATGAATGCAGCGATGCAACCAAGAACCTGATTTTAACTCGCGAGACTCAACTACGGACCATAGTCCATCGCATCTAATTTAAATAAGGGCATAAATGCTGATCAAATTTAAATTCTAAATACCTGGGTTTAATTTATTATCCCCCCAATACACTTGTATTGGTATTTTGTGTGATCTGTCGTTGTTTTTTGGTGTTTTTTTTTAGAGTTCTATAAATACGAATACAGTTACCAAATGCGGTTTAGTCGGTCCGTAGACTTCTTAACGGTTGGTCTCCGTCTCCGCCTCAGTCTCAGTCTCGGACTCAATTCTCGCTATCAGTCGGATCGGATCCATTGGAAGAGTCGAAAGTTTTTGGGGCTTTCTTGACGGCGGTTCATCAAAATTCTGACAACGATGCGTGGCTTTTTGTTAGCGTTCGTCTTCCAGTTCGTTTTGTGCCATTGTCAGTACAAATATGGGCCAGGTGCGTGATGCCTAACGGGTTTGACTTCTCAGCCATAAAATATACCTAAGATACAAGATCTGATCTCGGCTGTGAAGAGTGAGAGTGTGACAGAAAGTAAACACAAAACATATGCCAAATTGGATTAATCAAGTGTTAAACGAATATAAAAGAATATCAAATAATTTAATTAAATATACAGAGAGTCGCAAGAATTTACTTTCGCCCCGAATGACGACAATCCAACTCTTTTTGAATTCCCCTTTCAGAGCGCGCCTGGAATCTTCGCTCCGTGGAGGAGCTAAAGAGCAAGGAGTTTTGGTTCCACGATGCCCAGCGCACGCTCTACGAGAAGCTGTCGACGCCTCCGAACCAGTATGTGGCCAAAAACGTGATCTTTTTCCTGGGCGATGGCATGTCCGTGCCGACCGTCACCGCCAGTCGCATCTTTGAGGGCCAATTGCGAGGAGTAGTGGGCGAACGGAATCGTCTGGAATTTGAAAAGTTTAATTTCGTGGGACTCTCAAAGGTACGCACCCGCACCCGCACCTGATCTGAAAGGTAATTTCTTCTTAATTTATTCCATTTCATTGCAGACTTATTGTGTGAACAAACAAGTCGCCGACTCGGCATGCACGGCCTCCGCTTATTTGTCCGGGATTAAGGCCAACTACCTGACCATCGGAGTAACCCCCGATGTCCACGTGAATGACTGTGCTGGCGCCAGGCTGCCCCAGAATCGCCTCTCCTCGATTGCCGCCTGGGCACTGAAGGGTCGCAAGTCCACTGGCGTGGTGACCACCACACGGATAACACATGCCAGCCCCGCGGGCGTCTATGCCCACACCTCGAATCGTGACTTCGAGAGCGACTTTGACGTTAATTCTTTTGGGGAAAATGCTAGCAATTGTCCAGACATTGCCCAGCAGCTGATAGACGGGGATGTGGGGCAACGCCTGCGGGTTATCCTGGGGGCGGCACCACGAAGTTCCTGCCAAACACCGAGAAGGATGTGTATGGGAATCAGGGCCAGCGTTTGGACGGTAGGAACCTCATAGAGGAGTGGCAGAGGAGCAAGCCAGGCAACGCCAGAGTGGTCTTTAATCGCACCGACCTCTTGGCCAACGACGCCCGCAGCACGGACTTCCTGTTCGGTCTGTTCAATGCCTCGCACATGGCCTATCACTTGGACGACAGCATAGATACTCCAACGCTGGCAGAGATGACAGAGGCCGCCATCAATGTCCTTTCCAGGGATCCGGGGGGCTATTTTCTGTTTGTCGAGGGTGGTCGCATCGATCATGCCCATCACGAGACCAAAGCCAAGAAGGCCCTCGATGAAACTGTCCAATTCTCGAATGCCATCAAAAAGGCTCGCCTCCTGTCGAATCCTTGGGACACATTGATTGTCGTTACCGCCGACCACGGACACACGGTCTCGATCAGCGGCTATCCAGATGTAAATAACAGCATTGCCGGCCTGAATTCAGAGTTTAGCGATCTGGATTCCAAGCCCTACGCCACCCTCTCCTACGCCAACGGCCCCGAATATCAAAAGTTCTATCAGTCGAAGGATGGCGTGGTGGAACGCGTTGATCTCACAACTTCGGATATCGGTGACAAGGATGCCCGCTATCCCCACGGTGTGCCCATGGCGGAGGAGACACATGGTGGCGGCGACGTGGCTGTGTATGCTCACGGTAAGCTGGAGAACCTTAAAACATATGTAACTCAATTAATTCAATTCCCCTTTCAGGTCCTTGGGCGCATTTGTTTACAGGCGTCTATGAGCAAAATACCATACCCTTCATGATGGGATATGCCTCTTGCCTTGGGCCTGGAATGACTTACTGTGATCTCCAGCCAAAAGTTTCCTACAATCCATAATATATAATAAAGTACATGTTTTTTTTGTATGTTTAAGCTGCTTTCAGCCATGTTTACATAGTTGAAATTCTTATTTGTCCTCCACGTTTATAAATAACTAATACATTATTCGTAGTCATAACGGCTTTAATGCCTGTTTTAATTATAAAATAATCTGTGAAGGGGTAGTTCTTCTTCGGTACTTTAGACGCTTTGTGCACCTCCGCTGAAAAGGCCTCATGCCACACGAGGTCGAACTCCTGAAATTGACGAGCCAAAATTTCTTCTGAGCTAATCAAGCAGTTCTCGTTATTTCCAAAGAATCCATTACTTGTCCAGTTTACAGAGCCGTTTATCACGACACTTTCGTAGGGTAGTGGCCATTTGAGCCCCTTGAGTTGCAGAATCTCTTGCACCCTGGCCACGCCATCGGTCACGCAGTACTCGTGACCATAGTTTTGAGTGGTCAGCGCACGGGTACACCGAGGGCCAATTGAATTGAAATTGGCCAATCCAATTAAAATATTAATGATTCAGTGCAATTCGCCATTTCGGCGCTGCAGCGCTCGATTCATGGCCAAGAATAACTCCACAGAAATTAAGCTGCATATGGCTATATCAATAGAGTATTGAGCCTCATCGATCAGCATCTTATTAAGCTTTCTCACGTTGCATTGCTCGTTTCCGCATTCAAAAGTTGTGGAGCCTGATTTTGACCCTTGCGTTGATGACCAAGACGGTCCCGCAAAAATTGTGACGGTGGCCAAAATCTGATGACTCTTTACTAGATCAAACAATGCAGCCATGATGTTCAAATAATCCGGTCGGTTAAAAAAATGCTAAACCAGTGTTCGTAGACGCGTCAACCAGACTTGAAGAATTTTAGCTCAGTTGAGGGAAAGATATCGTGGGGATTCTTGTGAAGAGAAAGGATAGGATTGATTATTCACAAACCGTAATATTTTCCGCGGTTTAACTCAAAGTGTTAACCTGTTTAATTAGAGGTGTGTTTAGTGTGTTAAGTTCGTTTTTCATCGGTAAATTCAAGGTATATTTTGAAAATACGACGGTATATTTCCGAGAGTCAGACCGTTTACTTTATCGATAAGTGCGCGGTCACACTACTACATCTCCGCCATTTTTAGCTGAAAATTTTCGCAAAGAAAAAAGTTGTGTATACATAAGTAGAATGTAAATTTTTGTGCGAAGAATAAATTTTTTTAGTGAAAAGCAAGGCAATTAAAAGTTAATTGCCACTAAGCGAGATAACCAGCGCAAGTGCGAGTATACCAGCCGCGCGCCGGTGGCTGCTCCGGCTTGAAAAGACGACTGTACGAAGCGCGTGTGCGAGAAAGTGGAAAAGTGCAGCAAACACTGATACGAATTAGGTCGATACTAAATTAGGCTCAGTTCGTGGCAACCATGGCCGATGTGGTCTTGGACTTGTACGCCGAAGACCTGGACAAGGACTTTGCCGGCCAGTCTCAGGTAAGTGGTGACGACAGTGGGTTCGATGGATGGCGTGCGATTTGCGTGCATGTACACATTTTCATCGATTTGGTCACACTAACGCTCAATGAACCCCACAAACTTTCGCGACTCCCTGTAGGACGAATTCGGAGGCGACGGCGTTGATCTCTACGATGACATTGGCGGTCCCACCGAGGCGGCTGCCTCTGGGGTGGGGGCGGCGGCACGCCCTCGGCAGATGGCGCAGCCGGGCCAGGCTCGGGGGACTCGGCATCGAGCGGAGGCGGCGGTCCCAACGGAGTTTACCATCAGGGCGGTGGTAGCTTAACTCCGACTATGAACCGCCGCTACCAGCTATACGTGGGGAATCTCACTTGGTGGACAACGGACCAGGACATCTCCAATGCACTGAGGGATATTGGAGTTAACGACTTGCAGGAGGTGAAATTCTTTGAGAATCGTGCGAACGGACAGTCCAAAGGCTTCAGCGTCATATCGCTGGGCACGGAATCAAGCTTGAGAGCCGTTTTGGATCAACTGCCAAAGAAGGAGATGCACGGTCAGGCCCCGGTGGTCACGTACCCCAGCAAGCAAGCTCTGACGCAATTCGAGAGTCTGCAAAAAACGAGACCCGTTCCGCCGCCGCAGCAAAATGGTCCACCCCGCGGTCCAGCGCCTCCCAATATGGGTGGTGGGCCCATGCCCCCACATCCAGGTGGCCCACAAGGCGGTCCGCCCGGTCATCCGCCCCGCGGCATGAACCCCATCATGGCGCCCGGCCAGTATCGACCACAGCATATGTCGCAAGTCCCTCAGGTGGGACCCAACTCCGGACCGCCGAGAATGCAGGTGTGTTTCTATAATTTTATTTGATACTCTTCCTTCGCATGCTCTCTCCCCTCTCGTTGATGTTTCACTTCTAGTTTTTCCCTCTGATTCCTAGAAAGTTTTCGGTATTATTAACGCCCCCGCCCGCCATACACATTTTATTATTGATTCCCCCTTCCCACCCCCGATTCTCATTAAAATTGTTCTGAATGCAAAGTTTTGTTGATTCTGTACAACTTTACGATAAATAAATTTAAAATTTATATATTTAGTTTATACGAAATGTTTCCTCGCGGATCTTTGCACTCGACTTAGAATAAATCCATGCTCTATCTTTATTGGTCATCCATCGTTCAAAACGAATTGCATAATATTTTTGTTTATGATTTTAAGTAATTTACTCTAATGGTAACCACCTATCTTTTCGGTTTAATTGCAAGTAATATCAGAGAAATCTTTGTAACATTTTCTATTGTTTGTATACGCCTAATAATACTCCTCCTAGTTGTATGAAAAATTAGTTTAGATCCCATTTCGAAATTGTGACGCGAATGGCGAATGCAAACTGAACAACTGTCCCCTTTGTTTCCACCTTTTGTAATTGTAATTATTAATCCTGTATTAAGTAATTATCAAATAATCAAATGTTTATGTATTACGCTTTATATTTATATTCTATTCCATGTCTATGACAACGCTTTCGCACACTCCCACAACAACAACTACAACAATGAACAACATGAAACGTAACCGTAATTTACGTATTAATATAGCCCCCAATGCATCCGCAGGGAGGTCTCATGGGTAATCAACAGCCGCCACCCAGATATCCATCAGCACAGGGCCAATGGCCAGGTCAGAGGCCTGGCGGGCCACGACCGGGTCCACCAAACGGACCACCGCAACGACCAATGGTAAAAAATCCCTAACCGAAAATGAAAATGAGAAAAAAATATCCACATATCCATATGTCAAGTACGCCACTCTTATTGTCAAAAATCAGATCTAACGAAACTGAAGAACCAGAAACCAAATCAGAACTAACAATTATTTAAGCTAACTTTAGAGTAAGACATTGTATGTATGCGCCGCATAAGAGATGTATTCAGAACATTCAGAAATAATTCCACAAGTCCATGAAGTAATCTCATTCATTCCTCAGTCGTTTGCCCTTGCTCCGGCAACCGTTATTAATTCGTTTGTTTCGCGTTGCAGTTCCAAGGGACCCTTGGGGATGCCTGTGAGGGGACCTCGAGGTCCCGACTGGCGCCGTCCACCCATGCATGGCGGCTTTCCGCCCCAGGGTCCGCCGCGAGGCCTTCCCCAAGCGCCAGGACCAGGGGGTCCGCACGGGGCACCTGCACCACATGTGAATCCAGCTTTCTTCAACCAGCCTGGCGGTCCAAATCAACATCCCGGCATGGGCGGACCACCGCACGGCGGTCCAGGCGGTCCACAGCCAGGCATGAATATGCCACCGCAACAGGGTATGAATATGCCACAGCAGCACGGGCCACCGCCGCAGTTTGCACAGCATGGACCACGGGGCCCATGGCCACCACCGCAGGGCAAGCCGCCAGGACCGTTCCCCGACCCACAAATGGGCCCACAGCTCACGGACGCTGAGTTCGAGGAGGTGATGAGCAGAAACCGCACGGTCAGCAGTTCAGCAATTGCCAGGTGCGTTTCCACCTCCATCTGCCAATCCTTAAATGCTTTAATTGAATATTCAATAAATTCTTTGTTTCTTTAGAGCTGTGTCTGATGCCGCAGCCGGCGAATACTCCAGCGCCATTGAGACACTGGTGACCGCAATTTCGCTGATAAAACAATCAAAAGTGGCTCACGATGAGCGCTGCAAGATTCTGATCAGCTCACTGCAGGACACTCTGCACGGCATCGAGGCGAAGAGCTATAACCGTCGAGAACGGTCGCGCTCGAGGGAGCGATCCCACCGCAGCAGGCAAAGGCGTGAACGCTCATCCTCGCGGTATCGCGAACGGTCTCGTGAAAGAGAGCGTGATCGTGATCGCGAGCGTGAAAGGGATGGCGGGTGAGCACGAAATGCGGAAAGCAATCGTTTGCAATCCAAAAACTAATTCAATTTTCGATTATCCAACAGCTATCGCGAACGGTCGCGCAGTAGAGAACGAGAACGTCAGGCTCAAGATCACTACAGGGATGAAAGGTAATGCAAAACGGAATGTTTTAGGCGGTCTATATGAATCGATCTTCAATGGCACCAAACTCCTTGCTTTCAGCAGCAGTCGCTCGGCTCGTCAAGGAAGTCGCCAGAGCCCGTTGTGGCAGAAGCAGCTGAGGCGCCGTCATCGAAACGTTATTACGAGGATCGGGAACGGTATCGTTCTTCGGATCGGGAGCGGCGTGACCGCGATCGGGACCGTGACCGTGAGAGGGAGCGTGATCGCGACAGGCGGGAGGAGCATCGGTCCAGGCATTGACTGCTGGAGGATGGGCAGCCGCGCAAGCGAAAGTACAGAGGAGAAGGAATTATAAAGTAACAAAAACACAACACTCTTATTAACAAACAAATAATGCCGCATGCTTGTTGGTGGTCAGTGAGCAGTGGGCAGTGGCCGGCCAGCCGTACAAGCTATACAAATTAACAGATTTTCAATTTGTATCTAACATTACCAATACGTAGGATATGAATATGGCATATAACATAGTTTCTCCTAGACATACTAAACAATAAGCCGATATGTTGACAAGCCTCTATACCAGCATCGACGCATAGACTGTCTCTGGACCCTCACTCGACACATTCTTGCAGCGCCAGGAGGAGCAGAAACAGCAGCAGCAGCACCACCACCACCACCGCCAGCAGCACCACCACCACCATTACTACTGTATGGATGGAGAATTCGAGCTGTCATCGTGGGACATTTTCGACACAGATGGGCAATGGGATGGGATGATCATCACACAACTAATCCTTCACCGCCCTCTTCGCAGCAGAATTTCAATTTTATTGTACTCTAATATTTCGGTTTATTTAATAAAACATATACTTATGAAAAAAAAAATAATTGTTCGACGAAACCTTACCAAAAATGTCTTGCATTGTGTGTCTTCTTGTATTTATTATATATATATTTAAACAACCAAAAAAAAAACAAAACAAAAAACCCACCAACCCTTATTAGTTAATGAATTTATAATTGTACAACAAAATTGTATGTAAAATATGCCAAAATTATTATTGCACTGCTGTGTGCAATTTGTACTGAAATTGTTATATTAACAAAATCATTTCTGAGGCCGACTGAGGCCAAAAATCGTCAACTTAAATGTATTTTCAATGATTCTTTTGTTGTAAACATTCATCACGCATTTGTTTTAAATTGTTTTTATTTATCATACATACCGTACCATACCATACCGTACCATACTATATATTTAAGTCGATCATTGCCGTGTGCCTGTCTCCGAAAGTGTGTGAATGGAGTTGTAGCTTTTAAATCGCGACTGATCTCAACCGCCGAGCGTACTGTTTTGATAGGAAACCTAGTGAAATCATGTTTATATAAGATAAGTTGGATGAGTGTGTATTCCGCCCGAAGTATAAGACTAAATTACTCTATAAACGAAAGCCCTGACCGCATTTAGCGTAGCAATACACTACTAACGCTCGAATCGAACTTTTATGTAGTTCCTAACAACAGATCTGTGTTAAAAAGTTTGCGGATAAAAGTAATCTAGCATTGCATTCGTATTGTATCATCTACGTTTTAGTTTTTGATATTCTTAGGTTTACTTTTTATTTTATTTGACATACATTTTGTAAACGATATTCAAATAAGATCCATGGCGTACTAACCCCTAGTTACAAACATTTACAACACCCTCTGTAAACCAGAATGTTACGTTTACCAGTTTGATGCACCTGTAACTCTCCCAGGGAGAGGCCTAGGTTTTAGGGATCAAATATTACGAGCTTAACTGCAGAAAAACGATGTCTTGTACAATTTTTAAACTGTGATAGCGATCTTAAATGAAATCTATGAACATTTAACAAACGAACACCCAGTCTATTAAGTCATGTTTAACACAGGTAATGTTCTCCTAGTTTGTAATATTGCTTAACGTCCCAATGGCCAAATCTAGTCTTTCGCATCTATGTCGATCGATTTTTAAGACTATCCAATACCTTGCAATACTTTATAATTTACAAATATACCGTCGTATTTTGTTTTTCAAAAATATGTACCATTGACTTTTTTGAATTTGGCGCCAAACGTACAAAAAATCAATCCATTTTCGTATATGTATTTCTGTGACGCGGGCATCATTCTAGATTATTCCAAATTCTAACGTTAGCCAACACTCCTCTTTCATTCTGATTGGAGAAATCACCGAGAACAATGAAAATGTATAGAAAATGCTATATTATTATTAGTTATATGTGCCGCGGCTTAACTTTAACTCAAGTTGTTGTCCTGTTAAAATAAAGGGAGATTAAGTGGGCCGAATTGTTTATGTTTCGGTATATTTGCGGTATATTTGGCAACTGTGACGTATGTCTCGGTATATTTCCTAGGGTCAGACCGTATGTCTTATAATCAGTGAAATTTGTGAAATACAGAAAAAGAAAACAAGTAGGCGCCTGTAACTGTAGAGTTTTATTTACCTAATCATAAAAGCAGTTCGTCTCTGAACATATAAGATTCACTCCTCCGTTTGAAAAATTAGTAAGATCTGAAAACTATTCAGCAAGTGAAAAAAATATAAGAAAAATGGCAGCAGCTACAGCACAGAAAATTAACGAACGTTTTCAGACGTTTATGACGGGCCTCAACGATCGCTAGTGAGTATTTATCTAATAGCGGACAAGGGCGAGCGGGAGTGCGTGCACTTGCACTTGGCCCGGAGTCTCGAGTCCAATATTTAAATTGTTTGGGACGCGCTGCGTCATAAGGGATAGGACTGACGTGTTGTTTTGGTATTGAACCACATCAACAGTTGGTCGCCTCGAATCGATAGTCCTTGAAACTAGCTTACCTCCTCCTCCCCCAGTGAGCCGCATGTGCGCCATCACCTGGCCAAGGTGTACATGGTCTTGGGCAGCACCGCAGCCGCGACAACTGTGGGAGCCGTCTGCCAGATGCGCGATGTTCTAGATCTCGGTGCATTGGCTGCCTTCGCCACGCTGGTGCTGGTATTGGGTCTCCATTTCTACAAGGATAATGGCAAGAACTATACCACACGCTTGAGCATGTTATATGCCTTTGGATTTTGCTCTGGACAGACATTGGGACCGCTGTTGGGCTACATAAGCAGCATCAATCCGGCCATTATAATCACAGCCCTCACAGGCACTTTCGTCACCTTTCTATCGCTCTCGCTGGCCGCACTCCTGGCCGAGCAGGGCAAGTATCTATATCTGGGCGGAATGCTAGTTAGCGTTGTCAACACCATGGCCCTTTTGAGCCTTTTCAACATGATATTCAAGTCTTACGTGGTTCAAGTGGTATGTAAACAAGTGACACATAAACAAACCAATGTGGATGCCATCTAAATCGCAAATTTTCTCCATCAAACAGACTCAGCTCTACGTGGGAGTATTCGTCATGGCTGCTTTTATAGTCTACGATACCCAAAACATAGTACAGAAGTGCCGCAATGGCAACCGCGATGTTGTACAGCATGCCCTGGATCTGTTCTTTGACGTATTGAGCATGTTCCGCCGTTTGCTCGTAATCTTGACCCAGAAGGTAGGCTTCATTCGTTAGGGTTTACATTTAAGTTGCTATAGCCTGTAAGTCCCGCCACTGTTCCACAGCTTAAGACCTTTATGGTTTAGTAGCCGCATTCAAGCAAATCCAATCAAATGGTCGCCGAACACTTTGCAATAGTTTTCCCCAAGTCAAAAATCTCTTGAGATTAACGAATTCAAACGGTATTTGCCGAGTCTTTCCGCCTAGCCAAGGCAATAATTATACTTTCACAATTCCCAGCTAGGATCCTAAGTTTTCCTCCACTTTGCGGGAAGCATAAATATTTATTTCCAATGAGATCGAAAAAACATTTGCAAAGTTTTCTGGCTGTTTGTGAAACTATATTTATACGCTTTGGTCCACCAAGTGCGGGAATCAATTTACTAATTAATTAACTTACTTTCAGGAGGAGCGAAAGCAAAACGACCGCCGCAGGCGCAACTAGGGTCCGGTGGTAGCAGAAAAATACAACCAAAAACAAAATAAAAAACCAACAAACAAACAATATACACATACATCTACCATATGTACACTACAAAACTGATTACATTAGAAAATTCCCCATTTTTCCAAACTTACGGCCGCGCATATTTCGGCTCTTAAATTATAATACATTCGATTGTTCAATGTGGGAAAGCCCAGGCGAAAAATTCTATATTTAAATAAAGTCAAAGTTAAAGACAAATTCATCAACGTATTGTACCCATAAATGGAGCTATCTTTATCTAAACACCCCATAATAGATTACCAATAATGATAATACCGGTTGGAGTGGAGTGGGGCTGCCCTTGTAATGTGCGGCAGCAATTTAATTAGGCTAAGTGCATGGCCTGCAGGCCATCCATAATATCCAGAGGGTCAGACGTTGGTCAGTCGACATTCAACATGCCGCAGGTCCAGTCGGAGAGTGCGCCGCCCATGGTCCAGCCATTGCTAGAGCAGTTCCAGCTACTCTTCTATATATCCAAGATTGCTGGGATACTGCCGCAAGATCTCGAGAAGTTTCGAACGAAAAATGTTCTGGAAAAGTCGCGTAATGGCATGGTCTACATGCTGGCCATGCTGATCGTCTATGTGCTGCTTTACAATGTCCTGATTTACTCCTTCGGAGAGGAGGATCGCACCCTCAAGGCCTCGCAGAGTCAGTAGAGCATAACGCTCTAGTAGGGCAGTGGCAGTGGCGCAGTTACTCAACCTTGTTTCATTCCATCCCCCAGGCACCTTGACCTTCGTGATTGGCCTGTTTCTCACCTACATTGGGCTCATTATGATGGGCACGGACCAGTTAACAGCCTTGCGTAATCAGGGCCGCATTGGAGAGCTCTACGAGCGCATTCGCCAGGTGGACGAGCGTTTGTACAGGGAAAAGTGTGTGGTGGACAACAGCCACATTGGGGGACGCATTCGGTTTATGCTAATCATGACGTTCCTCTTTGAGCTCTCCATCCTGTTGGCTACGTACATCAAGCTCGTGGATTACACCCAATGGATGTCCGTTCTGTGGATCGTCTCGGCCATTCCCACTTTCATCAATACGCTGGACAAGATCTGGTTTGCCGTCTCGCTGTATGCGCTGAAGGAACGCTTCGAGGCCATCAACCAGACGCTGGAGGAGCTGGTAGCCACCCACGAGAAGTTCAAGCTGTGGCAGCGGGGCGATCATGAGACCAGCAGTCGAACGTTAGACAGCTCCCAGCCACCGGAGTATGATAGCAATTTGGAGTACCTCTACAAGGAGCTGGGTGGCATGGATATGGGCTCCCTGAAAGGATCTGGAAAGAACAAGGTGGCGCCTGGTGGGTGAACATTTTGGATATATGTTTTAGCAGTCCATTGGTATGTCTGGTTTCAGTTTCGCACTCAATGAACTCTTTTGGCGAATCCATTGAGGCCTCTGACAAGGCCACTCATCATCCGATATCCGTAAATATGGCACACGAGAGCGAGCTGAGCAACGCTGCCAAGGTTGAGGAGAAACTAAACAATCTCTGCCAGGTGCACGACGAGATCTGTGAGATTGGCAAGGCAATGAACGAGCTGTGGAGCTACCCGATTCTCTCTCTGATGGCGTATGGTTTCCTGATTTTCACGGCACAGCTGTATTTTCTCTACTGCGCCACACAGTTCCAGTCGATACCGTCGCTGTTCCGCTCGGCCAAGAATCCCTTCATCACTGTCATCGCTTTGAGTTATACGTCCGGAAAGTGTGTGTATCTCATCTACCTGAGTTGGAAGACCTCTCTGGCCTCGAAGCGCACTGGCATCAGCCTGCACAAGTGCGGCGTGGTCGCGGATGATAACTTGCTCTTCGAGATCGTCAATCATTTGTCGTTGAAGCTGCTCAATCACTCCGTGGACTTCTCCGCCTGCGGATTCTTCACTTTGGATATGGAAACGTTATACGGCGTCAGTGGTGGCATCACCAGCTACCTCATCATATTGATTCAGTTCAATTTGGCTGCTCAGCAGGCCAAGGAGGCCATTCAGACATTCAATTCGCTGAATGATACCGCCAGCTTGGTTGGCGCTGCCACTGAAATGGACAACGGTAGCTCCACTTTGTACGACCTGGTGACCACCACCATGCTAACGCCAACAGGTTGAAGATGATGCTGTAGCTGATGTATATTTCGTCTTTTTTGCACCTTTTTCCTACACTTACACTTCCTACACCTTCAGCACCTAATAAACCATCACACTGCAGTCAACCGTTTGTACTCTGCCTTGGCCTCCTCCAGCTCAGTGAGTAGATCACTAAATGTGGCATTCGCTCCATCGTAATCCAAAACTGCCACACAAGAGATCTGCGCACGCTTCTGAAGGGCATAGGACAGCTCGCGTCGTACCAGCGAGAAGCAGTAGGGCACTGTTTGCTGCTGGCACAAGTCCTTCAAGCCATCAATCGTTTCGTCCAGGCCATCTAGAAAAAAACCTACATATATTATTGTTTGTAGATCTTAAATAATGTTATACGCTCTTACGTTCTCCTGGACAAATTTCACAATCGGTGGCTATGATAAGTAACTTCACTTTTTGTATGCGTAGCCGGGCTAAAGCCTCACGGATTCCCAAAACGAAGCGAGGATGTGCCCGTGCCTTGATCTCGTTTTTGGCATAGGCGCGTTTCTGAAAGCGATTCAGATCCTTCAAAGCTGAGTGGTTAACTGCTTGAGCTGTGGCCTGGTGCAGTTGTCGCAATAGCTGAAGGAAACTACACTTTAAATTGAACACAAAATGAAATGTTTAGAGTAAACCTTCTGAAGCGTCGGGAATGTATTGGATGGACTTTATCCGGTAGATGTTCCTCTTTGGTAGGCAGTTCCTCCAGTTTTACCTCCTTTTTAATAGAAGCCTCCTCCGTATCCAGCAGCAGGCCCTCCATGTTCTTTCCCAGCTCCTCCTCGTATTTGGGGCTCTGAACGGTTAACATCTTTTGCTTCTTTAGCCTGCGATAGCTGCATATCATCTTTTTCAATCCAGTGACCTTCTTCTTGGGATTAAGGCGCGTTTTTCCTTTGCGCTTTGCCCCATATAGTGGTTTTGTGATGATCAGATGTGGACGCCTCAGCTTTTTGGCCTTGTTCTGTTTTTGCGTCTGTCGTGGCTTGACGACAAAATCGAAGAGCGTGCATTGCAGCGCCGGCTTTTTGTGCTTATTTTTGTACTTGGAGCTGCGTGGAAGTTTCGGGGTTGTTTGCAAGCCATCCTTTCGGATGTTTTGAAACGTGCTCTGATCTATAATACTCAATTTGTCCGAACGCCGCAGCATTTTTCCAGAATTGTTACATTGTTCTAACGCAGTGTTGACTAACGCAGAAAAATCAAATGTCGAGCCAAAAACAAAATTCAAATCGAGAATTAGAATTAGTTTAGGTTATCCCGGACGGCCCTCGACGGGGCCTCTCATAGGCCAAAAAGGCCCTTAGTTATTCGGATCTTTGTATGGTCCTTACGAGGGTGTTTCTGAGGTTCCGAAGTCCCCCAGAATCGAGGTGTTTTTAGCAAAGGCAAGCAGTTTCCCTGGCGATCTCTTGGAGGCGTCCTCCAGTGATACCAGCATCGGTGCGCCCAGGTACATTCTCCTTGCCCTTGAGAGAGCTGAACACCGGCAGATGAGATGTTCCAGGGTTTCGACAGCCCCGGGTTCATTGCATTTCCTGCAGGTGTCACTGTTAGTGATGTTCAGCCTGGTCGCATGCGACGCAGCCAGGCAGTGGCCTGTTAGTATGCCCACTAACAGTCTGCAATCTTTCCGTGGAAGATGCAGCAGATAGTGGCTGAGATTATCATTGCGTTCCTTGCACATGATTTTCGAGATTCTGCAGGTGGTGGTGTTCTTCCACCTGCTGTCTGTCCTCATTTTGGCCTGTTTCTCCAGGTCGCTTTGTAGCGTCCTTAGGGAGACCGGCACGCTTTCTGTCCTCTCGTTTGCCAGCCCGACGCCTTCCTTAGCCAGAACGTCTGCCTCTTCGTTTCCTTCGATGCCCTGGTGACTGGGAACCCAATAGATCTGCACTGACTTAGTCGTGCTTAGTGATTCTAGTGCCTCCCTGCTTGCCAGGACACTTCTAGAACTGACCGCGGACGACTGCTTGGATGTTATCGCTGCCTGGCTGTCAACGAATATGTTAACCGTATTGTGTGTTCGCTCTGTGAGCTGAGTGACCTTTGCTGCCTTCTTGATGGCGAAGACTTCCGCCTGGAATGTGCTGCATCGGTCGGGTAGCTTGTACGACGCCCTTATTTCAGGGTTTGTACAGTATAGGCCTGCTCCTACTCCTTCATTCATCTTGGAGCCGTCGGTGTATATGTTGAGGTGTTGAGTCTGGTCCCGTCCCGCTTTCCAGTCTTCGGGTCCCATGAGGAGGTCTGTTTTTACTTCAAGGCACGTCTGGGGGATCATGTAGTTGGTTGAACTGATCATGTCCATTCCAATTGAACTATGCCCGAATCTTTGAGGAGACATGTTCCCCGGCGCAATCAAGTGCTGTGGGGTCGATTCCAAGTATAGTTTCGAGTGCTTTGGTTGGCGTTGACCTCAGCGCTCCTGTTATGCAGAGCAAAGCCTGCCGCTGGGTTCGTTCCATTAGCTTGTGATACGTCTTCTTTTCAGTTGCTTTCCACCACACTAGGACTCCATACAGCAGAGTTGGTCGCACTACCGAGATGTAGATCCAATGCATCAGAGCGGGCGACAGGCCCCATGTGCTACTAAGCATCTTCTTGGATGCATAAAGTGCAGTGGTGGCCTTTTTCACCCGCTCTACTACATTGGGTCTCCATGCCAGCTTGCTGTCCAGTACTGTGCCGAGGTATTTGACCTGTGCTTTAGGGGTTAGCCTTGTTTGGTTGACTTTCGGGGGGACCCATGTTGGTACCTTGTATCTCTTGGTGAAGAGGATGAGGTCCGTTTTATCCGCGTTGATACTGAGTCCTACTCCATCTGCCCACTCACATATCTCCCTGAGTGTTCGTTCCATTATGGAGCTGAGAGTCGATGGACATACACCCGTGATAAGTACGCTTATGTCGTCTGCATAAGCTGTTATTTTTGGGGCTTTCCTTTCGAATCTCTTGATGAGGTTGTCGACCACCAGGTTCCACAGGAGGGGTGACAGGACTCCACCCTGGGGTGTGCCCCTGTGTGCACCTCTGACCATGGAGGCGGTGCCCCACTCTGATTGCACCCGTCTACAACTTAGAAGGTTTTTTATCCAGAGGTTGACTGACGGGTGGGTGCTGGTAGCTTCTAGGCAGTCCATTATTGCTTCTGTAGCGACGTTATTAAATGCTCCGGATATGTCTACAAATACTCCGAGTGCATATTTCTTAGTGTTGAGGGCTTTCTCGACGGTAGCTACTAGCGAGTGCAGTGCTGTTTCCACCGATTTTCCCTTGGTGTAGGCGTGTTGGTTAGTTGACATCAGTCCGCTTACTTCGGTTCTGATATGTAGATCCAGCAGCTTTTCTAATGTTTTCAGTAGGAAAGAGGTTAGGCTTATCGGTCTGTAATCCTTGGAACTCACATGGCTGCACTTTCCTGCTTTTGGGAGGAAGACAACTCTAGAGGTTCTCCATTGGATCGGGATATAGCCTGTTCTTAGGCATGCTGCGTATATTGCGAGAAGCCATGGGGTGATCACCTCTTTGGTCACTTGCAGCATGGCTGGGAATATTCCGTCCAGTCCAGGTGCCTTTATGCCCGTGAAGGAATCTATAGCCCAATGGATTTTCTTTGGGGTTATCAGGTCTGTTGGGGGTGTTTGTTCCTCAGTTGCTAGGTCCTGATGCGTTTCAGCATCGGTGACCTCGGTGCATCCTGGGAAGTGGGCCTCTATTAGTGCCGTTAGGGCTTCTTTGCTGCCTTCCGACCACTGTCCGTTGTCTAGTTTGAGTTGACTTTGTACTGTGGGTTGCTTTGACAGCAGCTTCCTCAGCCTAGCCGTTTCAGGCACTTTCTCAATGCTGGAGCAGAAGTTTCTCCATGAGCTGCGCCGTGCCTTACGTATTTCCTTCTTGTATTCCCTTAATAGCGTCTTGTATTCCTCGTTGATGTTCTCGTCGTTCGCTAGTTTAGCGAGCTTGAAAAATTCCATGAGGTTGTTTCTTTTCAGAGAGAGGTCTCGATTCCACCAGAGTGGTTTGGACTTCTTCCTTGTTCTAGAGGGTGGGCATGCTGTGTGGTATGCCTCTAGCAGTTCCGTAGATAGGGTCTCTAGGGACTTCTCTATATCCTCCGCTGATTTCACTGAGCCCGGGCTCGTGAGTTTCGAAGTGACTGTCTTTCTAAACTTCTCCCAGTTTGTGTTCCGGGGGTTTCTATAGACTATCACTTTCGGAGTGTATTCGAATTCGCACTTGAATTGAATGTACCTGTGGTCTGAGAAGGAAGGTCTTTCAAGGACCTTCCATTCAGGAAGGTTCTCTTTCCCGCGGCGAGAGTTAGATCTAGTACATTTGACGAGGTAGGACCTACGTAGGTGTATTCCTCTCCCTCGTTTGCTACATCTATGTTATTTGTTAATATAAAGTCTAGGAGTGACTCACCTCGGTCGTTAATGTCAGGGCTTCCCCACACACTATGGTGGGCATTAGCATCCGTGCCAGCGATCAGTTGGTAGTCTTTGAAGTCGGCTTCTTCCACCAGAATTCAAAACATAATAAATCTATTATTTAAATATATTGCTTTATCCTTCTTATCGCTATGAGTGTTTAATGCTTAATTAAAAACATGGTTTGGCTTTACAGTTTACAGTCTGGTAGGAAACAACATATCTTAAGTAACCGATGGCCTACAGAATTTAGGAGGAAGGTCTGTGCTATAATCTTATGCTGCGATCTATGGCTAAGTGCATCTCGTTGAATTCCTTGAGATGCGAGAGTATCTCGTCGCGCTCGTGCTCATAGATCTCCCAGTATTTTAGATACTGGCCCACATGCTTGAGTACCAAACTGCGGGCAAAGTCGAGGCAGCTTCGTACATGCTTCATCCGTCGTCGGCAGCTGGTCAGCACCGATCGTAGTTGCTGCTCCGGATCCAGTTGGGCGATAACAAAGGAAAACACATTCTGCACATCAATCCGGTCATAATTCGGAAACACGACGGATTCGGTGGGACGTGCCTGCGGAAAGACAATCAGCGATGGGCAGAGTGGCATGGAGAGCTCCCATGGCAGGTCGTTGGCCTGGCTGTCAAAGCGTATGAAATTTACACTTGGACTAGTGAGCAGCGCCGACACTTGGAGGAATGCTTGAGAAAGTACGGCGGATAAGGCACAGTCTGGACGATACATGAATACCACGTTCGTTGCGTTTGGCTGCTGGAGAGCCTGCAGAAGCATTTGGCGGTTGAAGTTGCGATGGAAAGCCGTGTCCGGCGGTGGCAACGCGTTCTTGTAAACCTTCGGCAGTGTTTTGGCATAGAACTGACGGATGAAATCCTTGAGGGCCACATACGAGAAAGGATGGTCCTGTGGCATTACATGCAGGGCCTCCTCGGCCATGTCCACAATGAAGACCTGCACCGCTGAGGCGTCTCGCTCGTGGGGATGGTGGTGCTGATGCTGTTGTATGCCCAACTGCTGCAGGTAGTCGCCGTATTTAATAGAATCGAAGATCACGACGCCCAGAGATCGATTCTTTGGGAAATCCTCCCCGGAATGTTGCCAGATAAGTTGGCTGTACTTGGTCACCATATTGGCAATGCCAATTTTCATGGCCGGCGTGCCATGGTTGGAATGGGCAAGGCACAGATTGCGCCGGTGCAGGGCCAGCAGGTGATGCGACTCCGTGCCGCTGCCTGCCGAGAATTCTAGGTGGTTCTGGTGGGTGTACTGTAGCCAGAGATAATTGAGGTACTTGTTGATTTTATAGTAGTTGGCCAGAGTCGCTGCATTCAGCTGCCAGGCTCTATAGCAGCGCTTTCCATGTTGTCCTCTGTCCTCATAGGATTCTGCATACATTTCCACGGGCATTTGCAACATGGAATATGAGTCTACGTTTGCATGGCTGTCGTCTTTGGTCCAATACAAATCACAGCGGTCAGTCTGTTTTTTCAGCGCGGAAGCCATTTCCTTGACCATTACCAAGGGCATGGCACTCGCAGTCTGATGGCTCTGATGCATCTTGACGCCCATGGCCAGCACGGGCGTGTATCGCGCCTTTAAAGCTATTGTCGTTGGGGTTCCATATCCATTCGAAAAGAACGCCAGACTCTTGAGGGTTTGACGTACCCATCGGACGATGTCCAAAGCTCGCCAGTCACTTGACGATGTGTTGAACGTATGCACACCATTCCTGTTGTCTATGACCACCAACTGCGGCAGTGTGACGTCTTCCCCTTTCAACATGCTCTTTGCACTCTTCCCGAAGTTAAGGGCGAACCGTATATTCTTTTCGGGATCGAACTCCAGCCAACAGACTGCGGCCGCTAGAAAGCGTTTGTATGCCAGACTGTCTGCAGAGTCCAGGAGCGCTAGGACAACAGCATCCGAGTGCTTCCTCAGTCCTGCCAGCTCCAGGCTGGTGTGCACCCGATCGACGGGCTCGATCAGATAGTTCATGAACCGTGCGAGATCCTCAAAGTTCCATTCTCCAGAGTATTGCAGAATATTTCGTTGGTTGTAACGGACTATTAGAGTGGGCCACTTGTCCGGATAGCCGCCAGCGCCAACCACTCCTGGGTTTGGCACGTGAGTGCTGCTGCAGTTGCACTGGAAATGCCAACAGTCGACGGCCCCGAAGAACGCGTACTCGTGGTAATAGTGTGCCAGACCATCGTAGACCGTTTTGGCCCGCTTAGCCTCGCTCGACCAGGACACGTAGTGGAAAATCATCGCAATCTCGAAGTCAGATGCCCCGGCTCTGACTTGTGGCACACTGCGACCTGGACACTCGGCGATAGGCGCCTCCTCCCGCCTTGACGTTTGGGCCTCTGCGAAGTTGACAGCGAGGACCAGCAGCACCAGGTTAAAAAATATACTCATTGTTGGTAGAATGCGGCCGGTGTGCTGGCTAATTTAATAACACAAAGAGCCCCATATGATTCCAAATCTATGGAAACTCTGGCCACACTACTGAATGTTCACATCGAGCTTTGACAAACAGGTTTTAGACATTTCTGTCAGCTTAGCTTATTTTCCAATTATTGAATTACATTCAAGCTTTAAAATGTTCTTTTGTTTAACAAATTAGGAATAATAATTGTCAATTCAATGAATATGCATAGTTCAAATTCCAACGGAAAATTTCAGGAAAAGCTACGGCCGCACTGAAAACATCGGTAGCACTCCCACCTCTGCAGGCCCAGCCGATATCGATCAAAGACAAATACAACACTGACCAGCGCATATGCGTTAATTAATCACTTTTACTGTTTACTTTTTAATATAAACTGCGTTAATTAAATTAACAATTAGTGCAACAAGAACTAACTACGACGCGAAAACGTAGCTAAAAACTCCGAGCAACTGAATCGTCGTTATAGTCTTGCACCGACCCATCCGTTCCAGCACTCTAGGAAATCTGTGGCCTCTTCGCTCTGAATCTTTAGCCATCACAAATCAAAAGTCAAGTGTTTGTTGGAATGCATATGTAAATTCATTCGTGGAGAGTATCGGATCGGAGCGAGTGCATATATATTTACAGTTTGGCCTTCCACTTTCCAACCACAACAACAAAGCAGCTACGACCACACACACTCACTCACTCGCTCTCACACTCTCGCACCCGCGAACGCACGCACAGTCACACAGAGGAGAGTGAGAGAGATAACCTGGTGTGAGGCAATCACCGTCATCGCCTCAGTTTGTCCCCCAGCCCAGTCGAGATTTTGAATTGAAACAACCAGAAAACGCACTGCGCGGACGGAACGGACCATCATTGAAACATGGGGCTTTTACTCTCCCGCTTATGGCGAATGTTTGGGAACGAGGAACACAAACTGGTGATGGTGGGTCTGGACAATGCGGGGAAGACAACCATACTGTACCAGTTCCTGATGAACGAGGTGGTTCACACGAGTCCCACCATCGGATCAAATGTAGAGGAGGTTGTGTGGCGAAACATACACTTTCTGGTGTGGGACCTGGGCGGGCAGCAGAGTTTAAGGGCCGCCTGGAGCACATATTACACAAACACAGAGCTGGTGATCATGGTCATAGACTCAACGGACCGGGAGCGGCTGGCGGTGACGCGAGAAGAGCTGTATCGCATGCTCCAGCATGAGGACCTGAGCAAGGCCAGTCTCCTTGTCTATGCCAACAAGCAGGATCTGAAGGGATCGATGTCGGCGGCCGAAATCTCACGGCAACTCGACCTGACCTCCATCAAGAAGCACCAGTGGCACATCCAGGCGTGTTGTGCGCTCACCGGAGAGGGCTTGTATCAGGGCCTGGAGTGGATCGTTCAGCGCATCAAGAATAAATGACAGGCGACTGTAGCGTACGACCATAGTTAATAATTGTAGAAAAGTAAATCAATTTTTTTTTGTTTTGTAAATGTAAAGCCACATAATAATACTGAGAAAAGGATGTAACAGATTTTAAGCGTTTCGCCGATTGTTTGAAAAGTTGTTGCCAAGCCAATTTTATTAAGTGTATAAAATAACGACCCCTCAATGATAAAAATTTACGAGTATGAGTATAATGATAATGTCTAAGATCTAAGCCAATTAACTACTTCCAATAAAATTACAAAAAAGAGTTTATTTCGAAACTGTTTTCGTATTGAATTGAATACAGAATTGGACGTATCTTTCCTCTCTTCTCTTCGAACATTGCCTTCTAATTGACATTGTTAGTGCGACATCGTCGCTTGTTTGTTGATGTGTGAGATTTGATTTGTACTCTATCGTCTAAAATAAATACATGGTTGTGTATAGTTAGTTAATAAATTAAAAGGCTTACTCGCATCCGCCAGTAAGTAGCTCGGAAAAAAGGTTTTAGGATTAGGTTTAAATATTAGCAAAATAAATAAATATATAGCCACACAAACAGTTTGATCACAAAACGTAAAAGCAAAATAAAAACAATATCAAAACGGTGATGCTTAAGTTTAAGTGAGATTACAGGAGCTGCTGCAACTCTTCAAGGGCTTCCCCTGGCCCAGGGTGATGGTGTTCTCGTCCACTGCCTCCACATTGTTGGCATCGTGTTGGCGCTGCAATGGAAACACCTAATGTTGACTTTGATTTCGTATAAAACAAGCCAGAACTGACCTTAAGTTCGGTGGCCAGGCAGCGGAAGGCATCCTCTACGTTCATGTTCTCCTTGGCTGACGTTTCCATCACAAATAGGATTTCAGGTATATATTGACACATTTGGCGAGCCTCTTCAAAGTCCACCTCGCGCTCCGTCTCCAGGTCGCACTTGTTGCCAATCAATATGATCAGCACATTCGATGCCGTGTATCTGCGCACCTCCTCGATCCATTTTTGTAGATTGGAGAAGGAAGACCTCTTTGTGATGTCATAAACTGCAGCGAAAACAATTACAAATTAATAAACTAATAACATGTATGTATCTCTACGTATGCGACACTTGGGGAGAAGATAAGGAGGCCGTCAGCAGAGCGAAAGCTATTAAAATCAATGCCTCGCAATAACATTAAAGCGTGGCGCGGCGCAACACTTGTTATCAGCGAATCACACCGTTCCTCGACAGGAGCTCCTCTACTGATAGCGACGGGCGGCATGACAAATGAATGGGCGTATCCGAAAGATACCGACTCACCAATTAAGACTCCGTTGGCAGACCGATAATAGCTCTGCGTAATAGTGCGAAACCTTTCCTGGCCAGCCGTGTCCCAGATTTGTAGCTGCAGGAATTATGGTTCATTAATAGCATCTTCAAGTGACTCGACCGAGCATCCTTTCACATACCTTAATTTGTTTTGCCTCCACGGCTATGGTTTTCATGGAAAAGTCCACTCCAATGGTATTGCCATGTCGCTCTATGTAGTTCCCCGTCTTGAACCTGTCGACTATGCAGGTTTTCCCCGTCCCACAATCTCCGATCAGGACGATTTTGAACAGGAAATCAAAGTTCTCCTCGTTAGGTAGCGCCATCAAAGTCTGTGGGTTGCGGGCCGTCATTATATCTGACCGATGTCGTGTGTTGTGGCTGGCTATGGAGGGAGTTTCAGGTAGTTTTTTTCCTCAATGAAAATGAAAACAAAGATTGAATAAATGCACTTGTTAGCGATGATAGATACGCAGCTGTTCGACCTATCGCTGTCAATCGTTACTGTGCACATCTCTAAGAAGAACGATAAGTAGGAATATCGATTCGTTGATTTTTGAAATATTTTTGTATAAATTTATAAATTTATTGACAATACTTGCTTACCTACCCAGTCCTGTCCTGCAATTTTGTTTGGCATTTTTCCAATTAGAAATCTATTGTGAAGATCTTATCATTACGCAAGAAAGCCATTAATGTTGGCTATTTATTCAAATGAGGCAATAGCAATAGCAAATGGAAAGCACTTGTGCGTGTGAATTGATGTACATCAATTCAATTGAAGCTACCATCACGTACATAGGTCAGGCTTTCTGATAACGTTTGGGTCTGTCTTCAACCCAATAAATTTTCACCACGTACCCTAATGATGGCTAACAAATTAGCTTTATTGAGTGATAAATATTTATGGTAATTGTGAAATATTCGTCAAGTTTTCCCCAATGCAATTTTTATTGACTTTCCATCCATATAGAGACCTTGACCCACATCCAAGCTTCTGCTTCTATTTCTAGATGGGGAGGAGACTCACTTTCAAACCGCAGCGGAAGCTGAGGCTCCACTCACGCCACAAAACATGTTCTATGCACATTTGTATCTGTATCTGTAGCTGTAGCTGCATCTCTGTATGCAAAGTAGCTAACTTGCTGACTGGCTGACCAACTGCTTCGATTGCCAAGCCACTTGGAAACCGCATCCCAGATTCGGCTGTGCTGTGCTGAGCTGTGTACGCACTGTCGCATCCATTTCGCATGGAAAGTTTAATTGCAGCAAGCCAAAGTCGGGGCAAAGTCTAGGCCTGAGAACTTGTCTGTGCACGATCCACGGCCTAATCGTGGCCTGCCTGACTCTGATGTTGTGTGATGTTGATGAACAATGTCCAGAGTGTCCGATGTCCAGAGTGAAACTAATTGCGACCCAGATCCGTTATGGGAGAACCCTCACGATGACTCATGACTGGAATGTCAGGACTCACAGACTCCTAACAGATGTAGTCGCAGTTCATTTCACCCACTACACTCTAGTCGTAGATTTGGCTCTGACTTGTGCCCCATTACACACTGCTCGCTCCCAGCCGAAAGAAAATCAAACACCAAATTGGCAACTTCACACAGAAACCCACACACAGGAGGGGATCAGATATTTCTGTTTTTCATACTGGTTTGAAGTTTCGGCTGGCCGGTAGCTTCTGCTTCTGCCTCGGATTCCTCGGACCTCTTCTGCTCTTCTGCTATTCTGCTAGCGGCTCGGCTTCCTCTTCTTGGCTCATTGTGGTTTTCGGTTTTCGGTTTACGGCGCGTCGTTCGTCGTTGCTTTTTATCGTTTGCCTCGGCCACTGTCCGCTTTAGTTGAATTTGAAACGTTTGCGCGCGCGGTTGTTGGATCGGGTCCCCCCATAAAAAGCCGAAAGAAATCGAAATCCATTGTAGCTTCTCCTTCTAGCAAAGGACCAGCACAGCACAGTACGGCCCAGCGCGTGTATATTGAAAAGTGAAAAAAAAACGTGTCGAGACCTCATCGTTGAATCCTGACTGAAGCATTAGAAAAGTCGAACTTGATCTTGCGTTGAACCCTGCGAGAAGAGGCCAGACTATAGGAATTTTCTTTCAGCGAGAAAAGGAAAATAGGACAAGCGGCAAGTCCAAGTTCAACTCGAAGATCTTTCCCAGCCGATTGAGCAGAGTCTTATGTAAGCTCTCCTCCTTCTCTCAAAGAATGTGCCCCCAAAAGTAAAAAAAAGACCCAAAAAAAAAACAATTACATTACCTAATTGTCATGCATCGAGCGTTAGCTTGAATCAACTTTCTATACCATCCCTCTGATATCTGATACCCGATACGAGTGACATTTTTTGTTTTTGTTGTTGTTGTGTGATGTTCGTTTGATTGATTTCCTCGCACATGCCGAGCACGCACTGGACGACACCACTTGCACTTTCCTTTGCCGAAATGTATGGCCTTTCGCAATCATTTGCTGGATTTCTAATTAATTATTCAGTGACAGTCCTAATCCCTGTCCCTGTCCCCGTCCCAGTCCCCGTCCCAGTCCCAGTCTAAAGCGCGGGTGCAACGTGCCTGAACAAAAACAAAAGACTTGAGCAACGAACTCGTGGCCACTTGGTTGGCTTTTTTTTTTGTTTTTTTTTGCTTTGATTGGGAATGAAATAATCAAAATTATCATTCGAATATTGTTGATATTCCAGCAATGTTTTGTACAAGTGTCTCCACTCCACTCACCTGCTGACCCAGTTTTCGGTTTCATTGCAAAAATTAAGTAAATTTCTTTATGTCGCGCCACAACCAGGTATCGTATCGTATCCCGCTGATTGTTGTTGAAGCAAAAACACTCTTTGGATTCTGACAGCGGACAATCAGACAGAAAGACAGAGAGACAGAGAGACAGACATGCGGACATTACAGACTGACGGACGGGGATGGACACTCGTCCGGCCATACTTAGCGAACTCCAATTAAAGCTCAGCTGCACTAATTCGCCATAAGTTGCAAAGGCTTTTCTCTCAATCTCAATCTCAGTCTCAGTCTCTCAGTCTCACTTCTCACTTCTCGACCGGCATTCCAAGCTGACATTTGTTGCGTGTTTGTTGTAAATGTCTGCTATGCTACCGTCCGAAGGGTAGAGAGACTATCGCATGAAGAGTATTACAGCTACAAATCGAGATACAGATGCAGATACAGAACTGAAAGGCATACAAACTTCGACTCTACTCTTTTTTCTTGCTTGCTTGTTTGTTTGTTGCTTTTCTTTTGCTGATTTTCAATAGAAATCAAAATGAATCCTTGGCCATAAGCGAGAGTCCAAGCAAAAGGCGTCTCTCTCACTGTCGCTGTGTGTCAACTGCATTTGGATTTGCGACTGCCACTGCCCCAGCCCCAGCCGCAGCCCCAGCCGCAGCCCGTTCTTCCTCCTCCTGGGTAATGGAACGCACTTGACCACAGTACTGGCAGTGGTGACTGTCTGTCGACAGTCCACTCCTCCTTTCAGCCTAGTTAGTGGCCCCATTTTTCATTTTCACGTCCATCATTTGCACTGCAATTAATCGCATCTGAATTTTATGTGTGTTTTTTCATGTGTTCACAGCACAGGCACGCCCATCGCCATCAGCTGCTGTACACCTGTACCTGTCTGGTCTTGTCAGCGGTCAGCGAATTTGTTTAGGCCTAATTTGCGTGCATCCAAGTGTCCAATAAGGAGAAACTAGCCAACTGGTGGCCAACCTTTGAGTGATTCGGACTAGAATGTTTGGTCTAGAAAGCTGCTGCTGCTGGTGGTGCTGCTGGGAAACCTGCCACCCAAATGGCCATCAAATTGTAGCCTTGAGAAAGTGCAACACAGAATATGGCTAGGCTCTAATCATGGCCTACACTTCAGGCCTCCTTCTACATGGTCTCTGCCGCCTTCAAGTGGTGCTCCGAACCGAACCGGCTTCCTGGCTCCCTGACTGGCTGACTGGCTCGCTCGCAACTAGAGTTCTCTACTTTGTTGCATCATTGGATGCGATTCTCTGCTCTGCTCTGCTCTGCTGCTCTGCTGCAGTACGAGTAAAAGTGCGTCGTGAAACGAGAGATCAATTTGTAGTGCTCTCTATTTGGATTGGATTCCTTACGGGGTGAAATCTTCAACAGGTTTCGTTTAGAATGATAAATCAATTTGCTGGGATATGCTTTCACTGAATACACACGCACGCAGATCGCACTGATCACGGATCGCACAGATCGCACAGATCCATTGCCAATTCCTAATCCCGAGCTCTGCCTGATGGGGATTTTGCTGTAGCTGTTTTTTGTTTCCTTTTGCCAAGAGTCGTAATCAGAATTCAAGCTGCCAGGCCTAACGGGGCATATGCAGTTGCTGGAACAATGCCAGATCTTCGCTCGTGCAGTGGAGTGGAGTGGAAGTGGAGCTTTCCCAAAAAAAACAAATACAAAAACAAAACAAACGAGACACGTTCGACAGGGAAACCAGTTGGCAGTTGGCAGTGGATCTGCTGCTCCATCGACTCATCGGGTGGTGGGGTTAAGAGCTGGATGAGAATGCAGAATGGGGTGTGCGAGAGTCGCCAATTGATGTTATACAACTGTTGAATAATGATAGCCCGTAGGCCAGATGTTTCAGCAGTTCTAGCAGCATTTGGTAGCTAATCGAGTTCGTTGTCCAAGTGTCCAAGTCCAAGTCTTTGGTTAGCTCGGTGCTAATTCTCCATAAAGAGAGTAATCATACAAGGATTAGTATCTCCCATATCTAATTACCAATCACTTGTTCAATCGTTTCTCCAGCATGGTGCTGTGCAACATATCAGGCGGCCGCCTACTGCTTTTAATGCTGCTGCTGCTGCCAATCCTCTGCTTATGTCAAGGCACATCAACGCTTCATCGACAGGCGGATGCACAAGATTTGGCGGCCGCACAGCTGGCGGATGTGGAGGCTGAGGCCCAGACAGATGACGAGGCGGATCCAGATGCACCGCACATACGCAAAAAGCGTCTGATATGGATTACGGACGACGGACGGCTGGCACTGCCCCCGGGCACCTCGCTGACATTCACGCCGACGATTGCCATGCCACTGGTGCGGCATCCGCCCGAGGGCTTCTTCTCCAACCTGACCATCAGTTTCCCAGTCACAAGTGAGTCGAGTCGTTGTCCGCACCCCAGTGATTATTCATTTATCTCTGGCTTACCCCAATCTAAATCTCAATCTGAATCCATCCAGTTGACTTTGACAAGCTGGGGCTGACGGATAATCAAAATCCCTTGGGAGATCTGCCGCCACTGTTTTCCCGCTCTTTTGGCCACGAGGCGGGGCACATGGTGGGCGAATATGTCGCTAGGTATCTCCACGTGCAACGCCGCAAGCGGGATCTCAGCGAGCAGCGCAGCCGTAGCGAGGACTCACCATTCAGGGTGCACGACGAGGGGCCAAAGTTCCCGGATCTGCCCGCAGGAATGCAGCACATCTTCCACGGCGGCGAAAGGGTGCTCCTCTATGGAGTGGTCGAGGACTTCCTGTCCACCTTTGGCATGGATGGAAAGGCGTGTCTGCTGCGCACCATCTGCGAGATGCATTCCCGGAGCTTGGAGAAGTTCGGAGTCTTCGGAGAGATGACCAAACTGTTCTTAACGTGAGTAGATTCTTTTTTATTTTGCATGGAAATAACTAATGATTCTTCGTTTTAGAGTCACGGAATCGCCTTTTGCCGATCTAGTGCCCGACTACGTGCATGCCCAAAGGATCGGCGAGGGTAAGCAGGCACCTGGCGAATGCTTTCCCTACTTCAAGGCCTGTCCCAAGAGCATCTTCAAGGCGCTGGCCAACAGATATTCCAAGCCTCCCACATCCTCCAGCCCCAACAAGACGAAAAGGACGACGACCACCGTTCGCCCCATGGGAGAGTATCACGAACAGCAGGCCATACAGCTGCCTGCCAGTCGGGATCGCAGTCGGGACAGCAATAATAATAATGTCTACATGTAGAGAAAACCCGAATGAAAGAAAAACTCCCACTGTTGACCTCGTTTAGGGATAGTTTTGAGCGGGCAATCCAATCCGATCGGATCGAGACGGTTGCGTTGCCCATGAATTGAGTGAACATTCAGAGTCATTTGTCTGTAATTAACATTTACTAATTAATTTATGAATTATTATTACTTTTTTGTGTATTTATTGTTAGTCATAGGCGTTGTTAACTGCTTAGAATATACTCGTAGCTCTGTTTTTGTGCTGAAGTGAAGCCTGTAAATAATTGCAATTGTGGCATATTCCGCCCCCCTCCGCCCCGTTTGTTCCCATGTGAAGCCGATCCGTAACAAATGAATATATTGAATAAAGTCCTAGTAACTAATGTGTGGCCACTGCCGTTTATATATTGGGTTTGGTTGGCAGCTTCCCTGCGTATACGTAATGTGAGGTAGCGTATACGTAATGTGAGGTAGCGTATACGTCTGAAGTGCATTTACATATCCCCCTAAATCCCGCTAAGTGAGGCCAAAAAACTTGCTTCAGATGATCCACGTAGATACAATGGACACAGTACATCATTCTGAGATTCCGCACAATACTGTCCAGGGCCAGGGCATTGTGCATCCAGTGCAGTTGCCATGCCCCATTTTACCAGCCCTCCCTGTAAATGTGGAACATCTGCAAACACACATTCATTCACCTACAATAATGCCTTCGTGAAGTAAGGAATGCCTTTCTGGCAAAATCAAAACCTCCATATGCTGCTTTACGATTTCCATTGCCTTGATCCATAGCAATTCTGTCCACATTCACAGCCCCATGGCAACTGCAGCTGGAACTTGAAACTCCCGCCATTTCTGACTGCTGTCGTTTTACCAACACTCTATCTTTCGAAAGCTTTCAATCTGTTATAAGGTGGATTATTTGTTCAAATAATTCCCTAGCAATCAGTTTTGTTAGTTCTATAGGCAGGCAGCATGTCAAGGTAAACTGTTTTTGTAGATTTGACGTCACGCTAAGTGACCGATGCAGTTCATGGTGCAACAACAATGACTTCGCTGTCCACGTCCATCCCACAAGTTCCCAACAGCCCAGCCCAGCCCAGCTGTTCCATTGCCGCCATCTTTCATAGTTTAAGAGCCACTGTGTAACGATTTTTTTAAAGGTAGTTCAGGACATGACCACTGATCTCTGAGGAGGCGCCACTGATTCTTTAAAAAATAGCAACTACAATTTATTAATTATAAATAATAAAATCAAATTGATTTGAAAGCAGCTTGGAAAGCACAACTTTAGGAAATAGGGTGATGTCCACCACCTGAAAAGCAACAGGTGTTCATTCAACTGACGTGGGCTCATGCCCACATACGATTTATACTTGAATTTTTTGTTGACTTTCTTATTTTAATCTAATTTTATAAACAGCCCAAGCAAATTGTAGAAAATTGTTTCATCAATCGAATAAAATTATGTGTTCAGTGCTGAGGGTCCTAGCTAGCTAGCTATATTATACCGAATATATACAAAATTCTATAGTGTGATATCCTATCAGTACAATTAGGCCATTGTGGCCCAGTGGGTATTGAAATACACTCCACGAAACTGATGCTTGTATAATGTTAGCCTGGATCAGGTGAATGATTTTGTGGGGTTTTTTGAAGGAAAGGAGGAAGGGTATGTATAGATCTACAAGAAGAGTTTACAAATACTATTATTTTCCGTGCTTTCACTTAAGATGTTCACTTGTTTAAATAGGTACATTTACGGTTTATTTTAAAAATGCGTCGATATGTTTCGATATTATTCTGCGCCCCTGGATTCTTGTCCAGCCGCGACTATTTAAAAAACAAATTTACAAATTGAATTGAATGAAATATGTATACAATATGATTGTTTAATTTTCCCGCTCGATACTATCGGTGAACCGAAACAATCGATGGTCGGTTAATTTTTCAGCCACGATAGTATCGAAAGCTCTATCGAACTTTTCCCAACACTACTAAACAACAAATTTACAAATTAAATTGAATAAAATATGTGCGGTTGCACAAACCGAGAAGAGCTTGTTACGTGTTGCACAAATGAATGTGGAGAGTAAAGACAATCAATAAACGAAAGGTGAGTGCAGACGAAGGCAAGCAAGGCTGAAAGGAAGGCGTCGCAGAGACAAAGTAAATGCCACCCGGCCCCGGCCCCAATTGGAAGTGGCAGCAGCAGCAGCACAAGCAGAACCAACAACAAAGTTGCTTGCACCCAAAGACTGAGTCAGGCGTTTGATTATGATTGAATTGATTATCACGATGTGACTTTTTCAATTGCCATCGACGCTGGCTGACGAGCCGGCGTTGTAGTTGTTTACATTGCGCGGACGTGGCGCAATATATTTTTAATCTATTCTGCTCCGGCAACTTGCTGATTACGATATTTCTGTTTGATAGATAACTTAAACGGCCTTCAGATTCGGCATGGATGTAGTGACGACAAACAGCGCTATGACTACGGCCACCGGAGCAGCGGGGGAATCCACATCGCCGCCATCCAGCAACGAAGCGGCGGCTGGATCCCAGAGCGATGCCTCCGAAGAGGAGGAGTACCTGGACAACAGCATCGAGCTGCGCGGCTATCTGAGCAAGTGGACCAACTACATCTACGGCTGGCAGCCACGCTACATTGTCCTCCAAAGACGGCACCCTGTCCTACTACAAACCGAGTCCGAATCAGACTTCGGCTGCCGCGGGGCCATCAGCCTGACGAAGGCAACCATCAAGGTAAGGAAGGGTTCGGCATTTGCCTGCCGGAGAGCCCCGGCAAGTGTTCTTAATTGAACTAATAAAAAAGTAATGGGCGTGAGTAAGTGTTTGCGCGCATGTGTTTTGGTGAAATTAACCAACGAAACCGCCTCGATGACCACGACCCCGGCTTGATTCCATGTCCATTCCTATTCCCATTCCTCACTCGCATTTCCAGCGACGCAATCAATGCAGCGCAATCAATTAACGTTGCCTGGACAGCGATATACTCGAATGTCGACGAAAATAGACCAAATTGAAGTCATCAATGTAAGTGGGGTGCCCCCCGAGCCGCCAGTACGACTGCCAGCACACACACGGGGCACAGGGCCATAGGGGCCTGGACATTAATGTCTTTGGTTGGGGGTGTTGACAGGAGGGCGTGTGTTGTTGACGGAGGGCGTTTCGAAATGAGTGTGCACTTGTGGCCTATACTTTATCTATTTATACTGTCGAAGCGGCCAAGACCGACCCATATATACATATTCGTAATGGTGACTCATGCGAGGACCCTTCCTGTAATTCGCACTAATTCCGAGCAAACAATGGGCGCTGATTTGAATGATTGTTCCCTCTTGTTGCAGGCCCACGAGTCGGACGAGCTGCGTTTCGATGTGGTGGTGAATAATTTGAACAATTGGTGCCTGCGTGCTGAGACTAGCGAGGATCGCATGCATTGGGTGGAGGTGCTCCAGCTGTATAAGGAGGACACTGGCAGCACGGACACCACCTCTCTGCGTCGGCATGGGAGCACCATGTCGCTGCAGTCCAACACCATTTCGCTTACTAGCGGCGGAAGCCTCAAGAAGACCCAGCGCAACTTACGCGAGAAGGTCGGGGAGTTGGAGACCTTCAAGGACATTCTTTTCGGGCAAATAGAAACGCTACAGCGCTACTTTGATGCCTGCTCGGAGCTGAACAAGAGCAATCCGCAGCCTTTGGACTTGGGCGATGGCCTCAAGTGCATTGATTTCAAGGTAAAGTGGAATAAATACTTGGAAATCGTATTGTAACGATTGTAACAAGCACACTTATATTCAAAAGGGCGAATCTATCACGTTTCGGGCCACAACATCCGGCGTTCTGACTACCCTTCAGCATTGCCTTGAAATCATAGCAGAGAGCGATGAGTCATGGAAGCGAAAACTGGAGCGAGAAATTGATAAGCGCCGTCGCTCCGAGGAGCAGAATAAGTAGGTTGACCCTCTCCCCTAAAACGATACGATGTCACACAACTAACTGCCACATTTTCGGGGGTTTCATTGCAGACGATCCAAGGACGAAATCGAAAGGCTGAAACGCCTATCATATCCTGGCCCAGATTTCGAGGTGAGTTTCAGTTTCCAATTTACGGTTTACAGTTTCAGTTCGGTGTGCCCACGTGCGGCGCAATGGCCATTGCCTTGATTAGCACACAACAACCGACCGACCGACCGACCGAATTGCGTTCACGGTCAGAGCAATTCGGGCCAAACACGTTCCCACTGCCACGGAATGCTGAATGCAAACAAGGCAGAGAGAGACAGAGGCAGAAACAGAAACAGAGAAGGAGAAGCAGAAGCAATTGGCGTGCCCTGCCCGCCGCTTCGTCTTAAAATAAACTCTCTTGTTGTATGGATTGGATGTTGTATCAACGGATTTCATCAGATGTGCGGAATGTAGAACACGCCCGTATTATTTTTTGAACAATTTCCCGATTGAATAATGGAGAATGTTATGTTTATTTTCCCATGTTCCGATCAAATCTCATGCTCCGCATGCAATCAATCCCTTTGCCGTTTAATTGGCTATCTCTATCTCTGATTTCCGCGATAATTGAGTTATTTTTGTGTTCTATTCAATTAATATTTACTCCCCACCCAACTGTGGATATGCATCAGAATATTGTTTATGGATAGACCCCAATCAGATATCTGCTTCTTTGCAGGAGGAGGGGGGCGTTCGCTTACTTGGCGACTGCTCAAGCGCAAAAAGTGGGCGTCTAGACCGTTTCAGTGGCTCGCATTGACAGTTTGATGTTGCAGAAGATTTACCATGAGCCAATAAAGTCATTGAGGTTGACAAATGTTCGTACTACAACAAATGATCGAAATGCACTTACCAAAAGTGAGGTATATCCGTTTTTAAAACAATATGAATCGTTCACTCAGGAATATCATATACTACTTTGATGTAGGACTCTAGGGCTATATGCTCTCTCTTTCAAAATACCGATAGAGTATTCCTTCTCCCCCATACCTGTCTTTCTCTCTCTCTCTCTAAGCCAAGCTCTTCTCTCGCTTTTAACCTGGCTCGCGCGACTGTCGCGCTTTATGGCTTGTGGCTTATGGCTGATGGTTGGTCAGTCCGCGGTCAGCGATCGAGCCGCCAACACGTACCAATCATAAACCAATTTGCCGAGCAAACAAACCCAAACCAAAACGAAACAGTTTCTTCTTCATATTTGTCGTGGTTTTAGTTTCTGTGTGCAGATTGTGAAACTCTGTCAGTTGCATTGAAAAACCAATTATAAGCGTCGCTTTGGGTAGCTCCAAAATCAAATCGAAAATCGCAGCACGCACCTGAAAATAAACGCGCAAACAAAAGTTGAATTGAAATGCCCTCGGTGCGATTTCTTTGGCGCTCTGGCTTTCAGAATGGAAAAGTCAAACAAATTACGGTAGGTGCTACATGCTACGCTCCGTGTCGTTCCGTTCCGTTCCGCCCCACTCCGCTAAATCGCTGGCGGAGGCGTTTTGCTTTCAAAACCAAATTGCCCTCATTTGTGGATCCAACTTGCGGACCCTCCCATTAGAGTGCTCCCTCCGAACCCCTCTCAAAAACCACCGCACACATTGATTTATTATTTAAATACGAGCCAAATCCTTTTCATCAAAGCTTTTTTCAGTGCTTTTCTCTCACCCTCACCCTCGCACTCACACTCACAGAGAGCTCTCCCCCATTTTGGCTTTGGCCCGTTTGCGGGCTTTTCAGTTTGGCCAACAGCAACAGTTTGTTTCGTGTCCTTGCGCTAAACGGAAGGATTTGCCTGGACGTTCGTCCGCTCGCTTTCGCCGCATTCTCTCTCTCGCTCTCTCCCTCTATCTATCGCGCTTGCTGGCTCTCCCCCAAAAGAGAGAAAACTTTGCGCGCTTTAAATATTGTGTTTTTTTTCGTGGTTTTTTTCTCTGGCGTGGTCACAACAATATTGCAGGGCTACAGAAGCAGAAGGAGGAGTAGGGGAACGAGTCTGGTAGGAGGAGACTTTCTGACGCCATGGGGATAAGCACTCGTTTAAGAATGACCTCATCGCCATTAAGATATGGTCCACATTACGATTATATAGCATTCTTTATTTGCTTGTGGCTGCCGACCGACGTGCGATGCCGATGCCGATGCCAATGCACTTGTCTTCCTCCTATGGGGGGGTGTGTGTGCTTATTTTATCGCCTCTGGGGCGCGCGCACATGTCTGCATTAATTAATAAATATCAATTTATTTCCAAAGAATCCATTGGCAGCATTTATTCCGCGCCTGTTGCCTCCTATTGCCGTACCCGTACCCGTACCGGTTAAACACGCGCCTCGTCTATAGACGTCAGAATGGATGTACAGTGAGGCCTATTCCTAAGCGATTTGCGATAGCTTGAAATTGTTTCCCCTTCCGCATAGAGTTTCTAGTTCCATTTCACATTTGTTCACTGTACAATCCAGGCAGGCACTCCAGACAGACAGCCTGCTGCTTGGGTATTCATGACACAATGATGCGCCTTTGTGGCCATTATGCTCGCTCAATTACGCATGCCAGCCGAGAATCTCCGCCTGCCTGGCTGCCTGACTGCCTGCTGTCTGGTTAGGGACGCAAACGCAAAAAGAATTCTAGGGAAAAAACAACATAAATTGGATTTAGTTGGACCATTTGGCAGCACCACTTGTGCCTGCCTGCCTGCCTGCCTGGTGCCCATTAATTTATACGAAGCACGTTTCATTTCATTCCAATTGGATTGAAAGAGGCGGTGGGCTCGTCATTAAAATTAATTAGGCCGAACCTTCGAAGATGTTTTGGATAAACTTGAATCGTGCCCCATTGCTAATCGAGATGTCACTTCTTCCGTCTCCCGTCCCTTGCAGGAGGGCCCACATTCCACATTGCCCGAGGATGAGTTCTTCGATGCTGTTGAAACGGGCCTGGATAAAATCGAGGAGGACATGCAGCTGCGCTTCAAACTGAAACTGCAGTCCCAAATCTCACAGACACTGGTGAATGTGCCCCACGAGGCGGTGGCCGAGGGTGAGGAGGCACGCGAGGAGTTCGGCACCGGTGCAGAGGCCAAGTGCCATACCCTGTGGCCCGAGGTAAGGCGGAAATTGCCACAGCACAATCCGGCACCCGATGGATTCTGATAATTGATTCACTAATTGCATTTTCTCTCACAGATTGATCGCGTTTGCAAGGAGCAGCTGCACTATGCACGCGAGGGTGTCGGCCAGGATGGCAATGGGTGGCAAATCTTTGCGGACGAGGGCGAAATTAAAATGTACAAACGCGAGGAAGAGGTCAATGGCCTGGTGATGGATCCCCTAAAGGCCTATCACTCGGTGTGCGGTGTGACTGCTCGTGAAATGTGCCATTACTTTTTTATGCCCGAATTCCGCAACGATTGGGAGAGTGAGTATTGCAGTGTATATTGCTCTACTCTGCCACAATTCTGACTCTTTTTTGGTTGTTTGATTTCTCCATCCAACAGCCACCTTGGAAGACTGCACAATTCTGGAGAAAATCTCAGCAGACACTCTGCTCTTTCTGCAAACCCACAAACGCATCTGGCCGGCCAGCCAGCGGGATGCACAGTTCTGGTCGCATATGCGGAAAATCACCGACAACCTCGAGCCGGGGGCCCGGGACATGTGGGTGGTGTGCAACAACTCCACGGAGTATGCCAAGCAAGAGTCCAAGAATGGCAAATGCGTGCGCATCTTCCTCACCGTCATACTGGCCTGCCAAACCCACTTGCCCGACGACTATGTCAAGGGTCAGCCTCTGGATCGCAAAGATTTAACCTGCAAAATAACCTACTGCTCTGTGGGTATGTATTTCTAGCAGTATCTGTGTCGGTTGATATCCTTCTAAAGCATTTCATATTGGTTTATTTAGTGAATCCTGGTGGCTGGGCGCCGGCGAGTGCTCTTCGTGCTGTGTACAAGCGCGAGTATCCCAAGTTTCTGAAGCGCTTCACCGGCTATGTAATAGACCAGTGCAAGGACAAGCCCATTATGTTCTGATATTTGCCATAAGCAACAAAGCAATCAAAATCAATCAATCAAAGTTGAATCGTATCCTGTATTTAGCTTAGAGTTATTCCTTAAGATACCAGATAAGCCCCCTTCTGGAATCGTTTTTGCTACATCCGAGAAAACCCAAATCCAACTCCAATTCCAACTCCAATTTTTTACATGTTAACAACAAGCTGCGTCGTGTTTTACAAGTGTTTGCCTCTTTCTGTACTCCTTTGTGTGTTCTGAAAACGAAATGTTAGAGTAAACATCCTTTTGTAATCGAGAAGAAACCACTACTAAGATTTAATGTATCCTGTGTCTAGCCCTAAGTTAAGTGTAAGTGAAACACAATCATTGTATAGCTCTAGTTCCAGAAAACTATCGATCTGTCATGTGTATATCTTTATGAAAATGCTTTAAGTGCAACTATTGCAAACAACAAGGATGTGGGATGTGGATAGAGAAGTCCGAATAGAAGTAGTGTGTAAGGAGGCTTATTTTTTTGTATTTTGTATTTTGTGGTGTACCATATCTATTGAAAATCCCGCAATCACATCTGTTTTACTCAACGGTCAAGTGTAAATAAATGCGATAAATTGTTATCTCCAAACAAGCAAAAAACGAGGGGGAACGTTGTGAGCCGCGGCAAAGGCCGCGGCCATAATATTGATCCGACCTGATCCATGAGGCAATCTGGTAGATATGGTAATTTCCCATGATTCTGCGTTTTTGGTTTTCATTTATCTTAAAAATTGTGGATTCCACAGAATTTCGTCTTTTGTGGGGGCGGAAGGGGGCGTGGCAAAATTTTGAAATACACTTGTGCTGGTTTGGTATCACAGGAGCTTGGATAGAAAGTTTGGTTGCTCTTGTTCTTATAGTCTCAGATCTAGGCGCTCATTTAAACGAATAAGCAAAGCAGGCAGGGCCGCGTGTGAGAGAGAGCGAGAGGGAACGATGACTTTCGAAATGGTTTTCTTCATTGCAGCTATAATAATTATCCGATCTGATCCAGATTCAACACTCTGAAATGGTCATTCGCTATGATTCTGCGTTTTAGTTTTCTCGTATCTTTAAAATTGTGTACGCCACAGACTTTCGTCCTTTGTGCGGGCAAAAAGGGGCGGGGTGAAATTTTGAAATACTTTTTGAGTAGTGTGATAACACAGGAGACCGAATACAAAACTTGGTTACTCTAGCTTTAATAGTCTATGAGATATAGGCGCAAATGAAGACGGACGGACAGACGGACGGACAGACGAACATGGCTATATCGACTCGGCTATTGATGCTGATCAAGAATATATACACTTTATGGGGTCGGAAACGCTTCCTTCTGGGCGTTACACACAACCGTTATCCCCACAAATCTAATATAATATACCCTTAAACTCTTCGAGTACCGGGTATAAAAAGTGATGCGAAAAAAGTGAAGATAAGTAAAGAAATGGGCAATCTCTGGTTTTGGTTTTTATCATAAGTCATGTCATGTATTTTGCCTTGAAGTTTTTCATTGTTTTTCACATTTCAATGTACATAAACTGTTGTGCTGTTTTAGAAGAGTTTTAGTTTTAGTTTTAGTGTGTAATTTTACAACTGGTTTATGCTTAAGAGTTTTAATTCCGCAACGTTTGAATCAATTTACAACCAAGTAAATGCCTACAGGTTAGCTTTTAGCTGTTGCTTTTTGTTTTTATTTTCGTTTTCATTTTCATTTAAAGTGCAGTCTGAAGAGTTGCCTTTTGTTGCCATGGCCAAATGTGTTCTCAATGTTCTAATTCAACTTCAACTTTATAAGTTTTTATCTTTATCTTTATCCATGATCTTTGGTTTTTTCTCGTATTCATTCTCGTTAATGTATTTTTATATGTACGCGTATTTATGTATTTCTTGTGTCATATTGTCATGTATTGTTTTTGTTTTGGTATTGGTTTTTGTTTGCTTGGTTGCTGGTTTTGTCGTTGTAGCTATTGCAAAATAGATATCCTATAATCGCATGTATGGTACAGGAGTCTGTCTGTCTTGTCTGTTTGGCAAATATTCGGCTATATCTTTTGGTTCGCCTGGGTTCTGTGTTTCCGTAGTAGTAGTAGTTAGCAGTTAGTAGTTCCGTAGAGTTAGTTAGTTAGTTAGTTGGTAGGTGTCTAGTTTGAGCGGCTGCTTAGGTTGTTCGGCTTATGGAAATGCATGCTGGTTTACGACTTTGGCTTTTGGTTTTTTGTTTTGTTATGTATCCTTCCACTAACATGTATGTTGTTATTCGTATATAATACTCGTACGCTTTGTGTAGAATTAATTGTATGACGCTTAGCTATTTACAACAGTTTCATAAACTATCTGAATGCATTCGGTATTACATATATTATGTGTATTGTATTTTGTATTTTGTATTGTATTTCTCCGCACGTAAATCAATTAAATTCATTTAAATAACTAGCTAACAGTTGTCAAGTACACTTACAAACTGACGCAAAAAGTGGTTTAAACAAACAATTCAGTTCAACGAAATGCTCATAATTTTATAATTTACTACAAATGCAAAGAACTTCCTTCTGCTCTCATCGCTTATAGTGTTTTCTTTAGTGTTACAATACATACATACATATAAGTTTAATCCGACTTGATCATGCTCTGTACTCGTTCGTTCCACTTTCGTTTTCATTTTCGTTTTCGTTTCGTTTCATTTCTTGCGATGCGACTGTCTGCAGAGCACTCTCTGATCTGCGGCCTGCCGCAGTTCCTCCTCTTCTCTTCTCTACTCTCCTCTCCTCTCATACATTAAATGCCTAATTTAGGACCTATAACATTATTGTAATTTAATTTAATTTAATTATATCTTTGCATCTGCATCAACTTATTTTAGATGTATGTATGTACGTTGGTTATATATAGTACTCGTATGCAGCATGCAGCTCTTTCTGTTTACTCAAGTTCAACTAAGCATAATCAGTGTGTAAATAAGTCTTATGGTTTATTTTTCGTGCTGTTTCTTGATCTGATCGTTCGTTGAAAATCAAAATCCACTCGAAAATCCACTTCTAATACTCGCCTCCCTCTGTCTTCCCCCTTCTGACTCTAGCTGCCTGCCCTCCCGCCATTTTCTTGCTTTTTGTTGTAAATAGTTGAAAGATATTTGTTGCATTGGATTTGTAAGTTATTTTTTTGGTTTTTTCGTTTCTCTAAGTTTAGTTTTTTGGAAGTGGGCGCCAAAGTCTGGTCTGTCTTGTCTTGGGTGGATTTTACAACAAATTTTACAATTACAATTTTCGTTTCGTTTCGTTAACGCAATTATTATTTGTATTCGTTTATACAGATCCTCAATAATTATGTATATATATACTCGTACTATATATGGTATTATCTCTAAAACTAGATAGATCCATTCATGCTTTAGGGCCTTAGACATTGATCTGGAAGGCTTCCCGCTGTAGTTTCTGATTGGCACGCATACGTGGCGACGTCTGTGTCTTTGACTTCTCGTTGGCATCCGAAAAACGAGCTGGTGGATTTATGTGGTCCTGATAGTTTGGTGGATAGTTGGATATGCTAAACGTACAGGGTTCTAATTATGTACTACATATAGCGGAAACAGCTAACATTCGACTCGGGACGATGGCTGGCTTACCTAAAAGTAGTTTCTTCATTGTGGCTCGAATAGCCGCTGGAACTTCGCACGTGCCGCTTGCCGCTGGTGCCGGGCTTTCCCGGCTTTCGGGCTGCGAACGGTGGCTTCGACTTCCGGGTCATGCTAGTGGGTGTCGTCTCCGATGAGGACGAGGTCTCATCCTGGGTATCTAGTGTTCGGTAATGGAGGGGAGGATCGATCTGTAAGTGGGGCGATTCAAGGACGCAGACGAGCACTCACCCCGTTGGGCGCGATACTTGGCCGAGTTTAGAGCGCGTGCAGACACATCATTGTCGGACTCGGAGCCGAGTGTGTCATATTCTGTAATTGGTATGTGAAGCGTTAGGATTTTCCTAACTTCGGAATCTGTGGAACCTGGATTGTCCGATTCTAAAAGTTTAGTACGATCGATGGAGTTGTACGTTGTTTGTTGTTTTTTGGTTTTGTTTTTTATCGAGATGAGATTTGGTTTGGTTTTGGTTTGGTTTGGTTTTGTTTTGGTTTGAATGTGCGGAATGGAGAGAACGTTGAGAGCAATGAGAAAGAGATGAGTTAAATAAGGACAACAGCGGATCATGGGGGATGATCGTATGAGGTGGCGAACAATGATTCAATTTGGCTTAAAGCTAAAGCTAAACCTGGTGGCTGGTGGCTGGGGGCTGGGGGCTGGGGACTGGGGACTGGGAATGTGGGCAGTGATAGGTGAGAGCGAGAGAGGGAATGACAATGAATCCATCCATACCTTGACTCTCTGAATGGGGATCCCGGAGGCGGCCCACTTTTCGGCGCACCTTTGTATATTCCGGCTCCTTGGACTGGAGATAAGATGGCATTAAGAATACTGATTCACTAGTGAGTGATCCCCCCACATCTACCCCACTCACATGATAGCTCTCCGGCTTGACATCGTGGTAGACAAAGGATCCGCGCACCGAGTGGTATGGACCGCTGTAGACATTGCCGCTGTAGGAGCTCTCGCTGTAGGTCTGTTTGTTCAGCTGGAAAGTGGCATAGGGGCAGATATCCTCGATGTACTCGTTGCCCTCCGCCTTGCCAAAGCTGCCCGAATCGTTGGAGTTGGAGCCACGGGGCTGCGAAGTGCCCGGATTGCAACGCACTGCCAGATACTGCTGATCCCGGTTCTGTTTGTTCTGCAGGTTGGCCAGCGATGGCGACTCCGACATTGAAGAGCTGGCCAGGCGGGCCTGGTTGTTGAGTTCTGTTTGCAGAAGAGATTACAGTAATCAGTGACCTGTCGCTTGTCCATGTTGGCCGAACATACTTCTCTTGCGGAGAAACAGAGCTGCTCCGATGAGGGCCAGCAGCATGAGCAGGGAGACGCAGATGGGAAGCAGCAGCTTGAAGTTCGCGTAGAATGGCAGATCGCTCAGGTGCGAGACGGGTGTGGAGTGATCGTTGTTGTAGAGCACTGAAACGGGAGGGAGGGGAGATTGTACTGAAGAACACACCCAGGACTGATTGTGACGCCTACCTCCTTGAGGGGAGAGGGTGGTAAAGTTGTAGATGGCCGTCGTGGATCCCGCGTTATTGTGGGCTGTGACCTTTAGCTGGTATTTCGTGCCGGGAATCAGATCGCTGACCGTGTAGATCCTCTCCGTGGGGGAATGTGATTGGAGACCACATTCCAGGACGACCTGCCATAGATACGCGACTCGATCATGAAGTAGAGGATGCCACAGCCACCATCGCCCCAGGAGTCCAGCCAGCAGGTGACGCTCGTCGAGTTGTTGGTGATCATCTGCGAGTGCTTCGGCTGCACGGGCGGATTGCCTTTGGTGTAGGAGTTGACAATGTCGCAGGGCAGCCCGGTGCCGATCTTGTTGTAGGCCGTGATGTACAGCTGGTAGCGGGTGCCGCACCAGAGATTGCTGAGCAGGTGGGAGGTGGTCTTGGCGTCCACCTGCAGCTCCTCCCAGTCGCCGTTGTCCCGCTTGTAGTTGATCACGTAGCCCAGGATGGGACTGCCCCCATGGCTGTTGTCCATCCACTCCAGGTGCAGGCTGTCCGTGTAGGCGTTGATCACCGTCAGATTGGGCGCCTCGGGCGGCACCTTCACCACAATGTTGTACACGATCTCGTCCTTGCCCCAGGTGTTCTCCACGCTGCACGTGTAGTTGCCGGCATCACTCGCCTGGCACTCCTTCATGTACAGCGTCCCGTTCTTGGCGATGGTCTTCCGCGCACTCGTCTCCATGTTGTGGCCGTCCTGGCGCCAGATTGTCACCGGTGCCGGGGCCCCCACCTTGCGGCACGGCAGCTCCAGATGCTCCTTCCAGGGCGTCACAATCCTCTGGCTGAAGGACACAATGCGAGCGGGCACCTTGTTGTTCGGCGGCACCGTCACCACCTGCGTCTTCTCGCCCTCGCCCATCTTCGTGGAGGCGGTCAGCCAGAACTGGTACGTGGCCGACTCCTGGGTGCGGACCGTCTCGTGCATTTCCACATAGGGTCCCAGCAGTCTCTTGTGGGTGCCCTCCTCGCGGCCACCCTCCAGCATGGACATGTAAAAGGTGTAGCCCGTCTGCAGAAGGAAGCGTGCAGAAGGAGTGCATGAGTGTGGGAGAGTACGCTCCTCCCCTTCGCTTCAACTGTCGCCTAATTAGGCGTGGGGCAGGGGACAAGGGGTATATAGTGTCTACTTACGATGTCACCATTGGGCAGGTCCGGGGGCAGCCAGGATATGATGATTTTCGTGCTCGAGGCGGGTATCGCCTTGATTGCCTGCGGGGCGGAGGGCACTGCATTTCCATTCCATTCCACGAATGCAATGAAAGGCGCCAGAAATAAATATATGTGCATGAATATATAAAGCTCTCGCTTCATGAAAATTGCAAGCGAGGCAACGACATCGAATAGGGTGGGGTGGGGGGAACGATAGGATGATAGGGGATGGGGATAGGGGAGGGTGGCAATGACGCCGCACCTCGTTTGCGTTCATTGAACCGAATGCCACTTACCATCCTCGTGGGTGCGGCAATAAAACGGTTTGGTTTTCATGCCATCGCCTACTTTGGTGTAAGCCAAAACCCAGACCGTGTAGTTTGTGTATTTGCGCAGATTCTCGATGGTGACGTATTGATTTGTTGACTTGACAACCTCCGGATCGGTCTCTGGGCATGTGTAAGCGATAGGAGGAAGAGAAGGATACAGGGGTGCAGGGATACAGAAATACAGAAACGAGAACAATTAGCGCTGATTGGAAATATGAGGACCATGAAGTGGTCTAATTAATTGAAAAGTGTCATAAATCGCAAAAGGAGGAAGCAAGAAGGAAGCTGGCTGGCTGGCTGGCTGGCCGGCCACATAACATGCCACAGCACTCGTAATCGACCCAATGGTCAATGGTCAGTGATGATGATGACGATGATGATGATGCTGTTGCATAAATGCAATGCAACGAAATCCCAGTGCCACTTGGGTCATTCTGCAGATGTTTCCGAGCTCCAAGGAGTCCGGGAGTCACGTAGCTCGAGTTATGAGATGTTCAAGTTGCAAAAGGAAGCTGTTCTGTTGCCATGAGTTGCCTCAGACTTGGACAGCTTTTGCGGCACGTGGATAAGTTAATGTTTCTGAATGGATAGCCGGAATAGCCGTTTCCTTGAAACGAGGTATAACAATCGGTAATCAATTGTTATTTGCCAGTTATATAGATTATATATATCTGAAACTGATTGGTAGCCTAAAGAGTAACCCTAAAGAGTAACCCTAATCGAATAGTCAAAGTATAGTACTCGACTGGTAGTCCTTCTGCTATCCATAATCCTTTGACAAGGATACATTCATACAGAACACATACACATACACATACGAGTAAAAAGAGAAAATTAACACCTTACCGTAGAGCTCATCGATCGATATGTAAAACACTTTGTAGCCCTTGATTTTGCCATTTTGTCCGTCAATGTCCGGCGGTGACCAGGTGATGTAAATCGATGTGGAGCCGAGGACATCGCACTGCGGCGATTCTGGCGGCGATGAGGGAACTGCAAGGCGATTCGCAGGGGGAGAGGGAAAGGGAGACGAGAGGGAAAAGTTTATTAAACGTTTTTCCCCAGACTGCAGGGCGCCAACCCCCAAACAGCGCACTTCCCGCCGCTGGTGCTGCTGCTGGTGCTGGTGCCGGAGCCTGGACCTGGTCTGGGGTCAGATTTTGTGCACGGGCAATTAACAAATCCAATCAATGTATGCCAGCAGACAGACCAGCTCCAGCTCCAGACCAGCTACAGAGCAGACCGGACCAGACCGGACCACAGCCCCATGACCGTGTTCATGCTCGTGTCCATGTCCCCACCCAACTCTTACCATCCTCCATTGTTTGCACGGCAATTTCCTTGCTGGGAGGACCACTGCCCTGGCTGGTGTAGGCCTGGACAATCACATGGTACTGGGTGAACTTGTTCAGGTTGCTGAGGACCGTCTCGCCGCCGAAATGGGAGCGCACCTCCACGGTCTTGAAGCTGAAGCCCTGCGTCGGATTGACCTCCTTGTCCTCGGGCGTGAGCGACATCTGGTAGCCCACATAGTAGCCGAGCAGGATGCCGTTCCAGTGATCCCGCTCCGGTGCATCCCAGCTGACAGAGATCTCGGTGGAGCTCTTGGCCTCGGCTCGCACGGCCAGCGGCGGCCCCGAGGGCACCTCCTCCAGCGTGGTCACCTGCACCACCTCCGAGAACTCGGAGGCGCCCAGCTTGTTCTCCGCCGACATGCGTATGTGGTAGGCCTTGGCGGGACGCAGCTGCTGGATGTTGACCACCGTCTGGGCACCGGTGATGGTGATGTGCTCGGCATTCTGCCAAATATCTGTCACAAAAACTTATTCAAATAGTGAGGGATTCACATGGAGGGGATGGGCTATGGTGTCCCACCTGATATTTGCTTGTAGTAAATGTGGTACTCCTCGATGGGACTGTTGCCAGCGAAGGGCTGGCTCCAGGTGAGCTGCAGACTGCGCGACTGCTGCGAGTTGATCCGAAGATTCTTGGGCTGCTCCGGCACCTCCTGGACAATGAGCTGAATGGACATTTCATCCTGTTCGGATTGGATTGAATCGAATTGAATTGAAAGAGCTTGTAAGTAACCCACTCTTAGACAGAGAGTGACAGCAGCAGCAGCAGCAGCAGAGGCATTAGATGCTGCTGCTGCTGCTTCTGCTTTTCGACTCTCATTCAAATGGCCATAAATTAGGGTCAAACAGAAATGGGAGATGGCATTGGACTGGCAGTCCTGACAGTCTGGCAGTCTGGCAGCCTGGCAACGTGCAGCATACTTTCCGCCTGAATAGAGTAGATGTGATTTATTACAGCACTAGTTATAGTAATAGTGGAGCATTTTCCGATCGCAATGGAGTTCGGGCGACAGTTTGATTAAAGTCAATTCGATACATAATAATATCACTTAGAGGGCTGTGTCAGTCCAAGTCGAAGTCCAAGTCTGCCTGTTCCCATTTCCATTCCAATTCCAATGCCACATCTCTCTCTCTGTCTGTCTCTCTCTCTGGTGCTGTGTGATGGTGTCCTGTGACTTACCTGTCCGAATGCATTGCTCGCCTGACAGATATAAATGCCCGTGTCCTGGCGATATGTGTGCGAAATGCCCAATTCGGAGACCATGCCATCGTCGAGCACTTGATCTCTTATTGTGTAGCTGTTGGTGTTTGTTTGTGTGTGTGTGTGTGTGTGTGTGTGTGTGATTTATATGCAAGTAAATGCATTTAAGAGATACAACGACGACACATGCAAACGATGGGACACAAGCAGATAGCAGGATACCAGGATGCCAGGATAGCAGGATGCGAGAGTGATACGAGGATACGAGAATGTGTGTACGGTGGATACGTGTTTGCGCAACGTGAGCGATGCAATGCAATTTTATAACAATGTTTTCCACGTTGCAGCAGCAGCAACAGCAGCAGCAGCAGCAGTCACAGTTGTTGTAGTTTTGTTGACAAAGACGAAGACGTACGAGGCCGAAATTCACACACACACAGAGACACACACACACACACAGACAGCAGAGAGTGTGCGTGTGCAAATGGCATAAATAAATAAAACGCGCATGCATTCAGTTGTTGTTTGTCGAGCAGAAGGCGGCGGCGGAGATGGGCACGGGTGGCATGTGGCAGTTGGAGTGTCGTCAAGCAGTGCGGGGGCAGCAGAGGGGGAAGGAAGAAAAGAGAAAGCCGGAAATACACATACATTAAAACACTTACGATACACAAATAGAACTTGCACAAGTATGGTGTGAGAGCCGTGTGCTCCTTAGGCTTTTCCAAACGGAAAATCGCTAGTGAAAATGGCCCATCGGCAGGCCGAAGTCACACCCATCTTAAGAGGACTTTGGGGTACTGTACCTCGTATTGGGGGCGTGCCGCATTGGGGGCGGGAATTTGATTAGATCTCGGAATATCGAAAGTTGTGAATCTCATGCCAAGAATATGAGACTCCAAGTGAAAATTGACTTAGGGCCTTGGCCCGAAGTATCTGAAGCCCCAATCTGAAATCCCAATCTGAAACCCAATTCCAAACCAATCCCTACCACCCCTACCCCTACCACCTCCCCATCCCCATTCCCACCCAGACAGAGAACTCTTTAATTAAAAGCAATTTGTTGTTTGCAATCGACTTGGAATTGATTTCGCCAGACACGCAGACGTCGCGGGAATGGGAGAGAGTAGTCGGTCCTTGGCTCTGGTTGTGGCGGGGATGGCGGGGATTACACACCCACCCCACCCCACCCACTCACCCCACCCACTCTTACCGTGAATCCAGCGACTCGTCAAGATACTGTTGCGTTGCCTGGATTTTCCATTTGAAGTCGATGGGATTGTCGCCCTGCACATTGCACTGCACATGGACCTGTTTGCCCTTGGCCACCGAGATTTGTTTCGTTTTCGTTTGAAAGTGAGCGGGAACTAGAGACGAGAAGAGAAGAGAGGAGAGGAGAGTAGAGAAGAGTAGTAGAAGAATACAGAGGATTGGGGAGGATTGGGGAGGACTGGGGAGGATTGAGTGGACTGGGGGAGCCCTCGGGGAGGACTCTATACCCACCATTCACTTTGAGAAAGATTACTTTGCTGACGCCAGAGCCAATGTTGTTCTTGGCCTCGCAGAGAAAGTGCCCCTGCGACTCCTTGCTGATCTTCTTGAAGTAGATGGTGCCATTGGGGAAGAGCTGAACGGTGGGCTCGTACAGGAAGTCCTTGTATTCGCCTGGCGTCGGTCCAATGGCCTTCTTCCAGGTGATGGTGGGCTTCGGATAGCCCGAGGCCTGGCAGTGCAGCAGGACATCCGCACCCGCCTGGGCACTCGAGTCCTTTGGCTCCAATATCCACTTGGGCGGCACGTTCACGGTCAGGGGCACAGTAAAGCGCTCGGTGCCCGCCACATTGCCAGCGATACAGGTGTAGTTCCCGGAATGATCCGAGGTAATGTGCTCGATGACCAGGCTGGCCGAGTACTCGTCCAAACGGCGGAATACCTCGTTGCTGCGAGAGGGAGAGAGGGAAGATTAATGAAGGGGAATGAATAGAGTTACAGATTCGGAGGAGCTACTACAGATGTACATATGTATGTATGTGCGTGTATTTGTGTCCGAAAGACTCACCCCGTTCCAATCAACGGCTTGCCATTGCGTTCCCAGCGAAAGCTGACGGGCAGATCTCCCTCCAGGATCTGGCAGGAGATGGCCGCTCGCATCCCCTCACGCAGCATGTTCGTCATCGCCTGGATGGGCATAATTTTCGGCGGCACTGTGGATGGATGGGAATGGAATGGAATGAATCCATGAGCAAACCATAAACCCATAAACCATGCAACATTTCTCATTTACAATTGCCGGAGCGGAGTACATAGTTGGGCTTAAGCACAAAACCCGTTGAGAGCCTGATAATCAAGGATGCGACTCGGCTGTTAGTGGCAGTGGCAGTGGCGTTGGCGGTGGGGGCGTGGCGCTGCCATCAATGCAACTTGCGGCGGCTTAGCAACAGCTGCTGCTGCAGCCGAGTAAATTATTATAAAGAGTGAAACGTAGAGGCAGCTGAACAGCACAGAGCAGAACAGAACAGAACCGCCGCAGACAGAACACAAAAGTCAATGACTCCATTGTGGGTCTGCGGGGCCACCCACTGGCCACCCAGTGGCCACCCACTATCCATCCACCCACTCACCGCCTGCATGTGCATTAACTGGGAAAATAGTTGCCAGCTGTGGCCGTAGCCGTAGCTGTAGCTGTGGAAGCTGTGGCTGTGGCTGTGGCTGCTGTTGCGGCTGCATAGTTTCGTTTCGCCAGTCTAATTGGAATAGTTTCATTGTAGCAGTTCCAGCTACGGCTCCAGGACTACGCCAGCCACGCCAGCTACGCCAGCTGCATCTCCGTATAGAGGATAGAGTGCATAGAGAGTGCATCTCTCTCTCTCTTTGGCCACTTTCTAATTTTAAATATTGGGAAAACATCTCGCCAAAGCCAAGCCAGACCTCTACTTGTAGTTGTAGTTGTACTCACCCAGCACTTGGATCTCCACGTTGCGCCGCGAGGTCTGCTTCTGTTTGTTCTGTGCCATGCACGTGTACGTGCCCGCATCCTCCAGGCGCTGCAGTTGCTCGATAATTAAGGTGCCATTGTTGTAGGCACGCTGTCGGCGATTTATGGGCAACGTTTGGCCATCTTCCCGGAACGGAACAGCACGAGTAAGAGACCACAGGAGCCGGAGCAGGAGCAGGCAGGAGCCGGAGCAGGCAGGCAGGCAGGAAGGCAGGAAGAGAGGTAGAGAGCGTGGCAAAGGCGTTGGCAATTAATTTGGGGACTCACATAAAACAAAGTTATGCGATTTATGACTTTATGGCTGTATGGCACTTTCTGAATTTATTTTTTCATTTTTATTGCTTCATTTATTTGCATGCACCCACAGAAGACCGTAACAGAACGAACCACCTGAGAGCTGAGAGCCTAAGTTCCATAAAGAACTCCATCTAGATTTGGCTATACAATAGATCTATCTCTTCATTGGTTCATCAATCTCTTCATTAAGCTATCAATCAATCTACCCTGCTACATATGGCAGATACATATATAGCTATTCATTTACTCATTCTATTTATCTATCTTTAATATCTGTGTCGTCTTCAAAGTTATCTTTCCACCTTTGTATCTTTTCTGTTTTGGCCAAATATGGAGTATTCGTTTCACAGTCTCTGCTTATGGGTCTCGCGTCTCCTGTATTTATGATGATTATTGTGCTTTTTGACAATTTTTGCTATAATAAACATGAATTCATGTTGACACACACACACACGCAGGCACACACGCATACAATAACAACCGCGTACAGAGATAATAATTAACAAATAAAAAAATATTGCCTACATATATATTTTAAATTTATTTCGCTTAAAAAGTCAAAGGAAAACACAGACTGTCAGAAAAAAGTACGAATGAGAATGAGAATACGAATGCGAATACGAGTATGAATATGAATATGAATACGAGTGTCAGAAGCGGCGGCGGCGTTCATTCTGTAGTTTTAATAATTTTCACTGATATGCGCAATAACAAACATACCATTTTTAATAACAAACAACAACTATCTGGCCAAAAGGCAAATAACCATAAAGAGAAATCACGAAATGACCAAAAAGGAAACCAAATATATATTTGCCAACATAGCCATATGTATCATGCGGGTTATATATATACATATATATAGTATATATGTATATATGCATGATATATGTACGTATGTGTAGTTGTGGTGTGATGCTTACCTCGCTCCCAGTGTATTTTATCGATGGGATAACCAGCCACGGGACATTTAACAATCAAATCAGAGCCAGAGATTCCAGTTATTTTTGGCATTTCGCGTATGTAAGGCAATCCATAGATGTTCACTTTTGCGCTATGCGAGACCCTAAAGAAGGGAAGGGAGTGCATACATAAAAAAATACATACATATATGTAAATAAAGGGAAATATTTAGAGCTGAACTGGGGCTGGGGATGGGGATGGAGATGGCAGCGTGTTTTCGCAACCAAGTTTACGATATTCCCGCTCGATCCTTATACTGGAAGATATATAATTATGTATAGAGCATCTTCCACAATTAGTCTGAAACCCAAAGCGGCCCATTAACCCATAATCTTTGAGCATTGTCTACGTATACGTAATCTGAAATTATCTGCCAAAATGCAATTAAATAACCAATGCAATGCAATTTCTTTGACATTTTTAGACTAAAAGATACTGGAAGATCTGTTAGCCTCTGTAGGGGTAGGGAATCCTGTGCTTTACCCATTATCTTTGTGGCCTATCTACGTATACGTAATCTGAAACGCTTTCCTTACAGCTCAAGCTCAGGCTTCAATCTAAATCAATGTTTTGGGGCATGTTCGTGCCTGTGTTGTGTCATCCCTAACTGTATGTAGAATGATATCTGAAAACTCCCCTCCCTCCCCTCCCTCCTCCTCGCGAACAGTTGCCTTACGGCTGCCTCAGCAAATTGTTTGGATTTTATGTCGCTCGTCTGCCTGCAAACAATGCCAGCCGCAGCCGCAGTCGCAGCCGCAGTCCCATTCCCCATGCCCCATCCTATCCCAGTCGCAGTCCCTATTTTTTTTGTTTCCATTTTTCCCTATGCCACAACTAAATTTATGATTTAGCATGGAAATGCTTTTTATCGGAGTAGAGGCCTGCCTCTGTGTTTTATTTATGGAATTGATACTCGTGACTGTGACTGTGGCAGTTGCAGAAGCTGTGGCTGTGGCTGTGGCATGGCTATGGCTTCTACTCACTTGCCAATGGCATTCTGGGCCGTGCAGGTATACTCGCCGCCGTCCTCCTCCTTGACATTTGATATATTCACGTGGCTGATGACATCGTCGTGGATGGTAACATATTGACCCACTAAAAAGCGCGAGCTGTCTGGAATCTGTGGAGTGGAGCCGTTAAAGTGGTTCAAGAAACACGTTATCAAAGTAGGCCAATTAGCAAAACATTCTCCACTATCCATCCACTCTCTAGACTAGGACTCTCTCTCCGCAATCCACTCTCTATACACTCTCTCCGCAATCCACTCTCCGCTCTCCAGTGGCTGGTGAAATCAGAGAGCAGATTGCAGATTGAAGCGGAGGTAAAATGAAAAATTCATGTAAATCGAATTGATTGAAATTGCATAAAATTTGCACTACGTAAAAGTGGAAAGCCTTGAGAGACGAAAAACACAGCACAGAGGGATAGAGAGAGAGGGAGAGAGAGGCAAGCAGAGAGTAGGTGTGGAAGGGCAAAAAAAGGCTCCAAAGAAAATGAAAATTTATGCAAATAAACGAAACAAATCCTTGGGAAAAGAAAGGCAACAGAAATTCTTCTTAGAAAACGAAAAATTCGAGTGCCTTCAAAAAGCAAAAAACGGGAAAATGGAAAACCAATAGCAAAGAAAAAGCAAAAGCAAAAGGAAAAACCAAAGGCTTGGGGGAATCCCAAGTATGCACTAGAGGAGCAAAGTTCCTCCTGGCTAACAAGAGGGGGAGGGGCTTTACGGGGGGTTTCTGAAACATTTATGCATGTTCCCAAACCGGGGCGGGGGGAGGGAAGGGGGAGCCAGAGTCAGAGATGAACAGCGATAGCTGTAACTGTAACTGTGACAAATATCTGTGCTCTCTGCTCTGCCTCTGCCCCTGCCTCTGCTTCAGCCTCTGCTCGATGCCTGAATATTTTGGCACTGTAACAACTTCTTAGCAGCGGAAACGGAAACGCTGCCTGCCTGCTGGCCTGCCGGCCTGCCTGCCTGCATTTCCGCCTCCTGCTTTGGCTATGACTTGCTAAATGGGGGGTTGGCCGGGTCTCAAGTTGCGGCGGAGTTTGGTGGCTTAACTTACCGGAAATCCGTCCAGAGACCATGTAAATTGCGGCAGTGGATTTCCGGTGGCAACGCACTTCAATGATACCGTCGGTCCCGGCTGCAGCGTCTGCTCCGAGAACCAATAAAGTAGTTCCGGTGAAGCATCTAAAATGAACAGAAATCAAGCAGAGAAGAGAAGAATTTAGAACTTGGAAATGTGTCAATGAAGAGAGAGAGAGATATAGAGAGATCAAGAGAGGAAGAAGAGTTTCATTAATGATGGAAAAAGGGCTTTCCTCTGTGCCAAATACGATGATGATGTAAATTCTAATGAAAAGTCTCTCTCTATCCCTATCCCTGTGCTTTCTTTAAGACCCTTTAACCCCCAAATATCCATCTGCTTGGATCACCGACAGCACTCCATCTCTCTATTGAATCATTTCCCCCATCTCCCTCTCCCCTAGAGCCAAAAGCAGATTCGCACTTGTATCCCCCCCAAAACCATTGCATTTCCTTAGTTTCCATTCGTTTTCCTTGAGTTTTCCTTTCCTTTTCCTTCGCTTCGCTTTTGCTTTGCCAAGGCATGAACGGAAAATGCATTTGACAAGCCAGCAAATGTTATCCAGCTGATGAAAATTGTATCAATTTCCTCCTATTTTTCCTTATTTTTTCCTCCTTTTTTTGCGGCAGTGGCAATGCAATGGATTTTTCGGCTAGGAGATAGTCATCGCATATCATCGCCTGACATTCTCAGTTATAAGCTGCCATACCATATTTATTTGCTCACACACACACACACACACAGATACTCGCACACACACACACAGCAGCACATACAGCTGCAGCGTTGACACAATTGCTGCCATATCCGGCCGCTTAATGGCGCTTGGGTTTTCCCTCTAGCATGTGGCTGGGTATGGATGGGTGGAGGGGTGGATGGGCTTTTAACACCGAAAGGCGAAAAGAAAGCAGCGTTTCCTCTTCCTGGCTATCCCCCCCCCCCACGCAACCCAACCCCCATGCCGTCTCCATTCTCTGCCATTCTCTGCACCAACGAACTGTGTGCGAAGCATGCCAATAATATATCGAAATCAATTTCCGTTTGCGCCTAAAAGCAAAGCGCGAATGTGTCTGCTGCTGGCCCCGCCCCGCTCCTGCCCCTCTCCTCCTCTTGTGATGTTTATACGCAACCAGATATCGCGATAAAGTACGGCAAATGGAGGAAGCAATTTCTATGCGGAAATGCTCAATCGGTGGCTCATGGTGTTTGATGTTCCGAGATATCCCCATTGTAAGGTGTTGGCTTTTCTTGGGCAAGTCGCGGAAAAACTTCAATTGATGGCAAATTCGGAAAACTTTGTGAACTTCCATTAGGGAATCGCATTGTGGGGCCACGCATAAACCCCTTCAATCATCTGTAAGTATGTACATACATATGTATGTATGTGTCCCTAAGGCTGCTAAGCGATACAATGTCCTGCCTGCCACATCCTGCCTCCCGCCTCATGCCTCCCCCCATGGCTGTGTTTAGTGTCTGCGGCTAGATTTTTAGTGCTGGTAATAAAATTAAGTCGTCGTCGCTGCGTTTTATGGGCAGCCCCTACGCTCATTGTTGCTGTTGCTGCCTGCTCCACTGTGATTTGTTATGGGTAGCATCCACTCCCCCTCCCCCGGCACTCTCTGGCTCTATGGCTCGTTGAAAAATGTTAGCAATTTGCTAAATTAGAAAATAATGAAATGCAATTATGACAAACATTTATTTGTGCGGTCTGCGGTCGTCATTCCACCAGCACAACAGAGGAGGAGCAGCAGGAGGAGTGGCATTCACTCGCGACTGCTGATTGAGATGTAGGAGGAGGGGGAGTAGGAGATGGAGGAGGAGCAGTGCGTGGTTGTGTGGTTGTGTGGTTGTGCGGTTGTGTGGTGTGCGGTCATAAGTGGTTATTAATAGCCATCTCGATGGGAAATTAATTAGAACAATTGTGTTTGCGTACCGCCCAACTGGAGTTCGGCCGTCGATTGGATTTGCTCCCACTCATTGGAGACGAAGCACTGGTACATCCCGGGATCCTCCTTCTGCACCTTCTTGATGATCAAACGTGGCGGATCGGTGAGGATCTGTGTGAAGAGATAAGGGATGAAGGAGGAGCTGGCATGTGGCATGTGGAGTGTGGAGTGTGGAATGTAGTCTTACCTCGACACGATTGTCCCTCAGTATGGGCTTGCCATCGTGCAACCAGTTCACATCGTGCACCGGATGGCCAGAGACAATGCATTGGAATTGCGCATCCTTATCGACATCGACCGTCTGCACCTGTGGCTGCAGATGGGCCGTCAGAGGAGCTGCAGAGATATGTGTGGGGGATAAAGGGTAGTCGTAGTCTCAATCTATCTCCCCTCCCCGCCCCACAGAGAGACAGACAGGCAGACAGACAGACACACTCACCTGTCACCGTTAGCGACACTTGGATGGTCTCCTCGCCAGCCGTATTGTTCACCCAGCACAAATATTTTCCACTATCCTCGAGACGTGCCTGCAATGGATGAAATCAATTGGCAATCAGTAGGGAGGGGAAGGGGTTGGGTGGCAGGAGGATGGAGAACAGAGGATGGAGCCTACGCACCTTGGTGATTTTCAGCAATCCGGCGGATACGATGGTGATGCGTTCGCTGAGCTGCAGAGGCAGCAGCTGCTCGTTCTCCTCCTTGAACCACCTGAAGGACGGGACGACGGCACATGCCCCACAGAGAGAGAGAGAGGGAGAGAGAGAGAAGAAACATGCGATGAAATGCTAGCCAAACAAAGGACTCGGAACTCAGGACAATGGCAAAGACAAACAGCTCAAAGGTAGGGGGGCAATGGATTGGGGGTGAAATGGCTGGGGGAAATCGTGGCTGGGAAATTCTTGTTCCTTGTTCCTCGCTCGACTCTCGTTTATTTGCCAACGATTTTGGCATTTGTTGTGCTGTTGCTTTAAACAAATTGAAAATGAAGATTGAATTATCAATAATTTCGATTCATTCCATTTCTTTTCGATTATGCTGCACGTAGCCTTTGATTGGGGTTGAGAGGCGGTGGGGAGGGGGGGAAAGTTGAAGGCCATTCAGCCTGTTGAAATATATTTCTATAGTTCGTAAAACTGATTGCATTTAAGTGGGGGATAACGATGGGAAGTGGTCGACGAGCGGGCCAGCAGTAGCAGCAGCAGGAAGCAGGAGGCGGGAGGCAGGAGGCGGGTGGCAGGAGGACGAGTGTTATTTGCATATGCTCCGTTCTGCTACTGCTCCTGCTCTGCCTTATTTATGAGGTATTTATGATCGGATTGAGGGAGTGATGGGATGGATTAATTGGGCCTACTTTTGATTGGGAAGATTCATCGTTATTTGCATTTTAGTTATGTATTTTCATAAAATAATTTAAATATATTTCCATCATTGAATGGCAAATGGAATTTGAGTTTATTTTCACTTCTGTTTTCACACTCTCCCATAGCCTGAATAAAGGGTATTTCCTGGGTCTATGCCACCCAACAGGCCACCCAACACCGATGCATTTTGAATGCATTTTCCAACGCAAGGAATTGAATTCTGGAAAAAATATCTCAATTGCGTAAATCAACAGAGGAAATGCAGTTTTATCGGGCGTGCGTGTCATAATCTGTTTGATGCCTGCCACGCCCACCCCTCAAGCAACTCTGAATGTGTGAAATGGGAGGGGGAGGGGGGATGGGCATGGGAATGGGGTTTTTTTTCCATAAAAGTTATTGATTTTAATTTGGCTTTAATTGCACTTGAGTGCATTTCCCGTCTTATGGCAAAGGCATGTGGCAGAGCCAGAGCCAGAGCCATCGCCAGTGCATGGGCCCCCCGGCCCATGGCATTTCTTAATTAAAATCATGGAAAATGCCAACCATCCGAGGCAGAGCACAAGCTTGCAGGATGCTGAGACTGAGGATACGGAGGATACACCACCAGCAATACATCTGTATGTGCATATGCCACACAGAGAGAGAGAGAGAGAGGGAGAGAGAGAGATAGAGAAAGCTCTGAGAGCTCTCAGCTATTTGCATATGAAATGCAGTTCAATACGAAATATGGTCAGTGATTATCAACAACTGAATCAATATGCCTTTGACTGCTCCTCTCCCTCACTCGCACTCCCACTCGCACTCCCACTCTCTTTGTGTCTGTGTGTGTGTGTGTGTGTGTGTGTCTGTGTGTCTGCAGAGGTCCTTGCCAGAACAGAAGTTCCGGCACCACAAAAGAGATGTCAGCGAAACAAATGCCGCATAAAAAATGATTTCAAATATTTCTAGAGACACAGAAAGAGAAAGGGAGACAGAGACAGGGAGATGGCAGCCCCCAAAGTTTCAACTATTTTCACATTTATGAGAAAAAGCAAAAGGAAAAGGAAAACCAAACAGCAACAGCAACAACAGCAGCCAGAGACCAGAGACCATAACGGGACCGACCTGCAGGTCGAGTCGGGAAAACAATGCAGCGGAAAACAAAACTCAGCGCCTCACAAAACCCTCTGCCATCCGGCTGCTGCTGCCGCTGCTCTGCTCTGCTGCTGCTCCAGCATTCCTTTGGAGCGTCTTTTTTGGCGAGGCAGCGCTCAGCGGCATGGCACAGCGGGAGACATCAAATGAAAGCCAGTCGCGGCGATGTGGCATATCCTGGGCGCATTTTTTATGCATGCACCACGAAGGACAGAGCAGAAGAGCTTGGAGCACCAGAACACAGAGAAACAGTGAGACAAAGAGAGAGAGAGACAAGAGGAACCGTACTACAATGGCATATTACATGGCATCCATTTCGTCCGGCGAAAGCAAGGACACACACACACAGAGGCTCCTGCCGAGATCCCAGCTCCCAGTTCCCAGCTCCCAGCTCCCCATCTTTCATGCATGTTTTAGTACTTGAAAATCTCCCATGATGAGCCCAGTGCCAAAGTGGCCGAGTGGCAGAGTCCAGTGAGAGTCCTTCCTGGTGTGTGGCCTGCTCCTGCTATCCATCTACTTTCTCCCTTTCTTTGGAGTACTAAAAAAGAACTTGAGCGACATTTCAGAAAGCAATTTGCCATTTTCGGCCATAAACGTTTCACAGCATTTGATTGATTTGTGTTTGTGGCTGTCACATGGCTCTGGCTCTGCCTTTGGCTCTGGTTCTGCCTGTGGAGGCGACGGCCCATTCCATTCCGTTCCATTCCATCTCAAGCGAAAGTCATGTCAAGACAAACGCCTCTGAGAGTGCCTCAATAAACAACAGACGGATATCTGTATGTCTGCGTGGCAGAGTGGAGTGGCATCTGTTAACCTTGCCCCCCCCTAGTTTCGGGGAATGTACGAGTATCCTATGATGTATCCCAGGATGGGTGATAAATATGCCTCGCGGCATGGAAACGTTTCAAGTTATGGTCGAAAGTTTTCCAAGGTAGATTGACTGTGTCCCAGACCAGGGGAAATTCCTTGGCAATCACTTTGCCTCCAAGATCTACCTCCCCTGAGTGCCGCCTAGAGAGTCCTGACGGGCCTCAAATTGCCCCACTCTATGCCCGTCCCCTTGGCAGCCGCCCCTGGGCGCCCCGCCCCACACACCATTTTTGGACAATTTGGTTGACATTTTTATTATGATTCTTTTTTGTTGGCATTTATTTTTCGTTTCTCGTTTTGGTTGGCTTCCGCCTGTTGTATGCCTCGCGTGGCAGAGGGTATTTCCATTACGCCGAAAACCGTGCCACTTCCTAGAAGAGCTGGGCCCTCGCAGAAAGTGCCTCGTATGCTCCTGCCCTGCAGCCAGCCTTGGCTCTGATCCTCCGGCTGCTCTTGTGGCCAGAAAACTGCATCGAACTGAAGCCTAAAGCTCAAATGCTTGGAGCTTTGGAGCTGTAAATTTACATATGTGGTAGGATAACCTAATCCAGGCTATACGGCAGCACTAGTACATCAGATAATACCATAAGAATAATAATATACGGCCACATTACAAATGTGTAGACTCGACGCCTGATCGCTTTTTGTGTGGCATCTGGTGATACAATATTTTAATGCTCTTACACATATATATACATATATAGATCTTTAGTTGCCCCAGGACCCATCATCCTTGAAAAGGGTATCAAGCGAATCGGCTTGCCAGCCCAGATTTACTTGCACATTTTTTGGTGGATTTTTTTTTGGCAGAAGCAAAAGCAAAAGCGTTAAATATTTCACATTGTCATAAAGTGCGCGCCAACTGCGGTTCTGGGTTTCGGTTTTGAGATGGGGTCCGGGGTCGACCATGGCCCCGTGACGGGACTCCGACTCGTCCTTCGTCCATGCCCACATTTCCATTCCATCTCCCAGGACCAGGACCAGGAGCAGTAGCAGTGGCGGCCACAGCTGTGTCCTGTGACATGGCCACGTGTTTCAAGTTGTTGCCGCGATATTTTTGTTGGTTTTCTCTTTTTCGGTGTGGTGTGTGGTGGTGTGTGGTGTGTAGTGTGTGTTGTGGTGTGGGTGTGTGTGTGTTTTGTGTGTTGCATGCTACTCACCGATATGTTGGCACCGGATGTCCTTGAGCTATGCACGGCAACGTTGTTTGGCCATTAAGGACAACATGCCGCATCGAATGCTTCTCGACGTTGATGCGCGGCTGTACCATGCCCTCGGCTCCTGTTACAATAATGCGGCCAGGATATGTTGAAATTTGTATTTCACCTGTGCACGAGAGAGGGAGACAGAGAGAAAGAGAAGAATGAAAAATATGCGAAAAAAGACGACAGCGACTCGAAGTGATGTGCGCTGCCCCCGTGGCATTTACTTAGATTTAAAGCGCGCTCGTGCCACCTGAATTTATGGTGCATATCCTGCGGACCAGCCAGCGCTTAACCTGAATACGTTTCCTTTTTAGCATATACAATATATTTTTAATTAATTGAAAGTAAATGAAAGCAATCAAGTTGATTGCTTGGACAGAGCGAAGCACCTGCCATCACATCGCATCGCATCGGACTTTTAATTTTTCCTTGTATTTCTTTCCCGTTCAGGCTTTTTGTGTGTGGCCTCCAAATCAAGGCAAAACTCTGTCCATAAGCAAGACGCATCCTGGACGAGGCAGGGGTGGCTATGAGGGGGGCGGGGAGGGGGTTCGGTGTATGTATGTTTGTTATTCAGAGCGAAAACTAATTCAATTTTCAACTATTCGGATAGCTTCATTATGGCTTCCATTGTTCTGCATATCGGGTTTTCGGGTTTTTGGGTTTTCGGGTTTCTGGCTTCGCTTCATTGTTGGCTAAATAAATGGATTTTTGGGCTTAAATTGTAATTATGCTGGTGAGACAGAGAGAGAGTAGGAGAGAGAGCAGGAGAGTGTGGGAGTGCGCTCTGGTCTGGTCTGGTCTGTGCGATAAATGAATTAGTCATGAATACTCCTACAAAAACATCATCCACAATGCCATGGCCATGGCCATAACGAACCCAGAGCCAGGCCAGAGCCAGGCCAGAACCAGGGCTCATGTTACACTTTTAATGAGTGGCACTCGAAGCCCAATGGCTGCTGCTCCAGTGGTTGCCATGGAGTGGCAGGTGGCATTGTTGTTTGTTTGCTGCTGCCCCGTGCCACCAAATTAATATGCAGCTCATATTTCCCGCTGATTTTATGGCCAAAACTCCAGTGCAACTTGCGGTTTTTGTGGCTCAATTCAATTTGATTAATTAGGCAAACAGCAGGCGAAAATACGCTGTGTATGAGGATGAGAATGTGGATGTGGATGTGCATGTATGGGTGGTAGAGGGGGCTGTAGCTAGAGGGAAAAGGAGGGAGGTTTTTCGTATAAATTCAACTCTCAAGATGCAAACAGAGAAACGAACTGCAAATAAACGAAAAGCAAACAATGCCAACATTTACAGATACAATCTGCCCCCGCCCCGCACATAAAGAATAGAAAAGATTGAAAGGAATGCAAGAGAAAAGAAAAGCAAAGAAAAAGGTAAAGGAAAACTTCGAAATTGGCGGGGAGGGGTGCGGGGGGGAGGGTTAACTTTTATCGTATTGATTGATGATGTGAAATATGCGGCACAAAGGCTAATAGAAATTCAACTTAAGCGCATTTTCACACACAATAAACTTCAAATAAGCCAGCCAGACACACACACACACATGGAATCTCACATACATCTATATACATATATACATCTGCAAAGATCTCTCACATCTTTATGTGTCTCTGTGTCTGTGTGTGTCTGTGTGGGGTTGCTGGAAAAAGCATTCTCAAGCAAAAGTCCTTTGGGGAAAAGCTCAATGGCCTTTTTCCGAGCGGCGATTGAATGTCACGCATCATAAATTACATATGCACAAAACGACAAATTGACTTTCGGCCAAGAGACAGACAGACAGACAGACAGAGCCACGCAGAGGGGATAAAACTATATGTTTTAGAGGCTTAAAGTGGGGGCAAAACTGTTTCAATTTCTGGCTGAAAGAGAAAATCAAAGAGCGTGCCGAAAACTAGTTATTTTTCAGCACTAAAACCCTATCAATAGTATAGTATTCCAGTATTCGCATCTCTCCCTGTGGCCAGGCAATTTACTTCTAAGGGAATTTCAATGGGAATTATGCCAAGGATAAAGGCATCTATGGCCATAAGAAGCTTTCGATTTACTGCAGGGGAGGGGGTGGGTGTTTGTGTGCTGAAATCTCTTTAATTGGCCCGGTCAGGTGGTCCACACGCACATCCGCCTCCGCGTCCGCCCTCCGCCTCCGTCTACCTTGCTCAAAATGCTGTTCATTGCTTATTTATTCAACGTAATTATAGCTGGAACCAGCAAGGCAGGACGAAACAGGACAGGACAGGATAGGACTGGACTGGACCATGGATACTGTGAATACTGTACCCTGTTGGGGAGGCATGCCGCATTCAGGCATCGCTCAGCCGGACGATTAAGCTGCGAAATGCGATTATCACGTACCTGTCAGTCTATTTACAGTGCGGCATGTGTGGTTTTGTACGCATCATTGGGCCCCGCATTATTTATGTACAGCTCGCCGTTCGATAGCACCGTGTACTTGCCGCCGATGTCCGTGTTCGGGTACAGGTGCATGCCCGTGTCCTGCACCCAGGCGGTGACCATTACAAATTCCGACATGTAGCTGGGTACCTGGTGGCGATAGGGTGTGGCGGTGTGATAATAAACAGGATATGTGGACAGAGCGAGTCAGTGGAGGAGGAGTAGGAGTTGCAGAAGGAGCTGCAGCTCCTGCTCCTGCCTCAGGGCAGCCAGGCATAACCATATTTGATGACAGGACGAACCCAATCTGGTTGGGGGCTGCCTCAAAATGAGATTTCTCTTTGTTGAGTGAATTTTGCAGATCAAAACACTCTCACTTTCACACTCGGTGCCTCCGAGCCTTCAGGCGCCTTCCTGCCTGGAGCTCGGGCGGACTCCGGACTGTTGCTTACCTGACACTTCAGCACCGCCGTATTCCCCGTCATCACGTACTCGTCGTGCACCTGGACCGTGTACTTCTGGTTGACGACTGGAACGAATTAAAAAGCATATTTTTATGTAAATTATGTTCTCGGGCTTTTATCTTTTGGCCTGTTGGGGGTGGGGCGATGGGCATATTGCTCATATTGCGCATACGCAGCGTTGACACATGTCAAGGTTAAAGGGCACACACTGGAACTGAACGGAACACAGGGCAAAACAATTATGTTTAGGCCCCCGTGCCATTGGCTTTTATTAGCCAAAAGGTGTTTTTTTTCGGTCTGGCGTTGTTTTTCTTTTCATTTTTAATGTCCATAAAAAAGGGCTACGACAGCAGCAGCTGAAAGATGTGTGTGGCACATTAAATTCCGGCTTTTGCCCCCAGCCGCACTTCCACCCTTCCTCGTCACCCCCTCCTCGAATGTGTCCAACGTTTTGTGACACTTAACAAAAGTGTTGCCGTTTGTCAGGCAGGATGGAGGACAGGCTGGGGGGGAGGGTGTTGGGGCAGTCGACAAGGCCGTTAAAAAATTGGATTTGGCAATTTGAGTTAAAGATTTTTTCTGTTCTGTAGTCCTTTCAGCGAGCGCTTGGCTCCAAATTAAGAATGACAAGGATAAGGATCCCCTAACAATGGCAGAAGTGGGCCAAAGGCAGGCACAGGACACAGTGGTTGAAGGGCCAATGAAAAAGGCTGTAATTGTGGAAAATGTGATAAAGAAAAAAAACGGAGGGAAACTGGAAAAGTGTTTTATACAGTCGAAACCTCTCGAGGGGAGCTTCGTTATACAGAAAATTCTTAAAAAACGAAATGAAATAATTTCTTTGTACGACAGTTCATTATAGAGAAGTGGGACTGTTGTAGAGTAGAACCTATATATAGCTTTTCTTCAGTCTTTGCTTTCAGCATTTGCTCTTAGAGCATTTCAATGGAAATCCTTTAAAAAAGGTAAGGAAAATGCATTTATTTGCTCAAGCTTTTACTTCTATGGAAAATGAATGAAAAAGTGAATCACAAAGGAAACTCTGGCAGTAATTCTAAGGTGCAATTTTCATTTTTCAAGTTCTACTTTCCTCCAAGAGGAAAGAAAATCTCTGCTTGGAAATGCAGAGTAATTATACCCGGTACTCGAAGAGTTTAAGGGTATATTAGATTTGTGGGGATAACGGTTGTGTGTAACGCCCAGAAGGAGGCGTTTCCGACCCCATAAAGTATATATATTCTTGATCAGCATCAATAGCCGAGTCGATATAGCCATGTCTGTCTGTCCGTCCGTCCGTCCGTCCGTCCGTCCGTCCGTCTGTCCGTCTTCATTTGCGCCTATATCTCAGAGACCATTTAAGCTAGAGCAACCAAGTTTTGTATCCAGTCTCCTGTGTGATCACACTACTCCAAATGTGTTGCAAAATTTCGCCCCGCCCCTTTCCGCCCGCACAAAGGACGAAAGTCTGTGGCGTACACAATTTTGAAGATACGAGAAAACTAAAAACGCAGAATCATAGAGAATGACCATTTCTATCAGAGTGTTGAATCTGGATCAGATCGAAACATTATTATAGCTACAATGAAGAAAACCATTTCGAAAGTCATCATTCCCTCTCGCTCTCTCTCACACGCTACCCCATCCGCTTTGCCCATTCGTATTTTTTGACGCCTAGTTCTCAGAGACTATAAGAGCTAGAGCAACCAAACTTTCTATCCAAGCTCCTGTGATACCAAATCCGGACGAGTTTGTTTCAAAATTTTGCCACGCCTCTTTCCGCCCCCACAAAGGACGAAAATCTGTGGAATCCACAATTTTCAAGGTACGAGAAATATAAAAACGCAGAATCATGGAAAATTACCATATCTACCAGATTGCCGAATATGGATCAGATCGGATCAATATTATGGCCAGAAGAAACAAATTAAATTTCAGTGGCTACGCAACGCCTGCCAAGCGCTGACTCCTTCCCTCTCTCTCTGTCGCAAACATTTGTACGTCTCAAATATGTAATTATACATGTCGTGTAGAAATTTAGAAGCAGATGTAAAAAGCATATGTAAACAAATATGGAAACATGTATAATAATTCCAAAAATGTTTTGACTTCATTTTTTTATATTTTAAAAATTTTTTTGGCCAAAATTTAATTCGTCCCTTTTGCGAACATATAATAAATTTCATAAATCGTTAGCTCATAAATGTATGTATGTATGTATATACTGACTGAGTACCGGGTATAAGGTAGAGCCGCGGCCTTTGCCACGGCTCACAACGTTCCCTCTCGTTTTTTGTCTCAGTTTGAAACATTTTTTGTAATGTTTTCTTTCCTCCGCACCAGTGTCCATCTTAGCCATGGTTTTTGCAAGGCGTTAAGAGCATTTTGCGGGTCCAGAGGCTGATGACTGTTGGCTGACGGCTGATGGCATTTGGCAAATTAATTAAGACGGACAAAGGCAGTTTCCAACAGTTTTCCACAGTTGTGCGTAGAGTGCGTTCCATTGTTCCCGCCTGTTCCTGCCCTTCGCTTCCAAGAGGAGTTTTAATCGTAAATAGATTAGGGGCGTATTCCACCCTCCAAACCCTCCATCCCCCGACTATTCCCATTGCCCAACCGAATATATTGTTGTATGGCTTGACCTTTTTATACCCGGTACTCGAAGAGTATAGGGGTATATTAGATTTGTGCGGATAACGGTTGTGTGTAACGCACAGAAGGAAGCGTTTCCGACCTAATAAAGTATATATATTCTTGATCAGCATCAATAGCCGAGTCGATATAGCCATGTCTGTCTGTCCGTCCGTCTGTCCGTCCGTCTTCATTTGCGCCTATATCTCAGAGACTATTAAAGCTAGAGCAACCAAGTTTTGTATCCAGTCTCCTGTGTGATCACACTACTTCAAATGAAATTTAAAATTTCGCCCCGCCCCTTTCCGCCCACACAAAGGACGAAAGTCTGTGGCGTACACAATGTTGAAGATACGAGAAAACTAAAAACGCAGAGTCATAGAGAATGCCCATTTCTATCAGAGTGTTGAATCTGGATCAGATCGGATCATTATTATAGCTACAATGAAGGAAACCATTTCGAAAGTCATCATTCCCTCTCGCTCTCTCTCACACGCGACCGCATCCGCTTTGCCTATTCGTATTTTGTGTCGCCTAGTTCTCAGAGACTATAAAAGCTAGAGCAACCAAACTTTCTATCCAAGCTCCTGTGATACCAAACCTGAACAAGTGTATTTCAAAATTTTGCCACGCCCCTTTCCGCCCCCACAAAAGACGAAAATCTGTGGAATCCACAATTTTTAAGATAAATGAAAACCAAAAACGCAGAATCATGAAAAATTACCATATCTACCAGATTACCGAATCTGGATCAGATCGGATCAATATTATGGCCAGAAGAAACAAATTAAATTTCAGTGGCTACGCAACGCCTGCCAAGCGCTGACTCATGCCCCCTCCCTCTCTCTTTCTGTCCTAAACACTTGTACGTCTCAAATATGTATTTATACATGTCATGTAGAAATGTAGGCGCAGATATACAAAGCATATGGAAACAAAAATGGAAACATGTATAAAAATTCCAAAAATTCATTTTTTTAATTTAAATATTATTTTTGTCCCTTTTGAGAACATATAATAAATTTCATAAATCGTAGGCTCATGTATGTATGTATATACTGACTGAGTACCGGATATAAGGTAGAGCCGCGGCCTTGCCGCGGCTCACAACGTTCCCTCTCGTTTTCTGTTTCTGTTTCTGGTTCTGCTTCTGGTTTTGTGGCATTTTGTTGGCGTAACTTTAATATTCTCAAAAATTGGATAAAAGTTTAATTTGAAAAGTTGCTGTTATTGTTGTTGTTGTTTGCATTCGACTCTATTGTTGTATTTTTTGTGTTGGATAAACTTTGTGACAACATTTTATTATAATTCCACTGGCCAATGCTCCTCTGCCACTGCCACTGCCCTTGCCACTGCCACAATGCCTGTTCCTGCCACCACCACTGCGTCTCCTGTTCTGCTGCAGTTTAGTACAACTTTGTTGTTGCATCTTCATTATTTGTATAGCCAGGATCCGAGTCCTGGCCCCGCCTGGCTGTGCTCCCTTGTCCTCTGCGATACCTTATACCCTCGTGACAATTTTTTCCGAATTTTCGTGTGGCTTTGTAATGGTTTTTCCAACTGGGTTTTGTTCTTCAGTTTTCCAGCTATATGTTGCTCTTCTAGGATCCAATTACTATATCCCATATAGCTTTCAGGAACAATGGCATGCCTTTTTTTGCAGCTGTTGCATGCCGCATTTTATTTGCTGTAAAAGCCATCGATCTTCAAGGGTATCAAATGCTTCGATCTCTAATTTCACCCGTGCTTTCTTTTCTTTTCCTTACTTTTTTTTTTGGTTTTTTTTCCGTTTGCTTTTGGTGCTGCAAAAGTTTTCTATTTTTAGCAATGGCAAAACTTTTTTCGCCTTTCATGTTGCATTTTGCATGGAAATTCCCAAACTGAAGGACATGGACATGGAGTGTGGTGTGGTTCGGTGTGGTGTGCTGTGGTGCAGGACCCAAACAATGTTGCACAGCAGCAGCAGCAGCAGAAAAGGACACGGAGACAGGCTGAAAGACAGACGGGGGACAGGAATAGGACAGCTGGGCAGGAAAGTAAGTATGAAAGCTAAGTTTATAGTCGCAAACTAAGAGAGAGAGAGAGAGGGGCAGAGAGAGAGGGGGTGGGAGAGATGCGCTGCACTCGGATTTTATGCGGAAATTCATTTCCGTTTTGTTTTTGTGCATGTGAAAGTTTCCCCCCCCCCCCCCCCCAAATCTCTGGATTTATGCTTATGATGTGCCCGCCTGCCTGCCTGCCGGATGGCTGCTTCCAGTCATTCGCTGATTTTTAGCCATTGTCAGAGGATTTTCCTATTTATTTTTGGGTGGGGCAGGGCGAGGGGCGAGCAATACTGGAATACAAGGAGTATTAAATTATCATCTGATTCCATTGAAAGAACAGCCGGCTAAACAGAACTTTAAAACAGAGCGGAGCAGAGCAGAACTTCGAAGCGTATGCAAAAACTCCTTGAGGTGCATATCCTGTCTGTCTGTCTGTCTGTCTGTCTGTCTGCTCGAGAGCTGCTGCTCGAGGGGCATCTTCAACAATGTGCATTCAACTAATTAGAAACAAATTACGCAGGTTTCATACACAAGCAGCCAGAGGCTGTGGCAGTGGCAGCCATCCAGCCATCCTGCCCCCTTCGGAAAACTAAGGAAACTATGAAAACTTTTCTAGCTCAATCACAAAACTTTCCTTTCCACGCACACACACACACACACAGACAGTCACGGGGACATGCGGAATCTTCCAAGGATTCTGTGTGGCATGCACCTTAGGCATAGATGTATGTTTGTGTGTCTGTGTCTGTGTCTGTGTGTGTGTGCGCTTTTGTTTGATGAAATGCAAAAGTGCAGGGGAAAAGTCAGCGCTGAAAAGTCGTGTTGCTGCGGCAACTTTGTGGCTCCTAGCATCCATTCATCACTGTCAAGAAAAGTTCTCTACTTCTTCTCTCTCTCTCTCTGCATCTCTCCCTCTGCTGTGAATGAGGATGAGGATGTGTCCCTTTTGGCCTGACAAAACCAAATGCCAGCAATTGCGTTTAAGCTTGAGTTGAATTATATATACGAGTATAGATGGGGGATGGCACAGAGGGGAGAGAGGGGCGATGAGGGGGAATTTTGTCAAGAGTTTTTGCCTCAAAGTTGCGCTAATTACGAAAGGCAACAAAAGGCAGGTCCTGCGGCACATCAACTTAAGCGCCGGCAATTAAATGTGGCAACGCGCTGGCAGGGTCCCACATTAGCAACAAAATTACTGGCCATGGCCCTGGTCCTCGTCTTCGTCTTCGTCCACGTCCTCGTCCTGCTCTGTCCTTGTCCTGGACCTGGTCCTAGTCCGTGGCCATCGCCATCGCCAGATCGCAGATTTCCCTCCAAGAACTTTTCCCCAAATTAGGCAAAACGTTTTGCGCCAAATCTACGCGCTGTCAAATTGTTCAAGCGGAAAGCTCTCCATGAGACTCCCGACTCCCTCCTCCCTTCTCCACTCTCCCCTCTCCACTCTCACTCCACGCAAAGGCATTGGACAGTGGGCAATGGCGGCGGGTGGGGGGAAAAACAATTTCTGGCACACATAAAAACGAAGAAAAAACAAAGAGTGCAAAGGAGACACAGAGAGAGAGCCAAAGAGAGTGGGGGCTGGGGGGCTGGGAGGGGAGACCGCAAATAAAATAAGCCAGCGGACATGGCGTATACGTAACGTAACGTTGCAGAGTTAGCTGTTGAAAAATGGCTGCCGGACATTTGCCGGAACTTTTGCATGAAAAAACCTACGCATGTGTGCCTCTCCTCGGTGTATCTGTCTCTGTGTGTGTGTGTGTGTGTGTGTGTGTGTGCGTGAGTGGAACTCTCTCTCTCTCTCTCTCTCTGTCTATCTTAGATCTTTTGCGGTTGCGACTTTGTGCTATTTGTTTTGCTTTGAACTGACTTCTCCGTGGTCTCTCTTTGGTGCTATCTTTATCTGTCGGGATTCTATTCCCCCCTTTTTTTTCTCCGTCTCTTTCCCACTCCACTGCTCCACTGTTAATTAAAGGCCATCCCCTCCCCAGCCAAAAACTCAAGTGGACCCTTTGAGGATTAGCCTTTGGTCTCCCCACCCCTCGTGGCCACCCTTCTGCGAGTATATGGCATATCTTTTATGGTCATTGCTAATTGTTCTGTCCATTCGTATCCCTAAAACCCATTTCTCTTGCTTTCTTCGCTGCTGGAACTGCTGGAAACGCTGCAAATGAAAGCCCAATGAGCCGCAAAATCTATGCGACATGTGATGGCAATCAAAATGATTGCGCCGCCCCGCCCCAGAGATCTGCCCAGAGTTCAGAGTTCATTAATGCAGTTTAGCAAAAGAATAGGCAAAGTTTTCGGGCCACAGGCCAGAGAGGGAGAGGGCTACAATGGAGGGTGTCTATCATGAATATTGAATGCACTATCCAAAAGCAAAGAAACCCAAAGGTTTGCTGAATCTATGGACGATCCAGGTCGCCACATACCCGCTCCAATATGCAGAGTATACTAGCAGCTCCCATAACAGGCTCCTCTCAGCCCAGACCCAGACCCAGCCCCAGACCCAGCTCCAGTCCAAGTCAATTCTCACACACTGAGGCGCCAAATTAGCGCCGAGCACTCCATTTTTTTCTCCCTCCCCCCCCCCCCCCAAACATTTTTGGAGGCAGGAAGGAAAGAACTGTTGGTAGGGTGGTGCGGGGCAGGAGGCAGGAGGCAGGAGGCAGGCAGGCGCCTGGTCGACAGGCATTTGCCAGCAGCAATAGTAATTAAAACTTGCGTTGACTGCTTTTAGGCGTTCCAGAGGGAAGAGGACTACGGAAATTGGGCGCAGGACGTGGAGCTGCGGCTGCGGAGGCCAGCGCGAAAAACTTTCCAATTAGGCCAAAGTTTTCCTCCCCGCCCCAAAACAACAACAACAACAGCAACAACAGCCGCTGTGGCAGCCACAACAAGCGACAGAAGCGATGAAAGCCAGAAAACTCACTTCGTCAGCACAAATCAACTTTCAGTGGCTATAAATTCAGTTCGTTCGTGTTCCATGTGTGTGTGTGTGTAGCTATAGCTGTAGCTGTGTGTGTGTGTGTTTTTTTGTAAATTAATTAAAATTTATTTGGACTTACCGCCGCGTACATGAACCTCTCGACTGAGGACAGTGCCCACGAGATTGCGGAGTTTGCATCTGCAGGCAGGAAACGGAAATCGCAGCAAGCAGCAACGGATAACGGATAAAGGATGAAGGATAAAGGAGAACGGATTAAGCACATTTTGGCCACAAAAATGGGTAATCAATACTCAATACAACACTGCCTACCTGTAGACAGTGGCATGGACCTCGTGGCGATACTTCTCGGCGGTGAAGGGATAGAACATCATGCTGCCATTCGATAGCTGGAACACCATGTCCTGCTGCGGTGGTATGGGTGTCCACTCCACCTGGAACGAGGGGAGAGAAGGGAGGAGAGGTTCAGTTTCAGTTGTTGTTGTTTCTGCTGTTTTTGGACTGTCAATTAACTTGGAAATGAGGCAGGCGGGCAGGCAGGAGAAGGAAAATGTGGCACCACTGCCATGCATAATTAAACAGCAATATTAAGATGGCAAAATGAGGAGGAGACGGGGGGACAGGTGTGGGGCTCTTACCTCTGGCGGTGGACTGCCATGGCCGGAGCATTCTATGAGGCCGCCCGAATTGTTTGAGAATTCGACGCGATGCGGTGGCTCGTGGAGAAATATCGGTCCCTGTAGATCCAGTCCATTCACAATTTGGCTCGTCTCCGCTGCAGGCGCCGAGAAAGCAATGAGGAGAAATGACCAAGAGAGAGAGAGAGAGTGGGAGAGAGAGAAATGTCAGTTAATTTTAAATTTTTAATTAAATGTGCTGGTTGTTTTTCAGTGGGTGGGGGTGGGGGTGGGGCCGTGGCCGTGCCGCACGAGCGACCAAAGTTAATTTCAATTTTTGTTAGACCAAAAAAGTTTTGCCGCCCCGAAAATTAAGTAGCAGAGTCGATGCCAGCGGCTTGGCTTTTCCCTGGCTTTCGCGTGGCTTTCCCCGCGACTTTCCCCCCGTCCTCCCCTGGCTCTTTCTCCACTTTGGCCACTGGCTGTGTCTTTCTTTGGCTGCTCTGGTCTGGGCCTGGCCTAAATTTTAATGAGGCATCGTCGTGGACCACAACAAAGGATTTGCTCGGCTCTGGAGACAATTGCTTTTTACCTGCCGGCCATTGTGTGGCTGCCGGTGGCCGGTGGTCGTCCACTGACCACAGAAACCCTCCTCTAATTGCTTCGCCCCCTGCCCCGTGCCCCGTGCCCCGTACTGGGGCAAGCATTGCATAATTTTTCGGCCATGCTTTAAAATTGCTTTTGATGCGGCTTTTATGTCTTATTTATTATTCACAAGGCCCCTGGGGGGGGCTGTAGATGGGAGGAGTAAGGAGTACTGGACTCTGGACAGCTTAAGGCGTTGTCCTGCCACAGTGGAGCCTCTCCTCTGACGACGGTGAAGCATGAATAAGTCACGAAGCAGCACAAGATCTGTGGCAACATCACAGAGCAGCAGCAGTCCTGGTTGGTGTCCTTGTGGCAGCCGAGCCGACTCGCCGCAGTGCATGCAACACTAAATTTGTAAGCAATTTTCAGCCCCTGCCCCATGCTCCCTGCCACATGCCCCATGGTCGCCGCAGTCGTGTAATAATATGAAAAATTGTTTTGTCAAAAAGGCATTAGGCGAGAGATAACGACAGCCGTGCTGCAAGGGGGACAGTGGCGTGGCACGGAGTCTCTGCTCGTGGGGGCAAGGGGCACGAGCCCCAAAAGTGTAGCAAAACTTTGTGCCACTTTCGTTGCGGAGGCTTCTGCTGTCAACTGCAATGCCCAAAGGAAATGCGCCAGCAAAAACAGTCGGGGGAGGGCGGAGCAGGGAGAGAGGGGAGTGGAGGAAAAGCTGGGACAGAAAAGAAAAGCAAAATGTTTGTGGGAAAGTAAAAAGTGTTTGCCGCAAGTTGTAGGATGTGCCACATGACGACGACGACGACGACGGGGGAGCGCATTAAATTTGCAGTTTTAGTTTTTAAGTCACTTAAGATAAAGTTTTGTCCACTAGCCACCTATCCTGCAATCCTCCTAGTCCCAGCCTCCTCCCTGTCCTTTGCCGTGGCAAACTTTCCCCCAACCCCCATCCCCTGGTGCACCGCTTCAGACACGCTCTAATGAAAATTTAATTATCCTTCGAGAGAGGGAGAGAGAGAGAAAGAGATGGAATGGGATGGGATGTCTTTTATTTCTATAAACTTAATGGCAAATGGCAGAGGGGGAAACGGAAAATAGGCGGGGAGGGGGGGAATGTGTGGAGTGCGGTGGAGTGTGGTTGAGTCTTGAGTTGATTCGAGATTTGCAGGTAGGATTTCAATTAAAACTTTGTCTTAGGCGCAGAGACAAGTTGCAGCTAATTAGAGGCAGAGTTCGAGATGAGTTTTCCGCCTCGCCTCAGTCGAAGTCTCAGTCTCTCAGTCGAAGTCTCTGCCTCAGCGGAAAACCAGTGGAGAACTGTCATCGAAATGTCCCACATTTCCATGACAGAAGGGGGGGACGGGGGACGGTAGATGTTTGGTTCCTGCTGCCATTCCTGCTACAATACTGATGCCATCTACTGTTCCATCTACAGCTCCTGTCTCCTGTTCTCCTGCCTGCTGCCTGCCTGCTGCCTGCCTGCTGACGATGACGATGACGATGATGGTGATGCTCTCTCGCACAATGGCTGACTGATAAACTCAATGAGGCTGCCGCAGCCACAGCCCATCTCTCGATGCACTCTCGCCCCACCCAACCCCCCAGCCATTTGTCAGTGTTGTCAATCAAAGAGCAGCACCAGATAGACGGAGAGATTGTCCGGTCCGAGGCAGAGGCGGAGACGGAGGCTGGAAAAGCGGCAGCTTATTAATGTAAGTGCCGCGCACATTTCCCTTCAGCTAAAATCAATTACGCGCAAAAGAAATGTGTGCAAGACACAGCTAAATGGAGAGAGAGAGAGAGAGAGAGAGTAAACTAAATGAAAACTAGCAATGCCAACGGCAGGACGACAGTCAGGCATTGCATCATTATCACGGATCATTAAAATTTTCCCGTGATGCTCTGAAAAGGAAATGAAGAAAAGCAGCCCAGAGGGGGGAGCGGGGAGAAGAGTGCCTGAGATATAGCGAAAAGTAGAAGAAAAGAACAGTTGACAGACAGAAATGCAAATGAGCAGCAGCCGAGGCCCCGCCCCCAGCAAGAGAAACGAGAGACTCCTTGCTCCTTCCGCCTTCCTCCTTCGAAAAAAGGGTACACAGAGAAAAATAAAAGTCAAGTGAGGATTGCATTCCATTCCATTCCATTCCGTTCCGTTCCCCATTGAAAACAAAAGAAATCCTTTGAGCAAACCCCCGTCTTCGAGCCATCATTTGATTTCGCAAGTGTAGCCCTGCCCCCCGTCCCCGCCCACTCCTGCCGAAGCGTCCTGTTTAATTAAGAAGAAAATCCGTGCGAAATGAAAAACAGAAAAGCGGAGCGGTATGGCAGGGCAGGGCACGGGCAGGGCACGGGCACTACTCCTGACTTTAATTCACATTACGCTGTCGTTGTCGTTCCGCTTTGGCTCCGCTTGGCCCGGCCCGGACCGCCCCGGACCGGGTCTAAACGAGTGGAAAATTCTTTTGAAAAATGTCTGTAAACAATAATGAAGTTCTGCTGTCGCTGCTCGGCTGCTCGGCTGCTAAATCAGGGAAAAACTTTTCCCAGCAAACACAATTTAAATGAAAAAGCAATTTCCAGAAAGAGAAAAGCGTTTTGAAGAACAGCAACAACAACAGCATTAAAGCTGATTTGCATATGCCGTGAGAGACAGTTTTCCCTGCGAAAGAGTGAGGGGAGGTGAGCGGGGGCGGGGCGGGGCAAAATGGCTTGACAAATATACTATGAAGAGCACGAAGAGAGAGCGAGCGAGCGAGAGACAGACAGGAGACAGACACGTCGTTCATGGCCATAGATAGTCCTGTCCTGGGACTAATATTAAAAGCGGCGCCAGCGTACGTACACCCCGCCATTGCCTACTTTTCGGCTGACCCAGGACTTCTACAAGGAAGAAGAAGGAGAGCGGAGGAAGGGTGAAGGGGCTAGGGGGGGCTAGAGCGCAGGGGGAAGAGTGCCGCTTCTCCGGTTCAGAGGGCGCCTCAAGTGCACGCATTTTTCTGCTTAAAAGCCCCGACTAATGCGCTGTCGAAGGCTGTCGAAACGAAACGAAACGAAACGAAACGGCAAACGATGGCGGATTCTTCATCTGTCTGTGTGCGCAACAAAGCGGAATGTGTGTGTGTGTGTGTGTGTGTGTGTGTAAAGTGTGTTTGCTTAGGTCAGAGTAGAGTCACATCAGATGGATGACTGACTGGCTGGCTGGCTGGCTGGCACTGCGCTTCAGCAACTTGACTTTCCTTTGACTAAACAAGCTGGAAAAACAGGAAAATGCCTCGAAATTGAGAAAACTTGAATGTGTCTGTGTGTCTGTGTGTGTGTGTGTGTGAATCCGATTGAATGGCAGCAAAACCAAAGAATTGTATCTGGAATTTGCATCTCATTTGCAAAGTAGGAAAATAATTAAGCTGCGTTGCTGGTTTGCAACTTCTTCTTGCTGCTGCTGTTGCGGCTTTTGTGTTCCGTGTTGCCACTGTGACACTTGCCACTTCCTCTCTCTCTCTCTCTCTGTCTTGCTGTGTCCTTAGAGCTCTTTTTGTGCAACTCAAAAAGCCAAAGTTATCAGCAAAAGATCAACGACAGACAGCCTTCCATGTCCCCGTCGAGGTTCAGGTCCTGGCAGCTGCAGGCGCTTTGTTTCTTTCCCATTGCCAGGCAGCCAGACGGCCAGACGGCCAGACGGCCGGGCGGCCAGAGGCTGCGGGCTGCCATTGCCTGCCTGATGATTCTGCTGCTGATTCGACTACTGGTGCTGGTTCTCCATCTCCTGCTGCTGCATGACTGTGACACTAAAGGACCTTCCTTCTTTCATTCTGCCTACTGCCTGCTGCTTGTTGCTGCTGCTGCTGCTGATGATGAAGCTGATTATGCTCCGCATGCTTTGGACTTAAGCTCCTGGTTCCTGGCTCCTTCTGCAGTGCCTTGGACAATGTTGCCAGGTCCTTGCACAAAGCCCAAACAGGCCCCAGACTCTCTGCTGCTGCTGCTGCTCTCAGTCCTGTTTTTTGTTTCATAAAATAGCAGTCGACAGTCGAGCCAGAAGACTGCATAATCTTGGCCCTCCTGCTGCTGCTGCTGCGGCTGCTGCTGCTGCGATATGCGATGTGACGAACTGCCAGGCCTCCAGGACTCCTGCCACCCTCTAACGCTCCCTTGCCCCACGTCCACGTCCATGCCCATGCCCATGCCCACGCCCACGCCCATTCCTTTCATGCGCTGCCATAACGTGACATTCGAGGTCATTCACATTTCGAGGGCGTGTTGTTGAACTTGGTGTGAGGCGGGCGGGGGCCCAGGAGCGCACACAGGAGCGGACTCTGGCGCGTAGAGGAAATCGACAGGATTGTGGAAAGATCTTTGCAAGGATTTTGGTTGGGCTTTTGAGAGGAGGACGAAATATCCTTCTTTTCTTACTTAGATCCTACATACATATGTTTCCCTCCGACCCTCCTGGATGCATGCCGCTCCTGGCTGTTTGCCAGGATATTTCTCTCATCCCCCGGCCACTTGTGCATTTGTTTAGCTTTAGGTTTTTGCGGGCGATTCCCCTCCCCTTCCCCCGTGTCCTGTGCCATCCTGTGCCCCTCCCCGGTCTGGCTTTCGGGTTGCTAAATGCCATGACACATTAGACAATGAGGATCTCTAATTATGGCTCGAAAACTGCAATTAACATTTGATCCTTATGCTGCTCCCAGTTCCTGGTCGTGGTCGTGGTCCTGCTCCTGCTCCGTGGTCTCTTCTTCTCCTGCACTGCCTGCACTCTTCTGGCGAGTGCGTGTGTGTGTGTGTCCTTTGGTGCAACCTCTTTTGTGTGTGCCCCGAAGTGTCGAGCCACGCCAGTGGCAGAAAGTTTCACAAATGCGCCTGGTACTCCTCCTGCTCCTCCTCCTCCTCCTCCGTCCATGTCGCTGTCGTCTCGGCATGGAAAACTTTTGCTGTTGACTTCGTTTTCTTTGAGGCCGCAAGCGGTGGCGGCGGCGGTGGCGGCGGTGGCGGTGGGGCAACAACAACAACAGAACAAACACCATGCAAAAACAAAAGTGAAACGTGTGCTTTTCAATAATTCAGTTTTATAGCACAAACTCCGGTGGGGGGATCCCCATACCCCTCCCCAGCCCACCCCCCGCCACTCTTTTGTCTCCCTTCAAAAGTTGGCAACATTGGAGGCGCGTCCCTCATTAACAGCAGCAACATCAGCGTTAATTGAAATGCTTTTCGCTTTTTAATACACCCCCAACTCCCAACCCCCACCCCCCAGCGCCATGCCACTAACAAAACATGCCACATGCGGCATGCTGCTGCTTTTGCTGTTCCTTTAGCTCACTTATGTTGCAAATTTAATTGCATATCTTTTAGAGGCAGTGCCCCGCCCCATCCCTTCCCTTCCTTCATTTGGAAAATCCCATTTAATTCCAATCATTTCAGTGCCCATCGACTAGGCGGGGGGATGGGAAGGAAGGGGTTGGGGGTGCTGCTGCTGTGTGGGCTAATACTCACCTCGTATGACATACAGGATCAGGACGGCCTTAAAAAGGCTATGTAAATCCATTTTTTATGAGCACTAATGCTTTCCATTACATTTTTTATGTCTGGGATTTTAAATGCCGAATTTCGCTTTGATTTGTTTGCTATTTTCCGCTTTTCTTTTCTCTCGCTTGCTCACTCGCACTCGCACGGGCACTGGCACGCCCACTCCTGGCCCAGGCTCTTATGGAAAAGTGTGTGTGCGCCTGTGTGTGTGCCTGTGTGTGCGCCTGTGTGTGTGGGTGTGTGCTGCCGCCGTGATTGAAGCTGGAAAATGTTAATGGTTTCTCGCTTTATTTTGTTGTTTCTGTTTCTGCTTCCGTTGCTTTTGCTTTTGCTTTTGCTGTTGCTTTTGGCGGATATTCACGCTGTTTGCTGTTTATTTATTTTCCGTATTTTCCGTATTACGTGCCCGCGAAAATTAGAATTTTGAATGCGTGGCGGGAGGTGGAGCGATTTGAATGTTCCTGCAAAACAAAACGGGAAAATTTCTAGATTATTTTTGAGAGCAAAGTGTTTACGGGCAGCATCCTTTAGATTTCTTGAAGATTTATGAAAACTCTCCCTCGCCCTGGCAACCCTGCAGCAAGCTGCAGTTCCCTGACCTATGAACCGTCGCCCCCTGTCGCCCCCCTTGTGCCAGAGCTTAATTCATGGAGATTTCCTTTTTTTTTTTGCTGCTGCTTAAAGCTTTGTGCGGGTGCCCCACACAGCTTCGTTTTTTCCTTTTGATTTCACTTGACGATTCCCATGTCAGCGGGGATATTAATCATGTCAAGTCAGTGCCACAAAGCGTGTCCCCTGCCCCAACCCACCCCACCCCAGAGAGAGAAAGTACACAGCAAAAAAAAACCCAACCCCCAATGGAAAACAAATGAAATTTCCATTAATTTCAGCAAGAAAAATCTGCAAAACTTCTTACACTTTCTATTTGCTTAGTGTACAACAGAAAGAGAAGAAAGAGAAGGAAAGTATCTCGCTCTCGCTCTCTCCCTCTATAGTTGTGGTCCCTATTTTCTTCCTGGTTTCGGTTTCGGGCCCTTTTGCCGCCCCTTTGAGCGCATTTTTATGCTGCCGGAGAAAAAATTATGCATCAGCGCGAAATTGGAGCGCCATAAGTTTGCCAACTGAAGTGCTGACATCCTCATCCTCATGCTCATGCTCATCCTCATGCTCATCTGTGAAGTGAAGTTGGGTTGAAGCCACAGCCGGAGATAGAGATAGAGCCAGAGATAGAGCCTGAGCCTGAGCCTGAGCCACAGCCTGAGCCTTCAGAGTATTTGCTAGCGAGGAGCAGCACCCGTATCCGTATCCGTACTCCTAGTCGTACTCGTATCTGGTGGATGCAAAATATGACAAAAATATGCTAAAACACGTGTGTGCCTGTACGCAGCATCCCCCGCACTTTGGGGCAGAGTCGAGACGACGACTAGTCCCCAAGGTAAACTTCTGGACATTGTAAAAAACGAATAAAAAACACACAAAAAACAGGAGACAAAAAATGCGGCACGAAACTTGAAACTATGCAAAAGGGACACGGGACACGGGAAACAGGAACTCGATACGAAAAAATAAAGATAAAACGACAAAAAGAGAGAAAAAAGAAGAAAAAAGAAGAAGCGTATAAAACTGTCAATAACGATAAAGTACAGAGTCGGAGGGGGAATGGCGGAGAGATCAGGGATTGAAGGCAGGGACTAGAGGGATATCAGGCAGATAGCAGAGATGGCCGAAAGGGGGGACAGCAGGGACAGCGGGGGAATGGTAACAAAATGCCGCTTAAGCAACATGGAAATTATGCCCAGTGCGAATATCATCAGCAAAACTGCTGGAAGCTGGAAACAGGACGGGTGGAAAAATGCTTCGTTTATTTTCTTCGTTACTTGTTGTATTTTCTTCTGCCTTCCTCTCGGCTCTCCCCCTGCCCCTCTGTGGGCTATGGGTTCTACTCCAACTCTCGTTTACTGCTTTTTTCTCTCTGTGTCCCCGTAAAAAATCATGACTTGGCAATTATGCGGCAAATGTGCGCAACGGGCAACACTGGCAGCAAACAAAAGAGAGAGAAAGGAAACAGAGACGCACACACACACACACACACACACACACAGAGTGAGAGTGAGAGATGAGTGAGGGGAAGACACAGAGGGTGAAGCAGGAGCTGAAGCTGTGGCTGGAGTAGAAGAAACAAAAAAGGAGAACATGCATAAATATTACGCATACGCCGCATTGCACTGCCAACGTTTGCTAAATTGCTGGCAATTAGTTGAAAGTGCGACAGAAAAAGGCAGCAGAAAAATGTATCAAAATTGCAAGCCCAAGCAGATTTCCCCTAAACACACACACCCCTCCTCCTGTACCCCCTGTGCTAGCCAAGAGGAAAACTCCAATGAAACTACACTAAAATATAAGCTAAGGCCAAGGAAACAATGTAAGGCATATGGTTTATGGTTTAAGCCTTCCTAAAAGTAGACTTTTATTCATTTCTGATTCTTCAGTGAATCAAGAGACCGAATCAATCAGAAGAACTGAAACTCTACCGCCAAAGGCCCTTCTGCATATCCTTTTTGTGTCAAAGAACTCTCTTGAATATTCCTTAAATATTTCAATGGTGTCTAATGCCCAAGTAAACTCTCGTTGCAAATCAATCATAAAGCGGAAACTCTACTTCGAGCTCTGTCTTTGTCGGCGAGGCGACTTCTTCGCTTATGTCCCTTCTGCTTCCTTCGGAGAATCGAATCGAATCGAATCTTGAGTCCTTGCCAAAGGCTTACACACTTGAAGTCAGCCTCGATTTATTTGTATTACACTTAACGCTGTGTCTGCCCTGTCCCAGTCCCTATCCCAGTCCCTCTCCTATCCCTGTCTGTGACAATTTGTGCCATGGAAAATGCATTAAAGCCTGCCCAAGAAACCGCCTCTCTCTCTCCATCTTCAGACCCACATGTGGCCAAAAAGGAAGAAGAGAACCAAGAGACCAAGACAAGTGCAATTTATAGACTTCAACGCTTGGCCAGGTCTCTGTCTCTCTGTCTCTCTCTCTCTGTCTGTGTCTGCTCCATGGGTCTATCTCCTCAAGCAGCCGCCGCCGTATGGCAACAGCAGCCATCGTGTCTGCCAAATACGTGATTTATTTTAATAGATAATCATTATGCCATCGATTTCTATCATGTCTGGGGCATCTGTTTCGCTTGTTGCATGCCACCCTGCCCTGCCATGCCATGCCATCCCCACTGTCTCCTCTGTTGGCTTGTACGTGCGTCAATAAATCAAAATCAAATGGCTTTTAGCTTATTGTTTTCGCGTGGGTAAATAGAAAAACATGTGTGCGACAAATGGCAGAGGTTAATGCCCATAAAAGTAGGCTACAAATTGGATCTAACGTTTGTTTGCCAAGAGGGAGAGGGAGACAGAGAGGGGGAGGGGAAGTGGCAGTCAGTCAGAGATGAAGATCCATGGCTTTAAGCGGGGACCTGCTGCTGCCGCTGCTGCTGCTGCTGCTGCGGTCATAGTTCACGGTTCATTCACATGGCGTAGCCGTATTTAAATTGTGCCATTATGCACTCGAGAGCCGGAGAGACCCCGCACACACACACACACAGGGAGAGAGGGAGAGAGAGGGGAGGCCCTCTCGCTAATGACTTTTTACAGCATCTCTGGCTACGGCTGCTGCTGCTGCTGCTGCTGCTGCTGCTGCTGCTCCTGCCACAAAAAATCAATAGAATGCAAAGGACCAGAACCACGGACTGCATGGGAATCTCGGCTGGCAAAACAAAAGGGCCAAGCCGGGGGAGAGACAGGGGGGAGACAGGGGACAGAGGACAGTGGACTGTGGAGAGTGGAAGAGTCGGAAGAGTGGAAGAGTGCTTTTGGCCAGAAGGTTGTCGTCTGATGCATTGTAACACTGGCCGACCGGCCGACCGGCTGGCCGCAAACAAACAGCGGCAGCGGCAGACACACGGAAAAAAACCAAATGAAAATAGAAATGAATGCAAAAAATAGTTGAAAAAAAATAGAGAAAATCAATAAACCGAAAGCATGAAGCAACAAACAAACAAACAAACAAACAAACAACAGACGAGAGAGTGTGGAAAACGAGTGGAGAAAGGAGAAAGCAGAACGGAGAACGGAGAAGCCAGTGGCAGTGTGGAAAATGCATAACAAACTGTGAAATGAAAAGCCAGAGCTACAAAATTGTGCAAGAAATTATATGCATATATATATACATATACACATACATATATATAAGGAGAAAAGGGAAAAAAAGCAGAGGGGAACAACAGGGGGAAGGGGTAGTGCCTCTGCCTCTGCCTGTGCCTCTGCCTGCTTGCCTGCCCTCTTGCCTCTGAAGTGCACATAAAAATCATTTAAAAACAGCAGCCAAGCAGACACGGAGGAGGAGCAGGAGGAGGAGCTTGGGGCCAGGGCAGGACCCCTCGAGCAGCAGCAGCAGCAGCAGGAGGAGGAGCAGCAGCAGGAGGAGGAGCACTTTCCAGCTGGGGCTCCCAAGGTAAGTCCACGTCGCTCTGATTCACTGCAAAAAAATTGAGTTCAACAGAGAGAACCCGAACCCCTTTACCTCTCCCCCTCCCGCTCCCTTCCTCTCGCGGGGGGATGTACACAAAATGGGTCTAAAGTCATAAACTTTTCCCCCATTGCAGCTGATGCCAACACGTTTTGGCTGCTTTTGCTGTTGCTGTTGTTGCTGGGTTGCTCACTGATTTTTCCTGGGCCTGTTACTATGCCACGCTTTACTGGTCTTTTGTTGCCTTCGTTTCGTCTATGACTAACGAGGGGAATATTGGGTTAAGTAAAATATATACCAGTTCCAGTACCAGAAATAGTACACTGGAGAGGGAGAGGTGTCTGGTCTGCTGTGTGGTGTGCGCACGGAAAAACAATGGAAATTGTGGAAAACATACGAAAAGTTATTTCCGTAAATAGCCTGAGATCTAGCCAAAAGGGGGGCGAGGAGGGGGCGCAACTGAAATGACTAAAGGATGTCAGGGAATCCTCAGAGAATGAAACTCTTTGTGTTTTCTATGCGTTCTAATATTTTACGAGCAATAAATAATTGCGATTTAAGAGCCAATGGATTTTCCATAGCATTTTCGGAATATTTTAAATACATTTCCCACGCGACTTTCGAGTGTCTTCCAGCTGCCAATCAATCAGTGGGGGTGGGGGTGGGGCATATGCCTATGCCACATGCTCGCGTGCCTTGCCATAAATCCATCAAGATTGTTAACCCACCAGGACCCTGCCCCAGCAGCAGCAGCAGCGGCAGCGGCAGCAGCAGCGGCAGCGGCAGCACATCAATCATAAATAGCAGTCGACGACCCGCGGCAATAATTTTAAATGCCAAGTCGGTCGAGGGATTGTTAGGGGGAGGGGGCTCGAGGGGGGATCGAGGCTCTTGGAGGCGCGCTTAAAATGTCACACGCCAATCAAAAGCATAAGCAAACATAAAGCTGAATGGCAGGCAGGCAGGCAGGCAGGCAGCCTGGCAGCCTGGCAGGAGATCGTGCAGCTCCTTGGGCGCCCCCCCGCCTACCCTCCCCTCCCCTCACCACCCCAGAAACAAAATATCATTTCCCAACTTTGATAAACATTTTTGCTTGCATATTTTCGAGGCGCCTCCGTTGCTCTGCCGCTGCAAGAGTATATGTGTGATTTCTTAATTTGTTACAGCAAAAACTTTAACCTCCCCCCCCCGCTGCCGCACCCTCTCCCTACTTTAACCCCTCTCTCTGGGTTAAAGTGGCAGAGGGAAACTTTCCTTTGGCTTTGGCTTTTGCCTGGCCTTTGCTTTCCTTTTTTTTGCCTGTTTTTGTGGCAGGAGAAAACATTTTGTACGTGACTTTTGTGGAAAATGATGGATCAGTGTGGCTGACGGGTGGAAGGGGGAGGGGTGAAAAAGTGAAACTTGTTCCTCCTTTCATTCTTACTTCCTTCTAATTAATGTCAGTAGCAGCAGCAGCAGCGGCAGCGGCAGCCCGCCTTTGGACGGTTCACATATTTCGGTTCAATTTGTGCGCTAGATTGCGCATACGCAGCGTAGAGCGATTCAAAAATATTGCGTATACGCACTGCGGGCAGCTGTTGCAGCAGCAGCACCAGCAGCAGCAGTAGTAGGCCTTCCTCAACCCAAAAGAGAGAGAGAGACAGGGAGAGAGAGAGAGGGAAGTGGTGTGGCCAGAGAGTGAGAGAGCGTTACGATGACCGAAAATTTAAATAAAGCAAAACGGAGTTTTGCCGGCAAGCGGCAGAAACTACTATTACTACAACTACTACGCACACACATGGCGAGGGGGAGGGGGAGGGGGCAGATACATATGTATCTGCATGTGTGGCCTGTATGCCTGTGTGCCTGTGTGCCTGTGTGTGCCTGTGTGTGTGTGTGTGCTGGTCACTTCCGCTGTAAAACGCATGAAATACGAGGCATTTTTACTACACATCAGCAACAGACATCAGCCTCATGCGACACATGCCTCGTATTCCCGTGTTGCGTGTGTGTGTGTGTTGCGTGTGTGTGTGTGTGTGTGGTGTGTGTGGGTCTGCGGCAATCAATAAATTTTGTGTGTGCAGCAGCCACAACAGCAACAAACAGAGCAACAACAATTTCAGATGCTGCTGCACTATAAGCCATACATATATGTATGTAGTATATGTAGTATATGTATGTATATGTATGTATGTATGGTGTATGTATTGTAGTGGCACGAGTATTCCTGTGTATCTGCATGTGTGGCACGAGTATATTGCCGGCACAGACCAGACAGATTTATAGTTTGTCACGGCGGCGGCAGCAGGGCAGCAGCACAGCAGCATTGTTGGCCAAAAATAGTTGCAGCTTCGCTCTCACGAGAAATGCAGTTTCGTTCATAAAATCAATAGGCCTCTCTCGCTCTCCTCTCTCTCTGCTGCAACATTAGCCGGCCGGTCTTCAGAAAGGTACACACATTTATGAGGTGCAGGGGCAGCGGCAGCGGCTTGGCTCTCGACTGCTAATTGCCTGCATAAAGAAGACACAAAAGAAATGTATAAATAAATGCCAGTTGCCCCCGTCGAACAATACATGGGCAAAATGTCAAACAATTAAGCGGCAATTAGCAGCAAAGGTTGAGAGAGTGCCGCCAGGAGGCAGGATGTCGTCCTCGTCCTGCCACGTCGTCCTGCTACGTCGTCCTGCTACGTGAATGCGTTGCTAAATGTGCCCTCAGCCTCAGCTTTGAGCTTCTGCTAAAAGGGGTTGGCCCTGCCCCGCACTGGGGTTGGGCATGGAAGCTGAGAGGCACTTAAGAAAGCGGAGGTTACCCTGAACCGAGATACATATGCATATGCCTTATTGATGAGGCATGCCTCAGAGCCGAGCCGACGGGCAATGCAAGGCAAGGCCATATGCCGCTTTTCTGGCAGTTTCAAGGCAAATTTGAGGAGTAGCTTAAAGCGTGGTCTGCAAGTCTTTAACAAATTACAGATATATAATCCATACTTAACAAGTAGCTTGGCTTTTCACAACAAAAAAAAAACAAACACCTCCCAAAGAACACACTGCCATCTGCCATTAGGAGCTGCCATTAGGACCATCAGGACCATCAGAAATAAACCCATTTCCTGCCTGCACAGCAAACACTCCCCAACAAAACACTTCACTTGCTACAAGTACCGCTAGACCAGACCTCATCAACTAAAACAAATTTGCATGCAATTTTCTCTCACTCCGGCGGGCACTTTTCCGTTTTGTGTGTCAAAGAAAATAGCAAAAAAAAGCCAAAAAAAAATGGGGGAGGGGGGAAGGAGAACTCTTAAAACTAAGTTGGTTCCATGATTTTAGCACGTTGTTGCAATTCAATTTATTTTCAATTTGCGCGCATGCAACACGGAGGTGAGTCCCGGTCCCGGTCCCGGTCCCTGTCCCACCAAGGCAGCAGCACGAGGTTGCACCAGGCACGAGGGAAGCCCCCTTTCATTAGACACAACATTATCAGTGCAAGAAACAAAAACAAAAACACAAAAAAACAACACAACCAACGAACGTTGTTGCATACTTGGCGGAGTTTCCACGTTCTTGACGGAGCCGGCACACTCGCACACACACAAACAACACACACACACACAGAGAAATATCCATGGATAGTGTATATGCATATGCATATATGTATGTATAGTACTGTTATTTACACGGCGGCACGCACGTTATTGCCGCTTCTTCTCTTGTTGCTATTGCACTTTCGCCGCCTTTGCATGCTCTTTCGTACACACAGAACGCGAACTGCAGCCCAAAAGACAGAAACAACAAAACTGCGACGGCGCGCTCTCTTCGCCACTGGGTACTGGGTATTGATAACGGTTCTTTCGGTTCTTTCGGTCATTCCATCTCTGTCTCTCTCTGTCTATCACTCTGTCTCTCTTTCGTTTCACACTCACTCACTCACTCTCTCTCTCTCGCTCTCGCTCGCTGTGTCTCTGTCTGTCTGGCACACTTACAATACACTTCTCGGAAAAGGAAGAGGAGCCAACAACCGACAACGAGGAACGTCGAACAGCAACTGAATTCTGATTGCGCTGTCCCCCAGCATTTGTGCATGTTCGTTCATGTTTCTCTGGCACGTCCTGGCAACATGGATACCAAGCCGTATGCCATCCTGCATCCTGGTGGATGCTGTGTGCCACTGCGCAGAAGCGTCGTGCGCTGGCAACAGGAACGTAGTAAAATTTATAGTAAATTGGATCCCATTCGCATTTCATTCACAGCCCCTGTCACCGCCCACCGCCCACCGCCCACCATCCACCCACCGCACTAGCGTACTCCGCCGTACGAGTGCTGATCGGCAGGAAATGAGATTTGTGCAGGGTGTATTAATACAGGGTGAGACATGGTATTCTATGGTTTTGTTTAGCCATACACAACACTACACAAACGCCATACAACACTCTATTTATCAACAACGTTGCCCATCAGAAAACAATCTGCTTCTTCGCTTTCGTGTGACAAACTAAAACTTCAATTGGAAACAAACACACCTGAGAACAAACCGATCAAACACATTAACAATAGGTATACACATTCACGTTGTTGCTTACAAAATGGCGCAAACGTTTGCCTGCTGGTGGCCTTCTATAATTGACCTGAAGACCGATACCGACCATGCCGCTGCGATTCTGCATTGCCACTTCGTGCTGGAAGCCCATTTGATAGGCCGGGCCATCACGAATCAGTTGAAACCAGATTCCATTTTCAAGAACTGTCTAAGCGGGCTGCCGCGCACGGGTGAGTGATCGCAGTTCTCCTGCCCTCCTGTGTCCCCCACTAATGTCCCCATCTGCAGCTTCGTTCCTGTACGGACAACTCATGGACTTGCCATTCCACTTCGAGGTCTTTCTGCCCATCCGAGTGCCCTTGAAGCTGGTCCCCAGCTTCGACGAGAAGCTGCGCACTGTCCAGCTGGTGAAGCCCTTCGTCGACAAGGAGCCACGCCATCCCTTCTTGTTTGGCAACAGGCTGAACGCCACGTGCATAAACATTCTGCTGGAGCACGAGCTGCAGCAGGCCATCGCCAAGTTGGGCAGCGTGTACTCCTTCGTGTACAACTCCGTGGTGTACGACCTGAGCTACAGGGCGCACCACTGCAACCTGGTGCCGTTCATGCACGAGATCCTGGCCGTGGAGCGTGGACGCGGGGACATCAACGAACGCCGTTGCCTGCGCTTTGATTTCATCCTGGCGGTGCGGTTTGAGGGCCCGGTGCTGCCCCTGCCGCCCTACTACAATGCCCCCATCAAAAGCCCGTGGCTCGCCTACGGCCAGATCGGCATCACTCGCACCGGCAACCCGGCAGAGTTGAGCGTTATATTGCCCAAGTGGCAGACCAAGTCGGTCGCAGTCGCCGTGCGCTGCCGCAACGTGCTGCTCGTTCTACACCGCATTCTGTACGCCCAGCACTGCCACAACTATGCCGCTCCGGGCGCCCTGAAGCTGGGCTTTGCCACAGTCGTCCAGGGCATCGGCGGCTTGGGATATGAACGCACGTCCTCTCTGCAGTTAATTGTGATGGTAAGCCCCATAAAGCCGGCCATTCCTTCCGTCATTCACTTGATATTGTCCCTTTCGAAACGTTTAGATTATGCAGAAACTGGTGGAGCAGAACCTATTCCGACTGCATTATCCGGCCAATGTGTGGAATGCAATGCTCAATGCGGGCCAGCAGCGTAATCGCGTCGAGGTGATCATCGAGTTGCTGGAATATCTCATGGAGCTCAACGATGGACGCTACAGATGCACGTCCTGCGGGTGCCCCTGTTCCAACGGCCGTGCTGCTCCGCGCCGCTGAGGCGATCCGAGCCAGCCACAAAAACCTCTTCTTCTACACAAAACATCGACGTAATCGCCCTTAGAGTACGTGGCGGGGGGGTGCTTTAAGCCTTTGAAAACTCAATTGACCAAAGGAAAAATGGAGAAGGGCAAGGAACGCTCCCCTTGCCTCCCTTTGAGGGCTTCGCTTCGGTTCAGTGCCTTAATATTTTTCGTATTTTTTTTAAGTTTTCTGTTGTGAAATTTGAGTTGAAACGTTTAAATTGGCCAACAAAAGCCGTTCTTGCGTGTTTGCCGTCATGGTCTTAGTGTCAAATCTCAGTAATTGTGCAACTTAAATGACACAAAAAATAAAGCAGAGAAAAAGGGGCAAGGCAACAACGGCAGAAAAAGGGCAAAAACCTGAGACAAAAGTTAATAAAAGCCAACTAAAAACTAAAGCTCTACGTGCCACTGCTTTAGTACATACATATAGCTACCCTTTTTTACCCCCCGCCCCGCCCCGCCCAGCCCATGGCCATGCCTCCCCCACAAATCTGTGTATGTGGGAAAAAGTTAAATTGCAAATAGCTTGGGCTGGGGCTTAGCCCTTTGGGGCGTGGCGGAGTACAGTTGCCGGGGGCGGAGGAGGGACATGAAATTTTAGAAAATTTCTGCTGTTATTGTTCGGGCCAAAACAAAATGGGGTAAAAGGCGGCCAAGGGCAGGGGACAGGGCAGGGGTGCGACGCGGGAGGGAGGTCGCATTAAACAGAAAGACACAAAACAAAAAACAAAAAAGTTGTCAGAGTTTACAGAGCGCTTTTGACATTTCATTGTTGTCAACTTTTAACTAGTTTTTTATGCTGTCATTATTTTAAAATGCAAATCGCCTACAACTCCAAGGGAAAAGACTGCCAGAGCAACCCACTGCCCCCCCCCCCTCCCCCAAAAATGGCATACAATTTGCAGTTCAGACAAATTTCCATACATATACATACATATACATATATGTACCTATGTATATATATCTGATCTAATTTGATTTGATTCGTTACGAGTTTGTGACTTGTCTGGAACGATGAGATGCGATGAGTTAAATCTGTTAATTTGCCAACTGGTCGGTTGTGTTCTCCCGATTTGATTGGCAATCCGAAGAGTGTTTATTGCATTTTCCACTTTTCGTTATTTTAATTGCATTTCCCAGCTACCAGTTACCAGTAACCAGTTACCACCAGAGCTCCCCGGGTAGCTCCCCGCTGCTCTGCTCTCAGCTTAAAGCTCTGCCAGAATAAATGCCAATAAATCAACTGGAGATGGAGATGGACTTGCACGAGTCTCTGGGGAATGGAAATTCATCTGCAGCAAAATTAAATCATAAAGCAAGAGGAGAGAGAGAGAGCTCAGGGGGGCAGGGGGAGTGGCAGTGCATTCTGCTCTAAGCTTAAATTAAAAGCAAAGATCAGATGGGGTGCGGAAGGGGAGGGTTCTGTTCTGTTCTGTTCGGTTCGGTTCGGCTGCCATCACTTAATATTCTGAAAAATATATTTTTTAAAGTTTGGCTCGAATCTAAAATGAAATTCAGAGCATTTTCTTCTTCTGTCTTTTCCGCAAACAGTACACAAAAGAAAAGTTGCCAAGCGTCGTGGCAAGCGAGGAAAGCGTCGAGCAGCGGATGGAAAGGAATCTTTAATCAAAAAATAATTATGAGCGACAGGGGAGACGAGACCGAAAAAGATAGTGGAAGGAAGAGAGAGAGAGAGAGAGAGAGACAGAGAGATTGTGTGTGTGCGTCCTGGCTACCAGGAAAATTACATTTGAATTATGACAAAAGTGGGTGGGTCGATGGGTGGTCTATGCTTGGTGCTCGGTGCTCGGTGCCCGGTGGAAACGGAAACTGCCCCGAAACACTGATGTGCAGCAAATGAGCTAAACGAAAAGTGGTAGTGAAATTTGAGTGGCGGGAGGGACGACGAGGGATATCAGGACAAATAAAGAGCCAAGAACTGCCGCAATTTACGCAACAAACAGAGCGCTGCAAATTGGACAGTCCGGGGCAGGGACTGGGACAAGCACAGGACCTCAAGCAGGGACAGAGAGAGAGAGAGGAGAGCGCCGGGAGCCGTAGCCGAAGTCAGAGCCGGGGACCGAAAAAGTTTATGTGAAAAACAGACAATTAATTTGTTTTGCAACGCCAAAGGGACATCCAGAAACAGGACACCAGTCGAGGTCTGGGTCTGGGTCTGGTGCCGGATCGGAGGGACAAACAATTTCGTGCTTGTTGGCAAAGAAAATTTACGTGCCAAAGACAATTGGAAGCCAACACAGAGGACGGCGGCCAAGGAGCAGGAGAGATCAGGAGGGAGCAGGACAGATGGAGTACAAACAGAGAAGTCCATGAATGAAATGGTTAAACATTTTACGCTCTTTGTTTAATTAAAATTGCAACAGGCCACGCTACAGCGCTACACACGGAGCAACAGGAGAGCATAGAAACAGGAACAGAAAGAGCTAAAGCTGGAGCTGGAGCTGGAGCTGAAGCTGGAGGAAACCTGGAGGACCTCTGCCAAGTCAGCGTTTTTCAATTAAGCTTGCATTTCATTTAATAAAGCAAAAGAAAAAAACTACAACATTAGTGCTATTCTCTGCCGGATATTTGCACTCTCTCTCTCTCTCTCTCTCTCTCTCTCTCTCTTCTGTGAGTGTGTGTGTCTGTGTGTGTGTTTTGTCCGGTTATCCTTTATTTGTTTTTTTTTTCTTTGACATCCTCCGGGGCTCCAGGGGAGATCCCGAGTATTGTTCTGCCAAAAGAAAAGCTTTTATTGCTGCTATTAAATTGCACTTCAAGTGGGAGGAGGACTTGGAGGAGGTGGAGCAGTAGGAGGAGTTGGTGAAACTATTTGCCATATCAACGAATGGATGGTGGATCCACTTGTATAGCCACGTTATTACCTGTTCCATCTGCTGTTCAGTGTCAGTGGCAGTGCCACGAACGTGCTGGCATATCCATTCAGCAGGCATTCATCTGCGCCCAGGAATTCTGCTCATATTAAACGGAAAAGCAATGAAATGGATATCCTTGCTCCGTCTCTCCGTGGCTCTGTGGCTCTGTGTAGTGTATCACGTTCTAGTCATTTGGTGGATGCCACTTCATAATTCAATAAAACAATAAAAACCCCAAATCCCTACAAATTACAACAATCAAATCATGCGAGTGGCTAGGGAGGACCTCCTATCCCCCCTATCCTCGCTAGCATATTTCCATAAATTTGGTCACAACTTGCTATGCCACAAGGGCCTCCAGGACACACACAAGCACTTGCCGCGACAGGCCAGCAGCAGAGGGGCCCAAAATTATGACACCAAGGATAATCGCCAGAAAGCGAGGGATACGTGCAGCAGCAGCAGCGGCAGCGGCGAAGGACAACTCGCACACAAGGAAGTACGTGCGTGGCTTTCGACAAGTTCTTTTTTCAGCTACATGCTGTACGGTTCTGTACGCTTTATTCACGATGTATTCATATTCCATGTGTTCCATTGTACTCGTGTGCTTCTGTAACTATGTTTCGCGTGTATCCCCTGCGTGTGCAGAGGATTGTCTCCGTGTCTCTTCTGTGATGTGTCGTCGATTTGGATTTGGAGGTGTGTGCGTCAGACCTGATACGCATCTCTGAATCTGAATCTGAATCTGTGTGGCTCCGAGACGAGCGTAGATGCACATTTCAGCCACCCAATGAACTGTGCATTTACGACACCACTCTCGCGAGGATCCTGAAGGTAACGATAACATAATAGTGTATCTTGTGGATGCAGCTTGAGGCCGCTTGATGCTCTACAGCTTGTACACGGTGTTCACGTTCGGTCCATGCTGGATCATGGCGTCCTTGTGCAGCTGATACTGAATGTGGATATCGGACAAGTTCAGCATGTATTTGATCTGCTGCCCCAGCGACAGCACGGCCCGAGTATTGTGAGAGTTCTTTGTCCAGAGAGCTGTAATCACAAATCACAAATCATATTCGAATCATTTGCAGGACCCGCGAGTACTACTCACATAGTTTGTTGGCCTTGTGGCGTACATTAATGACAACGCCACAGATCTCATCCGAATACACAAAACACTCGCCAATGCAGCACAGAAGCTGCGGAAGAAACTCGACCATGAGTGGCGGGAGGGGCTAAAGGGCGGCGGCATGCCGAAACTCACCAAATCATGCCACAACTTGTCGCTCATGGCCTTGGTGCCTTTGTCTAGAATCATAATCCAACGGCCGCCAAATTTGTTGTACTCATCCTCCCACATGGGACTGAAACCAAGTCGAACGTCAAGTCAGACGGCAAATGCAATACCACTAAAGCGTGGCTGGAAAACTTTCTTACCGCACTCCCTGCTTGAATACCATATAATCGTTGAAGACCCGCAGATCGGATGGAGGTTTGATGAAATAGTACACACTAACACGCACAAACACACACACACAAGAAAATATGTGACAAGAAAAATATAAGTATGTTTGCATGTATGTGTACGTCAAATATTGAAAAGAATTTTCTAGCAAAAAGTTTCACTCACCTAAAGAAATCCTCGACCGTATCGAAACTAGTCACTTCACTGAGCATTTCGCTCCAGGCCTTGGAGTGATCGTTCTCCCAGTGCCATACTGTCCAGATGTTCTCCAGGGGATGCTTCGCCAGCATGTCCTCGTCCAGAAGGGTCCGCACATCATTGAAGGACGCATTCATGAGCACCTGCTCGTGGACCTGCTCCTCGACCATGTAATAGACGGGGCCCGGCATGTGCATGTGGTTCATGTGCATGTGGTTCATGCCCATGCCCATGCCCATACCCATACCCATGTTCATGCTCATGTTCATGGACATGGACATGGACATGCCCATACCCATAGGTGGGGGGCTGTAGCCATAAAATTCGGAGTTAGTATACACCATTTTTGTTATTTCTTTTTTTTTTATTCCGAAAATCTTGCACACTTTTTGTTAAGTTATTTTGTTTCCAAAGCTTTTATTTTTATTTTACACAAAGCTGTTGTGAATTTTTAGAATGATGTGTTTGCAACGAAGCTTGTATATTGAATGACGATGAAAAATGAGAACTGAAAAAAGCTGGACAGCACCAACACAAATCCAAAAGCGTCGCCTACTTTATTTTGTGTTTTTTTCCGATGTTTAACAGTATCGAAGTATGCGCAGGTGTAGAGTACTCACAGTGTGACCGAACTGATCAGGTCCTGTGTGACCAAACTGACCCAATCCCGTGTGACCAGTGCAACATAATCAACAAATTTAAATCAAAATTTCTAATACGTAAAATTCAAATGTAGCTTGAAGAGTGCAGCCATAGCCACAGCCACAAGGGTCTATCAATTGAAATGTCACGCTAATAAAATAAAATGCCACCGAGCATACGATAAATGCACGAAAATAATAAAATGTGACTCAAATGAGCTACGGCGACAGCAGCCACAGACAGGAGCAGCAGCAGCAGCCAAAGGGAAGGGAAAGCAAAGGAAAGGAAAGGCGAAACGAAGACCCAGACCGAAACCCAGACATGGGACCCTTTCCTTGGATGGCGCTGGCGCTGGCGCTGGCGCTGGCGTTGGTTGTCTGCCCCAGCACTCGTGCAACAGTTTGGCCTCCAGTCAATAATCGAAATCGACTCGGGCTTGTGGCAATAAAAATTTGTCTTCGCCGCTTAAGTTCTGCGCCTTGTTGCACACAGCACAGCACAGCACTCGCATCCCAGCAGCGCACTCCTGCACTGCTCTGCTCTTCCCCGCCCTACCCTGCACTTCCCGCTGTGTGCCAGTGCAGATAATAAAATATGTGAGTCTCTACGTGGCAGCTTCTCGGCGTTCTGTAAAGTAGCTATGGGGCCTTGTAATGTGCACCATTTGTTGCTGGGGGACGGTAGTGGTGGTGCCGCTGTGGCTTTTGGTTGCTCTGTCTAGAGCTAGTACTGGCAACTCCTGCTGCTCGGTTCCTGCTGAGTTATGTTGGCCAAGTTTTTGGGGTACAAAAGTGTTGGCAATGTTCCTACTTCTGGTCCAATATATCTCTCTCTCTCGCTGTGAGTGTGCGGCACAAATAAGTTGCCTGCTTCAATTTACTTAAAAATTCTATTTATTTTTCGTCTTAAGCAGTTTTCTCCAGGGAATCGTATGCATTTGTAGGCACCTCGAAGTGTAGATATTTTCAGTTGATTACGATAATAAATTCAGGAGCTGTAGCAAATTGAAATGACTCTAGGATTGCGCTCTAGGAGCTGCATGCCTCGGTGATTCCACACTTGTTTCTGGCAAAAACTTAAATTCTACGAGAACGAATAGGTAAGTTCTGGAATAGTTTTACACCTGCCCCCTCCATCCCGCCCGCTACCATTCTTCGAAAGCTTAGTTATGCTTTGTTGAATCTGACTTTGTGCAACGCTTCTCAGGTGGCACTTTGCCGTATACGCAATATTTTACAGCTTTTTGCACTTTGCTGGCTGAGCTGAAAATACATGGTCAGTAAATCTTTTAAAATATTGTAATGTGCCTCAACTTCTAGTGGCAGCAACAAGAGTGGAGGGAAAGCACACCTCTCTCTCTCTCTCTCTCTCTCTCTCTCTCTCTCTCTCTCTCTCCCTCTGTCTCTTCCGTAGCTTAAGCGCTTTGAGTGCCGTAGAGCAGTAAAAACGCCCACAGACTTGAGAATGGGAGTGGGAGTAGGAGTAGGAAAAGCGCGTAAATAGAGCAGGAAGCCGGAACGGAGTCCGCCCCAGCTCGTCTTGGTCTTGGAGGCAGCAGCAGCTCAGTGCAGACAAGCGCATGCAAGAAATGAAAATGATTTGGGGCATTATGTGTGCCTCCTCCGGACTCCGCTTCGTTTCCGGTTCGGGCTTTGGGTTCTGTCTTTTTTTGTGCCGTTTTCCTTTCCTTTTCTTATTTTTTGGCTACAAAATTGCTTTGCTTCTCGTTCATGTTGATTGTAAAAGATTTCAGCGTTGAAAGCACAAAGCATGCGATGATGTACGAGACGACGCACGTCGTACATTTTGCACCTTGAAGTGGCAAGCGAGGGGCCTGGATGGGAGCTCAACCAGGAGCAGGAGTGCGAGCAGGAGCAGGGGTAGACAGCAGCCACATAAAACAATAAAAAGCAATGGTAAATGCCAAGGATGGGTAGCCCGGGAGCCAAAGAGCCACAGAGCCACACAACGACAACGACAAACACATCCTGCAGCACCTTGAGGCCAACCCAACTGACAAAAGCTTCCTGTCTTCCTCAACCTTGCCACGATTTGTATCGTGGGGCAAAAACTTCGAGAAGTACAAGCCAAAGGTATGTACGTACGGTACGTGTGTGTATATGTATATTGTGCTAAATGCTTTGGACCAAGATGCCTCTGGGCGATGGCTACCCCAAGCCTTAATCGGAGTCGTAACCATAGCAGGAGGCCGCTGACGGTGCCGTTGTCAGAGCCGGAGCCGGGGCCAGGTGAAAGTCATTTCACGCTGGGTGTAGCGCAAAAGATTAAAATAATAGCAGCGCGTAAATTAAACAGCCCGTTGGAGCTGGAAGACGGGCGTCAGAGCCATTGAAGTGGCAGCCATCGAGAAGCAGGACCTCTCCCGTTTACATCCTTTTGTTTAGCGCTGCGGTCTGCGCTAAGATGCTTACCAGGTGTACGCCTCGGCTGTCGTGTGGCCGCTATGGACCGCCATGTTCCCTTAGATGAGGGGTGTGGTGAGCGGTGAGTAGACGCCTGACAGCAGCAACCGCATTGCGTTGTCAGCACTTCATTTTGATCCTCCAGCATGCCGCGTGCTTCACTTAATGCGACGACAGCCAGCCAACGGCGGGATGAAGGGAAAAGGAGGAGGGGATGGAATGTGAATGGGAATGGCATGGCATGGCATACCAGAGAGGGGGTGAGGAAGAAGATGGGCGAGGGTGAGGAGACGACAGCTGGCTTCTTCATCATGCACATAACTACAAAGGCGGCTCTGCTGCATTTCTTTGGTGAGCACAAAAACAAAAAAAAACTTGACAAAGGCGACAAAGGTAATGGCAACGATTTTATAAGATTATAGTTAATTTACATATATCCAAGGAAACCTGTCTGGAGGCAATGGTAAATATAAGTTTTCAGTTTTATTACACGTTTCGTTGAAAACAAACCTAATCGAAATCGGCCTTGACATTTTCGTCGCCTGAATGCTACTGTGCATTACACGTCACGTCTACATGCGTATTATACTCTCTGTCTCTTCCCGCTGCTGCGTTGGTTGGTTAAACTCCCTCTCTCCCTCTGCTTCTCTCTCTCTCTTTCTGCTGCTGCTGCAGGTGGGTGGGGGAGTGCGAATACTGCACTGTTGGGAGAGAGGAATATTTTTGCCGTGCGGGAGTGAGTGCAATGGCGATGCTTCGTTGGGCTGTTCTGCTGCCTTAACGCTGCTGAGTGTTTGCGGCTGCTTGTCTTCTGTCCTCCGTCCCCGCTCCCGCACCCGTCTTGCTGTGCTGCGCTGAGCTTTTGCTTCAGCTTCTGCTTGAGCTTGTCTTGCGCCGCGCGCTCCTTCTGTTTCATGCTTTATGTTTGCCAGTTTCTCAGTTTCTTTGTTGCTGTTGCGTTTCGCCAGGTACTTTGCTTTTGTTCGATGAAACGTAAAAATAGCAACAAGCAAACGAAAACTCATTTCTAGACAATACCGCATAATTCCAATGGTTGCCAGAGGATAAAGAAGAATATGATGAGGGAGAACGATGTCTTTTTGTTGTAATGAGGTATGGTGTGGTATGTGTGTATCTTGTCTGCTTCTCCTTCGTACCGTACCTACTCTGCTGTTCACATTTCGATGCGTCTTCACTGTACAAAAGCAACCGCAAGAAGTTTCCTCACGCGCCGTCAGTTTTTGTAATGAAAGTGGATGCTGCCTATGGCTTTCTTCATCCTCCTCTCCGCCCCTATCACTGTGAGAGCGGAATGGAACCCAACCCTCGTTACCCTCACGTTTATTCAAGCGCAAAATGTACCGTAATCTCTGCCAGCATATGCAGAAACTTTTCCACAGGAGGAGAGCGGACAGAGAGCGGACAGAGAGTGCCCTCGGGCTACACGCACTCCTTAAACTTTTAACCCTTCTATGTTTGCTCTTACACAAACACACACATACACAAAAACAGGCGCACACATACACTTGCACTCTGGACCGGGCCAGGCCGGACCGGACCGGACCGAACCGGAAGGACGCAAGCCTGTTGCTGGCTTTTGGCTTTTGTTGTTGCTTTTCTTGCCGGTCATTTACGCCCATTTAGCCGCATTTAACAAAGTCAACAATAAAGTCAAACAGTGTTCTCGCTGCCTGCTGCCTCCTTTTCAACGCTCTCTGGGAGAGTGGAATGGAATGTAATGGAATGGACGGGTAGCTTTTCATAGGGGGAGTGTGAGAGGGAGAGGGATTACCCAAAAACCAATTATTGAATAAGTTTTGTATTTTGTAGTTCAAATATTAAGGATATTGTATCCCCTCTATATATCCCCAAATCCTTTCTACATTTGTATCTCTTAATCCACAGAATTTCCCCCCAACAATTCGCATAATTTCCATAACGTCTTCACTTCTCTCTCGCAGCTTCAGAAATACATATCTGAGACCTTCACTAAATTGTTCAACCAGAGCCCTTAGCCGTCATTAAACATTGATTAAGCACATAGGGAGGCCCACGCCTTCCCTCTTCATCAAATGTCATCATCGTCGTCATCATCTGTTCCATGGCTATGTTGACGCATTTCGGGTTCAGGCCTCATTAGCGCCAGAAACAGCCGTCGCCCAAGCCGACTCACAAATTGTGTCAGCATCAGGTGTCAATTTTAATTTACTGCCGTCTAAGCCTCAGACCCAGAACCAGACTCCGACTCCAACTCAGACCTAAGGATGTCATCTCCGATGTTTGTTGTGCCTGCAATGGGGGGCGGGGCACCATATTTTGGTGGCTTGCGGCTGCTGTGGTGCCTGCGGTAATTTCGGTACACAAGTGTGGCATGGCATGGCATGGCATGGCATGGGATGGCATGGTGTGGCAGGAGTGGTGGCACAACAAATGTAATCGGCATTCCTGCTCCAACATTGGAGCCATCCTTCAACCATCTATCGATGAAGCAACCCATGATAGCAATCCATGATATCGGAACGAGTCCTCATTGATATGCAGACCTCGACATCGGCATTGGCTCGACATGTAGCAATAATTGAACGCTTAGCCACGAAAAAACCGCTCGCTAATGGAGCACTTTAAATATGCGCCATCCCAATGCCATCTGCATGCTAATCCCCGAGCTTCGAGCCGACTCCCAGTCCCAGATAATGCCAAATTCCATTGATTCTTAAACGTTTACTTCACAACAAAAAAAAACATCACTAAAATCACTTCAAAAAAAAATCACTAAAATCACTAAGTGGTGCAAGGGTGCGGGGGTGCAGGGGTGTATGGAAAATAAATGCCAAACCATGGGAAATACGATCATGGTGCATTATTTCGCTAGCAAGGATCATGGGGGGTGGATCACACACGGGCTGGTCTGGTCTGGTCTCGTCTGGGCTTACTTCTTCAGCAGCAGGGGGGCGGCGGCGGCAAATGGACGGGCCACATAGGGCGAGCTGTAGGCCAAAGGAGAGGTGTAGGCGGCGGCATAGGGGGCGGCGAACGGTGCAGTGTAGGCGGCGGTGTAGGGCGAGGCCAGACGTGCCACTGGGGCGGTGTAGGCAGCGGCAACAGGTGCGGTGTAAGCGGCGGCAATCGGAGCGGTGTAGGCGGCGGTGTAGGCAGCAGGGAAGGCGGCGCTATGGGCAACCGAGTGGGCGGTATAGCTGGAGGCATAAGGTGCCACATAGGCGGCGCTTCCCACCACAGCCGGTGCGGTGTAGGCCAGAGGAGCGGCAGCCAGGATGCCAGGCTTGGCAGCAGCCACGGCCAGAACAGCGAAGAAGCAGACAGCAACCTGGAAGCAGACAAGAAGAATGAAGGATGAGATTCGGTTTATAACTGGGAGTTTCCCAGTGTCCCCGATGGATCCGGATCGATCGATCCGATACATACGAGCTTGAACATTTTGATTGCGTTGGGTTTTTTTGGGGGAGGTTGAATTGTCACTTGGTTGATGAGCTGTGGCTGTGTGATGTCCAACAGAGAGCCACTCGACTCTTTTATAGCCACTTACACTTTTCGGTCCGCCACTCCAGTCCACTCCACTCCACACTGGGGGGTTGGACTGAATTTCCCATGCAGATCACGCCCTCCCCCCAAGAGGTGAGCCGACATATGGATTCCATTCGGATATGTGTTTGCCAAGTCAACGACTGACGGATTGACGTTGCGCATGCGCAATTCTTGGCTAGATTTTGTTTTAGATTTTGCTTTTGCTTTTGACCATGTCTTTGCTGTTCGTAGGGGTATGGGTACGGGTATGGGTTATTGTGCGTGCCATCGCGTCCGTTACTTGGACTCTGATTTGGCCCTGACCTTGGGGCTGTGGCTGAAACGGTAGCTCGTACTCGCACAATCATATTTATCGCATTTTATGATTACTTCTTGAATGTCATACGAGTTCGCTGAAGATTCCGCTTCATTTAAGTTGTGGTTTTCATTTCGTTTCAATTAGCCATGAAACGCCATCCCTGCCCTGCCCTGCTCTGCACTGTCCTAGATTATCATCCCACAGATTATCCCGGCTAATCACAGTCTAATAAACAGCTCAGCTGCTGCTCGAGGCTGCTGCTGGCGAAAATTAATTAATAAATGTCATAAATTGTTTCAGAAAAGAGAGAGAGAAGAGGAGAGGAGAGAAGAGAAGTGAAGAGAGGAGAAACGAGAGCGTGAATGTCAGAGTGGGAATATTGTATGTCAGAGCTTAAAACTCCACTAATTAGAAATATCGAGTGGATATACAGGCCCCGTGTGTGTTGGTGGCAGAGGGGAGGGGAGGGGAGTGTACATATATGAACTCGCATACTCATTCAAACACACACTCATACACTCACTTACACACACACTCGCGCTCGCATTCGCACTCGCAGACTCACACTTGAAAAAGTGTTGAAGCGTGAATTTTGCTTAAAAATGCCAATTACGCGAAATTCTGAAATGCAATGGATCGGGGGGTAGGAGGGAGGAGAAATAAGGGATGGGAACTGCCAGGGAATCTCTGCTGACGGGTGGGGGAAGGAGGGGGTGTGGCAAGATGTAGGTAGGAGATTGGGGGAGGTGGCTGGGGGCTGGTTGTTGCAGGCTTGTGGAAACTGTTGGAAAGGCAAAATTGTTGCCAGTTCTGTTTTCGACTGTTTGCTTGAAGTATTCCTGCCACTGCCACTGCCACTGCCACTGTTCCTGTTGCTGAGGCTTCCTGCACGTCCTGTGCACACACACACACACACACACACAACAGGCCCATCCATCCATCTCGTCCCGTCCATCCCATCTCCTGTGCTTCTGCTTTTGTGACGACACTCAAGTGTTTGCCATGTGACTGTGCATACGAACCAGCCTATTGGCAATCCTTGGGCTCCATCCTCCATCTCCATCTCCTGGCTGTCCTTCCCTTCCCTTCCCTGCGCTTTTTCGAGGGCGTGTCTGAGCGGTCTACTAAATGCACAATCATGCTGCAGGACTCGGCTAGCGGAGGAGCAACATCAAATTGACATCTTCCAGCCGAAACCGCAGCCCAACCGCAGGCGCAACATATTTGTTTTGACACTTGACTTGGGGCATGTGCCCCATCGGCAGGAGTAGCAGGAGTGGCAGCAGCCATGTTGCTTTCATTGTCAAGTTTGTGTCGAGGACTTGCGACTAAAATTATTATATTGGTTAATCCGCCTAAAAGCTTTGATGGGTTGCCTGCCTGCCTGCCTGCCTACCACCCCCTGTCTCCCACACTCTCTCTCTCTCTCTCTCTGGCTCAAGTGTAGCGCGCAACTCTCGAGTGGCGCAAAGAAGGAGAAGCATATCAAAGGGTAACACCCCACCCCCCGTCCAACCCCCAAGGGACCAGCAGGGCCAGATGGATTCATGAGTGGCAAGTGAGCAAGTAATTAAAAAGCAAGACATTTCCACACAAAATACAAAAAAAAGAGCCAAGCGCACAAAATTTCACTCCGTTTGACGGGGACAAAGCTTAGAACGGAGAAGGGGAACCCCCCCTCTAGCTAAAACCAAACCTAACCATAAGAAATGCTTGACATACACTGATGGTCGACAAGTTACCCATTAATTGGCACGAAAACCATAGAGAAACGCCTACAATTTTCCCGAAAATTCGATGACTTCATGGAATGTAAATGTAACCAATTTTGGTATCAGCCATAGACCCGCTAATATACCCCGTCTTATCGCAGGGCATCGGCAAAGAACTTTTGAACAAGTTCCGTGAAATATTCGCTCCACTTTTGCTCTTTTGCAGAAGCCCAGTCGCCCAGTCGCAGACCCAGACCCGGACCCGGACTCGACGCGGGGCCCTGCACCCTGCCACCCTGCCACCCGCACCACCCCCCTCACAAGTTGAGTTTATTGCCATCATAAAAGGCCCAACTGCCGTCGACTTGGGGCAGGACCGTGGCCTCGGGGGCCTGGGGCGGCAAGGTAGGCGTGGCAGCAGCTGTGCGTGCGCGTTAATGCGTCGTTTAAGTGCCGTAAAAAGTGAACGGCACACATGACACCCCCATCATCAAGAAGCTCCTGGCATCCCCAACCCCAGCCTCCCTGAAAGGAGAAGTCTATTAAAGAAATTTTGTTTTGAATTTGTCTAGAATATTCCGGCGACATTTGGCAGAAGATGCTTATACCAGGATGGGGGGAAGGGGGCAGGAAGGAGGCAAGGCATGTACATATGTACGGCACAACAGTTGAAAGAAGAGGAGAGGACGGGGCCAGCCTTTAAGTGGTTTCCACAAATTATTCATGAGAACAATGGAAGCCTCCGATGATGAGGGTAGAGTACAGGCAGGCAGGCAGGCGGGCAGGCAGGCAGGCTGACAGAACGATTCAAAGGCTTCGAAGGGATGGCGAAAAGTTGCCGAGAAACCGTTTGAGTGTTTGTGCCAGATCAGGATTCAAGCAATGAAGCAATGAACTAGTTCCCGGCCAGAAATGCGGCCCAATGCTAATGCCCAGAGTCTCGTTCCTGAATAATTGAAGCTGAAAAGTAAATAGAGACCGAGGCGAAGGGATGGATGGATGGATGCCACGAAAGACCATGATCATAATTGGTTTACGGCCTTTGTTCCGCCTCGTGGCACGACGGCATTTCAATTGCCGCCAAAGCCAAATCAAATTACGCCCCCAGCACGTGCCACGAGTGCGTGGCCAACGATTGCCCACCGATTGGATTGGGCCACTGGAAAAACTGGAACAGCACAGCGTCCAAGTGTCGACGCGGCTAAGTGTCGAAGCCGCGTCTGGCACAGGCGATGTTCGGTGCATTTGTAAGCGCGGCCTTCGCCCGACGACGGTGGCCTCCCCCTCAATGGATGTGTCATGGCTTGGGTCTGGCTTTTTTGTGTATAAAAACTGAGGGGCTCCAACAATCGAACATCAAACAGAGCTCGCAGCTTCAAGCAGTCACAACAATCCGCTAAAAAGCAATCAACCACAAAAACCCCAAAACCATCAACATGAAATACGTAAGTATCTGAAGGATCTCCACAGCCAGATGCACTGATTCCTAACAATCTTCAAATATCTTGTACATTGTAGTTCGCTATCTGCTTCTTCGCTGTTGTGGCCGTGGCTGCTGCCAAGCCTGGCATCCTGGCTGCCGCTCCTCTGGCCTACACCGCACCGGCTGTGGTGGGAAGCGCCGCCTATGTGGCACCTTATGCCTCCAGCTACTCCGCCCACTCGGTTGCCCATAGCGCCGCCTTCCCTGCTGCCTACACCGCCGCCTACACCGCTCCGATTGCCGCCGCTTACACCGCACCTGTTGCCGCTGCCTACACCGCCCCAGTGGCACGTCTGGCCTCGCCCTACACCGCCGCCTACACTGCACCGTTCGCCGCCCCCTATGCCGCCGCCTACACCTCTCCTTTGGCCTACAGCTCGCCCATCGCTGCCCCAGTGGCCGCTGCCTACAGCGCACCCATCGCCGCCCCCGTGCTGCTGAAGAAGTAACGCGTCCCCAGTGCCAATGCCAATCCCCAATGCCTGCCCATTGGGCGTCCATTCTCTGACCGATCTGTGTAAATAAAGAATTGTAAGCTGCATATATATCAACTCAACGAAACGCAACACACACTTCTCCTTTCTCCTCTCTCCATATCCTGACATCTCCAAATGGACTCCAACTTGGACTCCATTCGAGTTCTTTGTGGCACCAATTTGTACTGCACTCCACTCCACCCCCACCCTCCCGCCTCCCCTCCCGCCTGTCTTATCGAAAGCCAGGCATCTACTGCTACTCCTCAAAACTTTTGCTTGGATTAAACTTTCCATTTAAAAGGATTTCTTTTCTATATGAAATATGCTTCCTTTCGGCATTTCCTGTGCGCTCTTCTCCTCTCTTCACTCTTCACTTCTTTTTTCCGCTCTCTGCACCTCCCCCCCTCCAGTGAAGTTTTTCTGGTTGACTTTGTGCAGCAGCGTGTTGAAAGGCAGAAGCAGCCTGGGGCACGAGGCAGGAGGCACGAAGCACGGGGCTGTCTGCCCCTCTGGCGGGAGGGAGTTCTCCTTCTGCTGATGCTGCTGCTGCTGCTTATCAAAACGTTGGCATCATCTATTGCCGGATCCTGCTGCTGTGTGTCCCTGCTGCTGCTGCCACTACCCTCCTCCCCCTCCCCCTCCTCCTCCCGTCTCCTGTCTGCACAGGTAGTAAATGCCAAGTAGTTGTAAAGTTTCCAACGCAAGCGGAAAAGGCTAGTAAAATCCAGGTAAAAGCGGGGTGAGCATTAGGTGGTTGTGGCGTGGCGCAAGGGGTGGGGGGTGGCCCATTTCCACAAGTTCTTGCCATAGATAGCGTCCAAATTTAATGACCTTTTTATTCAATAAAACTGCGTCAAGCTCTGCGAAAACTTTTGTTGAACGTTTTGCGTTTTCTATGTGGCATTTTACTATCGTGCTTGTCATCTGCTTTTCTATTTTGTTGCTCCCCCCACCCCCCAAAAAAGTTCTTTCGCGTAAAGTTAAGAGTTTTCGGCAGCCAAATTATGATAAGCAGGATGGGCAAAAAGTTTATTCAAGAAAGTGGCGAATAAATGAAACGAACGTTGCAAAAGCTTTCTTTTTTGTCAAACAAATAAATAATCAAATATGTAATAATAGTTCGTGTAGAGCAGTGCTCGGCAGTGTAGCAAATGCCCGAGCGTGCCTGTGGGAGAAATCGGCTTATTGCGTTACACTGGACAAAGCGAGATATCAAAAGCCGAAGTAGCATTGCCGAAGCCACACGAAGGCTTGCTGCTTTTTTATGCAGTGAGCGACAGCGCAGCAGCAGAGACTTTGCTATCCACCTTAGATAGGGCCGTGCCGAGCACTGGTGTAGAGAGATTGTTCTGCCCCGAAACAATTGTATCAAAAACTTTTTATGTGATTTCTTATATTCTATATCTTTGAAAACAAAAACTCAAACAGCAAATGGCAAAAATTGCTACAATTTCCCCAGAATCCAGGCCAAAGGTGTTACCACATTTATGGCCAGTGGTGTGCAGGGACTTCGATCAAATCACTGATCTCTCTATATATGATTAAAAGCCCCCATACCTCATATCACCTGTGGGCATAATGTCCCCGATTGGTCGAATAATTATTTAAACTAAATAAAACACGATGCAGAAATAAAATTGCGATTAGTTGTTTATTGACTGCCATCTAAACGGCCTCTAAAGCAGGCGTCGGCAGCGTCCTATGCAAAGGCCACAAAGCAGCGCAGTCGGCACACACATAGTGTAAAAACTTCGTGTAGCGTCGGCCCTAAGCACAGGCAGCTTCGTTTTTCTCATCTGCTGTCTCAGCAGCAGAGAAAATTAATCGTGTGGCTTCGGCACTATGCTCAAAGGGCTTTATTATTCTGCTCGGCAGCGCCGCGGCAGAGAAAATGAATCGTGTTGCTTCGTGTCTCTTTGCTTGCCGTTCACATTGCTGCATTGCCGCTCCAATCGCTGAACACATCTTCGCTCGGCAAACATACATACATAGATAACGCGAGCTTCGATGAAGCGCTTAGCAGGGCAAACAAGTGCAAGATTAAACATGTTTGAAAAGCCAAAGTCAAGCCAACTCCTTTGGCAAGTGTGTATATCCGAGTCATCATTGACCTTGGGAACCTGTTCTTGGATCCCGCTGGCAGATGTGGATTCCGTTCAGTTGTTTGATCAGTGACTGCACTGATTGAAGTATGCGACTGAAGGCCAATAAATAGCTGCAATTTGGCAAGCAACTAATCGTTGGGGATCTGCCCGGAACATCACCGTTAAATAATTTTAAAGAAAAAACTGCAAATAAAGAGTCTCAGTTTTATTTTATTCATATTTTATTTGTATAATTTGAACATTCCAGGCCCCTTTCAGAAGCGCGTGCCCAGGTGGATTGCTCCCCTACCTACTCCCCAGCTGTCGACGGCCCTGTAACTATATTTATGGCCAGTGGTGTGCAGTGGTAACGATTGGCAACCAGACGGAAAGGAACGGAAGGGGAAAGGGAACGGGAAGGGGAAGGGGAACGGGAACGTCTTGTCTGCCAACTGGCAAAGCAATAAAAACTGAGTAAATGAAATTTGTATTCACTTTATATAATTTTGACGATTTTTCAAATCAAATATACACCAACACAAACACGCACACACACATACACATGCACACACTCGTATCGTATATACATATAGAAAGAGCTTCCCTTTTCTTTTTGCTGTTGCTTCTGCTTTTTCTGTTGCTGTTGCCCGCACACAATCATGTGCAAACGTGTTTTTCAAATGGATTACATGAATAAAAGATTTATACACGTAAGGTAAATCAGTAGCGGGCTACCACCGAGATGCTCCTCACAGACAAGGATTGCTTGCCCCATGCCCCTTGCCCCCTGGCACAGCCCTGGCACAACTCCACTCCACCAATTCCCTGATGCCAAAGTCGTGTGTGCCTGTGAAAATATGCGCAGATGTAAGCAAATTTGAGGTACGAGTGTGGGGAGTGGAGCGTGGGGGGTGGGGGGAAACGGAAAAACCCCAACACAGAACAGTCGGATGGCTAATGGCATTGGCATGGCCTTTGCCGTTTATTGATTTGCTTATCATTTTATGTATTTATGCGGCCGAGTGTTGCCACTTTGATTTTTCCTGCTCCCAAATCGAATCAGGGCGAGAGAAAATCTCATTAAAACACAACACACAAATGGGGGGTGGTGGGAGGCACATGTACATGCACACAAAAAGCATAAATTTAATCGAATAAAGTAAAGTACAAAAAAAAATACAAATGTTTAGGTTACAGCACGCCACAGATCAACGGATCAACAGATGAACGGGTGAACAGAGGAATCCTTGGAATCATCGTCCCAGATATGAGTAGTAGGGATACGTGGCGTATGCGCCATAAACCGGTGCATACGCATACGACGCGTATGCCGGATAGCCGGCATAAGCCGGAAAGTAGGCCGATGGCCAGCTAGCTCCTGCCGTTGCATAATTCACTGGCGATGCCACCAGCAGCTGCGGCTTGGCATCGCAGCAGCCGAGAATCGCCAGCAGTGCGAGCTGTTCAGGATTACCGATGCATATAGATGTATATTATCGACTGTATATCCACAGAAAATCCACAATTCCAAAGGGTTTTACTCACCAGCAAAACTTTGAACAGCATTATTTCTTTGTTTTCCTGGCTTTCGTTTTAGCTAGCGCTCCTGTGAGTCGATTTTTCTTCAGTTTCTGCTGCTGTGACTGACTTTGCCTCCGTTACTGCTCCTGTGAGTCGATTTTATTTCAGTTACTGCTCCTGTGAATCGATCTTCTGGCAGTTCTCCCACCTCTAACTGACTTATCGCGTGAAAATCGAAAATTGACTGACTCAATGGTCCGACAATTCAATCATATTTATAGCCTCTGCCCAGCCCCAGCCACAGCCCAAGCCACAGCCACAGGTACAGGCACCAGTCGGACCTATGAGAATCGCCAAAGAGAACGCCAATGAGAGGCACCGACGAGATAGATAGAGAGAAGGAAAGAGAGAGAGAGAGGGCCCTGCTGAGAAGTACTATTCCCGTCATTGATATTGCCAGGCCACAGCGCGCTGAGCGGCATAAATTATATTCTTAATGATATTTGAAATTGCTGAAAAAGAATAAACGTTCAATGAAAACCAAAACACACCAGAAAATCATGATCAAATAGAGTATACCCTCTATATACAGACAAAATAAAGCATCGGTATCACAAATTGAAATTTATATATCCATTCGTAACATTCCATTGAAAACGAGCATTGCTTTCCCTTTCTCTCCACAATTAAGCCATATTTAGCTGCACTTCCTGGTGCGTCACAAGACCTTACCAAAAGTGTGAACAAATAATACCCCGAAGTGATAGCCTGGTCTTGGGATACCCTTTGTTTTTTCTAGAATTGACGACGAGGCTACCTTCTTTGGCCTGCCATTCATTACACAGCCAGCAGTGGAGCTCTGAGGCTCTGGAACGGTCGGCATTTGTGCCTCTGTGCATAAAATATTTGCGTTTATTTAGACGTTGTAAAAATTATAATTATGTGTGCGTGCCTGCCATGCACATGAGCCTCGAAATCACGTTGAAACAAAACAAAACAATACGAAACGAAACCATATTTTGTCGATCAATTCTGTTAGATAAGAGAGGAAGGGCTGGGGGTGGGGGTGGTGGTGGTGCGGTGGTGATGTGTTGCTCAAAAGGGGGCGGACTTAAAGGGGGACTAGGACAAACACAACGACGACTATGATGACGACGACCACGACAACGATGATGCTTTAAGCTCTGGAAGACAGCAAAATTTTGCAACTGAGCAAACAATGTTGCGATACAAGGATTGCTGGTGGCAGGGAGGGTGTGGGAGTACGGGGAGAAGGAGAAGGAGGAGAAGGAATACCATGTTTCGCAAGCTATAAATAATTAATTAATGCAGACGCAGACAGGCGGCGGCGAGTGAGAAGCGTTCTATGCAAATTTCTGAATATAGACCATAAATTTTGCCCCGAACCGAAAGCTGATGAAGCCATCATTAATGGCAAAGTTATAGCTTTTACGAGTACATACATATATAATATACATTTCATTATACATACACCGAACACAATATACATACATACTATATGCATATATGTACATATATACGAGTATATGGCAGTAGTTTGCATGGCTTTAACTTGTGCTTCAGTTTTCAGTGCAATTCAAAGTGAAGTTCAGTGACCACTGAACACCGCTCGACTTCCACTTCCACTCCCACACCGACACCATTACCCACACCCACTCCCCGCTTGACCACGTCCCACGTCAACTCTGGCCAGTACTTGGGACAAACTGCTTTTAGCGACAGTTTTCTATTTTCTTTTTTTGCTCCTATGTTTTATTTCCTTTTTAGTGCTAATTTCCAGTTTGCTTACAAAATGGCAAATGCTCCCTCCCCCCTAAGCCACCCAGCCATCTGGCAGCCATTTTCGTTGTACGAGTATTCCGCTTTGTTATTAATACCCTTTAGGAGTTTTCCCATAAATGGGGTATATGGGGCAAAACGGCACTGTGAGTCGAAAGTGATAAAGAGGTTGGGTTCATTCCCTCTCTTTTACACACTCTTAGGGTGCAGTGTGCAGCGCCCTCTGGCATAAAGCCGCGGCCATAGCTGCGGTTCACGTTTGATTTTAACATGAATGATCGCACTGGTTGGATCCTACTACATATTGTTGCTATGACTGTTCCTACGTTTCATTTGGCTTGAAAATATTTACCAGAATATAGCCAACCAAAAACCGAAGTGACTTTTGAGTTTTTCCGCAATTTTAAAGTGGTCCGATTTTCCTGCAAATTGATCTACAAAATGTGTACAAAAATACAGGGTATTTTCGCTCTTAAATGCCATTTTGGCTTTCTGTTTTTTTTTGTAGTTTTTGTTTGTGCAAAGCTGCAACGGAAACATTGCATAATTAAAAAAAAGCTACTACCTTTACGAGTAGATTGTTTCTTTATTTTGTTGCATACCCCCTGCTCCCTTGCCTGAGCCCGCTGCCACACCCACTCCCACTGCCACTCCCACTCGCACTCGCACACCTCGGCCACCCTTTAATTTGTTTGTTTTTTATTTGCTGTTTTTGTAGCCAGGTTTTTAATAAAGCGTAGTGTAGTGCTTAAATTAAATTAATTAATGAGCAGCCCAGGGTGGCGCTATGCTTGGAAAGCTTGTCCTGACGGCGGGCCAGCTTGTTCAGGCCCTTCACGAGCTTCAGGTACTTCTCGTCGAGCTTCTGCAGGACCTGCTCCAGCTGCTGGTCCCGGATCTTGCCGAGGCAGTGGGCCACCCACAGCTCCTTCAGCTTGGCCGTGTGGGCCATCTCCTCCAGTATAATTTCCTTGCGGCCCTCAATCAGTTGGTCCAGCTCCTTCGCCACCCTCGGCGTGAGTACGGGCTCCGCCTTGGCCTCCACGGACTGGCGGTAGAGGCTCCAGACACGCTCGCGGCGGATGCGCAGCTGCTCGTCCAACCACCTTGTGGCCATCTGCTCCAAGCGACGGTCCAAGGACCGCAATCGCGAGTGGCCCACACGGACTCCGCAACTCTTGAAGACTGTCAAAAAGAACTTCAGGCTGTGTGGAGCTCCGTTCCAGCGCCTGAGGCGCTGCATTCCTCGAAAGACACCGATCTCGAAGCCCTTGGACAGACGCTTGAACTGCGAGCCATCCGCTGGCTGCTTCCGCAAGCGGCCATCTTCGTGGTAGTAGACCAGGCACTGGCGACGCAGTTCCTCGTTCCTCTCCTTCAGTGCCTTTACTTTCTCATCCAAAGAGGGGACTACGGTGTCATCCTGCGCATGGCCTGCTGGTGTCCTGTCCGCGGGACGCGGTTCTTCCTGGATCTGTTTCAGGCTCAGGTTTTCGGTTGTGGCATCTTCGGAACGCGCTTTGTCGGGGAATTTGGTCAGGATCCGTACTATTTCATCCAGGGAAGGTTTTATTGGATTTTGATTCGATTTTGTTGGTGGTTCTTGGTGTCCATCTCTTGGCGTCCATTCAGTTGTGGCATCCCTAAAGCGCGGTTCCTCGTGACGTTTACTCCGGATCTGCATCATGCCAAAGCCATCTCGTGGTGTCCATTCGGTTGTGGCATCTTTGGATCTCGGTTCTTCGTAGCGTGTGCTCCGGATCTCGTTTCGATCATCCTTGGAAGGACTTGCGCTTGGTTTTGCTATTGATTCGCATCCTCGTGGTGAGTATCCCATCGTAGCACTCTGGGATCTCGGTTCCTTGTGGTCCTTACGCCGGTTCTGCTTGTGATCGTGCTGTGAAGGCTTGCAGCTTGACTTTTCTGTTGGTTTTCCATCTCTTGGTGTCCATTCGGTTGTGGCATCCTTGAAAAGCGGTTCCATGCGGCATCTACTGCAGATCTGCTCATCCACTGAAGATCTGACTGTTGTGTCGCCATCTCTTGGTGTCCATGCGGTACTGGCATCTTTACAACGTCGTTTCTTGTGGCGTGCACTCCGTACACTCATCATACCAATACCAACGGCATCTCGTGGTGTCCATTCGGTTGTGGCATCTACGGATCGTGGTGTCCATTCGGTTGTGGCATCTTTGGATCGTGGTTGCCCGATGAGTGTACTCCGGATGTCCTTCCGATCAGCCAGAGCAGATCTAGCGCTTGGGTTTTCCATTGGCTCGCACCCTCGGGGCGTGCATCCTGTTGTGGCATCCTTGAAACGGTGCTCACAGCTCTGTTGATCCAGGAACCGCACATGTTTGCCAATGAACGATTTTGGCATCTGGTTCTGGTCTCCCTTTGTCCGTGTGGCTGTGGTGCACTTGAGGCACGTCGGTGGGCCGTGGCACTTACTCATGACCCTTATTCGCTCGCCAAGAGAAGGGTGTGACATTACGGTCCTCTCTAGCTCGGCTCCTCCTGGCAGCCGTTCGGCTGTGCCGTCCACTGGTAGCCGTTCATTGTTGCCCTGAGCCACGCTCCTTATGTGTTCGCCCAACGAGGGGGTTGCTCTCAGGACATCGCATTGCGCATTCGCACTGCTGGTGGTGGCTGGTACCTGCTCCTCCGCTTCGCTTCCGTCTTGGGACGACGCAATGCCCAAGCGTCTGGCCAGTTCCTCAAAGCGGAGCTTCAAGTCACCCAAAGAGGCGTATTCGTTGGAGCCACAAGCTTTCCGAGGCTCTTTCTTGTGAGTGAGGCTTGGCAGGTGGACGGCTGTTGTTCTCTTGGCCAAAATCTTTCGAAAGTTCTGCAACTGCTCGCTGCTTTTGGTGGAACTCAAGGCGGCTTCTATTTCTGTTCGCTGAGCGATTCTCTCGAAGGATTGTACCTTCTGCATGACGGTCTCATGTGGCTGCTGATGACATCCAGGGGAATCGGGGCGGTGGCTTACATTTCTTATCACTGTGACGGCGCTGGATGGGTCCTGATCGGAGGACCCCAGCTCCGAGGAGGCCTCTGAAGCGGCCTGCGGCGACGAGGAGTTTTCGGTGTGAGGTTCTGCGGGTACAGACATATCCGACGGGGACTCTTTCGCCTCACTCTGGGCCATTGATTCTGCGATTCCGTGGTAATTATCCAGGACGCTGTTGAGATTCATGTCCAAATTGCGCATATCCGTGAAGGGATCCTTGAGGTAGCCGAACTCCGACAGGTGGCCCTGCAGCAGCAGCATCAGACCGTTCCTGGCCAGCTTCTCGCCGGCTGGTGCCGCGTAGAAGATCTCCAGCCATTTGTCAATGATCAGCAGATCCGAATTGCAGGCGAAATTCTTGAGGTAACCCTCGTGTCTGCTAAGCAGCGCTCGGAAATGGGTATCCAGCATCGCCTCTTCTGTTTCCTCCTCCATTTTTCCAACTGGCAATTTCAATTTCGATTTCAATCGGATTTATAATATTTTTTCTTTTTTTTCATATATATTTTTATTTTACTTTTACAGAAAATTTGAATGAAATTTTCTTTCTGAAGGAAATCTTCCGGTTGACGAGATGTATCTATCTCTCAGTTTTGTCCCCCTCCCAGAGTTTTGGGGATCAGTGGACGCCGTAGAGTATCTTAGGTGCTGGCTCAAGTGCCACCAGGTCACACCCTGAGAGGGGGTGGGTCTGCTTCTCGTGTAGCATCCACCGCCATCCCAAACAACAAAGTGTGCGGTCGCCTTGCCACGTAAATTTTCATTAGCACAGTGCGCGTATAAATTAGGAAAATGAAGCAGCACCAGCACAAGAAGGAGAAGGAGAAGCAGCAGGAAAGGCACTTGAGTGCACCGCAACCTCTACAATGCTCCCAGATACCAGGGATGGGGGTGGCGTTGGGTGCTTAACCGCAGCGATACGTTGGTGCGGCTGCGGCTTGTGGCAAGCACTGTGCTGGTGCGAAAGTTGTGCCTGCCTGCATAAATTTATATTGTTAGGCATGAGCTAGAAAAAAGCACGCGCTGCCTGTCAAAAAACAAAGCGAAGCGAAGCAAAGAGATGTTGCCCTGACATGCGAAAACAAGCAAAAGAAGTCCAGATACAAGGAAGGTCCACTAAGAGCAGCAAGTGATGTCCTGGAGAACACGAATAGTTCCAATTTGAGCGAAACTCTTCTCTTTAGAAAGTTTGAATTTAAATGAGCAAATTTTAAATTTGAGTAGATCTATCGATCTACTTGATAGATCGATTAACCGAATGATCGCTTGGAATAGTTCCTATTAGCACAGTCTGGTCACACCAAAAGTCGCCCTTTGCGCACGTGCCGTCGATCTTTTTGTGCGTGTGTTTATTTTGGACTTTTAAAATGGATTTCTTGAGCCAGTTCTCCAAAAGGCACTTGAATGGGACCATCTACTTGAACACGCGACGCAAGCTGGACGACAAGCTCCATGCCGATCTGGAAAGTGGTGTTGGCGAAGTAATTCCCGACATTCCGCATACATTTAGAGGCTAACCAAACTTTTTTCTGTTGTTCGCCAGATATATCTGATGTTCCGTCCGCCGTATAACGCATTTACCATAGAAGATATCGCCCGGGTGGCTGGCGAACTGGGCGAGATCTTTGTCATACGATACAAGGTCGACTTTCAGCACAACAGTCGTGGGTACGCCTTCCTGCAGTACATCGATGCGTCGCTCCAGAGAACGGCCCTTAGGGTGTAAGTTTGTTAACCAAAGTTGAAAATAATATCCATACATATTACATATTAATTTGTTTATTTTGTGTAGCTTAAGCCAGCGCTTCTTGGCTATGAACTTGCATGTCAACATTTATCCGTCGCGAAACTCGAAGGAATTGGTCCTGCTGACGGGAAAGCAGCCGAACAATGAGCCGAGACCCTACCAGGTCTACAAACAGATGCGCACCCTGTACGACTTCAACAGTGTCCGTGTCTACGAGTACCGTCCGCGGCTGTACATGTACATATTCGCCTACGTGAACAACGAAATGGCCAACCAGGCCTATCGCCTGATCCGCGACAACATCGATATGTTCGGACCCACTGCCAGCGTCTCCTGGCTGCGCAGCACCCAGACGGTGGCCAACGACCACTACGTCACTGGCTGCTGCCAGCAACTGGACAAGCGTCTCATGGCGCCCAATTTGAGGACTTGCAATTGTTTCAGTTTCAACTTTAAGCCATTTAAGACCTAAATGGTCACTTAATCACTTAATCATTCCACCAAAAAAATGTCTACCTTAAGCAAGTTTTTTTACGAATCAAATGAATGATGTTCGTTAGGAGAATCGTTTAATTACACCTTTCGCGTCAAGATAGGAGAGAGCCAAGTGCCAAGTGAAATTGTTCATTGTTTTTTGACTGAAATAAACGTAGTACTTAAACTGGAAACTGGAGACGGGAGACAGTAGCTATCTTCGTCTATTCGTCTGGCAAAAAGCAGCCGCGCCGCAGCTTGTTGACTTCATTAACTCGACTGGAGGGCAAGCAGCAGCAGCAGCATCATCATCATCCAAGTTGTGCCACAGCCAGGAACAGCAACAGCAACAGGGGAATGCAGTTTTTTCACATGCAAATTAATGCAGTGTCGTCGTCCGTCGTTGTCGTCTTTGGAGTGCCAGGAGTTTCAGGGCAATGCGACAACCTGCGGCATAATGCAATTAAATGAGTGCAACGAAGAGCAGGAGCAGCAGCAACAGCAGCAGCAGGAGTAGAAACACGTCGACGATGACGACGACGACGACCAGGAGCAGTTTTGAGAGCCGCAGGCTGGCATTGTTTCAGACCCAGAGTCAGAGTCATCGGCATCGTCATCGTCATGGTCGGAGCAGCATCGTGGAGTGCAATGATCGACAGACAGGAGGGAGAGTAGAGTGCCAGAGTGCTCATCCATCACGACGGAGATGGAGCTGGGAGCTGGGAGATGGACGGACGGACGACAGCTTCGTGGCGGCATTCTAATGCGATTGCCGCACTTGACGGGATGTCGTGGTGCAAACGGAAACGGATGTTGTTGCTTCTGGTTGCTTTTGCTTTTGCTTCTGCTTTTTCTGTGTTGCAATTAAATTAGAACTTGAGATCGAAATGCAGTACTCCCCGTCCCCGTGCTCGTCCCTTTCCGCCTTCCGCTCCCGTTCCCGCCAAGATGATGCAAAAAATAAGACAGGGAAAAAACATGCCGCTGCTCATAAATATTCATTAAATTAAGGTTAAGCCAGGACAGGACATCTTTGGGAAGGTAGGACGACGGCTGGAGGTTGGAGGCAGGAGGCAGGGATTGTGGCATGCGGATGGATGAGTGGAATGTTTTCAAAAAGCATTTGCATTAATTTGTTAATTCAAGCGCGACAGCCACGCCCCTGTACACTCACTTAAATGCCATTAAAATTTCAAAGCCCCATGATATGGTCGGTGTGTGTGTGTGTGTGTGTGTGCGAGAGTTGATGCGGCCAAAAAGGGGTTAAAGCCACATCTGTGACGCAATTACAATGGCTCAAAGTTTTGCCTCTAATTTTCCTTTAGTTGCCATAACAGCGCCAGGGCAGAGCATGGAGCGATGGAGCAATGGAGCGGCGGAGCGGAGCAGTGTGGAGTGTGACCCATTTTCTATGGAGACCCGGGGCCCCCGATGATAGAGGAGAACTTAGCATGGGGCTTACCTGGTTATTGCGGCAAGAGCCAATATTTGTTTTCTGATGCGAGTGTAGGCAAAGGATAGAGGCAGAACCAGAAGGTGGATGTGGATGCGGTTCTGGAGAGGAGCGGAAGAGCAGGCGGAGTGGAGTGGAGTGTAGTGGCTGCCAACTGACACAGTTTGCTTTAGGCTTTAAGGCGTCGGTCTCTGGGATTTGGGTCACAGATTGCCTACGACAAAGCAGAGAAGTAGGGCCCGCCGCCATCACACTAGAGCAGGGGAGCAACTGCAGCACACTACCACCTCTGTGTAGGTGTGTGTGTGTGTGTGTGTGTCACCGGAAAGCGAAAGTTATGCACATATTGAGTTCAAGCTTTAAGCAATCCCCACTCTCACTTCCACTCCGACTCCCATTTTCCATTCCCGTATCTGCTTCAGCTTTTTGAATGCGGTTTTACAAGTAGTTCTGTTCTTTGCATATTCGTTTTCGTTTTCGCTTTTTTCCCTCTAACCGCAGTAGCAGCAGCAGCAGCAGCAGCAGCTCCAGCAAAGAGCATGACAGATGTGGATTCGGATACGGATACGGATACGTAGCCAACAGATGCAGAAGCATCTGCCTGAACCACCAGCCAACCTCTCCAGCACTTAACGCGAATTTTTTTGATGATTTTTTAAGCAACTTGTCGTTGGCTTGGCAATGCCATTACCAACATGCACCATGCACCATACAGCCATGCCCCATGCATATGCATGGTATCTCTGGTCTCCCCCATCCACCAGTCCCTAGTCCTACCCCATCCCCACCTTCTCTTCTACTCTACGCGTGTCTAACGTTGGTTTTTTGGAATACGAAATTCCAGATGAGATTTAGACAAGCTTTAAACTTAAATTGGGTAAAAGCGTAGGAAGGTTATTCCAAAGTAACAGCTCTCCCCTATCCCCCATCCTCTGTCCTTCTAATATCTTATTAATCAATTCAATTTTGTCCCCAAACATTATGAAAATTTAGCCAGATGCCCAGATGCCTCCCACAACCCGCGACCATCGACAACATTAATTGATAATAATTCTGTCTCCTGCAGAAACGACTTTTTATTGACTTTTCCAGCATGGCTTGGCTTGGCATTGCCCGAGGACTAATCACTAGAACCCAGACCCCATTCCCGACCCCGGCCAATACTGTAGACGTTGTGTAAATTAATGAAAAAAGTTGTGGGGCGTTGGCCAAGCCGACAAGCAGAAATATTTATATAAATATTTTCATAAATACAATGGGAAGGGGAATTTGTATGTTGGGGAGTTCGGATTTGGGATTTGGGAGAGGGGGAGTCCAAGGAAATCCTTGAGGTAATATTAAAAATTATTCCTTGGGAGCAGTTGTTGTAAATGAGTTTATGAGCGTGTCCGTGTCCGTGTCCTTGTTGCTCTTTGTTTATGCAGCATATTAAATAAATTTTGACATCAGCAACGACAATTCCTCCAGCTGTGGGTGGATTGGGCTGTTGTTGTTGGGTTTCCCTCATCGTTGTGTGTTGGTGTTGTTGTTGCTTTTGGTAACTTTGCTTGTTGACAATAAAATAACATTTTGCACTCACTTAGCCCAGATGGGGCTTCTCCAGTTCTCCCCGCTACTGAAACTCCCTCACTCCCCGGCGGCACTCTAGCTCAAGAGTTTTAATGAAAAAAGTTTCAACTACCCAAAAGTCATTCCCTACCCCCTACCCCCTACCCTCTTCCGTCCTTCCTTCCTTCCTTCCGATGCGAATATATGTACATACATACTTTTCTCCGGAAATTGGCATGCAATAGAGTTGATTTCTGTGTACAATTTTTATGTATGTATACGTGTGTGTATACATACATATCTATGTACAGAGTGCTTCATTAAAATGTACACTTGATCATTGAATTTCTTGGGGAAACTTTCGAGAAGCGAAGAAACGAAGAAACGAGGCAGCGGATGGAAGCAGCATAACAATATTAAGCATACGCAACGTGACGCCCAATGACTCTGAAGGCAGCAGCAGCAAAAGAAGCTGTTGCTCCATCAGAAGCAGCAGAAGCAGAAGCTGTTGCTGGTGTCTGTGCCTGTGCCTGTGTCTGTGGCCCATGGGCCACCATGGGCATTGCAAATCAATCAATAAAACTCCAGGCGAACTCAATCGTAAGGAATTTTTTCTCACACACTGAGAAAAGAGACAAGTGATTGGAATCTGAATGGAAATCGTATGGCTTGGAAGCCACCGCCTCCTCCTCCTCCTGGATATCTGGATATATTTTCTCACTGTGTCGGAACTTATATCCAATGCTATGTGCAATATTGAAGCATCTGCTCATACTTTAGCTAACATTCCAATTGAAAGTCAAATTGAACGCCTGTTGGTCCTGACTGACAATCGATTATTTGCCCGAGTGCAAAATAAAACATCAAATGAAATAAAACAGAATATAACAGAACGGAATGGAGATGGAGATGGAGAATAGAGAATGGAGAATGGCGCCGGAGAATATGGTTTTGCAGAGCTCAGAGTTTGCTTTGACTGGCAATGGGGATTCCTTCAGTCGAATGGCAATTTAATTTCAATTTCTCTGTTGCCAGGACTCCGCTTCCTGGCCCCCACCGCTCCTCCTCCATCTCTTTGCCATATTATTTATGGTGCAATGAAAAAAATGAAATATACATATATTGAAGAGAAGCAGAACCAGAAGCAGAAGTAGAACTTTTCATTAGCATGGCAACACAATATTTGTCGACACTCTTTTGTCCAGTCCAAGCCAGGACAGGATAGGACAGGCCAGGACAGACCGGGCCAGGCCACACTTTCGTCTACAAATTTGTTGCGAAATTTCATTATGAGCGGATGCCGCTTAAGTGCACATTGAATTCGATTAGAGTCTGGCACATACGTATGTACTGCACTGTACTGTACGATGCGATATAGCATATTCAAAGCTGCCAATTGAAAATTGAATCATAAAATATTTTCACCATCCCCAACACCCGACATCCCCCCTTACACGAACCGCACACACAGACACACACACAGAGAAACCCATATTCGATTAGATGATGTCCTTTTGAGACAGAAAGTTCTGGCCAGAGCAAAAACCGCAGCCAAATGCTGTCCGTCTGTCTGTCTGTCCGTGTGTCTGTCCGTCTGTCTTTGTGTGGGTTAGATCTGTGATAGATATGCGCATGGTGTGTCCTCTACAATATGAAGTCGTAGTCGTACACACATAGATCTAGTATGGGTAAAAACTTCGACAGAAAAAAAGAAGGCCAACCCTTAGGGGACTTTTGTGAACAGTCATTAGCTTTGGATGATTAGTTTGAGAGCCCAGCAATCAGTGAATGCCACGACACGACCCTCGAGTGCGACCCGTCAACGGAAAGCGTCCATCGGCTTCTGTCTGGCTGGAAGCTGGCCATTTCTTTCCGCCTCAAAACTGTTGGCCTGCCTTTCCGCCTTGCCTCTGCTCGCCTCTGATGCTGCTGCTGCTGGCCAAGATGCTGTGCATGTTTCCTGCATCCTGTCGTTTCCTGTGTGCCACACACACAGGGACCACCCCTGCTGATGCTGCTCCTCCTGCTCCTGCTGCTGCTGCTGTGGTGGCCATTATTTCCTGTATTTAATTGCACTACTCTCGGCTGCGGTTTTCTGCTACATTTGTTGCAGCCAAGCCAAGCCAAGCCAGCCTGCAACCGAGCAAGGACTATAATGTACTTTGGCTAACCATCTGGGGCATTACCTTTGGCTGTGGCTACGACTACGACTACGACTACGGCTACGGCTACGGATATTGCTGCTGCTCGACTGCCTCTCCTGTCCGGATTCTACTGCACTACTCCTTCCTTACTTTCATTTCCTCTTTCTTTTCTCGAATTTTTCGTACTTTTACCGAGTACCGAGTACCCAGTACTTGACAGCAAGTACTTCAAGAACTATAATATAATTTACCAAGAGCTATGGTTCCCCCAAGGGTATCAACGGCTTCGGCCTCCGTTGGTTATTTTTACACCCAATGGTCAAAGAATAAAGGTAGTGTATTAGTTCTGTTGTTTCCGACCCATACAACACATGCATACATATATATTCTTGATCAGCATCAATTGCCGAGTCGATATAACCATGTCTGTGTGCCCGTCCGTCTTGTTTGACGTCTAGTTCTTGAATAACTCTCAAAGGACCAACATCTGTGGCAACGCAGTATCATAGGGCATAATCATATCTACCAGATTGCCGAATCTGGATTAGATCGGGTCGTTATTATAGTTGCAGAAGAAGCAAATTACATTTTCTTTCTCTCTCTCTCTCTCTCTCCCACACTTCCTCGTGCAGTGTGAACCATCTGACGGAAAGTAGCGACATATCAACAATTTCATGCATTTCAGCTTTTTTCGATTAACAAACCGATCATTTACATGTGGCGACGAGCTTTTGTCAGATATCAATTAGATTACAGTTTGCAGAAAAAATAAAAATTTGTATGATAGCCAAGATTTTGCCCCAGGATATAAGACGCGCGCCGCAACGGAACAACAAGCTCCTGGTCCAGTTCGGCCAGATCCAGTCAACATCTTCCAGACAGTAGTCCAACCTCAGCCTCCAGACAGTCCACCTCAGCCCAAAGGCGGTGCAGTGCACAAATTAAATTAAATTATAAACTCAAACTGAATATCGGGTATAAATGTAGAGCCGCGACTCTGGCCGCTGCTCACACCGTTCCCACGCCCGTTCTTTTCCGTTCTTTTTCGGTTGACGACAGTTTCTCCTTTGTGACGTATTTGTTGGTCACTTTGCAGCAGCGGGCGATGAATAGAGGAGTGGCTGGAGAGAGAGAGGGTGTGAGGTTGTGAGGGTGAGAAGGAGCCATCAAATGATTTATACTTTAATAAGCGTGCACAGGACATGCTGAGAAATTAGATGTGACCACACCACAAATACCCCACCACCAGACCAGACCAGGCCCCTTTTCCTTTTCCTACCACTTCCATTTCCACATCCAATCCCCCCCTCTCTCCCTGGTGCCATTTTTCTTTGACGCTCCACAAAAGGAATTTGCGCAATTTATGAGTGGCAAGGAGAAAGGCGGCACGGCACGGGCACGTGCACGAGAGCAAAAAATACCAAAGCAGCATTCAAGGAATTAATAAGGCTACCAGAGTGAGATGGACGAGTGCAAAGAAAAGTGTGAGGAAGCGAGAGCATGGGCATGAGATTCCTGCAAGTATTTGCGGTATTTATGCCATTAAGGTGCGAAAAATGCGTACTATTCTGCTTCTGCTTCTGCTGCTGCTGCTGCAATGCCATAACCGAGCGATTGTCTGAAGCGCCTACCAAGACCTACCACAACCGTTTTAAATCTAAAGTTAAAACTTGTTGTTTGGAGCAGCTCTATAATGCTCGCTCGCTCGATGATTATTCTTTGCTGTTTAGGAGCACACGATGCAGTAAGCGGTGCAGCAAAACGCCTTTTTCCAGATCAATAGTAGGCCTTTGGACGGTAGGCCTTTGATGTACTCTCACATCAAATCAGTTCCGTTCATGTGTTCCCAGCATACGTACGTTTCGGGTCAGCTCTAAAAATTTTTCCAACTCGGTATTTTCCATATTGAAAAACGACAAAATTTACTGGCTTTTTTTTGGTCTAAATTCCACATTTTATTTAAGAAGACAGTGTCCACAAATTTCGGAAATTTGCCAATTTCACATATGCCAAAACCCAACAATTTTTGACTGCCCGAGATGTCGTCGACCCTGAACGAAGTAGCGCTGGACCAACACTTTGCCTCCCAGACACGTCTGCTGGCCCAACTGCTTGGGGATCACATTATCCGGGGCGATCACATTCTGCTCACGCACAAATGGCTGCGCCACTTCAAACGGGCCTGTAAGAACGACAAGTACGCTCGGAACTGCCTGATGCTGTTGATGTACGGACAGCTGAAGGATATGGGACATCTCAGCGAGCCATTCCTAGACATAAACAATATGCAGCTAAGCATGCAGATGGTCCTGGAACAGTACGACGGCAATTTGGCCGAGCCCGATGAGTCGCCCAGTGAAGACTTTATCGCAGCGAATGGTGGCGCTTGTACACCAACACTGGATGGTGTCCACAATGGTGGACAAATGGGCGTAGAAACTGGTCCGGAAATCAGTCAGGCTTATCCCAGCCGAATGGTGAACCACTCCTCGGAAGCCATGTCGAAGTTTCACAATTTGAAACAGGCAAACCAAGTGCTGATTAACCAGATCAAGGTGGGACTGCCTTTCAGTAAGCGAGCCTTCCCCATGATGCGCAAATCGCAATTCAATGCCAAACCTCAGCATGCAAACCACTCGCACCATCCAAGCCAGTCGCGCCATCAAAACTATCAAATCCAGCAAAATGATCCGAACGAGGAGCGATACCAGCAGGTCCAGGTCCAGCAGCAGCAGCAGCAGCAGCACCTGCAAACCCTTCCCATCGAACAGCACCCGCAAATCTATCCGATCGAACAGCATCGGCAAATCTATCCGATCGAACAGCGCCAGCCACTTCAACAGCAGCAGCAGCAACAGCACCCGCAAAACCATCAAACATTCGAATACATCGAAGTATCGGTTCCTCAACTCCAGCAACACCAACTCCAGCAGGTCCAGCAGGTACAGCAGGTCCAGCCGGTACACCAGGTCCAGCCGGTACAGCAGGTCCAGCCGGTACAGCAGGTCCAAAACAACCTGGTCGAGGACGTCTGGAACCTTTCGCTGCAAGCCATTGGACACTTGGAACAGTGGAGGGGAAGAGAGGATCAGCTAGACTTCTTTTCACTTTGCCTACGCCCATTGGCCATGCAAGACCCGGAAATCCGAAGGACTATTCCGGAACTAGATCGTAGATTGGGTAAGGTCGTCCGCCACTTGATCGAAAGTGTTAGGGAATCGCTGAAAGCTGAAGAATATGCCATCTTGCACGAGAGAACGAACCAACTCAGAAGACGACGGGAACTGGAGCAGTTTAGCGCCGATCTTGAGCGTCGGGAGAACGAGTTGCGTCGCCATGAGGCCACTCTAGCACAGAATGATTTCGGGCGATCCCAGTCTCCGAACAACGGGCGACCCCAGAACGCGACCGGGGACGTGCGGCCAGCACGTTTTACTGAGGAGCACGGTCATCTACGTTATCCGAGCAAGTACCCTGCGAATGATTTGCAGGCCACCAACACCAACCAGAATGAAGGCAACCTTTCGGATGTCCTTGAGGGTACAGCCATAAACTGCACCCAATGCGATATCGAGGCATCGGCAGAGACTTTCAACAGCGTTGAGTTTCTTCGGGGCGACCAAGTAGCCGATCGGGCGCTGTCGGAAGGCGACGAGTCCGCCTCTGAGACCAGGCCGTAAAGGCAATGAAGAGCAGCCTGAAGGAATCCCGTTGGATGGCGGAGCCACTCTCGGATCTAGTCTGCCCATTGGTGCCCGCTGGTGGAATGGCGAACGCACATTAGAATAAATAAACAATTCTTTAAACGCCCCATCGTTTGCTTTCTTTCCTCTTGCTCTGTCAACTGCAGAAGTTTTAATGTAGTTTTAATTTTCGAGTAATCACGAAGGGAGGGAGGGAGGTACTAACTTGGCAGCCACACTGGTACGGTTACGGGTACGGGTACGGGTACGGTTACTGGTAATAGCAAAAATCTACGCACTTAGCTCTGCCTCCTCCGCCTGTCCTGCCTGCCGCACTGTGAAGAGAAGAAAACGACTTGCAGCAACAGCTTTGTTCGTAATTAGTTTTTAAGTGAGAGCTTGTGGCAGGAGGAACAACCGATGTGTGTGTGTGTAGATGCAGTTAGGAACTTCTTAGAGATGGCCGACTGTTGATAATGGTCCTCTGTCTGCAATTGATTCCCCTGCCAGATAACATGATAAATTAATCCGCACAACTGCAATTAAAAGACTCCGCGTGTAGGTACGTATAAATTTCATAATTTTAATAAATTACACATTGGGTCTCTATATTATTTGCTCGCACACCATCTGCCCCCCACATTCATTTAAAAGGGAGGGTAAGAAACCGGGAAAAAACTTCCAAGAAGTTGTGAAAAAGTTGCCAAAAGAAAATGCAATTGCCCCTCCCCCCACCCGCTACTGATTCATCCACTGCTTGCCTCGTCTCTGCTGCATGAAAATAGCTCAACAATGTAGCACCAACTGTCGATGCAAGTGGCAGGGGGGGGACAGGACATCACAGGACAGCACAGCACAGTGCAGTGCAGTGGCAGTGGCAGTGCCAGAGGAAAAGAGAGAACAAAAAAGAAAGTGTGCGAAAAAAAAAGTTTCCCTTGGCTTTAATGATGCGCACAGACACCAGTCAAAGTTCCAGGGGGAATGGAAAAAAATTTGAGTAAGTGACGGGAAGCCAAGCCGAGCGAGCGCTTACATTAGTGGGCATAAAATAAACGACAAATTTTATGGGCTTATGCGGATGCATTGTTTGTTCGGTCCGCCTCCGAATTTCCGACCCGACCATCAAGCGCAAGACTCCAAAGCGACTCCAAATGCAAAGTCGCCGTCGCAAAGATTTTTTGTGTACCGTACCGCCAGTCCAAACAATTAAGGACAGACCAGGATAAAGCAAACATCTGCGACCACAATCTTACAGCTGCTGGCTGTGGAAATGGGCAAACAAAAGTTGCATTGGTGCGGCACTCTAGCAACTATTCGGCCCCCACATAGCCATTACGGAGTGGAGGATTGCCCACTGGAGTCGAAAATGCAATGCTTGTTATGTTTATCACATTCTGAAACATCTCCAACGACGCTTAATGGTTTCCTCCAGCTGCCAATGACAGCTTTGCTTGGAACTGTTTACTTCGGGGATAGCACTTTGGAGACACCCAGCTACAGCACCTCGGCAGGCTCCACGATGCGTGGCAGCACGGACGCCAAAGTAAAGGGCAGGGGTTCAAGCCAGCCCAAGGAATAATATTCTTTCGGGAAGCCAAGAAGTAAGGTAGCTGCAGGGCGCCTTTGGCTGGCAATCCATCCTCCCTCATATGGCCTGACCACTCCGGATGCCAGGTGAAAGCATCTTCTTCATGCCCAATGCCAAAACTAATACAGGTGCCGACATCTGCAAAAGACTCCAGAAAACTAAAACTACATTGCTGAAAATGCTATGGAAATAGACATGCCTGGAACATGCCTTGAAAACTGTTCGATCCACCGTGAAAGATCGCTGTTGAGGAAGTTGGCGTCTTCCGAAGCAATTTTGAATGCAATTTTTTTTTAAATAATTTAATTTTAATATTTTACAGAGGTATGCAAAATGTAATGCATTTTCACATGACGAGCCGTGATGTTGGTCCAGAGGGGTCGTTGTCCTCGATCAAGCCCGACCTAAAGCCCGGATGGTGACCGGGCAAAAGTTACGAGTTAATCAGTGAAATACGCGTCCATTAGTTTGTCCTTATATAATCATATATTTACTCTGGGGAAGAGTGTACATTTTTCTTGGAAAAATGCCGCTTGGCAAAGGTTTCGGCCACAATTAGGGGAAAGACCAAACTGGCCTCGGCGTACACTTTAACTGGCGTAGCATCTTTGCGTATCTTGCCCCAGGATATGGCCTCGTCTGGTCGGGCGCCACTGTCGCTGCCATCGAACTCCGAGGCGGTGTTGATGAACACCGAGTAGTCGGCTCCATTTCGCATCAAATTCGCATTGCAGATGTGATGCTTGATGACGCCGCCACCCACAATGATCATGCCGCTGTTGACGGCCTTGACGGCCATGGTGTTGAGGCGTCGCAGATCGGAGAGTATGTCCACAACCAGGCCAGGCTGTCGGAACGAGTGGAAGTACATCATATCACCAAGACTGCCATCTGTTAGGGCCGGACAGAAGACGGGAATCTGATTCTTGGCCGTCCAGTAGTAGATCGAGCTGGGATTCGCAATCCGTTCGCCCAGTCGATTGATGATGCGAGATGGGGACCAGACCGTGCCCTTGGTGCGCTGCTCTTCGAGCATTTCATCGAGCAATGGCATCAGCCAGTCCTCAAACTTGCAGTAATTGTCGTTGGGGACCAGCAGATTGCCAATGCGATTGATTCCCCGGTCGCGCAGCTCACGTCCGTTGAGCTCGAAGGAACCCATGAATGTGGGGGCAAGGCATTTTATGAAATCCTCCTCCACGCCACCAGCGGTGGTCACAATGCAGTCGATCATGCGATGCTCGGCAAGGAAACGTATCGTCTCCCTCATTCCGGAAGATACCAGGTTGGAGGTGTAGCCCAAGAAGATGGTGCACTTGCTTCGTCGCCGAATGAAGTCGTCCGATTCATGGAGGTCCTCCTGCTCGGCATCCAGCGGTTGTGCCCTGCAATCCAGCTATCAGTGTTTAGTGCTTGAGTTGTCGATTGTCAGGGAATCAATTGGACTCACCATTTTATTGATCTCTTGCATGGCCAGGCCAAGATTTGTGGCTTGGAATCCGGTATTCACATATGATTCAAAAAGTTTGCTGTAATCCACGCCCTGGTTGAAGTCATAGCCCTGAACCTGGGGCGTGCCCTCAGGTATGCGCTCGCTACGCTTCAGCACAGCTTCTTTGGCTATTTCTGGTCGCGCTGACATGGATAAGTTAAAAAGTTCAAAAAGTATAGCAAATTCAACATGTGCCGCTGATAATCAGTGTCGGAATTTTCGATAAAATATACCGAAAATTACGGTCTCATTTTAAAAATATACCATGAACATATTCCTCGATTATGATATTCTATTTAATATCACTAGCTAAATAGGATACTTAACCCTGAACAAATAATTTTATCCGATAGAAGAAACAATTTTCTTTAAGATGGACCACCTTTAAAAACTCCGTTAATGGATTCGGTCTCAAATAAAGATTAAACAAGGAAGGTCAACAAATAAGTCCCTTTCGTTACATGGCAACTACACTGTAACTACACATTTGCTACATATCAAATCATTTTTAGGGAGTATGGACATTTGTATACCCTACTTAATTCGATTCCCGTATATATATTCCCATAGGTCTCGATCCCGATACACAAATATGATATCAGTAGGAAGACCATAAATTACATATATTTCATTGCGATAGCTTCAAAATGTTGAAATTATTTCTGTACACCTACCAAATATAAAAAAAAATGTATAAAATCCCATCCCAAGCTGAAAAATGTGCCATCCCAAATGTAAGAATGTAAACTTGTTGACTTTTTTCATTCAAGCAAATCAAAAATTGGAATTTTTTTTATTCACAAAACTCCAACAAAACGGTCAGTGTGACCGGGGAATTATCGATCAAATATACCGTGCAACCATCAGAAATATACCGAAAAGCTCTTCCGTCGATGTGTAGTTTATAAAGTGCTCCCATAAGGAAAATGCGGGTACGGACAACAGGCAAAGCGGCATAGAAACCCAACTGCTTAACATACAAAATCCCTGCACAAAATCTCTCAAAAGTCCCAATAAAATATACGGTCTGACCTAACATATTCGTCGATTTTGATATTCCGTCTAATATTAATAGCTAGCAAAGACCTTATGCACTGACCACATAATTTTAACTGACAAATTAATCAATTTTCTACGAGATTAGCAAGTTTTCTATGGTCTAAAAACATCGAAGACATCAAAGCGCCGATTAAGTTCTTCAGAAATACCAGTATATACCATGACAAAATAAAATACTTTTTGCACAATTTTGGCATTAAGAAATACCATTAAATATTTAAAATACCATAAATGGGTGCTGTAAGCTTTGTTATTGTTGGGCATATCGATAGTCGTCGATTGTCTGTATTGATATTTTAAAATTTGCCGCCAAATTGTGCCAAATATGATGCATTAAAATGCATATGCATTCTCTGCGATTCTGTGTTTTCGGTGGTATTCGACCTTTGTGGGGGGATAATATTGTGATATCACAGGAATCTGTTTAACATTTGTTGTTGCTGTAGATTTTATAGGCTCGGCTCAGACCACTCAGGCTCACTTTCCAACACATAAAAGCTATCGAACTATACACTATATTTTGAAACCGATATGAAGCGAAGATATATGTATATGGTACATTTTGGCGAATGGAAAGAATAATAATAATGTAAATATGTAAAAATGATCATACCCTTTCTGTGCCGCACACCTTGCATCTTATTGGAGATGCGCCGATAGTATCGGTTAGCTGATCAATACATATTTGTCTTTCATGGAGTCACCTTGTTGTGCTACTCCAACCATGTAGATAAAATGTAGAATAGTAATTTAGAGAAACATTTTTGTAGACCCTTTTTGTTTAAACCATTTTTTGTAGACAATCCAATAAAAGTCAGTACTTAAATTCAGTCTGTCTTGTAGGCAATCGATAAGTTTCTCGCATAAAATTATATTTTTAGCTCTGAAAGTGCTGGGTATCAAATAATCGTGGACAGAACATCAAAATTCAAAAATTTAGTTTCCCCATCCTATTATTTCCTTTCATTCAGATGTCTAGCAAATGAAGTAAAGAAAGCAAGAAAGCACTCCACTCACTCGAAGTGATTTTTTTTTCACATCATATTTAAATTTACGGTACGCTAATTATAAATTTCAACAAATCACACGGCCCAATATTGCAAAATTAAAATTATGCACCCAATTTAGAAAACAATCGCAATCAAACAAAGCACTGAATTAACTTAACCCGCGAATAACCCGCAGTAGAAACGCCAGAGCAGAGGACGCCAATCTAGCAGCCAACAAAAATATAGAAAAATGATTAAACTATTTACGCTGAAGCAACAAAAGAAAGACGGCGAACAAAAAGGGAGCGGTGGCCAGCAAAAGAAAGCATCGGCTGCCCAACTGCGTATACAAAAAGGTACGTATGTTGTTTGGATTAATTGTTTTTCTGTTCTGTCCATTTCATCATGCAGATATCTGTATCTTGCTCTTGCTTTTTTTGGACACAACACAGATATTAGTGAAATGAACCTGCCCAAAACTTGCGTGACTGAATTTCCGGATGCCGATGACTTGCTCAATTTCAAATTGATAATTTCGCCCGACGAAGGATTCTACAGAGATGGGCGCTTTGTGTTCAACTTCCGCGTGGGATCCAACTACCCGCACGAGCCCCCAAAAGTGAAATGTGCAACGCAGGTCTACCATCCGAACATTGATCTCGAGGGCAATGTGTGTTTGAATATATTGCGCGAGGACTGGAACCCAGTGCTGACCATCAACTCGATAGTCTATGGCTTGCAGTTTCTCTTTTTGGTTTGTATTTTGAAACGAGATCCCTTACGTATGTACTCCAATGAAATGCTTCCCTTCTAGGAACCCAATCCTGAGGATCCGCTGAACAAGGAGGCCGCCGATGTCCTGCAGAGCAATCGTCGCCAGTTCGAGTACAATGTGAAGAAGGCGATGCGGGGCGGTTGTGTGGGCGAGACCTACTTCGAGTGCTGCCTTCTCAAGTGATATAGGAAATCGAACAGTCTTTTTAATATAAGCCTGCCCCCGCATTAGGAAGGATGAAGTTCATGATGAAGACTAACAGCACATGAATGGCAGCGGACAACAGAATCAACCAATTATTGTAATAAAAGAAAGAAGAAAAACCACTGCGTACACGAAGAAGAAAACAACAGTCGAGTCGAGTCATCGATATCTACTATTATTTTTTTTTAATACAATTAATTATTCAATTTAGCATTTGCGCCCCCATGCCTTCTCCTTAATCCTTACTCCCTTCATAGGTGTATGCTGTGCCTGGCCATCTGCATGTTCCGCCACAAGCAGAGATCGGCCACCGCCGCCTGTCGCCTGCCTTGGACACGCAAATCGTAGAGCCTGCTGATGAGACCCACTCGTATGTCATCGGTGGGCAGGACCTTGAGCAGTTGCTGCACTAGATTTGCCGGCAGAAGGCGGAGCACGGGCGCCACTCGGTCTCCCCCGCACTCTACCAGCAACGAAATGAACTGATACACAAAGACCGCCTTGGGCGACAGCTCATCGCCGCTCACAAATTGTAAAAATACACCGAAAATATGCTGAATACTCGACTGTAGTGGCTCCTTTAGGGTCTGGGGCGTGGTCCGCACCTCAGTGCTGGATAATGGAGAGCCCAAACGTGGGCCTGCCAATCCGGTAGCGGTATCTGTAAAGTCGTTGGAATTCTCACTGCCATCGCCAATAACTTTGCGCACCTTGGCCACATTGGTGGCCTGCTCCTCCTCATCGTGGGAACGTGAACGTTTCTTCAGGCTACTGAGGGATGGGGAGGCCGCCCCGCTGCGCGTCTCCAGACAGGAAATGACACAGTAGACGCACAGTCGTGCCAGAACCAATGACTGTGGCTCATTGATGTCCTCTCTGCAAAAAAGAAGGAAGGCGGCAAGTTGAGCAATGGACTCCACTCCATATTTGTTGAGCAATTCGCTTACCCCTGGCGACGAAGCATAAGGGGTGGCACCACATACTGCAGCAGCGCCTCTGTGCTCTTCTCAATGTCCAGATGCATGACGGCAAACACAATGTCCATGGTTTTGGACATGTCCCGAATGTATTTGCAGGTGAGCAGCTGCTCGACCAGCTGCGTGGCCAACCACGCAGCACCACCGGCCAGGAGCAGCGACTCGAGGGTCTGGGCCGCACGCACGGGCAGATGCCCCGCCTCGGCGACGGTTTTCCATACCTCACGGAACTGTTCGATGAGAGGCGCGTGGGAGATTAGGCGGGACTTGGTGCTGGGGGCGGGATGGACATCGTGTTGCATTTTCCTTATGATCGGATAGGATAGGGCCAGTCGCTCCTTGGCATTTTCCTGACTGGACAACTCCTCACTGGTGAGTGGGGCCAGGAACTGCTGGATCATGTTGAGGGGCTTCAGCAGCTCCGTCTCCCGCACCGAATACATATAGGCGCACAGAAAACTGGTGGCGCAGACGGAGTAGCTGAAGAGACGTCGCTTGATGTTGTCCAAAATGCTCTTCACGTCCGCCGACGAGAGGGTCTCCTGCTCCCAGGCAATTAGCACATGATGCAGCACCCCTGGCAGATTCAGGCAGGTCTCTTGCCAGCTCAACGAGCACGGCTTTAGTTGAGCAGCCTCCGGCTTGCTCAGGCTGAGCAGAAGCTCATCCACCATGCTGTCATCGCAAAGTGCCAGTATCTGGCGCGGATTCTTAAGCTTGTTACGCTCCACCATGCACTCCCTCACCCACTTCTCGAAGAAGGAGTCCCCGCGATCGGACAGTACCACCTGAAATAAAAGAAACTCAATAAATATATCCCACATTTTCAGCGGATATGCATTACATCCGAACCGTAGGTCTGCACGATGCTTGTCAGCATCAGAAAGGAGACATCAAACAGCGTGGAGCGCGTGACACAGAGTTTGCCGAGTTCCGCAGGAACCGGCTTAGAGTTCTCATTGCACTGAATCAGCCGAGAGACGAATGTCTTCAGGCGTCCGTCCACGGTGGCCACCGACAGGATCAACTCGAAGCTGTTCCCCACCGGTATCTGGCACAGAACATTCACCATGTCCTGCACTTTATTCGTGCACAAAGTCTTCAGCACGCCCGAGAGGGGAACCTCTGCGCGTTTGACGAAGATTATGTTGGAAGGCGTCTGCTGGCCATTGTCGCACTTTTTGAGCAGCAGCGAGGCAGCTTCTCTGTATGCGAGAAATCATTAGAAAGTATTCTTCGAGGGGGGAGGGAAAATCTGGAAAATCTTACCGCTGGCTGGCAAACTTTTTCACATGCACGTCGTTTACAAGCTGCTGTTTGGTCCAGTCATTGAGCAGGAACTCAATCATATTGCACGAGCATTTGGTGTCCATAAAGTCGAGCAGTAGATTATCCTGAATAAGCAGCTCCAGGGCCTCCACCAGCTCTGGTATATAATCAGCAGGCGGCGGCTGCTCGCCGGGCACACGCTGTAGAGCATGCAATTGTTTGATAATATGCGGCATCTTGAAGAACATAAATGCCCCCCACATGGTGTCCGGACTGGTGTCGGCCATATTGCTCAGGGTGAGGAAGCCCGATCGTATAATCTCGTAGAACAGCCGCGTGTTTGTGTAGTTCTTCAGACGCTGCAGCATCTGCAGCTCAGCCACGTAGTAGCTGGTCTCCTTGCAGGGTATAAGCAGCACCTCTACGGCCAGCAGGGGCTGGATACAGTACGAGATCTTTTCCGCTGGCAGCACATTCAGCTTTTGCAAATCCAAATGTGAGACATCAATGTAGGCGAACTGTTGCAGCTGCTGCTCCACTCCGGGCGAGCTGAGAGTGAAGTTGGAGTTGGTGAGGGATCCCTTGATTGCCGCATACTTGTCCCGTATCTTTCCGTGGCACTCAAACTCCTCGTGACAGCCCACATAGAGCATGGAGAGCATGAACTGCTGCTGGCTGATTCGATCGATGACCGCACAGGTCTGGTCCAGCATATACGACTGCTCGGCACTGATCTCTCCATACAGCTCATAGTGCTGGACGGTGCGGGCAAAGATCTGGAGCAGCCAGTAGATCAGCTGGACCACGGCCCCCGGCAGCACAGCCTCTTCAGATTTGATGCTTCAATCAGAGAGAGATTATGGATTACAGGTCAGAGATTAGAGAGAGAGAGAGAGAGAGAGATACTTACCGACAGGTCACACCATCCACAATGCTTACTAGAAACTCCAGCAGCGATGTGATGCAGTAGACGCGCTCCAGTTTATCATATTTGGCTATGCAGCGGAGAACGGCGGCATGCGAGACTAGGTGGGCGCACAACGAGTGCTTCAGGTAGTTGAGTACCAGCTGACAGAACAAACATCATTATGGTTAACCTTAAGGTCAAATATCAAGGAGGTAACACTCACTGGATTGGCCGTGGAACCAATCAGCGCCTGCTGCATGAGGCAATCGGCCAGATTGTACACATCTCCACTGACCCCTCGGGGCAGCACCTGAAAATCGGAGGCACAACTGTTAGAAATTGTTGTTAAAACAGCAGCATATCTGTATATCTGTTCCTTTGCCGTCAAGGCATCATAACGGCTTCATTCCGGCCGTATTTCCAAAACCAGTCTGTGTCAGTGCTATCCAAACTATTGTAAAACTAACAACGTAACAAAATAACGTCTTCTTATTTCTGGTCTATTTATTTTTTTTCTTATTTTTTGGCAAGAAAATGTTCCGATTATGTCTCTTGAACAACTCCTCGATTCTGCTATTCCGTTCCACAGTGGCCGGACTGAAGGCTGAGAGACAGTATGCCGCGTACCAATTTAAGCAGCCGAAGACATTCTACTATCCAGATCGTAAACAGGAAGCGGATCGCAAGACTACCGTAGTTGCCGACCAAGTGCAACGCCAGATCGAAGATAGCGGCAAGCCAAGGGACTTTTACTACAAGGTCCTAGGCATTGGCAAGTACGCTACCATGAAGGAAGTACGGAACGCCTACTTAACGCTAGCCAAGCGCTATCATCCCGACAAAATGGGCCCGGGAAAGTCTCTGAAACACTTTCAGGAGATCTCCAATGCCTATTATATTCTCACAGATGAAAACAAAAGGCTAGAGTACGATCAACTGGGTAGTGTCAAGGACGAGAAGGCGTTTCTCGAGCAGGCAAACGGGAATCCGACGATCTTGAGGCAGAAATTGAGCGAAGCTAAAAAGCTTCAGGCGGAGTCAGACGAGAGCGATGGTGAGTTGTCCAGTCCTTGTATCCCTGTACCCTAGATATCAGTGCAATCTCCTGTCCCATCGTATAGAATTCAACAATCTGAAGAAGCTGAAAGGCAAGAGCTCCGAGTTGAGTCTAAGTTTCGAAGAAGCCACCAATGGGTGCAAGAAGCGCGTGGACATACGCTACCTTCGGAAGTGTGGCAAGTGTGGCGGCAAGTCGCAGCTGATGACGCATCGTGATGTCGGGAAGGAGCCGTGCCGACGGTGCAATGGCTCAGGAAAGGTGACCAAGCGGACGGTGACCTTTGCGGGCGAGAAGACTTGTGAACACTGCAAGGGGAAGGGATTCATCAACCGGCGCGACTGCGAGCCGTGTGGCAACCGCGGTTTCACAATAGCCACTGTCGAGGTGCTGGTTAAGGTACCGCCTGGATCCAAGGACGGCGATCCTATCACCATCCAAAACCCGAACACCCAAGAACGTCTGAACTATCGTCTGGTGGTCAAAAGCGACGACTACTTTCGCCGAGACGGTCTTGATGTCCACAGTGACAAGCTGATCACCATATCGCAAGCCATTTTGGGCGGTAATTTCAGTGTTCGCGGCCTCCATGAGCCCGTGGAAATACGCGTTGAGCCGGGAACGCAGCCAAATACCGAGATTGTACTCAAGAGCAAAGGTATACGCTGCGAGAAAGGAGTGGGGAACCACGTAATAACTTTAAAAGTTTTCGTACCTTCCAAACTTTCAATGAAGCAGCGTCTTCTGATACTGAGTTTAGCCCAGGCAGAAGATCCCATTTTCGAGCGGCAAGCCCTCAAAAACAATTAGCATAGCGCTTCAAAACGAATCCTGTTAAATTTTCTGTTAAATAATTCTGTCAATTATGTATACTGTTTAATAATATTTAAATGAAGTATGCCTTTTAATCGACAAACTAACTATATTGATTTGATTGTTGCTTGCCTTCTTTATGTTGATGCCCCATTGAGAGTCCGACCAGCGTTCTCGCCACGCCACATAGATGAGCTGAAGGATTTTGTTGTTCTCCTTCATATCCCTCGCTCGAACTCTACTCTCCTTCGGTGATGGAGATCCGGTTACTTCTATTTTCAGTATTTAGGTAACAAAATGTTTAAAAAAAAATTTATTTACTTTTCCGCAGTTTTCAGCAGTGTCGATATCGATAAACTATACCGTCCTACCTTCACAAATATACCAAAAACTACGGTCTCATTGTAGAAATATACCGTAAATATACCAACAAAAAACATATTCCTCGATTTTGATATTCTGTTTAAGGTGCCGTTTACACTGAGGCTGCGTCTTGATTCTTTGCGTCTTCTCAGAAACGCAGTTTTTTTTACATAGGCTTAGCATAGGGCCCTAGTGGTGGCAAAAAGTTTTACGACGCAACTTCGTTTTGGTATTTCTGTGGTATTTCTGTGCGCATAACAGCAATTTTCGTACTTTTCTGCCTAATCAGCGGAACTATCACCACTAATAACAACAAAAACATCAGATTCCAATTTAAATTTTGCCGCGTAAATTTTTTAACTGAGTAAAAAGGGGCAAAAATTCATGTAATGGTTAGAACAAATTGTTTAAACTAATTTTATTAGCGAGGGCACACTGGAGAATAGCGAAAACGATGCGATTCTTACCCTGTGGCCTGCTGCATAGCCCATTGGCTCAAGCATACCGGTTCACCATTTTAAAAAAATGTGTCATTATTCTGGCCAATGGCAAGGCAGTAGGCGAACAAGCAGACCGCTAGAGGTGGAAAAACATCGATGTTTCGCCGTAAACAATCGATGTTTAAAAATATATACATATACATATATGTTCATCTCAATTTCGACGTTAAAATATACCAATATACCGTACAGTGCTGGAAAATGGCTAGGGCTGAGCAGTCGAGCGGGTACTTTGGCGCCATAAAGTCAATGATAAGCATTAATTTAAATTATTTATTGAATACAATAAAGTTTTGCATATGAGTTTCTTTTGTAAACTGTTTTTAAATATTATTTTCTAAAATATTTGACTTTGTACAAAATACTATTTATATATGCCGAAAATTGTTCCTCCATTCCACACTCGAATTTTTTCACTCCTTTGGTTTTTTTTCGTTTTCTTGTTGCAAATGTTTGATTTTAAATAGAAAATGTATTATTTAATGTGTGTAGTGACGACGTGCGCTTGGTGTGAGATATATTTTTGATTCGACTAAACAATAGCTAGGCCATAAATTTAAATTTATATGGATTTCGGTGGATTTTCAGGGGACAAAAGTTAAAGAAACTAAGTAGCAAAATAAAACTAATTTGCAAAGGCCGTTTATTTGTAAAAAGCAGGGCAAATCAATTAATATTCAATTATGAAAGCAAATCTATAAATCATTTTAAATTATTAATTAACAACTAACTTAAGAGTGTATGACAAAAAGCATTTTCCTATTCCAATGGCAGCGCCACGAACGGGACGGGGCTTAAAAACTAAGCATTGCTTGTATTTATAATGGGTATAAAGGGAAAAGGAAAGACGCGAGCGGCGAGAGGCGAGACGCGAGTGTCCCTTTTTGCTGGTACAAAACGAGGAAGCGGTCGCCATTAATAACGTTAAAAGCTAAATTAAGTCTATGACCTATTTATTTCTTTACTTAAATATGCTTGACGCCACACAGAGGCTACTACTCTCGCCCAATCTTCATCGTCGCCAGCTGCATGAGCTCCAAATTGCAATCACTTTAGCATCATCGTCCGTCGTACTTTGAGGAGTGAGTTTGTTGTTGTTGTTGTTGTGGTGTGTGTTCTGATCTGTTTCTGGTTGTTCGCGAATTCAATCTAGGTGCATCTAGGTGGATGAAGGTCCTCCACCCACTGGTTCGTCACCCTTTACGGCCGAGGCATAGCTGGCCCCAGCGCCTCCACTTCCGCTGGCACCGCCACCTCCACCGCCACTTGTAGAGCTGCTGCCCCCCGGCTTGTCACTGGCAGTCGATTTTCCATCAGCACTTCCGCTAGCACCAGAACCAGAACCAGCACCAGCACCACTGGGGGGAACACCAGCAGCACCGCCGATGCTCACGCCACTGTTCAGGCCTAGAGTTTGAGGTGAATCAACTAGAGAATTTGTTTCGATTGTTTGTGTCGGTTAGGATGTGTGGATTTGTTTTTTGTGGATTTGTGTGCAAATTGCAAACTGTTCTAAGCACCTTTAATATCCATGGCATAGTGATCCTCCAAGCGCAGATCGTGTCGCTTGATCAACTGGCAATCGGCACCCTCGATCGATGGTATGGAATACACATAGAGATAGCCATCCTGCGAGGCAATCAAGAGTCTGCAATTGGTTTGAAACGGTTTGAAATTGGTAATTGAAACCATGATGCTCATATGGGCTGATATGATGGTATGCTTTTCTCTCACCTTAGCTGCTTTTGTATCGTGGCAATGGCGCACATGCGACGCACTCCTGCCTCGGGCAATGAGACCGAAGCAAAAGCTCGTCCCTGGCTGAACACATCGGTCACCTGCGTTGGCAGGTAGCTGGTGACCGTTTTGCTCAAGAATCTAAAAAACGAGTAACTTGCATGAGAGAGTAGATTTTGGTGAGTTGAGTGGTTGGTTGGTTGTTTGGTTGTTGTTGTTGTGGTTGGTGTTGGTTGTGGTGGTTGGTGTTTTTTATTTTTTTGGTGGTATTCGAGAAAATGAAAGAAAAGAAAAATAGATAAATGTCAAGCGCCACACGAAAGAGAAGAGAAAACAAAAACCCAACAAAAAGCAAGAATCGAATATGATTGGGAGGGAGCCCTACGCAAAACACGCACACACACACATGAATGAAAGATTGGATAGAAGTCGAATGGGTGTGGAGTCTGGAGTGGAGTGGAATGAAATGGAGTAAGTGCAGGACACATGGTATGTAGAATGTTTACACAACACCCTGATGACCTGATCCGTACAAAATACAAAACAACTAGCTAGAACAGAGGACAATTTGGTGAATCCAACACCGCTTACCCCATCCAGTCATCGGTCGATTGCTTCCCATGATCGGCTGTCTCGGCAGCGCTGCGATCCAAGCGAAAGATGTGCACAGTCTCCGTGTTGGAGCTGGATACCAAGTATTCCGAACAGTTGCTGAACGATAGCGATACAATGGAGACGCAACGTTTAAGGCCACGCCGCAGCTCAAACAGTCGACTACCATCCTGTGAGCTGAAGACGCGTATGACCGTGCCGCGTTCGCTGGCCGTGGCTATTTCCGTGCCCGAGGGACTGAATGCTATGGCCGCCAGTGGAGTGTCGTGGGCGGGTATCATTGTTTTGGCGTGCAAATTGATGGCATCAAAGATCTGCACTTCGCCGGAGGTGACACTGCCCGGATAGGCCAGATAGCAGTGCTCCGAGGATGACGACAGGGCGCAGAGACCCAACTGATTGCAGGGCGTGTCCCGGATGGTGTGCACCACCTTCATGTCCTGTATGTTGTGAATGTAGAGCGACTCCTCCAGGCAAACGATCAGGCGCTCTCGATTCAGCTTCACCGCCAGAATTGTGTTCGCATACGAGTAGTTGCAGATCTCGCTCTGCTTCTTGAAGTGGCACACCTTCAGCTTGCGCGGCGCCCGCTGCGACACAATGGCCACCAAGGAGCTCTCGAACAGGCGCTCGATGAGGAACAGCTCATCGCTCTTGGTGTGATATATCTTGTCCAGTGTCGAGTCCACAGACCCCAGGCTGTACAGGCTGTAGCCCCCGCTGGTGGCGACTGCAAGCGATCTAGAGGGCCAAGAATAAAAGAAGCATAAGAATCACTACGATCTGCGATAACAGTTCCTTTGTCAGAGGCGAGGCTGCTGCCTTACGTTATGTTTTGATTGAAGTTCACAAACACTTCGCCCGCATCCACGTCGGGTCGGCCCAGCAGGCTCATCATCGTTGTGCTGTGTGCTGAGGCTGAGTGCTGTGTGCAACGGGGGCTGACTAAGGAGCTGCAACAAAGATTAAGCAACAAAAAACTTGAGTCGTGGTAGGAGAGGAGAGGAGTCATTCCAATCCCCATTTCAACATATGTTGGCTTTAGCCACTGTTTTAGTTCGACTCGGTGGCGAATATCGAAGCGGGCAGCGCAATAAATATGTTAATAAATACATCAGCATGCACGTACATACATACATGTACATATGTCCGAATGTACACGTTGGGGATAGGGATAGGGGCTGCTGCTGCTGCTGATAAAAGCAGCAACAACAAACAAAACACACAAAATCTACGTGACTAAGGAGCGTTTTTTTACCTCTTTGTATAGGAAAAGTTTGCTGTTCGCTTAAATTAATATTTGCAGGGCCACACTTACGAGTAGCAAGTTGAATATTTTACTGAAGCTACGTAATATTTAATGATATTTGGATTTTTTTGTCGCGCAATTGTTTTTGCTCTGTTTTGCACACACACACACACAAGCACCCACACATATGCAGCTCGGACAGCAACAGAGAAACCAGGGCGGGCAAATTAAACAGAACTCATGGTTGTATTTTATAACTGGTCACCGACAGTGCTGTAAAGTGGCGGTGGCGACAGTTTTCTGCCATCCCTAGGAGTGTTTCTTCTTCTCACTGCATAAAATTTTTTTATCTCTCTAATATGCAGATTTTTGTCTGAAATAAAGCCAAAATGAGCAGCAGACAAACCAGAACTAGGAAGTAGTGTGATGTGTGGTTCTGCAAGAGAAGATATCGTGCCTTGTTCGAGAGTGTAATAATCTAGCATAGGAGTAAAATCGATGCTTGATGCTGTCTGCAGCGCACATCTTATGGGGAAGGAAGTGCATGTGCAATATACATAGTTTTACGAAAGCAATAACATAAAAATGTCTGGTAGTAAAGGCAGTAAGACGAAATGCTAAGCCGCGTATGATCAACGAAGCTAGTTCACCATTTCGAATTGGCAAAGATGCATACAGATACAGACAGATACCAAAAGCAATAACAAAGTGCTCGAACCAAAATAAATACATACATATACACATGCATACATATGTACATACAAAGCGATATGTATTGCTGTTGATTTTTTTTCGTTTATTAGCCATAATCGTGTGTACTTCAAAAACTTTACTTCAGCTGATTGCACAAAAGAGATCCTCAACAAATACTTTATGTAAGTATGTAAACAGACACCTTGGGGGACTTTAAATTGTGACGTTTGCTTAGAGTGATAAGGAAATGGTTGGCTTATCTTTCATCTCCAACCTGGCTGCTGCTGGCCCCCATGTCGCCACCTCCTACCCCCCATTGTCTTAGCTTGCGCGCTTTTTTTTTGTTTTGTGCTACTATTTCTAATCAGCTTCAGGTCAGCGTTGTGCGTCGTGATTTGTAGTACCGTTAGCTTTGAGTTTTGGTACTCCACGCACGGTACCGTTATCACAGTGTGTGCGAGTGTGTGCTGTGTTTGTAGTTTTCCACCGTTCATTGGCTGTTCTGTTCCGTTCCGTTCAGTCAGACCACAGTCCGCGAAAGAGAAACAGAGACCAAGTAGGTTCGCCACCCATTGCACTCTTAATTGCATTTTGCATATGTATGTTTGCTTCCGTATATACATGTGTGTGTGTTTGTGTGTGTGCGCACCTTCCCCTCATTCTGATTAGACATTGGGGCTGCACAGTGGTTCCATGTTACGCGAACACACAGATAAAAAATAATAGAATCTGGGCATTTCAGCTTTCAGTGTAATTAAACCAAAGTGCGGCGCGTTTTGTTCATTAACTTTGCAGCAGCGATAAATTAAACAATTACCCCCTTAATCCTCCAGCTCCCATTCTCGAATATGTCCGACGGAGTGAGCATCTTACACATCAAGCAGGAGGTAGACACATCCTCGGCCGGAGCAGCCTGCTACAGTCCCACCTCTAAGGCAACGACAGCGCAAAGCAACTCCTGCAACAGCAACAGCGGCATGAAGTCCTCCCCGTCCGTGTCACCAGAGCGGCAGCTGTGCAGCTCAACGACGTCCCTATCCTGCGATCTCCACAACGTTTCGCTGAGTAACGACGGCGACAGCATCAAGGGCGGCGGAGCGGGCAGTGGCAGTGGCGGCGGCGGCGGAGGATCGGCTATCAATGCCAGTGGAAGTGCTGGATCCGTTCGAGATGAGCTGCGTCGCCTGTGCCTGGTGTGTGGGGATGTGGCGTCTGGATTCCACTATGGCGTCGCCAGCTGCGAGGCCTGCAAGGCCTTCTTCAAGCGCACAATCCAGGGAAACATCGAGTACACGTGTCCAGCGAACAACGAGTGCGAGATAAACAAGCGGCGACGGAAGGCTTGCCAGGCCTGTCGCTTCCAAAAGTGCCTTCTCATGGGCATGCTCAAGGTAACCTTGACGATCCAATTTCTAATCATTCTTCGTCACTAATTATTCACCAATTTGTGCTATCGCAGGAGGGCGTGCGTTTGGATCGGGTGCGTGGAGGGCGGCAAAAGTATCGCCGGAATCCCGTCTCGAACTCGTACCAGACCATGCAGCTGCTCTACCAGTCCAACACCACGTCGCTGTGTGATGTGAAGATACTTGAAGTGCTCAACTCCTACGAGCCGGATGCCCTGAGCGTGCAGACGCCATCACAGCAGCCGCACACGACCAGCGGCTGCAATGATGAGGCCTCCTCCTCGTCGGGTAGCATTAAGCTGGAGGGCAGCGGCGGCGGCAGCAGCAGTGTGGGCGTCACGCCCAATGGAACATGCATTTTCCAGAACAACAACAACGATCCCAATGAGATACTCAGCGTGCTGAGCGATATCTACGACAAGGAGCTGGTCAGCGTGATTGGCTGGGCCAAGCAGATTCCTGGCTTCATAGAGCTCCCCCTCAATGATCAGATGAAACTGCTGCAGGTGTCCTGGGCGGAGATCCTGACACTACAACTGACGTTCCGATCGCTGCCATTCAATGGGAAACTGTGCTTTGCCACCGACGTCTGGATGGACGAGCTGTTGGCCAAAGAGTGCGGCTATACGGAGTTCTACTATCACTGTGTTCAGATCGCCCAACGGATGGAGAGGATATCGCCCCGTCGGGAGGAGTACTATCTACTGAAGGCTCTTCTCCTGTCCAACTGTGACATCTTGCTCGACGATCAGAGTTCGCTGCGTGCCTTTCGCGACACCATACTCAATTCACTGAACGATGTCGTCTACCTGCTGCGCCACTCCTCCGCGGTCTCCCATCAACAGCAGCTGCTGCTCATTTTGCCCTCGCTGCGGCAAGCAGACGATATTCTGCGACGCTTCTGGCGCGGCGTGGCACGCGATGAGGTGATTACGATGAAAAAGCTGTTTCTGGAAATGCTCGAACCGCTGGCCAGGTGAAAGAAAGACAGAAGGAGAGAAGGAAGGCAAACGAGAAGTCTAGTTGATCTAGTTGATAAGTCTGGGTGCAAATATAGTCATAAGATTGGACGTAATCCTTGTATACTAGTGTGCCTAGTGTGTGTTTAAGCCGTAGAGTAAGCATTGTAACTGTACATACAATAGTTAGTAAAATACTTGTCCGGGTATGATTAGATTGAAAAGAAACACGCTCTCTTCTCTTTATTTTTTTAATGGTCTACAACACCCTACTTAAACCTAGAATTGGGGTGTGCTCTTACACTGATCTAGAATGGCTAGAACGATCCTTCAAAAAAGGAATGCATGCAGGGCAAAGGATTGGAATTAGAAAGCCAAGGAGTACACTGCTTCCCCGTTCCAGTTGCTTCTTAGATCCACTCGCATTCTCTCTTGTTATGTATGGACATTCCCCTTTCCCCTCCAATCCGATACATGCGCTTACGGCTTACGATGCTTACAATTAGTGCTATATCGATGGTCATATTTACATTATTTTTCTTTTTGCAGACTAGAGACGTTGCGTTACCAACTCCAATGGTATCTTGGGTTTGGCATACAGGCACACACGAATTTACACTACATCTTACACTACATCTTATATAGATATAGATCTATATTTAGAGGCGACTTCGCTGCAAGTCGGGCGAATCAAAGTACTTGTTGGAGCTCTCTTGGAACCGATCGCTGCGCGCCAGTTCGTTGCGGAAATAGGAGATGGTCTGCCGCAGACCCCTTTCGAGCGGAACCTTTGGCTCCCACTTCAGATATTGCCTGGCCCGCGTTATGTCCGGCTTCCGTCGCTGTGGATCATCCTCGACGGCTTTGGTCTGCTTGATCGGACTCGGTCCGCCCACCAATTGCTTGATGATTTGGGCAAACTCCTCGATGCTCTGCTCCACGGGATTACCCAGGTTCACCGGCTGCGTGTAGTTGGATGTCATTAGGGCTATCATACCATCAACCAGATCCGAAACGTACTGAAAGGAACGCGTCTGCCGGCCATTGCCATAGACAGTGATGGTCTCGTTGCGCAGAGCCTGTAGGATGAAATTGGACACCACACGGCCATCGTTCATGTGCATCCTCGGTCCGTACGTATTGAAGATGCGGGCCACGCGAACTTGGACTTTTTCCTGCAAGCAAACATAAGCAACAGACTGGTGAGAGGGTGGCATAGAAATCGAATCTCGTGACGAGATTCTGCCCCCATGCGGAACGTGAAACGTTGCACGCCAATTAGTGGCTGGCCGCTGGCTGATTCAGCATTCACAGCATTCCAATTGAAATCGTTTAATGCTTGAGTGCAGATCAAATCAGGAAAATACTGCTACATTTCTGGATGCGAGCCAGAAATGCAAGTGACGTCAAACCCATTCCCACACCCACATCCATTTCTATACCCATTCATGACCTACCTGTTTGGCATACGCATAGCTCAGGGTCTCGGAGACACGCTTGCCCTCGTCATAGCAGGCCCGTGGTCCAATTGGATTCACATGGCCCCAATAGGTCTCCGGCTGCGGATGAACTGTCGGATCGCCGTACACCTCCGAAGTGCTGGCAATCAGAACCTTGGCCATCACCCGCTTGGCCAGGCCCAGTACGTTGATGGTGCCCATGGTGTTTGTCTTGATGGTTTTCACCGGATTATACATGTAGTGCGGTGGGGAGGCCGGCGAGGCCAGGTGATAGATCTCGTCAATCTCAATGAACAGCGGATTGACAATGTCATGGTGGATGAGCTCAAAGTTCTCGTGTCCCAGCCAGTGGGCCACATTGCGCTTGCGACCGGTGAAGAAATTGTCCACCACAATTACTTCATGGCCCTGGATCATCAGATTATCGACGAGATGAGAGCCCACAAAGCCCGCACCTCCTGTGATGAGGATTCTTTTGCGATTCTTGTAGTTTAGGTATTTGACTTTGGGATATTTGCGAGGCGTGCTGGTCTGAAGCGAACGGATTTGCTCCTCTAACTGGGCCAATTGCTCTTTGGTGCGCTGCAGCTCCGCTCGCTGCTCTTTGATAAGGGTAGTGTGCGCATCGTAGGCATTCTGCAGGCTCCTTTGTACAGCATCTTCCGTAGGTGGCCACTGGCCCTGCTGCTCCTCCTCAATGGGTCTGGACAGCCGTCCCACCATTCCCACGCCAGCTGGCACTACCACGGTGGAGGCACTGATCGCTCTGTACAAGTAGACGACAAGCAGCAAGAAGAACGATGCTGCGGCCACTATTTTTAGGCGCTTCTTTGTTGCCGTCATCATCGTGACGATGACGTTTGGCTTGCTGTGTGAGAACTAGACTGCTTCCCAATGCTTATCAGCGAGTGAAATCGCCACATTGCATTCTTAAACTATAAAACTATATAAACAATTTAGACAATGTTATCAGGCACCGAAACGATATCGATAGGTTTCTAAAAATACTGAAAGAATTTGCAATGTTGGGAAACGAAAGTCAATTCACTCTGAGAATAAATACCAAATAGATCTATAAAATACTATTAGTATTTTTGGGTCAGCTGCTTGTAGTTTTTGCGATTCATTGCAATTTTATATTTTGTTAAATTATTTACACCAATCAAATTAATAATTATAAAGTGCAGAACATGCCGAACAACAAGCCGGCCTCATCCGATGTGGACGATAATGCTGCACAGGACCTTACGCAGGCGGCCAAAGAAGTGACGGCGGCATCGGAGGAAATGCTAGAAAAAGTCATTGCCGGCTTAAAATTGCACGACTCTGAGAACGAGAACGAAGCTATGGAGCCGGAGACCACAAATGGCGGTACATCTGCGTCGGCTGCAAGTAAGCTTTCGCACTTCCATACCATACCATACCCAAAAAGCAAACCATCCTTAAAAATGCAAAAATGAGGTTAGGTTTGGTCAGGAATCATTTTTGGCGGTGGGAGGAGGAGGAGATGCCCACGATATATTAAAATCAATATCATCCGATTCCCTTTCAGGCAAGCAGGCCCTACTCCAGGCTGTCTCCGATGTGGTGGCTAGCCGGCAGGCAAAAAAGTTTGCCTTTTGGTCCACACAGCCAGTGACAAAGCTGGACGAGCAGGTGACCACCAATGAGTGTATTGAGCCGAACAAGGAGGTCGCCACAATTCGCCCCGAACCGTACACTTTGCCCGGCGGCTTCAAGTGGGTCACATTGGATCTGAACGATGCCAATGACCTGAAGGAGCTGTATACTTTGTTGAACGAGAACTATGTTGAGGACGATGACGCCATGTTCCGATTCGACTATCAACCGGAGTTCCTCAAGTGGTCGTTGCAGCCACCTGGCTGGAAAAGAGAATGGCATGTCGGTGTGCGCGTTGAGAAATCCGGTAAGCTTGTGGGCTTCATCTCAGCCATTCCGAGCAAACTCAAGGCCTACGACAAAGTCTTAAAAGTCGTCGACATTAACTTCTTGTGCGTGCACAAGAAATTGCGAAGCAAGCGTGTCGCCCCGGTCTTGATTCGTGAGATAACGCGACGGGTCAACATTACAGGTATTTTCCAAGCTGCCTATACAGCCGGTGTGGTCTTGCCCACTCCGGTGGCCACCTGTCGGTACTGGCACCGTTCGCTGAATCCCAAGAAGCTGGTGGATGTGCGCTTCTCGCACTTGGCCCGCAACATGACCATGCAGCGCACTGTGAAGCTGTACAAGCTGCCAGATCAGACCAAGACCAAGGGATACCGTCGAATCACGGCCAAGGATATGGACAAGGCCCACAAGCTCCTTGAGGAATATCTGAAAAAATTCTCACTCTCCCCAGTATTCAGCAAAGAGGAGTTCCGTCATTGGTTCACCCCCCGGGAGGGCATCATCGATTGCTTTGTGGTGGCGGATGAGAAGGGAAATATCACCGATCTGACCAGCTACTATTGTCTGCCATCCTCTGTAATGCACCATCCGGTGCACAAGGCGGTACGGGCCGCATACTCCTTCTACAACGTCTCGACCAAAACCCCTTGGCTGGACCTGATGAACGATGCATTGATATCGGCCCGTAATGTTCAAATGGATGTCTACAACGCCCTCGATCTGATGGAAAACAAAAAGTACTTTACGCCATTGAAGTTCGGTGCGGGCGACGGAAACCTGCAGTACTATTTGTATAACTGGCGTTGCCCGGCCATGCAGCCGGAGGAAATTGCCCTGATCCTCATGTAAGAAGACTCGCACTTTCTCACACCAGACCAGTTTTCTTTTTTATTTACATTCTCGTCCCGTTCGAATCACGTTGACCAAATTCCCCACAACCCGCCAGCTGTGCTAAAAGTCTAACTTTTCTTTATTCACGTGCGCGCGGGCGTTTCCTTGCTTAGCTTTTCTCTACACCGGCGATTTTCCAAATGAAAAGTTCTTTACTTTAAAAAATTTGTTTATGAAAAATGCATTTGGCGATTGCCAGGCTTGAATATTTTGTACGAATAAAAACCACACAAGAATAATATGCGCAGCAGTACAAATTTGAGTAATTATGGAATACAAAAGTTTACAATTCTTTTGTCAAATATGATAATTGGTTTATTAATGGGTTTGAATTGTCCCGCCTCATACGACAGTCTGGCGGCGCTCAAACAGCTGATCGGCATGGTCTGGCAACGCGGTGGAAAAAAGCGCGCGCTCAGCTAAAATACAGGCTGTTCGTGTTTGTGTCTTGTGGCTGTATTCATTCTGGACGTGGGGCTTCCGCGACATTTGTTCATGTTTTAATTTGTATTGTCAACCATGGACGATCCGATCTTCAAGCAAAAATATGAAAAGTACAAGCTGCGCGTCAAGGTATGGGAGAGGGATTTCAAGAAGAAGCACGGCCGTGTACCCTCTAAGGTGAGACGAGACTGAAATTTGAATGCAGCACCCACAGAATCTGCAATTTGTTTATTTGTTTGCGGGCAGTACGACATACGCGAGGCCGGCCAGGACATTCGCGACTCCTACAAGATGTACTACAAGCTGAAGACTTCATTTCTAGAGGAGACCCTCAACGACGTGCTCACCGAGGATGGGTTCGACGTCCTGGAAATGTCGCAGGCAAGCGATCTGGGTGTCACCCTGCTGGACAGCGATATCAGCATGCACAATGCGCCCCAACTGCCCATGGATATATCCTCGATTGTGGATCAGCAAGCGCAGAGTGGTGGCTTCTCCAATCTTGAGGAGTTGCCGAATCCGCAGGCCCTAACCAACCTCGTAAATCGTGATGAAAATCATGTAATAAGGAAGTTCGAAGCCGTGGAAGAGCTGCAGCTCAATCGAAATGCCTGGGGCACAGATGTCAGCAAGCAGCAGCCGCCAGAGCCATTGGGGCCTTCGATGAAACAAGATTCTGTTCAGCCAAAGCAGCGGGCTGCCAGCTTAAAGCCCAGCCTGAGCGCCAAACTATTTCAATCCACACGTGGATTTGCCAAGCGCAATCCCCGCAAGCCGCTCTCGCGCAGCTCCTCCAATGTGGGCGCCTCTGCCTCCTCTGGCAGTCGGTCAGGGCACGAAGATCTCGTCGAGGAGCTGCCCGACTTTGAGACGATTCTCATTCGCAAGGCGCAGGAATTCAAAGAGAAAGAGCTGGCTCTGGCTGCCAATCCACTCTCACATGTGGCCTCGGATCAGCCCAAAGATGCCATCAAGACACAGGTGGACGAAGGCTGGCTTCTGAGGAACACCAAGGAGAACAATCTCGATGGAGATGTGCAAAGGCCAGAGCTAGAGCCGGAGCCCAATAACAATGCCGATCATCTGCCCAAGAAAGTCAACTACGGCCTGGCGAACATCGATCTGAGCATGCTGAGGCCAAGCACGAGTCTGGAGGAGCACCAGCAGCGGCCTGAAGTGAAGGCAGAACCTGTGCCAGACACTGCTGTGGTGGCGTTGCCGAAACCGTCTGTAGAGCCACCTGTTGAGCAGGAATCGGACAGCGATTCCGACTCTGTTGTGGCCGAAAGTGACGAGGAGCCGGAACAGCAGGAGTATCGACAACTAGCCAAGCGACGAAAGGTTGTGCCAGAGATAAAGCCAGAGGTGCCCGTGGCAGAAGCAAGCGCGGAACCAATGGAAGTGTCCTTACCGGACCCCGAAGAGGAGACCATCCTCAACGACTTCTCTGCGGATGAGGAAGAGCAAGATGCCACCTATGAGCCGGATGAAGTGAAGAAAGGCAAGGCAAAGCGTAAGCAAGCAGCTGGCAAAAGACAGACCACCCAGAAACCCAAAGCAGAAAAGAAACCAAGGGCGGAGAAGCAGCCAAAAGCAGAGAAGAAGCCAAAGGCAGAGAAGAAGCCAAAGGCTGAGAAGAAACCAAAGGCTGAGAAGAAGACCAAGGCAAAGAAAGCAACGCCAGCTGCAGAGTCACTGCCCGAACCAGAGGAGGAAGAGCAGAGCCAGCCGCTGGATCCAGAAGATCTCAAATACATGCTCGCCCTAGAGGCGGGCGATGTTACCTCCGTGCCACGCATCAATCCCCGGGAACTGGAACTGGCAGACAAAACAGCTCAGCGCTACATAAGCACCTTTGCCACGCCCACAATGGCTATGGGAGGAGGAGGAGGAGGAGGCAACTTCCAAGTGAATGAGAAGCGTGCTGCAGCCAGAAAGAAGCTGGAGGAGCGTGTAGCCTCGGGCAAACTGAACGAGAACTTTGTGACCATCAACATACAGAAGAAGAAATTTGTGAGGGGCAAGAAATCGGTGAATTTTACCAAATACAAGAAGCAGCAATGGAGGCACAAGAAGCACATTGCGGCATTGACTGGCCCGGACATGGACATGGGCGGCTGCGATGGTGGAGTGCTCACCTGCTTCCAGTGCGGCGGCGTCGGCCACTTTGCGCAGCAGTGCAAGATGAAGGGCGACAGTCTGCTGCCGCTTTCCGCTCAGTTGGAAGAGGATCCCTCGCCGTTTCCCACGCTGGCCGAGGCCCAGGAAATGGCCTCGCAGGGCGCCCTGGTGGCCCACAGTCGCAACATTGAGCGTCTGCCCCAGGCTGCCAATGCGGCCCTTCTGCAAATAGACGAAGACGAGGAGGAGGAGGTGGAGGAGGCGGATGAGAGTGAGAGTGAGGAGAGCCACAGCGATGGGGAGAGGCAGCCTCGACCAGAGCCAGACTGGTCTAGCGATGATCCGGATATTGATTTTGAGGCCTTAGATGCCGCTGTGGAAGCGTCGCAGGCTGAGGCTGAGGCGGCTCCGACATCACCCATTAAGACCTACGTGGGGCACAAGATACCCGAAGAGTTCCTCAAACAGGCTGGCCTGGATGCCGCCTCCACTTCGACGACAGCGGCCTCCAGTCGCAGCCAGCACGGCGGAGTGCAGCCACTGTACGATCTGCTGCCCGACGGCAGTGTCCAGGATGCAACACCCGAGGTCCTCGAAGCCCTACACATGTTCGGCCACAGCAATTTTCGCAAAGGTAAGCCATCAGCATTCAGCAATTTCAGGCTTATTTGGCATAGTGACATATCTCCAACGACATATCTCCGCCCAGTACATTTTTCCGGCGGAGTTATGTCGCTTTTTTCTGGAGGACTTATGTCGTTTGACATAAAACGACATATCTCCGCGCAGCGATTTTGAGCAAAAAGTGTAAAGTAAAACTTATTCTTCTTTGTCCCATATTTCTTGCTTTCATATACATACAGCTGCGTCCAAAATAATAGTAGTGCCGATACCAATTTTCATTATTCCTCAATAGCAAGACTTAGGAGCGCTTCCCCGAAAGATGGTTAATTTTTATAGTAACCTAGCTTATTTCAGATTATAATAATAGATAACAACTTTCCGATAAAAGACATCCATATATGTACTAAATTTGTATGTTTAGTTGAGTAGCCTTGCATTTCTATAACGGCTGTACAGCGATTTGGCATGTAGCTACCCAAATTGTGGCATTTCTCTATGAAAATCGAGTTCCAGGACCTTTGTAAAGCGTCCTAAAGTTAATTTTTTTTACATATTAGACTGCTCTATTTATATTATACAAGAAATTATCAATTTGATTGAGATCGGTTGACCGATTCGCCCATTCCATTGACTCTACCTTGTTGGCAGCGAACAACTCTTTGATAAATCTGTGGGTGTCCTTCAGATTGTTGTCCTCCCGGACTCCCCAAAACAGATGCATGTCCAATGAGACATAAGGTAGCATCATATCGGCCAATATTCCAACCTATAAATGACGAGCGATTGTACTTATAACACATATACTGTCCAAATATTGTAGTATGAAAAACTCGCCCCAACCAGCATTGAAGACCCACCGTATTTTACAGTTTTGAAAGTTTATTTTAGGGAAAATTGATATTGCTGTGGTCGTCTTAGATAGTAACGAGATCTATGGCCACAATAAAATATTAATTTTGAACTCCTCCGACAAAAATTATTCCTTCACTTTCTAATGGTCAATTTATGGAAATATCTGGAAACATTTTTTTCTTGAGTTTTTTACTTTTAAATTATAGTCTTTAAGGCTTCATCAAATGGTCCAAATTATAAAATGTTTGTAAGGCTGCAATAGGAGCGAAAGCATCGTACCTCCTCTGTCGTAGTAGTCGATCGACTGATGTTTTGGCGAATAACTTCTAACTTTACTTTGGGTTTCTTATTTAATGTTATTTCCGATAGTATAAACTGAACAAGCAATGATATTTTTACCTCGAGATACTACTCTCCTTCTGAAATGAGCCCTCTAATTAGTTTGAGCTTTTGGGCACTATAGGGCTGGCCACGCCCTAAGATACCGACGACAAATGACCAAAAAGGAAACTATAAAAGCTTAAAACTATGAAATAAACCATTCAAGTATTATTTAAAAGAAAAAACTTTGCATAAAATGCAGTAGATTTAATAATATTCAAAATTTCCTGTAGCACTACTACTTTCTGTAGCACTACTACACTACTATTATTTTGAACGCTTCGAAATGCCGATGTTATGCGAAAAAGCTAAATATATGACTAAAAAAAGGAGTTAAGAAATTTGAACTGTATTTTTAAGTACAGCAATACTGTGCTAGTTTTTTTGAAACGACATATCTCCGCCGTTCCACAAAACGGCGGAGATATGTCGTCGGAGATATGTCGCTACCCCGCTTATTTCACTGATGACTCCCAGGTCAGGATCGTGCTATTATGCGCACACTCTCCGGACTCTCCTCTTTGGTCACCCTTAGCACTGGCAGTGGCAAGTCGCTGTGCTACCAACTGCCCGCGTATCTGTACAATCGGCAGAGGGGTGCCATCACGCTGGTCATCTCCCCGCTGGTGTCGCTGATGGAGGATCAGGTGACGGGGGTGCCGCACTTTCTGCGCGCCCACTGCCTGCACACCAACCAGACGCCCCAGCAGCGCATCAAGGTGCAGGAGATGATTGCCAACGGGGAGATCGACATTCTCCTGGTGTCGCCTGAGGCCGTTGTGTCGGGGGAGCGCGCCACAGGGTTTGGGGCCATTCTACGCAAGCTGCCGCCCATTGCCTTTGCTTGCATCGACGAGGCCCATTGCGTGTCCCAGTGGAGTCATAATCTTCGACCAGCTACCTGATGATCTGCAAGGTCCTGAAGAAGAATCTTGGCGTGCAGACAGTGCTGGGTCTAACGGCCACTGCCACGCTGCCCACGAGGGTGAGCATCATCAATCACCTGGGAATCACGGATGGGGAGCGGGGCATCATTAGTGACACTCCCTTGCCAGATAATCTGATCCTGTCCGTGTCCAAGGATGAAAATCGCGATGCGGCACTGCTCCAGCTGCTCAATAGTGAAAGGTATTCAATCGCTTGTCCATCATTCAACCCTTACGACAAAAATCCCTTTCAGGTTCGAGCCCTGCCAGTCGATCATCATCTACTGCACGCGACGTGATGAGTGCGAGCGGATTGCCGGCTTCATACGCACGTGTGTGGCAGGATCGAAGGAAACCAGCAGAAGCCCAGGGGCAGGGAAGAAGCGAAAGCGGGTGAACTGGCAGGCCGAGCCGTACCATGCGGGAATGCCCGCCTCGCGGCGTCGCACCATCCAGAAGGCGTTTATGGCAAATGAGCTGCGCATTGTGGTGGCCACCATTGCCTTTGGCATGGGCATCAATAAGCCGGACATTAGGGCTGTCATCCACTACAATATGCCGCGTAATTTCGAGAGCTATGTGCAGGAGATCGGACGCGCTGGTCGCGATGGCTTGCATGCCCACTGCCATCTCTTTCTGGACGCGAGGGGCGGCGACCAGGGCGAACTGCGGCGTCATGTGTACGCCAATTCGATTGATCGCCATGTGATAAGGAAGCTGCTGCAAAAGATCTTTGTGCCCTGCAGCTGTGAGAAGCAATTGCCGAAGGGAACTGCACCGCCAGCCGCAGCCGCAGCTGTAGAGGCAGACGGAACACGGTACCACATCTGTCCGGGGCATGAGATTGGCTTCTCTGTGGAGAAGACCGTTGAAACTCTGGATATTCCCGCAGAGAATATATCAACGCTGCTCTGCTACATGGAGCTCGAGCCGCGCTGGTGTATAAATGTCCTCAGCTCAGCGTATATCATGGCCAAGGTGATCTCCTACGGCGGCCCAAAGTATTTAAAGTAAGCGTGTGACAATCTTTGAGGGAAATCAACTTTATATACTTTCCTTTGGCAGGCATGCTGCCAAGAGTGTCCGCCACTGGCCATGGCCATCGCCCTGCAGATTAAGGACAAGACCTTCAAGGATGACTCGAATATCATCGAGTTTTCGGTGACAGACATTGCCGCTGGCATTGGCTGGAACAGCGGTGTGGTTAAGTACCAGCTGAAGGACCTGGAATGGATCAAAGGTACGAATACCAGTGGGGATTATATGTGAAATTACAGCTTTCTATCATTCTCTCCAATCCGTTTTGGGCAGTTGGTGGCTACCCAAAGCGTTCGCCCATCACTGTCAGTTTCTATGATTTGGGTTTCCGGATTAAGGTGCCCGGTGACTTCACCGAAACGGAGATTGATAATGCCCTGGATACGCTCTACACGCGCTCCGTCAAGCAGGAAAAGACACAGCTGATTCAGTTGCAGTACGTAGCCCATGGCCTTGCTGCCGTGGCCTACAGTTCGTGTGGCCACTGCTGCAGTGCGGACTTTCCCCAGGACAGGTGCACACAGCTGAAGGCCATTGTGAGGAATTACTTCCTCAACGACTATCCGCAGGATCTTGAACTGGAAATTGAGGTAAGGCAAATGCACATCTTCTTCGGACAAACCCATTGAAACACGTTCATGCACTACAGCCCAGCAATGTGCCGGATGAAAGCATCGTTGATGATGTTCATCCCTGATCAACATGTACCCCGACAACACATTCACTGGCCGGAACATTGCCCGAATATTCCATGGCATCACGAGTCCAAACTACCCGGCCGTCATGTGGGGACGTTGCAAGTTCTGGCGCGCCCACATGAAAGTCGACTTCAATCGTATTCTCCAGTTGGCCAATCAGGAGATTATCAAACGGCGGACTTGAATCAAAATTGCCATTGTCGGCGTCGAAGAAGATCTTTGTTCCTTTTAAGAATAGCTGCATATGGTTCAGCCTTTTTCTGTGTACCCTTTAAATCTGTTTAAATAAAAACATATACATACATATATAGAAATACTTGTTGCTAATCGTTTGGCGATAATACTGATACTAATTCGAAATGAAACTAAAAAAAAAAAATATATACTGAAGAATATATTGAAGTACGTGAGCTTATCCATCGTAGAGTCAATAAACGCCAAGTTTCCGACGCCGGCTGCGGCCTGTACATACCCATACCATGACACTTCCACCGCCGTGCTTGACTGTTGCTTTTACATGTTTGGGATCCAGCTCAGTATTTCGGCTGTCGCGACACAAAATTCCTTCCGTCCGACCCAAAAAGGTTGAATTTGGTCTCGTGTGCACAAATTACGGTATTCCAGAACACCAAATCCTTGTAAAAGTTGGTTTTTGCGATCGACAACCTTGTCCCTCTTTTTTTCGGGCTTATAAAGGGTTTCTTTCGGGGTACTCGGGCATTGAAGCCATGTTTGCGCAGAACCAGGCGCACAGCTTCAACACTGCAGTCCTTCCCCATTTCGTCCTTCACAAGTTGGGTAAGTTTTGGGGCCGAAAGCTTAGGGTTTTCCTTAATTTTCCTGATGATTCGTCGCTCCTCATGCTCAGTGAAAATCTTGTTCGGCGCCGTTCTGCCCATGTTTCCTATCCGATTTTCGCGGGTGAAGCGCTGGATGATTACCTGCACAGTTGATGAGCTCAGATTCACCATTTGAGCTATTTTGCGCTGCGAAAATCCGTTTTTGAAGCAATCCAAGACGAGTTTCCGTTGCTCCATCGTTGTCCATTTACCCATTGTTGTTTTTGGCTTGTCACACTCCAGATCTAGATTAAGACTAATCTCATTAGAAAGGATTAGCCTATTTATACCAAAAATAAGCAACATTCTGCAAAAAACCCGGGTTTTATGACTCGCAGGTGTCCAAAAAAGGACTGCACCAAACAAGCTGGTACCTCTTATTGGGCTACTGTTTTGCATAATCCGACCTAACATGTGGGGAAAACCCAGTATTTAACGGTCAAATATTGGTTTTGGTACCTAATGTATATACCTTCATCGGTCATTGGAATTTTTGAAAAATAATGTGTAATAACTTTATGGCAGCCAATTTAACTTTTTATTTGACACTGCATTGTTTTGGCTTTGAGCGACTGTATGTATGTATATATGCAATATTATGATTTATTTAAACTATATATTTCATACGTAAACATTTTGTCCCCTTCGAAAGAGCACACACACTGCACGAGGAAGAGAGAGAAGAAGAGAGTAAGATCGGAGGAAGGTAGCGTCGCCACTGCACATAAATTCTGTTTATTCTGGCTATAATAATGATCTGATCCGATCTTACCCAGATGATTCTACGTTTTCGGTTTTCTCGTATCTTCCAAAGTGTGGAAGGATGCAGGGACTTCGCTTTTAGGGGCAGTAGGGGGCACTTTGAAAACGCCTAACGACCACCGATGACAAATAAACTCGAATTCTGGCACCAAAGCGAACTACAAAACTACAAAAAACAAAATATATGTATTTTTGCAGTGTTATGGTTTATTTAAACTATTTATTTCATACGTAAACATATGCTCCCCTTCGGAAGAGCACACACACTGCACGAGGAAGAGAGAGAAGAAGAGAGTAAGATCGAAGGAAGGTAGCGTCGCCACTGCACATAAATTCTGTTTATTCTGGCTATAATAATGATCTGATCCGATCTTACCCAGATGATTCTACGTTTTCGGTTTTCTCGTATCTTCCAAAGTGTGGAAGGATGCAGGGGACTTCGCTTTTAGGGGCAGTAGGGGGCACTTTGAAAACGCCCAACGACCACCGATGCCAAGTAAACTCGAATTCTGGCACCAAAGCGAATCACATTTGGAAAGCCAAGCTCCCGCATATATCTTTCTCCCTCTCACTGCATGCTTTTCCCATAGGGCTATCTCTGTTTTTCCAGTTTGTCCGTTAATTTCATAACGAACAGCTTCATATTGATGTTATCGATAAAATTACTCTTCAAAAGAAGAGTATGTTCAGCTAAACAAATTAAATTATATATGGGAGGAGTTCGGTGAAATTATATCGCTATCCTGAAAAGAGGTGGTCAAAAATGATATTTAGTTAAAATATATTAAAAATCGGTGAAGAAGTCATGAAATATGGGCTTCATTATACTATTTGAAGTAGTTTGCTCTTACTTTAAGGCAGACAAGTTGTATAAACATATCCGAACAACAATACCATACCTGTCCAACGGGGCAACAAAATAATAAACTTAAAGATAGTATTCATTTATTCAGAAATAGGCTATAGAAATTGTCCATACTTCGTAAATATGTTGCCGATGTAAATGTGTAGTAACCGTGTAGTTTCCATGAAAAAATAGGGACTTATTTGTTGACCTTTCTTGTTTAAACCTTATTTTAGACAGAATCCAATAAATGGAGTTATAAAAGTTGGTCAATCTCATAGAAAAGTGTTTGATCTATCAGTTAAAGTTATTTTTCAGGGCTCAGTATCCTATTCAGCTAGTAATTTTAAACAGAATATTAAAATCGAGGAATATGATTTTCGTCGGTATATTTATGGTATCATTTTAAAATGAGGCCGTAATTTTTGGTTTCGTTACGAGGGTCGGACGGTATATTTGATCGATAATTCTGTGGTCACACTGCATTAAACCGTTTCCACCCGTCGCGCTGTTTCTCTGCTGTGCGCTGTGCTCTCGTGTGCGAAAACCAATAAAGCAATTATCGGTACGGCTCAGATAACGTGAAAAGCCCATTGACCAATTACTAGCCAGTGCAGTGCACGTGCACAACTCCAGAAACGCGCCTCGTCTCGTCTCCTATTTCGTTTCCCAAGCCAAACCAAAGTTGTGACTGTGCAGAATTATCACACATTCTGCATATACATACATATGTACATACATACATAGATATATTTACTGTACACACAGCGTGCACCACCCCTCTCAGCAGAAGCGCAGGAATTTTGCGCGTGGCCTGGCCATCGAGCAGTTTACAATTTTTCTCCAGACCAGATAACTTTGCATGCTGCGCATTTGCTTGGCACTTAATTTGTCTGCGTTTTCTTTTCCCGCAACGGAACTTCTTTGATTTCTTTCACTCGACTTGGTCCGTGCCCCACCACCGCCACCAACCCCACACTGCCCCTAGCCAACTGCATATATGTACATACATATCATTGAATTGAATTGAATTGAATTGTGTGGTGTATATAAAAAGTGTAGCGATATAACGATAAACACACTTTTGTTTGCAGCAGCAACTCATTTGGAGTCAGAGCCGCAGTCGGAGTCCTGCTGCCAGCCAGTCAGGCAGTGAAACAAAAGAAGCACCAACGTCGATTCCCAAGCAGGCACCCAGCTTCGGTAAGTTCTTCAAAACACGCCCTTCTCCCCCCAGCCCAGCCCTGCCACAAGTATATACAGAACAATGCAGCAGCAGCAGCAGAAGCAACAGCAACAGAAAAGTAAACGTGTACACGCCTGTCGCGGGCCCTTTGCCGTTGGGCGGTTCCTTTGGGTCACCGAACTGGGCGGGTGTGCTGTGCACTCTGCCAGGTAGACGGGACGTCCCTCGGCACGGCACAGCACGGCACCTATTTGCTCGATGCGCTCGATATCTGCGTTTTGACAATTGATGTTATTCCTGGTTGATTCCCTTTCCTTCCACCTGCCTCTGGCCGATCTTCTGCCTGGGTCGCCTAGTCCCTAGGACTTGTTATTCCTGATTTATCGTGTTTGAGTGGAGTGTGAGTTGGTTTCCCCCCCGACTGCATAACCGGTTGCTAGTCATTATCATATGGGAAGCACGACGGACGGGGATTAATCATCTGTTTATCCGAATGTTCTCTGAGTCACGTCACTGCCTCTCGGACTCTGCCTCACCCTCTTTCACTCTTTAATTTGTTACAACAAAATCATATTTAAGTTCGATTTAAAAGGTCAGGCTCCGCACATATTTCTGCCATGCAGAAAATCCAACAGAAAGAGCAGAGAGTGAGAGAGAGCCAGAGCCAGGGAGGGAGGGAGAAAAATCAATATGTGTTAATAGAATTCTGGGGCATGCACCATGCACCGTGCACCCGAGATGTAGCTGATTAATTTTGTGCAGTTTGTCTGTTAAATATTTGAATAGCATTTGATTTGATTTGTGGTCAAAGCAGATCGACTGCACCCGAAATAAACATCCAAAAGTGGGTTATGTTTGCCATAGAGTCGACTTAATTTACGACTGCAGCCGCAGCCACAGCCACAGCCACGAATGTGGGTTAGCGTAGGTCCAGATAAGGCCACCCCCACCACCCACCACCCACCCACAGCGCACAAAGGAAAGGAGAGGAGAGCGGAGCATATTACGATCTAATCTTGGAAGCAGGCAGAGCAAGGCAGTTGGGGCTCTGAATCTACGAGTGTATGCCACAGATATGAGCCCTAATGCGGAGTGCGAGTGGAGGGGGGGGGGCAACATTCAATGGCAACGCAAATCGGGTCTAAATATAGCAGCTGCCTGACATATCCATGCAAATGTCTGGCTCTGACTGGTTGGGTCACCACAGATTACCTGCGTCACAGGTGCCCTGCTGCTGCTGTGCTGCCTCTTGCAACGTTTTCTTACGCACTCCACAGCCACTCCCCAGCAGGCCACCCCTCCCCCTGGGAAAGGGAGGGGGCGGTAGACAGAAGCGGGTTAATCGTCGTAGAACAAATGGCTTTTCTCTCTTTTTTCTGTTCTCTCTCTCTCTCTCTCTGTGTTTTGTGGGTCAACTGCCATGCAATTTCTGCCATTAAAATAATTATTTGATTGCTCCATTTTGTGTTGTATTTTGTGACGAAGAATTAATAAATAATGAGCCCCAGCACAGGTACACAGGTACACAGCTACAGCTACAGGTACAGCTAGTATCGTAGAAGATTATCACTATCTGAAACATCTGAAACGTACATATGTTCCCATGGCTTCCAGATATTGCCCGTACAATCCGTTTAGCTTATCGGCATGCGGTTGTTTTTTCTGTTTCTTTTCTTTTTTTGGTGATTGAGTGATTGCTGGACAGCAGTTAGTCAGTCCCTCCACCGCCGCCCCTCCCTGCTGTTCTGTTGCTAGCCATCCAACCATCCATCTCTCTAATCAAGCAGCACGAAAATTCTCTTATCGTGCCGACAGCAAGGCCTGTGGCAGAGCTACATACATACATATGTATGTGAACCATCGGTGGAGAAAACCAGATCAGATCCCACCCCCCAACCACCCACTAAATTGTACTTTCAATCAGTTGTGGATTGTGAGCTGCATTTGAATTGATTTTAATTGAGTTTCGTAGGCCACGCATGTCACGTGCTGTCTAGATGTACGACACACGCACACACACACTAAGCATACATGTATATATGTATAGCATAGAAATATGCATATATTTCATATGCAGATCCTTGAATCAAAGCCGGATATTACCTGTTCTCTTCATATGTAGAACAAATCACGTACCCGACCCGTACCCCGAGGCCGTATTCAATGTCAAAGTTAAATTCAATTAAAATTACAATTACAACATCATTTAAAACGGGGAGTGCGTGTAGGAGGCGGGGGTGGGGGCTGTGGGGAGAGAGCCTCTTCATTTTTTGTCTCTGACACAATACTCCCTCCCGGCCTTTAAATGGCCAAAGATACACATATTTTAGGGGCAGCATACACACATGTGCATATATATGTGTGCATATGTGTATGTGGCGTTGATTTCATCAATGGCTTAACCATAATTTGAGCGACTTGTCTACCTGCTTTATGCCAAACACGTTCCCTCGTTCCCTCGTTCCATGGCTCGCTGCTGAAGAGCTCAAGAGAGCTTAACGGAGCGGAGCGGAGCCACAGCACAGTCGTATCAGCGGCCGCCCTATCAGTGATTTGGTTCCCAGTGACATATTTTAAGCCATCCATCGCTCGGTTGACCATTCGGTTGGCCTGACTTGGCCTGGCCTGGCCCTATCTCCTTGGGAACACAGGTACTGCTGCTGGTACGGGGGGGACGGAGGGTGGACTGTGCACATGGCCGAGACAGAGCAGAGCCAGAGGCAGTAGAAATGGTAGTAGTAGTTGTAGTTTATGCAGTATTTAATCAAGTGTGAACGAACAAGGTTGCCTCCTCCTGCCGCTTGAGGTTCTCCTTATAATATTACAGAGACTCTGCTGTAAATACGAACCGAATCTTGTGCACTGCAAGTAAGTTCTGATTCTTAGTAAATTTGTGTTCTTTGTTTAGCTTAATATTTAGAATTTCCTAGAATATACATGTACCGGCTTGTTCTTAGGAATTACATGTGCTATTTTCTGCAATACCTGCCATACGATACGATATGGAACGATACCAAACAGTTTATACAGTGTTGATACAAACCTCCATCTACTATACATATATGTAGGGTATATACGAATCTGTGGGAAGTGTGGAATCCAGCAAAGTTAATATCGAATCGCTGTATCCATATATCCTGCTGTTCATCTATTTCTCCGAGTTTGAAGCTCAATCTTTGAGTTTTCATTACTTTTAGATCTCCCTATCATAGGCCAGATGATGCTCGATCTCAATCTCGATTCCCCGATACCATACGGAATACATATGTATATTTAGGGCATATAAGAATCTGTAGAAAGTGTGGAATCCAGAAAAAGGAATCCAGCAAAGTTAATATCGAATCGGTATAGCCCTGTCCTGCTGCCCATCTATTTCTCCGAGTTTGAAGCTCAATCTCAATGATTTTCTTTGAGTTTTCATTGCTTTTAGATCTCCCTATCATAGGGAAGATCGTTTGTTGTCTGGTTTCTTCCTTTCTGGTTCTTTGTGTGGATCGATCCCCTTTGTTTTAGTGGCAATTACGAATTGTATTCCCTCAACAAAAGATTGTATCCATGCGATGACTCCCACTGTCAACAGTCTAGTCCCACCTTCCGCCACCCACCACCCACCACCACCCCCTCGACCGATAAGCTTGTGCGGTGTGTGTGTTTGCCTTTTGCGCACAAGCTTCCAAATCACAGAGGCAGCTTATCGCTTATCGGTGGTGGTTATCTGGCATTCTTCTCTCCCCATCCCCCCACACCGAGATGTAAATTGCAGCAGAGGATGGCCACTACCACCCCCACCCCCTTCCGCTCCCCTTGCCATGTCGAAAGATAAGGGTACACCCAAAGTACGCATTTATCGGCGACAACCCCTTCCGCAGTCGATCCTCTGCGCACGACACCCATTAGCGCAGTCCCCAGCCCCAGGAAGGAAGGGAGGGAGAGGCAAGAGCGTTGAAGCGGGAGAATAGATAAAAATCAAAATGCAAAAAGAGAAAACAACAACAACTTTTGGGTTTTTGGCGTCTCGTGTGCCGATCATAGATTGTAGAGGGTGTGCAGGGTGGGGAGGGAGGGATTTGGAGAGGAGATAAGAATAGATTGTGTAATCAGTTTTTGTTGGCTTTTACTTTTAGTCAGAGATCCAAAAGGCACACCACACGACAATGCTAATGAAGATAGTGAAAATATCCCCCTAGATATAACCAGAAACATATGTACATGTGTGTGTGTCGCATGGCATGGAGTGGTTGGACATGTGTGTTCTTGGAATTCACTCTAGCGAGTGCTGCCTGTGTGCACCTCCCTTGTTGCAGGTTGCTTAGCCAACGGACGCGATGCGATGCGATTCGATGCAATGGGATGGGATGTGGAAACTCAAATTGTTTTCCCTAACCCAAACCACCCAAAACCTTCCCTCCCCTCCCTCTGCCTATCTTCATAGTTGTTTGCTTTCCCCGTCGTCTCCATCGGTACCGCACGGTACCCCCCCTCCCCTACCGTATGCCCCTTTGTTTATAGCCCCTGCCCTTCGCTGATTTTCCCCCTTTGTTTTTGCAATGCCCCTGGCAACGGCTGGCCAACTGTGTATTGCCTTTCGGTCGAGTCGATGCCTATACCGATCCAGATCCAGATCCACTTGCATTCAACATTGATTCGCCACCAGCGGCGGCTCCAAGTCCAGCTTTTCCCCGACGAACAAAGCGTCAAGCGGTAGCAGCTCTTCTCTGAAATGCAGTTATTTGCGTGAGTTTTTTGGTCCAGTCCAGGAGGAGGAGCCACCCCACCTACCTACCCACTACCGGACTACTGTCTACTGTATCCATTCAAGCGTAGAGCACAACAATTGCCAAGCCCCTGCCCCCTCTATGGAGGGTTCAGAGTGCTTCCTCTATCTTTTGAATTCAATTATACGGCCTGCCTCTCTCGCAAATACGGCGGGGCCTGGTCTGGCCTGGAGGAAACGTAAGGGCAGGCTAAAACTTTTCCCCCTCCTCCCTCCCACCCCCACGCAACAAACAAAAGGCCAAGTGGAAAACAGTTTGAAAACAATAGCAAAATGGTAAAACAATTTCAAATTGAAAAGCTCAGTGCCGCCGCCGCAGAGAACCCGATAGATAGTTGGTTGAATGAACTTCAGACAAGTTGGATTGATATTGATATTCTCTCTCTCCCCCTCGCTCTGTTTCTGTATCTGTATTGCAGCTTCTCCAAGATGGCCAAGTACTCGGGAAAGAAGTGCCGCCTGCTCTCCATGATGTGGCTGACGGCGTTCTTTTTCTTTGTGGAAATCATCGTTGGATATGTGACAAACTCCATGGCCTTGGTGGCCGACAGTTTTCACATGCTGGGTGACATCGCCGCTCTGGTTATATCATTTCTGTCTGTCAAGGTAAGTCGAACTCCCCTCCCTAATGCCTCCCCCCCTCCATCTCTCTCTCTCTCTCTCGACAGATGTCACCGAAAAAATGGTCAAAGAACACCTTTGGCTGGGCCCGTGCCGAGGTGCTGGGTGCCTTGGTCAATGCCGTGTTTCTGGTGGCGCTCTGCTTCAGCATCACCATTGAGGCGTGCAAGCGGTGAGTGTCAGCGTCATTGCTATTGGTATTGGGAGTAATCACATATTAAAAGTCCGCACCCCAGTGAGTGGCTTCGATCGATCGGAGTTGATCTGTGAGTGACTGGGAGGAGGGAGCCATAAGCTTGGCGACGTGATTCGATTACACTTTCTGAAATTATCTTGATTTCATTCGTGTGTGAGTTAATATTTCGTGTTAATGCCACCAACCACCTGCCTGCCTGCCCGCCTGCCTGCCACTGGGTGGAACGTGTGCACAAGTGTGTGTGTGTGTGTGTGTGTGTGTTTGGGTTTTTATTCAATTTGCATTCCATGCGCACTCCTCCCGCATACGTTTACGAGGTGAAGCCAGATACCCTTTCGATTGGCTGGTTGGTTGGGGGGGCACCACAGCTATGGCTTCCAGGATGTCTCGCCTCATGGCTAATGGCTGCCCGAGAATCTATTTTTGAAATCCCTTTTGTGCCTTTATTTTCAGATTCATTGAAATGGAGGAAATCCATCAGCCCAAACTCTTGGTTATCGTCGGAGTTCTGGGACTGCTCGTGAATGTGATTGGACTGTGCCTGCTGTATGGTAAGATGTCCACTGTCCAAACCATTATCCAAATGCCACCAACAGAATGGGTTACCCTTTCCAGAGCATGGCGGCCACCATGGACACTCGCATGGCGGCGGGCTCACCCGCAATCACAGTCGCCTCACCGAGTTGGCCAACATGGACGAGGGCGAGGGCGATGATGAGCAGAACGATTATGCCTACGAGAAGCAGAAGGAGAAGAAGCAAATCAAGAAGTCTAGCCATGGCCACAGCCACGATCCTGGTTCGATGAACATGCGCGGCGCCTTTCTGCACGTGCTCAGCGATGCCCTGGGCAGCGTCATTGTGGTCATCAGTGCTGTGGTGGTGTGGACGACCAAATGGGAGTACCGCTTCTATATGGATCCAGCTCTCTCGATTGTGCTGGTGGTGCTCATCCTGCACTCTGTGTGGCCGTTGTTGCGCGAATCCGCCTTGATTCTGCTGCAGACTGTGCCCACGCACATCCAGGTGGATGCCATCCAGAAGCGGCTGCTGGAGAAGGTCGACGGAGTGCTGGCAGTGCACGAGTTTCATGTGTGGCAGCTGGCAGGGGATCGCATCATTGCCTCTGCACACATACGGTAAGTCATAGCTGGAAGCTGCCATTCATAGTCAGATTAGATTAATTAACGATTAATCTCTTATCGTATCTCTTGAAAGCTGTCGCAATCTGTCGGAATACATGAAAATCGCTGAAAAGGTCAAGGAGTTTTTCCACAATGAGGGCATACATTCCACCACCATTCAGCCGGAGTTTAGCGAAATCGAGGCCTGCAACATGTCCGATGGCACCTCCAGCATCAACATGAGCGGCTCCGATTGCTGTGCCCTGGACTGTCCCACCACCGATGAGGGCTGTGTCAAGGCCACTTGTTGCCAAAATAACAATAAATTGGTAACAATAGAAAGCAAACTACATTCTTTGTGCAGCATTTTCAAGCTGAATTTCTTATTTTAGAACCAACTGCCTTCACCCACCAATTCGCCTTATCTGTGTCGTCAGCGGAATGCAGCGCGTCAGGCTGGCGATGTGGAGGCTGGCTCTCTGCTGGAGGCGGCAACGTCCAGTGGGAACCAAGGGGCTGCTGTCGGGGAAGTTAGCGACTCCCTTGCCATTGCGGCAACATCAACGCCAAAGAGCGAATTAGTCTGACAACATCCAAAGCAAGCGCAACAGCAACAGCAACCGCAACATGTAGTACACTTTGCCACGACCAAGCCAACAGCCACAGTCACAGCCACAGCAACATCAACAGCAACAGCAACAAAAAAATCAGCCACAAAACCGACAGAGACGGAGACGACGGAGTCAGCAACAGCAACAGAGACAGAGACAGAGACAGCACCAACAATAGCAGAAACATCATCATCAATACGTGATATAATGTACGAGCCAACAAGCGCCAATAACAATGTTCTACATGTGGCTTCCAGCAGTGCGAGTGGGTGTGCCGTCGAAGGTGGCGGCGTTATCGGCGATGGGAACAATCTGTCGTCGGTGACTGCCCAGCGACGCCGTGAGCTTCAGTTGCGCGCCGAACAGCAGTTTGAGGAGCAGGTGACAGTGACGCCTCTGAGAAGCCGCAACGGCGACGAGGTTGCCCTCTAATTGGGAGCCCAAGCCCAAGCTGTTTAATTAGTTAGTTAGGAGACTGGTGCTGCCATTTGGCGCAGTATTTTCGTGTGTGTTTCAGTGTCAGTGTTTTTGTATCCATTATTTGTTCTTAGTAGAATTTAGGCATAAATGAGAGAGTATAGCATATATTGATAGTGGATAATGGATAGTGGATAGTCGATAGAGGATAGACATGGTTAGACATGGGTGCAGTGCAGGCTGATGATTGTTTGCTAGATTAATTCAAATCAAAAACAAAAACCACACAAATGATTGGGACGTGGGGCTGGGGCAGGGCAGCGAAAGTGTTTGTGCATGTGCTTGCTGTGTTTTATAGGGAACACTTTTCGTTTCATTAATTAATTTCCTTTTTTTTTTTGACTATATATAGAGCGTATATATAGTAGGTATGTGTTAATACCTAATCGAAGAGTGTAGTTAATTCAAAAATAGTTATTTAAGTTGAAAGTAAACAAACGTGAGCCCAACCAAACAGAGAAATACACATATGTACTACAGATACGTTTTTTACATTTTGAAAAGTTTATACCGTCGCAAAAAGTGAATTATTGTATTCAATATAGTTATATATATATATAGTAGGTATACATGCGTATATATATCTATCTACGGCTTAGTGAATGACTAAAAGACAGTTGTACGAAATACACACTGTATGTACGCGCGCGCACATCGTATGCATTCGTTAGCATATGTATGGTTAGGGATTCGTCGTTAGTTAGGGAGTCTTAGTGTCTCTTATTCTTAGTAGTTGTAATGCTATTTGTAAAAAGAGTTTTTACCGCAACCCAAGAGAAACTAGTTTCTATTTAATTTTAATCGTATCGACAAACTTTATAAAGAATATACATCATGTATTATTTAATGATCTGCATTCACTCGCAAGTGTGTATATGTTTGTAAATAAACGTCAAACATAATCGATCTACGGACAAACTATGGACCTACTTTTATTCAAAGGGGGCCAGTCGGACAGGGCCGTCCAAAGATTCAGTCATTACGGGAACCACCCATCCCCATCCCATCATTAAAAAATAGACGCTTTGTTATATTGCGAACATTTGTGGCCACCATGGGGCAAGCACTTTAACAAAATGATGGATGGATATATTTCTTTGGGTATGCATGCGAGTACGAGTTATTTATATACAAATTTACAACAAAATAACAAGGATAAAATTATGATTAAGATTGGAGAGCATGCAAGTAGTTGAGGACGAGGACTGATTAAAAAGAAAAGTATGTACAATTTGAATTAGAGAATGCCAATGACTAGTGCCTCCCGACATCGCCGCCACCATGCTCGTATGGTTGTAGCTGCTGTGAGAAGCGAAGCTGACGCTATAAGTTCTCATCGAGATTCTCGTCGGTGTTCTCCTCCACAATGGCCTCATCCCAGGGTCCATGGATGTTGAACTTGTACTTCTGCTGCCTCACGAATATGAACGGGCAGACAAAGTTGATGAACAGCGTGGTGCATGCGTAAAGACAGAGCACCGGCCGCGATATCCAGTAGAGAGCTGCACAGCAGACGACAAAGATGGGGATCATGAAGAGGGCATGCCAGTTGGCCTCCGTGATGATGGGATACAGGACGAAGAAGATGGCAGCTTCGACGAGGAGCACAAATGCATGGTACGACGTTGAGAGTCGCGAGGCCAGGCAGATGGCCCCAAATATGGCCGCGTTCAGCGATATGGCTTTGGAGACGACGGCCACGTCCAGTCCGTAGTTAGTGAACATCAGGTTGGCCAGCAGAACGAAGAAGGTCATCGTATAGGTAGTGTCCGTGCTGATGGCCTGCGTCAGGGTGTGCAGCATCGGGGAGAACAGGTAGCCAAAGAGGACGACCGTCACCAGGGTCTTTGAATCCTCTCCCAACAGCGGCATGCTAAGGCTCCTGCCGCGATAGCAAAGATAGCCTACTGCGGTGATTCCAGAGCTGGGCAGGAGTATGGTGGTGGGCGAGACGCTGTCACTGAGCATCATCTGGTAGAGTATCAGGAAACCGGCTATGCAGGAGATCTGATTGTTGAGCACCGTGATGCCGGCTATGGCTTCTCTGTAGGTGTAGATTCGCACATGGAGATTGGTGCGGAGATCCTTGAGGAAGCTGGCATCGGTATAGTTGTCTGGATATTCGCGGTTTGAATAGAGGTTCTTCACCCACGGCTTCCGTTTTTCCTGAGTTTTCTTTGGCATTTTTAAACATGGAAATTGTTTATATTTATTAGAAATCCGGTGTGACCATAGTCTGGAAAAAAACATCACAAAATACCAAGACAAACAGAATACCACTAGCGAAAATACCGATTCGTACGTCCCTGGACCACAGCATTTTGTTTATAATAAATACCTGCCTGCTAGCAGGACCGTGGGATCGAACCGACCGGGCGAGCGAGCATCCAAAGAAATCCGTACAAATTAAATGAAAAGTGACAAACCGAAAGCTATATTATTACAATTATAAACAATTGACCGAGCCGTCAACTTTTACGTAAGATATTCTACCAAAATACTGGAGGGTGCGCTCTTGTTGTTTTTGTTTGGCCTGCTGCTACTAGAATTTCGCAGCGACAAAACCCACTCGAACACACAAACACATACCACCTGTTTGTTTATAACTAACACACAGACAGACAGATAGACAGAGCAGAGTAGAGCAGAGGAGAGAAGCGGAGCGGAGCCCGTGGAGCCACAAATAGTTTGGGAATTGCGTGTGTGCGCGCCCCCATGAGTAGTAATCGTATCGTAGTTTTCCGCAGTCGTCCAGTCGCGTGTCGCACATATTCGATCATTTATTTATGGCTTCAAATGCGCAGCTCGGAAAAATCATTTTGATAACCGCAATCGCCGTGTTTTTCTACTATTTCTTTTGGGTGGCGGTGCTGCCGTTTATGCTCATCGATGAAGGTGAGTACGAATCGAATCGTTCCGCTCCGAGTGGAAGCAACGACAACCAGCCGCTGCGCTGCTGATTGTACACATATCTTTTTTTATTAAATAATCTCCGCACGATTTGCGGGCGGCTTTTGTGCAGTAATTAAAGTAACGCTCTTTAAATTGGACAGTTATTACTACATAAAATACATGCACACATATATGCTATATATTCACAATGCATGTACATCTAGAATGCACATACGTATGTATCAGCACATATACATAGTAGGATGCTAATGCGTAAATGATTTAAACTGTTACCTGAAATGTGAATGACGCTCCGTAGGGTCTTAGCCTTTTTCAAGGTCACACTTCTAACACGCATTCTCGCTCATCTCACTCTCTTCTCTCTCTCCTCTCTCTCTCTCTCTCTCTCTCTATATTGACAGGCAATCCCATACGGCTGTTTTTTCCGCCTCTAAAGTACGCATTCATAGTGCCTACTATATTCGGGGTCATCTTCCTAGGCGGCATTGCCGCGTTCTCCTTCTACCACATTTGGAGCCTAAAGGTGAAGCGCGATTAAAGCAGCGCATGCAGCAGTGAATCGGAAAGGTTATCACTCGAAGCAAACGGCTACGATTAAGCTGAAAACAGGAAAGGAATCGCACAGTCAGTCGGCAACAAGATGCCTCAGTGGCTGGTCATCGGCATTTCGGGCGTCACCTGCGGCGGCAAGACGACCCTGGCCCACAGTCTGCACGAGTACTTCAAGGGCCTGAGCGGTGCACCGTTGTGGAACTCTCCCTACACCATTGGCGATGTGCAGCTAATCTCCCAGGATGACTACTTTCTGCCAGTGGAGGACAGGCGACACACGCGCAACGAGGCCTTGAACGTGATCAACTTTGAGCTCCTCACCTCGCTGGACATGAGCAGGATGTTGAATGACATAGCCCAGATCATCAAGGGACGGCATCTGGCACCCGAGCCGGCCGAGCAGTTGGTAACCTATGCAAATTTCGAGCATTACGCCCTGCAATTCCAGCAGCAGTATCACCAGCACCACTACAATGCGAACTACTACAAGCAGGGTGGTGCCGTAAACGGTGCCTATCAGTATGTGCCTCAGCAGCAGCAGCAGCAGCGGCAGCATCACCATCCACAGATCCAGCAGCAGCAGCAGCAACAGCAACAGCAGCTCCAACAGCAGCAGCAGCATGCGGCCCACATCATGCGATTGAATGCGCAAATCGCTGCCCAGTTGAGGGATAAGAAAATCAACTTTCTCCTAGTCGAGGGCTTCATGATATTCAACCAGCCGGAGCTGCTGGCTCTCTGCAACATCAAGTACCACTTCCATTTACCCTATGAAAAGTGCTTCGAGCGGCGCAGGAAGCGCACCTATGATCCGCCGGATGTCACCGGCTACTTTGAGCTCTGTGTGTGGCCGCACTACGAGAAGAACTTTAGCGAATATCGGGACTGCAAGGACATAACCTTTTTGAATGGCGAAATCTCCAGGGATAAGATCTTCAAGTATGTGCTGCAGCGCATTGTCCACTACTTCGAGGAGCGCTGCGATTTCCCAGCGGCAGCGCCGCCCGCATGTCCGCCACAGCAGAAACGCTTCGGGATGCTCTACGTGGGCTCGAGCAACAATAATGTATTACCCACGGCCTGCCCCATGGAGCAGTAGTAGGAAATAAAACCTATAGATTAGCAAGTGGTTTAAGGTAATGGATGCAGAAGGGATTACAAATATTTGCAATGTCTGGCCTGTCTCGTGGCCATTTTGCATCCATATCTCAAAGCCCGGTGTACCTTACCTTAAGGGATACATACGAGTATATGTACAACGTTTTTATTAGTTAGTCTTATTTCGTATTTAAGATAGTTGTTATGTGGGTGAAATGCGAGATGTGATGACATGGATAGTCTCTCTCTCTCTCCATCTCTACGGAGAACGATCCGTTGCAACCGCCAGATTGGATTGTGAAAGTTGAAGGAAACCCGGTTCAGGAATTCATACATTAGCTGTGCTAACTATTATATATTTTTTTGTATTATATTACCATACTTATGTTTTTTTTTTTTTCGTCCCCCGAAATGAAATGAATACCAAATACCAGTGGAAAATGGTTAATTTGGGATAATGTGGGATTAACGATGGAATATCGATGTAAATGCTTATCTACGACGGATGAACCTTGTACATATTTTAGTGTATATTACCCCCGAACTTTAAAGCTAGCCCCTAAGACGACTATAAACAAATATAACTCTATTTTTTCTTGTGCGAAACAAAACACACACATAATGAAAATAAAGAAACATTTAACCAGAAACTGAAAAAGAAACGAATGATTTTAAAACGAGCGAATGGCTCTTCTGTGTATCCGGTACTCAGTCCGTGTGATATGTGTATTGCTATCTCGCTCCCCTCCGCCAGAGTCCGCACACTGACCGAGGACGGGCATGGGAGAGAGAAAGAGAAGGATTAAGTGGCTATATAACTGGGCTATTGATGCTGATTAATAATAACGTATGTATATACTTTATAGGTTCGGAGACGCTTCCTTCTGGGTGTTACAGACCTGAAATCTCCGAGTATTGGGTTCAGAAACCTCCCAAACTGCCTCATGCTCTCTCTCGCACACTGCATGACGAAGAGAGAGAGAGAGAGAAAGATAGTAAGCGCGTGGAAGAGTAGCGTAGCCGCAGCAAATGGATTTGTTCCTTCTGGGTATAATAATCTGATACGATCTAATACAGATTGAACAATACGATAGACACTCTGTAATTCTATATATTTTCTATTATTTTTAAAATTTGAGCTCTTTTAGGAGGCGTGGTAGAATTTGAAAAGAAATTTGATTCAGTATTATATCCCCGGTTGCTTTATCTCTTAAAAAACTCAACATTTGCTACCCCACACTGCCCTGATGTCATTTGGAAATCTATTACTTAGTAGCATATCGTACATCAGTCAAGGAAAGGTTCACCTCGGGTACAGACACAGAAATAAATTTTCTCTATACAGTAACTACAGAAACACTAAAATATTGTGAAAAATAAAACTTGTGATATGGCTTTTTACGGACGACTAAAAGGCAAGGGATTTAGTATGCCCGGAAGAGATAACATAAAGGTAAGAAACACTCAATTGAATACACCAAAGGGGATCCAATCTGCAATTCTAAAATACATATAACACTATCTGTTGTCCGATCCAAGGGGGGAATTAGCAAGAGATCAGCGACCATGTCCGGGTGCACATTCCAACCCTCCCCAGAAACAGCTCGCATGGAAAGCGAGAAAAGCTTGGCCCAAGATTATTTTCAATTGGAAATTGACATCCAGAAATGTGCATCGTCATCGGTCAAAGTGAAGAAGGGGTCTCCGTCCTCCCCACTCTCTGGCCATAGTCGTGGGGGAAAAACATTCCGCATTACCAACCGATCGGAGATCCATAAGTCTCCATCTACGCTCTCTGCCAACTCCCCCAGAAACATCAAGCGCTGCTTGATGAACAAATCCTCGGCTTCATCATCGCGTGGTAAATCATCGCTATAATCGTTATGATAATAATGATAATCGTAATAATCTTCTTCACCGTCAGAAGGGACATTTTATAAGAAGCAATCACAAAAGTTACAGAAATTCGTATCATCTCCATCGCTTGAGGAGAAGGTATTTCAGGAAAATGGTCAGATAGAGATAAAGATGAATGCATCACTTAAGAAAGAACGCAAGAACCAAAAGCAGCCTTCATCCCCTCCATTGACTGAGGAGGTGTTATGTGGAAGTCGCTGTAAGTTGAACCGATCGTTGCCGAGCCGCGAACATATGTACATCTTTATCATCCCCAGTTGGAAAACTGAATAAGGATTCTCGTCGGTCCAAAAAGCGGACACCAGACATCCGAAAATCTGAGACATCGACGGATGAGGGGTTCCATGGTTCTAAACTGATGCAAACAGAGGAATTACCGGGATTCCAATTTTCTCCAAGATCATCGCATGATGATGACTCGAACAGCGATACTATGATCTCACTTTCACCGCAATATGATGATCTTATTTTTACTTCCTCTGATGACGGTTGTCCTGGGGGGTACCGCATGACCAAGACCCAATTGTCGGAATTCCATACCGATTCTACCTCTGATATGCTCCAGGATATGGGGATAGGCGAAACGCCCTCATGCACAATGGATCCCATTACCCCGAAGGGAAAACAAAAGAAACAAAATCATGTCAAGGTAAGAACCAAGCTAACGAATTCCCCCATTCTAATTCTTCCCCGTAGGAGAACTGGGCCTGCACCTACGACGATTGGATGGAATGCAAGCAAAAGCAGCGCAAGGAGCAGCTGCAGCGCGAAAAAGAAGAGCGCGCCGCCAAGGACTTGCATTTGGCACAGCGTAAGGCAACGTCCCAGTCAGTGTATCAAATGTGGCTTCAGAAAAAGCAGCGTCAGCAGGCGGCTCAACGCGGTCAGAATCAAATGAAAATTTCGGCTCCCGAAGTCAGCTCTGCGCCGAAGGGTAGTACCACATCGGTGGCCAAGCCAAGCCAAGCCACTCGCAACCGATCTCCGGATAAAATCAAAGAGGAGCTTAAAAGCTGGCGGCAGAAAAAGATAAGGATGCAGATGGCCAAGCGCCAGGAGGAAGAGATTGCAAAGCTTAAGCATGACGAGTATCTGTGCAATCGCCAAAGCCAGTCCGAAATGGCTATCAAAAAGTGGTTTAGCACCGCCCACAAGAAGCCAAAGCCGGTGCCCCTGAACCAGGGACTCGCCTCGTTGCGAGGCTCTGTATCTAAGATGTATGTCAATCCCCAACCCTGGGTGACCTAAGAATATGCTGTACAATATACCCCAAAAAAAAAATCAAAAATTTATGAAAAATAAAAGAAAAAAAATTTTGTTTGTGTTAATGTTAAAAAGTGTGTTCATCATCTTAAACAAGAAAAAGCTCCACGAATCCTGCAAAAACCCCGCTCCTCCAGGTCTCCTTCTGTATCTGAGGGACCCAAAGAAGGTGTCACTCGAAAGCAGATTTATCATCTTTAAGCCACGTGTTTAGTGGGCCGCTTGATGGCCCATAAATAATGCAATGGAGAATACCATGGCAACCAGGGGCAACCAGCATAGACTGAAACAGGGCCGGGCAGTGCATGGCAACATTTTGGTAATTTTATAGAAGAAACACACAAGACATGTAAATGATTGAATCGAATCCATTTCGAACTAGTTAATTTGTTTATTCTGCTACAGAAGCCGTCTCCTGCGTTCCAACCGGAGGTTAGAGGGTGTGTTTTTGTTTTAGAACAAGAAAAATAATAAATATTTAAATTTAAAAAAATAAATTATACCAATATGAATACATTCTTGTCATCGCTAGGGTTAGGGTATTCTGTAACTGTATATGTATATGTATCCTGCTAGAATAGTGAATAGTAGGAGTGGTGCAGCGTGGCCTGCCTGCCATATTATTGCCAATTGCATGAGTAAGTGTTTCGCTTTTCCAATCTTGATCGGGGGGCGGGGGCTACATGGATTATATCAATGTACTTCTTTATGCCTAGAATTATGGTAATAACTTTTCTGTTATAAGATATATAATCTTGCGTATGTTGTGGATCTAGCTGTGGCCTAAAGCGGAGCTATCGGTGTGGATATGGGCCGCCATAGGTCTTGCTGGAAGGGCGGCTGCAAAATAATATAAAAGATATAGTATTCGTTAGATTGGTGTGCGCAACAGACGTACTGCTTTGTTTTTTAGAGGGCATCCCAGTCGGTTTGACTGTTGTAGACCTCCTCTTCGAGCCACACCGCATAGTTTGCCTTAAAGTAATCTGTCAGCTCCACTTTGCGATCCCACCAGCCGGAGTGCCCAAAGAAGGCAAAGTCCGAATGAGTCAGAATCTCGTCGCTGGGGAAGCCACCCTCCACACCGTAGTCATTGAGCTGCTGCTGCTGCTGCTGATTATTGCCACTGTTGTTGCCGCCCCCTCCGTTGTTGCCCCCATAGCCGTTCGAGTCGGCTCCTCCGTTATTGCCACCATAGCCGTTGCCTGCATTCATGTTAGACTGCTGCGCATTCTCTGCATTCTGGGCGGCCGTGCCACCACCGCCGTTGTTGCCGCTGCCACCGCCCGCTCCGCACTTCTGGGTGGCCTCGGGGTAGCGTCGCAGATTGAAGCGATCCACACAGGCCCGCAGCGTGCACTCCTCCGCCTGGAAGTCCCAGGGACGCGACTCGAGATCATTGCCAAAGGCCCAGTCGTCGTTGAGGCGATGACGCACCTTGGAATAAATGGCGCTCATGGTCTTCATATTGGACTTGCGCCACTGGCGTCCCAAATACTTGGTTTGCATCTTGAGCAGCTTCAGCACATACAGCTGCATCATGGCATGGCGAACCTTGAGCGTCTTCTTGAGGATGGGGGCCGACTTGAACACAACCAGCATCATGACGCGCGAATGCTTCCATTTGATGAGCTTGTTGAGGATGCGCAGCAGATTGATGCACGAGAAGACATTGCGCCAGGAGTAGGGCTTGTCGGACATATCGGCGCCATAAACGAAGCTGTCGCCGCTTAGGTCCGGCTGCTCCCCGATCACGCAGGAGGGGAAGTCGAGCAGTGGGATGTTGTTCTTCGTGTTGACGTACTCAGTGATCGTCTGATTGAAGAACTTCAGTACCAAGGGAATGCAGTTGGCAAACACCAAATGCTGCGACATGAACTCGAACTGATAGACGTGATTGATTTTGAAGTGCTTCAAGTAAAGCAGGATAATGGCCGAGACGGCCTTGACAATGATCTCCTTGTGCCTGCCCATGTCCACTGTTAGCTTGGTCGACTGTGTGGCCGTCAGTGGCATCTTCTTGGGCAGCACATCAGCCATTATGTTGATGCTCTCCGTCTTGGACTTGGATGTGGGCGAGGCCGCTAGCAACACCTTCAGCAGGGCTATCATGTATTGCGGCAGATTGGGCAGAATGGCTTGGTACAGGATCTCTGCTGGCGTTAGCTTGATCTCGTCCTCGTGCGTGGAAATGGGATTCCTGGCAATGTCCTCCTCCTTCTTTATCTGCATATCCGCCAGACTCATGTACATGTGCCGCTGCAGCGTCTTGAAGCCTTCGTGTATGGGCTGCGGTAGGCCCGCCAGACTCTCATGATCCCCAATCAGGGAGTAGCCAATGAATTTGTTTCTCGAAATGTCCAAAAACTGATCGATGTCCTTCTGCCGCACCTTGGGCGTCCAGGGCAGACGCGCCGTGATCTGCACGGGGGGCACTGCGGTGAGAGGTGCTGTTAGGCTGGGCTGATTGTTGGGATTGGCCGTCGCTGTGGTTGAGGCGGAGGAAGAGGGGTCATCGAAGGGCCGATAGTACTGCAGAAGTTCCTCCTCGCCATTGCTGCCTCCGTTGTTGCCACCAGCATTGTTGGCATTTCCCGATCCCTCGTTGCCACTCATCTCCATGTCGATTTGCTCCGGCTCGTCCAAGAAGCGCTGCTTCATCAGCGACCGTCTGCAACAAACGAAATAAACGTATCAGCATAACTAATCCTCCTCAAAAAAGACTCTACTCACTTGAAATTCCTCTTGGGATACTGATTCTCCAGAATATCCGTTGCGGTGGCGGGGGGTGAACTGGCTCTCATGCATTTTGTGACCTCTAGCGTATCCTCTGTGATCGGATCCAGGCCCACCTTCAGTCGATACTCGTTTTTGAGATTCTTCAGGACATCCATGCCACCCAGTCCCAGGAGCGAGACCTTCCAGAGCAGCAGGACCACCTTCTTCATGGGAAACTGTGGCGCAGCGCCACTGCAGAAGCGCGTAATCATGCCAAGCAATTTGACGGCCAGCAGCTCGCCATCGGCTAGAGGGGAATTTATCTCCTGGATAAACGACTCTGCCAGATCCTTGTAGTCCTCACTAGCCTTTTCGCGCTCATCTCGAATGGTTTCCGTGATGATGTACAGCACGGAGAGTATGACTCGGATGTCTGTGGAGTCCACCAGGGTGACGTTCGTGATCTTAACGGCCACTATGTCGGGGGAGCAGGCACTCTCAATCTCCATATTGAGCAGATCGATGAAGGACGAAAAGACGCCCAGCTCGTAAAGGACAATTACATTGTCCCGCGTGTTCTGGTGCTGCTCCTCATCCGATTGCACCTCGGCCCAGCAGCCCTGAGCCAGATACAAGATGCAGCGAGCCGCCTGCATGCGCAACGTTCGATTTGAGACCTCGAGCTGGTCGATGAGCTTCATCACAATGCTGCGCTGCGAGGGTGAATCCTGCTTCTGCCAATTGGGTGGCAGGTCGTACAGCTCCATTTGGTCCTCGAATGCCTTGACATTCGACTGAAATTCACTGTACTCCGTGTAGCTATAGAGCTCGGCGATCTCGTTCTGGTAGCTATCCACATCGGAGTAAACGAAGTCCAGGTCGGGGCCATCGCAGTTGGCGTCCACATCGTGGGTGTCCTGCTCGAAGGAGTTGTTTATGGATGAGAGCATCATTTAGAGGCTGTTTTCTGTCACAGAGCTTTGTGTCTGTGTGTGTGTGTGTGTGGGTGGGTGCGTAAATGTGTATCCGTATCCGTGTATCCCTGCTGTTGGCAGTGGGCGGGCGTTGAATGTGTGAAGGCGCGTTTGCGGTAGACCTTGTAAGAGGCCGACTCCTGTCCTGTTTAAACGCTAAAACTCTGGCATTATACTATGTTTGTTGCATTTCACGAGAAATTTGAGAAATATGTTCTGTAAAAAACAAAACACACGCACACGCACAAAGAAAGAAGAAAATTTATATGTGTGACCGTTTGTAGATTAGGCGAAAATACCTGAAACGGTGTCACTGTAATGTGAACTGTGAACAGTGACTTCACAGAAGTGATTTGCTCACACATGTTTTGTGTAGGCAACCTCAAAAATTTCTTTTTCATCCCTAGGGAAATTCTGACACTTCATGCTCACTTACGTTGTTTAGTTTTGGGCGAAACATTATCCTTTTTCATCCCAACGACATTCATTTGTATGGGCCAACCACATGTGCCGCGAAATGGGCGACAATGTCCCACTACATTTGCAAGGAATTAGGAACATTTTGATACCCCTTAGGAAAGGATATTATAGAATTTGAAAAGTTTGTTTTACTAGGTTAGGTAACCTAACCTTGTTTTACTACATTTTTCATACCCTTGTCATACCAGACATCAAATAATGCATAAAATAGTTTAAAAGCTATCTCAACGAAATTGTACAGTTTCTAGTGTTCTTGCTGATACTAAAAATATAAATCGGGATCGAGATGTATAAACCGGAATCTAATTATTATTACTTAGGCTTCATTTTTGTTGAAATTAAAAGAAATTACCCATATAGTGAGCCATTATTTATTTTGAAATGTGGAAAACGTGGAATTTGGGAGTTTCACTACGAGCACAGCACCCAATTGTCTATGGAGCTTGTTAAGGAGAAATCCGATGTAAGTGAAGCTGTCATTGGCTCCACCGAACAAAAATTTCGTGCTGCTTACTTTAATTTTAAAGTGGCGGCTTAAAAGTTATATTCAGTGCATCCCAAAAGATCTTTGTGGACCCTTGCAAGTATTTGTGTCACCATTTTGTTGTTTACAATCAGACTTATTTTAATTGAAATCTTCAGGAATGGTTTGGCCGCTCAACTTTAAATTGAATTTATTGTTTGATTCGATAAAAATACCCCGATACCGCGACGATACCCCGAATAATTTCAGTATTTTGTAAAAATACTTGTCAGAATACAGTAACACCTGCGAATGATGCGCCGAATGTTGTATCATGCGGCCGCATCATTGTCTTCTTCTATCTACAGGGCTCTAATGGGCATCATTGTCGCATGTTCCATTTAACGGAAAAATCCAATGATGCGCCCTCATGTAAAAAGGGTATTAATTGTTGAACTTCCTTTTTTAATCCTTATTTTAGACAGAATCCCATTATCATAGTTTTAAAAATTGATTAATCTTGTAGAGAACTGTTTCATCTATCAGTGGAAATTATTTGCTCAAGGCTCAGTATCCTATTCATCTAGTAATTTTAAACAGAATATCAAAATTGAGGAATATGAGCTTCGTCGGTATTTTTAGGGTATATTTTTAAAATGAGACCGTTGTTTATGGTATATTTCAGATGGTCGGACGGTATATTGTATCATTGTATCATTGTTTTCCTCCTCTAGTTTGCCGGCCGCAGTTTTATTTACGCTTCAGAAGTACTCGCGATTACGACATAAGTAAGCCATATAACAAATATTTACAATAGCAAGCTTTCGCAGACTGTTTTAACAATTTCGTGACGATCAAGGGAGCATTTAAATCTGTTTAAAAACACCTGCAAGAGTCAGCCTGTTGTGTTGTTGTACTTTGCACCCTATCGATTGTGCCGCATATCAGCGTGAGCTTGCACAATTCAGACATTTTCTCACAGCATATACTATACCAACCCAACCCAACATATACTATACACTAAACTATACATTCCTGATTGTGAAATTCTGAAAGCAGAAAGACAGAAAGCAATGGCTGGCCGTTCGATTGTCCACTTTCTACTAGGAGCTTTGGCCGTGGCCTTGGGCTCCTACATGTACATGACCAAGCAAGTAATTACCCAGAATACACCCAACAACGTTAGTATTGTATCGTTTGCATGCATATTAAATGACCCTAACAAGGCACTGACACGGACATAGCCACTACCCTGCCCCATTCCTGCTTGTGGGTGACCAATACGTAGGTCCCGTGACTGCCCTTTATAAAATATACATATCCACCACACGAGTACTTCTGATTACTTGGCATTCCCCTATTGCTTTAATTGTCTCAATTTTCCAATCGTTATTTGCAGCCATTAAAGTATGAGTATCAGGCAGGTCCAGACAATTTCGCAGCAAGTGTTCAGGTGCTTAACGACTCGGGCCACGACAAGTCGAAGAATCCTTAAACCAGTCGTCGAGCTGAGTCAGAGTCAAAGGCAGAATCTGAAATTCTGCACGGTCCTCCTGCCTGTCAGTTGTGCGGCCGCCGTCAGTGTCCCCAGTACTCCACAGCAGCTGCCGTGAGTAGTGACTGTACGAGTTGTTGAAGTAGTTGTTGACTAATTCTAATGCTTGTCTTTATGCTGAACTAAAAATCTTACTGTTGCGTTGACTATCCCTAGGCATCTGTTGCTTGTTATCTAATAGTGTGTGCGTGTGTGTGTGTGTGGAAACCACTAATCAGCAATGATTGTTCCTTTGTTCCAGATCGACATGGCTGCCAACGGAGATTACAAGAACGCCGCCTCTATCTACGAGTTCACCGTAAAGGACACCCATGGAAATGATGTGTCGCTGGACAAATACAAGGGAAGGGTACTTCTGGTAGTGAATATCGCCTCCAAGTGCGGTCTGACCAAGAACAACTACCAGAAGTTGACCGAACTGAAGGAGAAGTTCGGCGAGCGTGGCCTCACCATTTTGAACTTCCCCTGCAATCAGTTCAACTCCCAAATGCCGGAGGCCGATGGCGAGGCAATGGTCTGCCATCTGCGCGATTCCAAGGCTGACATTGGAGAAATCTTTGCCAAGGTAAGACTTTTTCCAGAGCTGTGCGTCATTTTGTGTGATCTGTCATTTTGTTAGGTGGATGTCAATGGCGATAATGCTGCTCCGGTCTACAAGTACTTGAAGGCTAAACAGTCTGGCACTTTGGGCAGCGGTCTCAAGTGGAACTTTACTAAGTTTTTGGTCAACAAAGAGGGAATCCCAATCAATCGCTATGCCCCAACCACCGATCCTATGGACATTGCCAAGGACATTGAGAAAATATTGTAGGTCTCCTTTAAATTTAAGCATTAAATCGCGCCTTGGACTTTTCGCGTAGCTTTTAGTAATAACCAAAACAGACCGCAAATTAGTCTTGTGGTTGGATCGGCACATGCACAGCATGTCTATATCTATATATTGTATGCTTTATACGATTTACCCCAGTTACTGGTTTTTGATTCCCACTCAAACATAAATAAACGCCATTTGTGGCTCGAAAACACCAGTTTTTAGTTTTTTTGGTTCGGCCACTTTGTTACACTCCTCATTGGAAATGCAGGGCACATTGTCCATCATTTGGGCTTACCGGAGGGAACGACGAGCGGCCCTGCTGAAAATACCTCAGCAGCGCGACGAAGCTATAGATATCTGCTTTTCCATTTCCAGGTTTGGAGTTGTTCACCGGTGGGCCGGAGGAGAGCAATCCGACGTTCGGAAATGGAGGAGATCTCGGCATTTAAAATGCTCTTTTTACTATGTATATCACGCACTATTTCGCACTATATCGATGTTGCTAATTCTAATATATATGTGAATTCTATTTTATATATCTACTAATTTAAATTTTGTGCTGTCAATTTCAGTTGTGGGAAATATTGTAAAACATTTTGCTCGTATTCAGAATTTTAGTTTACTTAGTTGTCGAACGTATTTTAGTGAAAGTTTTGTATCGGCGATCAAATAGAGAGCGGTATAAAGTAAATTATACTGTGGATCATCACTTGGACCCACCGAACAGTGCCGATCGAAAAGATTGTAGCGAAACTGTCACTTTGGATCCACCGAGTTGACTATCTTCTTGTCCAGATCTCATTGGATTGGTTGCAGAGCCGCATTGGATTAACAGCTACCAATCCGTGATGTTTGAAAAGCTTTTGTAAGTCAACCCAACTCCTTTGTCAAGGATATACGAGTCATCATTAACCTGGGAACCTGGTCTTGGGTACCAGATCCTGCTAAAAGATGTTGATTCCGTTCAGTTGTTTGATCAGTCACTGCATTTCTATTCTCCATCATCGCTGGTTTCTACTTTCGAGCAGCGGCGAATATGTAAAATTTTGGTGACTGCAGGCACTCCTGGAACAGGTTGGACCTGACAGGAGCAGGACAACGTTCAGTACGAGGGATAGTACGAGTTCTTCAGCCCTCCGTAGACTCCGTAGACTCCAATGACAACAATAACAAAAATTAAACTGTTTTCACTCGTATGCCACCCACATATTTGACTTTGGTTTGATTGGTCTTTATCTCACGATTAGCCTTTACCTTTATTTCGAATGCAAATATTCGCCAACTTTGAAGTTGCGCAAGAGTGCCTGACCAGCCTGTCCAATCCCAAACTAAGTCCGATCATCGTGCAAGCCCAACTGGGGACCAGTTGGGGCAGTGGTGGCAGCAGTGGCAGCGGCAGTGCAACGTCTCAGCTGAGATTTCAAGTTCAAACGAGTCGTCAAGAAACATTGCCTGACTTCGACCTTCCGACAATTACTGGAAAAATGTGGCACTGTCCAATTACGGATGGTGCGGGTTTTTGGCGATTGAAATTCGGATTTGAGATCGGATCTGATTCTGAGTCCGAGTCCGAATTCGAATCGGAGGAGCGTGCCACACAAGTGTGAAGCGACGACAGCAATTTGTTGAATGCATCATGCATCATCCATCATCGATCATCGATCGATCGCCAATGAATGCGTTCCGATGCGTTGCGTTCCGATGCGATGCGATGCGATGCCTTTAATTGTAGAACTGGGGCAAGCATCTGAGACTCATCCCTAAACAGGGTGTTTACCTGTAGTTGCGCCGTAGTTGACTTTGACACTGATCGCGATCGCGATGGCGATGGCGATCGCTCCCCCATGTCCATTACCATTTCCATATCCAACGAATGGAATCGGTATAAATATGCGCGGCACAACGCACTGATTGTTCAGACAGTGAGACGCGTTCAGCTTTGGAGGTGGTCTGCGATCGGCAATCGATTCGCAATTGGGTTTATATTCGGGGCCAGGATCACTCACAGGAACACTACTTTACGATGATGAGTCGGGCACTGCTGATGCTCCTGCTGCTGGCGGGCTGGAGCTATGTGGAGGCAGCCACCCACGTGAATATCTCCATTGCCCAGCAGCCGGCCACGAATCCAGCGGATGTCAGCTATGTGGATGGACGAGCCCCTGCGGAGCTGAGGGCGGGTCCCGCGATGATGAATGAGGAGGAGCGCTTCGAGAGGATTCAAGAGAGATCCCAGCAGCAGCCGCAGCAGCAGCAGCAGCAACAGATGGGTCAGCAGCAGCAGCAGCAACAGATGGGACAGCAGCAGCAGGCGGTTCAGCAGCAACAACAGTCTCCTCAGCTGACTCCTCGCCAGGGACTGCAGACCTCATCGGGAGCCTCTAAGAACGGACGCATGCCCCGTCGTCGTAATCACAGTCGCCGCTTCCACCAGCAACTGCAGCCTCAACTACAGGCACCACACAATGGACAATTCCGTCAGCGGAATCAGCAGCTGCGCCAGAACCAGGAGTTCGAGCGATACATCCAATCCTACCATAGCCACGGACCCACCGTGGAGACTGTGAGTATTCATGGCGCAATGGAGTGAATGAAAACATGAATCAATAATCTGAATCTGGCTATCTTTTTGCAGGTCTATGAATCATCGAATCCTGCGCCACAGCGCTACACACAGACCAGCTCTGGAGTGACGTCATCCTCGGACGACAGTGCGCCACAGAAGGTGGTGGCCATTGGGGGATCCCGATCGCAGCAGCTGCGCATGTTCGAACGTCAAGTGGCAGCACCAGTGTCGTCCTCTCAGGGACAAAGCGCCAATGTGGAGGTGGCTGCTGACAGTAAGCCCATCTATGAAACTCCCCAGGCTCCAGTGGCAGCCGCAGTCCACTCCTCCACGTCTGGTGGTAGCAGCAGCGGCTCCGTCGCCTCGGGCTCCTCGAGTGTTCCGGCTCCCACTGGTTCTTCGCATTCAGCAGATCCCGTCTCCAGCTACGATGCCACCTCCAGCTACAATCCTGCCACCAGCTACAACAGACCCAGTTACGATCCAAATTTGTACAACTACGACGATGGCCAGGATGTGGACTACCAGGGCCAATACCCGCCAGAGGTGGACGATGGTCAGGGATACGATTCGCAGGGCTACGATGACTACAGCGATCAGGCGTCCTCCTATCCTGGCGGATCGGGTTATCTGCCGCCCTCTCCTCCGCGTAGCTATGCTCCGCCCCAGCGACCGATGGTCACCAAAACGATTCAGATTGTGCAGCCGGCGCTCAAGGCGAAAAAGTACGAGGTCCGGCATCCGGCCATCCAGAAGGAGTTCTACGACATCGAAGAGCGTGTGCTGATCAAGCCGGCGGGCACGCTTGTCGTGGAGCTGGATCACCCAGTGGCCAAGATTCCCAAGGGGGAAACTCTGCTGCCACTGGGACACCCGCATCCCGCGGTGGCTGCCGCCTACAGCAATAGCGGACAGAGCTACAATACCCAGAGCTACAACAGCAACAGCAATGGAAACAGCAATGGCAACGAGTACCGACCTTCATACGACTCCTACGACTCCCCGGCCCCGTCCAAGGATCAGCAGACGACCACTGTTGGCTCCAGTGTAACCACCATGCCCTCGTACGACCAGGCGCCGAAGGATGAGTACGTGGAGGCACGGCTCCAGCAGCAGAAGCCACAGCAGGCAGCTGTCGATGTTGTCGACAGTCGCCAAACCACATCGAGCTCGGTCTCTGCCGTCGATGGCAATGGCAATCCCATCAAGATCAACACGAAACACCTTACACCCAATATGATTACCCGTGCGGAGCCGGAGCAGGACTATTCCAGGAGTATTCCGCCCAACGAAGTGCCCAACTACGAGCGTCCTCCGCAGCGTAGCTACCAGCAGCGCACCAGCTACAACCGACAGCCCTACAACAATAACGAAGACTACTTCGCAGGGGAGTTCCTGCCCAACGTCAATGCCGCCAATGTGGACGCGAAGCCAGCGAGACTGGAGCTGGCCCCGGTTGAACAGGAGCAGCCACGCACTCAGATCATCAAGCACGAGCACAAGATCCACCTGCCGCCATCGCAGCACAACATCTACCTGGGTCGCAGCAGCCAGACGCCGCCCAAGGAGCAGCGCATCACCGAAGTTCCCGCTCATGTGGCCGAAATCAAACCCTATTTGCGTAGCCATGTGGGTCCGACGGTAGTCTATGCCAAGGCTGCTGTAAAGCCTGCTGTTCAACGGGGATACTATGCCCAGTCGGCGCGTCAACGCAGTCCCCTGGCCGAGGATCTCGAGTACAGTGCCCCCTACTCCCAAATGAGATTGAGTCCCGAAAACCATTCGGCCAGATTGGTGGAGGCACCACCCAAGGAGATGGAGGCGTCCAAGGAGCAGCCGTCCCAGGATACACACATTCAAATCCAAATCGGTGATCGCAATCAGGGAAAAAACGCCATGGTGGTGGCTACCACCGTTACTCCGGATTGCGACAGGGGCCAGCAGCAACAGCAGCAGCAGCAGCCATTGGCACGTCTCCAGCACCGCCAGCAACAGTCGCAACGTCTTGTGGAGGTGCCAGCAGCTGCCGATGTGTCTGCCACAAAGGCCACACCTACGCCCGTCCAGGCACAGCCTCAGGATGTGGATGTCTCCCTCAATGGCGGCGCCGGACATCTGAAGCCGAATGAACGCGTGATCGCCGCCACGGCCGCGCCGACCGATGCGTCAGCCACCAGCGAAACCTTCCATAAGCGTCGCATTGTGGTCAACCATCCGTTCCAGACGGTGCGCGAAGTTGTGGAGCACGAACCGATAACCAACTACCATCAGATCCAGGTGAACGAGCATGCCCATCCAGCGCTGTACCATCAGGCGGCCTACTACCAGCCACCGGTGCAAACGCATGGCAATCTGGTGCATTTTCAGTCGACCTCAACTCACGGCAACCTCTACTCTCCTCATCCCCAAATCTACGGCTAGGGTGATTCCGAATCCTCAGCGTGGAAACGAGTCGAATCGAAACGAAACGAAACGAACTGTGCCCTTGTATCTTTGTTAATGCATTTTTTTTCATTGTTTTTTTGTAGAGTTTAGTCTAGTAATGTACTCAAAATCGGTGGGAGGGCCCTTTCCCTGTTTGATCTTGATCTTGTTTGGATTAATTTGGTTTAAAAATGTAGGATTAAGTGCAGAATTACTTGCCATTAATAAAGTACATACGAAATGCGTCGAGTAAAAAATAATCCATAGGTTTTAAAATTTGGAAATGGATGTTCACCCGATCACAGAAAGCAACATCACGCCCAGATCGGCACACAAATAACGGAGAAAACACGTCTGGAGATAATGTCCCTGATCCTTCGTCCTTGATAAGGACTCCATCAGATCTGGGATTCTATTCCGAACACGGGAAGATGTCGCACGTGCCGGTAGGGCCACATATTACAGAGAAAACAAGATATATATGTCTTAAGAACGTATCCTAGATCCTTGATAAGGACTTCATCAGATCAAGGATGTTTCCCCGATCACAGGAAGCCATCGCACGCCCAGATCGGCCCACAAATAACGGAGAAAACAAGAAAACAAAATATGCATTGTTGTTGTTGTCCACTTGTACAACAAACGGCTGTTGTTGTACAACAAAAACTTTCAACTTGCGACCGCTCAAATGGCAGAAAATGAAAATTTCAGATCTGGGATACCAGGCGAACAGCAATCAGCAGAAAGTATATTGTTTCGTTTTTATTTTGTTGAATGTTGTACATGTTAGCTTCTGTTTACTTGCACTTACACCGTGTGAGAAGATGAAATGTACAACACCCAACTAAATTTTGTGAAAAATCAGTTACTTTCTTTTGATTTCTGTTCGCCTGGTATCCCAGATCTGAAATTTACGTTTTCGACCATTTGACATCATCGGTCTTAGTTTGCATTTTTCGTTTGGCTATATCTCGGCTATTTATGGGCCGATCTAGGCGTGCCATACCTTTTTGTGATCGGGAGTGTCCTGCCAACCGATTGGTGTCAGAAAAAAGGACATCCATTGCGTCACGATTTTTGATGTAACATCATTGAATTTGCCAAAAAGTATTGGTAATTGAATTCGTAATTGATATTTGTATGCCAATCGACAGTTTAGATCGGTATTAGCACTAACCATACAATATATAGACGGGACAATTCATACATTGAAATTGTCCGCACCAAAATCAGACATCAGCGCCCAAGCCATTTATTTATTATGTTATTTTTTAAGGATATTGAAATTTCGACAATTTAATTAATTGTTATATTCAACACGGCCTCACATACAGAGCGTTTGTTCTTTGCTGAGCTGAAATTTTGTGTGTTCTTCTTCAGCTTGTTGACGAACTGACCTACCGCCACAAAATAAATGAAGAGTTGGCAGGATGGGTGGGGGTGGGTGTGACGTTCTCCTCTTTTTGATGCTTTCTTCCTACTGCTTGTGGTGCCAGTGCAATGCCCTGAAGCGGGGGCGAAAAATTAAGAGAGCGGCAGCTACTCTAAAATCGGCTTTACATATGCATTGATGATTTTAGTTTTTGCGTTATTTTATCTTTGGCGTATGCATCGTTGTTGTTGTTTATTGCATGGGTGTAATGGGAGACGGAAAGTGCGTGGATGACGTAAGTCAGACCATAGAAAAAATCTTTTTATGTGAACAGTTATATTTGACCCCCTCTCTTCTCTGCAGCTAATGCAAGTAGTGCAGGGCAAACAATTAATAGCGCACCTTTGCCGAGGGGATCTAAGAGCGGCTTTTGCAATGGGGTTTTGTGTTTTTTGTTGTTGCTTTGGCTTCGGTTCTGTATGTGGAGGGGGGAGATGGGAGATGATCCACTACACGCAAACTGTAATAATTTGAAGTGTACCTGGGTGACGTACATATGTACATACATAAGTCAGCTTGACCATAGAATAGATCAAATGAGTTATATTTGATCCCCTCTCTTCACTGCAGGTAATGGAAGTAGAGCAGGGCACACAATTAAGAGCGCACCTTTGCTGAAATAATCTGAAAGCGGCTTTTTGCAATAGGGATTTGTGTTTGCTGTTGTTGCTTTGGCTTCTTATCTGTTTGGGGCGGGGGGAGATGGGAAACGAGCGACAAAAAACTGTAACAATTTGAATAGTTATTTTATTTGATTCTCTTTTCCTACAGTACAATGCCCTGAAGCGGGGGCGCTTCAGTAAGAGCATCTTTGCTTTTGCATTATGTGAGTTCTTGTAATGGTTTTTTTGCTTTGGCGTACGCGTCGTTGTTGTTGCTGCCTGTCAATGCTTTTACATATGTACATACATACATAGGTGGAATGGAAGGAGTGCGTGGATGACGTAACTCAGCTTGACCATAGAACAAATATTTTAATGTGAAGAGTTATGTATATTTGGTTCCCTCTCTTCACTGCGGGTAGTGCAGGGCAGACAATTAAGAGCGCACCTTTGCTGAAATAATCTGAAAGCGGCTTTTTGCAATAGGGATTTGTGTGTGTTGTTGTTGTTTTGGTTTGTGCTCTGTATGGGGAGGGGGAGCCACGAAAATTTGTAATAATTTGAATATTTCTTATATTTGATGCTTTCCTCCTACAGCACGTGGTGTGGGTATAATGCCCTAAAGCGGGGGCGCAAAGTTAAGAGAGCAATAGCGGCCTAGGCTTTTACATTGTAGAGAGTATTTATAATTGTTTTTTGGCGTTGGCGTATGCATCTTTGTTGTTGTTGGCTGCCAATGCTTTTACATGGGTGGAATGGAAGAAGGGGAGTGCGTGGATGACGTAACTCAGCTTGACCAAATAACAAATATTTTAATGTAAAGAGTTATATTTGGTTCCCTCTCTTCACTGCAGGTAATGACCTGAAGGAGGGAAAACAATTAAGAGCGCCGCTTCTCCTAGAGAATCTAAGAGCGGCTATTGCAATGGGGTTTTTGTGTTTGTGGGTTTTTTTTTAGTTTAAGAAAAAATACCCAAAAAAAGTCAAAAAAAAAATAGCACCACTAGCACTTTTCTTAGTGAAGCTTCTATATTTCTCAAAATTGTCTTTGTAAAAGGCACGTATTCATTTGTTTTGACTAAGATTTCATTGTTTCTGTCATAAAAGTTAATAATAATCATTACAATGGGACGTGGAAAGCACTGCACTGCGGAGATGAGAGATCTGACCAAAAAACTGATATTAAACGGAAAAACGTACAGAAAAGTTGGTCGATTGGTATTATATTTCAATAAAATGATTAAAAACGTCTTAAACTATGAAGAAAAGGCTGAAACACGCGGACGAAAACGATTTATGGCCGCTCTTCATGGCAATAGACGAATTCGTCAGAGAAAGAAGGTTCCCTTTAGGTCAGCTACCGAGCTTAAAGAAGAGCTTAAGATAAATGCGATGGATCAAAAAGTTAGTACATATGTATCTTAGCCAACATAATATAAAAGTCTGCAGCCCAAGAAAGGTACCACTTTTAAATGCGACACATACATATGTATGTATGTATTACTAACTACTAACTACTAACTACACTAGGTTGGATAAAAACCATCATGGATTAGCACGTGTAGGTGAATATCGTGGAGACAGTAATGCTACCCTTTGCAGAATATGAAAGTCCGTTCGTATGG